>JARKNS010000003.1:130837916-132138333 GCA_029990575.1 Petunia axillaris subsp. axillaris | reverse complement strand
TCAAATGGATTATCTAACTGTTCTGGTTCCTTCCCAAACCCCGCAGCAAAGTAATGTGAAACATAGGAAAAAGTAGAACCAGGATCAATCAAAACATATGCCAAACGTCCACAAACAGACAAAATACCTATGATAACTGTGTTGGACGCTCCTGCATTCTGTCTATCTATTGCTGTAAAGAGTCTAGCTGGTCCACCTTCGGTCTGAGTTCAACCTCTGCCTATACCACGTCTTGACTGGTTATTAGTTGTCCGAGCTGGAGGTACTGCAAAAGTAGAAACTGTGGATTGGGCTTGGGCAGCTGGAGCCTTCCCTGTAGCATGAGTGAGTAACAGACAATTTTTCATATGGTGGTTTAGATCATTGCAGTGGAAACAACCCTTCTGACCATAACGGCACGACCCAAGATGTCTTCTCTGGCATGTAGAACAGAGAGGATAAGATTGCACAGTGCGACTCTAACTAGCTGAACTGTTCCCCTGATTTGTCTGACCTCGACCCTGCTGTCTTTGTACCTGGTTCCCACCCTGTTGCCCATATCTGACTGGAAACTGGTAAGGAGATGAATATGCCACTGACTGACTCTGTGTTGCTTGATTCCTGTTCCTTCCTCCATTTACTTTCTCATTGAAATTACCTGAAGTTTATGCTTTTTTGCTTGCCTCCCTAGATTTTTTAGTAACACTGTCAAAACTCTCTTTCCGCTTAGCTATATCAACAATATCAAGGTAGTTCTTGTCATCTATGTGAGAAGCCAGGTCCCTAGCCATGTATGGATTCAAGCCTTCTACAAACCTTCTGACTTGTTCCCTAACTGTAGGAATTAGAAGGGGTGCATGCTCTTCCAATCTGTTGAACTCATTCTCATATTCTGTCACTGACATGGTTCCCTATTTAAGTTGCTCAAATTGTCGTCGCATGTCATCTTGTTTGCTACTAGGAAGAAACTTTTTCATAAAAATCTCCTTGAACCATGGCCATGAGATTGGTGGCAAGTTCGGACCTCTGCCTTTTCTATAATTCCTCCACCAAGCAACCGCTACATTTTTCAACACGAACCTAATCAACTGCATAGCTTGAGTTTGAAGACAACCCAAAGCTATAAATAACTCTTCCACTTCTTCTAAGAACAACATTGGCTCAGCTGTAGGATCTACACCGGTGAAAGTAGGAGGCTTTAGCTACAAAAAGTCATATGGTTGGACCCTTGCTACTGGAGCCTGCACTGGTCTGTCAACATTAGCTGGGGCATTTGATTGTGGTACCCCATATTGTGGATCCAAAAAGTCAACCGGATCGTCATCTAAGTCATAAGGGTCCTGGGCTGGAGCATGATTAAGTGCAGCTTGACCTGTAGTTGGAGGAACTAAAGATTCCAAAGCGTTCAGAATTCTATCAATCTTCTCAGCCTGCTGCTGATTTTGGTCAGGTCTGGGTGGACTAGGAGGAGGTGTAGCATGTACTTCTCCCGTAGCCTGCTGGCGTGGAGCCTGTGCCTATCCAGCAGCTCTACCATGACCCTGATTACCTTAAGCATTGCCGCCTCTACCTCTAACACTCTGGCCTCTGCCTGCTCCTCCTTTTCCCTTGCCTTTACCAAGACCTCTGGCAGCAACTGGAGCTACTGGTGCAGGTGCTTCCTGGTTAGCAGCTGCAGAAGAGGAAGTTGATCTTGTTCTAACCATTATTATCAAGCACTGAAACGAGAGATAAGAATTTGTTAATATGATAAAACTTTAGCTCTAACGCACGACATAAGAAACAAAGAAGGGAAACTTTCCTAACATGTCCCGCAGCCTCCCAATTATAAGTGTGGCACGCTTCACACCCATAAGTAGGACTCTACTGGACACAGCTCATGACTTCCTAGGACAACTGTAACCTGGCTCTGATACCAACTTGTCACGCCCCTAACTAGGAGAGGACGTGATTGGCACCCAACCTGAACTATCGATGAGTGAACCCTGAATTAACTAACTAAATAACCTGTAGAATACTTTCAAGGTCAATGAGACATAATTAAGATGATGCAAATGACATTTAACTTAGCAAATTGGTCTAAGGATTTATGTATCATCAAGATTCAAAATTCTTGTATATCTGAATATCTGGAACAAAAAAAAAAAAAAAGAAATCCGCTAGCTAAGTCATGAGCCTCTAAAAGAATTGACTGAAAATATAGAGACATAAGCTATGGGGCATTCCCCGAGAACTAAATAGTGGATAAAATAAATATTGTCGGAATACTACGGCGCTCACCAACTGAACTACGAACGAGCTCGACACTAGCCTTGAATTGCGTCACCTACTGCCTCAACACCTGCCACATAAAAGTAAGCAGGCCCTCACGGGCTAAGCATCTCCAGGATACCCAGTAAATCTCATAGACTTCCTACTAAAAAGCTTAACAAAACTTACTGAGAAATAATATACTGAGAAAGAAGTTGCATATTCATAAACAAATGGTCTGAGAACTTATACCGAATTGATAATTACGTAGTTAATTATTAATTGATGCTAAAATGAGATGAGCTATTCTAGAGGTAAATTTACTGAAAAGGACATGAATTCACGTTATGACCCTTCGTACGTGAGATCTGGCAACACGCACGGGGGAGTGTCCATCTCTCTCCCCAACAAGCAATGGACCTGCATACGTGCAACTACGGGCAAATAATTGGGAGTGTCGGCCAATCTCCCAAAACAAGTAATGTGATCACAATACTAACTTGTCTGAATATTATACTACTATCAGTCACATCATAAGAACAAGTCACATGTTCACACAAGCCAAAGAAAATCAAGCAAGTAATATTCTACCAAACTGGGTGAACCATAAATAATTTATACGAAGCTATATCTAACACAATACTATATGTTCAGTCCCAATTAGAAAGATTGTCTCAACTTACCTGAAAGTCTTAGCTCAATTCGCCTTCTTAATACCCTCGGGCGTTCAACCAATCAGAATCTACAATAATAGGACTCAAACTGTCAAAAGATGATCTACTAGTTCGTTTTTGTTTTCTCGTGATCGAACCAGGCCCTTATCTTCCCCCTTACCTTAATATATAAAGTTTTTGTAATGGGGAAGGTTCAAGTACGATATACATTTAGTTGGATTATACTATGGCCATCCCTAAGATATTATAATACAATAGAAAAGGATAAGGAGCTTTACTATGGCCATTAAATCCTGATGGTTTCCTCCCACCTTGGCAGCATCTAATTTAATATTTAATTCCAACATTATGGGAAGTAGAACTTTGTTTCAGGGATGGATTGATCCTTACTTTCAACATATTTCTAATAAGCAGTAGTACATCAACTCATATCTTTCACCTATGTTCTAATTTATACGCCTTAATAGTAATTATTTCAAATTGAGTACTTTCTTTTCCAAAAAAAAATATATACACATCTAATCTTTTTTTTTTATATAAAAAAATAACACTATTACGAAGGTAATGAAAATACCTGAATATCTTGTAAAGATGACTAATAACTCTTGATTTATATAAGTTGCTGGAATTGAAAATCGCCAGATATTTTCCCGTTGAAAAGACGCTCAAATAAGGTCTCTTTTGCTGCCTCCAAAGTAAATGGTAAACCAAGATAGACTTGGTGTGTTCTACTAACATATGGGCCCTTTAGTTTTAAAACCTTAGTGGCCTACAAGCTTGGTCCATGTGCCATTCGCTGGCATTTCTTTCTTTCCTTCGTTGTTCTATTATTATTCATTTAGTTATTTATTGGCAATTATATCTTCCTTATATATAAACATGTTTTATGTATTTAGATCATCAGGTAACAATGTAATAATAAGGAAAATACAGAGTTGTAACCGTCTGGCCACTCACTTAAATAGTTGTACCCGGATATAGCTAAAATACTTATTTAATACTAAAGGCAAACACTAATTAGCAAACTAACTATGTTTGCCAATTGCTAAACTATTTACTAAACTAACTTTTTGTCTCACATCATCCTGAATATTAAAACGAATGATAAAATTTATCCTTTAACATAGAAACTTCATCCTATTTATATTTTTCATAATGGAATCATTTTTTTGGTCTTCAAACGTATTTAAATAGTTTAGGGCTTTACAGTTAAGGTAGATCATTTTGGCTTGTGCGTATATTATCAACGATCCAAAATTACATTATTTTTTATTGTCAACATTGCTCAAGTTGATAATATACGGACATGATTTTGCATAAAATAATATAAAACCCCTATATTAAACACTAGTAAGGGGTAATTTAATAGTCTACGAACTAGGAAACTACTAACATGATAATTTTGTTGTATAATGTACCTTAATGAGTGTCAATAACATTGATAAGGAGTGACATTGGATGACATATATAACATAATGTATACAAATGTTAAGGTCCTGTGAAAGCATGACCTCTTTCTCTAAGCATGGAAGAATACAATAATGTGAGAAGCGAGCAATGCTTTGACTGAGTAAATGGATCATAATTCACAAAGCGAGCAATGCTAAATTATTATTTAGCATCATCATATTGTTTTGATTGAGCAATGTTTTGATTGAGTAATGCTTTGATTGAGTAATGGATTATTTAGCATCATTATATTGTTAGGGTGTATTGATCCATTTACTCAATCAAAGCATTACTCGATTCTCACATTATGATCTTCTTCCATGCTTAGAGATAGAGGTCTTTCTTTCTCAGAACCTTTACACTTGTATACATTATGTTATATTTGTCATCCAATGTCACTCCTTATAAATGCTATTGACACTCATTAAGGTACATTATGCAATAAAATTGTCGTGTGAGTCGTTTCCTAGTTCGTAGATTATTAAATTACCTTTTACTAGTGTTTAATATAGGGTTTTTATATTATTTTAAGAAAAATCATGTTCGTATATTATCAACTTGAGCAATATTGACAATAAAAAAAGTGTAATTTTGGATTGTTGATAATATACCCACAAGCCAAAATGATCTACCTTAACCCTAGAGCCCAAACCCCAAAACCCAAGTGCGTGGACCCTAGACCCTAAACCCCAAACATCACAAACCCTAAATGCCAAACGCGCACGTGATAATATCCTGAACGGTAAAACTTTAAAACAACTTTTTAATAAGTGTACAATAGACCAAATTGAGGTTGATTTGTATCTTCCAATTATTTAAGTCCATACATGGCTAAATGGGGATGGTCGGTCTAGTTAAATTTTGGTTAATGTGACTTCAATTTTCTCTAGTAATTTAGTTATTTTATTGGTTTGATCACTGTTAACTCTTAGAACTTTTCTTGTGTTTCCAGAATTTATCGAATAGTTGATACTTGGTAGACAATCAAAATTACAACAGAACTAAACTTTTAACACGGAGATGAACAATATCAATAGAACGTAGTAGTGGATAATCAAAACACAACTGAAACTAATATGACCAACTGAAGCAACATTACTTAATTAAAAGGTCTAGACCATTAAAACATATAAAAAACAAAAACCAGACCATTAAAACATAAACAACAAAAAAAAGACCACTAAAACATAAAAAACAAAGAACAAACGACTAGTTCGGTTCATTGGGTGAATTTGGTGGGGATTCTTAAACCATATACAGTGGTCCATTTGTTGAACCTGGTGCATTTGGTTAACCTGGTGGACTTGCGCCTTCCTCTATGATGTTTGTCTCTGGTGCTGGTGGTGCATTAATTGCATCAAGTCTTGCGCTGATCGCTCTGACCGCCTCTGCCCATATTCTATTTTCAAGCCTCTTCAAATACTCCCATAATTCCACAATCTCTATTTGCAGAAAGGATACCTCCCAGTAGATATTTGCTTGTTGGATGGTCCGGCCATTTTGGAAACTTCCTGTGATAGTTTAAATGCAGACAAATTTGTATTGAAAATGGAGTTGAAAAAGCACACAATGTGGAGAGTGTATATAGAAATAACTTTGAAGAGTTGCAAAGATTAGTGTAGAGACACAAAGTAAATGCAAGGGTCACTTTTTAATTAATGATTAAAAAGTAAATAGGCGCCTTTAATCAAGACTTTTAGTTTTAAAAAAAATGGCTCTAACTTGAAAATACTTGCTATGAACAATGCATTACCAACTACTCTGCCACACTTCATATCGCCTATTATCTACCGCACAATCTACTTTGCGTATTGGCTAAGTTATATGTCTATTAATATACGTCATTTATTTTTTGATTGTTTGAAATATTATTTTGTCTTTAGTGGCCGTTTGCCCATACATTTGAAAAAATATTTGAAAAAAGAGTTTTGGAAGTTGAGTTGAAAAATGGTATTTGGAAGTTGAAGTTGTGTGTGGACATCATTTCACTTGAAAAAAAAAAGAGTAGAGTTTTGTGAGAGGAGAAAAAACTTTTTATGAAAAAACTTGAAAAAGTGCATAAACCACTTTTTTATTTTTAAAAATTGTTTTCCAAAAAAAGTTGAAAAAGTCACAAGATTTCATGGACAAACATGTTTTTCAAAAACTTTTTTATGCAGATTTGGTCTATGCTCGAATAGCGTCCAACTTATACCAACACAATATTAGTCGATATTACAAGTACAAAATCCAGCAACTGTATAGTGTCGACCAAGTATAGTAGTTTATAGTTTTATTACTTTTTGTCCAAAAAAATAAAATTTCCACTATAAATATTTATTTCCATGTCGATAGTCAACCTATTACAGTCTGCAATCAACAATTATAGTTCGCAATTTAATAAATTATTTAGTTATCAACGATCATTCCTGAGCAAGCTTATTTTAAACAGTAGCAAAATCCATTGAGTGAAACTCTAGTTGATAAACGAAGTAGTTCATACATTACCAAAATGAATTTTCAATTTTTTAACACTCAAATAAGATTAAAAAAATTATTGTCAACTCACTCAAATAAGATTTAAAAAATAATCTTCAACTACAATTATTTAACACTCAAACAGGATTAGAAAAAACCAAAAACGGTCTTTTAAAGATTGAAAAATCAATCTTTTTAAATAAACTCTTTGTCATGACTCTCCAAGACTCCCGACACAATTTCTTCGGGTTCTTGACCAACTTCTCCATTCAAGTTCGATTTCGATTTGATATGGGATGCATCTTCTGGTTTACTAAACTGTTCCTCAACAGTTCATTATCATTCACATTCGCTTCCTCTGCAACCTTGCCATTGGTGGGATCAACTGCATTGGCATTGGCATCAGCTGCATTTGCATTGGCATTGGCAATGGCATCAACTACCTTCGCATCAACTACATTGGCATTGGCATCAACTGCATTGACATTGGCATAAACTGCATTTGAATTGGTGGCATTGGCATCAACTGCATTGGCATTGGTGGAACAGACACTGGTAGCACTTACAATAGCAACCACATCATTAAATCTACTCTTCTTTCTCAGAATTGTAGTGGTCTTTGCAGCGGTATCATGGTCCATTGCCTTCCTCTTTCTATGCCTCTTCAACCACGCAGAAGGATGGTACAAGCATTTGCATACTGTTCTCTTTGGCTATTCCACTAGCATCTTAGCAACATCAACCAATTTGTCCTCCATTGCTGTCAGGCTAGCAAGCACAACATCCAAAGAAGGACCTGCAGCACTGACACCACCACTTGAAGGACCTGCACCTTCACCGACAATTCCTGTTCGATCTCCACCAATTTCTTCATCGCCTCTTGTGTCTTCTTCTCCATCTACATCCATATCACCTTCACCAGCAGGATTAAGAATAGTCTTCTTGATGGTTGTGGCCCCTCAAGTTTGGCCCTAAGGGCATCCACCGACATATCCTAAACTTAATTTGCATATGGCACATATAAATCCTTCCACCCCGATCTCACCTCTTGATCAGTAGGGAATAAGTAAGGGAGCACGATCTGGATAGAAGTCGACCTAATTAGTTTCTTACAGTTTGAATAAAAATATTAAATGACATGAAAATAGCGCAACATTACCTTAATTTTATTTTCTCTTTCCACAAATGGATCAAAGGATTTAGGCATCTTTTTTCTGTACCATTTGAGCATCTGTGGGCACGACATAGGAGTCTGATTTGTCAGTGCAACTCTCCTTCCAATAACAGGAAATGTTTCATTGACCAGGCCTAAGATAGAAGATTTAGTGGGACTACGAAAAATGAAAACTTCACAATCAACTAACTATTGGTTTATTATAGACTTACCAAAAATGCCCAGGAGAAGCCAAAAAGAGCACATCCTGGTGGTTTTCCTTTCTCACTGAATGTTTTATAATGCTTGGCCATGTCAAGCTTGGGCTCCAGATCACGAACCATACAAACCCATTCCTTCTCAACAAACTTTGAAGTATCCTTAGTCATCAATATCGTATGGAGAAACAATAAAAGGCACATCTTCAACTTTTCCTCTTGGTGAAATCTTCTGCTAGTTTTCAACACCCTCCACAGCGTCGACGATGTCACTTTAACATTCGCATTAGTGGATTGTTTTCAAGTTAGTTTTTCATAAAATTTCCCGTCTTTCTTCACAACCTTTTTCTTTGCTTTATCGCTGGGTTTTACCCCACACTCCAAACCAGTCATTAGAGCAAACTCCCTAAGCCCAAAATAAGCTGGCTTCCCATCAACCAAGAACCAAACCTCCCGACGCTTCTTATCCTTTATTCAATGAAGAAGTAGGGAGTGGACCATCTGTCCATTGAATTGCCAAAATTGGGATATTTCAAGGAACTTGCCAAACACAATCTCCTTAAATTTCTTTTCTAATTTCAAGGTTATCAACAATTTTTAAATAAATACAAATTTTTAATGCTAGATCGAACAAATATCTTTGTTGGGAATGATGGAATTTCATCAAGCCAAGTTTTAAGTCGATATCTTTGAACATTGATTTCCTTGATGCATTGAGGAATTGATAAACAATCCAACTCACACTTAAGCTCCCTGGCTTCATCACCTTCTGGATCAGTTTGTTCATCAGTTTTTTCTTCAGTTGCTTCTTCTTCTTCTTCTTCTTCTTCTTCACCATTATCATCTTCTCCTAATAACTCTCTATTTCCTTCATCACGAGCAACAACACTTTGTCCATCATCACCACCACCATCATCCATGCTTTCATTACCTTTCCCTGTATTGGAGAGTTCATCCGCTTGAAAAGCGTTGATTTCAGCCAAAAGATCCTCAGTTTGGGGTTCCACTTGGGCCTCTTCCACCACAATATATTTTGCAGATTGCTTACTAGCCTCTTTCTTTTTAGATTTACCTCTTCGAGTAGCTGTATTTATTTGATTCAGCCATGCCATTACTTTATCTACATACAGAAGCAATCAAGATAAAGAAAATTATAATATAAAAAAAAAAGAGAAAAATTGGAAAGAACAATAAATAAAATATCAAAATTTCTTCAAAAAAAACCATTGACGTTTCTTCATAAGTTTTAAGACTTGTACGAGAACCAGAAGAAAAATTCAACGATACTAGGGTTCCTCACCTGAAGAAATCAAGATTTCTTGAAATTCTTCAATTGCTACTTCAAATCTTCGAGAAAATTGTTAAATAGCTGGATGAGTGACGAAATTGTTTAGAAGAACTTATGAAGGGACATCAAATCTGTTCGAAAAATTGGAAGAGGCGCGAGCAAAGTAGAACCCGTTTCTGATTACCCATTTTTTGAATTTTGACCCGACAAAATAACCTGGTTTTGGTTTTGCTTATATACTTTTCTATTATATGCACTCTTACCCACAATTTTTTCGATTTTTAATCAACCGCCCGACCCCGACTTAACCTCATTTAACTATTTTCCCCCTAAAAATAAGTCAAAAAGAAAAGATGAGGTCATTTAGTTAAGTCAAGTTTTTTGGCGGTCTTTTAGTTAAATCTTCTCAAATAACTGTAGCTCTTCTATTTTTTGTTGTATCAATCATTCTACGGACAAGATATTGGAAGAGTCCAAAATTACCCCCCCAGAAATCTGAGGATCATGGCCAATTATAGGCCATATTCGTGGTTTTGGTGGTGAAAAAAATATCCCTCTTTCTCGAACTTTTGGAACCTTATCTGATCAATATGGTCCAATTTTCACAATTAAGCTAGGCATATTTCGTTATTGTGTGGTGAATAATATGGAAATAGCTAAAGAGTGCTTCACTATTCATGATAAAGAACTTGCTGATAGACCAACCATTTTAGCAGCTGAACTTTATGGTAATAATTATGCAAGATTCTCTTTTGCTAATTATGGTCCATATTATTGTCAAGTACGAAAACTTTTCTTACAACAAGTTCTTTCTAGTACTAGACTTGAGAAAGTGAAACATGATCGAATTTCTGAGGTGGAAACTAGCATCAAAGAATTATATAACTCGTGTGATACTTCGAAAGTGATCAATATTAGTAAATGGTTTGAAAAATTAACTTTGAATATAATCGTGAAGATGATTGCTAGGAAGAGATATGATAGTTTAGAGAAAGATGAAGATGCCCAATGTTTTAGAAAGGCCTTTGCTAAGATAATGTAACTTGCTGGCCAATTTATTCTATATGATGCGATCTGACAGTTCCCAAAACACACCACGACTGAAGGACCAGTTTCTTCTATGTGTTCCTTTACTAATTATGTGCAGAATATATAAAAATAAGTAAATGAACACTGAATTTTTAGCATGGAAAAACCCCTTTGACGTGGGATCAAAAAACCACGACCCGGAAACGCTCTCTTCTCTCTCTAGAAGTGGCGACTTGGGCGATCTACTGTAAAAGAGCTCGGAGACAATTTCCATGGCCACGACCACTGGGCAGCCCCCTAGTGGGGTTGTCCAGTCTCCTATTCCTAATATACAACCCAACGTTCCTATATCTCAAACACAGTACCCTAAACCCTACGCCTCGTTATTAAAAGTTGATGAGGCTACGTCTCAACCACCAGTAATCCATGCAAAATGAGTGGAAATCATGCATGGTGAGCCAACAGTGATCTTTGATTCAACATAGGTTGATTCTTTGATCGTTCATGCGAAGTTGCAACATGCCGTTGTTGGAAAATTTTCTCATGGGATGCCAGCTTTTCCCTCTTTACAAAGAGTTATTCCATTACAATGTGAGTTGAAGGGTGAATGCACAGTGGGATTTTTAGATTTTCGTCTTGTTTTAATTAGAGTGTCCTCTCTCAATGACTATATCCATCTTCTATCTCGTCCTGCTTTTTGGTTGAAGGCTGAAAATTTGACTACTCCTATGCGCACGTTAAAATGGAATAAATTTTTTGATACCAAAGAAGAAACATCTATCTCCATAGCCTGGATCTCTTTCCCCAATTTACCACCACAATTCTTTGTAAAGGAGGCAGTTTTCTCATTTGCTGCTGCAGTAGGCAAGCTTTTGTAGCTTAATGCAGCCACGAAGAATCAAACAAGGCCCTCATGTGCTAAAGTTAAAGTGGAGATTGATTTATTGAAAGATCACCCCCAACAAATTAGATTATGTGAACGAGATGTTAAAACTGGGGAGTTGAAGATGAAATGGATTAGGATCCGTTATGATTTTCTCCCTAAGTATTGCAAGGAGTGTCACCTTCAAGGTCATAATGAGAATGATTGTCGCGTTCTCCATCCAGATTTAAGTCAGCAGGTTGTAAATGAAACACAAGAAAGAGTAAAGGACTCTTGTGATGAGCCTATTAGAATCCTGTCATCGGGTAAAACTGTGGGAGGTCAAAAAGTTATTAACAATAAGCAACAGATTATTTACCAAAAAAGGAATCCCAATGCTTGGAAAGTTGTGGGTGATAGGAGACAAAAGCAAACTGCTTCAAACATTACAGGAGAGGCCAAAGGGGTTGACTTTAATTTGACAAATCAGTTTGAAGTTTTGGAGCACAATGAGGTCGATGCTACTGATAAGGGGGAGCATACAAATGAGGATGAACAAGTTGTTTCAATGGACCATGACACTGTCGTGCAAACAAAGAGTACAAGTATCCCAGTTGTGGAGTTTCAAAATTATGAACATGAGGCAGTAGTTCACATAGCTGTGGGTAATTTTACGCAGAAAGCTGTGGGAAATATTCAAAGTGATTGTGATCCTGTGGGTGATGTTGGGACATCGGGAAAAGGAGATAACCTTGTGGGTGATTGTGAACCTGTTGGTCAGCGTGTTAACGATCAGGGAAGGGGTTATGAGTTTATTAATGATGCACAGGGTTTATTTAATGTCTATACTGTGTCGGCTGATGTCGGGGGTTTTTTGAATTTAAGGGGACTAATTAATGACGAGGGAGCTATGAGGTCTGATGTTGCGCGACAACCAGTGGGGGTTATTAATTCTCGATTTAAGCTGGGGGCTAAACAAAGAGTTAATGAAGCAGGGAAATCGACATTGGGAGGAGAAGCTGCTTTAAATCGGGGACCTAAGAGTTTTAAATCGCATGCAGCTTTTGTAGATGCTGCGCAGGTTATCGAAGCTGAAGGCTTGGGGTCTCCTCCAAGGAATTTAATGCAGTCAGCTCCCCAAGTTAACGAAGATGTTACGCATTCAACGCCATTTAATGCAGCTGATCAGGCGTTTGTTGAGGAACCTGGGGTTTCATCCTTGCAGCATGACGTCATTGCACTTGAAGATACGCCTTTGAGCCAAGGCTTTTGTGTGGAAAATAAGCAGGCACTCACTATTCCTTCACTTGAGGTTAGCACAAAATTGGAATCTGCGAGTGTGACCAAGCCAAAATTTTTTGGAAAAGACTTAATACCAGCAGCTCATCCTGAACGATTGTGTACAAGTGCTTCTCCTAATTTTGGTAAGTCTTTTTTGAACATAAATGCTCCATCCTTTGTGCCTAAATCCTTGATGCCGCTTGTCCCACACTCAAACTGTTTACCCACGGATGATGAACTCGTCAAGCGAATGGACTTGAATGATACGAGGGGTATTTTGGCACGGCAAGTGGCATCATTTCACGAAAGGGCTCCTCAAGGGCATTATTTGGTGTAGGATTATGATTTGTTTGAAGAAAAGGAATTTGAAGAAGAATCTGCTGCACATATTTTTAGCATGGTGGCTAGATAAGGAGATTTGTCACCTAGGGATATTCATGATAACGCCCCAAAGAAAGTACGGAGGGAAAGGCGGCCTTTAGAGCCAACTAGGGTGCATCCTACGAGAAGTACAAAATCAAAATCCAAAAAAGTCCAAGAAGTCGAAGAAATGATGGATAACATATATGATTGTGATAGAGAGCCACAAATATCATTTTTCAAGTTAGCATAGTAGGGCCTTTCTACATATTCCATTTCATCACTTGTAGAAGGAAGTGCGGATTGAACAATTCCACTTTCTTCCTAGCTTTTATATTATTTCATTATTTTAGTATTTTCATATGTAATATCATCATAGAGTGTGTTATAAACTCTGTGATGATCATACTTTATTTGGTTCTTGCTAGTTCTTATTTTTTGCATTCGTGCTAGTAGCGAGGTCTCACCTCGATAGGATGCTGTAAGGTATAGTTTTGCCCTCCTTACTTTGTATTGTCCTCTTTGAGGAAATTATGATTTATAAAACTAGTCACTGGGCACCTTGCCTAGTGATATTCGCTAAAAAAAAAAAAAAAACCACGACCCACTCTCTCAAGTAGGATTTTAACTTCACTATTTGAAAGACTCACTTGGTTACAAGACTTCATCTTACTAACCTAGGACTAACTCTAATCCTATAGTGACTCCTTTCACAATCAGTGAAGTTTCTCCAAGTACAGGACTTGAATGATGTGTATTCATACAAAACTTCTATGAAAGTAAATAGTACAACTCGATAGATCCTATTACAGAAGAACTAAGACCGAGAACAACAAGACTCAACCTAAGAAACAGGTTCTTCACTTAGTTCCCTGTAGCTAGACGACTGCTCAAATACAATTACTTCAATGTTATAGCTCTAAACTCTTTGTATTTGTGTGTGCCTTCAGCAGCTGAAAGCTTCTCAATTTATAGAGTTGAGATCTTGAGAAGTCTTGAGCAATTAGAACTCCAAAGTTCTTCAAGTGTTTGAGTCCAAATTGAACTCCTTGCTTTGATAACGGATATCTTCAAGTCCTATCCCAACCTTATACAATCTTTTCTATCTTGTACATCTCTACATGATTATGAAGATAAACATTAGATTTTAGGATAACAATTAATTTTCTCGCTTAATTGATTTTGCATAGTTATTTATTCAGCTGCAGTGATCCAAAGGAACACGTCCTTGGATCTGTTCCTTAATCATCATTCAAAACTCAAAGCTTATTAAACCTAACATTTTCCCCTTTATTGATGATGACAAACTCATAGACTTTTCTTCTTGTCCTTAATGTCCTGAATCACAACTTGCAACTTAAAAGCATATTAATAGAAATCAATTTCATCATTAAGGATCAGGTTCTTTAAACTGGTTATAAATATCATAAGCAAAATCATACTTACTCTTCCCCCTTTTGACATTATTGAAAAGGTTGCATAAGTCAGAATTATTCAAGCAATAGAAAAAGCAACTCATAGCCATTTAGGCAACTCAAAATGCAAGAATAATTTAACAAAAAGCAACTGCATTAAAATGATATTACCCATCGAAGATATGACATCATAAACAAAAATATTTTCTACCAGGGGAAACAAACTAAGTAAGAACTATTAGACTAGTCAAAAACTAAAGACAAGAAGGCTAAGAAAGTAGAACTAATCTAAACCCTACTGGACAAAAAATGGCTATTTGGCTTTGGAAATCAGGTGGTGGAAGGACCAGGTCCTTGAAATTTTTCCAGCGCAATTCAAATATTTTACTTAGCATCCCTTTAGTGGTTTCTTTTGCCTTCGTAGCCTCAGCTTTCCAGAAGTCCTTTTCTTCCTCTAACCTCTTAATCTCAGCAGCTTGCACACCAATCTGCTGCCTTAAAGCCCTAACCTTATTGTTTAGTGGCCCTTTAGATGTTCCAACCAAGGTAGGCTCACCATTGATAGTCATGTCACAGCTAATCAGTGTAAGAACCTCAAACCTTTCCTTCTTAGTTGCATTCTTTAAATCCTTTAAAGGAATGCCTAACTTGTCAAACAAGTCAGTAAGAATGAACCCCAAAGGAAGAGGATGCTTTTTCTTCCCTGTAACCACCCTAGTGATTAAATAAACCATAAACATGGGCCTATTAATCTGCTTCTTAGTGTCCAACAACTCTATAAGGACCAGGTCCAAGAAGCTTGCTAGTCCTCTTTTTTCTTGCCTACGAAACATGTCTTTATTAACAAACTCAAATAGAAGCTGATGCCTTAGTTGCATTTCACATTTTTCCACTACCCTTGGCTCCTCATCTTAAGGATTTTTCATATTTCCGAGGCAGTAGGCAAATTTTTTAGGTCAAGCCATTCACCCTTAATGTAATCATCATATCCCACAGAAGGAATATCAAACAGTTCTCCCAATTCTTATGCATTAAAGGAAATATCTTTTCCATTTAGTGAACTATTAAATATGTCTTCATCAAGAGAGAAGTTGAAGAAAAATTCAACTACCTCATCTCTGGCCAACTTCCCTCTGATCTTAAGGACCATGTCCTTCCAGCCTTATTTCTCAAATATTTGCAGCAACCAAACCATCCCGTCTTCTTCCATATTAGCAAACACACTGTCTTTTAACAACTTTCTCTTGTCAAAATCAGTGTGCACAACTTTTCCAACATCCTTTCCCTTACTCTCAGTTTCAGCATCATCGTCTTTATTCTCAGCATTATCATCAGAATCACTACTTTCATCTACCAAAGTTCTCCTAGAAGATCTTGTTCTCTTAGAAACAGGACCAATACTAGAATACCTCTTATCAGTCTTTGTAGTCTTTCTTTGAGAAGTTCTTCTTTTCCTAGTCAAAGGAACAGTTTCTTCTACTTCCTTCTTAGAGTCCTCAACTAGCACAACAGGCTCAGGAACCTGTTTTTTTTACCTTTCCTACTTCTCTCAAGAGCTTCAGATATTTTTGCATCAACAGCTTTCATAGAACTTCTTGTTCTCCTAACCCCACTAGCAGAAGTCTAGAAGGAACAGTTCCTTTACCCTTAGCAGAACTTTCCCCTTGGCTTTTCTTCTTAATTCCAAGTTTACAGCTATCAATGATCTTTTTAAGCCTAGCATTTATCTCAGCAAGTTCTTTAGGATCAACAGGCCCCTGTTTTGCCAATTTTCTTTTCATTCCTGTCACATTGATCAAATCAATGATAGGCCTGTCACTGTTACTAATGTCCTCATCCGCTTCCACCATTTCTTCATCATCTATGGGTTCTCTAAAAGTAACCTCTCGAGACCCAGGAGACTCATGCATGGGAGTCTCTATACCCCTCACAGCCTCATTTTCACCCTCACTCTCTGTAACAGACAACCCTAACGCTTCTACCTCTTCTTCCTTATCATCAACAACATTAAAAAGTTCAACATAATTTACCTTAAATTTATATAGGATCATAGTCCTACACACGTCCTCCATTTGTTCTAGTGTCTTAGCAACATATGGACATGATACTTCCTCCTGAATTTCAAGTTCAGGGTTTTGAGGGTTTTGGTTTTCTGGGTGAGGTGAATATGTTTGCATGGGTGAAGTAGAGTTTGTGACTGGTGGTTGTTCAGTTGTAGGAGTGGATGAATTATTTTCAGGTGAGAGAGATATTGCAATTATACGATTTAAAAGATAATTATTCACTCTTTCTGAAATTTTGGAAGATTAAATAAGAATATGAGATGAAAGCTTAAGAGTTTATATAGAAGTAAAGGATAGTGATAGAGATGAAGTGTAAAACGATTTACCTTTCAGCTTTCTTGATTGAATAGAGTTCCAGACTGATTAGGTTTCTTGAACGTTACAAAATATAGCCGTTATGATCAAGAGTTTTAGAAGGAGGAGGAGTGTGGAACGGTTGAGTGATGGGACTAATTTATGAATAATTAATGAGTGGGATGTAAACCTTTAAACTCTAATAATTTATGAATAATAAAGTAGTATATACCTGAGAATGTGACAAGAAACAGCTCCCATACCCAATTTCAATCAAATTGCACAATCTGAAATTCTAAGAACATAAAGGTAACATCATTAAAATTTAGCAAGCTTTAAGTAGAAATTATGGCATAGAGTATACAATTAAGTATGAAACTGAGTTGACACTTCAAATTGACTTAAATACTTCATTTTTAGACCAATTTTCTAGCGAATTTATAGTAAAGCTAAGTAGACTTAGGTGAATTTAATCATTCCAAATTCTAACTTGTTTCTTTCAAAATGATCTTTACTTAATGCTTTTTTGAAAATATCATCAATTTATTTATCAGTAAGACAAAATGCAATATGTGATCAATCCCTTCTCATAATTATCCCTCAAGAAATGATGTCTTATGTCAATGTGTTTAGTTCTTTTGTGATGCACTGGATTCTTAATCATTGTTTATTGCACTAGTGTTATCACAATAGATAGGAACAGTTCCTACATCAATACCAAAAACTTGTAATTGTTGTTTTATCCACAACAATTGAGAACAACATGAGGCAACTGCCACATACTCAGCTTCCCCAGTGAAACCAAACATTCACCAAGAAAGTGTGCCATACCTGAGGTACTTTTCCTATCCACTAGAAATCCTGCATAGTCATCATCAGTATATCCAACAAGATTAAAATTTCCACCTTTAGGATACCGAATTCCCAAGGAACCTGTTCCTTTTCAGATATCTTAAATTATTTTAACAGCTTTCAAGTGTGATTCTTTAGGATCTGATTGAAATCTAGCGCACAAGCAAACACTAAACACAATATTAGGCCTACTAGCAATTAGATGGAGCAAAGAACCAATCATGCCTCTATACAATTTTTGATCAAATGAATTACCATGTTCATCAAGTTCTAGCTTAGTGGCAGCGACAATTGATGTATCAATTTCCTTAGCATTGTCCATGTCAAATCTTTTAAGTAATTCCTTAACATATTTTTGTTTGCGGATCATAGTTCCATTTGAAGTTTGCTTGATTTTTAAACCCAAAAAGAAATTGAGTTTACCCATCATGCTCATCTCAAAGTCACTCCCCATCAAACTTGAAAATTCCTTACTTAAGTTTTCACAAGTAGCACGAAAGATTATATCATCTACATAAATTTGCACAATTAAAAGATGTTTACCTTTTTCTTTTAAGAACATTGTGCTATCAATTTTACCTCTTTTGTATCCATAATGAAGTAGGAAATTTGATAACCTTTCATACCAAGCCCTTGGTGCCTGCTTGAGTCCATACAAAGCCTTGTCTAATTTTGATGTAGGGTAAAATGTGAAAACGTAAAAGATAGGAGCGAGACTCGTCTCGAACTCCCTACGAGGTATCCACGAGGAACTTGTCTCGTGAAACCATCGATTCGGGTCAAGAGTTTCCTACACTATGAAACTACCCTCGAGACACACCTGGGTTTCGCAAATAGAATGATCGGACGGGGTTGAGGGTCAACTAGCTCCACTAGAAGATTCAAGTCCCAAAATATAGGTTTCATTCAACAAAGGAGGATTGCTCTCATATTCTTCAACATTCAAAATATACTAAGCGTAAAAATAGACTAAGCTAGGGTATTTATAATATTTTCCCAAGCTTTGACAAAGGTCTAAAATTCCCCACAGATTAGGCTTAAGTAAATAGACCACACAGGGCTAAAAAGGTAAAAGGACACCAAAAATCTCAGGTGTCTAGCGTTTGGGCGGAGCGCCCATCTTCCCAGGCAGAGCGCCTGCTTTGTTAATCAGTAAACTGGGTTGGGCGGACTGCCTGACCCTTGGGTGGAGCGGCTGGCTGCAAGTGTCTCAGGGTGGAGCGCTTGGCTCCTCTAGGCGGAGCGCTTGGCTGCAGGTGTCTCAGGGTGGAGTGCCTGGCTCCTCTAGGCGGAAGGCCTGGGCTGTGAGCCTCTTGATGTATCTTCAATTCACTTCCAAAACTCTTGACTTCTAGTCATTTGCATCCTTCAAGCTTGGCACACGTTGGAGAGTGTCGTGGCTCGATTTTCCCCGCGTTATCCTCCCCTTCTTGAAGAGATTTCGTCCTCGAAATCAAGGCGTTCTCGTCCATGGAATCATCATCTTCTCGGAGTTCCCAATGCTCTCCTCCCTTGTACTTCTTAAACGTCACTTTGACATAGGTTCTTCCAAGATCTCCCTTGCCTTAACATGGAACTTAGGATCTACAAGAAATGATAAGCAAACACAAAATCTCATACTTCGAAAGTAGGTTAGTGCAACAAATGTGGAAAACACACTCTTATGGTATAACCAAGCATCAATACTAGTCAAAAAGATCAAGTCTCCAAGGAGAACATCAAGTACTTGGTTCAATGAAAATATGTACTCAACACAAGAATGAGCAAATAGATCATAAGAACATGAAAAATGCAAAATTAAGCTATCAAATTTCCCTTGATCAACACACCAATCCATGCTCAAAATGTGATCAACATGAGGAGTGGAGTAAGTCAAATAACCCAACCTACAAGTAACATCAATTACTCCACTCCCCTTCTTTAGAGCATACTTACTCACACGAAGGGATTCCTTTTCACCTCCAATTTCATCACCTAAGCAACCCTTATCAAAAGACAAGCTCTCAAGGAAGGTATTGATAATGGCCTCTTCTTCGTCATAACCCCAACATGCAATAGTAGGGTCACTCAAAGATTCATTTACCTCACTCAAGTTCTCACACAATGGGTTGCCTAAGGAGTCAAACCCTTCACATCATGGAGGTTCTATTTTACTACCAACCCTAGTCCGATACAAGTCACTACCACAAATGAAAATGCCTTCAAACAATGGATTAGTAAAAGCATGCATTTCAACTTCATGTTCATGAAACGATATAGTATCAAGACTAGGTTCATCACTCTCACTTAAGGAGTCATCATGGACAACCTTGTCCAATTCTTGCAATTTGGAATCCTCAAGGTCATTACCATCCTCACCATAAGACATAGGCCCACCAAAATAGAAGCATATCAATAAGGGTATGATAAACTATCTCATCTTCCCCTTTGTCAAAGATTAGCAGTTTTTCATAGCAAAGGTCACAATCATTGTCAACTATCAAATCTACACTAGGGAGAGGCTCATAGAACAGTGAGCTCACATCATGATATGGCTTAGCATTTTTCTCTACTAGTGCTACACAAGTACTCACGAGTTGACTTCTAGACTCTTCGCTAGTGGCATATTCACTAGATGCATCACAAGCACCAACTAGTGTTGAGTCAGCACAAGACAAATAACATGAAGGCTCATGAAAATATGAAGCAACACTTACATTTGAAGTACTTCCTTGGTCACTCACAAGGCTTGAATTGTCACATGCAACTCCTCTTTCATAAAGCTTACATTAAAGATCTTCCTCCTCTTGTCTCTCCTTCCAAGCACATGGTTGACGTTCCAATGGCTTGTCTTCAAATGTACCTACACAAGAGCTAACACAAGAAAAAGTAGAAGATGAAGAATAGTTAGAACAATGGGTGCTCTCACTCTCAATTTTTCTTTCCTCACCTCTCTTTTCTCTCAATTTTCTCTCAAGGTCATGTGTAGTTTGTGGTGACAATCCACTCACATCACTCCTCAAATCCTCTCCTTTTTCCTCTCTAGGATTGTCACCGGTCACTCCCTCACTTCTCTCTTTCTTTTGTCTCTCATTTTCAAGTACATGAGACTCAAGATTATCATCATTTGGAGTAGAGTGACTCTCACTTTCATCATGCAATGGCAAGACAATAAGTTGGCTTTGGGTTCAATTACCATGGGTGGCTTAGCCTTAGCCGCTTCCTTCAACTCCCTCATACACTTGTAGTCTTCACTAACTTGCTTGGGCAACAAGAGTTTGAGCACAAAATTTCTTCCCTCATGAGTGGTCCTATAGGTGTTGGCACGACCATCATGTACAACATTACGATCAAATTGTCATGGCCTTCCAAATAGAAGGTGGAAAGCTTGCATAGGAACCATATCAAACATGTGTTCATCTACATAGTTCCCCATCTTGAATTTATCATCATTTGTTTCACCACACTCACTAAGCCATTGTAAACGATAAGGATTGGGATGTTTCAAAGTGGGAAATTTCAATTGGGACACTAGCGTTTGACTAACAACGTTAGCACAAATTCCCGAGTCAATAATCATGGAACAAACTACACCCATGATTCGGCATCTAGCATGGAAGAGGTTCTCTCTTTGTGCATTTTCATTATCCTCCACAAGCATAGCACCTAAACTCCTCCTCACAACAAGGAAAGCATGAGGATCATCTTCCTCAACCGTATCCTCCTCCATAACAACCTTTTCATCTCCCTCTACTCCCTCATTCTCTGGCTCACAATCTTGTTCATACATCAAACTACCTACCACAACCATGGTCTTTTGTGTAGGACAATCTCTAGCAAAAATACCATACCCCTTGCACTTATAGCATTGAGTAGAAGTAGAAGTAGGATTGCTCAAGTGAGTTTTAGAATTACCTCCAACATGTGGTGTAGACTTCTCATACGGCTTCTTCACGTCTCTACTAGCACTTGCACCACTTGCACTTGGAAGGTTTGCATTTGGAGTCTTCCACTCCTTTGGCTTGCTCATGGGAGTAGGAGTGTTGCTCTTGTAGCGGGTGGTCTTCTTATCCTTGAGCCATTTCTCGGCTTCAAGAGCATTTTCAAAGACATCTTGAAGTGAGTGATAAGCATGCAACCTCAATTGAGAGGCTATACCATAGCTTAACCCATTCTTGAATCGGATCACGGCTTGTTCTACATCTTCGGTATCAATATCCAAAGCCATTCGGATCTTTTCAAATTCATCATAGTACTCATGTACCGTTTTTACACCTTGCTTTAGTTCATAAAGCTTCTTAAGTAGCTCTTGACGATACCTTGGAGTCACATACTTGGTATTCATGAGACCTTTCAATTCATCCCATGTCATATTCACATGCATTCCCATCCTTCTTCTTGACCTCTTCATGGACTCCCACCAAGTAGAAGCATAGGTCTCAAAGGTTGAAATAGCATACGTTCTTTTCTTCTCATCGGTCATTTCATTGGTGCCGAACACTCTCTCTATGAGTAGTACCCATTCCATATATGCTTTCGAATTACAAGTTCCCTTAAAGGTTGGAAGATTGAGCTTAACACTACTGAGCTTATTGTTGTAATAACCTCCACGGTAAGGCACCGGTTGGCCTCCATAGTGGTCACCATAAGCTTCATAATCCCTCCTAGCATTCCCTCTAACATATCCCATGGGTGGCCCTCGTCCTCGGCCTCTACCCCAATCCACATTGCGGCCCCAATTCATTCCTCGCCTAGTTTGATAGTGAGCATCATACCCATAGACATCATCACCATACTCGGTTCCTCCCCTTCTTGAGCCTCAACAATTTGCTCAAGAGGTGGAACATTTCAAACGGGTCTTAAAAGTAGAGCATTTCCTTGGGGATTGCCTAAATTGTGGGGAATTCCCACTTGTTGAGGATTGCCAAACACACGCTCTTGTGGAGCCACATATTCTTTAGCTCAAATTTCTTGGCTATCTCCGC
This sequence comes from Petunia axillaris subsp. axillaris, assembly GCA_029990575.1. NCBI lineage: Eukaryota > Viridiplantae > Streptophyta > Magnoliopsida > Solanales > Solanaceae > Petunia > Petunia axillaris. The sequence continues at coordinate 132,115,745 of JARKNS010000003.1, read as the reverse complement.
AAAGTGTCCGGGAGTCATCGGAGTGCTATGACTTGTGCCTTCTCCGGATTCAAGAGGGACTCTCGGGGTCCTTCTTTCAACGGTCTCAAGTCTCAAGATTATGTCCTCCAACTTGGCCATGATGGTGGCCAAGTAATTCTTGACGGAATCATCTCCTTCGTTGGCCATTGTACCTACAAAATGAACAAGCGTTAGTGAAATCACCTCTCTCATACCCTCACTAGTGTATCACTCGGTTCACTCGTTTAGTGGTGGTGGATGTTTCACTCAAACTTGAATCTAAAAGCTTCACGTAGTTGAACAACAATCCTCAACTCAATCACTCAATCCACAAGTCAAGTGTCCTCCGGGGTGAGTGGAGTTTATGTGACTCAATAGACGATAAGCTCTTTAAAGTGAGGACTTGAGTCAAAAGAATCTACGAATCTTCTTGGAGTTCTACTCTCCGAACTAGCCACGAATTACCTAAAAGCTTAATGAACTAGTACCACTTAAGTAGGAAAGATACTTGGAGAAGTACTAGAAAATGTTATGCAAGCAAAGAAGTAAGAGAAGGTATGAAAAATTACCCAAACCAAACCTTCAGTGAAGCAGGCGGAGCGCCTAGGGTGGAGCACCAAGAGTGGGCGGAACACCTCAAATATTGATAAGTGGAAAAAGGGATCCGGGCGGAGCGCCTGGATGTTGGGTCGCAGCTTTTCCAACAACGTTTTTCTTCAATTTCAACCCAAATTTTGGATCGATTTCACCATATTTTGTCAAAATCCGAAGTACCTGAAGTTGTATAATGTTATTCTCTTCAAACCCCAATGATTTTCACCTACAAACACCCAATAATCAAAGCACAATCATCATTCAAAGATTCAAATTGGGGTTTCAAAAAGGGTTTTAAATGGGTTTTTGATTCTTTAATTTTTGTGTTATACAACTCCAAATCTCACAAAATTGGTACCAAATCATTAGTTTTTCAATCTAGAACAAACCCCGATATCAATTTCACAACCAACAATCAACCAAACCCAAGAATCAAATCATGACCTCAAGAATAAGAGTTTTCAAGGGTTTAAGAAAAATTGGGAATTCAAATATTCAAAATCCGTAATACCAATTCAAACCTAAACTACGAGATTTAGGTATCAAAACGATGGGTTTTCAACAAGGATCAATCTCCAATAACACCCATATCAAGATTCAATCAATCCAACAAGATATGCCAAATTTTTGGATTTTCAACTTTTTCAACTTTTTTGTTTTTTCTTCTTTTCAATAACTTCAAACACAAGAAACTAAAGAGAAAAAAAACTAGGCACGATGAACAATGATCGAGGGTTTGTAGAAACAAATCCCGAGCCTTGCTCTGATACCAGACTGATGCAGGGTAAAATGCGGAAATGTAAAAGATAGGAGCGAGACTCGTCTCGAACTCCCTACGAGGTATCCACGAGGAACTTGTCTCGTGAAACCCTCGATTCGGGTCAAGAGTTGCCTACACTATGCAACTACCCTCGAGACACACCTAGGTCTCGCAAATAGAATGATCGGGCGGGGTTGAGGGTCAATTAGGTCCACTAGAAGATTCAAGTCCCAAAACATAGGTTTCATTCAACAAAGGAGCATTGCTCTCATATACTTCAACATTCAAAATAGACTAAGTGTAAAAATAGACTAATCTAGGGTATTTTTAGTGTTTTCCCAAACTTTGACAAAGGTCTAAAATGCCCTACACATTGGGCTTAAGAAAATAGACCACACAGGGCCAAAAGGGTAAAAGGACACCAAAAATCTCGGGTGTCTAGCATTTGGGCGGAGCGCCCAGCTTCCCAGGCGGAACGCTTGCTTTGTTGATCAGTGAACTGGGGCGGGCAGACCAGCTGACCCTTGGGCGGACCGCCTGGCTTTAGGTGTCTCAGGGTTGAGCGCCTGGCTGCAGGTGTCTCAGGGTGGAGCGCCTGGCTCCTCTAGGCGAAGCGCCTGGGCTGTGAGCCTCTTGATGCATCTTCAATTCACTTCCAAAACACTTGACTTCTAGTCCTTTACATCCTTCAAGCTTGGCACACGTTGGAATGTGTCTTGGCTCTATTTGCCCCGCATCAAATTTGTAGACATGTTCAGGAAACTGTTCATTCTCAAAACCTGGTGGTTGTTTGACTTATACTTCTTCCTTCAAATAGCCATTTAGAAAGGCACTCTTAACATCCATTTGATGTAGAGTGAAATCCATGTAAGTCGGAAACGCTATAAGAAGTCTTATTTCTTTGAATCTTGCAACTAGAGCAAAAGTCTCATCATAGTCAATGCCCTCCTCTTGGCTATATCCCTGAACAACTAGTTTGGCCTTATTTCTGGTTACCATGCCATCCTCATCAAGTTTATTCCTGAAAACCCATTTAGTTCCTATGATGGACCTGTTCCTTGGCCTAGGTTCCAGATGCCAAACTTGATTTCTTTGAAATTGATTCAACCCCTCCTGCATAGCATTGATTCAATCTGCATCCTTCAGTGCCTCTTTTACATTTTGGGTTCAACAAGAGATAAGAAGGCAGTAAAGGCACAGAGATTGTGATTCTTGACTGTAGATCTTGTTTGAATTTCAGCAGCTTTGTCTAAAGTTATTTGATCCATAGGATGTGAACTTTGATATCTATAAGGCTTTAGCACTAGTCCATCATGTGAGTGTTCATTCTGTGGAACAGTTTCTGATGTAGTAGCATTTCCAGCTTGAGGATTAGGAGTAACACTTGTTCCCCATGTTTTTGTGCTACCCTTACCAGTTTCAGTTAAAGGAACAGTTCCTTGTGATTAACTTCCCATTGATTCACCTGACACAGATTGCAGTTGTTGAAGAACAGGTTCACCATGCCTCAACATTCCAATTTCTTCATCCTCATGTACCTGTTCTTGAGATAGATTGTCAGATTCATCAAACTTAACATGCATGCTTTCTTCTATTTTCATAGTTTTCTCTATATGACGTTCTATGTAATGAATAACCAACAAAGACTACCTCATCACTTCTAGGATCGAATTTTCCTAAGGCATCCTTTCTATTATTGTGAATGAAACATTTACAACCAAAAGCCCTAAGATGTGCAATATTAGATTTTCTTCCTTTAAATAACTTATAGGGCGTCTTCTCTAACAAAGGTCTTGTCATGCATCCATTGATAATATAGCAAGCAGTATTAATAGCCTCAGCCCAAAAACTTTGTGGAAGGTTTCCAGATAATAGCATGGTCCTAGCCATTTCTTCTAAGGTCCTATTTTTCCTTTCAAATACTCCATTTTGTTGTGGAGTTCTAGGTGAAGAAAAGTTATGATCAATACCATTTTCATTACAGAAAGTGAAGAACATTTGATTCTCAAACTCAGTAGCATGATCTGTCCTTATAGCAACAATGTGACTATCTAGTATTCTTTGAATTTTTTAGCAAATATTAAAAATGCATTAAATGCATCTTCCTTAGATGCAAGAAAACTAGTCCAAGTAAATCTAGAATAATCATCAACTAGTACCATAACATATTTCTTACCCCCCCCCCCCCCCACGACTCATTGTTCTCATTGGTCCACAAAGATCCATATGGACCAGTTCCAAAGGTTTGGTAGCACTGGCCTGTTTCTTTGTTTTAAAAGATGACTTTACCTACTTTCCCCTAGCACAAGTTATACAAACTCTTTCTTCCTTGAGCTTGATGTTAGGAAGACCTATCACCAAGTTCTTAGAAACAAGTTTGTTCAATTAAGAAAGACTAGCATGAACAAGTCTTTTGTGCTATAGGAGGTTATCATTTTGCAATACAATTAAACAACTCATACTCCTATCAGCTAGTGATAGAAGATCCACCTTATAAATGTTTCCATATCTATTTCCCTGTAAAATGATCTCTCCAGAGTCTTGGTTAGTCACAAAACAACCAGTAGAAGAAAAGTTCACATTGTTACCTTTGTCACACAATTGAGATATGCTTAATAAACAATGTTTCAGTCCATCTACCAGAAAAACATTATAAATGCTATGTGAATCAGACCTACCTACCTTTTTTCCAAGCCAATAATTTCTCCTTTCTTACCATTACCGAAAGAAACACTTTCTCCTTGAAAAGCTGAGAGTGAAAGGAATTGTTCCTTATGTCCTGTCATATGCCTTGAGCGACCACTGTCCATGTACCATTTGTGGTTCCTAACTTTCACTCTAGCATGCAAAAGAAAATTAGTGTTTAACTTTAAGAACCCAAACTTTTTTGGGTTCCTTTCTTTGAGAAAGAATATGAATCACATTCTTCTTATCCCAAACTGGTAATGCTTTCTTTGTGTGAATAATTTTCTTAGCCACATATTTCTGGACAGGTTTATAGGGCTTGTTCCTTTGTGTAGCTTTTGCCAAATCTTGACAATTTTGTTTTAGGTAACCAGTGTTCCCATAGTGTGCACATAGCCAATTTTCAGGAAGAGCCAGGTACTTACTCTTTGGATCCCATTTGGCCAATGATTGTGATTTCATAAACCCAATACCTTTCCTATTATTACTCTGATTTTCCTATAGTCATTCTAATGCTTCAGAGGACTTGTTCCATTTAACAATTTTGTTAAGTTCATCTTTGGTTTTGATCAAGTCCTCTTCCAAAGTTCTAATCTTTTCATTTTTCTTGTACATTTCATCAACTGTCACTTTCAGCTTCTCTTCATTAATAAGCTGGTGAGATTTTGCACTGCCCTTACCTTTATCAACTGTGCCAGTTTCTAAATTTACATTTTGATTTTCATGAACCGTTGATTCAAGTGTAAGGACATGTTCCTTTAGCATGCTATTTTTCCTTTTCAAGGAGTTATTTTTTACTACAATTCTCTTGTATTCAGTTCCTAAACAGTCAATCTCATCATGCAGTTGATCTTTCACATTACTTAGAGTTTTACGTTCATCTAACACAATGTGAAACACTTTGACTATCCTCTCTCTAGGCATAACTCTTATATTGTTTTTGAGTTGAAAAATAAATACCTCAACATCTTCTTAATTGTCTGAATCTTCAACAGCTATTAGGGCAAGTTCATCATCTACATCATCATCAACCAGTTCATTATCATTGTCTTCCCAGTCTGCAACCATAGCTTTAGGAGATCCATTTTTCTTTCGGAACTGTTCCTTAGCCTTTCTCCTTTTCTCAACATACATTTTTCTCTATTCTTCTTCCATGACTAGGTTTTTGTTAATGTAGTGCTCCATGCTTCCAAATTTGAAGCATTCTCCTCCCTGTTTCATGTCAGAAGAACTACCTTGTCCACTTGATCCTTTTTTCTTATTCAAGAATCTTTGGACACTTCTAGCTATAAGGACCAGTTCCTTCTCATCATCAATAAAATTGTTAGCAACAGATAAAGCTAAATTAGGTTCAATTTTAACTAGTTCTCCTATGTTCTTGACTTTCTTCCTTACTTCATATGTTCTTAGATTACCTATAAGTTCATCTAAGGAGAGAGTACTAACATCCTTGCTTTAAATGATGGTACATGCCTTAATTTCCCAAGAATCTGGAAGAACTGAAACGACCTCGGTCAGTCGTTTCGGAAGTTAGGACTCCGATTGGCGTGCCGATAATTTTAAAATTTTTGTTAGGTCCATTGGGACTTATCTGTAAAATTTGAACTAAATCAGACCTCTTTTGGGAGGCATCGGAAGAAGGTTTCAGTTTTTATTGTCGATAAATATTAAAAAGAGATTTTCGAGCTCGGTTTTGGCGAACAAGGTCCGATTCGAAATCCGAAAGCGCCGCTTGGTTCGTATAATTATTTGTAACTTTTGTGAACTTTCAAAAGTGAATTTCGATATTGTTCGGTTAGTTTCCGCTAAAATGCCGAAAGTTAAATAATTTGACTTTTTTCTATTTCAATTCGCATCTTGAGTTTCGGGAACCTGATTTGATATCCGCCTTCACGAGTATGTTTCATATACTTTGTATAACTTGTATGCAAAAGTTGGAATTATTTAGAATATCATAGGGTAGCGTTTTAGTTTTCGTCGCGAAAAGAAAAGAAAATAAAAGAAAAGAAAAAAAACAAAAAGAAAGAAATGAGTATATGTCGGTTATCAAGGGATATGATCCCTTAGCAGATACATTCAACAAACAAAAACAAAAAACGAAATATGAACAGAGAAACGAGAATGACGCAGTAGAGAAAAAAAATGCCAGAAAATTAGATAAGAGCCGGAAAAATAGTAGAATTTTTACCCCGAAACATCCAGGTAATGATGTTAATTCATTATTTGAGTTTATTAAGTATGTTTGAATATATTTTAACGGTAAAAATTGGGATATTAGACATCGTTTTAATAATTTCAATTAATAGTTTAAAGGGTCAAATGGACCCTGATAATGAAATTGATTATATATTCGTACTCAGTAAGTTATGGGCAACATTTAAATGTAATTTATTTGGGGTTTGGTTATGTGACCTTAAACCTTGTACATAGGCTGGCCTGCATATTGCGTATGCGAATAGGGTATCAGGTTCCTAACCGGATTGCCTTAAGATGTGAGGAATGAAGCCTTTAGCCTAATTTGATATATTTTTTTGCTTATTGAATAGAGTGGGATCGTTTGGCAATGAAACCAAAGGACAAAGCGGTTATTGAGTGAATGTACTAACTTTGTAACAAGGTATGTATTTGTATCCATTTCTTTGGAAGCCCTTGGCCTCGTGGATATTCTACCAAGTGTTCCTTACGTGTGTAGCTGCCGATAGGCGTACCCATTACACCTTAGCTTTGAATTTACATTGTTCATGATATGTTATGCCCTGTTGTTGGTGTTGCATTGAGCTTATGAGCATTGCACTCTGGTTTGAGCGTTGCATATACTTCCCGGTTGGCGATGAGAGTCTCGCACCGGTGAAGGGTCATTATTGCATATACTTCCCGGTAATCGATGAGAGTCCCGAGCCGGTGAAGGGTCATCATTGCATATACTTCCCGGTAATCGATGAGAGTCCCGAACCGGTGAAGGGTCATCATTGCATATACTTCCCGGTAATCGATGAGAGTCCCGAGCCGGTGAAGGGCCATCATTGCATATACTTTCCGGTAATCGATGAGAGTCCCGAGCCGGTGAAGGGTCATTACTACATATATTTCCCGGTAATCGATGAGAGTCCCGAGCCGGTGAAGGATCATTATTGTGTATATCTTCTGGTACACAATGAGTGTCCCGCGCCGGAGATATGTATCTGACATATGTGACTGTATTGCATCGTACCACATTCATCCCATCTTATTGCACCGCATACTGACTATAGTGTGTATTGTGTTGTGTTTTATGTATGCGGTATGTATACTATCTCGTAGATATATCTCAGTTTGCCTATATATTTCTGGCTCATATTTTGGGTTGCGGGGATCGGGTTGCCCACCGCAACGGTATAAATATATGGATCGGGTTGCACGCCGCAACGGTATAAATATATGGATCGGGTTGCATGTCGCAACGGCATAAATATATGGATCGGGTTGCACGCCGCAACGGTATAAACATATGGATAGGGTTTCACGCTGCAATGTATTTCTGATTGTTGATATGTTCGGGATGCCCATATGTTCTGGCTATCTTACGTTCCTGGTTGTTAATAAGTTTGCGATTTCATACGTGTTTCTAGTTATTATCTGGCGCTGCCTTTTCATAATTTAAATAAGAGGAATTTGGTTTTATCTGTTTCTTTTCTCCCTGGCTAGCTATCCTATTCTTTGAGGTGGCTAGTCCGCCCCACTTATTGAGTCCTTTTGACTCACCCTTGTTTGTTGTTTGTTTCTTGTCTATCTATTTCATTTCAGCAGGTTTGCTCCAGGATTGGGTTTGCCAAATTGTAAAGGAGCGAAGACGACTTCAGCTGTCTGGGTGAGCCAACTTTTATTCCGGATGGCCACCAGTTTATTGGTTGTTATTCCAGTTGCATTTTGCTCCCTTCCGGAGGTATTTGACTTCTTTTGTACTCTTAGATGTCTAGTCTGGATAGCCCTAAACCTAGTATGTTGGGTAGTCAGATGTAATTTCTTTTGTATAGCTTAGAGGTATCAGTATGCATGTATTCGTTTTTTTAAAGTCTTGTCCTTATTTGTGAATTTTTATATTTATTTTCCTAATTTAATTGGTAAGGGTTAGCCCGACGGGTCTTGGGGAGGATGTCGGGTGCCCGCACGGCCTGACCGGATTCCGGGTTGTGTCAAGTACTCTAGTCAAGATCTTTTCAACCCTATCTTCTACAGTTAAGGTTCTTCCAAGAGAGATAAGTTCAGTTACAATAACATTAAACCTATTGTACATTTCAGAAATTGTTTCTCTTTCTCTCATTTTAAAATTTTCATATTCAGCAAAGAGAAGTGTGCCTCTAGATCTTTTATCCTGATTGGTTCCTTCATGAGCAACCTGCAATGCATTCCAAATTTCCTTACCAGTGGAGCAACCTTGAATCCTAGTGTATTTATAAGAACCAAGTCCACAGATAAGCCATTTCTTAGCCCTGTAGTTTTTCTCCCATTGCTTCAAGTCCTCACCAATTGCATTCCTTCCTGGTTTTAGGAATATCATTTCCTGCAGCATCATTCTTCATAGGAGTAATGGGACCCTCAGTGATTATGTCCCACAGTTCATTGTCTTCAGCTTATAGGTGATCCCTCATTCTCTCTTTCCACCACGAATAGTACTTACCATTGAACAATTGTGGCCTAACAGTGGACTGACCCTCAGAGTTTCCTTGTGGTGCACTCATTCTAATCCAAGGGTGTTAGCATCTTCAAGGATAACCTGCTATGATACCAATTGACAATTCCCAAGACACACCACTACTGAAGGACCAGTTTCTTTTATGTGTTCCTTTACTAATTAAGTGCGGAATATGTAAAAATATGTAAATGAACACTGAATTTTAGCGTGGAAAAACCCCTTTGACTTGGGATAAAAAAACCACGTTCTACTCTCTCAAGTAGGATTTCAACTTCAATATTTGAAAGACTTACTTGGTTATAAGACTTCCTTCTTACTAACCTAGGACTAACTCTAATCCTATAGTGACCCCTTTCACAATCAGTGAAGTTTCTCCAAGTACAGAACTTGAATGATGTGTACTCTTACAAAACTTCTATGAAAGTAAATAGTACAATTCGATAGATCCTACTATAGAATAACTAAGACTGAGAACAACAAGACTCAACTTAAGGAACAGGTTCTTCACTTAGTTCCTTGTAGCTAGACGACTGCTCAAATACAATTTAGAATGACTTCAATGTTATAGCTCTAAACTCTTTATATTTGCGTGTGCCTTCAACAACTGAAATGCTTCTGAATTTATAGACTTGAGATCTTGAGAAGTCTTGAGCAATTAGAACTCCAAAGCCCTTCAAGTGTTTGAATCCTAATTGAGCTCCTTGCTTTCACAGCAGAGATTTTCAAGCCCTGTTCCAATCTTATGCAATCTTTTCTATCTTATACATCTCTGCATAATTATCAAGATAAACATTAAATTTTATAATAACAATTAATTTTCTAGCTTAATTGATTTTGCATAATTATTTATTCAGCTGTAGTGATCTAAAGGAACACGTCCTTGCATATTTTCCTTTGTCATCATTCAAAACACCAAGCTTATTAAAGCTAACACAATCCCTTTACAAATTTTCAAATATGTGGATTTTTAAGGGCATAGTAAAACTATGAAGCAAATTTACAAGGATTTGGATGATATTCTTCAAAGTTGGCTGAATGAACATAAAGAGAAAAGGGCTATGAGGGATGATCAAGATTGCGTCAATGGAATGCTTTCAGTGACATAACCTAAGGAATTCAAAGCCTATGGTTATTCACGTGAAACAGTTATCAAAGCTACAGTATTGGTATGTCATCAGGCACACTTAGTCTTTCTTCGTCAATTTAACTTACATTAATAGTTTAAATTATTTTACACTATTTATGTACTGTTTTGTCATATTACGCAGTGACAAAGACATATATTCGTCAAGGTATGCTGATATGCTTGAAAATAAAGATCGTAATATGTCAGACTTTTGTCTGATCCCTAGTTTATTTGATTTATCTGTTATCTTTCTTTTTCGAAAGAAACAGGAGAAGATTTAACTAAAAGACCCCAAAAAACTTGACTTATCTAAATTTCCTCCTCTTTTCTTGTTGACTTATTTCTTTTGAGAGAAAATAGTTTAATGAGGTTCAGTGGGGGCCGGGAGGTTAATTAGAAATAGGAAAACTTGTGGGCAAAAGTGCATATTGTAAAAAAGTATATAAACATAACCAAAATGGAATTATTTTGTCGGGTCAAAAATAAAAAATAGGTAATCAGAAATGGGTTCTTCAGTGCTCGCGCCTCTTCTATTTTTTCGAACCGATTTCATGTACATTCATAAGTTCTCCTAAATGATTTCGTCCCTTATCCAGCTATTTAACAATTTTCTCGAAGATTTAAAGCGGCAGTTGAAGAATTTCAAGAGATCCTGATTTCTTCAGGTCAGGAACCCTAGTATGGTTGAATTTTTGTTCTGGTTCTCATACAAGTCTCAGAACTTATAAAGAAACATCAATGGTATTTTTTGAAGAAATTTTAATTTTTTGTTTATTGTTCTTTCTAATTTTTTCTTTTTTTTTATATTGTAGTTTACTTTGTGTTGATTGCTTCAGTATGTAGAGAAAGTAATGGCAAGGCTGAATCAAATCGATATGACTGCTCAAACCGGTAAATCTAAAAAGAAAGAAGCTAGTAAGCAATCTGAAGAAGATGACAATCAAAGTGTTAGACAAATACTGATGTTGTTGAATTGGATAGTCAATCGGCAGAAGGTGACAATCAACCTCCAAGTGCTGGAGGAGAGGAAAAAGAAGTTATTGAACTTGATAAATATCCAGAAGTAGATGACAATCAATCCACAAGTGGTAGAGTTTCTGAAAGTGCTAATAATCCAGAAGTAGATGACAATCAATCTGCACTTGTTGAAACTGGTTAATTGGATGCCGAAGTTGGTGAAAAAGAACCGCAGATTCAAAAGACTGTAGAGGATCACTCTGCAAAAGATATTGTGGTGGAAGAGGCCCAAGTGGAACCCCAAACTGAGGATCTTTTGGCTGAAATCAACGTTTTTCAAGCAGTTGAACTCTTCGATGCAGGGAAAGGTAAGGAAAGCATGGATGTTGGTGGTGGTGATGATGGACAAAATTCTGCTGGTCGTGATGAAGGAAATAGAGAGGAATCAAGAGAAGATGAACGTGGTGAAGAAGAAGAAGAAGAAGAAGAAGAAGCAACTGAAAAAAGAAATTGATGAAGAAACTGATCAAGAAGGATATGAAGCCAAGGAGCCTGAGTGTGAGTTGGACCGTTTATCAGTTCCTCGATGCATCAAGAAAATCGACATTCAAAGGTATCAACTTAAAACTTGGCTTGATGAAATTCCATCACTTCCGGCGAAGATATCCGTTCGACCTAGCATTAAAAATTTGTATTTTTTTAAAAAGTTGTTGAAAACTTTGAAATTAGAAAAGAAATTTAATGAGACCGTGTTTTGTAAGTTCCTTGAAATATCCTAATTTTGGCAATTCAATGGACAGATGGTCCACTCCCTACTTCTTCATAGAATAAAGGATAAAAAGCATCGGGAGGTTTGGTTCTTGGTTGATAGGAAGCCAGCTTATTTTGAGCTTTGAGAGTTTGCTCTAATGACTGGTTTGGAGAGTGGGGTAAAACGCAGCAATAAAGCAAAGAAAAAGATTGTGAAGAAAGACGGGGAATTTTATGAAAAACTAACTTTAAAACCATCCTCTCAGCCGAATGTTAAAGTGACATCGTCGCGATTGTGGAGAGTGTTGAAAACTAGCACAAGATTTGACCAAGAAGAAAAGTTGAAGATGTGCCTTTTGTGGTTTCTCCACACGATATTTATGGCAAAGGATACTTCAAAGTCTGTTGAGAAGGAATGAGTTTGTATGGTTCATGATCTGGAGTTCTTCTCCAAGTATCCATGGGGTAGGTTGTGCTTCGAGCTGATGATTGAATATTTAAAGCCCAAGCTTGACATGGCCAAGCATTATAAAACCTTTAGGGGGAAAGGAAAACTGCCAGGATAGGCTCTTTTTGGTTTCCCCTGTGCAGTTTTGGTAAGTCTATAATAAACCAATAGTTAGTTGATTGTGAAGTTTTCATTTTTCATAGTCAAATTAAATCTTTTATCTTAGGCCTGGGTCAAAAAAGCATTTCCTGCAATTGGAAGAAGAGCTGCACTGACAAATCAGTCTCCTATACCGTGCCCTCGGATGCTCAAATGGTACAGAAAAAGGGTGCCTAAATCCTTCGATCCATTTGTGGAAAGAGAAAATAAAATTAAGATAACGTTGCGCTATTTTCATGTCATTTAATATTTTTATTCAAACTGTAAGAAACCAATTTGCTCGACTTCTATTCAGATCGTGCTCCCTTACTTATTCCCTACTGATCAAGAGGAGAGATCGGGGTGGAAGGATTTATATGTTCTATATGCAGATGAAGTTTAGGATGTGTGGATGGATGACCTTAGGGCCGAACTTGAGGGGGCCACAGCAATCAAGAAGACTGTTCTTAATCCTACTGGTGAAGGTGATATAGATGTAGATGGAGAAGAAGATGCAAGAGGTGATGAAGATATTGGTGGAGATCATACAAGAATTGTTGGTGAAGGTGCAGGTCCTTCAAGTGGTGGTGTCAGTATTGCAGGTCATTCTTTGGATGTTCTGCTCACTAGGCTGACAGCAATGGAGGACAAATTGGTTGATGTTGCTAAAATGCAAACGGAATAACCGAAGAGAGCATTATGCAAATGCTTGTACCGTCCTTCTGCGTGGTTGATGAGGCATAGAAAGAGGAAGACACTGGACCGTGATACCGCTGCAAAGACCACTACAATTTTAAGAAAGAAGCGTAGATTTGATGAAGTGGTTGCTACTGTCAGTGCCACCAGTATCAGTACCACCAATGTCAATGCAGTTGATGCCAAGGCCACCAATTCCAATGCAGTTGATGCCAATTAATGTCAATGCAGATGATGCCAATGCCAATGTAGTTTATGTCAAGGTAGTCGATGCCATTGCCAATGCCAATGCCAATGCCAATGCCAATGCCAATGCAAATGCAGCTAATGCCAATGCCAATGCAGTTGATGCCACCAATGGCAAGGTCGCAGAGGAAGCCAACGTGAATAATAATGAACTGTTAATGAAAAAGGGTGAGGATGCTGAGGAACAGTTTTACGAAGCAGATGATGCATCCCATGACCAATCAGAATCGAACTTGAATGGAGAAGTTGGTCAAGATCCCGAAGAAATTGTGTTGGGTGTCTTGGAGAGTCATGAGAAAAGAGTTTATTAACAATGATGAGAACAAAGATTGATTTGTCAATCTTTAAAAGATTGTTGTTTTTTTTTTCTAATCTTGTTTGAGTGTTAAACAATTGTAGTTGAGGATTATTTTTTAAATCTTGTTTGAGTGTTAGAAAAGTTGATAATAATTTGTTTAATCTTGTTTGAGTGTAAGCAGCTGACAATCCATTTTGGTAATATATGACATGCTTCATTTATCAACTAGAGTTTCATTTAATGCATTTTGCTACTGTTTAAAATAACCTTGCATATGAATGATCGCTGATTACTAAATAATTTATTAAATTGTGAACTATAGTTGTTGATTGCAGACTGTAATAGGTCGATTATCGATATGGAAATAAATATTTGTAGCGGCAACTTTATGTTTTTGGAAAAATAGGAATAAAACTATAAACTACTTTACTTGGTCGACAATATACAGTTGCTGGATTTATACTTGTAATATCAAAAAATATTGTGTTGGTATAAGTTGGACGCTATTCGAGCATAGACCAAATGTGCATAGATTAAAGACAAAATAATATTTCAAACAATCAAAAACTAAATGACGTATATTAATAGACGTATAGCCAATGTGCAAAGTAGATTGTGCGGTAGATAATAGGCGATGTGAAGTGTGGCATAGTAGTTGGTAATACATTTCCCAAAGCAAGTATTGTCAAGTTAGAGCCGTTTTTTTAAACTAAAAGTCTTGATTAAAGGCGCCTATTTACTTTGTAATCATTAATTAAAAAGTGACCCTTGCATTTATTTTGTGTCTCTACACCATTCTTTGCAACTCTTCAAGGTTATTTCTATATAAACTCTCCACATTGTGTACTTTTTTAACTCCATTTTCAATACAAATTTGTCTGCATTTAAACTATCAAAGGAAGTTTCCAAAATGGCCGGACCATCCAACAAGCGTGATCTCTACTTGGAGGTATCCTTTTTGCAAAAAGAGATTGCGGAATTATGGGAGTATTTGAAGAGGCTTGAAAACAGATATGGGCAGAGGCGCATGCAAGGGAGAATCAAGTCAGAGCGATCAACGCAAGACTTGATACAATTAATGCACCACCAGCACCAGAGGCAAACATCATAGAGGAAGACGCAAGTCCACCAGGTTCACCAAATGCACCAGGTTCAACAAATGGACCACTGGATATGGTTGAAGAATCCCCACCAAATTCACCCAACGAACCGAACTAGTCATTTGTTCTTTGTTGTTTATGTTTTAGTGGTCTTGTTTTTGTTGTTTATGTTTTAATGGTCTAGACCTTTTAATTATGTAATGTTGCTTCGGTTGGTAAGATTACTGTTAGTTGTACTTTGATTATCCACCACTGCTGTCTATTGATATTGTTCATCACTGTGTGAAAAGTTTAATTCTATTGTAATTTTAATTGTCTACCAAGTATCGTCTATTAAATAAATTGTGAAAAAACAAGGAAAGTTTTGAGAGTTAACAATAATCAAACCAATAAAATAACTAAATTACTAGAGAAAATTGATGTCACATTAACAAATTAACTAAACTGACCATCCCCATTTAGGTATTTACGGACTAAACCAATTGAAAGATACGAATCAACCTTACTTTGGTCTATTTTACACTTGTTAAAAAGTTGTGTTGAATTTTTACCGTTCAGGAAATTATCACGCGCGCGTTTGGCATTTAGGGTTTGTGATGTTTGGGGTTTAGGGTCTAGGGTCCACGCGCTTGGGGTTTGTAGTTGGAGATCTAGGGTTAAGGTAGATCATTTTGGCTTGTGGGTATATTTTCAATGATCCAATATTACATTGTTTTTTATTGTCAACATTGCTCTACTTGATAATATACGGACATGATTTTGCTTAAAATAGTATAAAAATCCTATATTAAACACTAGTAAAGGGTAATTTAATAATCTATGAACTAGGAAACTACCCACATGATAATTTTATTGCATAATGTACCTTAATGAGTGTCAATAGCATTGATAAGGAGTGACATTGGATGATATATATAACATAATGTATACAAGTGTTAAGGTTCTGAGAAAGCAAGACCTCTAACTCTAAGCATGGCAGAAGATCATAATGTGAGAATCGAGAAATGCTTTGATTGAGTAAATTGATCAATACACCCTAACAATATAATGATGGTAAATAATACATTACTCAGTAAAAGCATTACTCAATCAAAGCATTACTCAATCAAAACATTGCTCAATCAAAACAATATGATGATGCTGAATAATAATTTAGCATTGCTCGCTTCGTGATTTTGGTCCATTTACTCAATCAAAGCATTGCTCGCTTCTCACATTATGATCTTCTTAATTCCATGCTTAGAGAAAGAGGTCATGCTTTCTCAGTACCTTAACACTTGTATACATTATGTTATATATGTCATCCAATGTCACTCCTTATCAATGGTATTGACACTCCTTAAGGTACATTATACAACAAAATTATCATGTTAATGGTTTCGTAGTTTGTAGATTATTAAATTACCCCTTACTAGTGTTTAATACAGGGGTTTTATATTATTTTAAGCAAAATCATGCCCGTATATTATCAATTTGAGCAATGTTGACAATAAAAAATAGTGTACTTTTGGATCGTTGATAATATATGCACAAGCCAAAATGATCTACCTTAACCCTAGAGCCTAAAGTACAATCCGAATGAATTGACAGGGAGTCATTTATATTTTATTTTTATAATTCACCAAATTAGAACAAAAACATACCCGACTAATCGTCTGATGTTATAATTATTTTATTAAAAAATGTGTTGTCTCACTTATATTATATCAAGTTTAGCAGTGATGATTGTCAATCCTAAATACTTGATTATCTACTTTTATATAAATCACAGTAATTTTAGAAAGTGTTGTCATACCCGATTTTGGACTCAACTCGATGCGAGTCGGGTTTCGGATTCGACTGGGTGACTCTTTTGAGTTTAAAAGTTGGAGTCGCCACCTAACATATTTTTAACTAGGCGTATTAAGGCACCTATTTTGTTTCTAGCTAATTTTACAATTAACTCCGAAACTTAGTCTACGAACTAGAAAATCTAGGTAAGAGGTTCAAATTAACTCGAGAGGAAGGGGTTAGGCACCTCTCGAGCTCCACCAAATGTGGTTACTGGCCGGACTTATAATTGGAATTCTATGAATTATGAAATAACTAACTAAAAAATAAAACATTAAGCCATGATGTACAGATTTAAAAATAAGTAAATAAATATTCGTCTCATGCCTTGCAAAATAAATAAATAAGTTAGTAAAAATTGTTAGACAAAATTGATAAAATTAAATAAAGTAAATGAGTTTTGATATTTTTATCCCTTTTCGAAAAAAGGTTGTCTTTAGTAATTTCACCGCGATGTACCTTGCAAAATATAAAGAAAATAAGTTAGTGAATAATAATATTAATAATAATGAAAGTAATAAAAATGCAATGATAAAAATATTAGTAGATAATAATAATGAAAATAATGATATTATAATAATAAGAGGATTTCTCTTCTCTAGATGTTCTCTTTCAAAAACAGGACGTCGTCGCTTGTCCAATTTTCCCTTGTAAAATATAAAGGAAATAAGTTAGTGAAAATAGTGACAATAATAATAATAATAAAAAAATAATAATAATAATAATAACAATAATAATAGTTTTAAAATAAAGGGGAAGAGGATTTTTAAAAGTGTCGGCTCAGGTGTGTATGAATTGGGTGGAGGTTAGGATGTCGATACGGATGCGAACATGCCGGCCGGTCATGTTGCCATGCTAAGTACCGGTCCCATCACTACATCACCGGCTCGTTTGTAATCACGGCTTATACACATCATCATAGCCTATTGTTTTAGGGACACGAGAATGAGATTGTTTATCCGTTCAAATCAGTAGGCCTCAAATAAATTATTTTCCTTGGCCGTGATTAGTGCAACATCCGTCAATTCATTGTAAATCCGTCAATTCCATGTGTAGGCCTCAATATATGTAAAAAATATATTTTTCATTGGCCAGTAACGCTGTGTTTATACTTTGCTCCAGTCAGTACAGTACCATGAAGCTGCAAAAAGTTCTTGAAGAAAAAATAGTCAGCAGCGCCCATTAACAGTGTCAAATATAAAAATTGGCAAAAGAAAAATACCACAAAGAAACATAGTCAAAACCAATAATATATGCAAGAACCCAATCGGCCAAAGGACCAAACGACCGTGAACCACTAGAATTAGAAAAAAGGGTAAGGATTGAACCCAGAAACATGGATAGATCCACGAGTAAAAGAGGAGTCAAAGAAAACTCCGGCGAGGCGACAACTAGAGAGGAGCGATTGCCGGCGAGGTTCTCCGACGAGCCTCACGGCATCGCTGCGACCCCTTTGACCTTCGTTTTACTTCCTGCAACAAAATCAAATAAGAATATGACAAAAAAATCAAACGTCATTGATGGGTTTAAACACGAGGTCGATCGAAAAATAGGTTTTTTGGTGGTGGTTTTGATTTTGCTACTGTCAGTGCTCTCATCCGTACTTTCAAACGACGGTGGCAGCGTTTTCCCCTTCCCTTCGTTCTGATCTCCGATGATCCTTTAGATCTGTGTTGGTGTATAATGTATTGTGTATGTATGTGATGTATGTTATATAAGAGGAGAAGAATAAAGGGGGGTACAGTATGCAGTGGTGTTTGTGTGTGCGAATGGCTTTTTCAGAAGAAAATCGGGAGATTGGTACTGTTTGTCTGCTGATGATAATATTGTTTGGAGGGTGGTGTTGTATTGTACTGTCGTGTGTGTGAGAAATTGAGAGGGAGTGGTACTGTGATTGTGTATGTGTTGTGTGTCTAGGTGAAGTTTTGTTTGTGTATTTATATGTCGTGCGTGAGAGAGAGGAGATCAAGGAGTTGGGGAGATGGCGGTGATGGTGAGGTACTGATTTTTAATGGCCGTGTGTGTATGTGTTTTTTGGGGTAATGGAGAAGATGGAGTGGGGAAGATGACCAAGTGGGATTGGGGTCGGCTGCACTGATGCAGTACCGTGTGTGAGTTGTGGGTGAAGTGCAACTGTGGGGTCCCCTTTTGGTGTAGAGAAGAAGACCATTTTAAAGTCAAGAATGCCAATCAGCCGTTGGGGGATTTTGATTGACTTGGGGAAGAGAAGATTTTTAGAGATTTTTGAATTTAGGGGAGAGATTTAGGGAGATTGGAGAAAAATTGGGGATTAGATTTGGGAAATGAACTTGGTACTAAAAGTGGGGTAGGGACATTGGGAAATTTTTAAGAATAAGATTAGGATATATTTTGGAAATTGATTAAAATATAATAGGAGGGGAAAGAAAGGTAGGGTGTAAATAATGAACGTATCTAGACGAACACTCGTCTAGGTTCAAAAGAAATTTTAAAATAATGGAAAAGAAATATTTTGAAATGTAAATAAAAATTATATGAATATGAGGACATTTAAATTAAAACTAATTATTTGGAACATAATAGCAACCGATTTCTAAAAGAACAGACGCACCTAGAAAGGCTATTGTCTAGATTCGTAGGAAAGTTTTCAAGATAAACGTTTTAAAAGGAAGACTTGCAAATATTTAAATTCGAAAGAAACTCAAATATGACAAATTAAGAAGTTGAAATGAATTGATTATGTATTCGGCTATCATTTTACTTAAAGGTTGACACGACCCGAAATTGGGCTAGGCCGTGCGGGCACCCGACATCCTCCCAAAGACCCGTCCGGCGAACCCTTACCAATTAAATTAGGAAAATAAATATAATTCAATTCATAAATAAGAACAAGAGTTAGAAAACACACAGACGTACTAATGCCTCTAAGCTGTACAAACTATCCAACATACTATGTTTAGGGCTATCCAGACTAGACATCTAAGAGTACAAAAGAAGACAGATACCTCCTGAAGGGAGCAAAATGCAACTGAAATAGTAACCGATAAACTGGTGGTCATCCGGAATAAAAGCTGGCTCACCCTGACAGCTGAAGTCGTCTTCGCTCCTTCACAATGTGGCGAACTCAATCCTGGAGCGAACCTGCCGAATCGAAATAGATAGCAAAAAACAAACAACAAACAAGGGTGAGTCAAAAGGACTTAATAAGTGGGGCAGACTAGCCACCTCAAAGGATAGGATAGCTAGCCAGGGAGAAAAGAAACAGATAAATAAAATTCCTACTTATTTAAATTATGAAAAGGCAGAGCCAGATAATAACTAGAAATATGTATGGAATGAAAAACTCATCAACAACCAGGAACGTAAGATAGCCAAAACATATAGGTATCTCAAACACATCAACAATCAGAAATAGATCCTGTTGCAGCGTGAAACCCGATCCATATATTTATACAGTTGCAGCGTGCAACCCGATCCATATATTTATGTCGTTGCGGCGTGCAACCCGATCCATATATTTATATCATTGCGGCGTGAAACCCGATCCATATATTTATACCGTTGCGGCGTGCAACCCGATCCATATATTATACCGTTGCGGCATGCAACCCGACCCATATATTTATACCATTGCGGCGTGCAACACGATCCCCGCAACCCAGAATACGAGCAAGAAATGTATAGGCAACCTGAGATATATCCACGACATAGTATACATACCGCATACATAAAACACAACACAATACACACAATAGTCAGTATGCGGTGTAATGAGATGGGATAAATGCGGTACGATGCAATGCAGTCACATATGCCTGATAACTATTCCCGGCGCGGGACTCTCATCGTCTACCAGGAGATATATGCAAAGATAACCCTTCACCGGCTGGGGACTCTCATCGATTACCGGAAAGTATATGCAATAATGACCCTTCACTGGCTCGGGACTCTCATCGATTACCGGGAAGTATATGCAATAATGACCCTTCACCGGCTCGGGACTCTCATCGATTACCGGGAAGTATATGCAATGATGACAACCAGAGTACAATGCTCAGATACTCAATACAATACCAACAACAGGACATAACATATAATATACAATGTAAATGGAAAGCTAAGGCATAATGAGTACGCCTATCGGCAACTACACACATAAGGAACACGTGGTAGATTATCCACGAGGCCAGGTGCCTCCAAAGAACCGCTTTATCCTTTGCTCAACAACCGCTTTATCCTTTGCATTCACTGCCAAACGATTCTGCTGTATTCAATAAGCAGAAAACTATATCAAATAAGGCTAAAGGCTTCATTCCCCACATCTTAGGGTAATCCGGTTAGGAACCTGATACCTTATTCCCATACGCAATACGCAAGCCAAGCCTATGTATAGGGTTTAAGGTCACATAACCAAACCCCAAATAAATTACATTTATATGTTGGCCATAACTCACTGAGTACGAATATATAATCAATTTCGTCATCGGGGTCCATTTGACCCTTTAAACTATTAATTGAACTTATTAAAACGATGTCTAATATTCCAAGTTTTACCGTTAAAAAATATTCAAACACACGTAATAAACTCAAATAATGCATTAAGATCATTACCTGAATTTTTCGGGGTGAAAATTCTACTTTTCTCCGCCTTCTTTTTCTTTCCTTTCTCATTTTTCCTCATATTTTTCTCTATTTCTCGTTCCTTCGTAAAGTTTCTGTTTTCTCATTCTTAGCATGTATGCTAACTCCGCCAAATCTGATCATTTCAATTTCTTTCTTTGATTTTTTGTTTTTCCTTTTTGATTTTATTTTCTTTTACTTTTATTTTTTCTTTTCTTCTCGAAAATTAAAATGGTACCCTATGATACTCGAAATAATTTCAAATTTTTCATACAAGTTATACAAAATATATGTAACATACTCGCAATTGCGGATCTCAAATCGGACTTCCGAAACTCAATATGAAAATTAAATGTAAAAGAAGTCAAATTATTTAACTTTCGGTATTTTAGCGGAAACTAGCCGAACAACATCGAAATTCACTTTCGAAAAATCACAAAAGTCACAAATAATCATACGAACCTAACGGCGCCTTCGAATTTCGAATCGGAGCTTATTCACCAATACCGGGCTCGAAAATCTCTTTTTAATATTTATCGACAATAAAAACTGAAACCTTCTTCCGATGCCTACCAAACGAGGTCTGATTTAGCTCAAATTTTACAGATAAGTCCCAATGGATATTACAAACATTTTAAAATTATCGGCACGCCAATCGGAGTCCTAACTTTCGAAACGACTAACCGAGGTTGTTTCATACTCCTCCACTTAAACTCTCGGTCGTCCTCGAACGAGCCTAAGTCTAAAGCAAGATTCACGCTGATAACAAAAGGACTTGCACGACCTTCATAAACTATCCCACAGAATTTTTCTCATTATTACAGAATCAAAATTATAACACGAACACCGAACTCTTGGAATAAAACATATCTGGATAATATGATAATACCATTGCCCGGATTATTCTGACTAAGATGATCCTTCCTCGATCACGAGAGGTGAGTTCTATATTTTCGAAATGAAGATACACGCAACTCTTGATGGGCTAACATGATTTAAACAACGAATAACCTCGTCGATATACTTTTGATATAGAACAGGTCGATGAAACAAAGAATTAGCTTACGCTTCAGCAACGCCTTAGAGATTTAATATTATGATTCGGCATCAATTGGAGGAAGACTCCTCCACTTAGAGCATAAACTCATACAAATAATCTGAATAGAATACATTTTCTATAAGCACCACCGCCTGATGGATCAAATCAAAGGTCAAATGACGCCTCTCATTACCCTTAGTAGCGTTGAAAAACAACCATGTGTTTACCCTGCCACCTTGAAACGCACTCTTGCTCAACACAGGGAACATTACAAGAGGGTACTGACCACCTAAGCTTACCAGTGCCGAACAAAGTAGAGATGGAAACAGACTGAGGATAGAAATAATTAGAGCTATAAGAAGCTCTTCTTCTTATTTATTTGGCTACCAGAGCTAGACTATTTATGAGTCAGGCTAACCGAAGAATCGCAATTGAAGAAATAGACATTGAATGAGCTTTATGGAACAAAATCTATGTCAGTTTAACCTTCCTATAAAAAGGAAACTCCAACAGTTTACCAGAAAATCCTTTATACCGAGACAAACTTGTAGAATAACATGACTCTACTAGCGTCTCGAACCAAGAGGAGACACATAGATCGAGTATTACTTACTAACCACTTTACACCAGAAGAAACAATGACACTTTCTGATGGTGACAAATAAGAATCCCATTATCGTACTAACATTGAATTCCGACGAGAGAGGTAAACTGATTTGACATAATAATAGAAGGTGGCACAAAAAGATGCCAAGCAGATCATACCTACATTCTCTGCCAAATTTCTCACATTTAAACCAGATCAACTAGTAGGGTCTCACAAATGTCAGGACCAAATCATACCAGAAGCTCACCCCTCTACCACAACCGATTCTTAATAGGAACGACATCCAAGGAAACAATCGAAACATGATAAGACACACCATTTGCAGATCAGTCGAAATAATCAAATCTTACTCACATTTAAGAGAAGAAGAAATCTCAGGGTCTACTATATCGGATACCTCAGTATCCTGGCGGACTGGCAGTTCATAGAACTGCCTCTGCAGCTGAGCTGAGCCACTATCCTAGTAATCACCTCCTGAAGAACCACTGCCACCACACTCTCGACCTCTATTGGATGGTGGCATTTCTCTGGCTGATCGAGATCTAAATGAAATCCCTGGGACGGTGCAGGTGCCTGATGACGAGAGAAAGAACGACTGCCTACTTGCCAGACTAAGGAAGAACTCCACCAAAAATGACAGGTTCACGATACTGATAACACCTTTCCAGTGAAAATGGAAGCTGGACAGATTGTTGATATACTATAAAGAGAAAAACTGGGTCTATCTTAATGAACTACTAGCATATTTTAAGAATTATGCTCTACCAGCTGAGATAACCTGGCAGGTGACCTCCAAAAATAATCAGAACTCTTACCTTCAAACGAGGTATGGTGACTACCAGGGCCGCGGGATTTCTCACTCTCTTGCGCTAACTCTTCCCGCTCTAACTTATGGTATGCCTAATACCTTTAAGCAATATCAACAGCGACATCAAAAGAAGTCCTAACCTCAATCTCTCGAGCTATCTGGGATCTCAAGGAAAAAGAAAGGTTATCAATAAATCTTTAAATCTCTCGAAAGGCTCATGGACTAGTTCTAATTCATATTCAGCCATTCTATAGAATGCAATCTCATATTTTGAAACACCAACAGGATACCCGACAGGCTACCCTGTCCAATCCACTCAAACTGGCAACACTTTTCACCTCGCTCGCTACTCGAAAGGAACTTTTTCACGAATCTAGAAGAAAAACCGAACAAAGTTAGCTAATAAGAGAGCGGCCCACCAATTCAAGGCTGGACCCTGAAACTAGAAAGAAGAATAATCAACACCATACCGCTCGATATAACCAAGAACCTGAAGAATACACTGACATCATTTTATTTTAAAAAAACTTAAGCAGGGATTATCTGATGCATGGCTTGAGAATATCGGAAGTTTCAACCAGATAAAATAATACAGCATCTTCGGTCGCTCGGACCGAGCTATTACTTGGGCTAGCTAACCAACCAGAATAATTAGTGGCGCACCACATGCTGCCTCTGGAACATAATTTACTGGGGCAACATCAGGAACTGGAACTGGAACAAGAACTCTCTAAGTCCGAATATCTGCATCTGTGGCAACCTGATAAGCTACCTAGCGAATAATAGATTGTTGTGGTATCTGCGTTGCTAAGATTCTCGTAAAAGCATCGTAGAGAGCCAAGGGAACCACAAGGCCCTTCTCCCTTACCCATCGCGGGCTCGTACAACTGGGGCCTCCATAACTAGGTCGTCAGCACGATAAAAAAAACTCTCGGGGCTTCATCAGTGCTAGCCCTACGCTAGACTGCTTCGTTTTGAACTCATACCGTTTGCTGATTTGTTGCAAAAGGGTTTCACAATTACCATGAAGGAATTAACGAAAATACTTTTGCATCCTAAACCGACGCACTATCAGAAAAGAAGAAAGTGAAACTTTCTAAATGCCATCATAGCCTCTCGTAGATAAGTACGGACGTCTATGTACCATTAGCGAGACTCTACTAGACAATGTCTTAGTCTGGATAGACTCTAAACCAGGCTCTGATACTAACTGACACGACCCAAAATCTGGCTAGGCCGTGCGGGCACCCGACATCCTCCCCTGGACCCGTCGGGTGAACCCTTACCAATTAAATTAGGAAAATAAATATAATTCAATTTATAAATAAGAACAAGAGTTAGAAAACGCACAGACGTACTGATGCCTCTAAGTTGTACAAACTATCCAACATAATAGGTTTAGGGCTATCCAGACTAGACATCTAAGAGTACAAAAGAAGACAGATACCTCCGGAAGGGAGCAAATTGCAACTGAAATAGTAAACAATAAACTGGTGGCCATCCGGAATAAAAGCTGGCTCACCCTGACAGCTGAAGTCGTCTTCGCTCCTTTACAATGTAGCGAACTCAATCCTGGAGCGAACCTGCCGAAATGAAATAGATAGAAAAAAACAAACAACAAACAAGGGTGAGTCAAAAGGACTCAATAAGTGGGGCAGACTAGCCACCTCAAAGGATAGGATAGCTAGCCAGGGAGAAAAGAAACAGATAAACCAAATTCCTCTTATTTAAATTATGAAAAGGCAGAGCCAGATAATAACTAGAAATACGTATAGAATGACAAACTCATCAATAACCAGGAACGTAAGATAGCCAAAACATATAGGTATCCCAAACACATCAACAATCAGAAATACATCCTGTTGCGGCGTAAAACCCGATCCATATATTCATCCTGTTGCGGCGTGTAACCCGATCTATATATTTATACCGTTGCGGCGTGCAACCCGATCCATATATTTATGCCGTTGCGGCGTGCAATCCGATCCATATATTTATACCATTGCGGCGTGCAACCCGATCCATATATTTATACCGTTGCGGCGTGCAACCCGATCCATATATTTATACCGCTGCGGCATGCAACCCGACCCATATATTTATACCGTTGCGGCGTGCAACCCGATCCCCGCAACCCAGAGTACGAGCCAGAGTACAATGCTCAGATACTCAATACAATACCAACAACATGGCATAACATATAATATACAATGTAAATCTAAAGTTAAGGCGTAATGAGTACGCCTATCGGCTACTATACACGTAAGCAACACGTGGTAGATTATCTACGAGGCCAAGTGCCTCCAAAGAAATGGATATAAACACGTACCTTGTTACAAAGTTAGTACAGTTACTCAACAACCGCTTTATCCTTTGGATTCACTGCCAAACGATCCTGTTGTATTTAATAAGTAGAAAACTATATCAAATAAGGCTAAAGGCTTAATCTCCCACATCTTAGGGTAATCCGGTTAGGAACCTGATACCCTATTCGCATACGCAATACGCAGGCCAAGCCTATGTACAGGGTTTAAGGTTACATAACCAAACCCCAAATAAATTACATTTATATGTTGCCCATAACTCACTGAGTACGAATATATAATCAATTTCGTCATCGGGGTCCATTTGACCCTTTAAACTATTAATTGAACTTATTAAAACGATGTCTAATATTCCAAGTTTTACTGTTAAAACATATTCAAACACACGTAATAAACTCAAATAATGCATTAAGATCATTACCTGAATGTTTCGGGGTGAAAATTCTACTTTTCTCCGGCTCCTTTTTCTTTCCTTTCTCATTTTTTCCTCATATTTTTCTCTGTTTCTCGTTCCTTCGTAAAGTTTCTGTTTTCTCGTTCTTAGCATATATGCTAACACCACCAAATCTGATCATTTCAATTTCTTTCTTTCATTTTGTAATTTTCCTTTTTGATTTTATTTTTTTTTTACTTTTATGTTTTCTTTTCTTCTCGAAAATTAAAACGGTACCCTATGATACTCGAAATAATTCCAACTTTTGCATACAAGTTATAAAAAATATATGTAACATACTCGCAAAGGCGTATCTCAAATCGGACTCCAAATTAATTATGAAAATTAAACGGAAAAGAAGTCAAATTATTTAACTTTCGGCATTTTAGCGGAAACTAGCCGAACAACATCGAAATTCACTTTCGAAAAATCAAAAAAGTCACAAATAATCATACGAACCTAAAGGCGCTTTCGAATTTCAAATAGGAGCTTATTCGCCAAAACCGGGCTCGAAAATCTCTTTTTAATATTAATCGACAATAAAAACTGAAACCTTCTTCCAATGCCTACCAAACGAGGTCTGATTTAGCTCAAATTTTACAGATATGTCCCAATGGATATTATGAATATTTTAAAATTATTAGCATGCCAATCGGAGTCCTAACTTTCGAAACGACTAACCAAGGCCGTTTCAAAGGTGCTGCAAAATATAAATATACGTATTATATATCGTATAAATGGGATGAAGAAATAATGAAATGCACATATAAAAAGAAATGAGAATTCAAATTAAATTAATTAAGTATAAATAGCCACAAATAATTATCAAATACTACAAATGCACTAAAATTACACAAATAGTCACATTTTGAAAAATAGCCTAAATAATATAAAATTACGTAATATAGCCACATTTAAGTATTAAACATATAAGTAGGGGATAACGCACGTAATTGCATGGTTTCTAATGCACATTTGCACAAATAGCCAGATTACACTTTTAAGTTAAATTATAGCCAATTTTATAAAAAGGAGGGACAAAATTGGGTGTCAACAAGTGTACCGTACTATATAATGGCACATTGAATATTTATTTTGGTTGTTTGTATACTTGACGTGGGTTATTAAGTTATATGTTAAAATCAGTATCTCAGTACAGACGTTTTAAACATCACCCACCTTTTCCCATGATTTTATGTTAGTTGTCCATAAACTTCAATTCATTTATTATCAAGTTCATGAGATCTACGTTAGAAATCTCTGATCTCTATGTTTAGTTGTTTAGTTATTTAAACACTTTAATTGGTTTATTATCAGGTAACGTTATAAATTTGTCTTGGTCTCCATGTTAAGTCGTTTATTAACTTCACTTGGTCTATTATTATGGTAGACAGATCCAGTCATCTTCTTCGATGAAAACAGAGCAGAAAGAAAAAATTGATTCAATAGCAACACCAAAAGTTGTACGCCGGCAGCAAAATTCCTCCCAATTCCATTCACATTTTTTTATAATTACATATTAAAGAGCATTCTTTAATCAGAAAGCTATTTACAAAATAACAAAAAACAAAATGCATATATACTTAAACTAACTTAAAAAATTAAAAAAACTTAAAACAAACATACAAATTAAGGGAATTTGGGGGGGGGGGGGGAGGGTGATGAGGTCGTCGGGATTGATACTGACACGACGGCACATTACACGAAGAATATGTGCAATGCGCCGAATGTTCACCGCCATTGTTGTTCAAAAAAAGCTTTTAGAAAATTGAGATTTATTAGTTGGAATTGTGTGAAAAAAAGAGTAAACAATATTCCTATTTATCGATGAAGAAGAAGGTGAGTGGATGGGGGGGGGGGTCTTACAGTCATGATTAAACCATGTTCCCAGTGAGACTTTTCCCTCTTCATTAAATCTGATTGGACATGCCAAACTTGGGCAGTGCACCCATTAAACAACATGAGATGTTTCCCACTCATCTATTATCTACCTATCAATATAATTTGCTTACTCATTAAGTTTGTTGTCTATTAATATACCACAACTAGTTATCATTATTTGAAATAATGTATTTGTCTTTAGTCTATGCAATTTCGGTATATGATCGAATAGTCAATTAGAACAACAAATATTCAATTTAGTATAAATCCAATATTTATTTAGTGAAGACCATGTAAAGTAGTTTATACACTATTTTAATCCTAGTCAGAAAAAAATTTCAACTATAGATATGAATAAACCCATTTAAAGTATAGTGTCAGCCACTGCATGATCGATTGTCAACTACTCATACATGGCCAACAATTACCAATTTCTAGCGCATCAGGAGTTTATTATCAACTTTGCTAAGTATATTAACAGTAAGACGGTAAATAAAGGTAAATTGAAAGATCGTCTATTATTCATGCTTCGCCTAAAAGTAAGAACTTATAACAAACTTAACAATAGGAACACCAAAATTAATACGCCGATAAAATGTCTCCCATTTCCATTGATAATACTTTTAATAAATACATTAATAAAAAAAAGAGCTTTCTTTACTCATAAAAAGATCCTCTTGTTCGTGGCATCATATGCAAACGAAAACAAATACCATATTCAGGATGTCAGCGCATTATTTGGAAGTGGAGATTTTGGCCTTGGACGATATGACGATCATTAACAAACTGTAACAAACCTTGCTGAAGCGATTTGCAACTCGGTGTCACACGAAGTTCCATGAAGAAACTAACGTTACCACTGTAGATAACAACTTGCATCGTATAGTCAGGTAAAATATTTGTTATGCTCGATGGAAAAAGCTATAATCAAAGAGTACAACATTTAATATGTTCAAAATCAAATAATTAAGGTAAATCTAAAAATTAAAGAACGAAGTACGAAACTTACTAGGTCATCATTTGTACATGAATATCTTTTTACAGTTAGAGTTAAGCATGTACGATTCTGACACGACCCGAATTTTCAGATAGGTCATGCGGGCACCCAACATCCTCCTCTAGACCCGTCAGGCAAACCTTTACCAACTAAATTAGGAAAATAATATAAATCCAACTCATAAACAAGACAAGAATTAGAAAAAGCTTAGACGTACTGATACCTCTAAGTTATACAAAAGAAATTACAGCTGACTACCTAATGTACTAGGTTTAGGACTATCCAGACAGACATCTAAGAATACAAATGAATAATAAACATCTCCTGAAGAAAAAAAATACAAACTGACATAAGAAACATAAAATTGGTGGCCAAACTGAACAAAAGCTGGCTCACCCTGACAGCTGAAGTCGTCTTCGCTCCTTAACAACGTGGCGAACTGACACGACCCAAAATCCGGTTAGGCCGTGCGGGCACCCGACATCATTCCCTAGACCCGTCGGGCGAACCCTTACCAATTAAATCAGGAAAATAAAAATAACAATTTACAAATAAGGACAAGACTTAAAATAAAAACACAGACATACTGATACCTCTAAGCTGTACAAAAGAAATTACAGCTGACTACCCAACATGCTAGGTTTAGGGCTATCCAGACCAGACATCTAAGAGTACAAAATAAGACAGATACCTCCTGGAGGGAGCAAAATGCAACTGAAATAATGAACAATAAAGTGGTGGCCATCCGGAATAAATCTGGCTCACCCTGACAGATGAAGTCGTCTTCGCTCCTGAACAACGCGGCGAACTCAATCCTGGAGCGAACCTGCCGAAACGAAATAGATAGACAAGAAACAAACAACAAACAAGGGTGAGTCAAAAGGACTCAATAAGTGGGGCAGACTAGCCATCTCAAAGAATAGGATAGCTAGCCAGGGAGAAAAGAAACAGATAAACAAAATTCCTCTTATTCAAATTATGAAAAGGCAAAGCCAAATAATAACTAGAAACACGTATGGAATCACAAATTCATTTAAATCCAGGAACGTAAGATAGCCAGAACATATAGGTATCCCGAACGTATCAACAATCAGAAATACATCTTGTTGCGGCGTGCAACCCGATCCATATATTCATCCTGTTGCGGCGTGCAACCCGATCCATATATTCATACTGTCGCGGCGTGCAACCCGATCCATATATTTATACCGTTGCGGCGTGCAACCCGATCCCCGCAACTCAGAATACGAGCCAGGAATACATAGGCAAACTGAAATATGTCCACAATATGGTATACATACCGCATACACAAAACACAGCATGATAGTCACACAATAGTCAGCACGCGGTGCAATGAAATGGGATGAATGCAGTATGATGCAATGGTGTCACATGTGCCAAATAGATGGAGCGGAATCCTCCTGCTCCGAGGGCGGAATCCTCCTACCCTCAATATGATGCAATGGAGCGGAATCCTCCTGCTCCGAGGGCGGAATCCTCCTACCCTCAATATGATGCAATGGAGCGGAATCCTCCTGCTCCGAGGGCGGAATCCTCCTACCCTCAATATGATGCAATGGAGCGGAATCCTCCTGCTCCGAGGGCGGAATCCTCCTACCCTCAATATGATGCAGTGGAGCGGAAACCTCCTGCTCCGAGGGCGGAATCCTCCTACCCTCAATATGATGCAGTGGAGCGGAAACCTCCTGCTCCGAGGGCGGAATCCTCCTACCCTCAATATGATGCAGTGTAATGCATATGAATGCAATATGGTGCAATAATAACCCTTCACCGGCGCGGGACTCTCGTCGACAGCCGGGAAGTGTATGTCAACTCACAACCAAAGTACCATGCTCAGATCCTCAATGCACTACCAATAACAGGACATAACATATCCGTATAAAATGTAAATCCAAAGATAAGGCGTAATGAGTACGCCTATCGGCAGCTACATACGTAAGGAACACGTTGTAGAAAATCCACGAGGCCAGGTGCCTCCAAAGAAATGGATATAAACACTTACCTCTTCCAAAAGTTGGCATTGTTAATCAACAACAGCTTTATCCTTTGGTTTCATTGCCAAACGATCCCACTCTATTCAATAAGCAGAAAAATATATCAAATTAGGCTAAAGGCTTCATTCCTCACATCTTAGGGCAATCCGGGTAGGAACCTGATACCCTATTCGCATACGCAATACGCAGGCCAGGCCTATATACAGGGTTTAAGGTCACATGACCAAACCCCAAATAAATTACATTTATATGTTGCCCATAACTCCCTGAGTACGAATATATAATCAATTTCATTATCAGGGTCCATTTGACCCTTTAAACTATTAATTGAACTTATTAAAACGATGTATAATATTCCAAGTTTTACCGTTAAAACATATTCAGACACACGTAATAAACTCAAATAATGCATTAAGATCATTACCTTAATGTTCTGGGGTGAAAATACTATTTTTCTCCGGCCCCTTTTCTCATTTTCTGGCATTTTTTTCCACTGCGTTATTTCCTTTCCTCTGTTTCTGAATTGTTTGTTACTGCTTTCGTACTTGATATGCTAAGTAGCATATATGTATGCCACCCCACCGCCATTCTTTGATCTTTAGTCTATTTTGTCCTTTTTCTCTTTTTTTTTTTTTTGTTTTCTTTTATTATATTTTCTTTTCTTAACGAAAATTAAAATAGTACCCTACGATATTCGAAATAATTCCAACTTTTGCATACGAGTTATACAAAATATATGCAACATACCCACGAAGGCGGATTTCAAATCAGACTCCCGAAACTCAAGATGCGAATTTAAATGAAAAGAAGTCAAATTATTTAATTTTCGGCATTTTAGCGGAAACTTGCCGAACAACATCGAAATTCACTTTCGAAAGTTTACAAAAATCACAAATAATCATACGAACCTAACGGCGCTTTCGGATTTCGAATCGGAGCTCGTTCGGCAAAAACCGAGCTCGAAAATCTCTTTTTAATATTTATTGCCAATAAAAACTAAAACCTTCTTCCGATGCCTACCAAACGAGGTCTGATTTAGCTCAAATTTTACAGACAGGTTCTAATGGACATTACGAATATTTTAAAATTATCGGCACGCCAATCGGAGTCCTAACTTCCGAAACGACTGACCGAGGTCGTTTCATTCTCCTCCACTTAAACTTTCGTTCGTCCTCGAACGAACCTAAATCTAAAGCAAGATTTACGCAGATAACAAGAGAACTTGAACGACCTTCATAAAATATCCCACGGACAATATCTCATGATTGCATAATCATAATTATAACACGGACTCGAACTTTTTGAAATAAACATATCTGGATAATATCATAACGCCATTGCCCAGCTTATTCCGACTAAGCTGATCCTTCCTCGATCACGAGAGGAGAGCTCTACATTTTCGAAACAAAGCTACGAGGAAATCTGGATGGATTAACATGATTCTGCCAGCAAATCACCTCGTTGATACACTTTTCGATATAGAACAAGTCGATGAAACAAAGAATTAGCTTACGCTTCAGCAACGCCTTAGAGATTTAATATTACCATTCAGTATTTGGAGGAAGACTCCTCCACTTAAAGCACAAACTCATGCAACCATTTGAATAGGAATAACCATCCTCGCACAGTCTGCTGGACTAAAGAAGATTTAGCTAAAAGCTGAACATAGACAGACCTAAGCTACCAACTACCCTTTCGAGTTGCCAAACAGCTGCAACTCTCAAGTTCACAACTCCATATCTTTGCCGTAAACACCATCGCCTGATGGATGGTACTTCTATATAAAAATTTCGGCAGAGTTTCCCTTGAAACTGGATGATCCGCAAAAACAGAACCAGCACTATACTATACATGGGAATGGATACCCGGATAAACTGATAACATAAACATGTTAAACGGATAACAAGATGAGACAACTGGACCAAAGCAATTATATGCTTCCAAAACAATAATATGCTTACCCGGCCACAATAACACGTACTCTGATTCAACACAAGGAACGTCACAAGCGGCTACTAATCGCCCAAGCTCACTAGTGCCGGACGAAGAAGAAATGGAAATGGATCGAGGATAGAAATAATTAGAACTTCAGGAAGCTCATCTTCTTATTGCTTGGCTACCAGATCTAGACTACTTCCGAGTCAAGCTAGCCAAAGAATCACAATTGAAGAAATAGACATTAAATAAGCTTTATGGAAAAACATCCATACCAATCTTAACCTCCCAATAAGAAGAAAACTCTGACAATTTACCAGAATACCCTTTTATAATTAAGACAAGCTCATAAAATAACATGACTCAACTAGAATCTAAAACCAAGAGGAGAAACCTAGATCGAGCATTACTTACCAGCCACTTTACACCGGAAAAAAAAACGACACTTCCTGATGGTGACGAATAAGAATCCCATTATCCTATCAACATTGAATTTCGAGGAGAGAGATAAACTGATTTAACATAATAATACAGGGTGGCACAAAAAGATGCCGAGCAGACCATACCGACACCCTCTCCCAAATTTCTCACATTTAAACCAGATCAACTAGTAGGGTCTGACAAATGCCAAGAATAAATCATACTAGAAGCTCACCCCTCTACCACAATCAATTCTTAATAGAAACAATATCCAAGGAAGCCATGGAAACATGGTAAGATAAACGATGTTCAGACCGATCGGAAGAATCAAATCTTACTCACATATACTGGAAGAAGAATTACATGGGTGTACTACATCGGATGCCTCAGCATCCTGCCAGACTAGTAGTTCTTAGAACTGCCTCTGCGGCTGAACCGAGCCGCTACCCTGATAATTACTTCTAAAAGAACCACTACCACCACGCTCTTGACCTTTATCGAATGAGGGCATATCTCTGGTTGATTAAAATCTGAATGAAATTCCCTACGGCTGTCCAGGTGCCTGATAACGAGAGATAGGACGACTGCCTACTTACTAGAGTAAGAAAAACTACTCAAAGGATAACCAGACTCACAATAATGATAACACCTTTTCACTGAAAATGGAAGCTGGAAAGATTATTGATAGCTGTAAAGAGAAGACTGAATCTGATCTTGATGAGCTACTGGCGCACTCTAAGAATCAAGTGACACAAGCTGAGATAACCTGGAAGGTGACCTCCCAAAATAATCAGAACTCTTACCTCCAAATGAGGTACCATGTTTGCCCACCAGGGCCACAGGATCTCTTGCTCTCCCGCTCTAACTTATGGTATGCCTAATACCTTTGAGCAATATCAACAACGAAATCAAATGAGATCCCGACCTCAATCTCTCGAGCCATCTGGGATCTCAAGGAAGGAGAAAGGTCATCAATAAATCTTTTAATCTCTCTAAAGACTCATGGACTAGTTCTAATGCATATTCAGCCATTTTATAGAATTCAATCTCATATTCTGAAACACCACCAGGTTAACCGACAGGCTACCCTGTCCAATCCACTCAAATTGGAAACACTTTTCATTTCCCTCGTTACTCGAAAGGATTTTTTTTCCCACGAATCTAGAAGAAAAACCGAACCAAGTTAGCTAATAAAAGAGCGGCCCACCAATTCAAGGCTGGACTCTGAAACTGGAAAGAAGAATAATCAACACCATACGGCTCGATATAATCAAGAACCTGAAGGATACGCTGACATCATTTTATTTTTTTTAAAAAAAAACTAATACAGGGATTATGTGATGCATGGCTTACGAATATCGGAAGGTTCAATTGGGTAAAATAATACATCCTTTTCAGATACTCGGACCGAGCCATTACTCGGGCTAGCTAACCAGCCAGAATAACTAGAGGCACAACACATGCTGCCTCCGAAACTTACTTTACTGCGGCAATATTAAGAACTGGAATAGAAGCTCCCTGAGACTGAACATCTGCATCTGCGACAACCTGATAAGCTGCTTAGCGAATAATAGGTTCTTGCGGTATTTGCGTCACCAAGATTCTCGTAAAAGCATCGTAGAGAGCCAAGGGGACTACAAGGCCCTGCTCCCTTGCCCATCGCGAGCTCGTACAGCTGGGACCTCCGTAACTAGATCGTCAGCACGATCAAAACTCTCGGGGCTACGTCAGTGCTAGCCCCAAGCTAGACTGCTTCGTTCTGAACTCATACCGTTTGTTGATTTATCGCACAAGGGTTCACAATTACCACGAACGAATTAGCGAAAATACTTTTGCATCTTAGACCGACGGAAGATCAGAAAAAAAAGGAAGTGAAACTTCCTAAATGCCATCATAGCCCCTCGTAGATAAGTACGGACGTCTACGTACCCATCACCGAGACTCTACTAGACACTGTCTTAGTCTGGATAGACTCTAAACTGGGCTCTGATACCAACTGACACGACCCAAAATCCGGTTAGGCCGTGCGGGCACCCGACATCATTCCCTAGACCCGTCGGGCGAACCCTTACCAATTAAATCAGGAAAATAAAAATAACAATTTACAAATAAGGACAAGACTTAAAATAAAAACACAGACATACTGATACCTCTAAGCTGTACAAAAGAAATTACAGCTGACTACCCAACATGCTAGGTTTAGGGCTATCCAGACCAGACATCTAAGAGTACAAAATAAGACAGATACCTCCTGGAGGGAGCAAAATGCAACTGAAATAATGAACAATAAAGTGGTGGCCATCCGGAATAAATCTGGCTCACCCTGACAGATGAAGTCGTCTTCGCTCCTGAACAACGCGGCGAACTCAATCCTGGAGCGAACCTGCCGAAACGAAATAGATAGACAAGAAACAAACAACAAACAAGGGTGAGTCAAAAGGACTCAATAAGTGGGGCAGACTAGCCATCTCAAAGAATAGGATAGCTAGCCAGGGAGAAAAGAAACAGATAAACAAAATTCCTCTTATTCAAATTATGAAAAGGCAAAGCCAAATAATAACTAGAAACACGTATGGAATCACAAATTCATTTAAATCCAGGAACGTAAGATAGCCAGAACATATAGGTATCCCGAACGTATCAACAATCAGAAATACATCTTGTTGCGGCGTGCAACCCGATCCATATATTCATCCTGTTGCGGCGTGCAACCCGATCCATATATTCATACTGTCGCGGCGTGCAACCCGATCCATATATTTATACCGTTGCGGCGTGCAACCCGATCCCCGCAACTCAGAATACGAGCCAGGAATACATAGGCAAACTGAAATATGTCCACAATATGGTATACATACCGCATACACAAAACACAGCATGATAGTCACACAATAGTCAGCACGCGGTGCAATGAAATGGGATGAATGCAGTATGATGCAATGGTGTCACATGTGCCAAATAGATGGAGCGGAATCCTCCTGCTCCGAGGGCGGAATCCTCCTACCCTCAATATGATGCAATGGAGCGGAATCCTCCTGCTCCGAGGGCGGAATCCTCCTACCCTCAATATGATGCAATGGAGCGGAATCCTCCTGCTCCGAGGGCGGAATCCTCCTACCCTCAATATGATGCAATGGAGCGGAATCCTCCTGCTCCGAGGGCGGAATCCTCCTACCCTCAATATGATGCAGTGGAGCGGAAACCTCCTGCTCCGAGGGCGGAATCCTCCTACCCTCAATATGATGCAGTGGAGCGGAAACCTCCTGCTCCGAGGGCGGAATCCTCCTACCCTCAATATGATGCAGTGTAATGCATATGAATGCAATATGGTGCAATAATAACCCTTCACCGGCGCGGGACTCTCGTCGACAGCCGGGAAGTGTATGTCAACTCACAACCAAAGTACCATGCTCAGATCCTCAATGCACTACCAATAACAGGACATAACATATCCGTATAAAATGTAAATCCAAAGATAAGGCGTAATGAGTACGCCTATCGGCAGCTACATACGTAAGGAACACGTTGTAGAAAATCCACGAGGCCAGGTGCCTCCAAAGAAATGGATATAAACACTTACCTCTTCCAAAAGTTGGCATTGTTAATCAACAACAGCTTTATCCTTTGGTTTCATTGCCAAACGATCCCACTCTATTCAATAAGCAGAAAAATATATCAAATTAGGCTAAAGGCTTCATTCCTCACATCTTAGGGCAATCCGGGTAGGAACCTGATACCCTATTCGCATACGCAATACGCAGGCCAGGCCTATATACAGGGTTTAAGGTCACATGACCAAACCCCAAATAAATTACATTTATATGTTGCCCATAACTCCCTGAGTACGAATATATAATCAATTTCATTATCAGGGTCCATTTGACCCTTTAAACTATTAATTGAACTTATTAAAACGATGTATAATATTCCAAGTTTTACCGTTAAAACATATTCAGACACACGTAATAAACTCAAATAATGCATTAAGATCATTACCTTAATGTTCTGGGGTGAAAATACTATTTTTCTCCGGCCCCTTTTCTCATTTTCTGGCATTTTTTTCCACTGCGTTATTTCCTTTCCTCTGTTTCTGAATTGTTTGTTACTGCTTTCGTACTTGATATGCTAAGTAGCATATATGTATGCCACCCCACCGCCATTCTTTGATCTTTAGTCTATTTTGTCCTTTTTCTCTTTTTTTTTTTTTTGTTTTCTTTTATTATATTTTCTTTTCTTAACGAAAATTAAAATAGTACCCTACGATATTCGAAATAATTCCAACTTTTGCATACGAGTTATACAAAATATATGCAACATACCCACGAAGGCGGATTTCAAATCAGACTCCCGAAACTCAAGATGCGAATTTAAATGAAAAGAAGTCAAATTATTTAATTTTCGGCATTTTAGCGGAAACTTGCCGAACAACATCGAAATTCACTTTCGAAAGTTTACAAAAATCACAAATAATCATACGAACCTAACGGCGCTTTCGGATTTCGAATCGGAGCTCGTTCGGCAAAAACCGAGCTCGAAAATCTCTTTTTAATATTTATTGCCAATAAAAACTAAAACCTTCTTCCGATGCCTACCAAACGAGGTCTGATTTAGCTCAAATTTTACAGACAGGTTCTAATGGACATTACGAATATTTTAAAATTATCGGCACGCCAATCGGAGTCCTAACTTCCGAAACGACTGACCGAGGTCGTTTCACGAACTCAATCCTGGAGTGAACATGCCGAAATGAAATTAATATACAAGAAACAAAACACAAACAAGGGTGGGTCAAAAGGATTCAATAATTGGGGGCTGACTAGCCACCTCAAAGAAGCAACT
Organism: Petunia axillaris subsp. axillaris; assembly: GCA_029990575.1. Lineage (NCBI taxonomy): Eukaryota > Viridiplantae > Streptophyta > Magnoliopsida > Solanales > Solanaceae > Petunia > Petunia axillaris. Next base: position 132,077,548 of record JARKNS010000003.1, on the reverse strand, counting down.
ATGCTAGCCAGGGAGAAGAAAAGCAGATAAACCAAATTCACCTTATTTAAACTATAAAAAGGTAGATCCAGATAATAACTGGAAACACGTACGGAACCATAAACTCATAAACAACCAGGGACATAAGATAGAAATACATCTTATTATATGTAAATATTGTTGCGGCGTGCAACCCGATCCATATATTTATACTGTTGCAGCATGCAACCCGATCCATATATTTATACTGTTGCGGCATACAATGAAATGAAATGAAATGAATGCAGTATGATGCAATAGAGTCACATGTGCCAAATGAATGGAGCAGAATCCTCCTACTCCAGTGCGGAATCCTCCTTCCCTCAATATGATGCCAGGAGCAGGAATCCTCCTGCTCCTGGGGCAGAATCCTCCTGCTCTCACTATGATGCTATTAGCAGAATCCTCCTACCCAGAATATGATGCAAGGAGGGGAATCCTCCTGCTGCTGGGGCGGAATCCTCCTACCCTCAATATGATGCAAGGAACGGAATCCTCCTGCTCCTAGGGCGGAATCCTCCTATACTTAATATGATGCAAGGAGCGGAATCTCCTAGGATGGAATCCTCCTACCCTCAATATGATGCAAGGAGCGGAATCCTCCTGCTCCTAGAGCGGAATCCTCCTACCCTCAATATGAGATAGCAGCCCATAATCAGAAAATATAATACATATGAATACAGTATGATGCAATAATAACCCTTCCACCGGCGCGGGACTCTCACCGGCTGCCAAGAAGTATTTGTCAAGCTCAGAACCAGATTACAATTCTCATATGCTCAATGCAATACCAACAACAAAACATAACATATAATATACAAAGTAAATCCAAAGCTAAGCCGTAATGAGTACGCCTATCGAAAGCTACACATGTAAGGAACACGTGGTAGAATATCCACAAGGCCAATGGCCTCCAAAGAAATAGATATAATCACTTACCTAGTTTCAAAGTTAGCGCTGCTACTCAACACTCGCTATATCTTTTGGACTCACGGCCAAACTGGTGCAAGCTAAAATTGGTGAAGATGAAGCTTAGCTCCCGAAGTTAAACAGTGGAAAAATAAAAATAAAAGCAAGAAAAATCTCTTGCTTCGTTGGAATGAATCCGAGGAACTAGTCTTTGTTCAAACAATGGAGAACACAAGGAGATGCATCTATACTATGCAATAATCCTCAAGAAGAACTCATGCTTCTTTCAAATTGAATGACCAAGAAGAAAATGTTCAAACGAATGATACCGAATGACACAAGTTCTTTAAAATCCCACGTCGAGGTTCGGCTCCATCAGAGACAAAAATTGGCATTCAGCTAAATTCAACATTCATACGAAAACTAGGTTCCTACAAATAAAATAAAAGGAGGTTTATATAAACTATTCTAAGGGCAAAATAGTAAAACGGTCACAGACAACCAATAGGAGTAAGCCACGCAGGGCTAAATAAGTTGAGTGTTCGGTCACTCCTTCGGCCGAACACTTGAATTCGAACACTTGAGCTCGAGTTCTTGACTTCGGTGCTTGGTTATTCAGCTCTGCACATTTTGACATCGGACGCTCTTCCTTTGGTTGGCTGTCTTTACTCTTCAGCGTCGATGATAAGTGTTCGATTGGGTGTTCGGTCGCTCCCATTTTCAAGCTCGAGCTTATAGATAAAGCCTTCGAATCTTGAGCTCGGCCACTTAACTTCGGAACGGTTGCTTTCTCCCGACCAAGCCAATTGAATGTGAACATCGTGCAATAACTTGGCTTGGCTTCGTGTCATTAGCCTCGATGGATTGAACACTTGATCCGCACGTGTTCAAGTTGCATCATCCTCCCCTTCTTGAGAAGATTTCATCCTCGAAATCGAGTCCTCTTCAGACTCTAATGCTTGGCCTACAACACAAGGAGTTAAGTTAGCAACATTAAAGGTATTGGACACATTATACTCACCTGAGAGGTCGATCACATATGCATTGATGTTGCTTTTGTGCAGCACTTGAAATTGACCATCCCCTTGAGGAGCCAACTTTCCTTTTCTTTGGTTCGGAAAACATTCCTTTCGGAAGTGAACCCACACCCAATCTCCCTTCTTTAATTCCAACTTCTTGTGCCCCTTGTTTTTCTTCGTTGCCACTTTGGCTTAAGCTTCCTGAAGGTTCTTCTTCACCTTTGCTTGCAACTCGATCAAGGCAGTGGCTCGTCGAGTACCTTCAAAATTAATAACAAAATCTCGAGGCAATGGGGTTAAATCAAGTAGAATCAAAGGGTTAAAACCATACACATATTCGAACGGAGTCATTCCAATCATTCGATGTACTGCTCGATTGTATGCAAATTCCATCATGGGCAAACGATCACCCCAGTTTCCGACCTTACTTTGGTCATAGCTCAAAGTAGAGCTCCCAAGGTTTGGTTAACTACCTCGGTCTGTCCATCAGTCTGAGGATGGTGAGACATCGAGAATAGCAATTTGGTGCCGAGGACACCCCACAAACATTTTCAAAAATGACTCAAGAATTTTGAGTCTCGATAACTCACAATAGTACGAGGCACACCATGCAATTTCAACACATTAGAAATAAACAAAGTAGCTACATATTGTGCATCATCATATTTTTTGCAAGGAATAAAGTGAGCCATTTTGGGAAAATGGTTGACTACGACAAAGATGCTATCATGTCCACCCCCGACCTCGGTAACCCCATAACAAAATCCATGGATATATCAACCCACGGTCGATTAGGAATAGGTAACGGAGTGTACAAACCATGAGGGTTGGACCTCGATTTAGCTTTCTTGCAATCTATACAAGCATTTCAAAGCTTTTCCATATCTCTTCGGATTTTTGGCCAGTGGAACTGCTCGATCAAGATACCAAGAGATTTATAGACTCCGAAGTGTCCCATCAAGCCTCTGGAGTGAGCTTCTAGAACCAAGAGCTCTCTCCATGATGACACAGGCACACAAACACTCCAATTCATAAAGAGGTAGCCATCATGCCACTATTATTTCTCAACCCTTCGGCCACTCAAGATTGCGTCACGGATGCTTTTCAACCTGGGATCATCTTCATACATCGACTTGATGCTTTTGAACCCCATAAGCCTCGAAATGAGAGTGGTCGCTAAGGCAAATTTCCTTGATAGTGCATCGACCACAACATTGTCCTTTCCCTTTTTGTATGAATTACATTGGGAAAGCTCTCAATAAATTCCACCCACTTGGCATGTCTTCGATTTAATTTTTCCTGGCCTCAGAGATGTTTCAAAGATTCATAATCACTTTTAATCACAAACTCTCTCGGCCACAAATAATGCTGCCAATGGGCGAGTGCTCGAACGAGGGCATACAACTCCTTGTCATACGTAGAGTAATTCAAGGTTGCACCCTTAAGCTTTTTACTGAAGTAAGAGATCGACTTCGATTCTTGCATAAGCATTCCTCCGATCCCTACTCTGGATGCATCACATTCAACCTCAAACACTTTGCCGAAGTCAGGGAGTTGCAACAACGGGGCAGAGCTAAGCCTCCGTTTCAACTCTTGGAAAGCCCTTTCTTGGGACTCTCCCCACACAAACGGGTGGTCTTTCTTAACCAGCTCTATTAAATGAGCTGCCACGGTGCTAAAGTCACGAACAAACCTTCAGTAAAAGCTAGTTAAGCCATGGAAGCTACGAACTTGAGAAACCGAAGTTGGAGTCGGCCAATCTTTTATAGCCTCGACTTTTGACTCGTCGGCTTCAACACCATTAGCACTCACTACAATTCCTAGAAAGACTACACGCTCGACACAAAAGGCATATTTCTTTAAGTTAGCATATAACTTCTTGTCTCTAAGTTTATCAAGCTCTAGCCCTAGGAGATCGACATGTGCATCCACAGTTTTACTATAAACAAGTATGTCATCGAAGTAAACGACAACAAACTTATTTATGAACGGCTTGAGCACATGGTTCATCAGTCGCATGAATGTGCTCGGTGCGTTAGAGAGGTCAAAGGGCAACACTAACCATTCATAGAGACCGAATTTGGTCTTGAATGCAGTTTTCCACTCGTCTCCGAGTTTCATTCGAATTTGGTGGTTACCAGACCTAAGGTTTATCTTCAAAAAAAATGAAGAACAGCTTAACTCATCTAGCATGTCATCTAATCGAGGGATAGGATGACGATACTTTACCGTAATTTTGTTGACTGTGCGGAATCAACACACATTCACCATATTCCATCTTTCTTCTGGACAAGGATAACCTGAACGGCACAAGGACTCAAGCTCTCTCGAACAAGGCCCTTGTTCAGCAAATCATCCACCTGCCTTTGGAGCTCTTTGGTGTCTTCGAGATTACACCGGTATGCAGGTTTGTTGGGGATTTGAGACGCCAGAATGAAGTTAATTTGGTGCTCGATTCCTCTCAACGGAGGCAATCTACCTGGCATTTCTTTGCGAAACATGTCTCCGAAGTCCTGCAAAACACATTGTACAACACTAGGCAAAGGGTTATCATTAGAAAAATCATCATTAGAGTTTAGAAAGATACCTTTGTGCACAAGGAAAATCATCATCTGACCGTTGTTGTTGCCTCGTAGATACTCACTCGATTGCATGATTGCACAAGTATTTCTTACCTCGGGCGGTGAGTGATTATCTTCGGCCACAATTTTTGTTCCCATCGGAAGCTTAGCTTTGGCCACTTCTTTCAATTCCTTCATTCTTTTATCGTCCTCGCTGACTTGTTTTGGAGACAACGGTTTGAGTATGAAAACTCTCCCCCTCCGAGCTTAGCAGTGTAAATATTGGATCCTCCGTTATGAATAATCGACCGATCATACTGCCGTGATCGACCCAATAGCAAATGACAAGCTTGCATCGGTATCACATCGAACATCATCTCATCTTGATATTCTCCAACTTTGAACTTGATCGACACTTACTTGACAACCTTCAATTCACCACATTCATTTAACCATTGCAATCGGTAAGGATGAAGATGTTTTGAGGTAGGTAATCCCAATTGTGAGACAAAAGTTTGGCTCACCACATTTGCACAACTACCGAATCAATTATCATCGAACAAACTTTCCCCCTTACTCGACATCTTGCATGGAAACGATTCTCTCTTTGGTTGTCCTCTTCTTGAGAGCCATGCAGCTCAAATTTCTTCGAACCACAAGAAATATTTCTGGGTGATCAGCTTCGGCAGCTTCACGACTATCATCATCTTCAGCTCGGTCAGTCTCATCGACATTTTAATCCTCGGTGTCACTCGCTTGCTCATGAACGGTTCCATCTTCGAGGAAAAGCATAACTTTGCGCGTTGGACACTTTTTTGCCTTGTGACCATAACCTCTACATTTTTGACACTACATATTTGAAGCACTAGGAGTATTGAGTTGAACCTTACCTCCTACTTCTCTTGGTTGGTTAATGGCCACTCCCCTTTCGAAGGGTTTCTTCAGATCTTGGCTAGTGTTAGCACTTGTTGAGTTTGGACTCTTCCAATCTTTACCTCGGTTCAGTGGAGTCGAAGTAGTGACTCCTCGATACCGATTTGCTTTGTCGTCCTTCAGCCATTTCTCAGATTCGATGGCAGTATGAAACACATCTTCCAAAGTTTGTTAGACATGCAGCCTCAATTGAGATGACACATCTCGAGCCAAGCCATTTTTTAATCGAATGATGGCTTGCTCATCATCTTCTTCCATATCAAGCGCCAATCGAATTCTTTCGAACTCATCATAGCATTCTTAAACCGATTAGAACCCTTGTTTCAATTCAAAGAGCTTTCGAAGTTGCTCCTACCGATATTTGGCATTCACATACTTAGCATCCATTGCTCTTTTCAACTGCATCCATGTGGTGACCTCGGAATAAGCATTCCTTCGCCTCAACCTTTTGTTTCAGCTTCGCACCATGTTGATGAATATGCCTCGAATGAAGCATTACCATGTGCAGTTTTTCTCTCTTTGGTCATCACATTTGTTTCGAAGATTTATTCCAATCGAATCTTCCAATCAAAATATTGGTCCGAATCACTAGTTCCTCTGAAGGGTAGAATAGTGATCTTGACACTGCTCAAGTTTGAATCATGAGCAACTCGGATCGGTTCCTAATATTCACCATAATAGTCATCAGCCTCACACTCAAAATATCGACGCATTTGCGCCTCAGCCTCGACCTCAAAATTTCCTCGACCTCGTTGAATCTACCTTCGTTGAATGAACGGTGTCTCATACTCAGCTTTGACCTCGAGAAATTCTCCATCATCGACCCCTTCATCAATGACAACAACTTGTCTTTGGGCCATTGGAAGTGGCAATCTATCACCTCGGGGAATGCCCAAGTATTGATGACCAGCTTGGGGATTGCCCAAGTTTTGTTGTTCCACTTGGGGATTGCCCAAGTGTTATGCATCTTGGGGATTGCCCAAGTGTTTTTCAGCTTGGGGATTTCCCATAGCTTCATTTCGAGCAACCTCGTTCTTCAACCATTGTTGTCGAACGAGCTCAGTAAATTGCTCAGGTTTCATCGGAGTGGAGTTGCTAGTCCCAGCATCGGACCCAGACAAGGCCACGGACACACTCCCTTGCTCGAGGTTAGCTGTTCGAGCACTCACTCCTCTTACCTCAACACTGATGCCTTCTATCACAGCCATGAGATCGGCTAACGACACTTCGGGCGCCTCAATGTCCGTTCCATCGCCTCCATTCCCAGCCATGGTACCTGCACAATTCAAAGACCAAGAAAAATGTTAAGGTTAGAAATCACCTCACACTCCCTCACTTTTATTGGGTGGCGCTCGGGTCCACTCAATTTATGGGTTCGATTTTTGGTCACTCAAGAACTTGTAGCCAATGGCTTCCTTGGTGGATCAACTTCTCTCAGTTCCTTCGAATTTGACAAGTCACACTGTCTCCTGCGGGAAGAGTGAATTGATGTTGACTCGATGGAACGGACGCTATTTAACTGCGCTCGGGAAGTCAAATAATTTTCTACGAAGTTTGGACTTCGGTCACCACTCGCACGAGTTCCTATAAGCTCAAAAAAATTAGTACGACCTTGAGTAGAAAGATTTACTCTAGAGATCCACTAACGAGATTTATCGAACACAAGAAAAGTGAAACGTAGGAAAATCTACCCTTCGATTCCTCTTTTGGAATCCTCGACCATACCAACTCTTGTATGGACAAAAGTGGTCCCTCCTTGGTACGGATTAGGGTTTAACCTTATCCACTTTCTCTTTTCTAGCCGACAAAATTTTCGTCTGGTGTTTTGATTTCAACACTTTACCCCTTTCTTCTTCAATGGAACAGTGACTCAACAATTCCGACGTACGGACAAATTTTAACTTTGTTCACAGTCCACGAACACAAGATTCAACTCAAGATTTAGGTCGTCTCCGGTAGCTTCAACGTTGGAGAAGATTTTTGAGTTTCCAGTCGAGCTAAGAACGTAGCTTCACTTGTCCGTACACTTGTTACAATGTAACAATTTTCCGGTGTATTGACGGTGGGTATTCGACGGAACTTTGAAAATTTTAACTCAAACTTCGACCCAAATCAACAATAACCACTAGTGTTCAATGAAGAAAAACTAAAACTCAACTGGGGTTTGATAACAACCACCACGATAAAAACAGTCCAAAAGTCATCAAGAAACCCTAGTCGTCAAATGTGTACGACAGTAGCTCGCTTCAATCCTCGGACGATGGTGAACACAAATCCATGGCTGTTTAATCCAAACAACCAATCAATCAACCAAAATTTTTGAATTTTTTTTTGTACTTTTTCTTTTTTTTTTTTTTTTTTTTTGTAATAAAGCACAACAGTAACAACAATCGACAACGGGGATGAAGCTAAAACTGAACGACACAATCGCACGAGATAAAACCAACAAGATTGGGATTGTAAGAATAAGCCCAAACTATGCTCTGATACCAAGATGGTGCAAGCTAAAATCGGTGACGATGAAGCTTAGCAACTGAAGTTAAACCATGGAAAAATAAAGATAAAAGCAAGACAAATCTCTTGCTCCGTTGGAATGAATCCGAGGAACTAGTCTCAGTTCAAACAACGGAATAGATAAGGAGATGCATCTATACTATGCAACAATCCTCAAGAAGAACTCATGCTTCTTGAAAATTGAATGAACAAGAAGAAAATGTTCAAACGACTGACACCGAATGACACAAGTTCTTTAAAATTCCACGTCGGGGTTCGGCTCCATCGGAGACACAAATTGGCATTCAGCTAAATTCAACATTCATACAAAAACTAGATTCCTACAAATAAAATGAAAGGAGGTTTATATAAACAATTCTCAGGGAAAAATAGTAAAACAGTCATAGACGACCAATAGGAGTAAGCCACGCAGGGCTAAATAAGTTGAGTGTTCGGTCAATCCTTCCGTCGAACACTTGAATTCGAACACTTGAGCTCGAGCTCTTGACTTCGGTGCTTGTTTGTTCAGCTCTGCATATTTTGACATCGAACGCTCTTCCTTCGGTTGGTTGCCTTTACTCTTCAGCGTCGGTGATGAGTGTTCGGTTGGGTGTTCGGTCGCTCCTTCGAGCTCAAGCTTATAGATGAAGCCTTCGAATCTTGACCTTGGCCACTCAACTTCAGAACGATTGCTTTCTCCCGACCAAGCCAATTGAATGTGAACATCGTGCAACAACTTGGCTTGGCTTCGTGTCATTGGCCTCGATTGATTGAACACTTGATCAGCACGTATTCGGGCTGCATCACAATCGATCCCTCTGTGTTCGATAAGCAGAAAAATATATCATATAAGGCTAAAGTCGTCATTCTTTACATCTTAGAACAATCCGGTAAGGAACCTGACACCCGATTCGCATAGGCAATACGCAGTCCATACCTATGTACATGGTTTAAAATCACATAACCAAACTCATAATAAATTATATTTATGGGTTGTCCATAACTTCTAGAGTACGAATATATAATCAATTCCATTATTGGGGTTCAATTTACTCTTGAAACTATCAATTTAACTTATTAGAATGGTGTCTATTATCCCAATTTCTACCATTAAAATATATTCAAACACACGTAATAAACTGAAATAAGGATTAATATCATTACCTGGATGATTCGGGGTGAATATTCTATCTTTTCCTTCTCCTTTTCCTTTTCCTTTTCTATTTTCTGGCATTTTTTTCCTCGGCGTTGTCTCTGTGCCGTTCTTGTTTCTATTATTCTTCGACGCTAGGCTAAGCTAAGGGGTAAATACCAAGGCCACAGCCTTCCCCACTTATATCTCCTTTCCTTTTTCTTTCTTTTCTTTTTCTTTTATCTTTCTTTTCTTTTCTTTTCTTTTGAAAACTTTCCCTCGTGACAAAAATTAAAACGGAACCCTACAATTGTCGAAGTACTTCTAAATTTTGCATATAATTTATATAAAATTTATGTGGCATACTCGTTAAAGCGGATCTCAAATCAGATTCCCGAAACTCAAGATGTGAATTAAATGAAAAAGATGAAATTATAAATTTTTGAAATTTTAGCGGAAACTATCCGAACGATCTCGAAATTTACATTCAAAAGTTCACACAAGTCAAAAATAATTATACAAACCTAACAACGCTTTCGGATTTTGAATCGGAGCTCATTCGCCAAAATAGAGCTCGAAAACCTTTTTTAAAGATTTACCGATAATGAAAATTAAAACTTTTTTCCGATACCTACCAAACGAAGTCCGATTTAGGTCAAATTTTACAGACAAGTCTTAATGGACCTTACAAAGATTTTAAAAATATCAGCACGTCAATCGGAGTCCTAACTCCCGAAACGACAACCTAAGGTCGTTTCATTATCCTCCACTTAGACTCTCGTTAGTCCTCGAACGAGCTTTACTCTACAGCAAACTTCACACAGATATCAAGAGAATTTTCACAACCTTCATGAACTATTCTACGGACATTGTCTTTAGAATCACACCGAACTCTTGGAATAAAACATATCTGGATAATATGATAATACCATTACCCGTCTTATTCGAACTAAGCTGACACCTCCTTGATCACGAGAGGAGAGTATCGACATTTTCAGAACAAAGATACACGGAACTCTGGATGGATTAACATGATTCCGCCGATGAATTACCTCATCGATATACTTTTTGATATAGAACAGGTCGATGAAACTAAAATTAGCTTAGGCTTCAGCAATGCCTTGGAGATTTAATATTAGCATTAATTATTGGAGAAAGACTTAGCTAAAATATAACGTAGCTCAGACCAGAGCTACCAAATTACCCTCTCGAGTTGCGAAACAGTTGCAACTCTCGAGTTCACAACTCTATACTTTTGTTATAAGTACCACCGCCTGATGGGTCAATTCAGGGGTCAAATGACGCCTCTCATTACCCTTAGTAGCCTTGAAACACAACAATGTGTGTTATTTCCCAAGACACACCACTTTACTGTTTTAAGGACCAGTTCCTTAAATGTGTTCCTTTACTGTATTATATGCAGAATTAAAACTGTAAGTAAATGAACACCAATATTAGCATGGAAAAACCCTTTTTAACTAGGGATCAAAAAACCACGACTTACTCTTCCAAGTAGGATTTCAACTTCACTATGTAAAAGACTCACTTGGTTACAAGACTACCTTCTTACTAACCTAGGGCTAACTCTAATCCTCTAGTGACCCCTTTCACGATCAGTGAAGTTTCTTCAAGTACACGACCTGAGTTGAAATGATACAATTCAATAGTACCTACTACAGTTGAACTAAGACTGAACTTTGACAAGACTCAATCTAAGGAACAGGTTCTTACTTAGTTCCCTGTAGCTTAATGATTACACAAATATGATTAAAACTCTTTCAATGCCAAGACTCGATTCTCTCTGTATTTGTGCCCCCTTCAATAGCTGAAATGCTCCTCGTTTTATAGCTTTAGCAACCAAGAAGTCTTGAGCAATTAGAACTCCAAAGCTTCCAAGAGTTTGAGTCCTAAATTGAACCCTTCACTTAATCATCCGAAATCCTTTAGCCCTTATCCACTGTTTATGCAATCTTTTCATATGCCGTTTAGACCTGCATATTTATCAAGATAAACATTAGACTTAGGATAATAAATAATATTTCAGCTTAAATGATTTTGAAACTGCAGTGATTCATAGGAACATGTCCTTTGGATCTGTTCCTTAGTCATCAGTCAAAACTTCAAGCTTATCCAAGCTAAAATTTTCCTCCTTTTTGATGATGACAAACTCGTAAGCGTAGCTGCATGTCGTTAATGTCCTGAAGTACAACTTGAACCTCAAAAGCAATTAGTATAGACTTATTTTTTTATTAAGGATTAGATTTTAAAATAGGTATAAAGTTCACGCAAAATCAACTTACTCGTCCCCCTTTGGCATCATTGAAAAGGTTGCATAAAAAATAATTCAAGTGTTAGAAAAATCAGCACATGGCCATTGAGGCAACTAAAAATGCAAACACAATTCAGACTATAGCAACTGCAAAACAATTATATTAGCCATCCAAGACAAGTCATCATTAACAAAAGGTTAAACCAGGGGATACAAGCAAGTACTACTAAATTATTCAAAACTAGAAAAGGAAAAGACTAAGGTACTATAACTAGTCTAAGTCCCACTGGACAAAAGAATTTTACCTGATAATGACCCCTTTCACAATCAGAAATTGTGAGAATTCAATTTTGAGCAGCCCTTCATCCTTTACTACATTTAAGGGAGAGGCATAGTTTACCTGATACTGATAGATGATCATAGCCCTCAACAAATCCTCAACTTGTTCGACAATCGACTCAGCAGTGGGAACTGGTCCTTCTCCCTGAATTTCTGGTTCTGGTACTTTAGGGTTATTTTTAGGAACTTCAGGATTTGCTGTTGTGGTATCCATGGGTGAAGGAGGGTTCGAAATTTGTGGTTGATCAGAGGTAGGTAGGGATGATGATTTTTCAGGTGAGATGGACATTTTACCAATACGATTCAAGAGATATTTCACTATTTTTTCTGAAATTGTGAGAATTCAATTGTGAGCAAAATAAAAATAATGAAGAAGTAGAAGTATATTTATAGAGTGAAATAGGTAGTGGAGATTGAGTGCAAATCGATCACTATGAAACGACCTCGGTCAGTCATTTCGGAAGTTAGCACTTCGATTGGCGTGTCGATAATTTTAAAATATTCGTTAGGACCATTGAAATTTATCTGTAAAATTTGAGCTAAATCAGTACTTGCTTGGTACGTATCGGAAGAAGATTTCAGTTTTTATTGTCGATAAATATTAAAAAAAAAATTTCGAGCTCGGTATTGGTGAACGAGCTCCGATTCAAAATCCGAAAGAGATGTTAGGTTCGTATGATTATTAGTGACTTTTGTGATTTTTCGAAAGTGAATTTCGATGTTGTTCGGCTAGTTTCCACTAAAATGCCGAAAGTTAAATAATTTGATTGTTTTCCATTTAATTTACATATTGAGTTTCGGGAGTCCGATTTGACATCCGCCTTAGAGAGTATGTTACATATATTTTGTATAACTTGTATGTAGAAATAGGAATTATTTTTAATATCGTAGGGTACCGTTTTAATTTTCGTTAAGAAAAAAAATAAATAAAAGAAAACAAAAAAAAAGAGAAAAAGACAAAAAATGGAAAGAAAGGTAAAAGAGTTGGGCGGTGGACTTATTAATCTTCCCAAAAGCTTAATTGATACAGCAACGAGGAAGCGCAAAACAGAAACGAAAATGAGAAGCAACGCAGGAAAAAAATGCCAGAAAATGAGAAAAGAGCCGGGAAAAAATAGTAGAATTTTTTCCCTGAACAATTTAGGTACTGATCTTAATGCATTATTTGAGTTTATTACGTGTGTTTGAATATTTTTTAACGGTAAAACATGAAATATTAGACATTGTTTTAATAAGTTCAATTAATAGTTTAAAGGGTCAAATGGACCCCGATAATGGAATTGATTATATATTCATACTCAGTGAGTTATGGGCAACATATAAATGTAATTTATTTAGGGTTTGGTTATGTGACCTTAAACCCTGTACATAGGCCTGGCCTGCGTATTGCGTATGCGAATAGGGTATCAGGTTCCTAACCGGATTGACCTAAGATGTGAGGAAAGAAGCCTTTAGCCTAATTTGATATATTTTTCATGTTTATTGTATAGAGTGGGATCATTTGGCAATGAAATCAAAGGATAAAGCGGTTGTTGATTAGCAATGCTAACTTTTGGAAGAGGTAAGTGTTTATATCCATTTTTTGGAGGCACATGGCCTCGTGGATTTTCTACCACGTGTCCCTTACGTGTGTAGCTGCTGATAGGCGTACTCCTTACGTCTTAGCTTTGTATTTACATTATATATTATATGTTATGTCCTTTTTATGGTACTGAATTGAGGATCTGAGCATTGTACTCTGGCTGTGAGTTGGCATCTACATCCCGGCTGTCGATGAGATTCCCGCACCGGTGAAGGATTATTATTACATCGCATTACATTCATGTGCATTATATGTAATTCATATGCATTACATTGCATATCATATTGGGTGCAGGAGTATTCCGCCCTAGGAGAAGGAGGATTCCGCTCCATTGTATCATATTAAGGGTAGGAGGATTCCGCCCCAGGAGCAGGAGTATTCCGCTCTTATGTCAGATATTGAGTGCAGAAGTATTTCGCCTCAGCTTTACATTATATCGGGTGCAGGAGTATTCCGCCCCAGGAGAGTGCAGGAGTATTCCGCCTCTGGTTTATATTATATCGGGTGCAGGAGTATTCCGCCCCAGGAGCAGGAGTATTCTGCTCCAGTTGGTTATCAGATTGGATTCCCCTCGAATGCAGGAGTATTCCGCTTCAGGATGGGATTACGGGCACATGTGACCCTTTGCATCATATTTCATTTCATTTCAATTCATCTCATTTTATTTCATTTCATTTTATTCATACCATTGTGTAGACTTGTGGTACATAACTACTGTTCTGCTTCTACGTGCATTGCTTATTTGCCTATATATTTCTGGCTCGTATTCTGGGTTGCGGCGATCGGGTTGCACGCCGCAACGTTATAAATATATGGATCGGGTTGCACGCCGCAACGTTCTAAATATATGGATCAGGTTACTTGCTACAACATTATAAATATATGGATCGGGTTGCACGCCGCAATGTTATAAATATATGCATCGGGTTGCACGCCGAAACGGTATAAATATATAGATCGGGTTGCACGCGCGCAACAGGATGAATATATGGATCGGGTTGCACGCCGCAACAGGATTTATTTTAATTGTTGATGTGTTCGGAATACCTATATGTTTTTGTTATCTTACGTTCCTGGTTGGTGATGATTTTGTTATCCCATACGTGTTTCTAGTTATTATCTGGCTCTACCTTTTTATAATTTAAATAAGAGAAATTTTGTTTATCTGTTTCTCCTCTCTGGCTAGCTATCCTATTCTTCGAGGTGGCTAGTCTGCCCCACTTATTGAGTCCTTTTCACTCACCCTTGTTTGTTGTTTGTTCTTGTCTATTTATTTCGTTTCGGCAGGTTCGCTCCAGGATTGAGTTTGCCACGTTGTTTAGGAGCGATGACGACTTCAGCCGTCAGAGTGAGCCAGCTTTTATTTCGGATGGCCACCAGTTTATTGTTTATTATTTCAGCTGCATTTTGCTCCCTTCAGGAGGTATCTGTCTTCTTTTGTACTCTTAGATGTCTTGTCTAGATAGCCCTAAACCTAGTATGTGGGTAGTCAGCTCTAATTTCTTTTTTTTATAGCTTAGAGGTATCATTATGTTTGTACTTTTTCTAAGTCTTGTTTTTATTTATAAATTGAATTATATTTATTTTCCTAGTTTAATTGATAAGGGTTCGCCCGACGGGTCTAGGGAAGGATGTCGGGTGCCTGCACGGCCTAACCGAATTCCGAGTCGTGTCAGTTAGTATTAGAGCCCGCTTTAGAGTCTATCCAGACTAAGACAGTGTCTAGTAGAGTCTCGCTGATGGGTATGTAGATGTCCGTACTTATCTACGAGAGGCTATGATGGCATTTAGGAAGTTTCACTTCCTTCATTTCTGATCGTGCGTCGGTCTAGGATTCAAAAGTATTTTCGTTAATTTTATAATTCCTTTGTGGAAATTGTGAACCTTTGTGCGACGAATCAGCAAACGGTGTGAGTTCAAGACGAAGCAGTCTAGCCTAGGGCTAGCACTGATGAAGCTCCGAGAGTTTTGATTGTGCTGACGAACTAGTTACGGAGGCCCCAGCTGTATGAGCTCGCGATGGGTAAGGGAGCAGGGCCTTGTGGTTCCCTTAGCTCTCTACGATGCTTTACGAGAATTTTGGTAACGCAGATATCGTAAGAATCTATTATTCGCTAGGCAGCTTATCAGTTTGCCGCATATGCAGATGTTCACACTTAGAGAGTTCCTATTTCAGTTCTTAATATTACCGCAGTAAAGTATGTTCCGGAGGCAGCATGTGTTGTGCCTCCAGTTGTTCTGGCTGGTTAGGTAACTGAGGTAATTATTGTGTCCGAGTGCTCAAAGAGGTTGCATTATTTTACGCGGTTGAACATCTCGATAATCCCAAGCAATGCATTAGATAATCCATGTGTAAGTTTTTTTAAAAATAAAATGATGTCAGCGTATCCTTCAGGCTCTTAATTATATCGAACGATATGGTGTGGATTATTCTGCTTTCCGGTTTCAGTGTCCAGCCATGAATTGGTGGGCCGCTCTCTTATAAGCTAACTTGGTTTGGTTTTTCATCTAGATTCGTGGGAAAAACTTCCTTTTGAGTAGCGAGCGAGATGAAAAGTGTTGCCAGTTTAGTGGATTAGACAGGGTAGCCTGTCGGTTAGTCTGTTGGTTCCAGAATATGAGATTGAATTTTATAGAATGGCTGAATATGTATTAGAACTAGTCCATGAGCCTTTTGAGAGATTCAAAGATTTATTGATGACCTTTCTCCCTCCTTGTGATCCCAGATTGCTCGCGAAATTGAGGTTGGGAATTCATTTGATGTCGTTGTTGATATTGCTCAGAGGTATTAGGCACACCATAAGTTAGAGGGGGAAGAGTTAGAGCAAGAGAGCAAGAGATCCCGTGCCCCTAGTGGGTAACCATGGTACCTCATTTGGAGGTAAGAGTTCTGATTACTTTGGAGGTCACCTTCCAGGTTATCTCAGCTTGTGTCGTGTGATTCTTAGAGTGTGCCAGTAGCTCGTCAAGATCATATTCAGTCTTTTCTTTACAGCTATCAACAATCTTTCCAGCTTTCATTTTTCAGCGAAAAGGTGGTATCATTGTCGTGAGTTTGGTTATCCTTTGAGGAGTTTTTCCATTCTGGCAAGTAGACCGTCGTCCTTTCTCTCTTCATCAGGCATCTGCACAATCGTAGGGAATTTCATTTAAATCTTAATCAACCAGAGAAATGCCACCATCTAATAGAGTTCGAGAGCGTGGTGGTTGTGGTTCTTATGGAAATAATTATCAGGGTAGCAGCTCAGCTTAGCTGCAGAGGCAGTTCAT
The DNA here is from genome assembly GCA_029990575.1 of Petunia axillaris subsp. axillaris. NCBI lineage: Eukaryota > Viridiplantae > Streptophyta > Magnoliopsida > Solanales > Solanaceae > Petunia > Petunia axillaris. The sequence goes on along the minus strand of JARKNS010000003.1, from coordinate 132,061,023 downwards.
AGAACTGCTAGTCTGGCAGGATGCTGAGGCATCCGATATAGTAGACCAGTGTGTTTCTTCTTCCCTTATCTGTAAGTAAGATTTATCTTTCCGATCGATCTGGAAATGGTTTGTCATATCATGTTTCCATGGTTTCCTTATTATTTCTATCAAGAATCGATTGCGGTAGAGGGGCGAGCTTCTGGTATGATTTATTCTTAGCATTTGTGAGACCCTACTAGTTGATCAAGTTTGAATGTGAGAACTTTGGGAGAGACTGTCGATATGGTCTGCTTGGCATCTTTTTGTGCCACCCTCTATTATTATGTCAAATCAGTTTACCTCTCTCGTTGGAATTCAATGTTGGTAGGATAATGGGATCCTAATCCGTCATCTTCAGAAAGTGTTATTGTTTCTTCCGATGTAAGGTGGTTAGTAAGTAATACTCGATCTATGTGTCTCATCTTGGTTCGAGACGCTAGTAGAGTCATGTTATTCTATAAGTTTGTCTCGGTATAAAAGGGTTTTCTGATAAAGTATCGGAATTTTCTTTTTATAGGAAGGTTAAATTGACACAATTTAGTTCCATAAAGCTCATTTAATATCTATTTCTTCAATTGCGATTCTTTGGTTAGCTTGACTCGGAAATAGTCTAGCTCTGGTAGCCAAGCAAATAAGAATATGAGCTTCCTGAAGCTCTAATTATTTCTATCCTCAGTCCATTTCCATTTTTTCTTCGTTCGGCACTAGTGAGATTGGGCGATTGATAGCCGCTTGTGATGTCCCTGTGTTGAGCCAGAGAACGTGTTATTGTAGCTGGGTAAGCATATTATTGTTTTTCAAGGCTTCTAAGGGTAATAGAAGTACCATCCATCAGGCGGTGGTGTTTACGGCAAAGGTATGGAGTTGTGAACTCAAGAGTTGCAGCTGTTTAGCAACTCGAAAGGGTAGTTGGTAGCTAAGGTCAGCCTAGGTTCAACTTTTAGCTAAATCTTCTTTAGTCCAGTAGACTGTGCGAGGATGATTATTCCTATTCAAATAGCTGCATGAGTTTGTGCTTTAAGTGGAAGAGTCTTCCTCCAAATACAGAATGGTAATGCTAAATCTCTAATGCGTTGATACCACTTTTGCCACGACCCAACCTAGGGCCACGACAGAAACCTACAATGAGTGTCGATCATTGCTAAACCCACTAATAATATATTAATGATAGAGATAAGCTGACAACTTGATCATATATATACTTATCTGCTGAAAGCATAATGATGCGGGGCAAATCGAGCAACCATCTAAAAACACCATCCAAGGCCAAGGAAGAGCTTATGCATTGGAACGCCATGGAACGAGGAGCCTTAGAGACACATTTCGAGGCGTTTCAAACACTCAGGGAAGCAGGCGGATCGCCCATTGGACTAGGCGGACCGCCCACTTGGTGGCTAGCCTCTGGATTCTTGGCCGCCTACTACAGAGGCGGACCACCTCCTTGGGGTGCCTACTGGAGACCAGGCGGGGCGCCTATTGCTGAGAAGCTTGCGGGATTTTCTAGTTTTTAGCCTATGTAATTCCTATTATGCCCCTACGTGGCTTATGACTTTAGAATCTACTTAAGGGTACTTTAGGCCTTTCCTTATGTCTTGAATGAGGCCTATAAATACTCCATAGCTTAGCATTTTTACTTAGTTAGCTTTGATGATGAATGATTGAATGAATGTTCAAGAGTGGATTCTCTTAGAATGAAAAAGCTTTTGAGTCGGTTTGAGTTTACTAGTGGATTCTCATTGGAAACCCGTTATTTTGGTACCCAACACATACGATTTGGAGTTGTATTCCATTAATTGAGATTTGAAACCCTTGAGAAATTTGAAAATTTTGAAACCCTAGCTATGAACATGATGAACATGGTAGATTGTTGAATTTTGATTGGGGTTTGATAAAAGTGATTGGGGTTTGATCTCTGTGATTGAAACAACGTTTGGGTACCTTCGGATCGATAAAACAACGTGTGAATTGTTGGATATTTGGGTGCCAAAGGCAAGAAAAACGAGTTTGAACTGTGCTGGAAGCTGCAGTAGGCGGGGCGCCTAGTAGAAGGGGCGGACCGCCTGATTTTTTGTCACTCTCTGGATTTTGCAGAGGCGGACCGCCTACTCTCCTCTGCAGAGAACCAGGCGGACCACCTACTCAAAACAGGTGGGGCGCCTACTTCCTGAGAGTTGGGAATTGGGTAGTTTCTTCTAGGTTCTCTTGTTTTGTTGTTTGCATTGCTTCTAGTTATTACTATTAGAGTATAATCCTACTTGATTAGTACTAATTACTTCGAGCTATTAGGATCATCGTGCCTTAGAAAGGAGTCTAGAATTCAAAGAAGACCCGTAGTATCTTTTTGATTCAAGTCCTCACTTAAAGTGCTTATCGTTCCAATCGAGTCCCATTAACTCTACTCACCCCGGAGAGCATTGGACTTGAGAAGTTGAGTGATTGAGTTGTGGTTTGTTGGTCAACTACTTGAAGCTTTTAGACTCAAACTTGAGTGAAATATCCACCACCACTAAACGAGTGACCCGAGTGTTATACACGTGAGGGTGTGTGTGAGGTGTTTTGCTAACGTTTGTTGCTTTTTGTAGGTACTATGGCAACCAATGGAGATGATCCTATGAAAATTTTCATGGCTACCGTTATAGCCAAGTTGGAGGACATAACTTTTAAACTTGAGTCCGTCGAGAGGAATCAAGTTGAAACCGGTGAGAAGAGGACCCCGAGTGTCCAAATGGAATCCGGAGAAGGCACAAGTCATAGCACTCCTATGACTCCCGGACACTTTGTTGAGCTAAACAAGAGGTATGAACAAAGCAAAGTTGAAGCTCTACGAGAGCGTGGGTTGGGCAATCCCCGACAAGAGGGTAATCCCCTCAACTTGGGCAATCCCCAAGGAAATGCTCCACTTCGAAGACCCGTGCGGAATGTCCCACCTCTTGAACAAATTGATGAAGTTCAAGAAGAGGAGGAGGCCGGGTATGGTGATGAAGCCTATGGGTATGATGTTCCTTATCAATCTAGGAGGCAAATGCATTGGGTTCGTAATGTAGATAGGGGTAGAGGCCGAGGTCGAGGGCCACCCATGGGCTATGCTAGAGGGAATGTGAGGAGGAAGTATGTTGCACATGATGACCATTATGGAGGCCAACCGGAGCCTAACTATGGGGTACGTGACAACAACAACAACCTCAATAGTGTCAAGCTCAATCTTCCACCCTTCAAGGGAACTTGTGATCCGGAGGCATACATGGAATGGGTACTACTTATGGAGAGGGTATTTGACACCAATGAGATGACCGAGGAGAGAAAGGGTACCTATGGTATTTCTACCTTTGAGGCCTATGCTTCTACTTGGTCGGAGTCTATGAAGAGGTCTAGGAGAAGGATGAATTTTCATTTGAATGTGACTTGGGATGAGTTGAAGGGTCTTATGAATACCAAGTACATAACTCCAAGGTATCGGCAAGAGCAACTCAAGAAGCTCTATGATCTAAAACAAGGTGTCAAAACGGTGCATGAGTACCATGATGAATTTGAAAAGACCCGGATGGCATTGGATATGGATACCGAAGGTGAAGAAGAAGCCATGATCCGATTCAAGAATGGCTTGAGCTATGGTATAGCTTCTCAATTGAGGTTGCATCATTATCTCACACTTCAAGACATGTTTGAAGCCGCAATTGATGCCGAGACTTGGCTCAAAGGAGAGAAGTTCAAAAACAACACTCCTACTACCACAAGCAAGCCAAAAGAGTGGAAGACTCCAAGTGCAAACTTTCCAAGTGCAAGTGCTAGCAAAGAAGTGAAAAAGCCTCATGAGAAGACTACACCAAACTTGGAAGGTAATTCTAAAACTCGCTTGAGTAATCCTATTTCTACTTCTACTCAATGTTATAAGTGCAAGGGCTTTGGGCATATTGCTAAAGAATGCCCCACAAAACGAACCATGGTTGTGGTTGGCAATTTAGTGTATGAACAAGAAAGCGAGTCCGAAAATGAGGAAGTAGAGGAGGATGAGGAAGTTGAATGTGAGATAGCCGAAGAGGAAGATGTTGATCCTCACATGTTCTTGGTGGTTAGGAGGAGTTTGAGTACCATTCTCATGGAAGAGGAGGTGGAAAATGATCAAAGAGAAAGCCTCTTTCATGCTAGATGTCGTGTGATGGGGCAATTGTGTTCAATGGTTGTTGATTCGGGGAGTTGTGCCAACATAGTAAGCCAATCCTTGATTTCCCAATTGAAGTTACCCACTCGTAAGCATCCAAGCCCATATCGCTTACAATGGCTTAGCGAGTGTGGTGAACTAAAGGTGGTGAAGAAGTGATGCTTGAGTTTAGCATTGGGAACTATAAAGATAAGGTCTTGTTTGATGTTGTCTCGATGCAAGCTTGTTATCTATTGTTTGGGAGACCATGGCAATATGATCGGTGTGTTGTGCATGATGGTAGGACCAACTCCTACACGGTTAAGCAAGATGGGAAGAAATATGTGCTTAGACCTTTGACTCCAAGGCAAGTAAGGGAAGATTATAAGCGGATGAAGGAGTTGAGGGAGGCGGCTAAAGCAAAGTCACCCAATGTACTTGAACCCGAGGCAAACAACCTCATTGTTTTGCCATTGCATGATGAAAATGAAAGTCACTCCACTTCAATTGAGAGAGAAAAGATAGAGAGAAGTGAGGGAGTGACCGGTGACAATCCAAGAGAGGAAAAAGGAGAGGATTTGAGGAGTGATGTGAGTGGATTGTCACCACAAACTACACTTGACCATGAGGTAAAATTGAGAGAGATGAGAGGTGAGGAATGAAAAATTGAGAGTGAGAGCACCCATTGTTCTAACCCTTCTTTATTTTCTATCTCTTCTTGTGAAAGTTCTTGTGTAGGTACATTGGAAGACAAGTCATTGGAGCCTCAATGTGAGCTTCATGAAGGAGGAGTTGCATATGACACTTCAAACCTTGTGAGTGATCAAGGAAGTACTACCAATGTAAGTGTTACTTCACCTTTTCATGAGCCTACTAGCTACTTGTCTTGTGATGACTCAACACTAGTTGGTGGTTTTGATGCATCTAGTGAGTATACCACTAGTGTAGAGTCTAGTTGTCAACTTGTATGTGCTTGTGAAACACTATTTGGAAGGGATGCTATGCCACATCATGATGTGAGCTCATTGTTCATTGAACCCCTCCCTAGTGTAGATTTGGTAGTTGACTATGATTGTGACCTTTTATATGACACACCACCAACCTTTGACAAATGGGAAGATGAGATGGTTGATCACTCCCTTATTGATGTGCTTCTATTTGGTGGACCAATGTGTTGTGGTAAAGATGGTCTTGCCCTTGAGGAGTCCAAATTGCATGAATTGGATAAGGTTGTCTATGATGACTCCTCAAGTGAACCTAGTCTTGAAAACTTGTTTATGCTTGATCATGATAGTGAGATGCATGTTTTTACCAATCCTTTATTTGAAGGTATTCTCATTAGTAGTAATGAGTTGTATCGGACTAGGGTGGGTGGTCAAATGGAACCCCCATGGTGTGAAGGGTTTGACCCCTTAGGCAACCCATTGCTTGAGAATTTGGGTGAGGTAGATGGTTCTTTGAGTGACCCTACTATTATTTGTTGGGGTTATGATGAAGAAGAGTCCATCATCAATGCATTCCTTGAGAACTTGACTTTTGGTAAGGGTTGCCTAGTAGATAAAATTGGAGGTGATGAGGAATCCCTTGGTGTGAGTAAGTATGCTCTAAAGAAGGGGAATGGAGTGCTTGATACTACTTGTAGGTCGAGCTATTTGATTCACTCCACTCCACATGTTGATCACACCTCGAGGATAGATTGGTGTGTTGATCTTGAGCTTAAGGTTCAAGGGGATTTTGGTAGCTTGATCTTGCAGTTCCCATCTTCCCATGACCTATTTGCTCATTATCTTGTTGAGTGCATGATGATCTTTAACCAAGTGCTTATGGTTCTCTTTGGAGACTTGATATTCATGATTGTTATTGATGCTTGGTTATATCACAAGAGTGTGCTTTCCACACTTCTTGCACTAACCTACTTTCAAAGTAGTGTTTGCTTGTTTTTGCTTGTTGTTGCTTGTAGGTTCTAAGCTCCATGCCCAGGTGAGGAAGCTCTTGGAAGAAGCTTATGACAAAGTGACGATCAAGAGGAACAAAGGAGGAGATTCTTGGCCACCCCGAGGAGTTGCTAGAGCCATGAGAGACTAAGCCTTGATTTCGAGGACGAAATCTTCTCAAGAAGGGGAGGATGATGCGGGGCAAATCGAGCAACCATCTAAAAACACCATCCAAGGCCAAGGAAGAGCTTATGCATTAGAACGCCATGGAACGAGGAGCCTTAGAGACACATTTCGAGGCGTTTCAAGCACTCAGGGAAGTAGGCGGACCGCCCATTGGACTAGGCGGAGCGCCCACTTGGTGGCTAGCCTCTGGATTCTTGGCCGCCTACTACAGAGGCGGACCACCTCCTTGGGGCGCCTACTGGAGACCAGGCGGGGCGCCTAGTGCTGAGAAGCTTGCGGGATTTTCTAGTTTTTAGCCTATGTAATTCCTATTATGCCCCTACGTGGCTTATGACTTTAGAATCTACTTAAGGGTACTTTAGGCCTTTCCTTATGTCTTGAATGAGGCCTATAAATACTCCATAGCTTAGCATTTTTACATAGTTAGCTTTGATGATGAATGATTGAATGAATGTTCAAGAGTGGATTCTCTTAGAATGAAAAACCTTTTGAGTCGGTTTGAGTTTACTAGTGGATTCTAGTTGAACCCCAAACCCCCCCCCCCCCCCCCGATCATTCTACTTGCGAGGCCTTTGTCGTCTCGAGGGTAGTTGCATAGTGTAGGTCCTCCTTGATGCCGATACGAGGGTATCTCGGGACAAGTTCCCCATGGTTACTTCGTAGGGAGTTCGAGTAGCATCTCGCTCTCTATCTTTATTTCCGCGTTTTAGTTTTGATCCTTATCACATAAAAGTCTGGAAAGATGACACGACTTTAACTTGCTGGCAATTAGAACACTGAGCCACAGATTCTGCTATGTCACACTTCATTCCGTCCCACTAATAAATCTGCTTAAGATCATGGTACATCTTAGTCGAATCTGAATAAACAGTGTATTTGGAATAATGTGCCTCTATCATAATCTGTCCACGTAAATCTGCAACATCAAGAACAAAAAGTCTATCTTTATATATGAGAACACCGTCAGTAGTAACCCTGTATGGTGACTCCGATTTTCTTCTGGCTATCTGTCTGTATATCACTAGAACTGGATCCTCATACTGACGCTGTTTTAGAACTGGATCCTCATACTGACGCTGTTTTACTTCATGAAAATTTAGAGTTAAAGGTCTAGTGCAGCTTGTCTTCTATCCATCATTGGCATATCTCCTTCACACCTCAACTCCTTGAGAGGTTACTTTAGTGTTGTAAGTGATCATGTGATCAACTTTGTTGCTGGTATTCTACCTCAACTCATGGTCCAACTATATGTCTCCTTTATTTTTACTTTTTCAAGTAATAATATTTCCAATTCAAAGACAATACCCTGAAGTAGATGTTCAGTCTGAAGATCATTCCTAGTCTGCATCATACTATCCAGTAGTATTTGCCCCTGTTTAGATGAAACCTTTGATATACATTAGGATATGAGTAACTATATTCCCACATGGAGCTTGTGGAACAACACTAACATCAACTGAGATGTTGCATAGTGCGTTCGTAAAAATAATATAGCTTGCATCAAATCTTCTATAGTGTGTAGTGACAAGGTACTTCAAAAGCTCCCCCTCTTGCATCAAGCATGAGTTAATTCTTAGTTCCATCTACTTGTTCTATATCGAAAAGTATATCGACGAGGTGATTCACCGGCAGAATCATGTTAATCCATCCATAGTTTCGTGTATCTTTGTTTCGAAAATATAGAACTCTCCTCTCATGATCGAGGAAGGATCAGTGTAGTCAGAATAAGCTGGGCAATGGCGTTATGATATTATCCATCTATATTTTTATCCAAAAGTTCGATATGCGTGTTATAATTTGGATCATGTAATCAGAAAATAATGCCTATGGAGTAGCTCTTGAAGGTCGTGCAAGTTCTCTTGTTATCTGCGTGAATCTTGCTTTAGACTTAGGATCGTTCGAGGACGAACGAGAGTATAAGTGGAGGAGAATGAAATGACCTCGGTCAGTCATTTCGGAAGTCAGGATGTCGATTGGCATGCCGATAATTTTAAAATATTTGTTACGTCCATTGAAATTTATCTGTAAAATTTGAGCTAAATCAGACCTCATTTGGCACGTATCAGAAGAAGATTTCAGTTTTTATTGTCGATAAATATTAAAAAGAGATTTTCGAGTTCGGTATTGGTGAACGAGCTCCGATTAAAAATCAGAAAGCGCCGTTAGGTTCGTATGATTATTTGTGACTTTTGTGATTTGAATTTCGATGTTGTTCGGCTAGTTTCCGCTAAAATGCCGAAAGTTAAATAATTTGAGTTTTTCCATTTAATTTGCATATTGAGTTTTGGGAGTCCAATTTGAGATCGGCCTTAGTGAGTATATTTGTATAAATTGTATGCAAAAGTAGGAATTTGACACGACCCGAAATCTGGTTAGGCCGTGCGGGCACCCGACATCCTCCCCTAGACCCGTCGGGCAAACCCTTACCAATTAAGTTAGGAAAATAAATATAATAATTCATAAGTAAGGACAAGACTTAAAAAAACACTGACATACTGATACCTCTAAGCTGTACAAAAGAAATTACAGCTGATTACCCATAATACTAGGTTTAGGGCTATCTAGACTAGACATCTAAGAGTACAAAAGAAGACAGATACCTCCTGAAGGGAGCAAATTGCAACTGAAATAATACACATAAAACTAGTGGCCATCCTGAACAAAAGCTGGCTCACCCTAACAGCTGAAGTCGTCTTCGCTCCTGAACAGCGTGGCGAACTCAATCCTGGAGCGAACCTGCCGAAACGAAATAGATAGACAAGAAACAAACAACAAACAAGGGTGAGTCAAAAGGACTCAATAAGTGGGGCAGACTAGCCACCTCGAAGAATAGGATAGATAGCCAGGGAGGAGAAACAGATAAACCAAATTCCTCTTATTTAAATTATAAAAATGCAGAGCTAGATAATAAATAGAAACACGTATGGAATGGCAAACTCATCAACAACCCGGAACGTAAGATAACAAACACATATAGGTATCCCGAACACATCAACAATCAGAAATGCATCATGTTGCTTGCGTGCAACCCAATCCATATATTCATCCTGTTGCGGCGTGCAACCCGATCCATATATTTAATATCGTTGCGGCGTGCAACCCGATCCATATATTTATACCGTTGCGGCGTGCAACCCGATTCCCATAACCCAAAATACGAGCCAGAAATATATAGACAAACTGAGATATGTCCACGACATAGTATACAGACCGCATACATAAAACACAATACAATACACACAATAGTCAGTATGCGGTGCAATGAAATGGGATGAATGCGGTACGATGCAATGCAGTCACATATGCCTGATACCTATCTCTGGCGCGGGACTCTCATCGTCTACCAGGAGATATATGTAATAATGACCCTTCACCGGCTCGGGACTCTCGTCGATAACCGGGAAGTATATACAATGATGACCCTTCACCGACTCGGGACTCTCATCGATTACCGGGAAGAATATGCAAAGATGACCCTTCACCGGCTTGAGACTTTCATCGATTACCGGGAAGTATATGCAATAATGACCCTTCACCGGCTCGGAAATCTCATCGATTACCGGGAAGTATATGCAATGATGACCCTTCACCGGCTCGGGTCTCTCATCGACAGCCGGGAAGTAGATGCAAACTCACAGCCAGAGTACCATGCTCAAATCCTCAATGCAATACCAACGACAGGACATAACATACAATATATAATGTAAATCCAAAGCTAAGGCGTAATGAGTACGCCTATCGACAGCTACACACGTAAAGAACATGTGGTAGAAAATCCACGAGGCCAGGTGCCTCCAAAGAAATGTATTTAAACACTTACCTTATTACAAAGTTAGCTCAATTACTCAACAATCGCTTTATCCTTTGGATTCACTGCCAAACGATCCTGCTGTATTCAATAAGCAGAAAACGATATCAAATAAGGCTAAAGGCTTTATTCCCCACATCTTAGGGTAATCCAGTTGGGAACCTGATACCCACGCGACCGGACTGTGTGTCCAATGTCCAGCCTCTATGGGGGACTCCAAATCACACATAATATGATCACAATATAATTATAAGCATGTATGAGGTATAACACATGTGGCAAAAATAGATATGGACTCAAAGGAATGAGAAGAAAACTCTGGATAGAATTATAGACACAACCTAGAACTCAGAATTTGTCCAACTCTTTGAATTTCCAAAAAATTTTCGGCTGAGTTTCCCCTGAAACTGGATGATCCGCAAAACAGAACCAGCAATATACTACACATGAGAATGGATACCCGGATAATCTGATAACATAAACATGTTAAATGGATAACAAGATGAGACAACTGGATGACATAACAAATCCGCAGGTAGAATGTCTGGACAGCACCACTGTCCTGATTTTCAACCTAATTTCAGAGTGTAGATCAAAGTTATAGACTTTATGGTCTTCATGAAAGTTTTAGATATATGTTTTAGGGTTCCAGGGAATCTTGAAGCATCTCAATATCAATTTTAGACAAGGAGTTATGATCAATATACTAACAGCTGTCCGAAGATAAAAACAATTTCCCAGATTTTGAAACGTTTTGTCTTGCTGATTTGGACGTCTTTCACCTTGGATTTTAGTACCAAATTAAGTATATACAAGGTTTACTTGGTACCATACAAGTTTCTCAGAAGAAATACTAAGTTTAGAACTAAGAAAATCTTCAAAAGCTAACAGATATATACCTTGCCAAAAGAAAGGTTTAGCCTTACATACCTTTGATGTTTCTTGCTTCTAAACCTTGTTTCCCTTGACTTCAACACCTTCTAAAGCTTAAACAAGCTATAATACAACATTTAGGTACTTTACTTAGCCATGAAGTAATTCTAAAACTCAAGTTATAGACGAAATTGAAGGTAGCATAACGTTACCTTAATCGCGTAGAGCATTTTGACGCAATCTGTCTTCAATTTCGAGTTACGATTGACGTCCTTACTTCAAAATCATAAAAGGGGTTTAAAACTTCAACAACACACTGTTTATATCGTTTATATTCTGGAAAATGACGAAAAGAACACATATTTTTCCTTTTATACTCGAAACATTTCAGTTCTAGCCCTCTTTTGCGCTTATGTCCCTTTTTCTAGCCTGATTTCTGATGCTCATATCTTTTTATCTATACGTTGTATGAACAAACCGTCAAAAGTGTTGGAAACTAAACTCCAAGACCTTCAATTTTGTATATGATATGTCCCCAAAAGAGTTCATATAACACACGAAATTAATTGCTGAAAAAGCTTCGTTACAAGGCAATTCCTTAGTCGGTTTTTCCGCAACTTAAATCCGACTTTTCCCAAACATTATATTCAATATATAAACATCTTATATGGTAATATTATGACTTTAAACTCACTTAAATCATTCTTAACATGTCATTAGAATGATATACGTCACTTTGGACATACGGGGTGTAACAGAATTATTTTGAATATCGTAGGGTACCGTTTTAATATTCGTTAAGAAAAGAAAATAAATAAAAGAAAACAAAAAAAAAAAAGAGAAAAAGACAAAAAATGGAAAGAAAGGTAAAAGAGTTGGGTGGTGGACTTATTAAGCTTCCCAAAAGCTTAATTGATACAGCAACGAGCACACAACAGAAACGAAAATGAGAAGCAACGCAGGAAAAAAATGCCAGAAAATGAGAAAAGAGCCGGGAAAATAGTAGAATTTTTACCCCGAAGAATTCAGATAATGATCTTAATGCATTATTTGAGTTTATTACGTATGTTTGAATATGTTTTAACGGTAAAACTTGGAATATTAGACATCGTTTTAATAAGTTCAATTAATAGTTTAAAGGGTCAAATGGACCTCGATAACGGAATTGATTATATATTGGTACTCAGTGAGTTATTGGCAACATATAAATGTAATTTATTTAGGGTTTGGTTATGTGACCTTAATCCCTGTACATAGGCCTGGCCTGCGTATTGCAAGGGTATTAGGTTCTTAACCGGATTGCCCTAGGATGTGAAGAAAGAAGCCTTTAGCCTAATTTAATATATTTTTCATCTTATTGAATAGAGTGGGATCATTTGGCAATGAAATCAAAGGATAAAGCGGTTGTTGATTAACAATGCTAACTTTTGGAAGAGGTAAGTGTTCATATCCATTTCTTTGGAGGCACATGGCCTCGTGGATTTTCTACCACGTGTCCCTTACGTGTGTAGCTGCCGATAGGCGTACTCCTTACGCCTTAGCTTTGGATTTAAATTGTATATTATATGTTATGTCCTGTTGTTGGTATTGCATTGAGGATCTGAGCATTGTACTCAGGCTGTGAGTTGGCATCTACTTCCCGGATGTCGTTGAGAGTCCCGTGCCGGTGAAGGCTTATTATTGCATCGCATTCCATTCATGTGCATTATATGTCATTCATATGCATTACATTGCATATAATATTGGGTGCAGGAGTATTCTGCCCCAGGAGCAGGAGGATTCCGCTCTATTGTATCGTATTGAGGGTAGGAGGATTCCGCCCCAAGAGCAGCAGTATTCCGCTCTTATGTCAGATATTGAGTGCAGGAGTATTCTGCCTCAGCTTTACATTATATCGGGTGCAGGAGTATTCCGCCCCAGGAGACTGCAGGAGTATTCTGCCTCTGGTTTATATTATATTGGGTGCAGGAGTATTCCGCCCCAGGAGCAGGAGTATTCCTCTCCAGTTGGTTAACAGATTGGATTCCCCTCGAATGCAGGAGTATTTCGCTTCGGGATGGGATTATGGGCACATGTGACCCTTTGCATCATATTTCATTTCATTTCATTTCATCTCATTTTATTTCATTCAATTTCATTTCATACCATTGTGTAGACTTGTGGTACATAACTACTATTCTGCTTCTACGTGCATTACTTATTTGCCTATATATTTCTGGCTCGTATTCTGGGTTGCTGGGATCGGGTTGCACGCCGCATATGGATCGGGTTGCACGCCGCAACGGTATAAATATATGGATCGGGTTTCACACCGCAACAGGATGAATATATAGATCGGGTTGCACGCCGCAACAGGATGTATTTTGATTGTTGCTGTGTTCGGGATACCTATATGTTTGGGTTATCTTACGTTCCTTGTTGTTGATGACTTTGTCATCACATGCGTGTTTCTAGTTATTATCTGGCTCTGCCTTTTTATAATTTAAATAAGAGGAATTTTGTTTATCTATTTCTCCTCCTTGGCTAGCTATCCTATTCTTTGAGGTGACTAGTCTGCCCCACTTATTGAGTCCTTTTTACTCACCCTTGTTTGTTGTTCGTTCTTGTCTATTTATTTCGTTTCGGTAGGTTCGCTCCAAGATTGAGTTCGCCACGTTGTTCAGGAGCGAAGACGACTTCAGCTGTCAGGGTGAGCCAGCTTTTATTCCGGATGGCTACCAGTTTATTGTTTATTATTTCAGCTGCATTTTGCTCCTTCAGGAGGTATCTGTCTTCTTTTGTACTCTTAGATGTCTAGTCTGGATAGCCCTAAACCTAGTATGTGGGTAGTCAGCTGTAATTTCTTTTTTTTTTTACAGCTTAGAGGTATCATTATGTTTGTACTTTTTCTAAGTCTTGTTTTTATTTATAAATTGAATTATATTTATTTTCCTAAATTAATTGATAAGGGTTCGCCCGACGGGTCTAGGGAAGGATATCGGGTGTTCGCACGGCCTAACCGAATTCCGGGTCATGTCACCCTGTTACCTCATTGAATGTAATTCAGCCGTTAAAGGACTCTTGGGAGTATCCCGGAAAAAGAGCCGTTAGGCTTTCAAGTTACCCGATTTGATTGGGAACTGGTTCCTCCTATGGGACTCTTATGCAGTTTGGATATGATTAGGATTCCTAGTGGGATTTATCTTAATTACAAGTTACCTATAGCCTCAACCTTCTAAGATATATGAATAATAAAGAGTACATACCTGATATTAACAATAAAATCAGCGTCATTCCAATTTGAATCACTTTTGCTCAATCTGAAATTCTAAGAGCATAAGGGTAACATCATTAAATTTTAGCAACTCTAAAAAGAAATTAAGGCATAAGAGTATACAACGAAGTATTAAGCTGGACTGACTATTTCAAATTAACTTGAACAAAATTCATTTTAAGTGCAATTTTCTAGCCAATTGTGAAGTAAAGTATTGATGAATTTATGTGAATTTAATCATCCCTAATTCCAACCCATTTCTTTCAAAATGATGTTTTCCTAAAGCTTTTGTAAAAATGTCAGCAATTTTCTTTTCAGTAGGACAAAATGTTATAGTGATCAAACCCTTTTCATAGTTATCTCTCAAGAAATGGTGTCTTATATCAATGTGTTTGGTTCTTTTGTGATGCACTGGATTTTTTGTCATATTAATAGCACTAGTGTTGTCACAAAAGATAGGAACAATTCCTACATCAACACCAAAATCTTGTAATTGTTGTTTAATCCATAACAATTGTGAACAACATAAGGCTGCTGCCATATATTCAGCCTCAGCAGTGGAAAGTGCCACTGAATTTTCTTTCTTGGTTCCCCAAGAAACCAAACACTCACCAAGAAAAATGTGCCATACCTGAGGTACTTTTTCTATCAACAAGGAACCTGCATAGTCAGCATCAGTATATCCAACAAGATTAAAGTTACCACCTTTTGGATACCAAAATCCCAAGGAACTTGTTCCTTTCAGATATCTCAATATTCTTTTAACTGCTTTCAAATGATATTCCTTAGGATCTGATTGAAACCTAGCACATAAACCAACACTAAACACAATATCAGGTCTACTAGCAGTTAGGTCGAGTAGAGTACCAATCATACCTCTATACAAATTTTGATCAACTGATATTCCATGTTCATCAAGATCCAATTTTGTGGCAATGGCAATAGGTGTATCAATTTCCTTAGCATTATCCATATCAAACATTTTAAGTAATTCCTTAACATATTTTTGTTGATGGATCATAGTTCCATTTGAGGTTTACTTAATTTGTAAACTCAAAAAGAAAATGAGTTCACCCATCATGCCAAACTCACTCCCTATCAGATTTGCAAATTCCTCACTTAAATTTTCACAAGTAGCACCAAAGATTATATCATCTACATAAATTTGAACAATTAAGAGATGCTTACCTTTTTCTTTCAAAAACAGAGTGCTATCAATTTTACTTCTTTTATATCCATGCTGAAGTAGAAATTTTGATAGCCGTTCATACCATGCTCTTGGTGCCTGCTTGAGTCCATACAAGTCCTTGTCCAACTTGTACACATGTTCAGGGAACTGTTCATTCTCAAAACCTGGAGGTTTCTTAACATACACTTCTTCTTTTAAGTAACTATTCAGAAATGCACTCTTAACATCCATTTGATGCAGAGTAAATTCCATGTATGTAGCAAAGGCTATAAGGAGTCTTATTGCTTTCGATCTTGCAACTGGAGCAAAAGTCTGATCATAGCCAATGCCCTCCTCTTGACTATACCCCTGAACAACTAACCTAGCCTTATTTCTGGTTACCATGCCATCCTCACCAAGTTTGTTTCTGAAAACCCATTTTGTTCCTATTATGGACCTGTTCCTTGGCTTGGGTTCTAGGTGCCAAACTTGACTACTTTGGAATTCATTCAATTCTTCCTGCATAGCATTGATCCAATCTGCATCCTTTAATGCTTCTTTCACAATTTTTGATCAACAAGAGACAAGAAGGCACTAAACGCACACAGATTGTGATTTTTAACTGCTGATCTAGTTTGTATCCCGCAGTCTTATTTGAGATTATTTGATCCACAAGATGTGAACCTTGTAACACGACCCAAAATCCGGTTAGGCCGTGCGGGCACCCGACATCCTCCCCTAAACCTAGTATGTTGGGTAGTCAGCTGTAATTTCTTTTGTACAGCTTAGAGGTATCAGTATGTCAGTGTTTTTTTTAAGTCTTGTCTTTATTTATGAATTATTATATTTATTTTCTTGATTTAATTGGTAAGGGTTCGCCCGACGGGTTTAGGGGAGGATGTCGGGTGCCCGCACGGCCTAACCGGATTCCGGGTCGTGTCAGTTGGTATCAGAGCTTGGTTTAGAGTCTATCCAGACTAAGACAGTACCTAGTAGAGTCTCGCTGATGGGTACGTAGACGTCCGTACTTATCTATGAGGGGATTCTTATTCGTCACCATCAGGAAGTGTCGTTGTTTCTTCCGGTGTAAAGTGGCTAGTAAGTAATGCTCGATCTATGTGTCTCCTCTTGGTTCGAGATTCTAGTAGAGTCATGTTATTCTATGAGCTTGTCTTAGTTATAAAAGGGTATTCTGGTAAATTGTCAGAGTTTCCTTCTTATTGGAAGGTTAAATTGGTATGGATGTTTTTCCATAAAGCTTATTTATCTCTTCAATTGCGATTCTTTGGCTCGCCTGACTGGGAAATAGTCTTGCTTTGGTAGCCAAGCAAATAAGAAGATGAACTTCCTGAAGCTCTAATTATTTCTATCCTCGATCAATTTCCATTTCCATTTCTTCTTCGTCCGGCACTAGTGAGCTTGGGCGATTGGTAGCCACTTGTGACATTCCCTCTGTTGAGCCAGAGTACGTGTTATTGTAGCCGGGTAAGCATATTATTGCTTTAGATATCAATTTATCCGGGTATCCATTCCCATGTATAGTATAGTACTGTTTCAGTTTTTGCGGATCATCCAGTTTCAGGGGAAACTCTACCAAAATTTTTATATAGAAGTACCATCCATCAGGCGGTGGTGTTTACGGCAAATGTATGGAGTTGTGAACTTGAGAGTTGCAGCTGGTTGGCAACTCGAAAGGGTGGTTGGTAGCTTAGGTATGCCTACGTTCAGCTTTTAGCTAAATCTTATTTAGTCCAGCAGACTGTGCGAGGATGGTTATTCCTATTCAAATAGTTGCGTGAGTGTGTGCTTTAAGTGGAGGAGTCTTCCTCCAAATACTGAATGGTAATACTAAATCTCCGAGGTATTGATACCACTTTTCTCACGACCCAACCTAGGGCACGACCGAAACCTACAATGAGTGTCGATCACTGCTAAACCCACTAATAATCTATTAATGATAGAGATAAGCTGGCGACCTGATCGTATATACGTACCTATCTGCTGAAAGCATAAAGTCTGAAAAGATGACACGACTTTAACTTGTTGGCAAGTAGAACACTGAGCCACAAATTCTGCTATGTCACACTTCATTCCATCCCACCAAGAAATCTGCTTAAGATCATGATATATCTTAGTCGAACCTGGATGAACAATGTATTTGGAATAATGTGCCTCTATCATAAACTAAATCTGCAACATCAGGAACACAAAGTCTATCTTTATACATAAGAACACCGTCAGTAGTAACCCTGTATGGTGACTCCAGTTTTCTTCTGATTATCTGGCCGCATTCAACTAGAACTGGATCCTCATACTGACGTTGTTTTACTTCATGAAAATTTAGAGTTAAAGGTCTAGTGCAGCTTGTCGTCTATCCATCATTGGCATACCTCCTTCACACCTCAACTCCTTGAGAGGTTACTTTAGTGTTGTAAGAGCTCATGTAATCAACTTTATTGCTAGTATTCTGCCTCAGCTCATGGTCCAACTATATGTCTCTTTTATGTTCACTTTGGCAAGACATAATATTTCCAATTCAAAGACAATACCCTGAAGTAGATGTTCAGTCTGGAGATCATTCCTGTTTGCATCATACTATCCAGTAGTATTTGCATGATCCTTATCCTTATATGATAGACCCCGTTTAGATGAACCTTTGACATACATTAGGATATGAGTAACTACATTCACACAAGGAACTTGTGGAACAACCCTAACATCAACTAAGATGTTGCATAGTGTGTTTGTAAAAATAATATAGCCTGCATCAAATCTTCTATAGTGTGTAGTGACAAGGTACTTTAAAAAGCTCTCCTATTGCATCAAGCGTAAGCTAATTCTTAATTCTAGCAACCTGTTCTATATCGAAAGGTATATCGAAAAGGTGATTCTCGGCTGAATCATGTTAATCCATCCAGAATTTAGTATATCTTTGTTTCGAAAAAGGTTTCTCGTGATCGTGGCAGGATCAGCTTAGTCAGAATAAGTTGTGCAATGGTATTATCATATTATCCAGATATATTTTATTCCAAGAGTTCGGTGTTCGTGTTATAATTCTGATTCTGTAATCATGAAAAAAATTCCGTGGGATAGTTTATGAAGGTTGTGCAAGTTCTCTTGTTATCAGAGTGAATCTTGTTTTAGACTTAGGCTAGTTCGAGGACGAACGAAAGTATAAGTGGAGGAGAATGAAACGACCTCGGTCAGTCGTTTCGGAAGTTAGGACTCCGATGGGCGTGCCGATAATTTTAAAATACTCGTAATGTCCAGTAGGACCTGTTTGTAAAATATTAGTTAAATCAGACCTTGTTTGGTATGTATCGGAAGAAGATTTCAGATTTTATTAGTGATAAATATTAAAAAGAGATTTTTGAGCTCGGTTTTGGCGAATGAGCTCCGATTCTAAATTCGAAAGCGCCGTTAGGTTCGTATTATTATTTGTGACTTTTGTGAACTTTCGAAAGTGAATTACAATGTTGTTCGGTTAGTTTCCGCTAAAATGCCGAAAGTTAAATAATTTGACTTCTTTCCAATAAATTTGCATATTGAGTTTCAGGAGTCCGATTTGAGATCCGTCTTAGCAAGTATCCCCATAAATTTGCATATTCAAACACACGTAATAAACTAAAATAATATATTAGGATCATTACCTGAATGTTTCAGGGTGAAAATTCTACTTTTCTCCGGCCCTTTTCTTATTTTCTGGCTTTTTCCTCCCCGTCATTTCATTTTCAATCTGCTTCATATCGTTTAATGCTTCTGCTTCTACATAACAAGCCTTGTCCTTAGCTAAAAGCTAAAACCCACCGCTTTCTTTCTTTTCTTTTCTTATTTTGTCTTTTTCTCTTATTATTTTATTTTCATTTCTTTTCGCAACGAAAATTAAAACGGAACTCTACAAAATTCGAAATGATCCCAACTTTTGCATACAAGTTATACAAAATATATATAGCATACTTCCTAAGACGGATCTCAAATCGGACTCCCGAAACTCAATATGTAAATTTATTGGAAAGAAGTCAAATTATTTAACTTTCGGCATTTTAGCGGAAACTAACCGAACAACATCGTAATTCACTTTCGAAAGTTCAAAAAAGTCACAAATAATCATACGAACCTAACGGCGCTTTCGGATTTCGAATCGGAGCTCATTCGCCAAAACCGAGCTTGAAAATCTCTTTTTAATATTTATCGATAATAAAATCTAAAATCTTCTTCCGATACGTACCAAACGAGGTCTGATTTAACTAATATTTTACAGACAGGTCCTAATGGACATTACGAGTATTTTAAAATTATCGGCACGCCAATCGGAGTCCTAACTTCCGAAACGACTGACCGAGGTCGTTTCATCTTGATACTTGTAAGGCTTGAGTATCAAACCATTTTTAGAAGTCCCTTGCTGAGGAACAGATCCTTAGGGAGTAGCATTGCCAGTTTGTGAGGTGGATATTTTTTCCCCCTCTTTCTGTACTACTCTTCTCAGTTCTGTCCTGAGGAACAGTTCCTTGCAGTTCACTTCTCACAGTATCCCCATCCAGTGTCTGCATTTGAGGATCAATTTCACCATGCTTCAGCATTCCAATCTCTTCATGTTCCTGTACCTGTTCTTGAGTTAGACTGTCAGTTTCATCAAACTTAACATGCACGCTTTCTTCAATTTTCAATATTTTCTTGTTAAAGACTCTATAAGATTTACTATTTAAAGAATAACCAACAAAGACTCCCTCATCACTTCTAGGATCAAATTTTCCTAAGGCATCCTTCCCATTGTTATGTATGAAACATTTGCAACCAAAAGCCCTAAGATGAGAGATATTTGGTTTTCTTTCCTTAAGAAACTCATATGATGTCTTTTCTATTAATGGTCTTGTCATACATCTATTGATTATGTAGCATGCAGTATTGATGGCCTCAGCCCAAAAGTTTTTTGGAAGATTTTCAGATATTAGCATAGTCTTTGCCATTTCCTCTAGGGTCCTATTTTTCCTTTCCACTACACCATTTTGTTGTGGAGTTCTAGGTGAAGAAAAATTGTTACTAATGCCATTTTCATTACAAAAATTGAAAAACATATGATTTTCAAATTCAATTCCATGGACAGACCTAATGGCAACAATGTGACTATCTAGAGTCCTTTAAGCTTTCTTAGCAAAAATTAAAAATTCATTAAAAGCTTCTTCTTTAGATGCAAGAAATATAGTCCATGTAAATCCGGAGTAATTATCAACCAACATCATAACATACTTCTTACCTTCACGAGTCATTGTTCTCATTGGTCCACACAAGTCCATATGGACCAGTTCCAAAGATTTGGTAGTACTTACCTATTTCTTTGGTTTGAAGGAGGATTTTACCTGCTTCCCCCTGGCACAAGCTTCACATACCTTATCATTCTTAAACTTGATGTTAGGAAGACCTATCACCAAATCCTTGGACACAAGTTTGTTCAGTTGTGAAAGACTAGCATGGCCAAGTCTTTTGTGCCATAGGAGGGGATCATTTTGCACAACACTTAAGCAACTCAATCTTCCATCAGATAGTGTCAACAGATCTACCTTGTAGATGTTTCCATGGCTATTTCCCTGCAAAATAATCTCTCCAGAGGTTTGGTTAGACACAGTGCATCCAGTAGATGAAAAATTAACATTATTACCTTTGTCACACAATTGAGATATACTCAATAAGCAATGCTTCAGCCCATCTACTAGAAACACATTGTCTATACTATGTGAATCAAACCTACCTATCTTTCCAATGCCAATAATTTCCCCTTTCTTACCATTACCGAAGGAAACACTTCCTCCTAGAAAGGCTGAGAGTGAAAGGAACAGTTCCTTATGTCCCGTCATGTGCCTTGAGCAACTACTGTCCATGTACCATTTGTGGTTCCTCTCCTTCACTCTAGCCTGCAAAAGAAAACTAGGGGTTAATTTTAAGAACCCAAACTAGTTTGGGTTCCTTTCTTTGAGAAAAAGGATGAATCAGATCTCTCCGAGCCCAGAATGGTAATGGTTTCTTTGTGTGAGCAGTTTTCTTCTCACAGAATTTTGAACTGGTTTATAGGACCTGTTCCTCTGTGCAAGCATTTTTAGAGATTGGCAATTTTCTTTCAAGTGACCAGTGTTCCCACAACGAGTGCATAGTCAGTTTTCAGGAAGTGGTAGGTACTTACTCTTTGGATCCCATTTGGGTGAAGATTGTGATTTCATGAATACAATACCCTTCCTGTTACTACTATGATTTTCCTGTAACAATTCTAGTGCTTTAGAGGACTTGTTCCTTTTTATAGCTTTTCCTAACTCCATTTTTGTTTTAACTAAGTCCTCTTCCAAAGATATTATCTTTTCATCTTTCTTACACAGGTCATCAACTGTGACTTTCAGTTTCTCTTCAGCAATGATCTAATGAGAATTAGCAATGCCTTTACCATTTTCAACTGTTTTAACATTTTCCAGTTCCTGAACAGTTGATTCGAGTGTGAGGACCTGTTCCTCAAGCATGCTAATTGTTCTTTTTAGAGAGTCATTTTTAATTACTGCCTTTTTATATTCTGTTCCTAGACTTTCAATTTCATCATGTAGTTGATTTTTGCCATCCCTTAGAGATTTAAACTCATTTAGCATAATATGAAATACTTTAACTAATTTCTCTCTATGTATGCTTTTCACATCTTGTCTAAGATTAGAAACAAATACCTCAGCATCTTCTTCATTATCTGAGTCTTCAAGAGCCATTAGAGCAAGATCCTTATCCAGATCATCATCAGATTGTTCATCCTTACTGTCTTGCCAACCAGCAGCCATTGCTTTGGGATTTCTACTTTTCTTCCGAACCTGTTCCCTATCCTTTTTCCTTTCTTCCACGTATCTCTTCCTCCATTCTCCTTCCATAACTGGACACTTGCTGATATAGTGCTCCATGCTTCCACATTTGAAGCATTCTCCAGCCTGTTTCCTGTTAGAAGACTTACCCTGTCCACTAGCCCCCTTTTTCTTATTCAAATATCTTTGAACACATTTAGCGATAAGGACAACTTCCTTATCATCAATAGGCTTATCAGCAGCACTTAAGGCTAGGTTAGGTTCAGTTTTAACTGGTTTAGCTATGTTTTTAACCATTTTCCTTACTTCATGATTTCATGGTTTTCAAATTACCTATAAGCTCATCTAAGGATAAGGTGGTCAAATTCTTGCTTTCAATGATAGCACAAGCTTTAATTTCCCAAGGATCTTGAAGAACCCTAGTTAGGATTTTTTCTACTCTATCTTCAACAGTTAAAGCCCTTCCCAAAGAAACAAGTTCAGATGAAATAGCATTAAATCTAGTGTACATTTCAGAAATTGATTTTCCTTCTTTCATTTTAAAGCTTTTATATTCAGCAAAAAAGAGTGCACCTCTAGATCTTTTGACCTGACTTGTTCCTTCATGTGCAACCTGTAGAGCATCCCAGATTTCCTTTGCAGTGGTATACCCTCTAATTCTAGTGCACTTATCAGGACTGAGTCCACAGACAAGCCACTTCCGAGATTTGGCATTCTTTTCCTACTGCCTTAAGTCTTCAGCATTGCATTCCCTTCTAGTTTTGGGAACATCATTTCCTTCAGCATCCTTTTTCATTGGAATCATGGGACCTTCAGTCACTATGTCCCATAACTCATAGTCTTCAGCCTGAAGATGATCTCCCATCCTTTCCTTCCACCATGAGTAGTATTTTCCATTGAACAAAGGTGCCCTAACAGTTGACTGACCCTCACCATTTTCCTGTGATGTACTCATTCTAATCCTAGGTGTTAGCATTTTCAAGAATAACCCGCTCTGGTATCAATCGTTATTTTCCAAGACACACCACTTTACTGTTTTAAGGATCAGTTCCTTAAATGTGTTCCTTTACTGTATTATATGCGAAATTAAAACTGTAAGTAAATGAACGCCTATATTAGAACGAAAAAACCCCTTTAACTAGGGATCAAAAAACCACGACCTACTCTTCCAAAGAGGATTTCAACTTCACTATGTAAAAGACTCACTTGGTTACAAGACTACCTTCTTACTAACCTAGGACTAACTCTAATCCTCTAGTAACCCCTTTCACGATCAGTGAAGTTTTTTCAAGTACACGACCTGAATTGAAATGATACAACTCAATAGTACCTACTACAGTTGAACTAAGACTGAACTTTGACAAGACTCAATCTAAGGAACAGGTTCTTACTTAGTTCCCTGTAGCTTAATGATTACACAAATACGATTAAAACTCTTTCAATGCTAAGACTTGATTCTCTCTGTATTTGTGCACCCTTTAATAGCTGAAATGCTCCTCGTTTTATAGCTTTAGCAAGCAAGAAGTCTTGATCAATTATAACTTCAAAGCTTTCAAGAGTTTGAGTCCTAATTGAACTCTTCACTTAATCATCCGAAATCCTTTAGCCCTTATCCACTGTTTATGCAATCTTTATATATCCCGTTTAGACCTGCATATTTATTAAGATAAACATTAGACTTAGGATAATAAATAATATTTCAGCTTAAATGATTTTTCATGAATTATCTATTTAGCTGCAGTGATACAAAGGAACATGTTCTTTGGATCTGTTCCTTGGTCATCAGTCAAAACTTCAAGCTTATCCAAGCTAACAATGTGCTTACCCGGCTACCTTGACATGCACTCTAGCTCAACACAGGGAAGATCACAATTGGCTACTAACCGCCCAAGCTCACTAGTGTAGGATGAAAAATAGATGGCAATGGACTGGGGAAAGGAATAATTAGAGCTTCATGAAACATATCTTCTTGTTTACTTGGCTACCAGAGCTAGACTAATTTTGAGTTAGGCTAACCAAAAATCGCAATTGAAGATATAGACATTAAATGAGCTTTATGGAACAACATCTATGTCAATAACCTTTCTATAAGAAGGAAACTCCGACAATTTATCAGAAAACCATTTTATAACTGAGACAAGCTCATAGAATAACATGACTCCACTAGCATCTTGAGCTATGAGGAGACACGTAGATTGAATATTACTTACTAATCACTTCATACCAGAAGAAAGAAGGACAATTTCTGATGGTGACAAACAGGAATCTCATCATCCTATCAACACTGAATTCCAAAGAGTGAGGTAGGCTGACTTGATATAATAACATAAGGTGGCACAACAAGATGCCAAGCAGACAATACCGACACTCACTCTCAAATCTTTCCCATTTAAACCAGATTAACTAGTACGATCTCATAAATGCCAGGAATAAATCATATTAGAAGCTCACCCCTCTACTGCAACCGATTCTTAATAGACGACATCCAAGGAAACCACGGAAACATGATAAGATAAATGAATAACATAGATCAATCGGAAGAATCAATCTTACTCACCTATAAGGGAAGGAGAAATACTTCGGTCTACTACATCGGATGCCTCAGCATCCTACCAGACTAGCAGTTCATAGAACTTCCTCTGCGGCCGAGCTGAGCTGCTACCCTAATAATTACTTCCAGAAGAACCACAACTACCACGCTCTCGGCCCCTGCCGAATAATGGCATATCTCTCGATGACTAAGCCCTAAATTAAATCCCCTACGACTGAGCAGGTGTCTGATAGTGAGAGAAATGATGACTGCCTACTTGCCGGAGTAAGGGAAAACTCCTCCAAAGATGGCAGGCTCACAACAATGATAACACCTTGTCGGTGAAAATGGAAGCTGGACAAGTTGTTGATAGCTATAAACAAAAAACTGAGTCAAATCTTGAAGAACTACTGGCGCACTCTAAGAATCACGCGCTACAAGCTGAGATAACCTGGCAGGTGACCTTCTACAATAATCAGAACTCTTAGTGGAACCATAGTTGCCCACTAGGGCCACGGGATTTCTTGCTCTCCCACTCTGACTCTTCATGCTCTAATTTATGGTAAGCCTCATATCTCCAAGCAATATCAACAACAACATCGAATGAAGTCCAGGCCTTAATCTCTCAAGCTGTCAAGGACCTCAAGGAAGGATAAAGGTCATTAATAAATCTTTGAACCTTCTTGAAATGCTCATGGACTAGCATTAGAGCATATCCAGCCATCCTAGAGAATTTAATCTCATACTCTGGAACCGACAGGCTACCCTGTCCAATCCACTCAAACTAGCGACACTTTTCATCTCGCTCACACTGCCTAGCTGATAAAAGAGTGGTCTACCAATCCAAGGCTAGACCCTAAAACGGAAAGCAGTATAATCAATACCATACCGCTCGAGATAACCGAGAGCGTATGACATCATTTTATTTAAAAAAAATACACGGGGATTATCTGATACATGGCCTAAGAATATCGGAAGGTTCAATTGGGTAAAATAATGCAGCCTCTTCAAGCACTCGGCCAGGCAAAAAAATAAGAGGCACAACACATGCTGCCTCTGGAACGTAATTTACTGGGGCAACATCAGGAACTGGTACATGAGCTCCCTAAGTCCAAAAATCTACATCTGCGATGACCTGATGAGCTGCCTAGGGATTAGGAGGTTCTTACGGTATCTGTGCCGCCAAGAATCTCATAAAAGCACCATAAAGAGCAAGGGGAACAACAAGGCCATGCTCCCTTGCCCATCACGAGCTTGTACAGCTGGGGCCTCTGCAACTAGATAGTCAGCACGATCTACAACTCTCGGGGCTTCAGTAGCTCTAGCCCTAGGCTATACTGCTTCGTCTTGAAGTCCTACCCTTTGCTGCTTTGTCGCACGAGGGTTCCGCATTACTACAAATGAATTAAAGGAAAAATAAATTTACATCTTACAAGAACACCGACGCACGATTAGAAAGTAAATAAGAGAAACTTCCTAAATGCCATCATAGCCTCTCGTAGATAAGTACGGACGTCTACGTACCCATCAGCAAGACTCTACTAGACACTATCTTAGCCTGGATAGACACTAAACGGGGCTCTGATACAAACTGACACGATCCGAATTTTCAGCTAGGTCGTGCGGGCACCCAACATCCTCCTCTAGAAACCGTCGGGCAAACCTTTACCAACTGAAATTAGGAAAATAAATATAAATCCAACTCATAAAAAAGACAAGACTTAGAAAATGCACATAGGTACTGATACCTATAAGCTGTTCAGAAGAAATTACTCCTGACTACCCAATGTACTAGGTTTAGGGCTATCCAGATAGACATCTAAGAATACAATGACGTATAAATATCTCCTGAAGGGAGAAAAATACGACTGACATAAGAAACATAAAATTGGTGGCCATACTAAACAAAAGCTGGCTCATCCGGGTCGCTTACAATTTAAACATTTATTCCTTCTCTTCTTGGACGTAAATGATACCCCAATGGATGGAATGTGTTTAACTCTTTTCCTGTCCCTTTTGATAAATATCTTACATGTACAGGTTCTTTTATCTCCCATGAAGGCACGAGGATGGTGGCTCGTAGCCTTCTCAACATTCTTGCACAAAAGTGATTTGCCTGTACCATCTCTAATAATATTGTTGGACTCAACTATTTAATCATCAGTTGCTATGGGATATGCTGCAGTAGCATTTGAAGCTGTAGAGGATCTCTCGACCCGCGAAATATAAAGAATAGGCCTACTACCATTACCATTACAATCTACATCTAGGAGGTATATGCGCAGATCACTGTCATTCCTAATGAACGAAGGAGCTATTTTCCCCTAGCACGCGCAGCACTAAGCATTTAACTAATGGATACATCGCCCCGATCACAATTTAATTGTCCACGTTCAATGATGCTGTCAATCCACTCGTCAAATGTACCCTTCAATTTCAATGCAATAGGTACTGTTGAACTAGTATTGGAACGCCAAGACCAGCACTTAGGCGTCTCTACCCATGCCCATTGTAATCAGCACCCACTACTCACTAGCACCCCATAACAGTTCTATTTACTGATATATGAACAAGTCAATAATATACTGAAACAGGTCGATTAACTACACCAGAGTTCTAATGGAACAAAAATAATGGCGGAGATGATAAAGCAGCCTACCAGCTCAATAAAACACTTCGTATACCACGATGAAGTTGATACCAACTCAATTAAAAGTAATTGCACCCACCACGATAGACAGATTAGAAGCTTTTGAAAAAGACGATAATTGAAATTTTAAAAGCTTTCCACAACCATAAATCACGAAATGAGAGCAAACTGAAGATGGGAATTGGATTTCTGATAGCTATGGAACAAAATGGTTGGATTTGGGCCCTGGAACGAGGTTCAGCTGAAGAAGAGGGCAATGGAGGCTGCTGGAGCGAGAGGAAAAGGGAGAGAATAGGGCGTCAAATTTTGGGGGGGGGGGGGAGGAAATTTTCCATTTTTGGTAATGGGCTAAAGTGTAATATTTAGAACTTGGGGGATTGAATCATGTAGGTATTTTTTTGCTGTAATTACATCCTAATCATGATTAGAAATGAGGAGGTCATCTACCTAATTTTTAAAATTTGTAGGTTATTTTTTTAATTGAAGACTTGAGAGAGGTCAGAGAGCAAAATGCCCCAACTATTTGTAGATTGTAGGGAAATTTATCATATATTTCTTCCAAAAGGTGAAGGAGCTAGAAAGGGGGTAAGAATGAATAGCTAAGGTTATACATCAAACTATTTATATAGGCAAGAAATACCAGTACTAAATAGTAGTCTACTGTAATTATTTTCTGTAGTTGGCCACTTTCTTAGAAAAATACGTAGTAATTAACTTTTGGCCCGAAAAGATTGGTAGGATTTGGAGCACGAGCATCAAAACATGTGAAATTTTGATGCGTAGTTATTTTTGGACGCGCTCAATGAGTTTTATCCACCGTTTCAAAATTAATTGAGAAATAGCTAAAAATTCGTGCGCACGCTTACGCTCCATTAGCGCTGAAAAACACCCCAGACTAGTCTCGGTATTTTAGACTGGGCTTTGAATAAGTTTTGTTCAAAGTCCCATTATTTTGTTATGTGACTTTATATATAAAGCTTCAGTCCCATAACAAAATACTGGGGCTTTGAACAAAACTTGTTCAACTTGTTCAAAGCCCCAGTATTTTATTTTCCCATAACAAAATAATTGGATTTATCTCATTAGAAAGGTCTCATTCTTATTTTTGGGACTGAAGCTTTATATATAAAGTCTCATAACAAAATAATGGGACCTTGAACTAACATGTTCAAAGGTCCAATTATTTTATTATGGAACTTTTTATATAAAGTCCAATAACAAAATAATGGGACC
Source organism: Petunia axillaris subsp. axillaris (assembly GCA_029990575.1). Taxonomy (NCBI): domain Eukaryota; kingdom Viridiplantae; phylum Streptophyta; class Magnoliopsida; order Solanales; family Solanaceae; genus Petunia; species Petunia axillaris. The sequence goes on along the minus strand of JARKNS010000003.1, from coordinate 132,032,405 downwards.
TTGAACTAACATGTTCAAAGGTCCAATTATTTTATTATGAAACTTTTTATATTAAATCCAATAACAAAATACTGGTTGTTCAAAGCCCCCCGTATTTTATACTGGGGTTAGTTTACTGAAGCTTTATATAAAATTCCATAATAAAATACTGGGGCGTTGAACAAAACTTGTTCAAAGCCACAGTATTTTATATTGAGACTTGTTCGAAGGTGGCCATTTCTCAGCAAATTTATTTTTGACGACTACAAATCAATAAACGCGTGCGAAACAGCCCGTACGACCAAATTTTTACTCAAAACATCCAATTTAGGTTATTTCCTTAGCCTCATGACCAACCTTCACATCTTTGCCAAGATTCCAATTCTTCTCCAAGTAGGCCCTCTTGGCCCATGACCTTGAATTTTCGCTTAACTAGCTAGTTAAAGTGTTTCCTTACATTTATGAAATAGGAGTAGTAATATGAGTCCTCAAATAGAAGTAATTAATTATAAGGCCATAGAATGAATCGAGGAGGTGTCTTGTCAAATTAGAGGGAAATGGTTCTATTTCTATATTTTTTCAATCTGAAGGATAAATTACTGCCATTGACCCCATGCATTTAGTTATCATCAAAATAGAAGTCACTCGTGCTAAACCCACAATTATAGATTAATCAAATTCTAAAATATTGGCAAAATCCGCAAGCATATAATTTATTGAGTTTAACAAATATGCATGTGGTGTAAATTTGTTTTTCACCATTGGGTAATTAAAAGTATATTACAACTAAATTTTCAAGTATTTATATTTTTTTTTTAAATTATACTTAATTATATCAATGATTTGGCCAGGCCAAGTCAAGTCTGTGTACGTTTTATTGCCCAAGATACCAACTATATGCTAGTTCTTGTCATTATGATTCTTGAAGATCAATCATATCACCGCGACTCAATCATTGGCCAATTTTCTAAGTTACATTAGTTATTTAAAAAGAGTATTAGACTTGAGAAGATAAAAATAAATAAGACTACGTGAAAATTTAGTTGTAATATGATTTTTATTATCCCACGGTGTAAAAAAAGTTTGCATTATCGGTACATCTTAATTAAACTTAGATTTTTTTTAACCATCATTTTCTGATTTATTATTTCTAAAATTATGGCACCTTGTTTTCTCTTTCCTCACACTCCCCCGGTTAAACTCTTCATCCTCTCAAATCATTCACCCATTTTCTCTCTCTCTCTCTCTCTCTTTGGCCTCTTCTATATAATCTAAATAACAAATTTTGGTAGGAGAATAGATGAAACGTAAACGATTAATTATTACTCTGAGGTGCAACAAAAACTTTTATAGAGCACGGTATTCCCATTTGTATAAACCAAGATTCGGCAAAATTAGGAGTATTTGCGTGTTTGAATTTAATCACTGTATTGTTAGAATTATTTATTGTGGACTTAACATTAATTTATTTGGTTTTATCAAAACGGGTTAATTGTAAATGAGACACTTACAAAAATACCCACAAAACCTAAAATAATTACAGCCACTACCCACTACTTTCATATATTACCCCACTTACCCACTAAACTATTTACTCACTCTACCCATCTAGACTTGTATACCATAGTTTATGCAGTATACCATAAACATATACATATAAAGTATAACAAAGGTATACAGTAATAAATGGTCCTCCAAACTTGTATACCATAATTTATGCAGTATACCTTAAAGGTATACACCTATAAGGGATAACAAAGGTATAAAATAATAAATGGGTAGGTTGGGTAAATACTTTTGGTTTTATGGGTATAGTAATTTTTAATGGGTATGACTTGTAAATATTTTAAGTTTCATGGGTATAGAGTGTAAAAATCCCATTGTAAATAATTGGAGGACAATACACATGCCACATATTTGTGGATTCCATGATTGGCCTGTATTGTTTCTTGTGTTAGATGTGGACTGACAATAGTGTAGGTCTGTTGTTAAACCTATGGGCCTATTATGGGTGGACCCATTAGGTTAAGGCTTTTAAGCCTAAATATATGAGGCTAGGCCTCCTCTCCTGGCTTAACCTATTTTGTAGACAACTTCTCATTAAGTTGTCAGTTCTCATAAGCTCAAGGAGAGGAAAGACTTGGCCTTCGCTCGTCTTCAATACCGTGTTGCCATGGTGGATAAAGGTACGCCCTTTAATTCACATCCTTATTATGGTTACTAGGTGTTCTTGATTTATATGATTGTGTGTGTATAATTAATTCAACAATTGGTATCAAAGCTAATCACATTGATCTAGAATCCTATTATTGTTTATGTGAGATAGAATCATCTAAAAGTAGAACAAATTCAACTAGGTCGTGGTTTTGAATTTTGCAATCCATATTCTTAAACCAACTTAAAATTCCGCTGCTTTTTCCATTTGTTACGGTGCGTCTGAAATTGTTTAATTAACATACTTTAAAAATCCAATCGCTTATTGATTGACGAAATCGAAATTTTGTGTTTTGTTAGCCTAAGAAAATAAAGAAACCATCGTGTCTAGTTGAACGGCGCAAGTTCAATTTACGGTGGAAACCTGTTCTAGATATCTAATGTTACTTGAAAACAGAGAGTAGCAAGTCCTTATATTAAATTATTGTTTGATCAAGTCAATTTTACATTGTTTTAAAATCCTTGATTCTTTAAGATCAAGTCTTTTGTCTTTTGTGCGAAATATATATATTCATTAAATTGATTTGAATTATGAGTGAATGGCTTTTAGCAGATATTGTTCCCCATGTGAACGTTGATTGAATTGTTTTGTTTCATGTAGTATACTGTTCCCGGTTTTTAAATTAATATTCATATTTTTTTTTATAAGTAATTATCTGAACTCTACCATACTGATTAATTAAAGTAGTACTTTGGGAGTCAAGACACTGTTTCAAAGAGGCTATGCAATTCATAGTAATTGTTGATTGATCCTTAATACAGTTACGAATGGGTACATATTAAAATTCAGACCATAATTTTTGCACGTACATGTTGTAAAATACGTGCTAGGCAATGGCATCTGTGATTCCGGGGATTGAACTGTTTTGTGAATGGGGTAAAGAGTGTGCACTAAAGTAACCTTTTTATCTTAATTTGTGAGACATATTCATTCCATGTTGGGGAATATCACTAGGTTATAACATACAATAGCCTGCCCAAAGGGGGTTAATTGTGTGTTGTAATTTGGTGTATTGATGAGGCCAATTATATGAGAATATTTTAATTTAGTAAATCTGTCTGCCCAAAGGGAATAGGTTTCTAATATTGAATATTTTATTGCCCTGCCCAAAGGGGGGTACTGTCGTTGTTGTTGGACTCATCGTTGTGATAATATTATCTTATGCCTTGTTAACAAATCCCATTCATGTTGTGATATGTACAGTTACTATTACTTTGAACAACAATAATGCTGAAGTTGTGGTCCTTTCGGGGTCTAACTTTAAGAGATGGAAGGAGGAACTTGATTTTGCTTTAGGCATGGCTGACATAGATCAAGCTTTGCGCGAGAATGAGCCACCTGCTCTCACTGCTACTAGCACTGCTGCTCCAAAGAAAAATTATGCTAAGTGGGAGAGATCTAATAGGCTATGCATCCTTGCTTTTAAGAGAACAATTGTTGAGCATCTCAAGAGTGGCTAGCCTGAAACTACCAATATTAAGGAGTTTCTTGCCTAAGTGGAACAGAGATACCATGTATCCAATAAGGCTGAGACTGGTGATCTAATGAGTAAGCTCGCGGGGATGAGTTATGATAACATAGGAACAGTTAGAGATTATATTCTTAAGATGGTCCACATCCAATCTAAACTGAAATCTCTAGACATAGTTCTTCCTGATGCTTATATTGTTCACTCTGCTCTTAATACCCTGCCTGCTGAGTTTAGCCAGATGAAAACTGCTCTTAACACCCAAAATGAGTCTTGGTCAATCAATGATCTCATCTCAAAATGTGTTGTCGAAGAGGAGAAAATAAGAAAAGAGAAGGGTGAGACTGCATTGCTTGTTTCCCATAATTCTAGAGCAAGCTCTAGTAAGGGACCTAGGAAGTTCAATAGGTCTAATCATCATACTTCTAAGAAGGGTCAAGACACCGAAAGACATGATAAAGATCAGACCAAAAACCTTGGGGGCAAATAACACTGTCATTTAGAAAAATAATAATTGTTTCTTTTATAAGAAACCTGGTCACAAGCAGAGAGATTGCACCAAGTTCCACCTCTGGTTAAAAAAGAAGGATACGAAAGAAGGTAATTATCTAGCTCTTGTTTGTTTTGAGTCAAACTTAGTTGATGTCCCCATTAGTTCCTGGTGGCTTGACAGTGGGGCCTCTGCCCATGTTGGTATTTCTTTGCAGGGGTTCATAAATAAAAGGAAGCCAAAGGAAATGGAGTCAAAGATTAGAGTCGCCACAGATGTCCAAGTTGAAGTAGAGTTCATAGGAACAGTAGTTTTAGCATTAGATTCTGGTCATAAGCTTGTTCAGAGAAAACTTTTTATGTACCGTCTTTTAGGCAGAATTTGATTTCTATTCCTGTTTTGAACAGAGTCGGTTATGGTTTTCTTTTTTATAATGGAAAAGTTGATTTGCTTTTGAACTCTAAAATTATTGGTCATGGAATCCTGTCTGGTGGTTTATTTAAAATCTCCTTGGCTTCTGATTTTGAGTACAACTCTTTTAATTCTGAAAATGTTGGAACCGAACAATCACTTTTGAATGAAAAGTCTGGTATGTTGTGGCATAGGCGTTTGGGTCATATCTCTAAAGAAAGAGTTAATAGATTAGTCAAGTCCAGTATTCTACCTTCTCTTGATTTTGGGGACATAGGTACATGCATCGATTGTATTAGAGGACAGTTAACCAAAACTAGGAAAAAGGGTGCTACTCGTAATTCTGCCTTGTTAGAGATCATTCATACAGATATTAGTGGTCTTTATTCTACAACATATGTGGTTCCAGTTACTTTATCACTTTCATTGATGACTTTTCCCGTTATGATTATGTTTTTCTTATTAAAGACAAGTCTGACTCTCTAGAAAAATTTAAAGTGTTTAAAACTGAAGTAGAGAAACAACTGGAAAAAGTCATTAAGATAGTAAGGTCTGATCGTGGGGGTAAGTACTATGGTAGACATACTGAAACTGGGCAGCACATGGGACCTTTTGCCAAATATCTGTAAGATTGTGGCATAGTTGCTCAATATACCATGCCTGATAGCCCTGACCAAAACGGTGTTGCTGAAAGGTGAAACCATACCTTAAAAGACATGAGGAGAAGTATGATGAGTAGATCTAACTTACCTGAGTTCCTGTGGGGTGAAGCTAATAAAACAGCCATGTACATTCTTAACCGTGTCCCTTCCAAGTCAGTTCCTAAAACACCTTTTGAGTTGTGGACCAATAGGAAACCTAGTTTGAACAACTTTCTTGTTTGGGGATGTCCCGCTGAAGTAAGGATTTATAATCCTTCTGAGAAGAAAATCGAACCAAGAACCTCGTGTTGTTTCTTTATTGGATATCCAGCTCATTCTAAGGGATACAGGTCTTACTGTCCTACAAGGGGAACAAGAATTGTTGATTCGCAAAATGCAAATTTTTTGGAATTTGATGTTGCTGATAAAGATTGTTCACAAAATGTTGTTGTTGAGCCTGCAGAGAATGATGAGACTGTGAAAATTCCTCTTACTGTTACCACAGAGATAGTTGTGAGTGCACCTACACAAACTGAGCCTATACATGTACATGTTGAGGAGCCTATGCCTGCACAAGCTCAGGCACCTGGTGCTGCCATACATGTAGGGCAAAATTTGAGAATATCAAGTAGAGAAAGAAGATCAGCATTGTCTGATGATTACTTAGCTTATCTTGCTGAAGGTGACATTATTGATCCTATAGCTTACCATGAAGCAGTTTCTTGTGCTCAATCAAAGATGTGGCTAGATGCTATGTCTGAAGAGGTGAACTCTATGAATAAAAATAATATGTGGGAGCTTGCAGAACTCCCTCAAGGCTATAGGGCTGTTGGTTGTAAATGGGTCTTTAAGACCAAGAAGGATTCGAAAGGGAGGATTGAACGCTTCAAGGCAAGGCTGGTAGCTAAAGGGTTCACATAGCAAGAAGGGGTTGATTATAATGAAACTTTTTCACCAGTGTCATCAAAGGATTCCTTAAGGATTGTTATGGCTTTGGTTGCTCATTTCGATCTGGAGTTGCATCAGATGGATGTAAAAACAGCTTTTCTAAATGGTGATCTTAATGAAGAGGTGTACATGCAACAACCTTTAGGTTTTATCGACACAGGTAAAGATAAGTTGAAGAAGTCCATCTATGGCCTGAAGCAAGCCTCTCGACAGTGGTACTTGAAGTTCGAGAAATCTATCACTTCTATGGGTTTTGTGGAGAACAAAGTTGACCAGTGCATCTACATGAAGATCAGTGGGAGTAAGTTCATCATTCTTATTCTTTATGTTGATGATATTTTACTTGCCAGTAATAATTCAGGACTGCTTTATGAAACTAAGCAATCATTGAGTAAAGTATTTGATATGAAAGACCTTGGAGAAGCATCATTTGTCTTGGGCATTGAGATTCAACGAGATAGGTCTCGTCGATTGTTAGGACTTTCGCGAGCATACATTGATTGTGTTTTGAGCAGATTTCATATAGAAGATTGTAAGGGTGGAGATGTGCCCGTTGTGAGAGGTGATAAGTTGAGTCTACAATTGTGTCCCCAAAATGATCTTGAGAGAGAGTCCATGAAAGATGTGCCATATTCAAGTGTCATTGGGAGTCTTATGTATTTACAGGTTTGCACTCGTCCAGATATTGCTTTCATTGTTAATGCTCATGGACGTTATCAGTCTAATCCAGGAAGAGCTCACTGGGTTGCTGCTAAAAATGTGATGAGGTATTTGAAGTAGACAAGAGATTATATGTTGCTCTATAGAAAATTTCACAATCTTGAGGTGATTGGATACACAGACTCAGATTATGCTAGGTGCCCAGATGATTTGAAGTCCACTTCTGTTGATTTTGTCCAAGTGGGAGAATGTTAGAATTATTTATTGTGGACTTAACATTAGCTTATTTGGTTTTATCAAAACGGTCTAATTGTAAATTGTTGGTGGACAATACAGGCCACATATTTGTGGATTCCATGATGGGCATGTATTGTTTCTTGTGTTAGGTGTGGACTGACAGTAGTGTTGACCTGTTGTTAAACCTATGGGCCTATTATGGGTGGGCCCATTAGGTTAAGGCTTTTAAGCCTATATATATGAGGCTAGGTCTCCTCTCCTGGCTTAACCTATTTTGTAGACAACTTCCCATTAAGCTGTCAGTTCTCATAAGCTCAAGGAGAGGAAAGACTTGGCCTTCGCTCGTCTTCAATACCGCGTTGCCATGGCAGATAAAGGTACATCCTTTAACTCACATCCTTATTATGATTACTAGGTGTTCTTGATTTATGTGATTGTGTGTTTATAATTAATTCAACATGTATGCTTTAGGGTCTTTACTGGATTTAATCTATAATCTGTATTATGGTCATAATTTAAGATCCTTGCTTTTCTAAGAATTTAACCTGCAAGATCGTCATGAAGTTAGAAGATTTTTTTCACTAATTAATGACAAGGTTTAGCAAACAAAGATGTTAAAGAGAAAGTAACTAATGTTAGAAAAGGAAAATATTGATTAGTATACAACTAGGATTCAACCTGCCTTTTACTTTTTTTAAATTAATAATAAATATATAAAAGATAAAAGTTAATGTAATTATTTGATGGTGTAAAAATTTTTGTACACCAATTGTGCATAGAACTTAAGAGTTTAACTACTATGCAATGATGGTGTAAACTTATTTTATACATCATCGGATAATCAAAAGTATATTGCAACTAAATTATCAATTATTCTGATGTGCTTTTAATTTATACTTTAATTATGCTAATGATTTGACCAAGTCAAATCTGTGTCCGCTTTATTGCCTAAGATACCAATTATATGCTAGTTCTTGTTATTGTGATTCTTGAAGAACAATCCTTCCATTGTGACTAATACATTGGTCAATTTCTAAGCTAGATTAGCTATTTCAAGGAGTATTAAGTTTGAGAATATAAAAACAAATAAGAATACAGTGTTTTTAAAGGCATTTTTGAGGCGAAGCATAGCAAACGGGCATTCTGGCGGGGTGTAGGTTCTGAAAGGCATAAACTCCACAATTTAAGACGTATTGGGGGTGTGACTCAACTCCTAAGTCCCAAAAAAAATTCTTAATAATTCTTCTATTTGAATTCTACAATCAAATACCAACTTGCTAAATAAATTCTCAAAAGTTCTCGTTATTTCTTAGTTCTACGTACTTTTTTACTCTTAGCCTTACATAATCTTTGATTTTTCTTGAATTTCTACATAATATTACCTTTTTTTATAAGATTTATGTTTTTTTAAAAATATTTATATTAATTATTTTAATATATAAAATATAAAATATTATAGATCTGTGGGTCTTACGTAGTATCTGCGTCAAGTAAAACGCCTTGTCTCATGCCCACGTCTTTTAAAATATCGACTTGACTGTGTAAAAAAAAAGTTTACATTGTCAATACCTATTAGTTTAATTCTAATTTATTTTCTTAAATATCTCTGATTGTTGTCAACTTTTACATATATCTGTTGTAGTGTAACAGCTATAGTACAACTAAACGCTATATTAAATTATCTTTTTAAAACTGCTTTCTTGAGGATATAGTATCTCGTCTATTTTAATTAGTGTTTATGTCCAAATCTTTCTGAATAGGTCAAACAGATAATTAAAAAGGGATCACAAGCAATAAAGTAAATTACAAAGAAATCGAGAAATAAAGTATGAAAATATGAGTTGTATTCCTTGAGAATAGAGAAGATTCGTAGTAGAATCTCTTGTGTCGAGTACAATAAGGAAGGGGGGGAGGTATTTATACGTTTAGGTTTACCCCAAATCTAATTATGATAAAATACTAATAGGCCTTGGGCCTATTTACATGAGGTGGTGACACAAAGCAAATCCTAACTAGGAGACTAATGTTCTTAAGGCGGCTGGGTATGTGCCCTTCGTCCTTAGGCCCATGCCTGATGAGCGGCTATGGCTGTGGAGCAGCCGTATATCCTCAGATGCCCGATAACTTGTAGAGTATATCTAACCTCTTCCAGCTGGACTCCCATCCTCGTAATTGTAGGTGGTGTATTTGCACCCACACAGTCAGTCCTCCCACTTTCTGAGTATTACCATGAGCACTCAGAAAGTGCAAGAAGTGTGACGGAGGCTAAGAGGCGCTTCTTTTTATGCCTAAATTTTTATGTCTAGGTTAAACAATTAATTACGAATGAGGTCACAAGCAATACGGTAAATTACGACTGAAAAGTAAGTAAATAAGATGAAAATAAAGACAAGTAAATAGTAATAAATAATGTTCAAAGCAAAGTAAATCTTATTCCTTGAGAGTAGCCGAAGTTGATGGCTGGTCACGTCTCATGTACAATTGAAACAACATTAGGTAGTCATTACGGGAGTTAGGACTCCAATTGGCATGCCAATAGTTTTAAAAGCTTCGTAAGGTCCATTAGGACTTGTCTGTAAAATTTGAGCTAAATCAGACCTCGTTTGGTAGGTATCAGAAGAAGGTTTCAGTTTCTGTTGTCGGTAAATTTTGGTAAATCTTAAAAAGAGGTTTTCGAGCTCGATTTTAGCGAATGAGATCCGATTTAAAATACAAAAGCATCTTTAGATTCGTATGATTATTTATGACCAGTATGAACTTTTGGAACTGAGTTCCGATGTCATTCGGATGGTTCCGCTAAAGTCCCGATAGTTAAACAATTTGATTTTTTCCATTTAATATCTTGAGCTTCGGGAATCCGATTCGAGATCCATCTTAACGAGTACGTCATATAAATTTTGTATAACTTGCATGAGAAATTTGGGATCATTTCGAGTTTTGTAGGGTTTCATTTTAATTTTCTTTACGGTAGTAAAGTTTTTTTTTAAAAAAACGAGAAGATTAAAGAAAACGAAAAGAAAGAAAAAGAAAAAGGTAATTAACAGAGGCGGTGGGGATTCTATCCCTGACTTAAAGTGCCTAGCACTAGCACACAACGATACATAAACAAGAAAATGCAAGACAGAGAAAAAGGAAATTCAAAGAGAGGAAAAAAAAAGGGAAAGGAGAAGGAGAAAAAATAGAACTTTTACCCCGAAATATCCAGATAATAATGTTAATTTATTATTTCAATTTATTACGTGTGTTTGAATATATTTTAACGGCAGAAATCGGGATATTAAACATTGTTCTTATAAGTTAAATTGATAGTTAAAGGATTAATTGGAACCCGATAATGGAATTGATTATATATTCGAACTCATAAAGTTATGGGCAACCCATAAATATAATTTACTTAGGGTTTGGTTATGTGCTATTGAATACGTAGGCCTGGACTGCGTATTGCGTATGCATATCGGCTGACGGGTTCCTAACCGGATTGTTCTAAGACGTAAGGAATGAAGCCTTTAGCTTTATTTGATATATTTGTCTGCTTATTGAATAGAGCGGGATCGTTTGGCAGTGTATCCAAAGAAAAAAGTGGTTGTTGAGTAGCAGTGCTATTTTGGAATAAGGTAAGTCGTTTATATCCATTCCTTTGGTGGTCTTTTGCCACGTGGATATCTGCACATGTTTTTTTTTTCATGTATAGCTGCCGGTTTGGGCATACTTTCTATGCCCCTTGTTTGTAAGTGCGTAGTAAATACTGTGTTTACTATTATGTGTATTGATAAAACATGTGGATCGTGTTGCACACCGCAACGGTATAAATATATAGATCGGGTTGCACGCCGGAATAGTATAAATATATGGATCGGGTTGCACACCACAGCATTATAAACATATGGATTGGATTGCACGCTGCAATAGTATAAACATATGGATCGGGTTGCACGCCGTAAAATATGAATATATGGATCGGGTTGCACGCCGCAACAGTATAAACATATGGATCGGGTTGCACGCCGCAACAGTATAAACATATAGATCAGGTTGCACACCTCAACAGTATAAACATATGGATCAAGTTGCATGCCGAAACAATATTTACATGTAATAAGATGTATTATACAAGTTCATGACGTATGTATTGAATGCTATATGTATTGTATTCCTTATCTATTACCTGCTATTGTGTAATTTCTTGACTCCATCGCTAGCATAACTATCACTCTATGCATTATTTGTTGGTTGTCAACTGATTCGAGGTGGCTAGCCAGCCCCCACTTACTGAGTCCTTTCGACTTATCCTTTATTTGTTTCTTGTCTATTTATTTCATTTCAGCAGGTTCACTCCAGGATCGAGTTCGCCACGTTGTTGAGGAGCAAAGACGACTTCAACTGTCAAGGTGAGCCGACTTTTGTTCAGGATGGCCACCAGTTTAGGTTCTTTTATATCAGTTTTATTTTGCTTCCTTTGGGAGATGTACATTTTCCTTTGTATTCTAAGATGCCTTGTTTGAATAGCCCTAAACCTAGTACATTGGGTAGTCAGCTGTAATTTCCTTTGTATAGCTTAGAGGTATCGGTATGTCTGTGCTTTTCCTAAGTCTTGTTCTTATTTATGAGTTGAATTTATATTTATTTTGCTAATTCAGTTGGTAAGGGTTCGCCCGACGGGTGTAGAGGAGGATCTCGAGTGCCCGCATGGCCTAGCTAGAAATCCGGGTCGTGTCAAAAATAAAATGTAAGTAGGGGTATTTATAGCAATAATACCCAATCCTAAATAAGATAAAATACAAGTACTAATAGGGCCATGGGCCTACAACTCAGGATGGTGGTATACTAAACCCTAACTAGGAGACTGTAAACCCTAGGCAACGGGATGTGTGCCTGCGCCCTATGACCAAACTGCCTAAACGGTTGTTGGCTCTAGGAGCAGGCGTATATCCTCAATGCCCGGTGACTTATACGATAAGTCTAGTCTCGTCAGCTGGACTCATATCCCTGTAACAATAGGTGGCGTATTTTTACCCACACAGTCAGTTCCCCTACTTGCTGAGTGCTGACGCAAGCAGTCAAGAAGTGAAAGCGGCATGGATGTGAAAAGATATCTCACTAACTCCTTGAGACTCGCAGTCTCTTTGATCAAGAATGATATTGAACTCTTCGAGAACTTTGCATGCTTCCTTCTGATTGGCTGATGTCGATTCCATGCACCTTTCCAAAGAACGCTACTGACTACTCTAAATCATTTCATATCTTCAGCAATGACTTTTTACCATTTCATGCCCCATCCTTATCTTATTATGCCTACAAATAGTGACTTCATGGCAGCGGGCAAATCATAAACTCTTCTCCAGAAAATAATTCACTTCTTCAGTAGTTCTCATGTTAACGAGAGGTGTTCCTTTTCTTAAAAATGCTCGCTTTGATCCTGGTTTGATATTCCTAGAAATCCTTCTTCGCCTTGTGAATGCGAGGCATGAGAAGGTTACAAGGGGAGACTCTTCTGTAATTATCTTCTTTTCCTTCTTCGTTCGTAAGGGAAGTAAAGAAGTCCCCCATGCCATGATGTGCAGCCGGGACCTTAATGGAGATGTTCTACGGAAGACCTTCACTGTGGAAGACGTATCAATTCCGACGTGCTCTATCATCAAATGTGGTAATTTGTGGTGATATTCTTCTTGTCATGTGGCACAGTGAAGCAGAGGAAGATATTCTTCTTGTCATGTGGCACAATGAAGCAGAGGAATGCTAACCCCTTTCGGGCTTCTTCTAGTTCGTTCATCTCTTAGTTACTAGGAACATATCCCATAAGCAACTCATTGTTGTAGGAGGAGTGTGTTCTGTGTTATCCTCTCATCCTTTGAGCGATTGATGCTCGAAAACATTCTCCATACCAACAATGTTTAGGGTAGATGTATAGCTTTGGCCTATTCCTTGATTTTGGTGGTTGCATAAGTTTCCAATCGTTTGAGGAAGAGAGAATATAGGGCATTTTCGAGATTCATGATGATTCCTCTGTGGAGTCTCTCCGAGTGAATTAGAGTGAAGTTCTCGGTGCCCGTTCTGCTGCCTCCGCCGTTCTATTGAGGGATTCCTCAGTTGGGCTGACTTTCCTCTCCCTGTGGTGCAGTATCACAAAGATGTTGCTGCTTGGGTACCGGGTTTGGAAATTTTGCCTTCGATACCTAGGAGAGACATCGACGCAAGAGCTACAATCCAGATGAAGAATCTCCGGGAGTGCAAATTGAGAGGAACTTGCAGCTTTAGTCTTCCCTTTCCTTTTTTTCCTACAATTGTCATAAACAAATGTTGTATTCAGGAAGAACTAAATGTATATTTTTGGGCCCGTTTTGCGGCGTATTGACTTAAATTACTTATGCCTTTATTTGTGTCATTTTTTAATTTTCGCCGTAAACAATAAGCAATGCTAAGTTATGCCTCTGTGAGCATTTGCCTCTAAGAATTAGATAGCTTCCAGTTAGCCTGACTGTTCTAGTTATTTAAGAATGTGTGTCAGTGTGCCTGTCTTGAGCAATTATGTTTGTTGTGCACCGACAGACGGCGCCTAGGTTGCATCCGTAGCAGATGGCTATTTGCACCCACAATGGGACGACTTTAGCCCTTGTGGAAACGATCCTTTTGCGTTTGAGACAAATTTTATTCGCTTAGTTACTCGAATATTTAAGACTTTCTGGCGCTATGCGGACAGGCGTCCCCATCGGCGTGTAGGTGTAATTATTGATTTAACGAGATCAACGCTTGATTAATGCCTAGTTGCTGAGGTCTAGCTCTAAGTGAGTAGTTACTCTACTTTCTTGTAGCGAAAAGTAAGTGTATTACTTCAACTTAAGTATGGCCGGGGCTATGAATAGTTGAATCGTAGATGAATCTAAATAAATGAATAAAACTGACTAAGTAAGAGAGTGGTTTTATTGATACGGCACGGAGCCATGTGAAAATAAGGAACGAGGCTAAATGCCTGCTGTAAAACAAAGAACGGGGCTGAGGGCCCATTGTAAATAATTTCGCGCAGACCAGGAAAACGAAAAATACATGTCTCGAGTGTTCAAGCTTAGTCGGCCTTTCAAGAGTAGTACTTCTTTAGCCATGTGATATACTAGTTATTTGGAATGGCTATCCCTTCCATGTCTTTGAGAATGTACGCACCTTTTCCAGCGATACCCTGCACTTTGTATGGTCGTTCCTAATTCAGAGCGAGCTTTCCTGCTTCGGCCTGCTTGGTTTCTGAGTAACTTTTCAAAGAACCAGGTCCTCAATGTTGAAGGACCGTGGATTCGCCCTTGCGTTGTAATATTGCTCTACTCGCTGTTCCTGGAACTGGCGAATGGCTGCTATCTCCCATCATTCGTCCAAAAGGTCAACGAGGCCTTTAGGGCTTCGTTGTAGGACTCCTCTTTGGTGAATGTTCGTCGTAAACTGGACTCTCTGGTTTCCAAAGGAATCATAGCTTCTGTTCCGTACGTCAGTGAAAATGGTGTTTCTCTGGTGCTGGCTTTAGATATAGTCTGGTAGGCCCACAAGGTTTTAGGCAGTTCTTTGGGCCATTTTCTGTTAGCCCCCTAGAGTCGCTTCTTCAGATTTTCCACCATCGTCTTGTTTGAGGATTCAGCTTGGTCGTTGATTGAAGGGTGGTAAAGAGTGGAGGTTATCCTCTTGCTTTTCCATTCCTTCAAAAAAGCAGTGATCTTGTCGCCTATGAACTGAGGACCATTATCGCAAGTGAATTTTGCTGGAATCCCAAATCGGCAAATGATATTTTTCCAAGTTAACTCTATGACATCCTGCTCTCGAGTCCAAGCATACACGGTCGCCTCGATCCATTTGGTCAAATAGTCCGTCATAATAAGAATGAACTTGACAGCACCGGACGCTTTAGGCATGGGCCCTATGATGTCCATCCCGCAGTTTAGGAAAGGCCATGGGGTTGTTACTGAATGTAATAACTCTATCGGCTGATGAAGTACATGGGAGAACATTTGGCAGCTATCTCATGCCCGGGCAAACTTGCTCGCGTCGTCTTCCATTCTGGGGCAGAAATAGCCCGCCATGATTAATTTTCAAGCTAGAGACTGACCTCTAGAATAATTTCTGTATTGTCCTTCGTGGATTTCTCTCAGTGCGTAATCAACCTGAGAATGACCCAAACATTTAGCCAAAGGTCTGCTAAACATTCGTTGGTACAACTCTCCATTGATCAAGACATAGCGAGCCACTTGAGCTCTCAACCTTCTTCTCTATTTCCTATCCGCTGGGAGCATTCTGTTGTTGAGATATTCAATGATCGGGTGCTGTCAGTCCCATGATTATCCTACTGTGTTGACTTCATGGCGTTTGAAATTTGCGTAAGTTAACTAAATAGTAAAAACCCAGTTGTATGCGTTTAATTCTGCAGTGGCGGCTAGGCTAGCTAGGTTATCAGCCACCACATTTTCTTCACTTGGTATCTAATTAATCCTCCATTTTTTAAAATTCTTCAGACATTTCTTCACTTTGGCCAGGTACTCTTAAATGTAGGCATCCTTAGCGGTGTATGCTCTGGTCACCTAGTTCACCACGAGCTTAGAATCACAGTTGATACTGACCTCCCTAGCCCTCGATGTGTAAGCTAATTCTAGGGCTTGAATTACAGCTTCATATTCTGCTTCGTTGTTAGTCATCTGGGAGCATCTGACAGCTTTCCTGAACACCTTCTTCGTTGGGGATGCGATCACTAAACCAAGTCCGGCCCCTTTACATTCAAGGCACCGTTGATATGGATGACCCATTCACCGAGGGTGATGCCCTCTATCATCTTGCGTTCCTCCTCGGCCTTCGACATTAAATCAGTGCCGAAGTAGGCGAGAAAGTCCGCGAGAACTTGTGACTTGATGGCCATTCTTGGTTGTTAAATGATGTCATACTCGCCGAGCTCGACAGCCACTTTGCCAACCTACTTGACAGCTCGGGCTTGTGCAATACGGTCGATAATGGAAAAGAGGAAACCACGACAATGGTGTGACTCTGAAAATATGGCCGTAGCTTCCCTTTTTCCACGACTAAGACAAGTGCGAGCTTCTCTAGATGTTGGTACCTTGTTTCTGCGCCTAGGAGAGACTTGTTGACATAGTACACTGGTGACTGCACCTCCTTCTCTTCTTGTACCAGAACAGCGCTAATGGCGACTCCGTACACCGCTAGGTAGAGTAATAACGGTTCTCCCTCGCGTGGCTTGGTAAGAAACGGAGGATTTGCCAGATACTGTTTTAGCTCTTTTAACGCCTTGCTGCATTATTCTGTCTACTAAAAGCTTTTATTCTTCTTCAGGACATTGAAGAATTGATGACACTTCTATGATGACCGTGAGGTGAACCGACTGCGATTCGGCCACTGAACCTTTTAACTTCCACTTCATTCTTCAAGACCTCCAGTATTGCCTTGATTACCTCGATCTTTATCGGGTTAGCTTCTATGCCCCTATTGGAAACAATGAACCTAAGGAACATCCCGGAGGATACGCCAAAGGAACATTTATTGGGGTTGAGCTTTATCCCAAACTTGTCCAGGATATCGAATGCTATCTGCAGATGACTAATGTGATCTTTGGCAAATTCTGACTTGACCAACATGTCGTCGATGTAAACTTCCATGGTCTTACCAATCTGCTCCTTCAACATTAGGTTCACTAATCTCTCTCTCCTGCATTCTTCAGTCCGAAAGGTATCACTCTATAACAATAAGTCCCCCTATCCGTAATAAAAGAAGTCTTCTCTTGATCATATGGGTTCATAAGGATCTAATTGAATCCCGAGTATACATCTAAAAAATCACAAGGCCTCATGCCCTGCCGTTGAATCGATGAGTTGATCAATGTTAGGCAGTGGGAAGGAATCCTTCAGGCATGCTTTGTTTAGATCCGTGAAGTCGATGCACATCCTCCACTTTCCGTTCTTCTAGGGGACCACTACGATGTTTGATAGCAAGTCGGGGTATTGAACCTCGCGAATGGAACCATTGTTGAGTAATTTCTCGACTTTTTCATGTACTGCTTGCCCCTTCTCGCGGCCTATCGGTTGTTTCTTCTGCTTGATTAGCTTGAAGTTTGGATTGACGTTTAGATTATGCGTGATAATGCAGGTTGATATTCTTGGCATGTCAGTGTAAGTCCAGGTAAAGGTGCCCGACCGAGCACGCAGGAAATTAGCATATTCTTATTTTTCTTCGATAGAGAGCTTGGCCCCTACGTAGAATTTCTTATCCGGAACTTTCTCGTCAAAGATTACTTGATCAAGGTCATCAACTATAGCTTTAGTCAGCTGATCTTCTTCCTCCAGGTCGGAGGGTGTAATAGTTGGTTCGCAGGATCTAGTCACCTTATGGACCCGTGTCCTAAGAGTACGCTAGTTACCATACTGGGCTTAAGCAACTTGTCCAGTTTCTTCTTCTGATTTTTTGTCTCTTTCTTGGTGGCATCGATCACTGTAGTCATGTAATAGCTCCGACATAGCTTATGTTCCTCCTGAATTTCTTTTACCCCTCAAGGAGTTGGGCATTTGAGGACCTCGTGATGTGTAGACGACATAGCGTGTGCTTCATGAATCCAAGGCCTCCCAAGGATAATGTTATATGAGAGGTCGCATGTCATTACTTTGAAATACGTCAATCACGCTGCTCCTGGTAGGTGTACCTGGAGGAGGATTTCTCCCAAAGACTTCTCGCTGGAACTGTTAAAGCTGGTTATAGTGTACGGGCTAGGGACTATCAGACCCTGCACCTCCATCTGACAGATAACCTTCCAGTGAATGATATTGACTGAACTGCCGGGGTTTACCAATATATGTTTTACTTGAGCATCATGTACATGTAGAGTAATTATTAAGGCGTCATCATGAGGGTGGTGGGCTCGCTGCAAATCTCAGTCATCAAACTCGATGGTGTTGAGGCGTGGCTTTTTGGCTATTTGCTGGTGAGCCTCCCAGATCATGATGGCCTTAGTCTCGTTGTTTCTGACTCCGGGCCTCTCGAAGATCGTGTTGATGGATCTTTTATCTGCCGACTGCACTCCTTGATGAGGGTCATTACGCTGGTACAATCCTGACCTTGACGACGGATAACTGGATTTGGATCTTCGATAGTAGTTAACAATTTTAGTCGTACTGACTAAGTCATGGATTATTTGTTGGATCTCGTTATCGATGTGTCGTATAGCGGTACTGTGGTTTGACATGATTGCACTTTTTCCTTCGTAGAATACCTACAATTGCCTGGGCCCTACAGTGGGTGCCAAACTGTTTATGCCTTAATTTGTATGTCTAGTTTAAACAATTATGAATGAGGTCACAAGCAATACGGTAAATTACGATAGAAACGTAAGTAAATACGATGAAAATAAAGACAAGTAAATAAGTAAGAAATAATAGAGAAAGCAAAGTAAATCTTATTCCTTGAGAGTAGCCGAAGTTGATGGCGAACCGTGTCTCATGCACAATATACCCTAATAGGGCCATGGGCCTACAACTCAAGGCGGTTGTATACTAAAACTCTAACTAGGAGACTATAAACCCTAGGCAACGTAATGTGTGCCCTGCACCCTATGACCAAACCGCCTAAACGGCCGTTGGCTTTAGGAGCGGGCGTATATCCTCAGTGCCCGGTGACTTGAAGGATAAGTCTAGCCTCGCCGGTTGGACTCGTATCCCCATAACAATAGGTGGCGTATTTTTGCCCACACAGCTTCTCTGATTTCTCGCTTCACCTTCTGATCCCTTTGATTACTTTTACCAGTTCAGACGCTTTACTTTATTTAATGATCTACGTGTTCATGCCTGATTAGTTCCTTCGGTCTTTCGCATCTTCCTAGTAACTGTTATTCTTCCTGTCATTGCTCCTTTCATATCTTCGGCCATTAATGTTCCTTGACTGTTTCACATCTCTTTTTATCCTCTTTCCTCCTCTATGAAGGGGAATTCTCGTTGTTCTGAGTATCTCAATCTTTTGAAACAAAAAACATTCCTCTTGATAATTAATTGCTTCCTTGCCTTCATAAAGGGTCCTGTTTGATCCAGGCTTTTTTCTTTTTTTCGAAATACATCATCTTCAAAGTCAGATGGTATAAAAGAAAACTGAATATATGGGGATGGTTGTCTTATCATTATCCTTCCCTTTTATCTGAATGGGGGAAAAGTAGTCTTCTCTTTCTTAAGACTTAGCCAACATCCTAATAGTGATATTTGAAATGTCTTCATCATGAAACATGCACTAATTATGGTGTGCTTGTTTTCTAACGCAATAGTTGCTGCGATATATTTCTTGTCACTAGGGGCTCGAAAGTTCGAAAATTCTCTGCCCAGCAAGGCCTCTATATCTCTCGCCTCAGGCTTCGTTTGGTGGCATGTTGATGCAATAAATCTTCCTTCCTCTTCCATCTTTCCTCATCTCTTTCATTTTTACATGTGCTTGGCACTTCCTCTTCAAAGCCACAGTTGCATGGAGGATTATACCTCTATCCTTGTCTGCGGCTTAGAGGTCATCCCCATTCTTGTCTATCAAAGACTGATGGCTATCGTAATGTTCTTCCGGTTGCTGATTATGCTCCATTTTGAGCATGGTTTTATTTCATGTACAGAGCATCCAACACCAGCCACTACTGCTGGGAATATTTACACTCTTGTCCTTCATCTACCAAAGGCCTCATTGTTATGTTGATTGCTGAACCCCAAAAAAAATATTACCTATTTTAAGAGTAAGTTCCGGGTATATTATGTTCAACATTGTGGAGACTCCAAATGGTTTTCTTTGGAGTCGCTACCTAATTTAGGAGAATTAGGAACTAATTTGTTAATTAAAATGATTGCAATTTATTCTCTTTTATAAAGGAAATGATTTCAGAGGTTCTTTAGGTAAGTGGTTCATTTAAATTCGAAAGAAGGTCCTTATTGTTGGAGCACTTTTGAAAATCTGCCAAAGGCGGTTAATCCGAAGGGTTTTCACGAATTGTATAAACAATTTAGACAATTTTTCAAAACTAGATAAAGTATATAAATAAATAAGGATAACTGCCTGCTTAAAATGATTATATAATTTAGTAAAATAGAAGATAAATAAATAAGAATGGATAAATGTTTAATTAAATAAATAATAAACAAATAGATAAAATAAATAATAGTTAATTGGATAATTAATTAATTACATAAATAATTAAATATATGAATAAATAAATAAATAAATAATAAAGTATATTAAATAAACAATTATATGAATTGATTATGACTTCAAATTATAAATTTTGATTGCCGCTTTTTATTTTGCACTCGTTAATTAACAAAAGATTCATAATATCTTAAATTAACTCGCAGGTCCTAAGGAAATGGGAACAAATGATTCAACAAAAAAAAACTCTACACATACAAAAGAATTCGATTCTACAAGTTCTATCCTATAAAACTGCTATTTCGGTTTTCAGGGATCCTAAGCATGAATTCTAGAGGGACGGGAAAGAGGGAGCTTAAAAGATAGAACCCGAAAATGAAATTTAGCTTCAAGAGCAGCATTTATTCAACACATATATAATCACCCCGAATGTGAGTTTTTGCAAAACTCATTTCCCACGAGCATTCATGTAAACACCTGAGATAAGGAAATTAGTGTACAACAAGTGACAAGTAGAAACAAGTAAACATAGATAAATATGACCTCACTGGCCACAAATAAAACAAAAAAAGACCGCACTGGTCACAACGATAATAAAGACCTCACCGGCCAAAATGATAATAAAGACCTCACTGGTCAAACATAAAAAAAGACCTCACCGGTCACAATGATTATAAAGACCTCACTAGTAAAACATAAATACGACCTCACCAGTAACAATGATAGTAAAAACCTCAATGGTTAAAACATAAAATAAGACCTCACCAGCCAACACCAATAACTTTACCTGGGGCAGTTTGCCAAGTTTAACTGCACAGATGAATTTATACACTTAAAGAGATTCAAACATCAGCTCATGAACACTTTAAGCAATTCGACACTTATGCTAAGTAACATCTTTCGAAATTACTTAAACCTATGACTTGGACCAAGACACATGGATTATTTAAGAGACATAAAATCTAATAACTTTCTAGTTTCAAACCACCCGAACCAACTTTTAAGCAATAGTATAAGACCTGCCTAGACACAAGCTAACAAGAACTTCATCCTATCAGCTTGCAACATTAACTAGACATTCAACAACTAAATGCAAACCTACAGAACTTCTCCTAACCAACATAACTTTGCCAGAACCAACCTTAAACAACCAAGACTCTAAGAAAAACTTACAACTACTTCTAACCACCAATGCACAAACACAGACCCCGAGAACTTATCACATAAACCAACTAGACAGCCCCCAAAACAACCTGAACAACCAGGGAACAACTTCTACTAGCATAACACCCTGGAAACAAACCAGCCCCCTTGCACCTCTTTAAAACCATCCTGAAAAAACCAGGGAAAAACTTCCAGCATACTACAATACACTAGCAACTACATGACAAGCAGGGATCGAAAAATTGTCAAGGAAACACCCCTGACCAACTGAGAACAACCCTAATACCCCAATGCACTAACCTGAACACTCACAACTACTCCTATTGAACCTTACCATCTAACTACATCATTACCACACACTCATAAACCATTTTAAACTCTATGACACAGCCTGGACACTCACTACCTCCACATAATAAACCTGAACAAAGCAAAAGTAACAACAAGCAAACCCTGCAATCAACACCAGAAACAACATCCTAAAAATATCCTAGAACTGCCTAGGCAGCCAGGACCAACAAGAACACAACCCTGAACCTTAGAGCTCTCCTATCAACCTCACCTACCACCTGCGTACATACATGATCCCTCAACTCACCAAAGCCACATGCACACTGTTTTTACACACACACACACAAAGAGCCTCCAAACCTCTCTTTCTGAACAGCTGACAATAGCCTACGGCTGCTATGAGTTAAAACAACCCTTTCCACCACAATAATAGCTCTCATATACATTCTCTCTATTCCCTGCTTATCACCTGAAGTCTTCTTAAAAACTAGACCCCTCTTACAGTTGCACACAACTCACACACCATTTTTAATGACCTTGAAAACAATCTGGACACTCACATATCCCCTACATACTACATCCACTTCTAACACCACCAAACAAAACTAGGAACATTCTCTAATACTTCCAGATCTTGGAAACAAGCCTACCAAAACAACTACAAAACCTATGCTCCAACAAATTAAATCACCAAAACATACCTGCACCTCTACCACCAAACTCTATAGACACTACAACGCTAGTACACACCTCCTCAGCCTCCACAACAAACCATCATTACACACCTCCTCAGCCTTCACCACAAACCACCTAGCTTCTTAACCAAACAAACGAGACCAAGGGATACACCTCTGACCTCTTCAGCATACCAGGACTAAAACAAGTTCCATAGGCAAAGTAGATTAAAACCACAACAATTTTAGCTTGAGAAAAATAACTAAACCTCAACAAGATAACCTAGATTTCAAGGAATATAACATTGAAAACACATAAACAACATCTAAAATAATGGATGACTAATTGTATTAGAATAGCTTGTTTCTCTTAGCATACAGATTCATCTTTAAAATATAGTATAAAGCTCCAGTCTTATTTGAAAAACGAGTTTAACATGAATGATAACAGACTTGTACAGAAGCAATCAAATATACATGCAAATAATGAAAGCTTCTTAACTAATATTTTATGGAGCAATGAAGGGAGCAAGGAGCAGAAGAAAAATAATTTCGAACAAGTGGATGATTTGAACAACGAAATAGGAAGAAATTCACTAGTATTTATATAGCTAAAATCTAAGGTTTTTACTGGGAATGAAAAGACTTTACTGACCTTAACGGACCTTAATGGATAAGGTCGGATTTGAAAAGAATATCAGAAAAGAAAAGGAAAGTCTGAGTGCAAGCCGAATATTCCTTTTTTTATCCTGATTTTGAATTCAAGGACTTGTATTCTTCTTAGAAGTGATTCTGTTGGCAACAATCTAAACTGTTTACAAAGAGAAAGGACAGGTATGAACACCGAGGATTTGACGTTCGTACTCTGTAAAAGTTGGATAGAGAACATGGGTTCGTTTTGGGGTGGTGAAGCCACGGGGCCATGGATGATGGAAGACATGGGATAAGTTTATAAGTTTAGGGGGATATAAGAGAGTGGGGCGGCGAATTGGTATTTCTGAAAGAGGAATAATGAGAAGTGATTTAGGGTTAGAAATGATTAACTGTAATTAAAGTTAGGGGATTGATTCCCAGCCGTTGGATCCATACGTGGACAACTGGGATTATGTCTTAAGTTAGGGCGCGTTTTGATGATAAGAATTGCGAAGGATTTTCTGAGTTTGAACTTAAATGAGTTGCGGAAGCCGACTGAATTTAAGACGCTTGCATTTCCAACCCTTTCTTCTCCATTGTCAATTACTTTGGCCAATTTCCAAAATGAAACCTAACAAATTAATTCTTGATCAGATAGAATTAAAAAAATACCAATGGTATCTATCTTTTGCAACTTTGCCAATCTTAAGATAAAATACAATTTAATGCCAAATACGTAATTAATTTTGGATAAAATATGCATGGAACAATTTAAAGTTGTTAAAATGTAACTTTCATTGAAAATAAAAAAATTTCAACAATAACAAAAATTCAAAAAGTAGCCTTTTGTGAAATACTTCCCCAATGAGGCCAAAAATTTCAATTCTACTTGGCATTAAGGCCATATTAAGGTATTTTAGTAATTCGAAATTACAAACAAAAATTTAAGATTGATTTTGAAACTATCGGGATAAAGTTGGGTGTCAACAACTACTCCTCTTTACCCAAAAAAGATGAAAGAGTTTTTAGGGTAAAGAAAGATGACGTG
The DNA here is from genome assembly GCA_029990575.1 of Petunia axillaris subsp. axillaris. NCBI lineage: Eukaryota > Viridiplantae > Streptophyta > Magnoliopsida > Solanales > Solanaceae > Petunia > Petunia axillaris. The sequence continues at coordinate 132,008,412 of JARKNS010000003.1, read as the reverse complement.
AAAGGTAATTTTTTTATGATAAAGCAAAAGACTTTAATCGAAAGGCTTAAAAAAGCAAAATTTATGGATATGGCCGAACTCCAGCTTTTGTGTTGCCTACATATCTTGGACTAAACAAGAATCAGGCCATATGTAGTTCGACAAAAACTAGATGCGAAGATACACACGATTGACCGACACATGCACAACTAACAGAAAAGGAAGACTTGCTTGTTTGAGTGTGATTCTTTAGATATTTGTTAATGAGTTTGGCTCATATCAACGACTGCTCCAGTTGACTGGTAAAAAAATGTTCTACGTTGCACTCCAAATGCCGCTGCGATTCTGTCAGGGTTCTGTAAAATCTTGACAAATGGTAAGCGAGTAACTGCCAATAACACCAGATAATTGAAATAAGGAATAAAACAAGTAGCGATAACATAAGTTTGTAAACGCGGGTTGCAATATCATTGATAGGCACTACCTTTAATCAACTGACGAGGCAGTCCAACCGGAGAACCTCTAGCCTGATTGTTATTCTGAAACAATAAAGTAAGACAATAAGTAAAGAAAGTGCATTTTTGCAGAATATAAAGCCGCTGCAGGATAAGCCGACTTTCGAAACATAATGTCTCAAGTTGACTGTCAAATCACAATTTAAAGCATGTTGCATGACAAACGACCAGCGAGATACTCCACATGTGGTATCTCAAAGTTGACTTGTGTAATTCATAATCTAAGCAAGTGCAAAACACAAAGCTGTTTACTGGACAATCGATTGGCGAGACACTCCGAATGCAGTGTCTCAAAGTTGACTTGTCAAATTTATAGTCAACGCAGATGCAAAACACAAAATTGTTGTAGGACAACCAACAAGAGAGACACTACAAATGTGGTATCTCAAAGTGGACTTGTCATCTAAGAAGGTGCAGAACATAAAGCTGTTGCAGGAACCAACTGGCGAGATGTGTTTCAAAGTTGACTTGTCTAATCTATAATCTAAGCATGTGTAAAACATGAAGCTGTTGCTGGACAACCAACTGGCGAGACACTCCAAATGTGGTATCTCAATATTGACATGTCTAATCTACAATCTACGCAGTTGCAAAATATGAAGCTATTGCAGGACAACCAACTGGCGAGACACTCCGAATGTGGTATCTCGAAGTTGACTTGTCCAATTTATAATCTGCGCAGGTTTTAGCATAATGCTTATTTTGAAATGAGAATCATAAAGATAGAATTGCCGCCTATTCGACAACAAACTAAAGTAAAGCAAAATGCTCATATGCCAAGGAAAGGTAGAGTCGCATAATCTACAAAGGTAATTTGGACGCATTTCCAACTTGACTGATGTTTCTCATTCACAATGTAAACTCTTCTTCCTTTATAAACATTAATTTTGTTGCTCTCAAAGAAAATTTTGTTAGTTTTGGGGAGGGGTGTTTGATTTATATTGATTCAATCTTAAACTTCTTGTCGCTGCTTCCTCGTTCTTCTTTAGACTCGGGCTTGCAAATCATACTCAGAGACTTGACTCATGAACTCAGTAATATAGAATATTTTAATATAGAGGCAAAGTAAAGCGATTTAATAATAAATAAATAGTAAAGCTAGATTGTATTTAGAATTTCCTCTTTTACTTAAACTTGTGACATATTTTGAAACAAACTGAACATCCTTTATCTTTACAACTTGCACTATCCTTGAACATTGCCGAAACATTACCAATTCATCCCTTGATAAACAATACCACCTTTTGCAAACTTTTCCAGTTATAATCTTTTATGCCTTCAACTTACTTTGGAAAATTGCCCCAATTATTATCTTCAAATCTTCATATTTGCCGTGCAAAATTGCCCCAGTTGCTCTCTTTGGAAAAACTGAAAAATTTAATATTAAAGAGTTGAGTCCGATAAGAGCGCCTACGTATCCTATTGTGGAATCAGACCGTACGTAGTTCTTCTTACATAAAGTTTTTAGGGAATATAGAAATCTAAGTACGAAGCTGAATCCGAATTGGAATGCCTACACATCTGCCCAGGTGCATAGTTCGGAATTACATCTTCAAAAAATAAATCAAGCTTAAAGTATTATAATATTTTAACCAATCTGATGGGGATTGCCTACTTATACTGTTTCCAATCCAGAAATCAGGTCGGAAGTAGTTCAAAATTACATAAAAGAGGAAATGGGGAATTTCTATGCTAATGCAACCGAACTCTATGTGAGTTACTATGTATCCCGCATTGGAATTCAGGTTATGCGAAGTTCGCATTACATCAAAGATTACATTTAGAACATTGCTAACTTGCAATTGCTTCAAACATAGTATCTTTTGATGGCATCTGCGTCGATTGCTTTTGCCCAAAATTGACCATCCAGTTCTGCCAAAATTAGTGCTTTTCCGGATAAGACCCAATGAACAACATAAGGACCTTTCCAATTCGGTACAAATTTCCCCCTTGCTTCTTCTTGATTAGGAAAGATCTTCTTCAACACTAATTGCCCCGTTTGAAGTCCCTCATCTTGACTTTCTTTCCAAATGCCTTATTCATTCTATTCTGGTAGAGTTTCCCATGACAAATTGCATTCATTCTCTTTTCATCAATAAGCATCAATTTTTCATATCTACTCTTTACCTATTTAGCATCTTCTAATTCAACTTCTTGAACGATCCTTAAAGAAGGAATTTACACTTATGCGGGTAAGACTGCTTCTGTGCCATACACCAAAAGATAAGGAGTTGCCCCAATTGAAGTTCTACGGGTAGTGTGATATCCAAGAAGTGTAAAAGGAAACCTTTCATACATATCTCTATAATTATCAATCATCTTGCAAAGAATATGCTTGATGTTCTTGTTTGCCGCTTCAACAGCTCCATCCATTTTAGGCTGGTATGCAATAGAGTTATAATGAGTTATCTTGAAACTTTCTCAAGTTACTCTCATTAAAACCACTATTCAAGTTGACACCATTATCCGTAATAACTGGTTCGGAAACTCCAAATCTACAAATAATGTTGTTGCATATAAAATCTGACCCCACTTTCTTGGCTATGGACTTGTGAGAAATTGTTTCCACCCACTTGGTGAAGTAATCAACAGCCACCAAAATAAAGCTATATCCATTTGATGCGGCCTGTTCAATAGAACCAATAGTGTCCATTCCCAAGCGAAAAAAAGGCCAAGGAGAACTCATTGCATGAAGTTCCGATTGAGGTTTTTTTTAATCATATCTCCATGAATTTGACATTGATGACATCTCCGCACAAACTGGACACAATCTGTTTCCATAGTCAGCCAAAAATATCCAGCCTCAAGATCTTCTTTGCGAAGACAAAATCATTCATATGCGGTCCACAAATTTCTGCGTGCACTTCTTCAAGCAATCTTTTGGCTTCAACCGCATCAACACATCTTAAGAGTCCTAAGTCTAGAGTCTTCTTATATAGGATTTCACCATTTAGGAAGAGTTGATTTGCTAATCTCCGAAAGCTTTTCTTTTGAGCACCTGTTGTGTTTTCTGGATAACTCCCGACCTTGAGATAATTCTTGATATCATAATACGAGGGATTTCTATCTTGCTCTTCATCAATTTGGAAACAATAAGTAGTTTGATCATGCAATGTAATGTCAATAGAATCAATATAATTCTTGTCAGGATGTTGAATCATAGAAGACAAAGTCGCCAAAGCATCAACAAACTCATTTTGAATTCTCGGAACATGCTTAAATTCAATCTTTGCAAACCTTTTGTACAATTCTTGGACACAATGCAAATAAGGAAGGATCTTTGCATTCTTTGTATTCGACTCGCCTTGCACTTGATGAATCATTATGTCGGAATCTCCAATCACCAAAAGTTCTTGAATATCCATATCATCCACCAATCAAAGACCCAACGCCTTTGAAATTCGCCACTCCAACAAAGAACAAACGGAAACCATCATATTCAGAAGATATGTCCTCACCAAAAAACATGACTTCTTCATTAGGAAAGTAAGTTCTCAACGGCTTTTAATTGTTATCGACAGGGTTTTAAGCTAAATAATCCGCCAATGTTTGTGCTTTAACTACTTTTTTGAGTGACGTAGACTATGTCAAACTCGCTCAATAAAAACTGCCACTTTGCTAGCTTCTTGGTAGGCATCGACTTTTAGAAAATATACTCAAACGAATCCATCCTTGAGTTGAGATAAGTTTTATAAGAAGAGAGATAATGCCTCAACTTTTGTTCTGTCCAAGTCAAGGCGCAACAAGTCCGTTCCAAAAGAGTATACTTTGTATCATAAGGGTAAACTTCTTTTATAGATAGTAAATGGCTTACTCTTTCTTGCCGATCTTGTCACGTTGCCCCAAGACACATCTGAAAGCATTTTAGATACGAACAAGTACAAAATCAATGGTCTTCTAAGTTCAGTAGGGACCAACACATGCAGATTTGATAGATACTTCTTTATCCTATCAAAAGCCTTTTGACAGTTTTCGGTCCACTCAATGACAACATCTTTCTTCAACAACTTGATTATCGATTCACCAATACCCGTGGATTGTGCAAAAGGAATCAGCTTATATAATTCAAACAGCCAAAAAAACTCAAATCATCTTTTCGACTTTTCGAAGGAGGCAAGTCTTGAATAATCTTGATTTTAGATGGATTCAATTCTATACCTCTCCGGCTCGTAATAAAAACCAACATCTTGCCAGTAGGAACACCAAATGCACACTTTGCATGATGAAGCTTCAAATCATACCTTCGATGGTGATTAAAGAACTTTCTCAAGTCAGTTAAATATTCTTCCTTATTTTTTGATATGATAATAACATCATCTACATAAACTTCAATCTATTTATGAATTATATCATGGAAAAGAGCTGTCATTTCTCCCATATATGTTGCTCCGGCATTCTTCAAACCACAAGGTATAACTCTATAGCAAAATATAGACCAAGGTGTAATCCATCAGAATTTGGTGATAATGTCACACCCACATTTTTACTTAACTCGGAGCGAGTCAAGACTCGAATTTGACTGGGTAACTCATTTGAGTTCGAAATTTGAGTCGCCACCTAATATAAGTCTATAGGCTGTAGTAGATCACCTAACTGTCTAAGGTAGGGTTGTATTCAATAAAAGCACATTTTCATAGATTCGAGGGTAAGAAGTCCAAGTGACTCGGGGAAGAAGGTGTTAGGAACGTCCCCAAGTCTCACAAAAAGTGGTCCCGGCCCGAGCTATTACTTTTAGAATGTCAAAAGGTTATAAACAAATATTAGCAACATTTACAAATTACATTGCTAGCTTAAGAGGCAAAATCATAATCAATTACGCTAACAGGTTCAGTCATGGAATTATTTGGACGGGCAGAAATTACTAAGTATTGGGCTATCAGAATTTTGCATAAACGGCCTAAGCCCAACACCTAATCGCACATTTGGCCTCAAATTTCAAAACCATTAAGTTAACCAGGTCTTTTAAAATATGCATAAGGGGCTGTTTTTGAAAATGAATTCACGAAAATGCACAAAATGCACATAAGTGGGCTGTCACATGTAATATATACATATATATATAGGCATGGAAATACAGGATCACATAACTTTAGCTTTTAAAAAAATACGTATACATGATTGTATAGTAGACCCTACACTTATACTCCCCCTTACACTATGAGATTAGTGTATAAGAGATTAAAGTTGGTCTAAAAATAGTTTTACACATAAAAGGCCTCATTTTAAAAACTTTTTTGGGCTTGCATCGTTTAAGCAAAGAGGGGCTATTTAGTTTTGCAGAAATATCATAGATTTTAACATGTGTTGCACAAATGGCCCCTATTTCATAAAATCAGCCAATTTTCACAATTAAAACGACTAAGCTGTTTAATACTTTACCTAAACTGTTACTGCATGCTTAGATAACCAGTTTACCAATCGATCATGCAAAACCTAGTTTCAAAACTGATGATGCAAGCACATAAAGGGGAGAAAAGGTCAGTGATAGCCCATGGGTAGCCAAATACACAATTCACAATTGTGTAACCTGTTTTAAAATGATCGAATACAGATAGGGAAGATCCTAACAAGTACAAAAATAGAAAGGGAGACTATATAGTCAAAAAAGGGATAAGGATAATGCCCTGTGTGCACTCTGGGTATAGCCTGTTTTGGCCTAATTTTCCAGGATAAGGGAAGCCTTTATCAGGCTCTTACAAGCACCCAAAGAACCTGTAAACCAAACTCTGGTATAGCCTTAGGCTATCCACATATATGCTGCAAAAAAGAGGTTAGCAGAGGGAAAATATAGAGCCTCAAACAAGAACACGTAGAGGCAGGGATCACACCCGGAAGTCTCAAGCATGGTCAGTTCAAATATAAGGACAAGTAGCGATGTATGCCATGTTTGTTTACCTTATTATCAAGTCAGATTCAGGAAAAAATGTGATAGTGCAGGTGATGCCAAGATTTCTTCCCAAAAGACTATCTAGAAAGAGTGAGAGAAGGTCCCAGAGGTGAAACCACAGTGTTTCTACCCTTGCTTCATAGTTTTCCCTTTTTTTTACTAGGTGTATGCTTGTAAAGTGTGTTCAGAAAAGAGAAGGAAGTATTTTTGCCATGTACTGTATGTTCTGTATATGAACTGTCTTAGAATGAATAATAAGTCGACTTATATAGGGGTGAAGGGTGGGGATTTAAATTTGAACATGTAAAGCCAAGAAGGCAAAGTGATATGGTTTTCCATAATTAAAAGGATTCCCTTAGGTACTCTTTCCAAAATGGATCAGTTAGAGCCCTAAACCTAAGGCAAACAGGATCCTATATAAGCATGATTACTTCCCTTTGACAATAAAAAAATCCAAATTCAGAAATCAGTTTACAAAAGTATTCTAGTTTAATTTAGGTTCGATATCCCCATGATTGCATTAACAGGTTCCTCTTAAACTCAAATTGATACTATATGAACTACTAAAACTATTTTCTATTCAAATATAAATCATAAGCTAATCACAAATTTCAAATTAGACGCACTGATCTTCCCCTAATTGTGCAAACTAAATTTCAATCCCAGCAATCATGTGATTATGTATTTTAACAAAATAGAATACTAAGTTCAATACAAAACAGAATGGACGAGCTATCATGGATGCCAGGGCCTAAATTTAATAAAGATGACATGGAACAAGCCACGAATGTGTCAAATCAAGACATGCAAACAGCTCAGAGCAAAGTTCATCTTAAATCAGTGAATTAAGCAAGAATTACTAATCAAGTGGACTTTTACCTAACTAATTAACAAACGATACGCGAACATGTTAGCACACAAAAAATTAAGCAAGTTTTAGGCATAGATATTATGTATGTTCGAGAATCAGTCAAAGAAAAGGGTTAGAGGTTTCCCCGCTTAACTTGAAAGTCGTGTCGAATTAGAATCAACTCTGGTTGCCCATGTGTAGGGGTTTTTCCAATTTTTTCCGGTGGTCATACTTTAGGTTTCATTTAGCCATGGCCGGAGTTTTCTTTCTGGCGAAAGAGACACAGATCGATGAGATGTCGAATTTCGACCTTCGTTAAATGGAGAAATTGGCAAAGGGGTTTTGTTGCGGAGATCAAAGGGAGCATTGGGATGTATTTGGTTTAGAGATTCACCGGTAGAAGTGGTCGGAAAGTGGCGTATCAGTGATAGTGTTAGGTTTTAGCAATAGAGAGAGTAAGGATGAGGGGTGGGGGGTGCGTGAGGAGGAAAATAAAGGGACCTGGTAGGATTTGGGGGTGAGATGTAATTAAAAAAGAAAGGGGGGTTGTGGCCGTCGGATCAAATGTTTGGGCTGTTGAGATTTAGCCACGTCAACGTGACGTGGCACTGACATGTATAAGTGGGAGTGTGAGGTGTACAAATGCTGAGGTGTATATGAATATGTGTATAAAACGTATATAATGTGTATAAATGGGTATAAATACCTGTAAAATGTGTATAAAAATTGTATAAAATGCTCATAAAATTATTAAGGCTAAATGGATAAGGAGGACTATTATTTTGAATTTTAATACAATTTGTGAAATTTTTCTAAAATAGGAGTAGTTACAAAAAAATTGTAATTGAACGTACGATTTTGTAAATAACCATTGCTTGTGCCAGTGTCCTTAAAAATAGTTTAATTGGCGTGCTCGTGTGATATAATGATTTTGAATAGGGGTTAGAGTGAAGATAATTATATGGTTATCACTGCAATTTTGTTTTAAAATTTGCTATTGAAACAGGAGGGACAAAATTAGGTGTCAACAGCTGCCCCTTTTTTTTCCGGGGATGATGGAAGAGTCTTCGGGCAAAGACGTTGACATAACGACTAATTATGTCACAACTCTTGAGATGTGTCTTTAGGGATTGTAAGGGTTTATGAAGTGTTGTATTGTAATGTCCTTACATCGTCGGATTGTATATCCTGCAATGAAAGTGAGTTTTGCAAAGCAGTATATATGTAAATGCATAAATAGACTTTCCTGTTCGTTGGATCATCTTGACAAGGTTTCCCATCATCTGCATGTGTTTTCGTCATGTTGGGATGTATACCTCTTCATTCTGCCAAATTATCCACCACACACTATGTCATTCTTTTCCTCGGGCTGTCTATCCTTTTATCGGGCAGTCTGCCCTCCAAGCTGTCTACCTTTTATCATGCCAAAATTTCTCAACGATCTGTCTACCCTTTGTCATGTCAATCCTTAATATCGGGATGTCTACCCTCTGTCATGCCAAACTTCCACATCGGGCTGTCTACCCTATGTCCTGCCAAATTTCTTAACGGGCTGTCTACCCTCAGGGCTGTCTACCATTTTCCATGCCAAATTCTCACATCGGGCTATCTACCATTTGTCATGCCAATCCTTTCACCGGGCTGTCTACCTTTTATCATGCCAAACATTCAACCGGATGTCTACCCTTTGTCATGCTAAACATCTCAACGGGCTCTCTACCCTCAGGGCTGGCTATCCTTTGCGATGCCAAACTCTCACTTCGGGCTGTCTACCCTTTGTAATGCCAATCCTCTCACCGGGCTTTCTACCCTCCAGGTTGTCTACCTTTTATCATGCCAAACTTTCATCGAGCTTTCTACCCTCTGTCATGCCAAACTTTCATATCGGGCTGTCTATCCTCTGTCGTGCCAAACTTTCTCATCGGATTGTGTACCCTCAGGGCTGTCAACCCTGCAAAATAAAAGCTCAGTGAAAGGGAGCTTTCAGGAGAGGTTTGCTTGTCGTATTGGGCTGTGTACTTTTGTACCTGCATTCAAAGAAAGATTTGTGAGTTGTGTGGGGAGATGGTTTAGTTTGTGCATTCTTGGCTTGCTTCGCGCCTTCCTCACTCGAATGTCGGGACCTCGACCGAATTAAGGGGGATATATAAAGAAATAAAGAAACAATGCAAATGTTTTGAAAAAGCTTTTTGTAAGAAGAAAGTAATTTATTCCATTGAATTGCAAACTGCATTGTGTAAGATCGTGGTCATTGTTTCTCAGATTGTTTCAGGATTCTCCACCTTCATTTTGAAATTTTTGAGATCTGTCCCCAGTGCCAATTCTCATTTATCGTTTTGGAATTTTTGAGAGTTCCTCAAAAGTTCTGCCCCCGCTCTCTGCTTCAAGAAAAAAACTTAATTTTTATATTTATGCGACCGAACCTTTGGTAGGTTGCCTAAATATCCTACTTGCGGAATCAGGTTGCAACGTAGTTCCAGATTACATGGCATGTTTCAGAATAGTAAAGCTATTAACTAACGCCCACTCATCGACATAGTTTCTTTTGACAGCATCTGTGTTGATTGGTTTCGGCCAAACTTCTCAGTCCATCTCTGCCAATACTAGTGCTCCTCCAGCCAGAACTCGGTAAACCATGTATGGCCCTTTCCAATTTGGTGCAAACTGGCCTCTTGCCTCTTCTTGATTGGGGAATATCTTTTTCAGCACCAGTTGCCCAGGTTTGAAGGACCTTTCATGAAATTTCTTGTTTAATGCTTTTGTCATTCTTTTCTGATATAATTGTCCATGACATATTGCATTCATCCTCTTGCTATCAATAAGCGCCAACTGCTCCATCCTCTCTTTGACCCTTTCAGCATCTTTCAACTATGCTTCTTGAATGATACTTAATGATGGTATCTCGACCTCTGCCGGTAGTACTGCTTCAGTGACATAGACCAACAGGTATGGCTCATGTTGATGTTCTCACTATGATGCGGTACCCTAACAATGCATAGGGTAAGTTCTCATTCCATTGCTTTGGATTGTCAGTCATCTTGCGCATTATTTTCTTGATGTTCTTGTTGGCTGCCTCGACTGCTCCATTCATTTGAGGCCTGTATCCGGCGGAATTATGGAGCATGATCTTGAAATCTTCACAAGTTGCTTTCACCAAGTCACTATTGAGGCTAGAGCCATGTCAGTGATGATTTACTCAGGGATGCCAAATCTACAGATCAGTTTGTCACGAACGAAGTTTGCTACCACTTTCCTCATCACTGACTTGTACAATGCAACCTCCACCCATTTGGTAAAGTAGTTAATGGATACCTATATAAAATGGTGTCCGTTTTAAGCGGCGAGTTCGATAGGTCATATGACATCCATTCCCAGGCAGCAAAGGGCCAAGGCGATCCCATAACATTCAACTCATTGGGAGGTACTCGAATCATGTTTCTGTAGACTTGGCATTGATGATACCTTTTTGCGTGTTTGGTGCAGTCATGCTCCATCGTCATCCAGAAATATCCAGCTCTTAAGATCTTCTTTGTGAGCACAAAACCATTCATGTGTGGGCCGCACGTCTCCGAATGTATTTCTTTTAATAGTCTCGCAGCTCCTTTAGCATCCACACATCTCAGCAAACTAAGATCATGTGTTCTTTTGTATTAGACTTCACCGTTCAAAAGAAACTATTTTCCAATCTCTTCAATGTCTTCTTTTGAAGGTTTGTTGCATCTTTTGAGTAAGCGCCATCTTTGAGAACCAAGGTTGTCCATCCAATTCTTCTTCCATATGATAACAATATGCCGGTTGCTTCCTCAGTGACAAGAGTATTGAGTCAATGTAGTTCTTGTTAGGATGCTTGATCATTTAAGATATGGTGGCCAAAGCGTCTGCGAATTCATTTTGCAGCCTAGGTACATGCCAGAACTCTATCTTGGTGAACCTTTGCTTCAACTCTTTTATGTACTCGAGGTACGACAATATTTTGAAATTCTTTGCCGTCCATTCTCCTCGGACTTGGTGAATCAACAGATTAGAATCTCCAATTGCCAACAGCTCTTGTGTGTTCATGTCTATTGCCAGTTTAAGACCCAGGATGCAAGCTTCATATTCTGCCATATTATTGGTGCAAGGAAACCTTAGTTTGGTTGTGACAGGATAATGTTGACCAATCTCGAAAACTAGTACCGCTCCAATGCCGACTCCTTTGAAGTTCATCGCCCCATCAAAGAATAATCTCCAACCATCGTATTCCTCAGTGATGTCTTCCCCCACGAACATGACTTCTTTGTCTGGAAAGTAGGTGTGCGGAGGTTCATAATCATCATCTACAGGATTCTCAGCCATATGGTCTGCTAAGGCTTGAGCTATCACAACCTTTTGAGCGACAAAAATGATGTCGAACTGGCTGAGTAGCATTTGCCATTTGGCCAACTTCCTGGTAAGCATCGACTTTTGGAAGATATACTTGAGAGGATCCATCCTTGATATTAGCAAGGTTGCATAGGATGTCTGGTAGTGTCTCGACTTTTGCGCTATCCAAGTCCAGGCACACCATGTGCGCTCCAGCAGTGTGTACTTTGCTTCGTAGGGAGTGAACTTCTTACTCAGATAGTATATTACTTGCTCTTTTCTTCCAGTTGAGTCATGTTGTCCTAGTACACATCCAAATGCTGAATCTACCACAAACAGGTACAAGATTAAAGGTCGTCCAAGTTTGGGTGGAACCAGCACAAGTGGGCAAGACAGATACTCCTTTATACGGTCAAATGCCTTTTGGCAGTCCTCTATCCATTCGATTGCTGTATCTTTCTTCAATAACTTGATAATTGGTTCATAGATGACCATGGATTGAGCTATGAACCGACTGATGTAGTTAAGTCGTCCCAAGAAGTGCATGACCTCTTTCTTACTCTTCGATGGTGGAAATTATTTAATGGCTTTGATCTTGGCTGATGCCCCTTATGCTGACAATGAAACCCAAAAGCTTCCCTGCTGGAGCATCAAAAGCACATTTCGCTGGATTCAGTTTCAAATTGTATCTACACAAGCGATTGAAGAATTTGCGCAAATTATCCAGATGTTCTGAGCTTTTCTTTTATTTGATGGTCACTTCAATTTCTTTGTGCATCAAATCATGAGACATGCTTGTCCTTGCCCTCATGTAGGTTGCCCCAGCATTCTTCAAACAAAACGGCATCACCTTGCAGCAGTAAGTCCTCTAAGATGTAGTAAAAGTTATCTTCTCGTCATCCTCCTCATCCATAAGTACTTTATGGTAGACTGCGAAGCAATCCACGAAAGACTGAAGTTCATGCTTCGCACAATTTTCAATCTAGATGTGTATATTTGGCAGAGGAAAGTCATCTTTTGGGCTTGCTCTATTCAGATCTATGTAGTCTATACAAATCCGGAGCTTCCCATCTTTCTTTGGTACTGGGACAATGTTAGCTAACCACGTCGGGTATTCGACTGTTTTCAAAATCCCTATATTAAGCTGTTTGGTCACCTCCTCTCCAATTTTTACAAAGGTAGATGACTCGAAAGTTCGGACTTTTTACTTGACTGGCGGAAAGTCTGGATTGATATGAAATTTGTGAGCCACCACATCCGTGTTTATGCTAGTCATGTCATCACACGACCATGCAAATGCATCCTCATATTCTTTAAGAAATTCAATATACTGCTTTCTATCTTCTACAATGAAATGCACACTGATCCCTGTTTCTTTTGCTGTTTTATCATCTCCCAGATTTATCACCTCAGTCTCTTCTAGATTCAGTTTGGGCTTATTTTCAAATCTTTCAATTTCCTCTTGTGTTGCTTTATCATAGTCAAAATCAGGTTCCTCAAGCTTTGTAGATTCGTTACACGTTGTAGTTGAATACTCAATGGAGTTATTAGTTTGAAAGCTGAAAAAATAAAATATTGCGTAATTAAAAAAAATTAAAGCAGAATATAAGAGCAACACTTTATTTATGAATCCTTGCAAAACAAAATTTGTAGGGAGACATGTTAAAAAGAAAAGGGAAATAAAAAGGAAAAATACAAGTTCCACGACTCGAAGTCGGGTTTTATTTTAGAAAGTATAAATAAGCTTTATCTCCCAGCTCTACAAAGGTCCGCGATAAGCGCGGGCCAGGTTACTGGTCCAGTTGTTCAGTGCAACTCCAAATTCAACTTTGGCGAGGCCAGGATATTCAACATGCTCTTCTAGGATCATACATCAATCTTCATCAGATAGGAACAACTTTTGCACGCCTGCTGTTGACACCCAATTTTGTCCCGGAATTTTCAATTAACGTCTAATTATTTTTAAAATAAGGTTAATTTTTAGGATAAATTAAGTTCATAATTTTAAGAGAAAAAAGGCCATAACACTTCTTCATTTTAAGTCCTGGCCTATTTACGTAATACACATTTTCTATTTTTCCTAGCCCAATTCTAAAAACCCTGATCCACACCCATATAAAACCTTAAACCCTAGCCTCTTACCGCTAATCATCATCTTCCTTCTACAACTACTCTCTTAAAAAAAACTCTAGCCTCTCACTCATCCCACGCCACTTTTCCTCTCCAATGCCACACACAAAAACAAGAGGAAACACATCCCACGCACCCATTACACCATACACACACCAATAAGACCTAATCATCCATAGATCTCTCTCAATAAGAACATTACAACACCACACACACATGACACCCCCTATACAATAACAGATCGGGAGGAGTAACACAAAAAATCGAAACAGAGGGGAAGAGGATGGCGGTATCACCACCATTCTGGAAAATCTAATTTCTCTAATTTTTTCTTTAAACAAAGTAAGGCAACAACAAAACGCCACCACCGGAAAATAAGATATATGGAGGCTGCTTGTTTCTCTTATGTCTGAGTTGATTTGTGATTGAAATAAAGGGCGATTAGCGGAGTCGCAGCGATGCCGCTACTGCGTAACATTCGCTCCTCCGTTATCCACCCAGACGCTGCTTTGTTTGTGTGCCTGTCGTCCCTTTGCTCACCGTGAAATCACCATTTCTGGCGACCCTTTTCTCTTTGCGGCGACCTGTGTTGAAATCAAAATGAGGACCTCGAGGTGGAAGTCATAGCGGCGCCGCGGCCCTTTGCTGGCTTTCGCTCCTCCGTTTGCCACTGTTTGTTGTGCTTGTTGTTGTCTGCCGAAAATTTTTGCCGGTGATGCTGCTCTGTTACCATTGTCGTTCGTTGGAAGAACTGCATCATTGTTTGTTTGTTTGGAAAATCTGATTCGCTGCTATTCCATGGATTTTCTATGCTTGTCCTTTGTTCTAGTTACTTGGAGCTTTAAATCCTTGGTTCTGGATTTTTTGCTTTGACCCGTTTGTTTCTTTGATAATCTTTTGCACTAATTTGTGGACAATAGTTCGCTGGTGGTTTTATGGAAATTATTTGAGGCTTCATATGATTATCTGTTAGAAAAATGTTTACTGATTTTTGAACGATACTTCATTGGTTGTAGCCTACAATTTTTTTTTGAGGCTATGGATTGATTTGAGGCTATGGTTTGAGGCTATGGATTGATTCGAGGCTATGGGCTGATTTGAACAAGATACTACACGGCGAATGATGTTTGGAGGCCAATAAGTCCCGTACCGTTACATATAAAATGTCCCTTACGCACCCCTACGAAAAAAAATAGGCGATGATGAATGTATGCACTTTAATGCAAAGCAAGTCGAAATAAAGTAATGGGATTGGTACTTGGCGTGGCAACAGGACCGGCCGGAGTGTTTGCAGCCGTACCAATCTATTCGATCCATCATAAAAACCTGAGCCTAAACTTTTCAAAATAAAACTCTTTACTTTATTATTATTATTATTATTATTATTATTATTATTATTATTATTATTATTATTATTATTATTATTATTATTATTATTATTATTATTATTTATTCCCCTTTATTGTCATACGAGCTCATTCCCATATTTTTTGCAAGGCACGTCTGACATGAACTTCTCGGGATCGAGTTTGGCTAAACTCACCAATTGGGATAGTTTACATTGGCTTGGAGTTACTTGGGGTCGAGATCGGGTCTCAAGTTGAGAAGATTGTTTTCAAGGCTCGTTTAGGAGTTTTCATTTCGGGTTCTACTATTTTAGCTCATTTTATTATTTAATTTAGTATATATATAATTTGAACTCCAACTACTTATTTGTAGAATAATTATTTATGAATATATTTGATTACTTGAGTGTTTACTTTTATGATCATTGCCTTTAATTTTCGAGTTGCTATTTTATTTATCGCAAATTGGGACCATCTTAGCAAATGCCTGCAAGTAAAAAATATTTTTGCAAATAAGCTTTTATATTACTACTACTACTACTGCTGCTGCTGCTGCGGCTGCTGCTGCGGCTGCTACCTAACTACCACCACTACCTAACTACCACCACTGCTGCTGCTGCTGCTGCTACTGCTGCTGCTACTACTGCTGCTGCTGCTACTGCTACTGCTACTACTCCTCCCGCCGCCGCCGCCGCTGTTGCTGCAGCCGCTGCCGCTGCCGCCGCTGCTGTTGCTGCCGCCGCCGCCGCTGCTGCCGCTGCTGCTGCTGCTGCTACTACTACTATTTTTAAATAATTCTTTCGCAAGAAAAAAAACACTTGCAAATATTTTGGAAATCTGTCGGATTAACCTTATTTTACGGAATTTCGAAAGTGCCTTAAAAATCTTCTTTCGAAATTAACAAAACCTCTTACCTTTAGAACCTCTGAAAAGACCGTTTTTTATAAAAATGGAGTTCTTGCACGCCTTTGCTAATTTGGTTCCCTGTTTTCCTTAAATTTGGTGGCGACTCCAAAAACTCCAAAAAAGTTAGTCCATTCAGTTGATATTCCTGAATTTAGCCCTTTCAGAGTTATATTTTTGGGGGTTCAACACCTGCCAGTAAATCTTCTTCAGCATCAACAATCTTCGGCTCAAACTCTTGTGCTGCATATATCTCTCCGTTACGATAATCCAAGTATCCAGACGAGACGAAAATATGTAGGAGAGTTTTGGTGATTCTCTTGTAGTATTTGAAGTCCACTTAAGCTTCTTCCATTCTGTTCTCATAAGTCATAATGTACCCTATGCTGGCTTTCTCGTTGTGGGGCCTCATCACAATTTGAATCGGTTCGACCATGCCATCAAGGTTTTTTCCCAAACCTTTCCCAGGTTCATAGCCTAGCCTTATCATAATTCCTATAACTCAGTCTCTAGGCCACTTCACAGGCTGTGGGAGTACTTACGACTCCTCGTTCATGTATTTTTTGTAGCTATACTTGCTTTCCTTTTTTTCATTCAGAAATGCGCTTCCAGTTAGGACAAGCATTGGGTGAGTACATCAGTTGCTTCTCTTTTTTTGCAGGTATGGTCTCACGAAATTCACGTGAAGGCACACCTCAATCAGATATTATGGGTTCCCAGACTAAGTTTCTCTCTTCATAGCCTTTGCCTCGGCCATTCCAATTAGCACTATAGAAATTTATCCATTTTTCTTCAATCCCTGGTGGTGTATTGATGAGTTTAGGAGTAAGTGTTCAGCATATCCTCCTTGGACTGTGTCGGTGTTATTCTTGTTAGGATTCCAACTTTTGTTGTAGTTTTTGCGGTATCCTCCTCGGGTACCCTGCACTTCTCCCACAAAGCTCCACCGTATAGAAGGTTTGTCTATCGGGAGTGTTCCCCTCAATTGTTGGTATGGTTTGATCATTGTAAATGGAGTTTCTTCCTTCGCCAAACACTACCACCTCTTTGTTGTCCCACTCGAACTTCACTATCTGATGCAGGGTAGAAGGCACCGCCCCAGCCATGTGAATCCAAGGTCTTCCCAGCAACAAGTTGTAAGAAGCGAAGATGTCCATGACATGAAATTCAACAGTGAATTCCACGGGACCGACCATGATAGTTAAGATGATTTCCCCAATGGTGCTTCTTTGTGAACCATCGAACACCTTTACCTTCATATCACTTTCCCTTATCTTGCTTTGATCAATCCCCATTCTTTTCAGAGTGATTAATGGACATATTTCAAGCCAGACCCTCGTCGATCAAAACTCTTCCCACAAACAAGTCCTTGCATTTGATGGTGACATGCGGGGCCTTGTTATGACTCAACCCCTCTGTTGGTAGCTCATCTTTTCAGAAGGCGATTCGATTGGATTTCATGACTTGCCCAACCAAGCTAGCCAAGTTCTCAACTGTGGTGTCCACCGGGACATGTGCTTCATCTAATACTTTCATCAAGGCATTTTGGTGGCTCTCTGAATTAAAGAGTAGAGCCAGAACAGAGATTTGTGCAGGAGTTTGCCCAAATGTTCAACAACGAATTATTTTTTTCTTGAACTTTCTTCTACAATTCTTGGGACTCCTTCTCGCTGGTGCCTCGTCTACCTTGAACAAGATGCTTGGGAGTGTAAATCCTCCCACTCCTAATCACTCCTTGTTCTGCAACGGTCTCGACTACCGACTTGCCTTTCTTCTTTGCTTCATAATCCCATGGCACTGCTTTGTCATTCTACGTCAAGGTAGAATTTTGGAGCCACCTCTACTTCGATATGCTCTGGTGCTTTGGTCGCTTGGGAAACAAATGCAGATGCTGGTGTAGCTTCTTTTGCTTTGACAATGGTTCCTTCGAATTGCATTCTTCATCTAACTCGATCAAGTTCACACAGTTATCTCCGTGATTAGGCAAAAGGTTATTGTGCACATTTGGTGTCTTCAAGTGGATCACCTTTTGATCGATCGGGGTCTTGTATTTTATCTTATAGAGCATAACACTTTTCGGTGTCATGGAAAGGTCCCCCCAGAGTGGTAGGCACATGTTTTGCTTTAGTCGAAGAAAGATGAAATTCTATCGGGCATTTTGAAAGGGACGGGTTGTATGTGGCATGTTGCTTTGAGTCTTTCAAATAGCTAGGTATGGGATTCGGCTTGTGGGGTACAGTTTCTTTTGGGTCTTGGGTTGTTGTCTGTGCGAGGTCTTGGCGGGTAGGTATTGGTATTTCTATTGTTTGGGCTTTGTGGATATGGTGGTCTTTGTAGAGGTGGATTTTGGAAGATGGGCTGTGTGTTGTAGACTGGATAAGCGGGTGATGGTGGAACATATGGGTATGATGAAGGTGGTGTTTGGTAGTAGTGGTCGTGGGTAGGAGAGTGGTCAAGTGATGCAGCAATGAAAGAAACATCATCCTTGTTCATCTTCGATGTCCCTATGCTACTAGTTTGTAATGCTTTATTAGTGGCTTATAGTGCAGCTAGGCTAACAATCCTGCCAGTTTTCAATCCATTTTCAACCATGTCTCCAATCTTGATCAAATCCCAAAACTTCTTTTCTTGCATATTCAACATCTTGTCAAAGTAGACGTTCTCTTGTATGCGGATGAAAGTCGTCACTATCTCTGTGTCTTCCATAGGAGGTTGGACCTTAGCAGCTTCAGCTCTCCACCTAGTTGCAAACCCCCTAAAGGTTTCAGTGGACTTTTTCTTCAGCTTCTCCAGATAGAATCGATCAGGCATAGCATCGGTGTTGTCTCCAAAACTATCAACAAAGTCTTTAGTCATTGCTTCCCAGCTTGTCCACTTCTTTGTTTTCTGGTTTGAGTACCACACCAGTGCGTTGCCTGTCAAGCTATGGTTGAAAAACTGTATTCGAATCTTCTCATCATTTCCAACCCCAACCAACTTGTCACAGGAAGACCTTAAATGAGTCTTTGGATCACCACTGCCATCGAACATGTTAAACTTGAGTGTCTTATAACCATCGGGCAGCTTCAAGTTAGGGCACATGCAGAGGTCTTCATAAGCCAGGCCTCTAGTTTCCTTCGTGCCTTGAAATTGTTTGAACTTTTCGACCAGCCACTTGACTTTCTCTTTAGTGCTGTCTGAGTCTTCCCCTGTCCACGCATATATCTCATGGTCATTGGTTGGTTTCGACAGTGAAGGTAGGGAGGTTGTTTTGTGGTGCTTTTGGTAGTGAGATGTAAGTGGCGTATGTGATGTCTTTTGGGCCAACCAATGACCGTATTGATGCTCGTCTTGTCTTTTTGGCCTGATGGATGGATCAACTTTCTATTTTAGTGAGTAGGTCTTTGAGCTACCCCTCATTCAACATGTGGGACACTTTGAGCATGAGTGCTCTGCAATTTATGGTGTCGTGACCGCTCCCCCGATGGAACTCGCAATACGCCAAAGAGTGCTTTTCTGAATTGTTTCTAATATCCGTGGGCCAATGTACTCGCGAACCTAACCTTTCAAAGTGATTCTTGACCAAATCGACCGCATTCACTCATAGCCTAAAATCTTTTGAGGTTCGCTACTCAGAGCTCTTCACATGAGTGATTGCTCCTTGTGCACCACCTCTTATGTTAGAAGATCTCGAGGGATCTAAAAGATATTGTGTTCTTCCCTTTGTTGTTCGATTGTCTACTTCTTCTTCATGAGAAGGGTTGACTTAAACGATATTGTGTTCATCCCTTTGTTGTTCGGCTGTCTACTTCTTCTTCGTGAGAAGGATTGGCGCCTTCGACTCGTACTATTCTTTTCTTCAGTCATACATGGCTTGATTCGGAGCTTATGATGATATCACTGATGAAACGGGTCCCAGGTTTTTACTGGGTGTTTTTGCAAACTCCTTTGTAGCTCACATGTAGCCTCTGAACCTCGGGGTTCAAGATTTTGGAAACGGCTACTGTAGCTATTTTGACTGGCACCATTGGGAGTGTCATTCGCTAAGACTGTAGCTATTTTGTCTGGCACCAATGGGAGTGTCATTCGCTCCCTCTGGAATCTCTCCAAGTAGTCCTTTAGTAGCTCACCTTCTTGTTGGATCTTGAAGATATCCTCCATCCTCTTCTCACATTTTTGGGCACCAGAGTGTGCCTTCTTGAACTAATCTTGCATCTGGGCAAAAGATTCAATCGATCCCACAGGTAGCTGAGAATACCATGTCAGGACCCCCTTGGTCAAGGTAGAGCCGAATCTTTTCAACAATGCTGATTGGATCTCTTCTTCTGTCATCTCGTTGCTCTTGACTAGCGTGAAGTGGGCAGCTATGTGTTCCTCAGGGTCGGAGGTACCGTCGTACTTTATGATTTCGGTAGGCGAAAATTCTTTGATATCGCAAGTGGCATGGGGCATGCCTTGTAAGCCTTCTTGAAGAATTTTTGTTCAGCCACTTTAGTAACCAGGGGCAGAGTGCCCGGTATGTAACTCATATGTTCGTGGAATTCTTTCGACTCATGGCGTAGCGCCTTAATGACTGGGACTCTGTTGATGCTGGATCACTGGTTGTTGCTGAACTTCTTGGGACTAGTTGCTTGAACAAAACTTGCATTAGATGACATACATTTATTTGTGTAACCCTTATTTTTGCATTATATGTATAATCTTGGCTATATTACGTAATTATATCATTGAGACTATATGTCAAATGTGAGTCAAAATTCGATTGTCTGTGCAGTTTAATTGCATATCTAATCTTTAGCAATTATTTATGGCTATCTATACTTAAGTAATTTTAATTTGACCCCGATTATTTTTATATGTGTATTTTTCTATTATTTTAACTAGTATAGCACCTGCGTGATGCACAGAGAGTATAAGAAAATAATTAAATTGTATTTGGTTTGTTTGAATACATTAAATCAAAAATATGTGTCGTATTAAATGGTGAGTTAGTTTGTTTGAGCATATTATATCATATTGTGTTAATCAAATTTCAACTTTCTATTACTTAACTTTACCAAAGCAATAAACTCATGCTTTCCAAAATTTAAATATCAATGACATCTATGATCAATAAAGAATCTGGAAGAAGACATGCATTTAATTCTTTTGTTGACATATAGTTTAGTTCTTTCTATAAAGCCTAATACAATAACCAACGACGGATCCAAACAAATAATTTCATTTTTTCTATGATCATCATTTAGCCTTTGGTACTCCATTCACTTTCTTCAGTCATTGCAGAACATATAACCCTCCAGAAATACCAGTGGTAGGCTTAAACCAAGAAAACTAACAATAATTCAAAAAGATTAATTTTTCGTTTGAAAACACCACAGAATATTTCTATCCTAATGTCCCGAAGTAGAAGAAGAGGCACAAGAGCTTTCAATATAATAACTTAGAAACAAATCAACAAACACTGAAATACATTCACCGCCTCATTTTAAAACAAATCAATTATCTACCACTCCTTTGCAAAACAGTCTTAAAACATCTATTTTTTCATCCCGTCGGTTTAGTTCTTTATAGAACTAAATCATAGTCATGGAGTATTAGAAAAAGTCCAATGTGATTCTTTCATATTTCATGACTATTCATAAACAAATCAAGTAAACAAACCAAGTATACATAAAGACATATGGCTCAACCATATGGACATTCTTTAGG
Source organism: Petunia axillaris subsp. axillaris (assembly GCA_029990575.1). Lineage (NCBI taxonomy): Eukaryota > Viridiplantae > Streptophyta > Magnoliopsida > Solanales > Solanaceae > Petunia > Petunia axillaris. The sequence goes on along the minus strand of JARKNS010000003.1, from coordinate 131,986,773 downwards.
CTTCTTTATTCTTGTTCTAGACATCCTTGGCGGATCTATGCCTGTGAAGTTCCTGCTTGAATGCCAACCTTTCATATAGATTGAATACAGTAAAAGTCAAATGGTATCCAACTGATCATAATCCGAATATCAAAAGCTTAAATAATAGAGATTACTAAAATACTGTAATCAATCTCCTAACATAGATTAAAGGACACCATAAAGCATAACGTCCTTCATTTTAATTTTTGAATTATTTTCCAGAAACTTATGAAATCCAAGTTCCCAAAAAATGATATTGACGACGAACTGGCTAGTGTGCATATACCAAAACACATAAGTCTCACTATAATAAACAAACCACTATGCAGAAAATAAATCTTACCAATTTTGAAATAATACCATATAATATAATAAAAAGGAGAAGACGTACATGGAATTGTAATAACCATAAAAATTATCCTAGAGAAGATCAAAGGGTACAGAGGAAGACAACTACAAAATAAGGTTTTACTTGAGCGGTGGAGTGAATATAGCCAGATAAAAGAATTCTCTTTCACTACTCTTAATAATCATCTTTTGGGTGAAGAATAAATTACAAAGAAATAATTATCAATATTTTCCAAGAAAAATTCTAATTAAAGAGTAACAGATCAAGAAATTTACCCAGCAAAATCGGCGAACTTCTTCAATGAATTATTTTGATCTTTTGATGAACCATCATTTTGTGCTACTGAGAAATCTGAATCCACTGCAGTTTAGCATTTTTAGCACCAAACTATAAAAAGGTAATTCATTTTTATTACCGAGGATTGCACCAATTGTATATGAGATTCATTTCAACACCTAAATATAATGGCATCTGAGTACAGGTTTTGTTGGTTACCTATGCATACCTAGTAATTTTCTTATGAGACTGATAATTGGTTCCCCACTGAGTTATGTCAAGCAAGTTGTTAATTACCTCATTCAACATACTATGTAGCCATTTTGAATTAATGAGGAGACAACCCAAAGTAAAATCGAACATAGAAATATAACAAAGAGAAATCACCTACTATAAGTACTTCAACATTGTAATTGTAGTAGCGCAAGTGGATTTGCCATTTATTTATGATTGATATATGATGTATCAACTTTTTCAATTTTACATCACCCCAAGCAGTTGTAATTCTTCCAGCCATTAGAAATGCAATGGCAAGGAGTCCACCAACAATTCAGAAGCACCACCAATGCCAACTTACATCATATATGTATTCATTTCTTCTACACTGTGCTGCAATCGAAGATGTATTGCCCAGTATGCTGCAATAGAAGATATATTGCCCATTAGCTTACCTCCAGTCTTTTATATAAATCTGCAGTTTCTGGTATCATAAAAAGATCATTAGCATTCCTTGTAAATCTACATATATGAGACTCGATTGGAATAAGAAACCGTCATGAAAGTATGAATTGTTAGTGAAAGAAAAACATATAGGTTTCAATTCACCTTTTGCGTTCATTAGTAAACCTGGTGACTATATAGCAAAAAAATCATACATAGAAAAAATCAATACTTTCCCCAAAAAAAAAAAAAAAAAACTAATTGAAGAGTACGAAATTTACTCGGCAAAATTTGTGAACTTATTCAATGGATACTATGATATTTTGATGAATCATCACTAAATTTGTTCTATTATTAAATCTGAATCAATTGGTGTATCGCAGTTTTAGCTTCAGTACATAAATGGTAAGTCTTTCTTTATGCCAGAGTATGGGAACAGACTATAAATGAGATTCATTTCGATAATGCTTCTATGCACGCAATTAATTAGTTCACGACTTTATATATGATTAGACATTACTAAGATAAAAAAATTTATCATGCGTTTAAACATTGCAACAACATGCATAAACTTGTTCCTTTCAATATTGAACTCTTCTATTTTATATACTTTTCTTAACAAACTCATTAACATTAAAAACCATCTAGCTATAAATTGAAAGTGGAGCCTGAAATTAAATTATAATGCTCCAAAGAAAAATTTCAAAAACCAAAGCACACCAGCCTGCAGGCTACAAAATTTGATGTTAATTTTAGTTGAGGAATGCAGAATTAAGAAGGATTAAAAGGAGAAGGGCAGTTCAGTAATTTTCAGCTGTTCAAATATTAGTTAAAGTTAGTTACGATTAGCTGTTAATTAGTTAGTTAATTTTTCAGTTAAGTCTCCTATAAAAGGAGCTGATCAATGTACTGTTTCTTTTACTGAATTCAATCAATAACAACAACAACTCTTCTCTCTCACATCAACAACTTCATCTCCTTCTTCTTCATCAAGACTAGGGTTCATCTCATACCCAATCTTAGCATGGTATCAGAGCAAAATAACCAGAGAATCTGGTTGTGAAATTGATTCTGAAAATTTGTGAATTGTCGATTACTTTCTCTTTATTCCGCTGCAAAATCTCTATCTTCAAGATTCTTCAAGAACTCTACTGAAATGGCTAACAATGGAGTCGTGAATGAGGGCACAACTGCTACTCAAGTATTGGATCACAATCACCCCTTGTACCCGCATTCTAATGATGTAAGTGGTATATCTCTTATCTCTACTCAATTGACTGGTACTGAGAATTACTCACTTTGGAGTAGGTCTATGAGAATAGCCTTGTTAGGTCGCAACAAATTAGGACTAGTCGATGGGACTTGTCTTTAAGAAAATTACCCAGAAACCTTATGGATCCAGTGGGAGAGGTGTAATGCCATTGTATTGTCTTGGTTGATGAACTCTGTGGCTGGTAGTCTGTTAGGAGACATTGTGTATGCATCTAATGCTCAGGTAGTTTGGGAAGATCTGAAAGAAAGGTTTAACAAGGTTAATGACTCAAGAACTTTCAGTATTCATAAAGAAATAGGTTCTTTAACTCAGGGCACAAGTTCTGTATCTGCTATTTTACTAAACTGAAAGATTTGTGGGATGAATTTGACGCTCTAGTGCCTGCACCAGGATGTGAATGTGCTAAGTCTAAGGATTTCAAGCTGTATCTCCAGATGCAAAAGTTATACCAATTCCTGATAGGACTGAACGAGTCATACTTGCAAGCAAGAAGCCAAATATTGCTCATGAGCCCTTTGCCCACAGTTAATCAAGCCTATGCTATGATCATGAGTGATGAGAGCCAAAAGGGTGTATCTGGGGTGTTAGGGGCTGCACCAGCTCTGGGAAATATTGACAATGTGGTGTTGTACTCTAAGACTGGTGTTAATCAAAGGTATCCCAAGAGAAAATATCCTAACATGTACTGTGACTTGTGTGATATGAAGAACCACAACAGGGAATGTTGCTACAAGATCATAGGTTATCCGGACAAGACGAAGAAAGGGAACTATGGAAATCCTGGTAACTCCTCTGCTCACAATGCAGTAACTGAGTCTGAGAGTCTGCAGGTGAAAGAACCAGCTCAAACTGGTCACATGCTCAACTTCACAAGAGAACAGTATGATCAGATCCTACAGCTACTGGGAAACAATCAGACTACTTCTGCTGCTGCAAACATTGCAGGTATTAGCACTGCATTATTAGTCTCAAATAGTTCAAAAGAGTGGATTATAGATACTGGAGCAACAAACCATATGGTGTCTGACATTGACATGCTCGATAAATCTAAAACAGTTTTCCTAATGGGGATGTAGCATGTGTAACACATACTGGCTCAAGCTCAATCTCAGCAAGAACCACTTTAGAAAATTTGTTTCATTTGCCACAGTTTAAATATAATCTTCTATCAGTTTCAAAGATAACCAAAGAATTGGGATATTCAGTTACATTCTATCCAAATTTCTTTGTATTCCAGGATCTCTACAGTGGGAATGTGAAGGAGATTGGTAAGGAAAAGGATGGCTTGTATCTGTTAGTGAATAAGGTACTTCAGCAGGATCAAGGTGTTAGCTGCATAGTGGTACAACAGCCTGACATCAGCTTATGGCATAGAAGACTAGGACATGTGTCAACTACTGTCCTGAAGAAGTTGTTTCCAGGAGATAGTGAATACATTAGTAGTACAATCAGTAAATGTAGTGTTTGTCCTTGTGCAAAACAAACTAGATTTCCTTTTCCAGCTAGTACAATCAAAAGTGTGAACTGTTTTGATCTACTTCATGTTGATGTTTGGGGTCCATATAAGCAAGCTACTTTTGATGGAAATAAATACTTTCTAACAGTAGTGGATGATTAGTCAAGAATGACTTGGATTTTCTTACTTAGATTAAAGTCTAAGGTATATGTAGTGCTATAGAACTTCATTACTTATGTTGCTACTCAGTTTGACAAAAGATTAAGATTATGAGAACAGATAATGGTGCTGAGTTCCTGAATACATTGTGTAGCAAGCTGTTTCAGAGTCTGGGCATCAAGCACCAGAGAACCTGTGCTTATACACCTCAGCAGAATGGTGTTGCTGAGAGAAAACACAGGCACATACTAGAAGTGACCAGGGCAATCAGGTTCCAAGGGAAAATACCAATCAAGTTTTGGGGACACTGTGTTCTTGCAGCTGTATATCTGATAAATAGATTACCATCTGCAGTTTTGAAGAACACTTCACCTTATGAAGTACTGTATGGGAGAAAGCCATCACTGGCTCACCTTAGAACTATTGGGTGCTTAGGTTATGCTAAGGTAGTGCAAGAATCAGATAAATTAGTATCTAGATTAAGGGCATCAGTGTTGATGGGATACTTTGAAAAGCAGAAGGGATACATTCTCTATGACTTATGCAATCATCAGTTCTTGGTTAACAGGGATGTCATCTTCAGAGAAGATGTTTTTCCATTTGAACTAGATAAATCCACACTACCTCTATTTACAGATCCAACAATCCCCATATACACAGATGAAGAAATACAGCCTATTCAACCTACAGATCCTCCTGAGTTGAATGAGGCTGATCAGTTTATACTGCCTGCACAACTTGAAATGCCATTTGACAATGCACCCTTTCCAGATCTCCTCAAAATGAACCACCAGCACCAGCACCAGCACCTGTGAATCTCACTTTACCTAATGACAGACCATCCAGAACAAAGAATCCACCAGTTTGGTTAAAAGACTTTATTTCACTGTCTGTACACAAGGATATTCCCTATGCTATGGACAAATATCTATCCTATGAGAAACTTTCTCCTAAATATCAAGCTTATGTTGCAGCTTTCTCCTCAGAAACTGAACCAAATTCCTATGTTCAAGCAGCTAAAGATCCAAGATGGATAGAGGCTATGCAATTGGAAATTAAAGCACTGGAGGACAATCATACCTGGGATGTAGTTACACTACCAAAAGGGAAGAGAACAATTGGTTGCAAGTGGGTGTACAAAATCAAGTACAAAGCATCAGGGGAAATAGAAAGGTTTAAAGCAAGATTGGTAGCTAAGGGCTATAGTCAAAAGGAGGGTATTGATTACCAAGAAACATTCAGTCCTGTAGTAAAAATGGTGACTGTGAGAACTGTACTAGCAGTAGCAGCATCTAGACACTGGCATATACATCAAATGGATGTATACAATGCTTTCCTACAAGGTGATCTTTATGATGAGATCTATATTTCACTTCCACAGGGATTTAAGAGTCAGGGGAGAATAGAGTGTGCAGACTCATTAAATCCCTGTATGGTCTTAAACAGGCACCCAGACAGTGGAATGCCAAGCTAAAGGAAGCATTGCTGAAGTTCAACTTTGTTCAAAGCACATTAGATCATTCTCTGTTCATGAAAAAAGCTGACAGAGGGATAGTAATGATTCTGGTATATGTAGATGATATGCTGATCACTGGTGACTGCCTAGAACTGATCAAGGATACAAAGGACACTTTGCAAAAGGCCTTCAAGATGAAGGATTTGGGGGAGCTAAAATACTTCCTAGGCCTTGAATTTGCCAGTTCATCACAAGGAATTCTAATGCATCAAAGAAAATATGCCTTAGAACTTATCTCTGAGGCAGGCATCAGTGCTGCAAAACCAATGTCAACTCCAATGGAATTTAATATCAAGCTGACAACCAAAGAATATGATGAGCATGTTAAGTCTAAGGATGTCACTCAGCTTACAGAAGACAGACTACTGCCTAATCCTGAGGCATATCAGAGGTTGATTGGGAAACTACTCTGTCTAACCATAACCAGGCCTGATATTGCCTTCAGTGTCCAAACACTGAGCCAGTTTCTTCAACAACAAAAGCAATCTCACTTTGAAGCTGCATAAAGGATTGTAAGATATGTTAAGAATCAGCCTGGACAAGGGGTCTTGTTGTCTAGTCAACCAACTCATACAGTCAGTGCCTATTGTGATGCTGACTGGGCAGCATGTGCTGTTACTAGAAGATCTATGACAGGATTCATGATCAAGTTAGGAGAATCCTTGGTGTCTTGGAGATCAAAGAAGCAAAAAACAGTGTCTAGAAGTTCAACTGAATCTGAGTACAGAAGCATGGCAACACTAGCTGCTGAACTGACTTGGCTTATTGGACTGATACATGAAATAGGAGTTCAAGTTGCACTACCTATCAAGGTACATACAGACAGTAAAGCTGCAATTCAGATAGCAGCTAATCCTATCTTTCATGAAAGAACTAAACATATAAAAATTGACTGCCACTTTATAAGAGAAATGTTACTACAAGGCTTGATCAGCACAGAATACATTCCAACTAAGGAACAACCTGCAGATGTCCTAACTAAAGGGTTGAACAGAATTCAGCATTTGTATCTGGTCTCCAAGCTAGGGATGTGTAACATTTTCACACCACCTAGCTTGAGGGGGAGTGTTGAGGAATGTAGAATTAAGAAGGATTAAAAGGAGAAGGGCAGTTCAGTAATTTCCACCTGTTCAAATATTAGTTAAAGTTAGTTACGATTAGCTGTTAATTAGTTAGTTAATTTTTCAGTTAAGTCTCCTATAAAAGGAGCTGATCCATGTACTGTTTCTTTTACTGAATTCAATCAATAACAACAACAACTCTTCTCTCTCACATCAACAACTTCATCTCCTTCTTCTTCATCAAGATTAGGGTTCATCTCATACCCAATTTTAGCAATTTTCATTGTACTCGAGGCTTTGTTTGTGAATTGGTAAAAGTATTGTAGCATAAACCATTTCAATTCGATAGTTTTCCTATTTGTAACTCTTAAAGAGCTTACGTATACACTTTTTTATTTGAGATATGCTTGATCTCGATCTAAAGTGCTTATATTAGCAAAATATTATAGCGTAGATCAATTCTGATAAACTAAAAGCCAGTAAATAAAAAATCAAGTGCTACATTTCAAATATTAGCTCACTCTAAATTTGAAATTAAAGAAACCATAATCATTAATTAATGTACTTCAATAAATAAAAAAATATATCAAACAAACATCAAATTTTAATTTAAAAAAAAGAAGAAAAGACTATGAAAAGAACTAACCCCATACACAAATATTCGTGACTGACTCCTGGCTTTGAATTGAAAAATCCATATAGTATTCTCAAGAGCGACATGACTCATCCATCCAAATTATCAAGCTTCCATATATGCAATGCCTATGAAAGAACTAAATTAGTAAAAATTCCCAAAAATTAGTATGCGTATGTAAAACATAACCTTTGTACACACTCACCATTAATATTCGTTACTCTCTAAAACTAAAAATTTGTATACATCCTCTCCTAACAATGCAATTGTTGCTGCATTGTTTGTCATTTGTCTTTCTCTTCTTGCCATACTTAAAGAGCTGCTTGGTCTTGTCGCCCTATTATCCTTCTTCAAACTAACATAGTGGAAAGAATTCAAATTAGTATATTAGGTTTCAAAAGAGCTTCATTAAAAGCAGCTGAGATGATGTACCGTTTTATATATTAGTAGATAAAAGAAGATTCCATCACGATCCAAACTACTTAGATGTTGATATGGATTAAAATTTAAATTTAAATACTTCCAAAATTATCGTATAATACTTATTTAAGATAAGATGATTTTAATCTATTTTATTTAAAAGGACTCCATCATGTATCCAAACTACTTAGATGTTGATATGGATTTTAAAAGAATATATGTTATCAAAAAAATATTTCAAAAATCTGTTTATCTTTCTATACATCTATAGTGTTGAGTTAATCTAAATACATGTTTTGTTTATGACAAAACGAATACGACACTTAAGTCCTATGTGCCTTCTGCAGGAACCACAAGACGAGAGTCAAAAGATTACGGAAGATTGATTACAGAAGATCGCTGATTGATTACGAGAGTCGGCTATGGAAGGTTGAGATTTGTGGCCCGCTGATCTCGTGGGACTTGTTCCATAATCTGCTCTTGCCTTATTCTCTGGAGATATTCATATCCCCTAGAGAATCAAATCTCTTGGGTCAAATCTCTCTATTCCGCTTTACTCTTCAATCACATCTCCATCTAATTCCGGATGCAGATCTTCCTCACCTGCTTTCAACGGGCTTCGCTGTTGGGTCCAATATATACAAGTGTCTCTGAAAATATTCCCTACGCTTCTAATTACTATCTACTATCTCTAAGTCTTTTACATGCAAGTACTGTATTCCTAAGTGTCTACGAGTGTGTCACAGGAAAGACAAGAGAGATCTTCTAGTGAGGTAATAGTCGTGTCACTGAAGTTGGTCTGATTATCTATAAATCAGACATTGTCGTTAGTGGTGAGCGAAGGATCAAAACCACCTGTGAGAATACGTTTGTGGTTAATGATAAACCATACTTGTAATTGTGTTCTACAAGACCTTGAAGAGAGATAACTCCCTTGTGACCCAAGGGGACTAGAGTAGGAACCGTTTGTTTCTGAACCAGTATAAAACTCTGTGTCGTTCCCTACTTATTTATTGCCTTTTATTCTGCACTGCTTATTATTTACCTTCTTAAATCAACTGATAAATTTAGTAGTCGAATAAAATTATAAGTAAAAATAATTCACCCCCCCGCCCCTCTTGTATTCATCAATTGGTATCAGAGCTTGGACTCACATTTTATTTTTCCTTACAGTAAGTGAGAAAAGATCATGTCTTCACACGTTGTGAATGGAGCTCTTCTACAAGAGGGAACTTCTGCCACCCGACCTCCTTACTTCAATGGTAAGCTCTATGGTCATTGGAAGATTCGTATGGAAACATACATCAAATCGGTTGACTTTAAGGTCTGGCGTGTCATCAAGAAGGGTCCCTTTGACATTCCCACTATCAAAACTACAAAGAAAGAAGGAGATCTTCAAAATGTTCCTACTGATGTTGACATGGATGATTATACTGACGAACAATGGGAGATCATCCAACTTAATTACAAGGCTGTAAATATTCTTTACAACGCTATCAGTGGTGAAGAATATGAAAAAAATATCTAGTTGTGAAACGGTCAAAGAAATATGGTATAAGTTGGAGGTTACTTATGAAGGAACCAGTAAAGTCAAGGAAACTAGAATCAGTCTTCTAGTTTATGAATATGAATTATTTCAAATGAAAGATGGAGAATTTGCTGAAGATATGTTTGCTAGGTTCAGCAAAATCATTGGTGAACTCAAAGCACTTGGAAAGATCTACTCTAGTGGTGAACAGATAAGGAAGATTCTGAGAAGCCTTCCTACTACATGGCAACCTAAGGTTATAAACATTGAAAGTGGAGATCCAAAAAAAATTCTTATGATGAACTCAGAGGTGATCTGATTGCATTTGAGAAAACCCATCTGAAACGAAATGTGTTGGAAAAGAAAAAGAAAACTGTGGCTTTCAACACTACAGTAGAGGAAGTCGACTATGATCAGGATGTTGAAGAGATGATATCCAAGAACAACTTGCTATGATGTCTAGAAACTTGAATGGCCTTGTTAATCGTAGAAGACAATTCAGAAAAGGCAAAGCACCCTTCAAGAAAGATGAAACCAACTATAGAAATGAGGGTCGATGTTTTGAATGTGGCAAACAAGGTCACATTGCAACCAACTGCCCTGATGCTAAAAGAAAAGGAAGGAACAGATCTTACGCAGCATGGAGTAATGAGGATGCAGCTGATGCTGAGCAGGAAGAAGCATCCAACATCTGTTTCATGGCCTCAGAAAACTCTGCCAGTAGTGGAATCCCATCAAATGACTCAAGTGAGGTACGCTGTGAATTATGTATTGAAAACTCTAGAAATCTTGATGAAGTTCTAGACGAGCTGGAAAAGGCACTTAAGAAAATTAAGAGACTAAGTAAAGAGAAATAGGAATGGGAAATGAAACTGGAAGTAGTTGAGACAGAAAATGAATTCCTAAAAGAAGAAATGAATCATCTCAAACTTAAACTTAACAGTCATAGAAAGTCCACCAGTCAGAGTTCGGTAGGATCGAATAGCCTCTATAGATCAGCTAGCTCCTCTATGTCTACAAGAGAAATTAAAAGTATGCCTATTTGCTATCATTGTGGTGAACCAGGACATGTGTTTAGAAGATGTCAAAAGAGAAATCCTGGAAAATGGATTTGGAGACCAAAGGCTTAAAATGAGGCTAGCACCTCTAAAGCTAACCCTCAAGGACCCAAGCAAGCTTGGGTACCTAAACATGCTTAAAAACTTTGTTTTGCAGGGACGCCACAAAAGAACAATGAAGATGGGAAAATGGTTTCTTGATAGTGGATGTTCCCGACATATGACCGGCGACCAACAGTTGTTCAAATCCATAACAAAGATCGATGGAGGTTCTGTCAAATTTGGAGGAGATGCCAAAGGAAAGATCGTTGGCATTGGAATCATATCCTTAAATCCCTCCTGTGATATCAAGGAAGCATTCTTAGTTGATGGACTCAAGCACAATCTCCTAAGCATCAGTCAACTATGTGATGGTGGGTACAAGGTAAAATTTGAATCTAGCAGATGCATCATTCATGACAACAAAGGTAAGGTTGTTCTCTCTGGATCCAGAGAAAACAATATCTATGTTCTAAACAACGGTAAAGCGTCAACAGGTAGACATTTGTGTCTTGCATCTATTACTAATGACCCTTGGACATGGCATAGAAAGTTAGGTCATGCTAGTATGTCTCTAATCGAGAAACTATCTAAAAAGGAATTAGTCATTGGATTACCTAAGCTTAACTTCTCTAAAGATCATATCTGCGATGCATGTCAGCTAGGCAAGCAAACTAGAACTTCTTTTAAAGGAAAAGATATTGTCTCTACATCCAACCCCCTTGAACTGCTGCATATGGATCTATTCGGTCCAACCAGAACTGCTAGTATAGGAGGAAAAAGATATGCATTTGTAATTGTTGATGATTACTCTCGTTTTACTTGGGTTATGTTTCTATCTCATAACGATGATGCATTTAAAAGCTCTGAAGTGTTTTGCAAGAAAGTTCAAAGAGAAAAAGGGTACTACATTTCCACCATCAGAAGTGATCATGGAGGAGAATTCGAGAGCAAAATTTTTGAAGAATACTACAATTCTCATGGGTTCACTCACAAATTCTCCTCTCCTCGAACCCCTCAGCAAAATAGAGTTGTAGAAAGAAAGAATCGCACTCTTCAAGACATGGCCAGAGCCATGTTAGTTGAACACTCTCTTCCGAATCAGTTTTGGGCTGAAGCTGTAAGTACTGCTTGTCATATTCTAAATAGATGTCATATTCGTCCTATCCTTCATAAAACTCCCTATGAGCTTTGGAAAGGTAAAAGACCTAATATCAGTTACTTTCACCCATTTGGATGTAAATGCTTTATTCATAACAATGGCAAAGATAATCTTGGCAAATTTGATCCTCGTAGTGACGAAGGTATTTTCTTAGGATACTCTACTACTAGTAGATCTTACAGAGTTTTTAATAAAAGGACATTATCTGTTGAAGAGTCCATGCATGTTGTCTTTGATGATTCTTTGACCATGTCGAGAAAGGTAATGATGCAGATGAAGAAGAAGTCGACAAAACCCAATCGACACCATCAGAGACCACGTTCACCACCTCTGAGCCTCCAAACCCAAAAATTCAAAATACTGAGGAGTCAAATTCCATTCCAGAACAGACTGAGTCAACTACACTCGCAAACCTCAAGGAACTGGAAGTGGTGGTACCAAATGAATGGAGGAGTGATCCCGACTATCCACAGAAATATATCATTGGAGATCCTCGAGAAGGTATGAAAACGAGAAACTCTCTTAAATCTAATTTGGCGTTCATCTCACAGATTGAACCAAATAAGATAAACGAAGCCATTCAAGATGAATCTTGGGTCCTTGCCATGAAAGAGGAGCTCGATCAATTTGAGAAAAATCAGAAGCTGGTTCCCAAACCCAAGGGAAAATCAATTATTGGCACAAAATGGGTGTTTCGAAACAAGCTCAACGAAGAAGGTAAGGTGGTAAGAAACAAGGCTCGTCTAGTGGCTCAAGGCTACTCTCAAACAGAGGGAGTCGACTACGACGAGACATTTGCTCCTGTTTCTAGACTTGAATCTATTCGTATGCTTTTGGCTTTTGCTTCTTTCAAACGTTTTAAACTTTTTCAAATGGATGTTAAAAGTGCTTTCCTAAAGAAGAAGTTTTTGTCAAACAACCTCCTGGTTTCGAAAACTCTGACTATCCTCATCATGTTTTCAAGCTTTCCAAAGCCCTTTACGGTCTCAAACAAGCCCCTCATGCTTGGTATGAAAGACTCAGCTCCTTCTTATTATCCCATGGTTTTTCTAGAGGCAAAAGTGACAAAACCTTATTTATACAGAAAACTTCCACTGATATTCTTATTATTCAAATTTACGTGGATGATATCACTTTTGGTAGCACTAATCCAGAATTATGCCATAATTTTAAAGTACTAATGCTGGGAGAGTTTGAAATGAGTATTATGGGTGAACTCACGTTCTTCCTAGGACTTCAAATCAAACAGTACGATGATGGTATCTTCATGTGTCAATCTAAGTATACTAAGGAACTCATTCTTAAGTTTGGCATGAATGATGCCAACTCTACTAAAACTCCCATGAGCCCTGCTACCCATCTGGTAAGTGACTCCAAAGGTACAAGTATTAACGCTCGTATGATTGGATCATTACTTTACTTAACTGCTAGTAGACCAGATATTATGCTTTCAGTTTGTAAATGTGCTCGCTTTCAGTCAGCTCCTAAAGTATCCCATCTTACAGCAGTCAAAAGAATTCTTCGATATCTTGTTGGTACAGTTAACTATGGTCTGTGGTACCCATGCACCAATTTCTTTGATCTCATTGGCTTTTCAGACGCTGACTATGCAGGTGATAGAATTGATAGAAAAAGCACCAGTGGTGTGAGCTTCTTTCTTGGGAAATCCCTTGTATCTTGGCATAGTAAGAAATAGGATTGCACTGCTCTTTCTACTGCTGAATCAGAATATGTCGCTCTAGGACATTGCTGCACTCAACTTCTTTGGATGGGCAAGCAATTATCTGACTATGATTTATTTTTTAAACCTATTCCCATGTTATTTGATAATACTAGCGCTATTGAATTATCATACAATCCTGTTGATCATCCTAGAACTAAGCATGTAGATGTTCATTATCATTTTATTACAGATCATGTTCAGGATGGTGATGTTGATATTGCATTCGTGAGCACCGATTTTCAATTGGCTGACATTTTTACTAAACCCCTCTTAGAAGAATGGTTTTGTGCTCTACGTGACTTTCTTGGAATCTTGCCTGATCCTTATTAAATTTCATTATATTACTTTAAAAAAAATTGACTCTATTTTGTTTCACTATTTTACCATATTTTCGGACTTTTCTGTTTTTATGTCTATTTTATTTTGTCATTATTACTTTTTACCTTTTCAATGCCATCATTACTTCTCTTTAGTTTGAAAAGTTTTCATGCGGCGTGGAAGTGAGTCCCAAGGGTCTGCACTGTGTCCTTTCACTTCCATCAGAACATCACGTCTTTTCGCTTCCTCTCCCTCACACGATACCTCTTCCGTTTTCATCCCCTCTTCTTTTTAACTCGTCTCACTCTCAAACCCTTTCATCTCTTCACCTCTCCTCAAACCTTCTACATCAAAATGGTAAGGAAAACCTCCTTCTCTGCTCGTCAGAGTCAACGCACAAAATCTAAACTACCCACTGCCTCCACCACTCCGGTACAGGTGGACTCTGACCACTCCGAAAACACCATGTCAATTACCAAAGCCCTGATAGGAACCCTAATCTCTCCAAGAAATCTGGCAAAAGACCCATGCATTCTCCTGACGAAGAATGTGTCAAAAGACCCAAGAAGGAATTCTCCCTTGCTGATTTGGATGAAACTCTGGATTTTTGGGATGTCTCTGCGAGTGAAAAGCTTGCCGCTATCAAGGATAAACCTCTGGCTCACGGCAGACTTGTTGATTTGGAGTCTATGGATTCTCTCAATTGCTCTCTCAATCCGTGGTTTGATGCTCAAGACTGGTCAAATTTCTTCTCCACTGAACCCATCGACATTCCCGAGGATTTGGTAAGACTTTTTTATGCAAATCTTCGCCCTTGTTCCTCCGGTGGTTTTGAGACAATGGTTCTGAACACTCGCATTGTTATCACTAAGGCCATTCTGTGCCGTATTTTGGGTTGTAAGTCTTCTGGCTATTCTGAATTCTTTAAAATTTCTTGGCCTGCTGAGTTTGAGGTCTCCTTTGACCAAGCCAAGACCTTTTTGTGTGATAAGTCTGATGTTCCTGAGCGACAACTAGGCCATTTAGACCTCTCCTTTGAAATTCGTGTGTTGGCCCATATTGTTGGTACTACTCTGCTTCCCCGCACTGGTTCTCTCAGTTCCCTCTCCCAACGTGACACTCTGATGTTTACTACTTAGTTACTAAAAAGAAACTTGATTCGGCTGCCTGGATCATTGAATATATGCTTGAAAGTATTGCTGAATGTGCTTCTCTTCCGTATGGTATCATTATTACTCGTATCCTGCATTTTTATAGAGTTGATATCTCTGCTTGTAAAACCTGCTCGTTAACTGCATGTTATAATTCTCGCACTTTTGCATCCATGGGGTATGTTCGCATTAATGGCTCCTAGGTTCGCAAGGAACCAAAATCTCCTAAATCGGCTGATGCTCTTGCTGGTCCTTCCAAGCCATCCGTTCCGGTTGCTGATGAGCCTGCTGGTAAGCTTAAGGATGCTATGGCTGACATCAATGACCTGTTACTTAGCCTGCACTACAAGAGTGAAAAGGCCTCCGATGACATTTTTGAACTCAAACTGGATGTTGGTAGGTTCTCACTTAAGTTAGACACTGCTGTGACTGACTCTGCTGCTGCTATAAGACAGGTGCATGCCAGAATTGATGCTGTCTCCACGGATGTTCAGGCAGAATTACTGCCATTTGTACAGATGTTCAAACAAAGCTGGACAGGATGACTGATAATGTTGTGAATACCCTTACCTATTTTCTTGCTCCTCGTTAATCAAATTCTCTGGGTCTGTAATATTCAGGATACTTTAGACTTGCTCTTTTGCTCCTTTTTGTTGATGCCAAGGGGGAGAACAGACTGCCTATTCCCTCTATGTACATTTGCATCTATGTGATTATGGTATTATCATATCTGCATTATACAATGTATAGGGTCACTCACTCAGGGGGAGTCAACTAACCTCCTTGACCCTGGAGACCTCTACTTATCGATGTAACAGGATGCACTCACTCAGGGAGAGTCAGCTTTCAGGATTGGACAGTCGACTCAGGATGCACTTACTCAGAGGGAGTTAGCTATCAGGATTGGGCAGTCGACTAAAGCGACAAAGGGAAGTATCCTGGCACATACTCCTTTACTTTTTGTCATCACCAAAAAGGGGGAGATTGTTGAGTTAATCTAAATACATGTTTTGTTTATGACAAAAAGAATACGACACTTAAGTCCTATGTGCCTTCTGCAGGAACCACAAGACGAGAGTCAAAAGATTATGGAAGATTGATTACAAAAGATCGCTGATTGATTACGAGAGTCAGCTATGGAAGCTTGAGATTTGTGGCCCGCTGATCTCGTGGGACTTGTTCCACAATCTGCTCTTGCCTTATTCTCTAGAGATATTCATATCCCCTAGAGAATCAAATCTCTTGGGTCAAATCTCTCTATTCCGCTTTACTCGTCAATCACATCTCCATCTAATTCTGGATGCAGATCTGCCTCACTTTCTCTTCAACGGGCTTCGTTGTTGGGTCCTATATATACAAATGTCTCTGAAGATATTCCTTACGCTTCTAATTACTATCTACTATCTCTAAGTCTTTTACTTGCAAGTACTGTATTCCTAAGTGTCTACGAGTGTGTCACAGAAAAGAAAATAGAGATCTTGTAGTGAGGTAATAGTCGTGTCACTGAAGTTGGTCTGATTATCTATAAATCAGACATTGTCGTTAGTGGTGAGCGAAGGATCAAAACTACCGGTGAGAAGACATTTGTGGTTAACGATAAACCATACTTGTAATTGTGTTCTACAAGAGCTTGAAGAGAGATAACTCCCTTGTGACCCAAGGGGACTGGATTAGGAACCGTTTGGTTCTGAACCAGTATAAAACTCTGTGTCGTTCCCTACTTATTTATTGCCTTTTATTCTGCACTGCTTATTATTTACCTTCTTAAGTCAACTGATAAATTTAGTAGTCGACTAAAATTATAAGTAAAAACAATTCACTCCCCCTCTTATATTCATCATATAGATTCCAATCAAAGTAATCTTAATCATTTTGGATGGGGATTTGGATCAAAAACAAATATGCTTATGCTAATCTATCCACATCACGTTAAAAATTATGAATGGGGAGTAATTTGATAATGTAAAACTTGAATATAGATCTTTATCTTTTTAATTAGTTAAGATAAGGTGGTTTTAATATTTAAAAAACTAATCCTTTCATTCTTTTAAAAATAAACACTTATCTTTCAATTTGAATTTGAATTAAATGTCATTACAATTATTGTCCTAATGACCTATTCTACATTTGTCCTAAGCGTTCTTTGTTAAAGGTATGTGTGTGTTTGTATGTATATATATATATATACACACACACACACACACACACACACACACATATACACACCTTTAGTTAAATATAGGTCGAATTAAAATATTTAGTCCAATTTTAACTCGGTATTTTACCACATTTATTTGACAAATTGAATTCTTCCTAAATTCCTACCAAATACTTATCTTCACTTTGAACCAAGATAAAAATATGTAACCAAGTACATTCTTTATATTTAAGTTTTGAAAGAAAATGCTCTTCCAAATTTCGCTATATTCATGTAACCAAGAAATCATTCCTTTTCCTTAAAATGGGCCATTTTTTGGACACCTTCCGCAATAACGCCATATCTCTCACTCTTCCTCATCTCTCATAAGATTAATTGTAGGAGAGGTTTCTAGGTAAAAATTTTGCGTGGGAGCCTGTTTGGCACGCGTTAATTGAGCATTAGCCTCCGCGTACAAATTCGTTGAGAAATAGCCACCGAGTGTATTTTTTTAAGTTGTTGTGTAACAATGTCGTTTTACTCTGTTTTCAATATTACTCTTTTACCAAATTTCGACTCATTCGAGGGTTTCTTTTTCTCTTCCCTTTATTGTGACTTCAATTCTCTCAGAATATTCATTCCCTTTCATTAAAAAATGCAGAAACGATATTACATTGAGAGATTAAAGCCCTATGTTTGCTTGAATAGCTACTTTTTTGTGTTGTTGCGTCATTATTAGGTAACTTTTTTTACTTCATCATTATTTTTTCATCTTTTTTATGGGTCTTTCGTTAAAGTTATATATCAACTTTTTTAAGTATTGGGTGTATCTTTGGACGAATGTATTCATGATTTTTTGTTGTTATTATGTTATGGTTTTGCCAAAAATATTTGGTTTTCACGTAAATATAAGCTTTGGATTCCATTGAAAATGTTGGGTCTTCTTTTAAGTGCAACCCTTTTGTGAAGCCTTGTGCCCCAATATTATATTCTGGAACTCCCTGCTGGGATACCCTTCTGCCCCAGTAGAAATACTGGGACTCTATCTAGGCATAAGCCTTGTGCCCCAAAGAATACTAGGACTTTTACATAACAAATACTTGTGTCCCAGTTAAAAAATACTGGGACTAAGCCATATGCCCTCTGACAAAATACTATGACTTTTTATTACGCGGACTTGTGTTCTATTACAAATATTGGGACTTTATATAAGAAAGCATTATAGCATAAGTTTTATGTTCTAGTACACAATGACGTGATTTTACATATGAAGCACTTGTGCCCCCAGTATAAATACTGGGAGAGTATTTACCATTAGCTTTTTGGTGCAAGCATATAGGTGTTAATTTTTGTGGTTTTTATCTTGATACATGTGCTAATGTTACAGCTATGGAGAATTTTCCAAACGACGAGGGTATGGAGAATTTGTCAATCGATGAGGGTATGGAGAATTTTCCAAACGACGAGGGTATCCTGGTTTCGTTTCTGCAATAGAAAAATCGTGATTTCCAGTGGAAAGGTGGCATAGAGTATCACCGATTACTTGGAGGGTTGTTATCAGAAAATCACTTGGAGAAACTAAATCAAGGGCCTTTTGGCAAGTTTATGCTCATGGAAGATCTTAAATATTCTTTGAGGCTAGTAAATTTCTGCAATCTCAAATACCTTCTTCAGATACCACTAAGATCAGTTTTAAAGATTTTGGTGAAATAGTAGATTTTACAGCTTCCGACTTTCATGCAGTTAGTGGTCTAAATATGTCTAGTAGTGTAGATACAAGTATTCTGATGCTTAGAAAGAATAGATTGAAGGAGAAGTGTTTTAGGAATCCTGAAAAGGGTTGTAATGAAAAGGACAACAAGTGGACTTTAAAGTTACATGACTTGGTTGATTTGATTGAGCATCATTCCAGTTATGTGAGAGAGAATCCAAAAGGTGAGGGTAAAGGTAAGGGTAAGGGTAAGGTTAAGGTTAAGGTAAAGGGTAAGGGTAAGGTAAGAGCAAGGATAAAGGTGAATATGATGATTATAACAATGATAATACAAATGTAGTGTCAGCTGGACTATTGGATGTTCCATCAGATGAATATGATGTTGTGAGAGAAAATTCAAAGAATAAGCATAAGCGCAAGTGTAAGGGCAAGAGTAATGGTGAAGGTGATGATGGTAACAATGATAATCCAAAAGGAGTGTCAGCTATACGATTGAATCTTCCATTGGATCAAAATTATATTGTCAAATTAAGCGAGCTTCATTTGCTACTGTGTTTTATTGGGTCGCCCATCATGTAGAGTAGTGGAGGATCAACATATGCTTATAATTGATGATGAAGAGTTGAATAGTTCTTATCAGTGGGGTATTGAGATATATGGTTCCTTGATACTCCATATGCAGTCAGTTGTAAAGCCAACATCTCTTGCGACTAGTTATATGTTTAATGGTATGCCCTTCCTATTCTATTGCTGGGTGGCGGAGGTGTTTATTTTCTTCGAACAGTATTATGATGTTCATCCAAAGACAAAACCTCTGATACTCCGTTACACATGTACTACTCTTCCTTACTATAGTACATTATGTAATGACTATTTTCATAATGAAGAGGTGAGTTTACTAATAGTTTCCTTTTTTCCTTATCTTTTTGTACCTTTTTGTTGGTTTTTTTATTTTTTAAATATATTTTTCTATAATAGTTTTAGGTGGAGGCCACTGTGAAACCAATAAGTCATCAATCAAACTTACTTCAACTTCAAAGTTGACACGACCCGGGTTCTGGCTAGGCCGTGCGGGCACCCGACCATTTCCCCTAAACCCGTCGAGCGAATCCTTATCAACTGAATTCAGAAAATAAATATAAATTCGACTCATAAATAAGAAAAAGACTTAGAAAAATCACAACCATACTGATACCTCTAAGCTGTATAAAGAAATTACAGCTGACTACCCAACATACTAGGTTTAGGGCTATCGTGACTAGACATCTAAGAGTACAAAGAAAGACATATACCTCCTGAAGGGAGCAAAATACAACTGAAATAATAAACATAACTCTGGTGGCCATCCGGAATAAAAGCTGGCTCACCCTGACAGCTGAAGTCGTCTTCGCTCCTTCATAACGTGGCGAACTCAATCCTGGAGAAAACCTGCCGAAACAAAATAGATAGACAAGAAACAAACAACAAACGAGGGTGAGTCAAAAGGACTCAATAAGTCGGGCAGACTAGCCACCTCAAAGAATAGCTAGCCAGGGAGAAGAAAAACAGATAAACTAAATTTCTCTTATTTAAATTATAAAAAGGCAGAGCCAGATAATAACTGGAAGCACGTATGGGATCATAAAATCATAAACAACCAGGGACATAAGAGAGACATAACATATATGTTTTTAAGTATCCCGAACATAATACTGTCACGGAGTGCAACCCGATCCACATGTTCATACTATCGCGGCGTGCGACCCGATCCATATATTCATACTATTTCGGCGTGTAACTCGATCCATATAACTAAAGCATATAAACCAATTAAGGACACTAAATAGCCAGAAATGTATAGGCAAACTGAAATATGTCCACAACATGGTATACATGCCGCATACACAAAACACAGCACAATAGTCACACACTACTCAGTATGCGGTGCAATGAGATAGGATGAATGCGGTATGATGCAATGCAGTCACATGTGACTGATACCTTCACCGGCTCAGGACTCTCATCGATTACCGGAAAGTATATGCAATAATGGCCATTCACCGGTGCGGGACTCTCATCGCCAACCGGGAAGTATATGCAATAATAACCATTCACCGGCTCGGGACTCTCATCGATTACCGGGAACTATATGTAATAATGACCCTTCACCGGTGCGGGACTCTCATCGCCAACCGGGAAGTATATGCAATAATGATTCTTCACCGGTTCAGGATTCGCATCGGTTACCGAGAAGTATATGTAATAATGACCCTTCACCGGTGTGGTACTCCCATCGCCAACCGGGAAGTATATGTAATAATGACCCTTCACCGGCTCGGGACTCTCATCGATTACCAGAAAGTATATGTAATAATTACCTTTCACCGGTGCGGGACTCTCATCGATTACCGGGAAGTATATGCAATGCTCATAACCAGAGTGCAATGCTCATATGCTCAATGCAATACCAACAACAGGACATAAAATATAATATACAATGTACATTCAAAGCTAAGGCGTAATGAGTACGCCTATCGACAACTACACACGTAACGAACACGTGGTAGATTATCCACGAGGCCAAGGGCCTCTAAAGAAATGGATACAAACATTTACGTTAATTCAAATTTCTACTCAATAACCGCTTTATCCTTTGGATTCACTGCCAAACAATCCTGCTTATTCAATAAGCAGAAAATATATCAAATTAGGCTATAACTTAGGGCAATCCGGTTAGAAACCTGATATCCCATTCGCATACGCAGTACGCAGGCCAAACCTATGTACAGGGTTTAAGGTTACATAACCAAACCCTAAATAAATTACATTTATGGATTGCACATAACTCGCTGAATACGAATATATACTCAATTCCATTATCAGGGGTCCGATTAACCCTTTAAACTATTAATTGAACTTATTAATAACGATGTCTAATATCCCAATTTTTACCGTTAAAATATATTCAAACAAACTTAATAAACTAAAATAATGCATCAAGATCATTACCTGAATGTTTCGGAGTGAAAATTCTATCTTTCTCCAGCTCTTTTCTCATTTTTTGATATTTTTTCCTTCGCTACCTGCCCTGTTTCATTTCTATTCGATTCAGGAGCTCATAAGGAGCTCCTGAATATTTTCTCTTAACTCACGCCACCGCCTAACTCTTTTATTTTCCTTTCCTTAATATTTTCTCTTTTCTTTTATTTTCTTTTCTTTTCGCGACGAAAATTAAAACGGAACTCTACGAAATTCAAAATGATCCCAAATTTCTCAAGTAAGTTATACAAAATATATGTAACACACTTGCTAAGGTGGATCTTAAATCGGACTCCCAAAACTCAATATACAAATTAAATGAAAAAATGTCAAATTATTTAACTTTCGGCATTTTAGCGGAAACTAGCCGAACAACCTCGAAATTCACTTTCGAAAGTTCAAAAAAGTCACAAATAATCATACGAACTTACCAGCGCTTTCGGATTTCGAATCGGAGCTCATTCACCAAAATCGAGCTCGAAAATCTCTTTTTAATATTTATCGACAACAAAAACTGAAATCTTTATCCGATACGTACCAAAAGAGGTCTGATTTAGCTCAAATTTTACAGACATGTCCTAATGGATCTTAGGAATACATTAAAATTATCGGCACACCAATCGGAACCCTAACTTCCGAAACGACTGACCGAGGTCTTTTCAAAAGTCAACCTCAAATTCAACTCCAAAGACACGTTTACCTAATGAGAGGGAGTTCCAACTTAATTATGATCGATGTATCAGAACAAAGTGTTAAGCATGATATTCTTATTCGTAGAAGAGGATTATGTATCATTTTAATTCAAAGTTCGATGCATTACTGCTGCTTTTTGCAAAATCAAAGACAAGTGATGTATGTGGAGATGGTGGTGCTTCTGTGAGTAAATAAAAAATTAGAAATAGAAGTGAGAATATTAACTTTGTTGGTGATTTTAATTATTCAGAAGCTCGAGATAGTTCATTAAGAAAATCATCATATCTAATTCACACATCAGATTTGTTTGATCATCGATTCGAGGTTGATGTTGGAGGAGAAAGTGATCAAGGTATTCTAAGGGCTTTACAAGAGAAAACTGATGGAATTATTGTGGATGGTTTGCAAAAGAAACAATCTGAAGTTGTTTTACAAAAAAATAAAGTTTATGTTTGTCACAACACTGATTGAACAAATAGTACAGATGGTTTACAAAGGGCGCCACTAAATCCAGTCCATCAGTAAGAAAATGATGGTAACTAAATAGTCTGTATAGTGGTTAATCACAACGGAAAAGTAACAACGGAATATTTGTTTATGTAATGATTTTTATATACTTAAAATTCAATTTTTTTAATATAGTTGCAGAATTAGAATCCTTCGACTGATTTATCGCATATATGCCAATATAAAGATAATCAAAATGTTTTGATTTCAATAGAAGTTCAGCTTCCTGATGAATCATATTTATTGCACACTTGTTGGTAAGAAAAATGTCTTGTAGGAGATGTATTCATGAATCCCTATCAAAAGTTGCTAGTAGTTTCAACCAACAGTTTATGCTCCGCATCCCCAGAGAAACATTGCTGTGATTTTTTTCAGTCAATATTGTGTCTTGTCCCAGAATTTAATACTATGACTCCTTTCATATGAAGCTTACGTCCCAGTCTATAGTACTGGGACTCTATTGAATATATATATTTTTGGCTTCCTTAAAAATAGTTTACGTGTTCTTATGAAATGATTCTGTGCGTTCTTATGAAATGATTCTGTGCATAGAGTAGATGTAATTTATCTAGTTATCTATTTTTACAGAACCAAGTAATGGTAAATATGGCAATGAAGACGTTGTCAATCAACGCACTCGCAGTGCTGAGATTCGACTTGAAGTTCAGAAGGTCAATGAGCTTGACAAAGCCGGTCTCAAGAAGGTTTCTAACAAGGTTCTCAACAAGTTACGTTTTTTTCGATACTTGTTGGTAAGAAAAAATATGTTGCATAGTTGCATATTTATTGTTTATAGCAGGTTATCATCCACACCCAGCAAAAAATATTGTGATTGTCCATACAATAGTATGTCTTTACCCAATACTAAATATTGTGACTATTTTCATTAGAAGGTTATGTCCTAGTTTAAAGCACTATATTCAATATCTGTGCTTTGGCTTCCATGAAAAAAGTTTATGAGCCACTGCTCCTGCATGTTCTTATAGAATGATTCTTTGCATAAAGTAAATGTAATGTATATGGTTATCTATTTTTACAGAATCAAATAATGGTAGACGTTGTCAATCAACGGAGTCGCAGTGCTAAGATACAAATGATGTTCAGAATGTCAATGAACTTGACAAAGCCGATCTTCTTTTTAAACCAGTAGGTATGTAAAAGTCTTTTTATATTTATTTTTGTTTTTTATTGTTGGTAAATGTGTCATCAATTTTTTTTATAAAGGTTCCTAACAAGGTTCTCAACAAGTTTCATTTTTTTTACACTTGTTAGGTAGAGAAAATATGTTGTATAGTTGTATTTTTTATTGTTTATATAGCAGGTTATGGTCCACCCCCAGCAAAAAATACTGTGAGTGTCCCCACAATAGTGTGTCTTGACCAGTACTAAATGCTAAGATTTTTTTCATCAGAAGATTTTGTCCCAGTTTAAAATACTGAACTCTATTCAATATCTGTGTTTTGGCTTCCATGAAAAATGTTTATGAGCCACTGCTCCTACGTGTACTTATAGAATTATTCTTTGCATAGAGTAAATGAAATGTATATGGTTATCTATTTTTTTACAGAACAAAATAATGGTACATCTGGTAATGAGAATGTTGTCAATCAACGAAGTCGGGGTGCTGAGATTCGAATTGAAGTTCAGAGTGTCAATGAGCTTGACAAAGCTAGTCCTTTCTTTTGCACCAGTAGGTATGTAAAAGTCTTTTTATAGTTATTTTTGTATTTTATTGTTGGTAAATGTGTTGTCAAATTTTTTTTTTATAAAGGTTCTCAAAAAGGTTCTCAACAAGGTTCTCAAGTTCCACTTTTTTCGACACCTATTGGTAAGAGTAAATATGCTGCATAGTTGTATTTTTATTGTTTATAGCAAATTATGGTCCACCCCTAGCAAAAAATATTGTGATTGTCCACACAATAGTGTGTCTTGACCTAGTACTAAATGTTGTGACTGTTCTCACCAGAAGGTTATGTCTCAGTTTAAAGTACTGGGACTCTATGCAATATCTCTGTTTTGGCTTCCATGAAAAAAGTTTATGAGCCACTGCTCCTGTGTGTTCTTATGGAATGATTCTTTGCATCGCGTAAATGTAATGTATATGGTTATCTATTTATACATAATCGAGTGATGGTAACTCTGGTAATCAGGACGTTGTCAATCAACGGAGTCGCACTGCTGAGATTCGAATTGAATTTCAGAATGTCAATGAGCTTGACAAAGCTGGTCTTCTTTTTACACCAGTAGGTATGTAAAAATTTTTTATAGTTATTAATGTGTCATCAATTTTTTTATAAAGGTTCTCAAAAAGGTTCCCAAAGGTGCTGTGCATTCTGAATTGAAAACGACAATCAAAACATTTTATAGGAATAGGAAGACTCGCGATAACGATGCTTCTGCAGAAATTGCATCTCCTCCCAAAGTTGAAGTTTGTGAATATATTATTTTCTCAGATGCACGTTAATTTTCACTTGGCTTCTCTCAGCCATCACAAGAGGCTAAACCAGGGATTTATAGTGTCAGGCCAGTTTCTATGGATATTGATCTCGCACAAACTAAGGGTGGTACTGAGTTGCATGCAATCGATAACAATGACTTAAGACGCATGGCACTTGCTGATGCATCTGTTGTAGTAATAGAGCAAGAGTCTGTTTGTAATTCAGCAATCAAAACACCTGAGCAGTTAAGTTTTGGGGAGAAATGAAAGGTTGGTAAAGCACATGACCCTGTGCGTAATACTGCAAATGTCTTTTAATCTAAAGAAAAGTTGGCTTTGCAGTCTTCGGTCAAATAAGAGGAAGGCATGCAGTTGGTTGTTATGCCATACAACCCATCAAACGATCCAGAAGGAGGAGACCTATTAGGTAGGGGACATAGGGTTCGTAAGCCTAGCCGTCATTTATTATCTCCATTCAGGCCTTTTGAGCTGAAGTAAAAGGTGATTGGAAGAGTGCTTTTAAACGTGTATGCCTTATTCATAAAGTCAATGTGCTTTCTAATGGTTTGGCAATTCTTGAAGAATGGTTGAAGAAAGGCCTGAAATCGATTGCTACAAATAGAATCCCAGCAGTGTAAGTAATTTTTTGTTGTTCTTATTTTTTGAGTTAAAGCATTTTATACAATATATTAGTAAGTGGATATTTGGTGATGTTATTTTTGTGTACCTTTTTCAGCAAAGAATCTTTATGTTGACAAAGTCCAAGACATATCTGCTGAGAACCCAATTAAGTCATATAATGTTTTAGTGAAGATGAAAATGTAGTTTAGAGAGATTGCAGATAGAACATATTACCTTACCATTGAGGTTTTTTACAGCTTATTTTATTTTTGGTTTTGTAATTTTTTTATTATGTTTGTTGACATCTATATTTTCTATTGATATTATTTCTATCATGCAACATGTTGATGTTATACTGTACTACTTGAAAAAGAAGCATGTCTATCAGTTCGCTAACTACTGAGCAATGTTCATAATGACAGACTTGAATTTTGACTTTTTTGTAGAATCGGCGGTCTATGGGAATGCAGAATCCTATTTTGAAAATATGTCAGAGAAAGAGAAGAAACAGAGATTGAAAGAGAAGAAGGAGAGAGAAGAAGAAGAAGAAGAAGAAGAAGAAGAAGAAGAAGAAGAAGAAGAAGAAGAAGAAGAAGAGAAGCGGAATAAACAGGGAGGAAAAGAGTAAGGTGGTCAAGCAAGGAAAACAGAATCTCCAATGAAACGTCGCATCAACCAGAAGTTGTTTTGGGAATAAAGGATTTGACATTAGAGGATTTACAAAAGATTGATATATAAATTGACTTAGCGCCTTTTCCTGAAACTATCCAGAATAACCTGTATGAGTGTGTGTATGGGGCTTCTAATCAATGCGAAATAACATGGACGCAGGTGGAAAAAGTCTTAATGTCAATTAGGAAGCCTTCAGATGATCGTATCATCTTACTCCTAACACATATTATTGGTTGGGAGTTTATCGTATAAAAGATCATAGAATAGATGTCTACGATGGAAATGCACGCAATTATTATCCTTAAGTTACTTAAACTACTGCACTTTCATACTGAGTATCCTAGTTTTGATATGGAGTACTAGAAACTTGATATCGATGAATTATTGACCTCATGATGCTGGGATATGATTTGCATAAATTTCATTGGGAAGAGAAAGTTATTAGTATGTACCAGAAAAATCTGGCTGCAAGCCTACTAATTCATCGAAAAGCAAAGAGAGAGGAAGGTTATGAAACTCCACCAGAGAACATTAATGATGATTATGGAGAGAATGATGACAATTTAACTTGTGCACATGGAAGGCTGCCAATACTTTGAATCTTTTTTGTCCATATTGAATTAGATAATTTTTTGTGTTTTTTGAACAATGCAATGTACAGATTTTTTGAAGTATGTGTGTATGTGTGTGCGTCAGTGTGTGTGTGTATATATATTATTATTCGTTTATTATTATTATTATTATTATTATTATTATTATTATTATTATTATTATTATTATTATTATTATTATTATTATTATTATTATTACTATTATTATTATTATTATTTTGTTAATGTAAATATGAGTCCTAGCAACTTATTCTGGGAGTCGATACAAAACAAGTAGGTATACTTAGTACTTTATGCCTGAATTCTATCAAAATAAATAGGATGCCAATAGTGTGAATCCCAGTTGTGGAATTTTGATACTAGGTAAATGATTGAGCTTACCAGATTTAAAATAGCAGTTATGCAACTGCCTTGTAAAAGTCATGTCACACCCACATTTTTACTTAACTCGGAGCGAGTCAAGACTCGGGTTTGACTGGGTAACTCGTTTGAGTTTGAAATTGGAGTTGCCACCTAATATAACTTTCTAAGGTGTATTAGGTCACCTAAATGTCTAAGGTAGGGTCTTGTTCAATAAAAGCACATTTTTAGAGATTCGAGGGTAAGAAATCCAAGTGACTCGGGGAAGAAGGTGTTAGGCACTTCCCTAAGTTCCACAAAAAGTAGTTCCTGCCCGACCTATTACTTTTGGGATGTCAAAAGGTTATAAACAAATATTAGCAACATTTGCAAATTACATTGCTAGCTTAGCGGGCGAAATCATAATCAATTATGCTAACAGGTACAGTCATGCAAATATTTGGACGGGCAGAAATGACTAAGCATTGGGCTTTCAGAATTTTGCATAAACGGCCTAAACTCAACGTCGAATCGCACATTTAGCCTCAAATTTCACGACCATTAAGTTAACCAGGTCCCTATTGCAAGTAATAACCCGAATCAGTCATTTACGTAATTTTAATGTTTAACACGGTTTTTCAGAAATAGCCAGTTTCAAAAGAATACGTTTTCAAAGTTTGTCACAAATCAAATTGGGGTTATTTTTGAAAGAAATTATTAGCCATTTAGGGTCGGTTTGACTTGACATTAGGTTTCGAGCCCTAGCCTTAATGGCTCTTTTATTTTAGGGGTCAGTCTTGTAAAATATGTATATAGGGGCAGTTTTTGAAAACGGATTCATGAAAATACACAAAACGCACATAAAGGGGCTGTCACACGCAATATATACATATATAGGCATGAAAATACATTACCACAGAACTTTAGCTTTTAGAAAAATACGTATACATGATTGTATAGCAGACCCACACTTATACTCTCTTATACAATATGAGATTAGTGTATGAGAGATTAAAGTTGGTTTAAAACAAGTTTTACACATAAAAGGCCACATTTTAAAAACTGTTTTGGGCCTGTATCGTTTAAGCAAAGAGCGGCTATTTCAATTTTGCAGAAATAGCACAAAATTTAATATGCATTGCACAAATGGTCCCTATTTTATAAAATCACTCAATTTTCACAATTTAAACGACTAAGCTGTTTGATACTTTACTTAAACTGTTACTGCATGCTTAGATAACCAGTTCACCAATCGATCATGTAAAACCTAGTTTCAAAACTCATGATGGAAGCACATGAAGGGGAGAAAACGTCAGTGATGGCCCTTGGGTAGCTAAATGCACAGTTCGTCATGCCAATCCTTAACATCGGGTTATTTACCCACTGTCATGCCAAACTTCCACATCGAGCTGTCTACCCTCTGTCATGACAAACTTCTCGGGCTATCTACCCTCAAGGCTGTCTACCCTTTGACATGCCAAACTCTCACATCGGGCTGTCTACACTTTGTCATGCCAATCCTATCACCGGGCTGTCTACCCTCCAGGTTGTCTACCTTTATCATGCCAAACTTTCATCGGGCTGCCTACCCTATGTCATGCCAAACTTCTCAACGGGTTGTCTACCCTTTGCCATGCCAAACACTCACATCGGGCTGTCTACCCTTTGTCATTCCAATTCATTCACTGGGTTGTCTACCCTCCAAGCTATCTACCTTTTATCATGCCAAACATTCATCGGGCTGTCTACCCTCTATCATGCCAAACTTCTAAACCGGCTGTCTACCCTTTGTCATGCCAATCCTTTCACCGGGCTGTCTACCCTCCAGGTTGTTTACCTTTTATCATGCCAAACTTTCATCGAGCTGTCTACCCTCTGTCATGCTAAACTTCTCAACGGACTTTCTACCCTCAGGTTGTCTACCCTTTGCCATGCCAAACTCGCACATTTGGGTGTCTACCCTTTGTCATGCCAATCCTCTCACTGGGCTGTCTACCCTCCAGGCTGTCTACCTTTTATCATACCAAACTTTCATCGGGCTGTCTACCCTCTGTCATGCCAAACTTTCACATCGGGCTGTCTACTCTCTGTTGTGCCAAAATTTCTCATCGGGCTGTCTACCCTCAGGGCTGTCTACCATGCAAAAGAAAAGTAGAGTGAAAGGGAGCTAAATACCTCTCGTCAGGAGATGTTTGCTTGTCGTATCAGGATTTGTACCCTTGTGCCTGCATTCAAAGAAAGATTTGTGAGTTGTGCACATGATGGTTTAGTTTGTGCATTATTGGCTTGCTTCGCACCTTCCTCTCTCGAATGCCAGGACCTCGGCCGAGTTAAGAGGGATATATAAAGAAACAATGCGAATGTTTTGAAAAAGCTTTTTGTAAGACAAAAGTAATTTATTTCATTGAATTGCATACTGCATTGTGCAAGATCGTGGTCATTGTTCCTTAGGCTGTTTCAAGATTCTCCACTGAATGAATTTTGAAAGGACCTCAAAATTCTGCCCCTGTTCCTTTATTTTGAATTTTTGAGAGGGTCTAAAAAATTTATACCCACGTGTCAATTCTCATTTATCCTTTTGGAATTTTTTAAAGTTTCTCAAAAATTCTGCCCAATGTCTGCTTCAGGGAAAAATATTCTTTTGTATTTATGTGACCGAACCTTGGATAGGTTGCCTACGTATCCTACTTGTGGAATCAGGTCGTAACATTGTGCCAAATTATATGGCATGTTGTAGAATAGTAAAGCTATTAACTAACACTTGCTCTTAGACATAGTATCTTTTGATAGCATCTGCGTTGATTGGTTTCTGCCAAACTTCTCTGTCCATCTCTGCCAATACTAGTGCTTCTCTGGTCAGAACTCGGGGAACCATGTATGGCCCTTGCCAATTATGTGAAAACTTGCCTCTTGCCTCTTCTTGATTGGGGAATATCTTTTTCAGCACCAGTTGCCCAGGTTCGAAGGACCTTTCACGAACTTTCTTGTTAAATGTTCTTTTCATTCTTTTCTGATATAATTGTCCATGACATATTGCATACATCCTCTTGCCATCAATGAGCGCCAACTGCTCCATCCTCTCTTTTACCCATTCAGCGTCTTTCAACTGTGCTTCTTGAATGATTCTTAATGATGGTATCTTGACCTCTGCCGGTATTACTGCTTCAGTGCCATAGACTAACAGGTAGGGTGTGGCTCTTGTTTATGTTTTTACTGTGGTGCGGTACCCTAACAATGCATTGGCTAAGTTCTCATGCCGTTGCTTTGAATTGTCTGTCATCTTGCGCAGTATTTTCTTGATGTTCTTGTTGGCTGCATCGACTGCTCCATTCATCTGAAGCCTGTATACGGTGGAATTCTTATCTTGAAATATTCACAAGTTGCTTTCACCAATTAACTATTAAGGTTAGAGCCATTATCAGTGATGATTAATTTGGGGATGCCAAATCTAAAGATCATTTTGTCGAGAACGAAGTTTGCTACCACTTTCTTCATCAGTGACTTGTACGATGCAGCCTCCACCCATTTGGTAAAGTAGTCAATGGCTACTGATATGAAATGGTGTCTGTTTGAAGCGGCGGGTTGGATAGATCCTATGACATCTATTTCCCAGGCAGCAAAGGTCCAAGGAGATCCCATAATATTCAACTCAGTGGGAAGTACTCGAATCATGTCTCCATGGACTTTGAATTGATGACACATCTTTGCGTGTTTTATGCAGTCATGCTCCATCATCATCCAGAAATATCCAGCCCTGTATTGGATGAAAAATCATCGAGGTCTCGAGCAGGGTCCTGCAACCTGGCACGAGCTGACTCCACAAGGTAAACTCGCGAGGGGAGATAGCATGATTCTTCCCCTCGATCCATTTCCCAGGCAGCAAAGGGCCAAGGAGATCCCATAACATTCAACTCACTGGGAAGTACTCGAATCATGTCTCCGTGGACTTGGAATTGATGACACCTCTTTGCGTGTTTTATGCGGTCATGCTCCATCGTCATCCAGAAATATCCAGCTTTGTATTGGATGAAAAATCACCGAGGTCTCGAGCAGGGTCCTGCAACCTGGCACGAGCCCATTCCATAAGGTAAACTCGCGAGGGGAGGCAGCATGATTCTTCCTCTCGAGGAATCATCTCAGGAAATAAGGAGAATCAAGCTCAAGGCGTCGCACTCGGGGAGACCACCATAATAGTGTGATCTCCGAGTAGAAGAAACACCTCGTCAAACAAGGCCTGATCTTTGTAACCGTTGACCGTTGCTCCAGCATTTAAGGAGAAGATCATGAGCCAACTATGATCAAACGTGGAGTAATGGCCATAAAAGTACAGTTATGATATTTCTAACGTCATTCTTTCTCTGATTATAAATAGGATTCATTTGTAAACAAACGGAACATGAGAAATACAATATTCAACATATACTTTTATTCATTGCCTCGTTTATCATTCTGCCTATTCATTGTCTCGTTTACTTTCCCAAGCCTTTATCTAGTACAAATTTAACCTTAGCTCAACCATCACTTTGATACAAGAAAATTACTAGTTAAACCCAATAAAAATTCGATTTGCTGTCCTATCCTGATTTAGGCCAACACAAATTGGTTCCATCTATGGGGATCTAGTAATAACGTTTGTTCCAAAGTTTGCAGTTTCAATTTTCCACCAAAAATAAAAATGTCTGATGCTGCTAACGACAACATGTCTATTCAAGTGCCAGATCAGGCAGTAGGAGCTACCGAAACCAAAGGGGGAGTCCCAACACTCCCAACTAGCTCGACACCACATGTTAGCCCCCATCCCAACAAATAATTCAGCTCCATTGGTGGGGTTAATGCCCCCGAACGGATCCACTCCCCCGATTGGCCCGATGCCTCCACTAGGAGCATTTTGCAGCCGATCCAACCTCCTCAAATTTTGGTGACCCTTTCCATCAGTTCATGGTAAACTAGCTGCAACAAATGCGAGAACAGGTAACCGCTCAAGCAGCCACGCAGGCACAGTTTAATGAGCAATTTCGAAGCTCTTTGTAGGCTCTCGCTGGTAATGGAAGAGCACATCCCAACCTTGTTGATACCTCCTTCGTGATGTTTAATGGAGGAAACCCCAACGCTACTCTCATCGGCACCAACATGGGAGGTCTCCTAAATAGGATCGCGTCCGGGGTCTCGGTGACTATAATCCCCACAATATCTCAAACAAGCGTCGCGTCTGACTTTAAAAAGTGGAAAAAGGAGTTCGAGGCTAGCATGGAAAAATGGCCTGAAAACGTGTCAGGGGTTCGAAAATCTCAACGACCGCTGGATATTGAAAAATGTCGCCAACTACCCTTCAAGCCTGAAGCCGCTCCAGCACCCATCCCAAAACATTTCAAATTAAAAATTTTGAAGAAATACGATGGGACGACAGATCTAATCGACCATATTAGGGTTTATATGGCCATGGTTAAAAGTAACCATTTAACCCCAATTGAAAAAAAATCCATGTTCCTGAAGAACTTCGCCGACACCTTGGAAAAAAGGGCATTACGTTGGTACATGCTCCTCCTCTCCGAGTCCATTTCCAGCTTCGATGAATTGGATGATATGTTCATCAAAGCTCACACTGGGGCCCAAAAGATCCTCAAGAGAAAGAATGATATCTTTGACGTAAAACAAGGGTACCTCGAGCCCATCAAGGAATTCCTCGAGCGCTTTCAGGGCGAGAGAATGGACATGCCAAAGATGGATGACAGTTTGATAGTCATGGCTTTCGAAAAGAACCTTAATGTGGGTAATTCAGAGGCTACGGCTTAGTTAAAGAAAGAGCTCCAGCAGTGGCAAGCTCAAACTTGGGATGAATTACACGACCAAGCTACAACAAAGATCAGGCTCGAGGAAGCAGAGTGGAGAAGGATAGGACGGGGCCATTTCTACCGAGGTTGATCTGAGTCCCCTCGACGCGCTGATGCGCCACAAGGGAATTCGAAAAATCGATATGAATTGTACCATGGAGCTTCAAAATAGCACGTAAGCCAACGCCTCGGGGGGCATCAACACGTGAGATAGAGACTCGGAGGAAAATCTGGATCATCCTCCAATCAAAAATCCTCGGGGCCTGTCTCTGGGAGCTAAGGAGAATGATTTGCCACGAATTTTTGAGTAAAATTTCAACATATCAACCTCCGAGCTGGTAAATGCGATCAAAGGGATGACTGCCCAAGGTGCGAGATTGCCTAAAGACATGAGAACACCCCCGAGCAAAAGGGACAAAACTCAACATTATGAATTCCACATGGACTACGGGCACGCGACTGAGGATTGTAAAGCGTTGCATCTCGAGGTTGCTCATCTGCTCAAACCGGGAGTGCTAGAAGAATATCTGACCGACAAAGAAAAACATAACTACTCGAAGAATAGAAGCGAAGAGCAACCACCTCGAGCACAGTCACCAAAAAGGGTAGTGAATGTCATCACTGGGGGCTCGAAGGTAAATGGAATAAATTTTGCGGCTGCAAAGAAAATTGCGAAATCATCTAGTACCACAGAAAAGAGATCCAGAGTTTGTGAATCAGGCAAAGAGATGGTGTTCAACAAAGAACATTGCGATGGGATGATGTTCCCCCATCATGACGCGCTAGTTATCACGCTCAGGATCAATGATGGCGATGTCAAACAAGCTCTAGTTGATCCTGGCAGCTCGATGAAAATCATCAACTATGGAGCAATCAAGAAGATGTGGCTGAAGGACCTGGTCATCCCAAAGGAGATGATATTGACCGGATTCAAAAATTCCATTAAAAAGACTCTAGGGAAATAAACCTCACAACTACTACGGAGGGAGTAGATAAGCAAACCACTTTCCAAGTGATGGCCGAAGACATGGCCTACAACGCTATTCTTAGAAGGCCTTGGATCCACGAAATGGAGGCTATGCCATCAACCCTACATCAAGTGATCTAGTTTCCAACCCCATAGGGAGTAAGAGCAATCAGAGGAGAACAACGAATAGCATGGGAACGTTATTCGGTTGCAATGAAGAGTATGGTCGCCCCGACCGGGCCAAGGAAATGACGACGAACGAAACTCGGCAATCGGGAACTTCATCAGGCAAAGCCCTAAGGATACGAGCAATTACCTCATCAAGGATCACCCTTGGGACTTGCTCAAATAAGTTCATGCTATTATAATCTCATAGCTTTTTCATCTAAGTCCTATTATAACCAGGCATTTATTGTAATAAAGGCATGCATACGCATCCAATCAATGAAATAAACTTTAATTCAGCATCTCTTTATTGTCATTTGATATGCATGGCCAATCTTAAGTTAAGCCTAGGGCTCGTGGGCGAGACGTCATCCTAAGCTACCGCGAAACAACGAAATGTACTAAAAGTCTTGCAAGCAAATTCAATATTTCCACAGAAGGAATTTCCATTAATAAAAGGGCTCGAAGGCCCAAGTATTTACAAAATAAGTGGCACGAAGGCCTTAGTCGAACATTAAAAAAAAAGAAAAAAATCACTACTTTAAGCCTCCGCTTCGGAGTCATCACCTCCCTCGTCCGAGCTCTCGCTGCTCGAAGGGAGATTTTCCATCAGCTTTTGGGCCACGGCAGCATCGCTCTCGACCTTGGCGATCTCGGCATTAAGGTCAACCCCGTTGTGACCCTCCTTCAGAGTCTTCAGCCTCGTTTGAATAACGGCCCAGTTCTTATCAAATTTGGCTTGAGTCCTCCTCATTCCCCGCCTTAAGGAGAAAATCAACCTTACCCCTCAAAAATTTAATCTCACTATCGAGCTGATCTTTCTCCTTGGCTAACTGCTCTCTCTCCCCAGCCATTTTATTTATCTTAAGCAACTTTTGCTTTAAGTCAGCATGGAACTTTTTGGCTCTCTCGCTAATAGCTAACTAAGCCTCGGTTCTCACCCTCTATAGCTCGGTGTCATAAAGTTCCTTCAACCGGGCCATCCTCTCCTCAACAATAGATTTAGCCTCGAAGGCGTTGATCATCTCATGGTCAGATTTATTGGCAGCATTTTTAGCTTGATCCAACTCAAGCGTCACACTCAATAGCTCTTTTTCAAGACCACTCATTTGGGCCTCAAGACCTGCTCGCTCTCACCTACATCCTGCCTTCATTTGATGAAGATTTTCATCTCGGCGACATTCGATCTCTGCAGCCCTGATGGAGTTGATATAGCACTGTAAAGAAAAAAATCCGAAGAGTTAAGAAAGGAAACAAATGCAAAGCTAAAAAGGAAAAACTAAAGGGAGCGTAAATGAATGGCATGCTGAGCGGCATCAGCCATCAAATCTGAAATATAGGACTCCCTAAGGCGATCGCGTTCCTTAGGACCCAAGAGTCTACGGAGGCTAATCGGGACCTTGATATCGCCATCTAGGAGATAAAGCTCAGAAGGAATCTCAATATAACGGAACTGTCTCCAAGAAGATGCATCACGAGCAGGCTCGGAAGTAGCTCGATGAGTCTTGTCTCCCACTCGAGATGACCGAGCGTCATCCACCTCCATTGTCGTCGTAGACGGAGGTTGAACCACCCTCATGTCTTTATGAGCAACTTGAACTGGTTCAAGCTCATGAGTAGAGGGAGCCACAACCTCTTCCTGACTTTCCTTTGCCTCGCCAACATGAGTAATCTCGGGGAAGGGGACGAGCTCTAATCTAGATCGTTTTGCTTTCAGATTTCTCCCCAAGGATGACTCATTTTTCAAAACTGAAAGGAAAAAGAAAGAGGGTACGGAAAAATGAAACGAAAGGTAAAATTAATAGGAAAAATGCTCAACCTGTTTTGGCCCCTAGTTCCGGTGACCCCTCGGGGCTGCCCTTTTCTTCTCTTCATCCATTCTTTTTTCCCTTTTTCGCTTTGAAAGATTCCCAATCAAATCTTGAAGGGCACTTAGAGTATCACCTACCTTGGGAATTTCCTCTTTCTTATCCTTTCTCTCCTTCTTTTATTTTTCTCCTTCGGCGCAGTGATCGCCCTCTTGGGGAGTCCTACAACAAAGAAGAGACAATGAGACTCCGAGACGTGGAGCCTCGGGAAAGCTAGACCAGATTTAAAATTGGTTCAAAGAGTAACTCACCATGCCATTTGCATGCCCATTGATTCTCATCAAAAGCGGCCAAAACCATCCACGACCTCTCTGACCTAGGCTTGGCATCGATAATAGCCTGAACCCATTGAGTCAAATTATTCGGCAAACAATTGGGGATGCCTCAGCTAAAAAGACAGGAATGAAGAATCAAAAAAGGAAAAAAATGAAGCAAAAATAAACAAAGAGAGAAACACTCACGTACTCGATTCTACCACTCAGAGAAATCGGGCTTCTAGGACAGAAGGTCAGTAGGCAGGAGGATGAAGCACTCGTTCCACCCACGGTCCTCGAGATCCTTTCTCTTCGTGACAAGTAAGTACGAACCTCGTTTGTTGAGCTAAACAATTCCATCCTTATGAAGGGTGGGGGAAAATAGGTACAAAAGGTGATCGAAGGTGAAAGGGACCCCGGCTAATTTGCTCAAAAATTCGAGGCATTGAACATGGCTCTACATCCCAGGACCAATCTGGGCTATACATAGCTGGTAGATAACGCAAAAAGTGTCAAACACCTCGGGGGTAGGAAGACAAAAACCAATAGTGAAGGGGTAATTGAAAACGAAGGAACGCTCTTCAACTTGATTGCACACTCGGCTCTCGGGGGCAGGAATACCAACCCTTACCTTAGGGCCCCAATTGCAATCAGAACGAACCAGATGGATGTTCACCTGGGTAATCAGACTCGACGTATCCCCTACGGGGATATTCCTTTTCCTCCTAACCTCCGACTCAGTTTGAGGCTGCATAACGAAATCCTTCAAGAGATCGATTTTGGATGGGATAACGTGGTGAGGCTTAAGCTCAAGGTCGTCTAACAGAGGTCCATCATCACCAACATCCTTCATAGTAACATCCTCGTCCTCTACCACAACTGCTTTGACAGTTTCAGCCATAGCTGGGTGTTGTTCTTAAACCACGCCCTGGAGCAAGAAAAATCCTCTATGATAAAGTCAGGGGAACGATTACATTCAACGTTTCAAGAACATTAACTAATTCCCCACCAACGATCATGGTGTCAGCAAAAGAAGGTGAAGAGTTGGTGAATTTTGTTGAGACATTGTCTCAAAATTTTCTCGGCTGCAAAGGGGAGAAGATTCAAGGATTTTTACTGATTAAAAGCAAGAAGAGAAGGAGAAGAGGCTCAACTATATATAGGTTAAAAGAAACATGATTACAATTGCATGGGGAAGACAAAACAAGAAAACTCAGCCAATCAGTAATCGCCACGCATGATTGATGGAAATATGGAGTCACAACCGCCATTATCAAAATTCATAGTGCAAAAACAACCACATCAATCTCCCGCCCAAAAATTCATTCCACTCCTCGACTGATTTGGCAACCACTCGAGGAGTGGGGAGACTATCTCTATTAGATAAAAAGTCATCGAGGTCTCAAGCAGGGTCCTTCAACTTGGTACGAGCCTACTCCACATGGTAAACTCGCGAGGGGAGGTAGCATGATTCTTCCCCCTAAGGAATCATCTCAGGAAATGAGGAGAACCAAGCTCGAAGCGTTGCGCTCAGGGAGACCACCATAATAGCGTGATCTCCGAGAAGAAGCAACACCTCATCAAATGAGGCCTGATCTTTGTAAATGTCGAACATTGATCTAGCATTTAAGGGGAAGATCGTGAGCCAACCATGATCAAACGTGGAGTAATGGCCATAAAAGCACAGTTATGATATTTATTACGTCATTCTTTCCCCTGATTATAATTAGGATTTATTATTAAACAAATTGAACATGAGAAATACTATATTCAACTTATATTTTTATTCATTGTCTTTTTTATCATTCTGCTTATTCATTGTCTCATTTACTTTTCCAAGCCTTTATCTAGTTCGAATTTAACCTTAGTTCGTACATCACTTTGATACAAGCAAATTACCAGTTAAATCCAATACAAATTCGATTTGTTGTCCGATCCTGATTTAGGCCAACACAAGCCCTTAAGATCTTCTTAGCAAGCACAAAACCATTCATGTGTGGGCCGCACGTCCCAGAGTGTATTTCTTCAAGCAGTCTCGCAGCTTCTTTAGTATCCACACATCTCAGCAAACCTAGATCAAGTGTTCTTTTGTATAAGACTTCACCGTTAAAAAAGAAACAATTTGCCAATCTCCTCAATATCTTCTTTTGAAGGTATGTTGCATCTTTTGAGTAAGTGTTGTCTTTGAGAAATGTCTTGATGCTATAGAACCAAGGTTGTCAATCCAATTTTTTTCCACATGATAACAATATGCCTGTTGCTTCCTCACTACCACGTGTATTGAGTAAATGTAGTTCTTGTCAGGATGCTTGATCATGGAAGATATAGTGGCCAAAGCGTCTGCAAATTCATTTTGCAACCTAGGTACATGCTAGAACTCTATCTTGGTGAATCTTTGCTTCAGTTCTTTTATGCACTCGAGGTATGGCAATATTTTAGAATTCTTTGTCGTCCATTCTCCTTGGACTTGGTGAATCAACAGATCAGAATCTCCAATTGCCAATAGCTCTTGTATGTTCATGTCTACCGCCATTCTAAGAGCCAGGATGCAAGCTTCATATTCTTCCATGTTATTGGTGAAAGGAAATCTTAGTTTTGCTGTGATAGGATAATGTTGACCAGTCTTGGAAACCAGTACCGCTCCAATGCCGACTCTTTTGAAGTTCGCCGCCCTATTAAAGAATAATCACCAACCATCGTATTCCTCTATGATGTCTTCCCCCACGAACATGACTTCTTCGTTTGGGAAGTAGGTGTGCAGAGGTTCATAATCATCATCTACAGGATTCTCAGCCATATGGTCTGCTAAGGCTTGAGCTTTCACCACCTTTTGAGTGACGAAAGTGATGTTGAACTCACTGAGTAGCATTTTCTATTTGGCCAACTTCCCTGTAGGCATCCGCTTTTGGAAGATATACATGAGAGGATCCATCCTTGATATT
Source organism: Petunia axillaris subsp. axillaris (assembly GCA_029990575.1). NCBI lineage: Eukaryota > Viridiplantae > Streptophyta > Magnoliopsida > Solanales > Solanaceae > Petunia > Petunia axillaris. Next base: position 131,947,196 of record JARKNS010000003.1, on the reverse strand, counting down.
AGCAAGGTTGCATAGGATGTCAGGTAGTGTCTCAAATTTTGCGCTATCTAAGTCAGAGCAGAGCAAGTGCGCTCCAGCAGTGTGTACTTGGCTTCATAGGGAGTGAACTTCTTACTCAGATTGTATATTGCTTGCTCCATTCTTCCAGTCGAGTCATGTTGTCCCAGTACGCATCCAAATGCTGAATCTACCAAAGATGGGTACAAGATCAAAGGTCGTCCAGGTTCGGGTGGAACCAGCATGGGTGGGCAAGACAGATACTCCTTTATCCGGTCAAATTCCTTTTGGTAGTCCTCTGTCCATTCGATTGCTACATATTTCTTCAATAACTTGATAATTGGTTTTGAGATGACCGTGGATTGAGCAATGAACCGACTGATGTAGTTAAGTCGTCCCAAGAAGCTCATGACCTCTTTCTTACTCTTCGGTGGTGGCAATTTTTTGATGGCTTTGCTTTTGGCTGGGTCTAACTCAATACCCCTTCTACTGACACTGAAACCCAAGAGCTTTCCCGCTGGAACACCGAAAGCACATTTCACAGGATTCAGCTTCAAATTGTATCTACGCAAGCGATTGAAGAATTTATGCAAATTATCCTGTTGTTCTGAGCCTTTCTTTGATTTAATGATCACGTCGTCCATATATACTTCAATTTCCTTATGCATCAAATCATGGAACATGGTTGTCATTGCCCTCATGTAGGTAGCCCCAGCATTCTTCTAACCAAATGACATCACTTTGTAGCAGTAAGTCCCCCCAAGATGTTGTAAAAGCTGTCTTCTCGGCATTCTCCTCATCCATAAGTACTTGATGGTAGCCTGCGAAACAATCCACAAAAGACTGCAGTTCATGCTTCGCACAATTGTCAATCAAGATGTGTATATTTGGCAGAGAAAAGTTATCTTTTGGGCTTGCTCTATTCAGATTTCTGTTGTCTACACAAACTCTGAGCTTCCCATCTTTCTTTGGTACTGGGACAATGTTGGCTAACCAAGTTGGGTATTTGACTGTTTTCAAAATCTCTACATTAAGGCGTTTGGTCAACTCCTCTCCAATTTTTACCAAGGTAGATGACTTGAAAGTTTGGGCTTTTTGCTTGATTGACAGTAAGCCTAGATTGACGGGTAATTTGTGAGCTACCAGATCCGTGCTTATGCCAGACATGTCATCATACGACCATGCGAACACATCCTCATATTCTTTAGGAAATTCAATATATTGATTTCTATCTTCTATGGTGAAATGCAAATTGATCCTTGTCTTTTTTACTATTTTATCATCTCCCAGATTTATCACCTCAGTTTCTTCCAGATTTGGTTTGGGGTTATTTCCAAATCTTTCAATTTCCTCTTGTGTTGCTTCATCAAACACATCATAGTCAAAATCAAGTTCCTCAAGCTCTGTAGTTTCGTTACACGTTGCAGTTGCAGACTCAATTGAATTATTAGTTTGAAAGCTGGAAAAATAAAATATTGTGTAATTTAAAAAAAATTAAAGCAGAATAATAAGAGCAATATTTTAATTATGAATCCTTGTAAAACAAAGTTTTTAGGGAGACATGTTAAAATAAAAGGGAAATAAAAAGGAAAAATTCAAGTTCCACGAATAGAAGTCAAAATAAGCTCTATTCCCCAGCTCTACCAAGGTCCGTAATAAGCTCGGGCCAGGTTACAGGTCTAGTTGTTCAATGCAGCTCCAGATTCACCTTTAGTGAGGCCAGGAGGTTCAACATGCTCTTCTAGGATCACACAACAATCTTCATCATATAGGAACAACTTTTGCACGCCTGCCAGTTAATCTTCTTCAGCATCAACAATCTTCGGCTCAAGCTCTTGTGTTGCAGATTCCTCCCCCTTACGACCATCCAAGTTGCTGGATGAGACGAAAATATGTAGGAGAGTATTGGTGCTTATTTTGTAGTATTTGAAGTCCAACGAAGCTTTTTCCGTGGTTTTCTCATAAGTCACAATGTACCCTATGCTGGCTTTCTCGTTGTTGGGCCTCATCACAATTTGAATCAGTTCAACCATGCCATCTAGGTTTTTTCCAAAACCTTTCCCAGGTTCATAACCTTGCCTTATCATAATGCCTACAACCTAGTCTCCAAGCCACTTCGCAGGCTGTGGGAGTACGTGTGGCTCCTTATTCACTACCTTGATAGGTGCGGGTTCGGGTATTTTTGGTAGCCATACTTTCTTTCCTCTTGTTTCTTCAGAACTGCGCATCCAGTTAGAACGAGCATTGCGTGAGTCCATCGGTTGCCTCTCTGTCTTGGTAGGTATGGTCTCACGAAATTCATGTTAAGGCACACCCCAGTCAGATGTCACAGGCTCCCACACTAGATCCCTCTCTTGGTAACCTTTGCCTCGGCCATCCAAATAAGCACGGTAAAAATTTCTCCTTTTATCCTCTGTCCCTGGGGGTGTGTTGATGAGTTTAGGAGTGAAGTGTGCAGCATATCCTCCTTGGACTGTGTCAGTATTATTCTTATTGGGATTCCAACTTTTGTTGTAATTTTTGTGGGATCCTCATCGGCTACCCTGTACTGCTCCCACAAGGTCCATGGTATAGAAGGTTTGTCCGTCGGGAGTGTCCCCTCAATTACTCGTATGTTTTTTATTGTAAATGGAGTTTCTCCCTTCGCCAAACACTACCACCTCTTTGTTGTCCCACTCGAACTTCACTTTCTGTTGCAGGGTAGAAGGCACCGCCCAAGCCATGTGAATCCAAGGTCTTCCTAGAAGCAAGTTGTAAGATACGGGAAGTCTATGACATTAAATTAAGTAGTGAACTCCACGGGACCGACCATGATCGTTAAGTCGATTTCCCTAATGGTGCATCTTTCTGAACCATACACCTTTACCTTCATATCACTTTCCCTTATCTTGCTTTTATCAATCCCCATTCTCTTCAGAGTGATGAATGGACATATGTTCAAGCTGGACCCTCCGTCGATCAGAACTCTTCCCATAAACTAGTCTTTGCATTTGATGGTGACATGTAGGGCCTTGTTGTGACTCAATCCCTCTGGCAGTAATTCGTCTTCGTGGAAGGCGATTCGATTGGATTCCATGACTTGCTCAACCATGCTAGCCAAATTCTCAATTATGGTGTCCACCGGGACATGTGCTTCTTCTAATACTTTCATCAAGGCATTTTGGTGGCTCTCTGATTTGAGGAGTAAACCCAGAACGGAGATTTGTGCAGGAGTCTTTCCCAAATGTTCAACCATGGAGTATTCTTTTGCTTGAACTTTCTTCCACAATTCCTCGGACTCCTCCTCACTGGTGCCTCGTCTTTCTTAAACAAGATGCTCGGGAGTGTAAATCCTCCTACTCCTAGTCATTCCCTATGCTGCAATGGTCTCGACTACCGACTTGCCTTTTTCTCTGCTTCATAATCCCATGGCACTGCTTTGTCATTACAGGGAGGGACTATATCAAAGTAGAATTTTGGAGCCACCTCTACTTCGATAGGCTCTGGTGCTTTGGTCGTTTGGGCAACTGAAGCAGATGCTGGATTAGCTTCCTTAGCTTTGGCAATGGTTCCTTCCAAGTTTGCATTCTTCATCTAACTCGGTCAAGTTCACCCTATTATCTCTGTGATTAGGCAAAGGGTTATTGTCCACATTTGGTGTCTTCAAGTGGATCACCTTTTGATCGATCAGGTCTTGTATTTTATCTCTTAGAGCATAAAACTTTTTGGTGTTATGACCAGGTCCCCCAGAGTGGTAGGCAGAGGTTTTGATTTGGTCGAAGAAAGGTGACATTCTATCGGGCATTTTGAATAGGACGGGTTGTATATGGCCTGCTGCTTGGAGTCTTTCATATAGCTGGGTACGGGATTCAGCTAGTGGGGTATAGTTTCTTTTGGGTCTTTGGTTATTGTCTGTGCAAGGTCTTTGCGGGTAGGTGTTAGTATTTATATTGTTTGGGCTTTGTGGATATGGTGGTCTTTGTGGAGGTGGATTTTGGAAGATGGGTTGTGTGTTGTAGACTAGATAAATAGGTGATGGTGGAACATATGGGTATGATGGAGGTGGTGTTTGGTAGTAGTGGTTGTGGGTAGGAGAGTGGTCAAGTGATGCAGCATTGAAGGAAACATCATCCTTCTTCTTCTTCGATGTCCCTGTGCTACCAGTTTGTAATGCTTTGTTAGTGGCTTGTAGCGCAGCAAGACTAACAATCCTGCCAGTTTTCAATCCATCTTCAACCATGTCTCCAATATTGATCAAATCCACAAATTTCTTGTCTTGCACATTCAGCATCTTGTCAAAGTATACATCCTCTTGTATGCCTATGAAAGTCGCCACTATCTCTGTGTCTTCCATAGGAGGTTGGACCTTAGAGCCTTTAGCCCTCCACCTAGTTGCAAACTCCCTAAAGGTTACCATAGGCTTTTTCTTCAGCTTCTCCAGATAGTTACGATCAGGCATAATGTTGGTGTTGTGCCCGAAACTGTCGACAAAGTCTTTAGCCATTGCTTTCCTGCTTTTCCATTTCTTTGTTTGCTGCTTTGAGTACCACACCAGTACGTCGCATGTCAAGCTACGGTTGAACAACTGCATTCGAATCTCCTCATCGTGTCCAACCCTAACCAACTTGGCACAGTAAGACCTTAAATGAGCCATCGGATCACCACTGCCATCGAACATGTTGAACTTGGGTGTGTTATAACCATCGGGCAGCTTCAAGTCAGGGTACATGCAGAGGCTTTCATAAGTCAGGCCTCTAGTTTCCTTGGCGCCTTGGAATTGTTTAAACTTTTCCACCAACCACTTGACTTGCTCTTTAGTGTTCTCTAAGTCTTCCCTCGTCCATGCATACATGTCATGATATTTGGTGGGGGATGAAATGGTTTTGGTTTCGACAGTGAAGTTAGGGAGGTTGTTTTGTGGTGCTTTTGGTGGGGCGATGTAAGTGGGGTATGAGATGTTTTTCTCAGGGAACAGTGGATCTTTACCGTAAGGGCGGGAAGTTTTGTTGGGATTAGTGGTTCCATCAGCATGGACAAGAGGAGTTCTATTCTCCAACTCAAATAGCCTTTGCTCCAGGTTAGCATATTCCTCATATGCAACCACACCTTGCTTTTCAGGGGTTCCTCCAACATTTTGCAGCTTTGTCAAACTCAACCATGATATTACGTCTCGTCCTTGTTCTTATAGTTAAAGGGGAAGGTGTTGGGATTGATCCTCTGGATCTCAACTGGTACTGCGGCGCAACTAGAATGCACGAACCAAACTTCAGGGATTTGGGAATAAAATAACAAAAACAAAGAAAACAATGTGAGTAAAGTGTTACATTAATATAATAACTTCGCATCCTATTATGCAGGGGCCTCTTTTATGCCAGAGGTAGGCCTATCGATAATTCAAAATTATGTTTGCGCCGAATACATCATTTTGTTTGCTTGAGCATAATCAACACTAGTCTAAAAGCCCAAAATAATAAAATTTTATTTGATTTGCTTAGCTTTATTACAATCACTAGTTCGAAAAGGAAAAGACAACGACTCGACTAAACAAAATGACGCCTTGTAAGAAAAACGACTCGACTAAGGACGAATAGACTATGTGCCAACCAAAGAGTTTCTCAGATCAAGCATCGGCTCCAACATCTTCTCCCTCCTCCTTTTCCTCGGTCTCTTCTTTAGGTCCACTTGCTATGATTGTCGGTGGATGGGCAGCAAACACCTCCATAAGCTCATTCCCCGCTTGCATGCCACCCAAGGCATTTAAAAAGAACTCACAGATTTCCACTCCCATTGTTTCTTTTTCTGTCGACGGTACTTATTTGACGTATTCTGCCCATCCTTTGAGCAGGTTTCGCAAATTCCCAACGACTTGTCTGGCCGCCACTGTCTTGCCTATCTAGAACTCGAGTTCGTCTCCTTTGATTTTTTTCCTCATATTGCCTTCTCATCTCCCTTTCTTGTGTTATCCTTAACTCTTTCTTCTTTTGATCGAACTTGTGACGTATTTTCTTGTACTTCTCAGCAACACTTGGAGCCTCAGCTTTCCTTTTTAATGTGGTCTTTGATCAGAACTTCCTTATGTCTTCACTGAGCCATTGAGGATAAGTCAAAGTGGTGCCGGGGTTCACCCTGCTGTCTCGGCCACGGCAAAACTGCATAATCACCCTTTCTTCCCATATCGTCAATATTGTACTACCATCGGGTGTTCAATGTCTTTTATGTCGACGTTGAAACTTCTTCCTTTTATCAACTGAAAGGGTTTCTGTGTCATTCCTACTTGTGGAGGATTCTTAGAGGAACATAGTGGTGTTCCTCGAAATCCAATCAACGTCAAGAAAGTAGTGTCTTGACCTTGCATAGAAACGGTGAAGCAAGCACAATTTTTTATTACCCATTGAACTTCTTGTAACTCTCCAAACTTGGCGTACCATCCTCGCATGTTTGCAGGGTCTTTCCATACTGCCGTGCTAGCCATGCAAATTTTATGCGAGAGGATGCCACCAACCCTTGGTGCTATCGGACTGATTGTGACCTTGTGTAAATGTTCTATCAACCACATTTATAGCAAGAGGTTGCACCCTTCCAAGAAATCCCCTCATTTTCTACACTTGGTTAGAGCTCTGTAGATTTCTCCCACGATCATTGGAACTAAACTCACTCTGCACTTGTGAGCACCTTTACGCAATCCTTCAACCACCCTTCCCAACATTAGAATATAGAAATTCTAAGGTACCTTTTACATCACGCACTCCTTCGAGATATGGATCATGAGGAGCTTGCAATAGCTCAATGAACTCCTTAGGCTCTACGTCTCAGGGGTAAATCATGGTCTCGGGCCCAGACTCTAACCCTGCCAAACCTCCAATCTCCTCTAACATTGGTGCCAACTCAACACCATTGAAATGAAACACCGCCTTTTTGTAATCCCAGAAATGTGTAGCGGCTTCGATCAAACCGGTCACAGCAGTGTAAGCCTTAAGGGCCACTAATTCTCCCAACACCTTTTGAACATGAAACCTACTGATTGCTGCAAAATCTTCCCACCAAAGCCTGATCAAGTGAGGATCTTGGAAGACGGTCTCAAAGTGGAGAGTACCTCTTGCAGCCATAGTCTGAAAACAAAACAGAGAAAGATCAAAATAATCCTATAGTCTTGATCACACCTAAGCTAACGATCAATATTTTGTGCAAACATTTCTGCGAATCTATGCGGGGATGTAGCTTTGTCGTTTTTGGGTTGGAAACCTTTTTTGATGTTTGGACAAGGTTTGCTAATGAAAAATGACGTGCGAAGGACATATAGCCTTCCTAAGCTTGAATGATTTTTAAAATTAGACATGCAAGTGCTAGCCATTTATTCTCAACTGACCACCAAAACCATTGTGCTTTTATAAGCCAAGTTTGATTACAATAGACAAAGACATAAAAAAGAAATCTATTCTAAAAATTTGGATCTTCGGGCATCTTTGATTCGGCTTCGGATTTCTTCAACTTCTTTTGCATCTTCCCAATGTCTAACTAAGCAACGATCAAGTAAGCCATAACTAGTAACCCTCCACCTCCATCTCTTTGATTGTAACTTTCATTGTATTTTTCCTCGAACCCCTTTTTCAGACCTTCCAGTTTTCGATCTAAATCTTCTACCTCATGTTTGTGCCTTTTTCGTTCTTTCTTTCTCAGCTTCTCGGATATCTTCAGTTTTTCCATCAACCATTCAATCTTATATTGGTTTTCAGCATCTTTGTCTTTGATGCCCCAGGTATGTCGGTTTTTGAAATGGGAGATTTTTTCATGTCATGACGCAACCATTCCAAATAGCCAACTCCACAGCCAGCATAGTATATGTCTGGTCCAATTGAATTTTCTTCAGCAAACCTCTTTTCATTCCACATCTTGCGAATTTCTGGTACAAATGGAACTTTGTCTTCTTCGTAGTCTACTTGGAATAGGACTGTGTCTCCTACCAATGGGATGTCTTGCCCTCTGCCTGCTTGCCTTAAAGCCCTAATGGGTATATAAGATTGGAGATCGCATATACCCATAAGGACTACAAATGACTTCATATTCGACCGGAGTAAAACCCGTGGAGAAGTAAACCAAGGATACATCCATTGTATGTCTTCATCTTTCAAACTTTTCAACAACCTATAGCACTCGTGAGTAGTGTAGGGTGCATTCAATCTCTTAACACCATATTGTTGTACCAATATGTGGTTTGAGCGGCACTTGTCATAGAACTCTTGGCCTGCATTTGATTTCTTTTGAAGGTGTTCGGTCAGCCACACTTGTAATAACAAGTTACAACCTTCAAAGTATTAAGCCCCGTTCTTGCATTTTCCCAAGGCTCTAATGATGTCAGCCAATATTGTGGGAACCATAGTGCATGTCTTCTTCTTGATACCATGGAATAATGCATGTGTGAAATGGACTATCTTGGTATTGATTTCATAGTGCATTCCTTGTAGAAACACGACAACGCCAAAGTAAACCACCGCAAATTAAAAAATCCTTTTACACTTCCAATCATAGTATGATACAAACTCCGCTTTGTGATTTTCATAACTCTTTTCGTGACCAAACTGTCGCATCCTATTTTTACCCGAACCGGTTAAGCCTCGAAATAGGGCTCGACTTATTGGGTAACTCACGGGTAAGGAATTGGAGTCGCCACCTAACATATTTTTTAACCAGGCGTATTAGGGCACCTACTTTGTGTCTAGCCAATTTTAACAATTAACTCTGAAACTTAGTCTACGAACCAGAAATTCTATGTAAGAGGTTCAAGTTAACTCGAGAGGAAGGGGTTAAGCACCTATCAAGCTCCATCAAATGTGGTTACCAGCCGGACATTAAAATTGGGATTCAAACTAGAACTAAACAATATATAAGTTAGGCATAAAAATTTAAAGTAAATAAAAATGGCATGTTCAAATAATTTTCTTCCTTAGAGAATTGCACCTAGCAAAACAAAGCAAATTAGTTAGTATGTCAAAATAAATTAATAATAATAGCAAAATGAAAATTAAGAGAAGGTAGTGCAATTTAAAAGGTATTTTCAGAGCGTCGTCTTCAAAATTGCACCTCGCAAAAATATTTAAATGAGTTAGTAAAATTATAATAAAATAATAATAAATAAATAAGAATAATAATAATAATAATAATAATAATAATAATAATAATAATAATAATAATAATAATAATAATAATAATAATAAAAGGCTTTTCTTCAAATTATTCTTTTTCAAAATAGGTCGTCGTCTCTCTACCAATTTTACCTCGCAAAAAATAAAAAGAAAATGAGTTCGTAAAAATAGTAATACTAATGATAATAATAATAATAATAATAATAGTAATAACAATAACAATAATAATAATAATAATAATAATAATAATAATAATAATAATAATAATAATAATAATAATAATAATAATAATAATAGTTTAAAATAAAGGGGAAAGAGATTTTAAAAAAGTGTTAGGCTCAGAGTGGTGTATTGCATCAAGCAGAGGTTAGGGATGTCGGTACGGCTGCAACCACGGAGCTCGGGCCAGCTTTCCATGCCAGGTACCTTCAATCCCACCACTCCACTATCGCTTACTTTGCAAAATAATAGGCATCGCCATCGCCTATTTGTTTTAGGGACATGGGAATGGAACTGTTTAAATGTAGTATTGGGTTCTAATCAGTCCTTAGGCGTCAAATAAATAATTATTTTTTCTTGGCCGTAATTGATGTAGAATCCGTCAATTCATTGTATTTTCGTTAGATCATTATAAAGCCTCAAATAAAATATTTTCATAGGCTGTACAACATGCTCGGACCAAGTGCAATTCCATCATCTGCAAAATCAAAATAATAGACCAACTAATTGAGTACAAACCAGTATAATCGCAACATATAAAGAATTTCCCATTTAACAAAAAACCAGTCAACAAAAAGGAACCAACCGTGTCAAAGGGGTTCTGGAAAACCCAAGAATACACTGTCGTTCTCAGCAACCAAAAGCAGCGGAGGGGGAGCCATCGATCTTGCAAAAATTCACTGAGTAATTCGAACCGAATAACAATTAAAAACAGAACAACCAGTGCAAGGATATATAAAGTCGCAATGGAACCAAGGAAAAGTGACGTTAAATAGGGCGACACAGCAAATAAACAGGAGAGGAGCGACGCCGGCGCGATTTTCCGGTAGAACTCCAACGAAACTCGCGGCATCACTGCCACCCTCCGTTCTTTGGTGTCTTTTCTCCCATTCCTTCTGCTCCCCTGTCCCGATTAGTACACACCGTTTCTGTATCCTTCCGTTTTGTATCTCTTTTCCCCAATCCCGATCTCCTCTTTCCCCTGTCTCCGTTAACGATGCGTGTGTGTGTGTGTTTTTCTACTTGTAAGTTCTATGTGTGGTTGTTCATATGAGGAAGGAGAAGTGGGTTTTGATGACAGTGATAGCATTCTATGTATGTGTATTCTGTATTTGTGTGGTATGTGTACGATTTCTAATCAGTGTGTGTGGAAATGGGGTGATGAGGAAGAGTGTAACGGGTGTGTGACTTGCTGGTGATGGTTGTCCGATGATCTCTGTGTGTGGGGCTGATGAACAGGGGTGTTTGGTGGTGTGTAATGGATGAGAAGAGGACGAAGAAAGGGAGTTGGTTCTACATTTTGAGTGTGTATACATTGGTTTTGTGTGGGGTGACGAGTGTGAGGGGTTCTGTATATATTGCATAGTGCGTGCATGTGTGTATTGGAGTGTGTATATGATTCGAGAGAGCAGAAGAAAAGTATTTCTACATTTTTTGTCTTTTTAGGAGTGTAAGTGAGGATGTGAGTAAGTACCGATGAATGTGTAAGGATGTAATGTATTTACAAAATTTTTTGAAAAAGAGTTGTTAAGGAAAATGGGAGGGATTTAATTGGATAAGATTCTCTATTTTAATTCTTTTCCAAAATGGGGAAGGACTAGTTTAGGAAAGAATATTGGATTGGATTTAGAAAATTTTCTTTCAAAATTAAAATAAAGATAATGAATTTGGACCACCATTTGTCTTGATTCAAGTAGAAATAGGAAATTGAAATTAGGAAGAAGATGATTTAATGAAGAAAAATGTATTTGGTCAGGTATTGTGTCTCTGTTCAAACGAAATTTAAAAGAATTGAAATAAAGCGAAAACATATATTTTTTATAAGAAATATGTAGAAAATGTATTGTGCAAAAATGAATGAATCTAGACAAACACTTGTCTTGATTCAAGACAAATGGGGATTTTAAAATAAAGGAAAAAGAAGTATTTTGGAATATAAAAATAATTATAAGAATATTCAAGAGAATTCGAACTAAATGACTGAAAGAAAATAGCAATTGATTTCTAATGGAATGGGCGTACCTAGACGGACTCTTGTCTAAGTTCGTAGGAAAGATTTCAAAAAGGAAGACTTGCTCATATTTAAATTCAAAAAGAACTCAAATATGATAAATCAAGGAGTCGAAATGATATGATTATTTGCTCGATTAATATTTTACCTAAAGGTGCTGAATAAATTAAAAATATAAATACACGTATATATATTGTGTAAATGGGATGAAAAAATAATGAAATGCACACATAACAAGAAATTGGAATGTCAATTAAATTAATTAAGTATAATTACTAAATACTAGAAATGCACTAAAATTGCACAAATAGCCATATTTTGACAAATAGCTTAAATGATGCAAATTTTGTAATATAGCCACATTTAAGTATTAAATATATAATTAAAGAATAACACACGTAAATGCATGCTTTCTAACGCATATTTTGCACAAATAGTAAAATTGCACCTTTAAGTTAATTTATAGCCGATTTTAGAAAAAGGAGGGACAAAATTGGGTGTCAACAGCTGCCCGTTTTTGCCCAGGGATGATGAAAGAGCTTCGGACAAAGATATTTGATGGAGTAGCCAATTTTGTCACGACTGGTAGGAAAAAATGATTGAAGGGGAATTGGGAGTTTTGGCGTATTTTTGTCCGAACTCCGGTCTCTGAGTTGCCTACATATCTCGAGTTTCAAGAGAATAAAGCCTTGTGTAGTTCTACAATGGCATTTTTCCTGTGAGAGATTTATGACGCACGATTTTAAATGCGAAGACTAAACTTATCTAGGTATGTGAAGTTTTAGATTCGTGTATGCTTTGCCTTTTCATCGGGATGAACGATGAATAAAGTAAGGGTACTATCGAAGATGAGATTACATCAGTAGGTCGAGCATGAGAAAAGAGGCTTATAATCATCCTAGTTATGAAGATGTGGCGCGCTACACACCCATAAAAGGAGTTTATATGTACATAGTTTCCACTTCGTCTCGATAAATAAGTAAATTCGCCTCCAATATTGCCTTGACTGAACTGGGAAGAATTTGTGGAGCGAATGTTATAAAACGCACGACTCAAGCAGATGGGCACGATTAAGCACGAAGACACTCACGATTGAGGCAAATAAGTTTGAATAGACAAAGTAGGTATTAACTGGAAGGAAATGAAAAATGTCATCCTAATTCATAATGAAGGATTAGGCAGATTACTTGTAGGAGTATGAGATGATTGGCTTCGGGCGTGTTGGATTTTGACAGCATAGGTACTTTGCAGGTACGACGAAGGCGCAGTCAAAGTCGAGATAACATCGGTAGAGCGAGTGTGGTGAATAGGCTTGTAAACGTCCTAGTTATGAAGATGTGGTGCACAATACACCCATAAAGAGGGGTTTACATGGGCATATTTCCACTATTCTCTGAGCCTCAACATTGTCTTGAATGAACTGAGGAACATTGAAGAGTAAAACACGATAAATATGTACGATTCAAACAGATAGGCACGAATAGGAAGGAAAACGGAGCTAGTACTCAATCGGCAAGGAAGGATTAGGTAGATCATTGGTATGAGTATGGAACTGTAGCTTTGAGCGCTTTGGAACTTGGCAAAATGTGTAGCTTGCGGGTATATCAGAAGCATTGTCTGCGGGATTAAGCCTTGTGAATTGAGCCTTTTGGGATGATGCCTTGAGGTATATTTGAGGCTTTGTGGTTGCACAATTGGTAGTAATTTTAGGAGCATGTGCGAGAGTAGGGCGCAGGGGTTTTTCGAGAGATCGGAGAGTCCCTATAGACAAATCAAGATAAATGCAAATGGAGATAACAATAAAGAAAGAGTAAACTTCCCTGTTGAGTTGAGCCCCCCCTTGTCTGGTCCGCTTTCAGGTGCTCAGTACTAGTGGATTGTGCCTTCCTCTGGGGGATGTCCATTTGCTAAGTGCTTCTCGTCAGGAGGTGATTGCTTCGTCGTGCTGAGCTGTTGTTGGACCATCTTGCCAGTGTGATGCCGGATTGTATGTCCATTTCTTTTCATCATTTAAATGTGTGCTTGTCACGTCGGGCCGTATACTCCTTTTGTATTGAGCTATGTATCTTTTCATGCAGGGTTGCCTATCATTCTTTCATTTTGGTTGGGCACCCTTTAATTTGTCATGCTGTCATTTCTCCGGGCTGTCTACCTGTTACAATGTCAAACTTTGTTTTGGGCTGTATACCCTCTGCTGCGTTAACTGCTAAATTTGACATTGGGTTGTCTACCCTCAGTCAGTGCATTGGGTTATGTACCCTCCGCAAAAAATTAAAATACAAAATTCGACATAATGTGTCCCTCAGGCTGTGTGCCCTCAGTCGACGCCTCGGGCAATATACCCTCAGCTGATTTAAAATGACAAATCGGCATCGGGATGTGTACCCTCAGTCGACGCCTCGGGCTGTGTACCCTCAGCTAATTAAAAATGAAAAATCAACATCGGGCTATGTACCCTCAGTCGACGCCTCGGACCGTGTACCCTCAGCTAATTTAAAATAGAAAATCGACATCGGGCTGTATACCCTTAGTCGACGCTTCGGGCTGTGTACCCTCAGCTAATTTAAAATGACAAATCGACATTGGGCTGTGTACCCTCAGTTGACGCTATGGACTGTGTAACCTCAGCTAATTTAAAATGACAAATTGACATCGGGCTGTGTACCCTCAATCGATGCTTCGGGCTGTGTAACCTCAGCTAATTCTAAATGACAAATCGACATCGGGCTGTGTACCCTTAGTCGACACTTCGGGCTGTGTACCCTCAGCTAATTTAAAATGCCAAATCGACATCGGGCTGTGTACCCTCAGTCGACGCTTTTGACATCGGGCTGTGTACCCTCAGTAGACGCTTCGGGCTCTGTACTGTCAGCTAATTTAAAATGCCAAATCGAAATTGGGTTGTGTACCCTGAGCTAATTTAAAATGACAAATCGACATCGGGCTATGTACCCTCAGTCAATGCCTCGGGTTGTGTACCCTCAGCTAATTTAAAATGACAAATCGACATCGGGCTATGTACCCTCAGTCGATGCCTCGGGCCGTGTAACCTCACCTAATTTAAAATGCTGAAATCGACATTGGGCTGTGTACCCTCATTTGATGCATCGAAAGAAAAGTAGATTGTAACATGTAGGATGTTATTGTTATGTCATGCGAATGTGCTAAGGAGGCTAGCGTGTTGCTTTTATAAGGACTTTCTTGAAATTTTGAAGGGGACCTCAAAAATTTCTGCCCCAATGTCAAGTTTGCGTCTTTCGAAATTTTTGAGGGGTCCTCAAAAATTCTGCACCAGTTTATTATCTATGGAAAATCACCAAGAGAGGGTGGTTGCATTGCTGAACACCAAAATGTATTGGCTAGAACCTGCATTCTTCCTTTAGTGTGACGATTGGGCATATTGATGGCTATGAGTATATGGATATTTGCATACTCAGACTGGGGTTTGATATTTTGGTTTTGCCAGATTTGGAGATTGTCCAAAATTGTATTTGTCGGGTTGTGATGGGGGTCTTCATGTTTCACGCTTTTGTTTTCGAAAGTCATAGAGCAAACTTTGATGGATTGGCCTTTGTAGAAAGTGTGTTTATGGTTTGGGAGTTGCAGTTTCCCTTTGTTGGTTTTTGTTGTATTATTGTCTTGCTTTGGTCAATCAGACTCTGAACTTTATGTTTCGGTGTTGGATGTCTTGCGGTGCCATGGTATGGAATGTTTGAGTGATGGGTGTAGATCTTGTTGGATCGAATTTAGGAATGAGTATCCAGAGAGTAGTTTGTTTGTTGGATGCAATACCTTTTGACTGAGCTAAAGGAATAAAGACGTGAGGTTTTGTCTTTTGTATGTCTTTGATTGTGTTGAGCCTGATAAGGTCGTGATTGGAAGTCTTGACGGATAGGAGGTTGTTTATTGTGTAAGTTGGGAGTAGTGTGAGTTTTGTCAGCTTCGGTTGCATAGGGATTGGATTTCTTTGTTGTGACTCTCGACAACATTATTGGGATTTTCTGAATACTCTTGTTGTCATATAATGATGGTTTAAAAGACTTTATTGCAGAAGAAAGTGTTTTCAACTCGGCTTGTTATTTCGGCTTTTCTGAATGTAGATTCTTGACCAATTTTGGTGTTCAAGTGTGAAGCAACCTTAACAGAGTGGTGAAACGCACAAAATAGTGTGGGCATATTAGCAAAAATGACTCATAAGAATGAAAGAATGCCTAGACCGTGGATGACGGATTAGCGCTTGAATTTGGAGGTTGTGATAGATCGCATAGATATCACAAGAGATTGCCTAAGTGCTTTATGTAGCAGTCAAGGCAAGGATTTTGGCCAAACGACCGACGCTTGTTTAAGCGGGAGGTGAGGAGTTGAATGTCAATGAAAGGTGGTAAAGATGTTTTGTAAGGAAAATTGTGTTGTGCGACAGAAAAAGAGATGTTGGCTTTTGTCGAATACCAGTACCTTGAGTGCATTTGTCATCCTTTCTTTCCAAATTTGTCTATCATGACGGCTATGTGTCTTTCAAAGAGGTTCTCAACGTCTTTCATATTCGTTGACCAACTGTTGTAATATATTCCTTGCACCAACTTTTCTTGTTGGATAATATCTTATTGTTGAGCTGTTGAACTCGATGTAAGTTAGCTATGTATCATGTTCATTCTTAGATTGTTGCGTCTTATTGTGGTCGTTGTCATGAGAATTCATATCACTCCAATAAAGCCTTCGACCACAATTGCTCCAAGAAGTCTACTAACTTGTTCCTTTATATCAATTCAACCCTTGCTATGGTAGGGGTCTCCAGGTTTGTCATATAATGATGGCTTTGTCATTGTGTTTTTGTCTCTCCTGTGCTAGTTGAATCGGCTTGCTTGTTTTGGTTGTTGTGTATAAGTCTTTGTTTCATCCCTTGCTTCCTAATTCCTCCTTGTCTTTCCCTAGCTTTGACTGCCGTTTTGATCATTATAGGAGCAAGTTGGAAAGTGCTTTGGATTACAGTCATGTATTGCAAGTGGTATGACTGTGTAGACTAGAGCAACATAGATGATCCCTGGATATTGGTGTCAAATGGTCTTAAGGCGAGTCATGTGTGCCTTCGAGTTTGACCAACAATTTCTTGCTTTGTCAATTTTCCTTTCCATGTGCATAGTGCTTGCCGGAACAATTGAGGTACCGAGGATAATAAGCCGGGCAGTTTCCCATCTCACTAACAATTGAATGTGGGATTCGGCTAGTGGAGTCTAGTTTCTTTTCAGTCTTTTGTTGGCATTAGGGCGAGGACTAGGAGGGTATAGTGGTGCATTTCGGTAGTCGGGTTGAGTGTTTTGCTTGTATAGTGGACGATTTGGTGCTGGGATGTGCAATATAGGTCGAGTGGGCTGAGTGTCTTGTAAACTGGATAATCAGGTTGTATGTGAGGGTAGGGATAAAATGGTGGTGATGTTTGATAGTAATGGTTGAAAGTAGGGTCTAGAATGGTTGCAGTAAAAGAGTCTTCATCTTTCTTCTTTTGAAAAGGCTCACATGTCCAGACTAGATAGCATTATTAGTAGTTTGTAGTGTAGTGGAGACATCATAGAGAGAGGAGAGAGCTGGTGAGACTTCTTGTGAAAATCTCTGACAAGTGCACTTGCTTAACCATGTCTTTTGCCTTGGTAATCAACTCGAGCCAACCTTTTGACTAATATATTTTGAGTTTGGTAGTGAGTTAGAGACAATTTGGACATACGAAAGATTTTAGATATCAGGATTTGGGCGTAGAGAAGGGAGAGGATGTGCCTTGGTAGGAATTTGGAGAAGAGATTCCTTAGAGACTCAAAACAACAGACAAATTCATGCAACGCACACATATCAAATAAGAGATACATCCTATAATGTGAAGGACCATTTTACGGACGATGATTTTGAAAAGCGCTTTGTGCCACGTGCATCATTTCGATTGCGAACAAAATGCGGAGCCTAAAAGATAATATTGAATTTATTGGACCTTTGTTACATTGGCTGACATTGAAATAGAGCAAAGGTGGAAAATATTGCTAGAGGGTTAGATCATGGCCAGCTGAACATATTTCATGTTGATCCATCCCAAGAAGATTCTTCTTCTTCTTCCTCGGACGAGTCCTCCTCAGACAAGCTTGCCTCTGATGAATATCCTTGGAAGATGATATTATCTGCATCAGTCAAGAGCCGGGATATGTCAAACATGAAGTTCTTCAATATTTCCAAAGCTTTTCTTCCTTTCTCCTCTATTCCTTTGTTTTCCACAGAGTTCATCCCCACGCTAACCCATATGCCGATATACTCTATGTGTTTTGTCAGGAGTTCTGCCTTACTGCGCCATTTGCCTTTTCCTTCGTTCTTTGCTTCGACCAAACTTTGGTTCTTTGCTAATTTCCCTTGTGCCCTTCCCAGTTGTTTGCGTAACTTTTTGTACTCAGATTGTAACTCATCCGCATTTATTTTCCTTTTTGTTGTTGCACTTGGTTGGATTGCCCTTGCTATGTCTTTCCTAAGCTAGTCTGGGTAGTCTTCATCGTAGCCAGCGTCAAACCTGTCTCGTCCAGTGGTCTTGAATCCCAGTCGATGCCTTTCTTTCCAAAGTTCCATTATCTTGTCTTTGAATGGAATCACTCATCTGAGAATATTTGCTTTGAAAATTCTAATGTCTGTAATTTAGGGTCCGGTCTGCTTTCTCCCTGCTTGTCTAAGTGTCCTTAAAGGAGTGTATGGGTAAACTCATCTAAATCCTACCAAGATGAGAAACGAGTCTCTTTTAGATCATGTGATTACTGTTGTGCTGGGAAAGTAATCAAACATCCATTGTATGTTTTCGGATGTCAATTGACAGAACATGTGGTGCCAATCATCGGCAGTTGTTCTCGAGAGCGTTGTCCATGCGAGCGGTATGAGTCGAGATGTAGTTCTCTCTTGGTATTGAATGGAAAGCTTGGTCTGTGCTAGCCATCCTTTGCAAATGCTCCATCAGCCAAATTTGTAAAAACAAATTGCAACCTTCGAAGAAACCAGCACTCTTCTTGCATCTTTCTAAAGCACGGTTCATCTCTGCGACGATCATAGGTACCAATATATATTTCTTGTTAATATATTTGAGTAAGACATCAACAATAGAAACCATACAAACATCAACTCGTCCTCTGTGTTGTGGAAACAAGACAGTCCCCAAAAAGCTGGCGACGAAAGCAAGTATCCTCCGCTCTTACCAATCTGCCTGGTTAATGGTGAAATAGTATTCAGATTCTTGAAATGCTTCTCTATGCCCAAATTTAATGTAGAGGGAAGTTAGAGAAATTCCCGACTGCCTTATACTGTCTGTGCATAATTCGGGCTTAAACCCTACCATTTCGAAGAACTCCTCGGGTGTAATGTTCTTAGGCATCAAGACTTCTTCCCTTTTGAATGGTAATTGAGTTAACCCATCTATTTCCTCCAGCAATGGTATCAACTCCACACTCGCAAAGTGAAAACCTGCTCGCTCTGCATCCCAATAATGTACTGCTGCTTCTATCATTCCTTCTACTGCAGTGGCTCCATTAGTGAAATCAGGTTCCCTAACACCACTTTAACTCGGTCTTGTTGATCTATGCTTAGTTTTCCCTACCAATCTCTAAGCAACTGAGGGGTTTCAACAACCATGTCAAATGTTCTAGTGGCCATGATCTTTTGGAAAAGGTGAAGGATGATAGGAAAAAGGAAGAAAAATGCCTAAGATTCACTTTATCATGAGCAAAATGATCAACGTGTGGCACAAGCTTTCGAAAAAATAATGCAACAGAGAATGTGAAGAGATGTGTCGTTGTGGGTTGAGAACCCTTTAGACACTTTAGACGGAACTTGCTAATGGGCTTTTGACATGCCAAGGATGTCAAGTCCTTATATAATGCTTAAAGGATAAATGTGCATTATGTGTCATCCCATCTATAGAGCGGTCATTTCTGCTTCGAAACGGGCTTTTAATGCCTCTTTGGTTACCATTTGTGCTTTTGAATGGCATTGAATACATAATAAATCTGACTATTTATGCCTTTGAATGACATTGAATACATAATAATATTGACTGTCTATGAAAAAACAATCATTTCTGATTCAATTTGGGGTTTTAACGCCCATTGAGTTATCGTGCCTTTGAATAGCACTGAATGCAAAACAATGCCAATAAACGGTCCATGGCATGAATGTTTGATCTTTTAAGCAAATGCAACTAAATCATGTTCAATGCTCTTTGAGGTCAAAAACCCGTTCGGATTATTTGAGCAAGTTGGCCTATCGGATTTGAGAACAAGTCGACTAATGACATGTCATGATGCATGATTCCTAGCACCGATACTAAGGAATTGAGTTAGCTAGACCGGATTTTATTATCCTCCCAAGCGAACGGTTCGGGAGCGGGAACGTTTCGGACCAAATAGATTCCAAGTCGTTCCCCCTAAAGGAATTGTTATGTGAGGGAAAAGATGGTTATAGCCACCGTTTTCAACGCACGATTTAGAAAGTTGCCAGGAGTAGCGGATGGTATGCACGCACAAGTTAGAAATGTACGAGTTTTGAAAGAAATTCACAAGTCAACATCGGGAGTGGGAGTAAAACTAACACATGAAACAACAAGTCAGTGTTGAGATAATAATTTTCATGTGCAAAGCATATCATGTTTTATAATGCAAGGAACCTCTTTTGTGTGGAGGTAGACCTAACAAGATCAATACACATAATATGCATGATAGGAGTCACATGATGATGCTTTTGGACGAAGTTGGCTAAAGGACTTTAATATACCAAGGATGTTAAGCCTTCCTAATTTTGATTATGGTATTTAAAATTGAACGAGTATTTTGCGTCATCCCATTTGTTCTCATAACCCAAAAAATGAATGGAAAATAGTTTTATTAAATAAATATAATAATACCACATTTTCTCTTTTTAGGTAAATATGTATAAATAAGTGATCTTGTTACATTAAAAATACAAGAAATTAATTTAAAGTCTATGATTTTATTTACATAAAAGTAGAGAAAATTGACCTAAAAATAATTTTATAAAATAATTGGTTTTGTTGTATAAATATAAAATAAACGATTCTAGGTAAATAGAAATAAATAATTTGTTTTTTTACACAAAAGTAGAAAAAATTAATTTTAAGTCTAAGTCTTCGTGACTTGTGACAACCTCCAATCAAAATAAATAATTAGATGATCCACAATTTTGAGAACAAATGATCTACATTAGACACGTTTAATTTTAAATAAATGCACATGTAGCATATTCAAACGTCCTTAGGGTTGGAAACCCGTTTGGTTCATTTAAATATGGTGAACTAATAGACTTAGACCGGAGCCGAAGTCAAAATGGTCCTAAATATGACATGATGCATGATTTCTAAACTAAGAGTTGGGTAATCTAGATAAGGACATGGTCCCCATAGGCGGACAACCAAGGGGTGGGAACGTTTGGAATTGTTGGTTTTACCACGGACCAACTATATCCCAACCGCTCCCTCTAAAGGATTTTTTTGAGAGTGAAACGGTCGTGAGATCCACATAACCGTTTAGGGTGCGTGCAAGTGTAAAAATTTTCCAGGAGTGATGGAGTTGTCCGTGACATAAATAACAATTAAGAAAATATAAGCAAACAATTCAAATAATAGAACCCCAAAATTTGAAAAATCAAAAATAAACTTTAATTCTACAAAAAAGAAAGGAAGAAAAGTTAGTCTCGAAATAAATAGCAAGGAAATGAAGCGAATAAAGAATCCCAATTTAAAGTCCGTTATGGTTTGAACCTTGAAATCCCCAGCGGAGTCGTCATTCTGTCGCATCCTGTTTTTACCCAAACTAGTTAAGGCTCGAAATAGGGCTCGACTTATTGGGTAACTCACGGGTAAAGAATTGGAGTCGCCAGCTAACATATTTTTTTAACTAGGCGTATTAGGGCACCTACTTTGTTTTTAGCCAATTTTAACAATTAACTCTGAAACTTAGTCTACGAACCAGAAATTCTAGGTAAGAGGTTCAAGTTAACTTGAGAGGAAAGGGCTAAGCACCTCTCAAGCTCCACCAAATGTGGTTACCGGCCGGACTTTATAATTGGGATTCAAACTAGAACTAAACAATGTATAAGTTAGGCATAAAAATTAAAAGTAAATAAAAATAGTCTTTTCTACTAATTTTTTTCCTTAGAGAATTGCACCTAGCAAAACAAAGCAAATTAGTTAGTATGTCAAAATAAATTAATAATAATAGAGAAATGAAAATTAAGTGAAGGTAGTACAATTTAAAAGGTTTTTTCAGAACGGCGTCTTCAAAATTGTACCTCACAAAAATGTTTAAATGAGTTAGCAAAATAATAATAAAATAATAATAAATAAATAAGAATAATAATAATAATAACTACTAATAATAATAATAATAATAAAAGGTTTTTCTTCAAATTGTTCTTTTCCAAAATAGATTGTCGTCTCTCAACTAATTTTACCTCGCAAAAATATAAAGAAAATGAGTTAGTAATAATAATAATAATAATAATAATAATAATAATAATAATAATAATAATAATAATAATAATAATAATAATAATAATAATAGTTTAAAATAAAAGGGAAAGGGATTTTTATAAAAGTGTATGGCTCAGAATGGTGTATTGCATCAAGCAGAGGTTAGGGATGTCGGTACGGCTGCAACAACGGAGCCCGGGCCGGTTTGCCATATCAGGTACCTTCAATCCCACAACTCCACTATCGCTTACTTTTCAAAATGATATGCATCGTCATCGCCTATTTGTTTTAGGGACACGAGAATGGGACTGTTTAAGTGTAGTATCGGGTTCTATCTTTAGGTCTCAAATAAATAATTATTTTTTTGTCGTAATTGATATAGAATCCGTCAATTCGTTGTATTTCTATCAAATCATTGTAAAGCCTCAAATAAAATATTTTCATAGGCTGTACAACATGCTCGGACCAAATGCAATTCCATCATCTGCAAAATTAAATAACAGACCAACAAATCGAGTATAAACCAGTATAATCACAATATATTAAGCAATTTCCATTTGGCCAAAAACAACTCAACAAAAAGGAACCTGCCATGTCAAAGGGGTACTGGAAAACCCAAGAATAAACTGTCGTTCTCAGCAACCAAAAGCAGCGGACGGGGAGCCATCAATCTTGCCAAAATTTACTGAGTAATTCGAACAAAGACCTGCGAAGGAAAATAAAAAACAGAACAACCAGTGCAAGGTTATATAATGTCACAATGGAACCAACGAAAATTGACGTTAAACAGGGTGACACAGCAAATCACCAGGAGAGGAGCGACGCCGGCGAGATTTTTCGACAGAACTCCGGCGAAACTCGGGGCATCACTGCCACCCTCCATTCTTTGGTGTCTTTTCTCCCATTCCTTCAGCTCCTCTGTCCGGATCTGTACACCCCGTTTCTGTATCCCTGCGTTTTGTATCTCTATTCCCAATCCCGATCTCCTCTTTCCCCTGTCTTCGTTAACGATGTGTATGGGTATTTTTCTGTTTGTGAGTGCTATGTGTGGCTGTTCATATGAGGAAGGAGAAGTGGGTTTTGATGAAAGTGATGCTATATATGTGTATGTGTATTGTGTATTTTTTGGGGTGTGTGTACGATTTCTAATCAGTGTGTGTGGAAATGGGGTGATAAGGAAGATGGTAACGGGTGTGTGTGTATATTGCTGGTGATGGTTGTCCGATGATCTCTGTGTGTGGGGGTGATGAACAGGGGTGTTTGGTGGTGTGTAATGGATGAGAAGAGGACGAAGAGAGGGAGTTGGTTCTACATTTTTAGTGTGTATACATTGGTTTTGTGTGGGGTGACGAGTGTGAGGGGTTCTGTATATATTTCATAGTGCGTGTGTGTTACTGGGGAAGATGATCGGAGGGCTGTGGGGTCTGTAACGGGGAAGGAGAGAAGGTGAGGGAGTACGACTATGTATTGGAGTGTATATATGATTCGAGAGAGCAGAAGAAAAGTATTTCTACATTTTTGGTCTTTTTTGGGAGTGTAAGTGAGCATGTGAAAAAGTACCGATGAATGTGTAAGGATGTAATGTATTTACAATATTTTTTGAAAAAGAAATGTTAAGGAAAATTGGAGGGATTTGATTGGATAAGATTCTCTATTTGAATTCTTTTCCAAAATGAGGACTAGTTTAGGAAAGAATATTGGATTGGATTTAGAAAATATTTTCTTTCAAAATTCAAATAAAGAAAATGAATTTGGGCTACCTTTTGTCTAGATTCCAGTAGGAATAGGAACTTGAAATTAGGAAGAAGATGATTTAATGTAGAAAAATGTATTTAGTCAGGTATTGTGTCTAGGTTCAAACGAAATTTGTAAGAATTGAAAAAAAGCGAAAAAATATATTTTGCATAAGAAATACGTAGAAAATGTATTGTGCAAAATTGAATGAATCTTGACGAACACTTGTCTAGATTATGTTCGTCTAGATTCAAGATTATGTTCGTCTAGATTCAAGACAAAGGGGGATTTTAAAATAAAGGAAAAAGAAGTATTTTGGAATATAAAAATAATTATAAGAATATTCAAGAGAATTCGAACTAAATGATTGGAAGAAAATAGCAATTGATTTCTAACGGAATGGGCATACCTAGACGGACTCTTGTCCATGTTCGTAGGAAAGATTTCAAAAAGGAAGACTTGCACATATTTAAATTCAAAAGAAACTCAAATATGACAAATCACGGAGTGGAAATGAAATGATTATTTGCTCGGCTATATATTTTACTTAAAGGTGCTAAATAAATGAAAAATATAAATATATGTATATATATTGCATAAATGGGATGAACAAATAATGAAATGCACACATAACAAAAAATTGAAACGCAAATTAAATTAATTAAGTATAAATTGCCACAAATAATTACTAAATACTACAAATGCATTAAAATTGCACAAATAGCCATATTTGACAAATAGCCTGAATGATGCAAAATTACGTAATATAGCCACATTTAAGTATTAAATATATAAGTAGAGGATAACACACGTAAATACATGCTTTCTAACGCACATTTTGCACAAATAGTAAAATTGCACTTTTAAGTTAATTTATAGTCGATTTTAGAAAAAGGAGGGACAAAATTGGGTGTCAACGCAAACTTATTATACAAGTGCATGCAACTGAACTTTGACCTTTGCAAAAATTTGGATACATCATTTGCCTATAACTGAATGCTTCGCAAAACTCCTCTTCGGTAGGTTGACGCGGTATGATAATTCTAGTGTCTTACCATCTATATTCCTTTCGTCTCAAACCTGGATCTTCAATAAAACCTCCTATTTCCTCTATAAATGGTGTCATTTTGAAATCTCCAAATCTAAAAACATTTCAATCGGCATCCCAAAAGCAAGTGGCGGCTTCAATGATGAATTTATTAGGTTCAACATCCATTTGTGAAGGCAAATGACCCAATATTTTACTCAACTCAAATTGACCGGCTTCTCACAAATTTCTATACCAGACTCTTATTTCCCTTGGAATGTCAACAATCATGCCGAACCGATGGTAATCTTTGTGACTCATGGTATCCTACAAAAAAGAAGACCGTTAGACTCGACCCCCTTCCTATTTTGAGAATAACTGGCGTACAGTTGGCATATTTAATTTTAAAAGAATGCACACATAATCACAGCCAAACGCTTTCTGGAGTTAGTAACCCGTTTGGGTTTGGTTTAGATATGGTGAACTAAAAGACTTAGGCATGGCGGGAGTCACAATTTCCTAAAAAATGATATGATGCATGATCTTAGTAACGTCTCCACTAAGATTTGGGGTATTACTTGATGCAGCCCGAACACGTTCTGATCAAGTATTCAATCCACCGAGGCCAATGACACGAAGCCAAGCCAAGCTGATGCATGATGTTCACATTCAACTGGCGTGGTCGGGAGAAAGCAACTACTCCGAAGCTGATTGGCCGAGCTCAAGAGCTTGAGCTCGAAGAAGGAAGCGACCGAGCAGCCAACTGAACACTCAACATCGATGCCGAAGGGTAAAACAAAGCAATCAACCGAAGTAGAGCGAATGATGTCAAACAAGCCGAACTGAATAACTGAGCACCGAAGTCAAGAGTTCAAGTTGAAGCGTGTATTCGAATTTTAAGTGTTCGGTTGAAGGAGTAACCGAACACTCAATTTATTCAGCCCTGTGTGGCTTGCTCCTATTGGTCGCCTATGACCATTTTACTATCTTGTCCCTAGAATAGTCTATATAAATTCCTTTACATTTCATTTGTAAGAAGCTAGTTAGTTTTGATGAATGATCAAACATAGTTGTTGTTATTGAAATTCTCCGATGAAGCCGAACCCCGGTGTGGGTTTTTAAAGAACTTGTGTCATTCAGTGTTGAATCATTTGAATAATCTTCTTCTTGGTCATTCAGTTTGCAAGAAGCATGACTTCTTGAGGACTGTTGCTTAGCGTTAGGTGCATCTTGAACTCCGATTCGATCAAACCCGAGACTAGTTCCTCGATGTTCTTTTGAATCGAAGCAAGATTTGTCTTGCTTCTAGCTTTGTTCTTGTTATTTTTCCACGTTTCATCGTGCTTAGCTTTACCTCCGGTTTAGCTTGCACCATCTTGGTATCAGAGCAAGGTTTAGACTTGTTATTACAACCCCAATTCTATTTGATTATCTCATGCTTTTGTGTCTTTCAGCTTCAATCTCCGTTGGTGATTGTTGTTACTGTTGTGTTATTATCACAAGAAAAAAGAAAGTAAAAAAGAAAAATTCAAAAATTTTGGTTGATTTGTTGGTTGTTTGGATTAAACAGCCCTTGATTCGTGATCACCACTGTCCGTCGGTTCCAACGACCACCTGTTGTACACGATTGACGACCAGGGTTTCTCGAAGTTATTTGGACTATTTTTTACGTGGTGGTTGTTATTGTCGAACCCTAGTGTGTTTTGGTGTTTATCGTCGAAGTCTAGTTGTTCTTGTTTCATTTGGGTGTATTTTGAGCTTAAAATTTGAAGTTCTGTGATTGAGCCACCATTCGTACGCCGGAAACTTGTTACATTGTAACAGTGTACGGACGAAGTGAAGTTTTCTTAGCTCGAAATTCTAGAACTGATTTCCTCCGACGTTGAAATTCACCGGAGTGAAAAGCAACCAAAAATCTATTTAAATCATAGGCAGTGAACAAAGTTAAAATTTGTCCGTACATCAGAATTGTTGTCACTGTTCCATTGAAGAAGAAAGGGGTAAACTGTTACATTCAAAACCCCCAGGTGAATTTTTGTTGGCTTGAAAAGAGAAATTGGATAAGGTTAAACCCTATCCGTACCAAGGTTGGACCACTTTTGTCCGTACAAGAGTTGGTGCGATCGAAGGATTCCGAAGGGAGGAATCGAAGGGTAGAATCTCCTAGGTTTTCACTTTTTTTGTGTTCGATAAATCTCGTTAGTGGATCTATGGAGTAATTCACTCTACTCGAGGTTGTACTAATTTGTTTGAGCGTATAGGAACTCGTGTGAGGGGTGACCAAAGTCCAAAATTCATAGAAAATTCTTTGACTTCCCGAGCGCAGTTAAATAGCGTCCGTTACATCGAGTCAACATTAATTCGAGACTGCATGTATTATTAAACTTTGGAAGATGTGTGTCATGCTGCCATCAAAGCTGAGAAATGGGTGAAGGACGATAAAGCAAACTGGTATCGAGGAGTCACTACATCAACTCCTTTGAACCGAAGAAAAGAATAGAAGAGTCCAAATCCAACAGTGCTAACAATGTCGAGATCCGAAGAAGCCCTTCGAGAGGGGAGTAACTGTTAACCAACCAAGAGAAGCGGTAGGGAAAGTCCAACTCAATACTCCTAGTGCTTCAAGTATTCAATCTCAAAAATATAGAGGTTATGGTCACATTGCGAAAGAGTGTCCAACTCACAAAGTTATGCTAATGCTCGATGATGGAACCGTCCAAGAGCAAGCGAGTGACACCGAGGAAGAAAATTCCGAAGAGGCTGATCGAGCTGAAAATGACGATGGTTATGAAGCTGCCGAAGCTGATCATCTGGAAATGTTTCTTGTGGTTTGAAGGAAATTGAGTTGCATGACTCTTGAAGAAGAGGACAACCAAAGAGAGAATCTCTTCCATGCAAGATGTCGAGTAAGGGGGAAAGTTTGTTCGATGATAATCGATTCGGGTAGTTGTGCAAATGTAGCGAGCAAATCTTTGGTTTCACAATTGGGATTGCCTACCTCAAAACATCCTCACCCTTATAGATTGTAGTGGTTGAATGAGTGTGGAGAATTGAAGGTTGTCAAGCAGGTGTGGATCAAGTTCAGAGTTTGAGGATATCAAGATGAAATGATGTTCGATGTGACACCGATGCAAGCTTGTCATTTGCTATTGGGTCGACCATGGCAATATGATCGGTCGGTTGTTCATAACAGACGATCTAACACTTACACTACTAAGCTTGAAGGGAGAAGTTTCATACTTAAACCCTTGTCTCCGAAACAAGTCAGCGAGGACTATAAAAGAATGAAGGAATAGAAAGAAGCAACCAAAGCTAAGTCTCCAGTTGGGACAAAAATTGTGGCCATAGACAACAACTCACCGGCCGAGGTAAGAAACACCTATGCAATCATGCAACCAGGTGAGTATCTACGAGGCAAGGACAACGACCAACTGATGATTTGCCTTGTGTACAAGGGTATCTTTCTAAACTCTACTGATGATTTTTCTAACGATAACCGTTTGCCTAGTGCTGTACAAAGTGTTTTGCAGGACTTTGGAGACATGTTTCCCGAAGAAATGCCAGGTGGATTGCCTCTGTTGAGAGGAATCGAGCACCAGATTGACTTCGTACCGGGGTCTCAAATCGCCAACAAGCCTGCATACCGGTGTAATCCCGAAGATACCAAAGAGCTCCAAAGGCAGGTTGATGAATTGCTGAACAAGGGCCTTATTCGAGAGAGTTTGAGTCGTTGGAACATTCCTGTTATCCTTGTCCCGAAGAAAGATGGAAAATGGCGAATGTCCATTGATTGCCGAGCAGTCAATAAAATCACGATAAAGTATCATCATCCTATCCATCCATTAGATGACATGATCGATGAGTTAAGTAGTTCTTCATGCTTTTCGAAGATAGACCTCAGGTCCTGTTACCACCAAATCCGAATGAAACCCGGCGACGAGTGGAAAACAGTATTCAAGACCAAATTCGGTCTCTATGAATGGTTAGTGATGCCTTTTGGCCTCTCTAATGCACCGAGCACATTCATGCGACTGATGAACCATGTGCTCAAGCCGTTCATAAATAAGTTTGTTGTCATTTACTTCGATGACATACTTATTTATAGTAAATCTGTGGATGAACATATCGAACACCTAAGGCTAGTGCTTGATAAGCTTAGAGAAGAGTAGTTATATGCTGACTTCAAGAAATGTGCCTTTTATGTCGAACGTGTAGTCTTTCTAGGATTCGTTGTGACTGCTAATGGTGTTGAAGTCGATAAGTCAAAAGTTGAAGCCATCAAAGATTGGCCAACTCCAACCTCTGTATCTCAAGTTAGAAGCTTTCATGGCTTAGCTAGCTTTTACTGAAGGTTTGTTCGTGACTTTAGCACCGTGGCAGCTCCTTTGACCGAGCTGGTAAAGAAAGACCATCCATTTGTGTGGGGAGAGTACCAAGAGAGGGCTTTCCAAGAGTTGAAATGGAGGCTTTACTCTGCCCCGTTGTTGCAACTCCCTGACTTCGGCAAAGCATTCGAGGTCAAGTGTGATGCGGCCGGAGTTGGGATCAGAGGAGTGCTCATGTAAGAATCGAAGCCGATCGCTTACTTTAGCGAAAATTTTATGGGTGCAACCTTGAATTATTCTACGTATGACAAGGAATTGTATGCCCTCGTTCGAGGACTCGCCCATTGGCAGTATTACTTATGGCCGAGAGAGTTTGTGATTAAAAGTTATCATGAGTCTTTCAAACATCTCAAAGGCCATGAGAAATTAAATCGAAGACATACCAAGTGGGTGGAATTTATTGAGAGCTTTCCCTATGTAATTCATTACAAAAAGGAAAAAGACAATGTTGTGGTTGATGCACTATCAAGGAAATTTTCCTTAGCGACCACTCTCGTCTCAAGGCTCATGGGATTCGAAAGCATCAAGTCGATGTACGAAGACAATCCCAAGCTGAAAAGCATCATTGACGTAATCTTGAGTGGCCGAAGGGTTGAGAAGTATTAGTGGCACGATTGCTACCTCTTAAAGAATGGGAGGGTTTGTGTGCCAGTGTCATCGTGGAGAGAGCTTTTGGTTAGAGAAGCTCACTCTGGAGGCTTGATGGGACACTTCGGTGTCGACAAATCTCTTGGTATCTTAACCGAGCAGTTCCATTGGCCAAAAATGCGAAGAGATGTGGAAAAGCTTTGCAATGCTTGTATAGATTACAAGAAAGCTAAATCGAGGTCCAACCCTCATGGTTTGTATACTCTATTACCTTTTCCTAATCGACCGTGGGTTGATATATCCATGGATTTTATTATGGGGTTACCGAGGTCGGGGGTGGACATGATAGCTCTTTGCCATAGTCGACCATTTTTCCAAAATGGCTCACTTTATTTCTTACAAAAAGTGTGATGATGCACAACATGTAGCTACTTTGTTTATTCCTAATGTGTTGAAATTGCATGGTGTGCCTCGTACTATTGTGAGTGATCGAGACTCGAAATTCTTGAGTCATTTCTGGAAATGTTTATGGGGTGCCCTCGGCACCAAGTTACTATTCTCGACATCTCACCATCCTCAGACTGATGGACAGACCGAAGTAGTTAACCGAACCTTGGGAGCTTTGCTTCGAGCAATGACCAAAGGCAAGGTCGGAAACTGGGCTGATCGTTTGCCCATGATGGAATTTGCATATAATGGAACTGTGCATCGAATGATTGGAATGACTCCGTTTAAATGTGTGTATGGTTTTAGCCCTTTAATTCCATTTGATTTAACCTCATTGCCTCGAGATTCTATTATTGATTTTGAAGGTACTCGGCGAGCCACTACCTTGATCGAGGTGCATGCAAAGCTAAAGAAGAACCTCGAGGAAGCTTATGCCAAAGTTGCATCGAAGAAAAACAAGGGGCGCAAAAAGTTAGAATTAAATAAGGGAGATTGGGTGTGGGTTCACTTTCGAAAGGAACGATTTCGAACCTAAGGAAAGGAAAGTTGGCTCCTCGAGGGGACGGTTCGTTTCAAGTGCTGAGCAAGATCAACAACAATGTTTATGTGATTGACCTCCCTGGTGAGTATAATGTGTCCAACATCTTTAATGTTGCCGACTTAACTCCTTGTGTTGTAGGCCAAGCATCAGAGGCTGAAGAGGGCTCAATTTCGAGGACGAAACCTTCTCAAGAAGGGGAGAATGATGCAGCCCGAACACGTGCTGATCAAGTGTTCAATCCATTGAGGCCAATGACACGAAGCTAAGCCAAGCTGATGCATGATGTTCACATTCAACTGGCGTGGTCGGGAGAAAGCAACTGCTCTAAGCTGATTGGCCGAGCTCAAGAACCGGAGGCTTCATCTGCAAGCTTGAGCTCGAAGAAGGAAGCGACCGAGCACCCAACCGAACGCTCAACATCGACGCCGAAGGGTAAAACAAAGCAATCAACCGAAGTAGAGCATTCGATGTCTAACAAGCTGAATTGAACAACTGAGAACCAAAGTCAAGTGTTCGAATTGAAGCGTGTGTTCGAATTTCAAGTGTTTGGTTGAAGGAGTAACCAAACACTCAATTTATTCAGCCCTGCGTGGCTTGCTCCTATTGGTCGTCTGTGACCATTTTACTATCTTGTTCCTAGAATAGTCTATATAAACTCCTTTACATTTCATTTATAAGAAGCTAGTTAGTTTTGATGAATGATTAAACATAGTTGTTGCTATTGAAAGTCTCTGATGGAGCCGAACCCCGATGTGGGTTTTTAAAGAACTTGTGTCATTCGGTGTTGAATCGTTTGAACAATCTTCTTCTTGGTCATTCAGTTTGCAAGAAGCATGACTTCTTGAGGATTGTTGCTTAGCGTTAGGTGCATCATGACCTCCGATTCAATCGAACCCGAGACCAGTTCCTCGATGTTCTTTTGAATCGAAGCAAGATTTGTCTTGCTTCTAGCTTTGTTCTTGTTATTTTTCCGCATTTCATCGTGCTTAGCTTTACCTCCGGTTTAGCTTGCACCATTAACTGGTTCTTTCAAGCAGACAACTTGAAAGTTGAAAGCTTAAAAACTACCAAAAGCTTCGCTATTTGGCTAATTTTTCAAAACTTTCTCTTAAGTCTTCATTTTGAGTGAGAAAAGGGGCAGTCGTGGGTTCCATGCAACCGTCCCTTCCTACGGGCTCTAAGATTTAAGGGGTGCTACGAATGGCGGATGTTATGAACGATAAAGTCAAATAGTTTGCAATATTTATATACAATACATTAATAAATTGCAGAAGTAAACAAAAGAAAAACAAAAAAGAAAACAGGTTAGTATATAATAATAATAATAAATATTGCAAAATAAATAGACAATGATAAAGGCAATAAATCCCAAAAATTAAATCTCGTTATGGTTAGGACTTTGAGTCTCCCTATTGGAGTCGCCATTCTGTCACACCCATATTTTTACTTAACTAGGAGCGAGTCAAGACTCGGGTTTGACTGGGTAACTCATTTGAGTTTGAAATTGGAGTCGCCACCTAATATAAGTTTCTAAGGTGTATTAGGTCATCTAAATATCTAAGGTAGGGTCTTGTTCAATAAAAGCACATTTTCAGAGATTCGAGGGTAAGAAGTCCAAGTGACTCAGGGAAAAAGATGTTAGGCACTTCCCCAAGTTCCACAAAAAGTGGTCCGCCCGAGCTATTACTTTTGGGATGTCAAAAGGTTATAAAAAAATATTAGCAACATTTGCAAATTATATTTCTAGCTTAGGGGGCGAAATCATAATCAATTATGCTAACAGGTTCAGTCATGCAAATATTTGGATGGGAAGAAAGGACTAAGTATTGGGCTTTCAGAATTTTGCATAAACGACCTAAGCCCAACACCTTTTAGCCTCAAATTTCACGACCATTAAGTTAACCAGGTTCATATTGCAAATAAAAACCCGAATCAGTTCATTTACGTAATTTAAATGTTTAACACGGTTTTGTAGAAATAGCCAGTTTTGAAAGAAAACATTTTCAGATTTTGTCACAAACTAAATTGGGGTTATTTTTGAAAGAATATATTAGCCATTTAGGGTCGGTGTGATTTGACATCAGTTGTCGAGTCCTAACCATAATGGCTATTTTATTTTAAGGGTCAGTCTAGTAAAATATGTATATAAGGGCTATCTTTGAAAACGGATTCACCAAAATACACAAAATACACATAAGGGGGCTATCACACATAATATATACCTATATAGGCATGCAAATACATGACCACATAACTTTAGCTTTTAGAAAAATACGTATACATGATTGTATAGTAGACCCCATACTTATAGTCCCCTATAAACTATGATATTAGTATATAAGAGATTAAAGTTGGTTTAAAACAAGTTGTACACATAAAAGGCCACATTTTACAAAAATGTTTTGGGCCTCTATGGTTTAAGCAAAGAGGGTCCGTTTTAATTTTGCAGAAATAGCACATAATTTAATATGCATTGCACAAATGGCCCCTATTTCATAAAATCAAACAATTTTCACAATTCAAACGACTAAGTTGTTTGATACTTTACTTAAACCGTTACTGCATGCTTAGATAACCAGTTCACAAATCGATCATGCAAAACCTAGTTTCAAAACTCATGATGGAAGCACATAAAGGGGAGAAAAGGTCAGTGATGGCCCCTGGGTAGCTAAATACACAGTTCACAACTAAGTAACCTGTTATAAAATGATCGAACACAGACAGGGAAGATCCTAGAAAGGGAGACTATAAAGTTAGAAAAGGGATAGGGATAATGCCCTGTGCACTCCGAGTATAGCCTGTTTAGGCGTAATTTTCCAGGATAAGGGAAGCCTTTATCAGGCTCTTAAAAACACCCAAAGAACCTGTAAACCAAACTCTGGTATAGCCTTAGGCTATCCACATACATGCTGCAAAAGGAGGTTAGCATAGGGCAAATGTAGAGCCCCAAAACAAAAACACATAGAGGCAGGGATCACACCAGGAAGTCTCAAGCATGGTCAGTTCAAATATAAGGCCAAGTAGGGGTGTATGCTATGTTTGTCTACCCTATTATCACGTCAGAAACAGGAAAATATTTGATGGTGCAGGTGATGGCAAGATTTCTTCCCAGAAGAATATCCAGAAAGAGTGAGAGAAGGTCCCAGAGGTGAAACCACAATTTTTTTACCCTTGCTTCATAGTCTTGCCTTTTTTATAGTAGGTGTATGTTTGTGAAGTGTGTTCAGAAAAGAGAAGGAAGTATTTTTGCTTTGTAGTGTGTGTGTTCTTTATATGAACTGTCATAGAATAAAAATAATTCGACTTATAAAGGTGTGAGGGGTGGGGATTTAAATTTGAACAGGTAAAGTAAAGAAGGCAAAGTGATATGATTTTTCATAATTAAAAGGATTCCCTTAAGTAATCTTTCCAAATATGGATTAATTAAAGCCCTAAACCTAAGGCAAACAGGATCTTAAATAAGCACGATTACTTCTCTTTGACAATAACAAAACCAAAATTCAGAATCAGTTTATAAAAGTATTCTAGTCTAATTTAGGTTCGAAATCCCCTTGATTGCATTAACAGGTTCCCCTTAAACTCAAGTTGGTACTATATCAATTACTAAAACTATTTTCCATTCAAATATAAATCATACGCTAATCACAGATTTCAAATTGGATCCACTGATCTTTCCCTAATTGTGCAAATTAAATTTCAATCCAAGCAAATCATGTGATTATGTATTTTAATAAAATAGGAGACTAAGTTCAATGCAAAACAGAATGGACGAGCTATCATGGATGCTAGGGCCTAAATTGAATAAAGATGACATGGAACAAGCCACGAATGTTTCAAATCCAGAAATGCAAAAAACTCAGAGCAAAGTACAACTTAAATCAGTGAATTAAGCAAGAATTACTGATCAAGAAGAATTTTACCCTAACTAATTAACAAACAATACGCGAGCATGTTAACACATACAAAATTAAGCAAGTTTTAGGCATAGATATCATGTAGGCTCGAGAATCAGTCAAAGAAAAGGGTTAGAGGTTACCCCGCTTAACTTTGATATCGTGTCGAATTAGAATCAACTCCAGTTGCCCAAGTATAAGGGTTTTTTCCATTTTTTCGGTGGTCACTTTAGGTTTCATTTAGCAATGGCCGGAGTTCTCTTTCCGGCGACAGAGGCACATATCGACAAGAGGTCGGATTTTAACCTTCGTCAAATAGAGAAATTGGCAAGAGAGTTTTGTTGCGGAGATCAATTGGAGCATTGGGATGTATTTAGTTAAGAGATGCACCGGTAGAAGTGGCCGAAAAGTAGTGTAGCAGTGATTGCGTTAGGGTTTAGAGGGTGAGAGAGAGAGAGTAAGGATGAGGGGCGACGGGTCCGTGAGGAGAAAATAAAGGGACCTAGTAGGGTTTTGGGGGGTGAGATGTAATTAAAAATGGAAAGGGGGCTTGTGGCCGTCGGATCAAATGTTTGGGCGGTTGAGATTAAGCCACGTCTACGTGACGTGGCACTGACGTGTATAAGTGGGAGTGTGAGGTGTACAAATGCAGAGGTGTATATGTATATGTGTATAAAACGTATATATTGTGTATAAATGGGTATAAATACCTACAAAATATGTATAAAAATTGTATTAAATGCTCATAAAATTATAAAAAAAATCAGAACATTAATTTTAAAGACTAAATGGCTAAGGATGACTATTATTTTGAATTTTAAAATAATTTGTGCAATTTTACTAAAATATGAGTAATTACAAAAATTTGTCATTGAACGTGTGAATTTTGTAAATAACCATAGCTTGTGCTAGTGTCCTTAAAAATAGCTTAATTAGCGTGATCGTGTGAGATAATGATTTTAACAAATTGTAGTTTCTTCTCTAGTCTTAGAAAAATAAAAATGTCGCTTCCACAAGACAATGTGCATGCAGTTCAAAATGGCCATGCTTTTCAAATGGCCATGAAAATAACAGACATGGCGCGATCTGTATTGGGAGATTGTAGGGTTAGAGGGAGACATTGAGGGGCTGACCCGTACAATAGAGCAGCTTCAAATATTAATTATTCGACAAAATCAGAGGCTTGGAAGTAATGAATGAGAAATGAGAAGGACTAAGAGGGCAACGAGACAAATTCCAACCTACAATGAAGTGGATAGTCCTCCACAGTCACCAGTATGAAGCATTAGCACTAATTTTACTATTTTTAGGATTTTATAATTTTTTAAGTTGAAATTAAGTTATGTAAGCAAGTTTATTTTTGTTTTATAGTTATGTATGTTTTTATCACAGGGTTATGTATTATATATTGTGTTGGCCAAAATTTGATTAGAACAACAAAACGAATTTGTATTGGGTTAACTAGAAATTATTCGTATCAAAGCCACAAAAAAGACGAGAATTTAGACAAAGAAAACGAGACCAAAGATTGAAAGTAAAGTATAAGCGTATTTTGTGTAATTCTGCATGCAATACATGATATTCTCATGGATATTATAGCCTACAGAAATAATAACAATCAATGTACTTTATGACCACTATTCCATGTTTTGATCGTGGTTGACCCATGATCTCCCGATTAAATGTGTAGTCAACGGTCGTCAATTGCAAAAGGTGAGAGCTAGATCTTCCTCGAGGAGTGAACCTTGTGCCTCGTGATGGTTGTCTGCCTATCGCCTCGTGGGAGAGCCTGTGGCCAACCTTCATTTCGTGCTCGAGTCATCTGGCCTCTGAAACTGGGTGAGCCTTTGAGTGCTAGTAAATGAAGCGCTCAACCTTAACAAGCCTCGAGCCCTTTCTTTTTAACCTCGTTGGTTTTTCACCCAATATAGATAGTCCCCGCACCCCTCGGATAATAGTCAGAATTTTCTGAGGGGTGGAAATGATTCAGCGGGAGATCGGCGTGGCTTCTTATGCGCCATGAATTTTGAAAATGGTGGTTGTCACTCCATATTCCCATCCATCACACATGTCCTTTGCTAATTGGACGCTACTTTTCGCTCCTCCTTCCCCATACAAATGCAATGATGATCTTCCTCACCCCTGTAAATAGCCCAACTTGCTTTTTTTCTTCCTCACTTTCATTTTTCTTCCAACAGTGTTTTTTCAGTAATTCTGCTCTTTGAAATCTTTCTTCTCAGTTTAAAACTCTTTCAAACATCCAATGAAAATGTCTGCTACTCACTCAGCACAAAATTCCTCAGGGCCTTCTGGAGAAAGGACTCCTGAGGTCGCCACTATGATCGTGGGTGATGAAATAGTAAATGTTCTGATTCCCTTAAATATTCTTCCACCATTGGATGACAGCATAGAGGCGACATCGCACCACAGCGATTTGATTCCCCGTCAATGCAAAGCCACCGCCAACCGCGACGTTATTGATGAGATGGGATGTGAAGAGGATGATGCTACCACTGAGGGTGGTGGTGTTAAGTCAAAAATCCCAAACCCCATGAATGAAAACTCCCCTTTGAAAGAATTGACTCCCGAGGACGTTATCCCTTCGAAGCTTGACCTATCGAATGACTTCATGATGCAAGTCCAAACTGAAGCCGACGTTAGAAGGAGGTGGAACATTCTAGTTTGAGCCTCCTCGAGGCTAATCACTTAATCCAGTATTCATTTGGTTCGGGAGGATTGCAAGTGGGGTTCCGAGGTCAGAGTCAGCATCCCGGCTCCAGAGAGTCGAACTTATGACATAGTAGATGTGAGCTCTTTCGTTTACACCTACCCTTTCACAATAGGATTCACCCTCTCTATTCACAAGGTGGTAGATATCTTTTGCCGAACCTACGATGTGCGCATAGCCCAGATCAAACCTGGTTTCTGGAGGATCGTCCAATGCCTCGACTACTAGAGTAAAGAGGTTGGTGTCTCCTTCACCTTTGATCATTTTATTTCCCTCGTTTCTCCAACTTTGCATAAGGATGGAGTTGTTCAGCTCAAAAAACGAGGCAGG
This sequence comes from Petunia axillaris subsp. axillaris, assembly GCA_029990575.1. NCBI lineage: Eukaryota > Viridiplantae > Streptophyta > Magnoliopsida > Solanales > Solanaceae > Petunia > Petunia axillaris. Next base: position 131,909,682 of record JARKNS010000003.1, on the reverse strand, counting down.
TTCTCTCTGATCACAAAAGGCGAGGACACTGAGAATCGTGGGTGGAACGAGCGCTTCATGTTACTGCACACGAGCCTTCTTTCTTCGAGGTGCTTTCCCGAGCAGTGGAATCGAAAGCGTAAGTTTTTTCTTCGGTTACTTTTGACAAATTTTTATTTCATCATATTTCATATAATTATTAGCTCAACCATTTTTCAGCCAAGTCAGTTCCCATCGCACCCCCTAAAAATTTGACAGCCTGGGTGCAAGCTATCATCGGGGCTAAGCCAAGGGAAGAAAGATCGTGGATGGTTTTGGCTGCCTTGGACGAAAATCAATGGGCGTGCAAGCGTCATGGTTAGACATTCCTTCTTTCTGTTGACTCATTCTCCCACAGCTTTTTCCTTATCACCTCTTGTTTTCCTCAGGTCTCACTAGTAAGGCGATCATGACACCAAAAGAGAAGAAGAAAAAAGATATGAAGAAAAAGGCCCCCGAGACAGGAGAAGCTTTGAATGAGCTCGAGGATCTAGTTGGATCCTACGGAAAGAAGAAGAATAAAAAAAAGAGAAGACTGCTCTCGAGGGGTCATCAAGCCAAGGTAAACATATCTTCTTTCCTTTTCGTTACATCTAACTCCATTATTCTTTGCTGACCCTTTCTTCTTTTCCCCTTTTATTAAAGCTCCAAAGAGGAAAAAGCAACATTCAAAGAAATCCTCCGTGGCCAAACAGGCAAGAGTGGAGGAGGCTGTCGTCCCCGAGGGGGTCACTCCTCCTCATTGAGGGTTAGTTGATGAGCCCGAGGAAATGGAAACTCAAAAAGAGATCGAGACTATTTATCTCGAGACGTCGGCTCAATCGCCTAATAAGGCCAAAGGAACAACTCCTTCATTGGCGAATAAAAGGAAGAACATAGATGAGAAGCCTCGTTCTGAAGCGATTGAGCTTCCCTCCGACCTTTGCCTCTTGAACAACGATGTGGCAGTGCCTGTCAGCTGTGAAGGACTCGTTGGGCCATTGGAGCATGAGCGTATCAGGAAATCTCCTATTGCCGAGCTGATGACTACTGCAGCCCAGCATGCCATTCAGGTATTTTTGCTTCCCTTTTCCTAGGCTCAGTTACTCCATTTCTCGCCATAACTCCTTGGTCGACCCCTTGCAGGGGTACATACTTGTGATCAGAGCTGCTGAGATCGAGACTCATCGAGTTGCCATTTTTCAAGAAACCAAGGATGAATGGGACCAAGAAAGGAATGGTCTACAGTCTCGAATAGTTGACTTGGAAAAGCAACTTCTCGAAGCCAAGATCAAGTTGGATGATGCTCGGGTAGCTGCTGATAAAGCTGACGTCGAGGCGACTAAAGCTCGGGAAGCTGCCTTTGTTGCCGAGGCTAGAATGGTGTCATTGAAGGAGACTTTGAAGGCCGACCTCGAAACTGAGCGAAAAAGGATAACCGGTGAGGCTAAGGTTATACTTAGCAGAAATGCTAAAAAAATTGAGTGGTGGTAAAAGAAATCTCTCTCAAGATAAACGAGCTAACTGCGGAGAAGAAGCGTCTCGAGGCTGAGTTAGCGATCCTTCATGGTAAGATAGCTTCCTCTTCATCGAGGAAGAATAGGAGAGCCACAAAAGCTAAGGTTGAAAAGAACTTGGTTATCAATCAAACGAGGCTAACAACTCTCAAACAACACGAGCAGGGTAAACCTGTACAGAGAGAAAACCAAGGCTGAGAGTGATGCCATGAAGGCCCAACAACTACTGAACCAACTCCTGTTGAGTAGTTAGAGTTCGAGCAAGAAGGAAAATGAGGGTTCAGATGCTTCAACCTCTGGGGCCGAAGAATGATGTTTTCCAGTGTACCTTTTGTTTTTGCTTTTTAGGCGTTGGGCCATCCGTAAATCTTTTCATGTTTGCTCTATTTCTTAAAGCTTTTGATATATCATTTGAATATTTGCTTGCAACACTTAGATGAATTTTCGACAAATTCGAATGTTAGCTATTCGAATGTAGGCTAGCTTAGAACGACGTCTCGTTCTTCGAGTTGGGGCATAAGTAAAAATTGGCCTTTATGACTGCATAAAAAAGAAATTGAATCAAATTTTATTCCATCGATGAGTCCGAGGTGACTTATATAAACCTTTAGTCGTACTGAGACTTAAGCAAATTACAAAGCCATTTTGAGTACTGAATAGCTAGGCTAACTCTCTAGGGAGCAGTCCCCGATGTATGGATAGCCATTCAGAGTCCTCGGTTCCCCTTGCATCCCCCCAGTGGTTGAGTGTGAAGAATGAAGAGCCGAGCACTTGTTCCGTTCGGCCTGAGCATTTCAAGCACTGTTATACTGATGTCGTGGGTGAAGAATTATATTTTAACGAAGGGTAATGTTCCTTGATGTCAAAAATAATATCACTTTAAATTGGAAACATTCCAATTCAGAGGCTCTTGATTGCCTTGACGGTCCTCGAGTTGACATGATCCCTTTCTTGTGACAGCTTTAATTCGATACAGCCCCTCCTAATTTTGCAGCTAATTTTCCTGCTTTCTTCTCTTTGTCGTTTGATTTGAAGCTTTCAAGACGTAATAACCAACTTGAAAGGCTCTGAACTTAGCTTTTCTATTCAAACAAGCTTCAATTTGTTGCTTTTGAGCAGCCAAACGAACCAAAGCCATTTCCCTTCATCCTTCAAGCAGATCTAGCTCCACGCACATAGATTGTTGATTTGACTCTTTGGAAGCTTGAGCATTCTGAAGGCTTGACTCACCTACCTCGACAGGAATCAACGAATCGATCCCATAGGCAAGGGAAAATAGAGTCTCCCCCGTGCTATTCTTCTCTGTCGTTCTCATTTCCCACAATACTCTGGGCAACTCATCGGGCCACGATCCTTTAACTTCATCCATTCTTTTCTTAAGATTGTCCATAACTATCATGTTTGAAGACTCAGTCTGCCCATGAGCACTGGGATGGTAAGGCGTTGAAACTACCCTTTTAATCTCCCATTTGGCAAAGAAGGTTGTTACAAATGAATTGTTTAATGTTAGCACACATTATCTCCCTCGGAACTTCAAACCTGCATATAATATTTCTCCAAATGAAATTGATAACTTCCTTCTACTGAAACTTGGGAAAGAACCATGCCTTGACCCATTTGGTGTATTAATCAGTGAGCACAAGGATAAACTTCACACCACTCTTTGCCTTCGGAAATTGGCCTACGACATCTATTCCCCATTTCATAAATGGCCACGGCGATACAATCGAGTGCAATGACTCGGCCTGTTGATGAATCAGCGAGGCATGTTTCTGACACTTATCATATTTTTGACAAATGCCTTGGCATCCTCACTCATCCCGGGCCAATAATAGGCAGCTCGTAGAAGTTTACGTATGAGGGCTTTTCCTCCCAAATAATTTCTATATTCGCCCTCGTGCACTTCTCTCATTACGTAACTATACTCCCCTGGACCTAAAGATTTAGTCATCGGGCCACAATAGAGCCTCTTGTACAACTGTCCATGCACGAGCGAGTATGGAAAAACTTTTCTTCAGAGTTTCTCAGCTTCCCTTTTGTCTGCTGGGAAAATCCCCAAATCCAAATAAGAGATAAATTTGGTTCGCCAATCCCAATGCCTACTGACCGCATTAACTTCACACTTCATTTTTTCCATCGAGGATGTGAGTACCCGAACCTCTGCGTCAGTCATCGAGTCCCCAGTCTTGATTACCGAGGCCAAGTTTGCCAACGCATCGGCTTCGGCATTCTCCTCATGACAGATTTGCTGAATTTTCCACTCTTGGAATTCTCCCAGGGCCTTTTATGCTCGAACCACGAAATGCTTCATTCTGGGCTCCCGAGCCGAAAAATTGCCAAGGATCTGATTGCTACTAACTGCGAGTCACTTTTTAACTCAATTCTTTCAGCCCCCATTTTCTTAGCCAATTCTGATCCCGCTATAGAAGCCTCGTACTCAGCTTCATTGTTAGTCAACTTTCAAAATTTCACTGAATGCCTCAGCGTTTCCCCAGTTGGGGTGAAAAGCACTATTCCGAGCCCCGAGTCGTTGGGATTCATTGCACCATCAGTGAAATGTCTCCACACTCTATCAGCCAGACCCCTCGAAAGCAGATTTTCTTTTTCTGCCTAGCACTGAAGTCAGCCACGAAGTCTACCAAAACTTGAGATTTTATGGAAATATGAGGCTGGTATACAATATCGTATTCACTTAACTCAACCGCCCATTTAGATTACCTCCCTGACAATTCAGGTTTATGCAATATTGTTCTCAAGGGAAAGGTTGTAACTATAGCTATGAGATGACATTTGAAATAAGTGCGAAGCTTTGGAGCTGCCATAATTAACACAAGTGCTAATTTTTCTAAATTAGGGTACCTTGTTTCCGTGCCAAGAAGAGTTTTGATGACATAATAGATTGGTTGTTGCTTCCCATCCTCTTCTCGAACTAACACGGCACTAACAGCCACCTCAGAGATGGCTAGATATACCAACAACGTCTCCCCATCCTTTGGCTTAGCAAGCAGTGGAGCGTTCATAAAGTAATATTTTATTTCCTTCAATGCATCTTTACATTTGAGGGTCCACTCGAAGGTTGTGTTCTTTTTCAAGACAAAAAAGAACTTATGGCATCGCTCGGATGACCTCGAGATGAACCTACATAGAGCAGCAAGTCGTCCAGTCAGACACTGGACTTCCTTTGGGCTTGTCAAATCCTCAGGATTTTTTGTATAGCCTTTATTTTATCAGGATCTGCTTTGATGCCTCGTTTAGAGACGATAAACCCCAAGAATTTTCCCGAGCCAACTCTAAAGCACACTTTTTAGGGTTTAGCTTTATACAATATTGCCTTCAGATGCTTCCCTCAATTGATTTAAGTGATATTCCAACTGAATTGACTTCACGAGCATGTTATCTATGTAAGCTTCCATTGTTTTGATGATAAAATCTTTGAACATTCGACACACCAACCTTTGATAAGTCGCCCCTGCATTTTTGAGACCGAAGGGCATCACCTTGTAGCAATATGTTCCTTCATCAGTGATGAAAGACGTTTTCCCTCGTCGCTTGGTTCAATCAGATTTTTATTATACCCCAAATACGCATCAAAGAATGTCAATAATTTATGCCCAGCCGTGGAGTCAATCAACCTGTCTATCTAGGGCAGGGGATATGAATCCTTCAGACAGGATTTGTTTAGATCGGTGTAGTCAACGAACATTCGCCATTTGCCATTTGCCATTTTTCTTTGGTACTACCACCACGTTGGTGAACTAATCGGATTATTTTACTTCCCCGATGAAGCTGTTATCAAGCAACTTCTTCATCTCATCTTGTATTGCTTTCTTCTTTACACCAGTATGTTGTCTCTTCTTTTGCTTCACCGGGGTATGTTTGGGATCCACGTTCAACTTATCTGTCATTATTTTTGGGTCAATCCCAACTATATCCACGTGAGACCAAGTGAAGCAGTCGTCATTGGCCTTTAACAACTCAATAAAGGCTTTCTTCGATTCGGTATCCAACCCTAAGGCAATGAATACCTTTCTTTCTGGGAATTCCTTCGATAGAGCGAAAGATTCCAGTTCTTCAATGGTGGAGTCCTCGGCTTTTTTCTTTCGAGGCTCTCATATGAATAATGGAGCCTTTTCTATTTCTTCTTGGGATGCAATTCCAAGAACCGTAGTCTCCTCCTCACTGGGCTCCGAGCCAATTAACCGTGATTTGGACGAACCTGCCGAGGTCATCCATTTTTCTGCAACAACGAATAGCACGCCTAAGTCATTCGTTGCTCACTTCGAATGGCTCGAATTCCTGATGGAGTTGGAAATTTGACGACTTGGTGTAAAGTATATGGAACGGCTCCTATCTCATGAATCCATGGCCTGCCAAGAATCGCATTATATCTTCGGTCATTACTTGAAAGATAGTTTCTTACAAACTCCCTCAGCAGTTGTAACGAAGGTAATTTTCCCTAGCATCTGCTCTGTGGAGTTGTTGAACCCTACTAGTGCAATCGTTTTTGGGACGACGAGGTCCTCCAACCATATTTTCTTAATGGCTCCATAATTGATGATGTTTACCGAGCTACCAAGATCAACCAAGACTCTCTTGACATCAAAATTATTGATCCTTAATGTGATTATTAGAGCGTCCTGATGGGGAAACATTATCCCCTCGTAATTTTCCTCGTTGGAGGTTATTTCATTCTCCGCCTTATCGGTTCGGGGCCCTCCCTTCCACGGTGACTGGCAATCTGGCAAACTTTTTGGTGGAAGCGAGGTTAACACCATTCACCCCTGATCCGCCTATTATAACTCTCACTATTTTCTTAGGAAATTGTGCTCCCACCATCGTAGTCGTATCGCAAGAGCGCAACTTTGGATCAAACTTTAATATTAGTTCCCACAGACGGGGCCAATTTATGTTGGCCTAAATCTGATTAAAACGACAAATCGAATTTGTATTGGGTTAACTAGCAATTATTCGTATCAAAACCACAAAAAAGACGAGAATCTAGATAAAGAAAATGAGACAAAAGATTGAAAGTAAAGTATACGTTTATTTTGTGTATTTCTGTATGCAATACATGATATTCTCATGGCTATTTATAGCCTACAGGAATAAAAACCATAATCAATGTACCTTATGAAAATTATTCCACGTTTTGATCATGGTTGACCCACGATCTCCCTATTAAATGTGTAGGCAACGGTCGTCAGTTACAAAAGGTAAGAGCTCGTTTGTCATGAAGTAAGATTTACCCCAAGGAGTGAACCTTGCGCCTCGTGATAGTTGTCTGCCTATCGCCTCGTGGGAGAGCCTCTGGCCAACCTTCATTTCGTGCTTGAGTCGTCGTGCCTCGAAAATTGGGCAAGCCTTTGAGTGCTCGTAAATGAAGAGCACAACCTTACCAAGTCCCAAGCCCTGTCTTTTAAACCTCGTATGTTTTTCACCCAATACACATATTGAATTTTGGGAATATAATTTCAAATCACATTTAATGTTATACAAGAAAGGTTATGCTGTGAACAACATATGTGATTTTTACATTTTTCTCAATGTTAAAATGAGTGTTTCAAGGAAAAAAGACTTAAATTCCTGACAAGATAGTACTTTGCTACTGTAATTTTTCTGTTTTTTAAATGTCTGTGTGTTTCAACTTTGCAGGCAAACGATTGTGTTTACCAATTATGTAACTCCATTTTAAGAGTCATTTTCATTTTTGGTAATGAATTTTAATAGAATACCAATTATAATGTACTGGTATTCTGTCAAATATAACTAGGTGTCCCAGTAGGAGAAAATGGGCTTCTATGCAAAATAATTAGAAGTCCCCATTTGTAAAATCATGATTCTATCCAAAAAGCAAAAGGACAAGCAATGTGCAGTTTTTGGTAAAGAAGAAAGAATCTTCAGCTTTTTTTGACAATGCACAATAATTCAGAACATTTTGTATGTTCTTATAGTATAAATAGATGATTTTGTTATTCAAGAGCATACACAAAAATTTACAGTTTATGATGTCCGATCTCTGGGAAGCAGTGTTGAATATATTAAATCCTCAGTTAGATCAGTTTGTAAGTTAATCATAAACTTTTTTAAAAGTGTCATTTTTGTTGTTATTATGAAGTAACGGTATTCTTTTTCATTATTTCTTGTTTGCTTGCAGATTTTACCACAGTGCTTAGCAATTAGGCTTCCACGACATGATCCCCCAGCTATTCTTATTTGTCGTTGTACTGAATACCGTATGAACTACCAAAAATACAGAAGACAAAAAAAAAGCTTTGCAATGGATGGAGGGAGTTTTTTCATCGTAATAATCTGGAACTAGGAGCTAAACTACATATTAGAATTCTGGAATCCACAGATCGTGTGGTTTTTGATGTTAGCATTTGGCAGCCTCAATTAGAACCTTTAAGTTCTAGTTCTATTTCTGGCTCTACTGTTGAAGACGCCTGATATGATTAGTATGTTTGCCTGTGTGTTTAGTTCTATCTCTATTGTAATTTTTTTCCTGTGTGTTTTCTTTTTCACTTCCTAAGTAAATGATTTTAAGTGTACCAGCTATGTAAGTGGAATGTAACTACCATTTTTGTTTTGGTAATAAATTGTTACTGTTCAGTATTTTTTGTAATTATTATGTAATGGTGTCTTTTCAATTATAAGTTGCAATTGTTACAATAGGTTTGATGTTATGGCTGTAAATACATAACAATTATTAGTTGTTTCTCATCTTATTATTATATTTCAGATTTTTCAAAAACATTTGAGAGTAGTTGTCAATCAACAAATACCACACTCTCTCCCCCCCCCCCCCCCGCTAGCACCAGCACTACCACCATCCCACCAATAACCTCCACCACCGAATAATCTAAATTGGGATGTTGCAATTCTGCAGGGTCAGATGCAAGACAATAATAAGCTAATATAGAAAATTCGCAATGATGTTTGGAATATACGTTACGTCCAAAGGCGACAACTGCGAAGAATCTGGCACTTTATTTATGTTATAGTAGAGGATATAGGATTGGAAATTCCACCAGAATCTCCATAATGAAATATGTGAATTTTCTATGTTGTTATTTTTAATAATTATCCTATAATTTCTTATTTTCTACAACATAAGTATTGGCCCCAGGTCAAAATATTGTTATTCTGTATTTGCATAAATTTATGACTCCAGTACAAACTATTAGGACTTTCTATGTAATTGCACTTTTTCATCAATTAATAAAAAATTTTGTGCTTATATTTTTATATTTTTTTTACTTTGTTAATTTTTTTGCAATGATTTTGTGCATATCTTTGTTTCACTTTTTGTTCAGATATATCGCAATTACAGACTTTGAAAGTTAAAGTAGAGAATCTACTGCGGCTTTCAAGATTGCAAAAGAGTTGTGGGAATATAAAGTGAATTTCAGTATTTTGTGATGTAGCTTACATAATCATTCCAGAATTTTTTTTTGAGTTGTCATGTCATATAAAAATATGAAAGAATCTATCTGCTTTCCTTTGGTATTGTCAAGTACATACTGTGACTTTAATATACATTGCAATAGTCTCAGTTCTATCTTATTCTATATAGATAGGATCCACCCCCCCCCCCAGCAAAAAAAAAAGTGATATCTTTTTATTGGACTTTTTTCTATCTTTTTGCAGAGAAAGATCTAAGTGGAATCTCTGTGATTTCAACCTTGCAAATGTAAAAAAGAAGAAATAGTTTACATCTTTTTCTGAGATGTAATGTCATCTAAAAAGAACAAAGATTCTTCACAGCTTTTTATTATTTTGGAATTTTGAACTGGCAGTTTAGTTTTCTTGTATAAATTACACAGTGGTGTTGTATTTTTATTTATACAAAATTAATATTATTCCAAAAAAAAAAGTAATACAATAGGAAATGGCTTGCAACCATGAAGTAAGAAGACAACAATGGTACAACTTGAAGAATGATGTTAGGAATTTGAAAACTGATCTTGAGTTACTAAAAAATGAGGTATCTATGGTGAAGAACAATTTGGATGTACTGATTGATATTTTTGTAGCGTTCAGAGATAAAAACACTACAGATATGGGTCGTCTTTTTGGCAAGCTTATGGACATTGAATTTCAAAACTTTACGGACTCAACCACTGGCCATACCTCTCGTATCCCTTGTAATTATTAATGTTTTTATCGTGTTTTACTGTATTTTTTATGTATTTTGTAGTGTTTAATGTTTTCATGCTTCCAGCTGTGTGAAGCAAGTGTAATTTAAGTTTATCCTTTTTCATTTTTGTTGTATTTTTTGTGCTTGAGGATGCTTTTGTTGTGTTTAGAAGTATCTTTTTCTATAATTTTATCTCATTTTAATGAAAAATGAATGTAAGTTTGTTTTTGTTGTATGAAAAATATTGATCATTTCATCGCAATATTAGCAAAAGCAAAGAATAAAAAACTTAATCTTATGCTTAGATAGGGTCCCAGTGAAACAATCTTAGGTAGTCGTTTCGAGAGTTAGGACTCCTATTGGCGTGACAACCATTTTAAAATCTTTGTAAGATCCATTAGGACCTGTCTGTAAAATTTGAGCTAAATCGAACCTCGTTTGGTAGATATCGGAAGAAGGTTTTAGTTTCCGTTATCGGTAAATTTTTGTGAATCTTAAAAAGAGGTTTTCGAGCTCGATTTCGGCGAATGAGCTCAGATTAAAAATCCGAAAGTATTGTTAAGTTTGTATGATTATTTGTGACTTGTGTGAAGTTTCAGAAGTGAATTCCGAGGTCGTTCGGATAGTTTTCATTAAAATGCCGAAAGTTAAAGAATTTCAACTTTTCCATTTAATTCATATCTTGAGCTTCGAAAATCTGATTCAAGATCCATCTTTGCGAGTACGTCACATAAATTTTTAATAACTTGCTTGAAAAATTTGGAACTATTCTGCATTTTGTAGGGCTGCGTTTTAATTTTCGTCACGATAGCAAAATTTTAAAAAAGAGAGAGAGAGAAAATGGAAAAAATAAAATAAGAATGAAAGCAAAAGGAAGAGGCGGTGGCTGCCAAGGGATTAGCTTTAAAGTCAAAGGAAAATAGAAACAAAAGAGAAACAAGGAAAATGAAACAGAAACAAGAAAGTGTGAGAAAGTACATGCGAAAAAATGCCATAAAATAGAGAAAGGAAGGGAGAAAGGGAAAGAAAAAATAGAATTTTTACCCCGAATCATTCAGGTAATGATGTTAATTCATTATTTTTGTTTATTATGTGTGTTTGAATATATCTTAACGATAGAAATTGGGATATTAGACATCGTTCTAATAAGTTATATTGATAGTTTAAAGGGTTAGTTGGTGATGCATGGAAAACGCAGAAAGTAAAGATAACGATAAAAATGAGACATGGCTCGAACAAATAACCCAAGTAGCACCGAAGAAGTTTCGATATACCCCGAGAGATCGTCAAGGAACACCTACGCTAAGCAACTACTCTCGAGTTACACCCGGAACCCGCAAGTAGAATGATTGGGGAGGGGTTGATGTTCAACTAGAATCCACTAGTAGAAGACAAGTCCCAAAACATGGTTGGTTCATTAACCAAAGATTTCAACTCTTACAAAATCCATTATTCATCAAAAACAAGCTAACTAATGAAATAAGCTATCTAAGGCTATTTATAGAGGTTTCTAAGCTTCAAGTAAAAGGTCTAAATTTCTCATACATTAGGCTTTAAATTAAAAGACCATGCAAGGCCAAAATAGTAAAAGGACACCAAAAATCTCTGGTGTCTAACGTTTGGGCGGAGCGCACCATATTTTGATCAGTGGGTTGGGGTAGGAGGACCGCCTGGTGCTGAGGCGGAGTGCCTGGCTCCTGTGCTTCTTGGGCGGAGTGCCTGCTTGGCCTAGGCGGGGCGCCTGGCCTGGGACCTTCTTGACACGTCTTCAATTCACCTCCAACGCTCTTGACTTCTAGTCCTTTGCACCCTTCAAGCTTGGCACATGTTGGAAAGTGTCTTGGCTCGATTTTCCCCGCATCATCCTCCTCTTCTTGAAGAGATTTCGTCCTCGAAATCAATGCGTTCACGTCCATGGAATCATCATATCCTCTGGGTGCCGAATGCTCTCCTCCCTTGTATTTCTTGAACGTCACTTTTACATAGGCTTCTTCCAAGATCTTCCATGCGTTAACATGGAGCTTAGGACCTACAAGCAACAACAAGCAAACACAAAATCTCCCGCTTCGAAGGTAGGTTAGTGAAAGAAGTTTGGAAAATACGCTCTTATGGTTTAACCCAGCATCAATAATAAGCACAAATATCAAATTTCCAAGGAGATCATCAAGTACTTGGCTCAATGAAAACATGCACTTAACACATTAATGAGAAAATAGGTCACGGGGACGTGGAAAATGCAGGATCAAGCTATCAAAATCCCCTTGAACCTTAAGCTCAAGATCAACAAACCAATCCCTCCTCAAAGTGTGATCGGCATGTGGAGTGGAGTGAGTCAAATAACCCAACCTACAAGTAGCATCAAGTACTCCACTCCCCTTCTTTAGAGCATACTTACTCACACCAATGGATTCCTCCTCACCCCCAATTTCACACCTAATAGATCCTTCCCACAAGACAAACTATCAAGGAAGGTATTGATAATGGCCTCTTCTTCATCATAACCCAAACAAGCAATAAGAGGGTCACTCAAAGAGTCATTTACCTCATTCAAATTCTCACACAATGGGTTGCCTAAGGAGTCCAACCCTTCGCACCATAGGGGTTTCATTTGACTACCCACCCTAGTCCGATACAAGTCATTACCCCTAATGAGGATGCCTTCAAACAGTGGATTAGTAAAAGTATGCATCTCAATATTATGATCAAGCATAGACAAGTTATCAAGACTAGGTTCACTTGAGGAGTCATCATAGACAGCTTTGTCCAATTCATGCAATTAGGACTCCTCAAGGTCACTATCCTCACCATAACACATTGGTCCACCATATAGAAGCATATCAATAAGGGTGTGATCAACCCTTTTGTCAAAGATTGGTGGTGTGTCATAACAAAGGTCATAATCGTTGTCAACTATCAAATCTACACTAGGGAGAGGCTCATTAAACAAGAAGCTCACATCATGATGTGGCATAGCATCCCTCCCAACTAGTGTTACACAAGCACACTCAAGTTGACTACTAGACTCGTCACTAATGGCATATTCACTAGATGCATCACAAGAACCAACTAGTGTTGAATCATCACAAGACAAATAGTTAGTAGGCTCATGAAAAGGTGAAGTAACACTTACATTTGTAGTACTTCCTTGGTCACTCACAAGGTTTGAAGTGTCATGTGCAACACCTTCTTCATGAAACTTACATTTAAGATTTTCATCCTCTTGTCTTTCCTTCCAAGCACATGGTTAAGGCTCCAATGGCTTGTCTTCAATTGTACCTACACAAGAACTAACACAAGAAAAAGTAGAAGATGAAGCATTATTAGAACAATGGGTGCCCTCACTCTCAATTTTTCTTTCCTCACCTCTCTTTCTCTCAATTTTTCCTCAAGGTCAAGTGTAGTTTGTGGTGACAATCCACTCACATCACTCCTCAAATCCACTCATTTTTCCTCTCTAGGATTGTCACTGGTCACTCCCTCACTTCTCTCTTTCTTTTGTCTCTCATTTTCAAGTACATGAGACTCAAGATTATCATCATTCGGAGTAGAGTGACTCCCACTTCCATCATGCAATGCCAAGACAATAATATTGTTTGCTTCGGGCTCGAGCACAATAGGTGATTTAGCTTTAGCGGCTTCCCTCAATTCCCTCATACGCTTGTAGTCTTCACTAACTTGCTTGGGCGACAAAGGTTTGAGCACAAACTTCTTTCCTTCATGCTTAACCATGTTGGTATTGTCACGGCCATTATGCATCATATGTCGATCAAATTGCCAAGGCCTACCAAACAAGAGATAGAAAGCTTGCATAGGCACTACGTCAAACATGTGTTCATCAACATAGTTCCCCATCTTAAACTTGATCATTACTTGCTTCACCACACTCACTAAACCATTGTAATCGATAAGGATTGGGATGTTTCAAAGTGGGCAATTTCAATTGAGAAACTAGTGTTTGACTAACAATGTTAGTACAACTTCCCGAGTCAATAATCATGGAGCAAACTACATCCATGACTCGGCATCTAGCATGGAAGAGATTCTCTCTTTGCAAGTTCTCCAACTCTTCTTCCATGAATATGGTGCTCCAGCTCCTCCTAACTACCAAGAACAATTGAGGATCTTCTTCTTCTTCTTCTATAGCCTCCTCACAAGCAACTACTTCACTCTCCTCTTTTTCGGGTTCACTATCTGTAATCACCTAATTTTGGCACCTAAAATACCAAAATGCGTAAAATAGTAGTGTTAATTTTCCTCAATTTTTATCTGTATCGTAGCTAATTCTAGTCATTAAATTAGGAGAAAAATACTAGAAAATTATCAAAAACAATATATTTTGTTATGTGTCTAACTGTGTCTTTACATTTTGACAGTGATAATCTAGAATTTGCATAATTTTAAGTGTTGGTTAATTAGTTTACTTGTTAATTGCTTTAGTTAATATGTAACCTGCAATTAGGGCTATTTGCGAAACTCAAAAGGAGAGCTAATGAAGCCAAACATTTCAGCCCACCCCATTTGACCCGGTTTAATCTCAGCCATCCAAGTTTCTTATCCAACGGTCTTGATCTTCCCATCACTTTCACCCTTATATGCATTTCCAACCCCTCAAATTTTTCCTCATTTATAAAAATCAGCCGAACTATGCCCAAACCCCCTCACCCTTCGAAAATCGCCACTGCCGGCGGCGCTACCGTCCTCCTCCGCTGGAAAATCATAAAAAATATATCTCCTGAACCGCCTCGGACTCCTCTTCCCTGATCTAGTCTCGTTTTTCACAAAATTTCAAGGAATTATTGTAAATTAGAGTTTAAGAGTCACGGCATAAGCTTTTCCGGTGAGTTTTTTCATTTTTTCCGTTGATTTTTATGGCTACGTACTGTTCTCGTTCCCCTCTTTTCATTCTTTCCTTTTTCTAGCTGAAACGACCCCAAATGGGATCGTTTCTGTTAGAAGAAGAAAGGAAACGGATCTCGTATGAACTGGGAGATGTTCGACTAAGCGTTAAACAAGTTGGCGTATTATGTTTGGTGGTGCATGTATGTGATGGCTTTTGTGGTTTGGGGGGTTTCGGATGGTGATGATGATATGCGACAGGCTGTTTTGATTCGACGAGGTATAGGATAGAGGTTAGGCTAGGCAACAAGGGCTTTTTGTTTGGATGGTACAATGATATCTCCGTGGCTGTGTGCAGACTGTTTTAGGCAGCGACGATGGAGTAGCAATGGCCTTTTGGCAGCGGTGTTAGTGAGGCTGTTCCGTGGCGAGGCAGATTGTGGTGTTGATTTTGAGATACTGGGGATGAGGATAATGATACAATAGTGAGGATGGTGCTATGGTGTGGGGATTAGGGGGGCTGTAGTTTTGATTTGTTTAGCGAGCAAGGGTAGTGCTAAGGCGAGGCTGTGTTGTCCTATGGTGATAGTGGTGTTGAGAAGATGATGTAGCAGTGGTGTAGGGTCGCGAGGCTATGGGGGCTGTTATGTTGAACCTTCGAGTCGATATGGGCTGTGATGTTGAACCTTCGAGTCGATATAGGCTGTGCGACGCTTGACAAGGGCGTGATGGTCTAGTCGTGGTGATGTCGAGCTGTCTGTCATGCAGTGAGGCAGCGGTGCTCATATCCGCGATGGGTAAGCATTAGCGAATGTGACGCAGCTTTGGAGTTGACGGGTTAGAAGGAAACTTTGCTCGCTCTTATTTCCCTTTTACTGTTTCGTTGTTTAGCTTGTTTAGTCATAGAAAACTGGTTAAAATGTTAGTAATAGCTTGTAACATGTATGACAGTTTCAAATAATCAAATCCTTGTTTTGTCATTTACTATTCTTGTTCTGTTAGTAACTAGACATGTTTCTTTCAACCAATTCTTGTTGTTTAGGCTTGTATGACACTTGATTTTGAACTGTTAGGTGTTAGCAATTGGGAAGTGTTGTATGTGTTAACATTTGGCTTCTCTACATGCCTGAACCATGGTTTAAGCTTAATAAAGTAGTTGTTCATTTGCATAGTTAGTTTATTGCAGCCCAAGTGTTGGCTACTAAAGGTTTGGAATACTTCACTGTCATACATGAAAATAATCCTAACTCCTTAGCTTAGTTATGTTCAAATGTGAATGTCTGCCGCTTTAAGCTCGAATTAGTATAATTGTGTAGTTTCATATAGTTTGTGCAAAATCATTTTGGTGTCAAGCATGAATTGGTTTCCTTTATTTGGTCTTTAGTAAAATTGTGTCGTCCAGCCTATTGTTTAGTTCGGCTTAAGTGATTGAAGTATGTAAGCTTGTTTGTCTCTTCTCGCTTCGTATCAAATCATGTAGTACATTTCTGGTATCAAACTTTTGTTTTATACATGTCTGGCTAATGTTAAAAGTAGGGACTTGGTCAATTGATTGTTTACGCATTAGAGCTTGTGTGAATGATCTGGCGAGGCTAAATTCATGATTCTATGTTCGGGTTTATGTGTAGAATTTGGGTTGTTCTAGTTAGGATGTTAGGGGGATTCAGGTGGTCATTAGGGTCATGTTGTAGGCTTAGTTGGAAGTCTGATATGGATTATGAGTATTGGACTTAGGAGTAAATTATTAGTTAGTCCGGACCTTTTAAGTTAAATTGTGAAAAAGAGAAGTGAATTTTATTGTCTAAGATATAAATAAATTTGAAGTCCAAGTTGAATTCCAAGCATATCTCCCTCATTAATGAGGCAGATATCAAAGAGAGCTCAAAATATTAAAGATGCTAGCATGGCAGCTTGCCTCCTTTGTCAAGTTTTCCCCTTTTGATCAAGCAGTCCAAAGCAAGCATTTAATAGACTTGGCATTCCTCTAAAAAGTAAAAAGAGCCTTGGGCTTTGACCCAGCAGCTGGATCCGACAGCTACTCCCCTTTCCCCTCTTATAAAAGAGGGCATTTACTCTTTCATTAAGACATTGAAGGCTACATTTACATCTCACCTACCTTGAACAAAATATTTTTCAGATCTGCAATAGAAAAATAGCCCTAGAAAAAATAATATAAAGAAAAATATAGTAAGAAAGAGATTGAAGTTTAAAGCTGAGAGTGTGTTTTCAAGTGATGATGTCCTGTAAGGGGTTTATTGTTGTCTAGGCTGATTGGTTTTGGTTGCTTGGTGTGGTAAGGTGTTGGACCTATTGGTTGAAGTTTGTTGCTTGGCTGAATCTTTGAGCTAAAATTGCATGAGATAGGCACCTTTATGTTTCATGGCCTTTTAACTAAAGATCAGACAAGTTAAATGCGCTAAACCAGGATATTTATATAAACAGTTGTAAAATGAGGAACAATAACACAAATCTCATGAAATACAAAAACTCAAAAAAAATTTCATAAATCTGGCTAAATCTTGAAAGAAGTAAGCAAAAGAGGACGCTAGTGCAAATCTGTCCCCAAGGCGTGAATTCTGTGAAACAAAATGGGCTAAAATATTTTGCAGGCCTAGCCCTCTTTATGTCAACCTTTAAGTTTAAGGCCACAAAAAACCAAGTCGACTGAAAATTTTGCGGATCTAGCTCCATTAATTTCAGTCCTTTAACCTTAAGGCTCCAATAGTGTTTAAATGGAAATTTAGTAATTTATTTCTAGTTATGATGAACAAAAATCAAAACTTAGATGAAGGATAAATGATTAAACTCAGAGGACATTGAATCAAGTGTAATTTATTTAAGTCGGATGATCTCGAACGGGTGAAGTGCCTGCGCGACCATATCCGATTTAAATAAATTATACTTCGTAAATATTGAATAAGCGAATTGAATAAATAGTGAAGTGACAGATAATTTAATTTAACCCCCACAATCAAGCTGGAATCATAAAATCCGACCATAACAAAAAATCAAATTGAGACTCAAATCAAGGTTGATAAGGTTTCGAACGGGTGAAGTGCCCGCGCGAAAATATTCGGCCGAGTCACTGAAGCAAAATAAAATAAAAAATAATAAAAAATAATAATGAATCAGCGTAGCAAAGGAAATAAATAAAGGCAAGTACGATAAAATATTTGATATAGCTGGAATGCGTCAATTAAAGCAACTGTACTTGGCATAGGACTCGAGGGTGCCTAATCTCTTCCCGAGATTCAACCGAGATCCTTACCCGGAACTTTGACGCAGACCACTAACGAGTCATGGGTTTTCCAAGGTATCTCTTTGGGTGACTTGGCACACCTTAAATTTGTCAAGTGGCGACTCCGAATTTAACTAAATAATTTGTACCTTGAAACACCGTCACTTCCTTAAATGGAAACCCTAACTCGGGATAGTGCCAAATAATCACAAAAAATCCCATAAGCGCTTACTAAACCTAAAAATGCCCTTCCACAAGCGGACGCGCAAAAAAAGGGGTGTGACACTATCTTGCTCATACACCAAATTACCTACCACAGCCATGGTCTTTCGAGTAGGACAATCTTTAGCAATATGACCATACCCTTTACAACTATAGCATTGAGTAGAAGCAGAAGTAGGATTGCTTAAGTGAGTTTTAGAATTACCTCCCATATGTGGTGTAGAGTTCTCATACGGCTTCTTCACATCTTTGTTGGCACTTGCACCACTTGTGTTTGGAGACTTCCACTCTTTTGGTTGGCTCATGCAAGTAGGAGTGCTACCCTTGTAGCGAGTGGACTTCTCATCTTTGAGCCATTTCTCGGCTACAATCGCATCATCATAGAGATCATAGTTGGTTTGCATACTTGTGGAACTTCAATTGAGAGGCTATGTCTTGGTTCAAACCACTTCTAAATCTAAGCACGGCCGATACATTATCTTCCCCATCCAAGTCTAGGGTCATCTGGATTTGTTCAAATTCATTGAAGTACTCCCCAACCGTCTTGTAACCTTGCTTCAACTCATAAAAACGTGTGTATTGGTCTTGAAGGTATTGTTCAGTCGAATACTTCTCATCCATTGCACGGATCAATTCACCCCAAGTCACATTGATAGCCAAAGCATTCCTCCTTCTATTCCTCTTGGCCGATTCCCACCAAGTAGAAGCAAAGGATTCAAAAGACGATATAGCATACTTGGCCTTCTTTTCCTCGGTCATTTCATTGGTGTCAAACACCCTTTCCATAGCCAACTTTCAATCAATGTACTCCACCGGGTCACTACTCCCTTTGAAGGAAGGAATAGTGAGCTTCACGCTATTGAAGTTGTTGTTATCTCGACCCCCTCGATAATGCTCCGGCTGGCCTCCAAAGTTGTCTCAATAACCACCATAATCCCTCCTAGCATTCCCTCCAACATTCCCTATAGGTGGCCCTCGACCTCGGCCTCTACCCCTATCAACATTACGTCTCCAATTCATGGCTCTCCCATTCGGATTAGGAGCTCCATAGTCACTACCACCATACTCTTCCTCCTCCCCTTCTTGAGCTTCTTCAACTTGTTCAAGAGGTTGCACATTTCGAATGGCTCTTGGGAGTGGAGCATTCCTTTGGGGATTGCCCAAAAGGTGGGGATTGCCCACTAGGTGGGGATTGCCCACTAGATGGGGAATGCCCATTCGTTGTTCAATTATTTCACGATCTTCCTTTACCCGTTGTTGATTAAGCAATTCAAAAACTTGTTCCGGGGTAAAGGTAGGACTACTTAAGCCTTCACCGGCTTCAACTTGGACACTCACGGTCCCTTTCTCAACTTGGACACTCGAGGTCCCTTTATCATCTTGGACACTCGGGGTCCCTTGCTCAATTTGGGTACTTGAGGTCACCCTTTCAAGATATTAAATCCTTTGGATCATGATATCCATTTTAGCAAGGATACTAGCCAAAGCATTCTTTACAAAATCTTCACCTTCGTTGGCCATTGTACCTACAAGAAGAACAAACGTTAGTAAAACATCTCACTCATACCCTCACGTGTATAGCACTCGGTTCATTCGTTTAGTGGTGGTGGATATTTCACTCAAACTTTACTTCTAAAGCTTCAGGTAGTTGAACAACAATCCTCAACTCAATCACTCAATTCACAAGTCAAATGTACTCTGGGGTGAGTGGAGTTTAAGTGACTCAATAAACGATAAGTTCTTTAAAGTAAGGACTTGAATCAAAAGATTCTACGATTCTTCTTGGAGTTCTACTATGCAACTAAGGCACGAATTACCTAATATCTCAAAGGACTGGTGCTAATTAATTAGGAAAGTTACTTAGATAAGCACTAGTTAGAGGTTAAGCAGCAAAGAAATAGGAAAACCTAGGAAAAACTACCAAACCAAACCTTGAACCCAGTAGGCGGAGTGCCTGGATGCTGGGCGGAGCGCCCCTAGGTGAGACGGAACGCCTCCCAAACAACCAATGGGGGAAGGTGGGTGGAGCGCCGCAAAGTTGGGCGGGCGCCTGCTCGTCAACCTTCAGCTTTTTCAACTTCGTTGTTCTTCAATTTCAATCCAATTTTTGGTTCGATTCTACCATGTTTTACACAAATCCGAGGTACCCAAAATTTTATAATGATATTCTCTTCAAACCCCAATGATTTTCACACCCAAACACCCAACAAACAATGAACAATCATCAGTCAAAGGTTCAACAAGGGTTTTTCAAAAAGGGTTTCAAAGTGGGTTTTATTTCTTCAAACTTGATGTTATACAACTCCAAATCTCACGAAATTTGATTCAAATCGATGTTTTTTCAATGTAGATCAAAACCCAATAATCAAATCCACAATCAATAACCCATCAACCCAAGAATCATCCAAAAATCATCAAGAACAAGGGTTTTACAAGGATTTAAGCAATTTGGAGTTTTCAAATTTCAAATTTCTTGATTCCAATCCAATCCACGAGATTGTAGTACCCAAACGACGGGTTTTCAACAAGGATCAATCTCCAATAACACCCATAATAAGAATCGAACACACCAAAACGTTATGACAAATTTTTGGATTTTCAACTTTTTCAATTTTTTTTCTTCTTTTAATAACTTCAACAACAAGAAACTAAAAAGATAAGATACTAGGCACGAAGAACCAAGTGTCGAGGGTTTGTAGAAACAAAACCCGAGCCTTGCTGTGATACCAAACTGATGCAGGGAAAACGCGGACAGTAAGATAACGATAAAAATGAGACGTGGCTCGAACAAATAACCAAAGTAGCACCGAACAACTAGTTTCGATACACCCCAGGAGATCGTCAAGGAGCACCTACGCTAAGCAACTACCCTCGAGTTACACCCAGAACCCGCAGGTAGAATGATCGGGGAGGGATTGATGTTCTATTAGAATCAACTAGTAGAAGACAAGTCCCAAAACATGGTCGGTTCATTAACCCAAGAGTTCAACTATTAAAAAATCCATCATTCATAAAAAACAAGCTAACTAATGAAATAAGTTATCTAAGGCTATTTATAAAGGTTTCTATGCTTCAAGTAAAATGTCTAAATTGCCCATACATTAGGCTTTAAACTAAAAGACCATGCAAGGCCAAAATAGTAAAGAACACAAAAAATCTCGGGTGTCTAACGTTTGGGCGGAGCGCCCCACATTTTGATCAGTCGGATGGGGCAGGTGGACCGCCTGGTGCTGAGGTGGAGCGCCTGGCTCCTTCGCATCTTGGGCGGGGTGCCTGCTTGGCTTGTGCGGGGCGCCTGCTTGGCCTAGGTGGGGCGTCTGGCCTAGGACTTTCTTGACGCGTCTTCAATTCACCTCCAACGCTCTTGACTTCTACTCCTTTGCACCCTTCAAACTTGGCACATGTTGGAATGTGTCTTGGATGGATTTGCCCCGCATCAGTTGGACCCCAATAATGGAATTGATTATATATTAGAACTCAGGAAGTTATGGGTAACCTAAAAATATAATTATTAAGAGTTTGGTTATGTGATTTTAAACCATCTACATAGGCCTGGAGTGCCTATTGCCTAAACGAGTCGGGTGTTAGGTTCCTTACCTGATTGTTCTAAGATGTAAGAAATGAAGGCTTTAGCCTTATGTGATATATTTTTCTACTTATTGAACACAGTGGGATCATTTGGCAATGAATCCAAAGGATAAAGCGGTTGTTGATTAGCAGTGTTAACTTTGGAACAAGGTAAGTGATTATATCCATTTCTTTGGAGGCATTTGGCCTTGTGGATTTTCTACCACGTATACCTTACGTGTGTAGCTACCGATAGGCGTACTTATTACGCCTTAGCTTTTGATTTACATTGTATATTATATGTTATGCCTTGTTGTTGGTATTGCATTGAGCATAGAAGCATTGTACTCTGGTTGTGAACTTGCATATACTTCCCGGTAATGCCGCTGAAGAGTCATCATTGTATATACTTCCCGATAATCGATGAGAGTCCCGAGCCGGTGAAGGGTTATCATTGTATATACTTCTTGGTAATCGATGAGAGTCCCAAGCCAGAAGGGTTATCATTGCATATACTTCGGTAATCGATGAGAGTCCCGGGCCGGTGAAGGGGCATCGTTGCATATACTTCCCGGTAGTCGATGAGAGTCCCGCACCGATGAAGGGTTATTATTGCATATATCTCCTGGTAGACGATGAGAGTCCCGTGCCGGAGTTAGGTATCAGGCACATGTGACTGCATTGCATCATACCGCATTCATCCCATTTCACTGCACCGCATGCTGACTATTGTGTAACTATCTTGCTGTGTTTTATGTATGCCGTATGTATACTATGTTATGGACATATTTTAGTTTGCCTATATGTTTCTAGCTATCTTGTGTCCCTAATTGGTTTATATGTTTTAGTTGTATGAGTTTCTGGTCTGTATTTGCTTAGCTCTTCTCCCTGGCTAGATATCATATTCTTCGAGATGGCTAGTCTGCCCCTACTTATTGAGTCTTTTTGACTCACCCTTGTTTGTTGTTTGTTCTTGTCTATTTATTTTATTTCGGCAGGTTCGCTCCAGGATTGAGTTCTCTACGTTGTTAAGGAGTGAAGACGACTTCTGTTGTCAGGGTGAGCAAGCTTTTATTCAAGATGGCCACCAATTTTATATTTATTATCTCAGTTGTATTTTTCTCCCTTCAAGAAATGTTTATAATTTATTTATACTCTTAGATGTTTAGTCTAGATAGTCTTAAACCTAGTATATTAGGTAGTCAGCTGTAATTTCTTTTGTACAACTTAGAGATATCAGTATGCATGTGTTTCTTTTCTCTATCTTGTTCTTATTTATGAGTTGGATATATATTTATTTTCCTAATTAAGACGGTAAAGGGTTCGCCCGACGTGCTAGGGGAGGATGTCGGGTGCACGCACGGTCTAGCCAAAAATCTGGGTCACGTCACCCAACCAATAATCCTGGGATAGTAAGCTTAAGCCACATGAAATTCTAGTTTTGTATTGGAAACTATGCTAAACACACACGGAGTCCCAGTATTTAATCCTGAGACATTAAGCTAATCCAGATGTAGTCCCAGTATTTAATACTGGGACACTAAGCTTAAGCTATGAGGAGTTAAAAATCTGTGTACACAATAACCACCTAACCATGCAGTCGAGAAAATCTACAATTTACTACTACATTGAAAAACTGAATAATAGAGAAACTCAGTTTTTTTTACTAGAATTATTTTGATATCAATGTATTTTTTTACTGTAATAGGTGAACAAAGTTAAGTAGTGTTAGCCTATAAATAAGGCTTTGCAGTTGAAGGAAATTACAACATATTTTCAGTTGATCAACTAATATAAGTTTTTCTTTGTAGTAAAAAATATTTTATAAAAGAATATATGGAGCAGCCTACTTATTTCTGTAAGAAAATCACAAGTTCTTATTTTAAATGAGATGATTTGGTATGTTAAAATTTTTTATTTTTCATCCAATTTTTTAGTTTGTGTTACTTTTCCTAATTGTCATAGTTTATTGCTTGGAGGCACAAAGTCCCTAATGAAAGTGGCATCGCTCTTATATTATATAACGGCAAAGAGTACGAGATGGGATTCAGTGACGGAAAATAAAAAAGATTCTGAAGTGGATAAAAAACTCTTCTTCAAGAGCAAGGTTTCAACCAAGGGGATATCCTTCGTTTTTACTTAATTTTTCTCGAGGATACCGATTGGAATCAGGTTACTTATTTTTAAATTAGTCACAACAATACTCAGGATGCTTATAGTAATTATGATGATGCTAATGGTGATGATAGTGATTAAGATGATGATGCAGGATCAGCACAAAAGCCAATTCTAATCAATTAAGCCTTTAGTTGTTTTTTGTTGTTCTTTTAGTTAATGTATTTTAAATTTCTATTTTTATTATATGAACCGTGTTTTCTGAATTTTCGTGTGCATTTTTCTGATGTTTAATGTACTAATTTTAATCTAATTTTTCATCTTATTTTTATGCATTGGTGATTCAATTACTAAAGAAACTAGGATTATCTAAGGTGGAACAAGAAATTTCATACCAAAAATTAAAAATATCAAGTATTTATAAAAATCATTTCAAAGACTACAAAAAAAATCCTTAATATACTTAATAAAATTTGTTAACCAAGAAGGAGTTATAGTTTTTTATCTGGGATACTAGCCTTAATCATGTTGGAGTCTCAATATTTTTATACTTAATAAAATCTGCATACATAAAAATTACCTAACACTTGCAGTCGAGAAAATCTAGAATTTATTACGTTGGGAAACTGGAAGAACACAGAAACACAACTTTTTTTACTACATTTCTTATGATATCAACGCATTTTTTGCTATACAAATTATGTATGGCTATAACAGTTGAACAAAGTAATAATTGTTAGTCTATAAATAAGGTTTGCAGTTGAAGAAAACTACAAGTTATTTTTAATTCATCTACTCATATAAGATTTTATTTGTAGTAAAAAGTATTTTCATAAAAGAAGATATGGAGAATCACGAGAACTGCATGGAGGAACTTGGTCATTTCTATGAGAAACTCACAAGTTCTTATTTAAAAAAAGATGATTTTATATGTTATATTCCTAAGCCAATGTTTATTTATTCATCTAATTTTTTAGTGTCTGTCATTTTTAACTAACTGTGATAGTTTATTCCTTTTAGATATTTTCAGAAAGTTGGAAGCAGAAGCTGCTAAATATAAATGGAAATGCTTGTATATTATGTGAAGATGCCGATGAAGTATATGAGATGAATTCAATGTTGGGAGATACAAAAGGTTGTGTAATGGATGGAAATATATGCTTGTTCGGAAAGGTTTCAGGCGAGGTGATATGCTTCGTTTTGAACACCATTTTCATGATATTTTCAATGGTGCTGCAGTTGTTGTTTTTGAAGTTATTGTCAGAAACCATCGGGATGGTGATAGCGAGGACGATGACGATGACGATGATGACGATAGTGGTGAAGATGATAATGCACGATTAGCACAAAAGCCAATTATAATTCAATAAGTTTTAATAGTATCGTCTTGTTCTTTTAGTTAAAGTAGTTTATATTTTCTGCTTTTTTACTATATGTAGTCTATTTTTTTATTTATTGTTTAGTTAAGGTACTGTGTTTTAGTGGATATTTTTTGTTGTTAGTTCATGTACTGTGTTGTTATGTATTACTAGTTTTTATCCAATCATGTGTTCTGTTACTTTTCTTACTAATAACTAAAATTGTTAGTTGTTCAATTAGTAAAGAAACTAGAAATTAGATAAATTGGAATAAGAATTTTCATAGCAAAAAATGAAAAATATGTAGTTTTTAATAATAATAATAATAATAATAGAGGAATTAGAATAAAAAAAATAAAAATTCATGTTCTATAAAGAACAATCCTTTTTTCACTACAGAATAGCTGCCACTTGATGAAAACAAAGAAGTATGGTCTTCTATCTATCTAGTGACGACGGAATCCTAACTGAAAAAAAAATAAAAGGAAAAAATTTAAGATAACATCTTTTGTTATGTTTAAATTTCTATTCAATTGTAGTAAAAGACAATTAGAAAATAAAAACAGACAGAGAGACATACCTACATTTTTATTGAGAGTTATGTTTCTTTGAATACGAATGAAGTACTAGAGTGTATATGCAGGATGTTCTGTTGTGCCCACGTTTTTTACATTTCCCGCATCTCTTCATCTTTTAATTTGTCTAAAAAATTCTGCAGTTGATATATATCTTTTCGTCTGCCTCCTCCCTTACTTAGCTTTAAAACTTGGAGGTTTTGTTATCTCTTCTTTGATGCTATCTGGCACAACCCATGATTCTTCATGTCCAACAGTGTTGATTTTCCCTTCATATTGTTTTAACCATGTTTCTCTTTTATACCATATAGAGCACTAATCGAACTTGTGTAGGTGTACCCTGTCTATAGCAGCAAGTGCATGTTCACAAGGTATTTCATCCATTTGAAACTTCAGGCATTGACATTCCTTTTTCTTTAAACAAACGGTGAATTCTTTCCTTCATTCGTTACCTTAAAGCTTTTATCACCAGTGTGGTCAACCTGAAAAAATAAAATCTATAAGAATGCTAGTCAAGTTTTCATTTACTAAAAAGAAAAATAATAACAAGCATAACACATAAACACTCCATCTACATAAATATTGAGTCTCAGTATTTTAGTACTGGGACTCTATCTATGTAGACTAGAGAGTCCCAAGATTTAATTCTGGTACTCCAAAAAAATAACTGGAAAGTCCCTGTTATTTTTACTGGGACTTCATGAATAATAATAGGGATAACATGAATTTCATCCAAAAAATAACTGGGAACTTCCCTGTAATACAAAACTGTATTGTTTCATATACTCACATCCATTTTGTATGCTGTTTTTATCTTCTTTTGGAATTCATCATGTGCCCATTTTGATGTTGCAAAGAAAATATCTTGTGTTGTCTTCTGTCCTTCAGAAAACTAGGTTTGTAACTTGTTTATTATGTTGTCCATCATTGACAATATTTATTTTTCCCGAGCTTGTAACAGAGTATTATTCATGGATTCCACGATGTTTGTTGTCATCATGTCATATCTTTGATTTTGAAAGCAAGCTGTAGCCCATCTCTGATGGTTCTTCCATGAGGTAATCATAAGTTGTCGTGTCTATTTGTTTCATTTGCTTCATGTCTTCTTCAAACTCTTTACGTGTTTAGACCCGAGATGCAGTCTGAAATATACTTATCACTGCAGGACAATGTTTTGTTCCAGATGATATACACAGATCCCATGCATATATTCTGGATACACATTTACAATCCCATTTGCAATTGCAGAATTATGATCAGAAAGGAACACCAAATTCTCACAGCTTCCAATTGCAATGCGTAACTATGTAAAGAACCAATTGTAGGCCATATTATTTTCTGATTCCTCTACTCCAAAGGCAAGAGGGAAGATTTGGTTGCTTGCATCTTTTGTCACTGCAACCAATAGTGCTCCTTGATGTTTTCTTTTGAGGAATGTTCCATCGACAGCTATGACAGGTCTACAATGTTCCAAACCATTGGTAGATTCCCCACAAGCGAAAAACATATATTTAAACCTGTATAATATAGTTGCAGTTTTTTGAACTATGACTCAATGTAAATAAATATTGAGTCTCAGTATTTAATCATGGGACTCTATCTATATAAACTAGCGAGTCCCAGTATATAATTATGGGACTCCAACAAAATAATTGCCAAGTCCTATATTTTTTACTGGGACTTCATGAAGAATAATAGGGATTAATGGAATTCCATCAAAAAATAACTGGGACTGCCAAGTTATTTTCTATTGTTTTCCTATTCTCAGGATCTTTTTTTCAGGGCAATGTGTGTGCTTGGATTGATGTTTCTCAGCACATGTAAATATACAGGTAGTTTTTGAAAGTTCTCTTCAGGTGTCCCTCTAATTAAATTCACACCTTCTTGTATTGCACGCCATGCCTTATTATAAGAGATTTCAACTCCTAGTTTCCTTCTTATCTCTGCGACAAAATTAAGTTTGACTGGATATTTATCATCTTGCAGATTCTCAACAATCTCATCTCTCAGAATCTTTGAAGTAGAATGTTTTTTATCCCTTTTTCTGCCGTCAACTGAGCAACTGTGATTCTTCTCAAACTTCAATATTTTAAACAGTGTGGATCGTTTAATCCTAGAAGAACGAACCTCCACTCACAGTTTTTGTTCACGCATACCAGTGCATATTTCGTTGTGCTTGATCTAACAACTTTGAATTCAAAGTGATGCACAATTTCTATTGTTTGGAAACATTTAGTAAGGAACTCCTTGTCTAGAAAAAGGATCCAACTCTTATGTCATCCAATTTTGCTTCTTCTTTGAGTATTGGATGAAGTGATTCTTTCACTTTCTTCTTTGAAGACCTCGTTCTTTTATGGTTGGCAGTTGATGTCTCAGGCGGTTGAAGAACCACAGCTTCTTGTTCTGTGTTTTTTCAGTATTCATTAACTGATGCATGACAATATCTATTGGTTCGACTTGCACAGGTGGAGGAGTTAACATAATAACTTCAAATGCATCATCATTATCAATTTGCATTATCATTTGTCCTTCAAATAATGCAGCAGGAGGTGTTCTACTGAAAATTGAAGGACTAATAGGAGGATGTGATGTTAAATTTGTTAAAGGATGGGATTGTGGAATTGTTGATAATGCAATAAGAGGAGTGTTGTTAGAAATCTCATACTGCGGAGATCGTTCTCTAATTTCAATTATGAAACATCTGGTGTTGTAAACAGAATTGCTCTTCATCAAGTGTAAGCAGCTGATTAAATCAACAGTTTTTCTAATAGGGACCCCTTTACTTGTACAAAGATTTATATAAAAGTATATGACTATCTAAATCTATAGATTTGAAAAGATTTTTTCTGAAATCTTCAAACGTATTTCTTTTACTGCGCAGAAAAAGCCTTGTCTTACGATCTTCGTATCTATAATATACCGTCCACTTGCCATTGAAAGTAGCAACAATGCAGATTTCACCCATCCATACTATTTTTTGTTTGCAAAAAATAGTTACATCATATCAATAAATACAGTAAAATGACCTGGACAACTGCTACAGTCAGATTCATACAGCTTATTAACTGGTTTATTATTTATTCAATTTGCATTATTATTTCAACTAAGAAGAACAAGTCACACTATAAAGTACTGTAACTGTGCTTCAATAATGAACTAAGTCCAAGTATTTTATTATACTGCTCTTATTAATTTTATCTCTATTTTCAACTGAGAACAATAAGTCGTAGTATAAGGTACTGTAGTTATGCTTTAATAATGAACTAAGTTCCAGAATACTATTCTTTGACTCTTATGAATTTTATCTTTATTTCAACTGAGAACAACAAGGCACAACATAGAGTACTGTAGTTATGTTTCAGCAATGAACTAAGTTCTAGTTTATTATGCTGCGACTCTTTTGATTAAAGTAAATATGCATAACCACAGCATAAATTACTGGACTTTTGATGCAATAAGGAACTAAGTCCCAGATTTTTAAAACTGTGATTTTTCAATCTCCATCTGCAGATTTAAAGTTTTCAGTTTCAATTTTTTTGACTGAAACTAATGAAATAATTTCAATATACATAAATCGCATAGCAACAACAAACTCATTGAATGAATTGCATATTTTACAGTAAAAATAAACTCATAATTACGAACTATTATTTGAATTCTCTATTTTACAGTTTCAAAACTCTTATATTACTGCAAAAAATTATTGAAAGTATGAAAATTCAACGCAAAAATTAAAAAAATAGAGCTCAAATTATATATAAACTGATATATTTTGAATCGAAATTTATAATAACAGATTAATATAATATAAACGATACCTCTTTCACACGTTTTTACAGTTTGAATCTGTTGATTCCGCGGAGAGAAATGCTATTAAGATTTTGGGAAAGAGCTCCCGTGTTTTTACTCTATTTTTATGGGGAGATCATAACTCTCCATTCTATTTATGTATAGTTGTAGGTTTATAAGGGGTAATTTCTTTAATTCAAATGTATGGGCTATTGCCACGACAATAGCATGTAAGTGTACAGGGGAATTTTTGACTATTTTTCAATGAATTGTGAAATAGTGGATGAAACTCATTTGGCGTGTCCAATCTTGGCTATTCATCCATTTTTCGCGGATTCTACTGATTCCTAAAATTGCTCCTTAAATCCCTTAAAGGGCTCCAGTCACCTAACGTGTCTTTGAATTACTCCCTCTGTTTTAGAATGGATGAACCTTTTCGCTTTTCGAGAGTCAAACTGGATGAACTTTGACCAATAATTTAAGATGATTTTTTTCATCATATTGATATGCAAAGAGTTGCATGTTATAGTACTTTTCGTATAGTTTTTGAATATGCAAATTTTTATTTGAAAATATTAATTTAATATAGTCTAATTTAAGTTCAAAGATTAGTCAAATTGACTTTCAAAAAGTGAAAAGGTTCATCCTTTTTGAAACGGAGGGAGTAACTTTTTTCTTAAATATAGAATACCTCCAGCAATGCGAATGAGGTGAAAATTAGGGAATACACACCAAAAAGGGAATAGATCAAAGGGGTACTGGGGGAGTCACCATTTAAACACTACAAGGGAGCGAGGGAGGTTACGAGCAGTGGCATAAACAACCACATTCACCGGCGGCGAATAGAAGAGATCACCACCGATGTCATAGACTTGATAACTCCATCGCTGGTGGTCCCCTTTTCTCTATTTCTTTCAACTGATACTGAATCAAAAGGGTTGGGGTGGTAGCGATTCCACCGGATAGTGGTTTGGCAGTTGCTCCATCGGGAAGAACTGTATCCTTGTTTTGGTCTATCTGGAAATCCGATTCACTACTGCTGTAAGATTTTTGTGTTAATTGGAACTGGGTTTACTGTTACCCTATTATTGTTATGTGTTTTTTTATTTGCTTGCGGCTGGAACTTTATTTACAGTTACCTTGTTATTGTTACACGAGTTCTGATATGCAGATTCGACTGAATCCCTGTTGCTTACAAGTTTAATCGTTCTGTTGTTATCGCTTTTTTTCATTCCTTTGTATTGGAACATTAAAGTCACCGCTCGGATTGAATATATTGTTGCCTATTTTAGTCACCTATTTGATTGTGTACTCTCGTGATCTGAAGAGAACTATACTTGTGGTTGCTTGCCTATGCAAGTTGCTCATTTCGAGGCTCATATGGATAGAATATGAACGGATACTATGCAATTTAGCCGAGGATAAAACCTTTTAGGATTTTTTCCCTCTGATATGTGTTTAGAGTCTCATTACGTGGTTGCAATTTTTTTAAAACATAGGCAATGAGGATACATATTTAGCGGGATAGAGCAGTAGGATAAGCACTTGGCATAGCAAACTGGCTGGCCTAGCGAAACACTAACACTAAAAGGTCGTATTCTTTTTCTGAATTCAACCAAGAAAAATTCTACCACTGTGTTTGTAGCCATACCGATATCATTAACCTCTATTTGATACGTCATTTATCTGGGCCTAAGCCCTTTTAAATTATTACTGTTTTCCCTCTTATTTTTATTAAATTTAATTATATAGTATCACATTAATCAATCTTATATTTTTTGCAAGGTATTTCTTGGCAAAATTCATTAAAGACGACGCTTTGGGAAAGGACAAATATATTAAAATTATTATTTTCCTTTCATTAAACTATTTTTTAAAAAATTTTCCTGTTAATTTTTGTTTTTATCGTCATACTAACTATTTATATTTTTGGCGATGTACATTCAGATAAAGTTCACACAGAGAAGAAGTCATTGGAGAGGACGAATTCTTTTTATTATTTATGTAAATATTTGTATTACATGTTATTGCGAGTTTACGGCCCTTTAAGATGCGATATCGTTTAACACTTGCTTAGCTAATTATCATTTGAATATTATGACTTACATGCCTAATTATTAGTTTAATTGCTTGACTATCTCTTTTGTTTTTAAATCACAATTGCTTAGTCCGATCGAGAACCACATTAAGTGGAATCTAGGAGGTGCCTCACACCTTTCTATTAGATTAATTTGTACCCTTACCTAGAATTTCTAGTTTGCAAACCAAGTTTTGGAGTCAACTTTAAAATTGGCTATAAACAAATATGTGTCCTTTATACCTAGTTAAATAACTTATTAGATGGTGACTCGAATTTTTACCCGTGAATCCATAAGTAGAATCCTATTTTAAACTCTAGCGGTTTGAAATAAGGCCCTAATAGAATGACAATTGCGCTGGGGATAGCAAGCTTCTAACCATAATGGAATTCGAATTGGGATTCTTTGTACTTATTCTTTTTTTCTTGCCATTTTCTTAGACTAATTTTTTGCAGGATTGAAGTTTAGGTTTCTCGGCATTTCTTTATTTTTGTTGGATTGTTTTCTCTTTGTAATTGGTGTTTTCTTCATCCTTTCTTCCACGCCTAGAAAATTTACACTTTCAAGCATGATTACGTGGATCTCGCGGTCATTCCACTGTCAGAGCACCCTTTAGGGAATGTTTACAAAATTAGCCAACTAGCGAGACTGTTAGCGGTTTGTGTGCTTTCATCTTTCAAGTTGTCCGCTTGGGAGAAACCCTTGTCTAGACTCATGGTGTTGGTCAAAGATCTATTTTAGGAGGATATTTCACTCAGGTGAAGGATTTTGGATCTAAAAAAAGGGAAACTCACTTCGACGTGCGAGGATTCTTGGCTGTCATTTCCTTTTTGCAAACTATTATGGAAAAAAACCCCAGGGTCGAGTAATCCAATGATGCATATGACATCCCTGGAACTTTTCCCTTTCCAGTTGTTCTCTTGAAAGGAACAGTCAGGTCTATTCCCACTCCTAAACAACGCCATTAGGAGCATACATCATTTTTCATCCATTATTTGAATTATCGTACCATCCGCCATTTATGGCAGAAGCTCACTCGTACGCTATATTTGATAGACAGTTGCGCTGACCCAACAACCATTCTCACTCCTACAAAATACATCTCTTGGAAAGAGTCTTAGGATAGGTCGTGTTCGTGGTACGACCGACGATTCCGAATATTTCCACTTCCAAATTATGTGTTTGGAAAAAAGTTATCTAAACCCACTCTTAGAAGGCTCCGTTGCGAGAATCTATCACTTTCCATCTTTAAAGGCTTTCAAATACTCTACGAGTCTTTAAAATCCCTATCGACGTTTTCATTTCATGATTCTTTTTCACATTATTTTGAATTAGCATTATTGTTCTTGGTTGATTATTCCATTTATCGGGACTAACTTTGTTTATTTTGTGTTTCTTTTTAGTGCATTTTAATCTTGTACATTCCCCTCATATCCCCCGTCACTCCTGACAACTTCAAAATCATGCGTTGAAATAGTATAGTTACGTGGATCTCACAACCGCCTCTTCCTCACAAAATACCCTTTAGAGGGGAACGACTTGTAATCTAGTTTTTCTGTAGTACAACCGACAAGTCTAGGCGTTCTCATTCCCTAGTCGTCCGCTTGGGAGGATAATAAAATCAAGTCTAGACCACCTAACTCTTAGTGGAAGCGTTAAGGAACATGCATCGTACAACTAGTCAACTTACTTCTAAGTCAAATAGGCCAACTTATTCAAGCAGTATGAACGGATGTTTCGACCCCAAAGAACGTTTGAACATGATTATTTGCATTTACTTAAATGATTTGACGTGCAAATATAGACTATTTGTGATAACTGGAATTAGTCTGCATGTAATGTCATTCAAAGGTGCAAAAGGTAATCGAAGAGTCATTAAAAGCCTAAATTGAAGATGAGACAACCGTTTGATTTGAGGATAAACAGGATGACACATAATAAAGGCTTATCCTTTAAGAATTATATAAGTCTGGAAAGATTTGACATCCTTGGTATGTGAAAAAATCCGTCAGCAACCTCGTCCAAATAATCTAAAGTATTCTCAACCTGAAACGACATGTTTTTCATATTCTGTGTTGCATTATTTTTCAAAAAGAGCTTGTGTCACGCGTTGATCGTTTGCTTGCAATTATCTGGAATTTTAGGCATTTTCTTCCATTTTTCCTCTTTTCAAAGATCATGGCCACTAGAACATTTGACATGGTGGCTGAAATCGCTCAGTTTCTCAATGCTTGGTGGACAAACCTAAGCAGAGATAAATAAGGTGCACTCATCGGTGATTTATCAAAAGGAAGAATGCAAATTTTCTATTAGAATAATTGCGTCTTTCACTAGGAAACTAAATGATACACATGGCAAAAAGAAACTTTCTAAGTGATTGTTAGACCTAACTTTGCGCATAAAGATGTCCATTGGATTATAAGGATGCATTTTAGATATTTACTCGTATTGTTCCTTTCCATAAGCTGACTCGTGTAAGCTAGTTGTCAAAGTATGTTTTCCGAATCCCCTCGTGCTCAAGCAATTTCCTCTCAAAATCTAGTTTTCCTTAAGCACACCTAAAATAAGCACTCTATTCCTACGTACATTCTCAAATCTCGATATGCATGCAATACTTTGATGTGTCGAGTAAAACTCTTTTACATGTTTCAATCCCTTGCTAACTAAAATACCCAGTTTTCAAAGGTTGGCTCGAGTTGAACATCAAGATAGGAGATATGGCTAAGTAAGGTGCACTCATCGGTGATTTATCAAAAGGAAGATGGGGCTGTTGTAGCAGGTATTATGAATTTGGAGTGGAAAATTTACAGAGTAATGGATATGATGATCAACCTCAAACGTACCTAACTTGCCACAAGATTTTAGAACCAATGTCCGAAGAACACTTTGTTGTTGTAGTATACGCTATGGCATCACCTGCAATACGTGTATGTTAATCCAAGTCATTCCTAAAATTTGCACTCTTTTATGATCGGAAGGGCATTCAAAGGTTTTTCAGGAGGACATAAAGAAGTAAGAACAAGGAGAACCTACCATATGTTGCAAAAGTTTATGCACAACAACTAAAAATTAGCAGGCTAATTCAACATGGAAAAGAAGACAAAGACGCAGAGATAAGGTTCCCATTATATGACGGAATTCCCTCATGGGCATTTAGAAGCATATCTAGCAAGCATGGAACAAGATGATGAACTCAAGATGAAACTAATTGTTAAGGCACTTACGGGGACAGAGCAAGACATGAATAATGGACTTCTTAAAATGATTTGGCCAAAGGCTTTATGGAGCAATATGGATACCATGATACAGAGTTGTTGTTGCCGAAGCTGAGCTTGAAGAGCTGATATACATGTAATAGCCTACTGATGAGTAAAAGTGCAATAGGACCAGTCTCTAAAATGGTCTTAAGGAATAATCTGACTAATGCACAATATAAGGATATACGTGAATTTGTACTATGCTTGACTTGATACATATCAATAGCATGATACGTAGAGAACCCACACCGGGTTTGGTCCCTACATAACAGAATTTTATTTTGTCGTACAAAGAAAGTTGATATAAAGCCTGAAATACAGCAGTTTGGTTAGCACTATGTATGAAAAACAATGATGAATATCTATATACACCACGACAGGACAAATTTGAAAAGGAAACAGTAATTGCACTCAAGACCTTGGTGTTTGGCAAGAGCCGACCTCTCATTTGGTCACACAACATCCAACATTATCCTCAACCTTGCATAATTTATCCCAACATCCTTAGCAAGTTTCCATCGACATCTTTGACTAATCCCTTAAGTAGGCAAGCAGTGATCATTTAACCAAATCTTTGCTTAGACTGTTGCAAAAGCACTCAAGCAATCTTTTATAACATCTATGCAATTTTTCATATTCTTCAGTTCAAATATCAATTTATCACTTGTGGTCAATGCATTCCTTTTAGATGTATAAGTTGATCTGTTATGACCTATTTTTGCTTTAAAAACTTACAATGTGTTAACTTTGTACTTTGTCACTCTTTTAAGGTTGCCGAGCATTTGAACACCAAGATTGACAAAGAATCTGTATTAAGAAGAAGCTGAAAAGGTGAGGCAAAGCTGAAATATTTACTTCTGGAACAGAGTCTTTCGAATCACATGAATATGACATCGACAGAATTGTGACACGACAGGATATTTCAAAAAATTCAAACAATCCTGATCCTACTGCTATACAAGTTGAGGTGAAGGACAAGCAAAATCAGCTGGCAGTATACCCGTATAAGAGACATAGAAGAGAAATCCAACCAAACGGATGTGATGATTTAAATAAAATGCTCTATAATTTGATGAAAGTCGTGGAAGAAGAGATGGCTTAAGAAACAGCCAAAGTTTTGAAGTACAAAGACTTATGTTTGCATCTATAGTTCAAAGCTACCTCCTGGGTACAAAGTCTCGAAATTCAACAGTTTCAATGAAAAAGGAAACCCTTTTTTTCTCACTTGAAAGACTACTGCACCAGGCCAATTGGATTTGGACACAACAAAGTCATACGGATGAAATTGCTCATCTAAAGCTTATCTAGATAAGTACTCACTTGGTACACCAAACATGATGGCACACATAGAAAGATATGGCCTGAGATCTTTTCAGAATGATACAAGTTCAATGTCTGAGATCAACACCTATATGAGAAATACAAAGTCAAAAGAGCGCCGCACAAGTCTTGAAACTTCAAAGATACACCCTTCATTACCTGAGGAAGAGTTATTTCAACTTTCATCCAGATTCAATAAAGGAAAATCATTAGCGGTTCAGCAATGCAAGTCCTTAAGCAACATTTTCAATCAAGACACTTTGGAATTGGCAAGGCAAAGGATAGCAAATTGGTCGCCACGACTGAGCACCAACCGCTAGACAACTTGAATCAACAATATTCAAAGTTTTACACTGCCCCTACCCTATAGTGTAAACAACCTCCCCGCTATCAAGGATATTAACAAAAATCTCATCAGTTTCAACTCAACCGGTAATACTGAAAAGGATGAGGCTTCGCACCTTTACACCTTTAGCTGAATCTTTGGCAAACATATTCGAACGACTAAGAGTTCAGGGAATTCGACAAGCAGAATCTATGACAAGCATATCTGAAATACTAACAAAACAAGGGATCTCGCAACCAAGAAATGGATGACTTTCTAAATACACATGTATAGATTTTGATCTATCAAAGACTTGTGCATATTACTTAACATTAGAGGTCACCACACTGAAGAATGTCCAGTACTAAGGCACAAAATTCAAAGTTTGATTAAATAAGACAATATAATGGTACGATGAGAATTACCGGATAGCAACCAATACTCTCAAACTGCAAATACAATCATATCAAGACAATCCGCCGAATATAGCTCTGAGACATTTGAAGAAAAAGAGAAAGCGCGAAACATAAAGACAAGCTATCACAATCCAAGACAATCACAATTTTTAGACATCCTCCAAATCCAGAAAGTTCAAATACAAGATTTCAAGCTCAGGTGTGAGCAGTATCCACGCGATTGGGTTGCCAAAATTGTCGACTTTGTATCACAGGAAAACTTCAGATTCGTGCCAATACTTTGATGTTCAATGCAACGCAACCACTTTGTTTTCAACTAATAAATTTTTTTTTAGAGCGGATCTTTTCATACAAATACAAGACTTTCAAGAAATACAAATTATCAATCGCAACATACGCAACTTTTGCAGAAGGAATGACTCTAGAACCGACAACCTCATAAACACGAAAATGAATATACAAGATTAAGACGTGGCACCAATACAACACCTATGCCCATTGGCCTTGTAATACAGCACTCTAGGCGCATCAGTCTTAAAATATGACAGTTAGGCCTGCCATCCTTAAAATATGATGGATAGGTGTGTAAGCCTTAAAATGTGATGTATAGGGGTGTCAGCCTTAAAATATGAATTTAGGCGCGTCGGTCTAGAAAATATGACAATTAGGCCCATCATCCATAAAATATGAAGAATAGACCCATCATCCTTAAAATATGACTCTTAGGCACATCAACCTTATAATATAGCGTTTAGGCCCGTCTGCCTTAAAATAGGACATACGTATGTATTTTTATTTTGTAGGGGCACTACAATATGAGTGATACATCGAGAACAATAAACTAGGGCATAATTTTTGAGGTCTCTCTCAAAATCTCTAAGAAGACACTAAATCAACATAGGGGCAGAAATTTTTTAGATTTCCTAAAAAATTCTAGAAAGACGCAAGTTGACACTGGGGAACCTCAAATTCATCAACAATTGACACCCGCAAGTTTGAGAAGAAGCATAGCCAGGAAATTACATTTGAACAACAGAGAAAGAGGCACCAGTTCTAAGGGGGATACACAAATTAAGCCTCTGCCCAAAACTCATAGATCTTTCTTTTAGCACATGCACAAAATACGAGCTACGCAGAAACAAGCATGACAATATCTGGGGTAGCACCACAGGCACGGTAACATCGCTTTACTATCATCACGTTACTTTACTCGTTGGATGCAGTGTACACATCTACGACAGAACATGCAAGTATCTCTAGAGAAGAAGCACTTACTTTCCAGCAGCTCAGAAGAGCAAGTACCAAAACTAACATTTACTTTCCAATAGCTCAGAAGAGCAAGCACCAGCGCAGTCACTTACTCTCCACTAGCTCAGAGGAGCAAGCACCAATACTAACACTTACTTTCTGGCAGCTCAGAATATAAGCACCAACACCGGCATCATCACCCGTACTTACTTTCTAGTAGCTCTGAGGAGCAAGTACAAGTACCAGCACTAGCACATAATTTCCAAGTAGCTCAGAGGAGCAAGCACAACACCAGCACCTACTTTCCTGTAACTTAGAGGAGCAGGCATAGCACCTACCTCCTAGTAGCTCAAACGCAATATTTATGCCTAAATTTGTATGTCTAAGTTAAACAATTAACTATGAATGAGGTCACAAGCAATACGGTAAATTACGATGGAAAAAGTAAGTAAATATGATGAAAGTAAAGACAAGTAATTAAGGAAGAAATAATAGATAAAACAAAGTAATTCTTATTCCATGAGAGTAGCCAACTTCGGTTGCAAATTGTGTCCTATGTACAATACAAGGTAAGGAGGATATTTATAGTAGTGATACCTAGTCCTAAATAAGGTAAAATATAAATACTAATAAGGCCATGGCTCTACAACTTAAGGAGGTGGTATACTAAACCCTAACTAGAAGACTGTAAACCTTAGGCGGTGGGATGTGTGCCCTGCGCCCTGTGACCAAAATGCCTAAACGATCGTTAGGTTTATGAGCGGGCGTATATCTTCAGTGCCCGGTGACTTGTAGGATAAGTCTAATCTCACAAGCTGGATTCATATCTCCGTAATAATAGGTGGCGTATTTTTGTCCACACAGTCAGTCCCCCCACTTATTTAGTGATGATGCAAGCAGTCAGGAACTGAAAGCAGTGTAGATCTTAAAATATATCTCACTAACCCCTTGAGACTCGCAGTCTCTTTGACCAAGGATGATGTTGATTTCTTTGAGAACTTCACGTGCTTCCTGTTGATTGATTGTTGCTGATCTCACGCACCTTTTCAGGAACTGTCATTGACTGCTCCGAATCGTTTCATATCTCTACTAATAATGATGCTTGACTATTTCGTGCTCCATCCTTATCCCTTTTTACCTATAAATAGTGACTTCATGACAGTGGAATAATCATAAACTCCTCTTCATAAAATAATTCACTCCTTTAGAAATTTCTCATGATAGGGAGAAGCTTTTCTTTGCTTAAAAATATTTGCCTTTGATACTGGTTTGATATTCCCAAAAAACCTTCTTCGTTTCGAATGGATGATGCATGCAGGAGGAAACTCGCTTGCAACTGCCTCTTTTTTTTTTCTTTGTCCATAAGAAAATGGATGAAGTCCCCCGAATCATGAAGTTTGATCGAGATTCTAATGATGTCCTTCGAGATGTCTTCATTGTTTCATGTGCAATGATTACGGTGCGCTCATCTTCTAATACATCGGTTGTTGTGATATTCTTTTTGTCATGCAGGGTCAGGATGCTTAGCCCTTTCAGCTTTCGTGTGGCGTCTCCGCCAGGATACCTCGTGTATCCAGGCCGCTCCTTCAATGGTACTGGACTGGTGATCTACTACTTGGCTCTATTTCATGTCATGCAACAGGATTTAGCTTCACAGCGGCGGGTGACTAAGGTGTCACTGAGCTTCAGAGTTCTCCGTGGTTCATGGCTTTCACCTTGGTTATCTGATTCAGTTGAACCGCTATTGTAACGCTCCATCGGCCATTAGCTGTTGGACACCCGAGGGAAGAGGCTCCCCTGTGGTAGGTTCCCAGCTCAAGCCCTTCTGCTCTTGGCTAACTTCTTTTTGTGCTTGAAGATCAGTAGGTTTGTGTACTCCGGTTTAACCAGTTGAGGTTGACTCGGATGTTCGAGCTTCGCTGCTAGTCTTCTAGTTTCTCTTCAAGTTCAACGGACGAGATGGAAGAAGGTCAGACATGTACTCAGATACTTCCGGGATCCCTTGCTTTGATCAAGCAGACAGGCTTTGGCTGTTTCAGCGACCGTATACTTCGAAGGAATGCTCGGGTGACATATCTTAAGCTAAAGAAAAGAAGAACTTCAGACTGTTTACGGCTTGTAGCTAAAATCCAGATGAAGGATCTTCAGCCATGTTAATCCTGATGGGCTCTTTATTTTTAGTCGTCCCTTTCTTTTTTTTTTCTACGATTGTTATATACAAATATTATATTTAGGAAGAACTAAATATATCTCATAAGCCTATGGGCTGTTAGTTATTAATGAAACGAATCTTCACCAATATTTCATACATACTTGTGTTATTACGTATTATGTATGTGTGACTAAGCAGTATGTTTGTGCACCTAGATATTAGATGGCTTCCGGTCGTCCTGACTATTCTCTTTGTTTACGAACGTATGTTAGTGTTCCTGCCTTAAGCAATTACGTCTGTTGTGCACCGATAGACGATGGCTAGGTTGCAACCGCAACAAATGGATGTTTACGCCCACAATGGGACAACTTTAGCCTGTGTGGTAGCGGTCTTTTTGCGTTCTGAGAGAGAACGTCTTTGCTTAGTTACTCGAGTATTTATAACTTTCTAGCACTACGTGGACAGGCGTCCTCATCGGCGTGTAGGTGCAATTGTTGATTTAACGAGATCAACGCTTGATTAATGCCTGGTGGCTGAGCTACACATGGTCTAACTCTAAGCGAGTAGAGTACTCTACTTTTTGTAGCGAAAAATGAGTGTACTACTTCAACTCAGGTCTGGCCGGGGCTATTTAGTTAGATCGTAGATGGATCTGAATAAATGAGTAAAACTGACTAAGTAAGATAGTAGTTTTATTGATAAAAGAGGCCCCGGAGCCTGAGATGCTGTGGGTGAAAACCCATAACATGTCTGATAAATATGAAAATACTGTAATTAAAAGGAAATAACATTAGCAAAGCAAATGTTTTCTAAAGCACAAGCACTTCATATTTGATCCTTGAAAGATTCGGGGGCATTTGGTTGGGCTTCCCTATTTAGGGGGTGCTGCGCCTTAAAAGTCATCCCCTGGGTCGTTGACGACCCTGTGGTACAGCCCCTCACCGATCAAGCAATAGTTAACTACCTGTTTCCGTAAGTAGATGCTTTCTGACTTATCTTCAGGAAGATCTCCTTTGCTCAAATAGTTGACCAGTGCGTCACGCTGCCCTGCGAAAGATCTTGTATCTGGATTCAATGTTCCTCAGGCTTGCGGGGGTTAGCTCAACTATCGTCTGCCAATCGTATAAATCCTCAGATGCTTCGGCGTCTCCTGAGATCTCTTATAGGTGGATGAATTCCCACACATGAAAATTTTTCAGGATTGCCCTAATTTTCTTCTTTTGATCTGGCTCGCAGATGTCCTTAGCTACGAAGATTTCCCTTAGTTGATTAACCATCATATGAGATTTATTGTACAGGCTGATCTCCTTGGCCCCCAGTGTATAGGCTAAGTCAAGAGCTTGAATTATGGCTTCACACACTGCTTCATTGTCACCAATTTTTGTGGCCTGATGGTAAACCATTCCAGATGGCGTTCTGATCCACAGATCAATCTCCTCCCCGTTGGGATTCATTCCCGTGCGAATCTCCCAACGGTCGTACTCAATCACTACTTCACTCCTGAGTGACTCTTCAGCCTTCCATTCCAGTTTTTTTGCAAAATTTGAGGTAAAACCTTCCAACGCCTATGGCTTGACATCTGTACGGGGTTAATAGATGACGTCATACTCTCCCAACTCTTCATCCCACTTTGCCATATCTTTCGACAGACCGAGTTTAGACAAAATGGCTTGCACCGGTGTCGAAGAGACTAAACTGATCGAGTATTCCTGAAACTATGAGCATGACTCCACACTTGTTATGAATTGGAGTGACAATGGCAAAAACTTATCTATTCATTGTAGCATCCTGCTGGCGTATTTCACGGGAAACTGCTGCCTGTTCTTTTCTCGTACAAGGACCGCATTCCAAACTATCTCAGATATTTAAACGTATGACAGTAGATGCTCACCTGTCATTGGTTCGGTTATCACCAATATTTGTAGGAGTTTAATGTTAGTCCAAGCCATTTTTAAATAACTTTATATCAGCCACAAGGGTCCTCCTTGCTTCCGTAACACCTCAGAAAGACGACATACCAACTCAGTCGTGCTCGGGACTAGTTGATCCATTGCCGCCAGTCGATCCCGAAGTTTGCTGAGTTCCTCTCTAACTTCTCGCTTTATGGCTTCAATAGCTTCCAACTCGGCAGATGTAACCCCATCTGAAGTAAGGCGACATTCCTCAAGGAGAGGCCACTCACCTAGTAGGTCAACGACCCCGTGTAGGTTCGGGTACTTGAAAAACTGATGAACTGTTGAGGGCACTCCCCTGACGTCATGTATCCATGGTCGTCCTAAGATTACATCGTACTGGAGATTGCTATTCATCACCTAAAAATTGGTTGTGCTCGTCACGCCCGGTATATGAACCAATAGAGCTAGTTCTCCAGTAGATGCTTCCTGGAATATATTGAAACCCATTATATTTCGAATACTCGAAGATATTTGAGGAAAATGGCTGAATTTGCACAACACCTCCCTCGGGACAATATTTGCACTACTCCCCGGGTCGATAAGAGCCAGCTGGTTATGTACGCCGGATACTTCCACAAGTACAATGAGGTCACATTATTGGTCTGCTTGCTCCTCCAGGTAGAATTGGATGGACCTGAATCTTATCCCGGTCATTGTAGTCTGCCGAGCCGTGTCCGATCGTTCATCCACGAAGATTGTGTTGATGGTCTTTAGGTTGTCAGACTCTGAACTTTTAAAACAGCGGGGGCCTTCTTCTAGCAGCTTTTGGAGATGT
Source organism: Petunia axillaris subsp. axillaris (assembly GCA_029990575.1). Lineage (NCBI taxonomy): Eukaryota > Viridiplantae > Streptophyta > Magnoliopsida > Solanales > Solanaceae > Petunia > Petunia axillaris. The sequence goes on along the minus strand of JARKNS010000003.1, from coordinate 131,866,805 downwards.
CCTTCCTTTAGTAAGCGCTCAATTTTGATCATTAAGGCTTTGCAATCGACCGTTGCATGGCCCCCGCTGCAATGAAAATCACAACAGGGATTGTGCTTTTTTCATGTAGATCCTTTCGTGTTAGGTAGCCATCGAACCTTGGGGCGTAGTTTACCAAAGTGATTGGCAACTAGATCCACAACACTGACACGAAGACCAAAGTCCCTAAAATTCCGGGGTTCAATCCATTTTTCCTAGGATCCGGATGCTCGAGAACTATTTTGTCACCCGACGCCCGCTTGAATTTAAACATTTGGCTTCAATTTTCTACCATCCCCCTCATCTTCTAGGAACGGGCTTCCCGGTCTCTTCCTTCGCTCGTCCTTGGGTTTATGAGAATGATCCAGTTCCAAACAAAGTTTCTTAGTATACCTCTGATGTAACCTACTCCATGTGGACACTGGGTGTTGAGTCAAATTCCACTACAACTCTCGGGTAGCTAAAGATCCCTTTGAATTCAAACTTTTATCGAAGACTACCACAGGATGTTATCAGGGAATGGAGAAAGCTCCATGCGTTCCTTCTGAAATCTATCGAGGTAATCCTTCAGCAATATCACGTTGTCGTATATCAAAGATGTCTTTCATGTGTTTCTCTCGCTTGTGGGCACCGGAATGCACTTTTTTGAATAGGTCTTGCATCTGAGTGAATGATTCGATGGATCCCATTGGTAGCTGAGTGAACCAAGCAAGGGCTCCTTTGGTCAGAGTTGAGCCTAATCTCTTCATTAGAGCAGACTGGATTTATATTTCAGTAATCTCGTTACCCTTCACAGCCGTATAATAAGTAGCGATGTGCTCATCCCAGCCGGTCGTTCCGTCATACTTCAAGTTATCCGGCAAGAGAAAGTGCTTTGGTATGCGGAGCGATGCTGCACTTTCTTTCTAGGTATATTTATAGAACTTCTGCTTATCTACTGTGGTAACTTGCGGTGGAGCACCCAGCACGTTACCAATTCGGTCATGGATGGCCTTCATCTTCTTTATGAGATCCTGAATGACAGGGCTCCCTTAAATCTTGGTTGTTGATTGTTGATGAGCCTCCTGGAGCAGCATCCATGTTAAGCCTATGATTGGGAACTGATGCTGGCGAGTTGTTCGTGGTCGTCGGTCCTCGCGATGATAATGGCCTCTGAGATGAACCAGCAAACATTGCCCCCAATCTTTGGGATATCCCTTCAACTATGTTGTTCGAGTTCCGCTCGGACGCAGTTTTGAGGATATCCAAGAGAAGCCTCAGACTCTGAATTACCTCAGGACGGTTGATCGCCTTCACTATCGCTAGCAATAGCGATTGGTTCACGAGAAGAATCATTTGGCTGCTCGATAGGATCCTTTTGTTGGACGGTCGGATCGCTGAGATGATTGCACATTTTCCTTCGTAGAATACCTGCAATAGCCTGGGCCACACGGTGGGCGCCAAACTGTTTATGCCTAAATTTGTAAGTCAAGGTTAAATAATAAATTATGAATGAGGTCAGAAGCAATACGATAAATTATGATGGAAAAAGTAAGTAAATACGATGAAAGTAAAGGCAAGTAATTTACCAAGAAATAATAGAGAAAGCAAAGTAATTCTTATTCCTTAAGAGTAGCCCACTTCGATAGCAAATTGTATCTCATGTACAGTACAATGTAAGGAGGAGTATTTATAGTAGTGATACCTAGTCCTAAATAAGGTAAAATAGAAATACTAATAAGGCCATGGGTGTACAACTCAAGGCGGTGGTATACTAAACCCTAACTAGGAGACTGTAAACCCTAGGCGGCGGGATGTGTGCCCTACACCATGTGACTAAAACGCCTAAACGGTCATTGGCTCTAGGAGCGGGCGTATATCCTCAGTGGCCGTTGACTTGTAGGATAAGTCTAGTCTCGCCAGTTGGACTCGTATCCCCGTAATAATAGGTGGTGTATTTTTACCCACACACGCAGGCACCACATAAATTTCCGTAATCCAGAAATTAAGCAAAACACTATACTCCTAGAGGAGAAACAATTAATTTCAAAGGCTCAAAGGCAAGCGAAGCAGTTATTACCTCATTTGCAGAGAATGAGTATTGTATGTCAATTAGGCTCAGGGAAACATGCACGACTGTCATTTACAAATACCTCTAGCACAACAACGTTATGGTAGATAGAGCAAATCAAAACTTCTGAGCACTTAAAGCACCTGCAAGCGGATAATGCAACTATTTACACCTGGCAAGGAAATGCTTGACTTGACAAGGAAGTTACTCTACCTCTATAAAAAAATATTTGCACCGATCCTACTCACACTGCAATACACTCCTCGACCTCCCGGTAATTCCCTACACCACCTCTCACTCTTTTGCACTTTCCCTCAGAAAATCACTCCCTATACATGAATCAGGTAACACAGAATCTCAAATACATACTAATAACCGTCCTAGAACTCCATTCAAGAAGCTTAGTCCCTTCGACAATACTTTTGTTATATCCATAAATTATTTATTTCGCCGAATATCAGAGCACACTCAAATCTAAATTTCCCATACTCAAACAAGTAATCTACCTAATCTTTCATTCAGGATTGGATGTCTGTTTGTATTTTCTTTCTATTAGCACTTACCTTGTGTGTTGTGCCTGTCTCTGTCAATCGTGCATGTTTTCGTATTTAATCGTGCTTATCTATTTGAATGATATGTATTAATCATGCTTACTCCTAAAAATCCCCAGCGTAGTCAAGACAATTCCATGAATCGATATTGAAGACAAGATGGATCAATTATCAAGGTATAGTGGAAACTATGTCTGTGTAAACTCCTCTCTATGGGTATGTTGTGTACCATATTTTCATAACTACGATGATTACAAGTCTCTATTCCCACACTTGATCTATTGATGTTATCTTATCTTCTCTCTCAAATCATTCAAGAACTACACACGGCCTGAATCTCGTAAAAAATCGAGATATCGAAGCCATTCGTGATAAGGTGGGAGTGGCCGCCGTGGTGGAAAAGATGTAAGAAAGCGAAGCTGAGGTTGTTTGGGCATGTGAAGAGGAGGAGCACAGATGCTCCAGTGAGGAGGTGCGAAGGGTTGGTATTACTGACCCTGCGAAGAGGTAGAGGTAGACCAAAAAAAAATTGAGGTGAGGTTATTAGGCAGGACATGCCCTACCTTCAGATGACAGAGGACATGACCCTAGATAGGAAAGAGTGGAGGTCGAGGATTAGGGTATATGAATAGATAGTAATCGAGCGATTTTTGGTATATTCTACTTCCAGCTTACTCTGCATTATATTTGCTTTTGATGTTTTCTGTTTATCTTGGACATGTTTTAGTGTTCATAGCAGTATTTCATTTCATTTATTTTGATATTGTCATCTTGCTTCTCTCTAATATGCTTCTCACTGTCGTTGCTTAGCTGAGGGTCTATCGTAACCAGTCTCTCTACCTTGGTGGAGGTAAGGTTTGCGTAAATCTCACCCTCCCCATACCCCACCTTGGTGGGATATCAATGGGTATTTCAGTTCGGTTTGGTTTGGTTTGGTTTGGTTGATAGGCAACACAGAGATAGGAGTTCGGCCGCAACACCTCATAACCCTCCTTTCCTTTCTAGAATTTTGCCCGCTCGATGTGGAAAAATTGGCTACTTTCTCAAAAATCTTTTCCCTAAAATTCTTTCATCATCTTCGGACAAAGAGATACAGCTGTTGACACCCAATTTTTCCCCTCATTTTTTTTAATAATTGGCTCTATTTAACTTAAAGGTGCAATATTAATTATTTGAACAAAATTTGCTTAAGATGGCATACATTTATTAGTGTAACCTCTAATTTTACATTAAATATTTAATTATGGCTATATTACATAATTATATCATTTAGGCTATATGTTAAATATGTGTCAAAATTGTTTATCTGTGCTGTTTAATTGCATTAATAATCTTTAGCAATTATTTGTGGTTACCTATACTCGGTGTTTACAACAATCATTTTGACAGCTTGAATTCTTCCTAAATTCCTACCAAATACTTATCTTCACTTTGAGCCTAGACAACTGCATAACCAATTCTCTGTATTCAAATTTTGAAAGAAAGTAATTTTTCAAATTCCCTTATATTCATTTAACCAGGAAATCATTGTTTTTCCTTAAAAAGGGCCATTTTTACAACGTTCCTCCAATCACCCCATATCTCTCACTTTTTCTCATCTCTCACCAGATTAATTGTAGGAGAAAATTTTATTGATTCCTGAAATTGCCCCTTAAATCCCTTAAAGGGCGCCCCTCATCCAACGTCTCTTTGGATTTGCTTTTTTCTTAAAGATAGAACACCATTAACAGTACAAAGTAGGTGAAAACAAGGAATAGACACCAAAATGGGAATAGATCAAGGGGTAGTCATCATTAAAGCACCACCGGGGAGTGAGCGAGGGAGGTGACCGGCAGTGGCATAAACAGCCACCATCACCGGTAGCGAACAAATGAGATTACCATCGGTGTCATAGACTGGAAAACTCCATTGCCGATGGTCCCCATTTCTCCATTTCTTTCACCTGTTACAGAATCAACACAGTTGGAGTTCCAGCGACGCCACTAGAAAAAGGTTTGGCAGTTGCTCCCCCTTCCCTGTGTTGGTAGCGTCACCCTGTTTGCTACCACTATTGCTTCATCAAGAAGAACTGTATCCTTGTTTTGGTTTATCTAGAAATTCGATTCATCACTACTACTACTACTACTACTACTACAACAACAACAACAACAGACCCAATGTATCCCCACAAGTGGGGTCTGGAAAAGGTGAGGTGTTTGCAAATCTTACTCCTATCTCGGTTAAGGTAGCGAAGCTATTTCCAAAAGACTCTCGGCTCAAAAGGAACAAATTTGGAAACTTGTTAGGAAAAGGAAAATAGAGAGAGACGAAAAGGAAAGCTGAATAAAGAACGAAATTAAAATATCAAGGTAAAGTAATGACATTAAAATAGCAGTACTAGAAAAATCGTAGAATATAATAACCATATTAAAATAACAGCTGATAATCTTTACACCCTACACTATCACCTAGTTCTCCACAAAATAAGATAGAACATGCAACTGCCTACTAACCTACCACCCTAATCTATGGCCTCCATGCTCCCCTGTCTATGGTCATGTCCTCGGTGATCTCAAGTTGAGCCAGGTCTTGCCTAATTACCTCGCCCCAATTTTTCTTTGGTCTATACCTACCTCTTCGTAAACCCAGCACTGCCAACCTCTCGCATCTACGTACTTGTGCATCTGTGCTCCTCCTCTTCACATGCATGAACCATCTCCGTCTTGCTTCCCGCATCTTGTACACCACTGAGGCTACTCTTACTTTATCCCGAATGACTTCGTTTTTAATCTTATCTTTCCTAGTATGCTCGCACATCCATCGAAGCACCCTTATCTCGGCCGCATGCATCTTCTGGACGGCAGTGTTTTTAACAAGCCAACACTCAACTCCGTACAACCAAGCTGGTTTAACAATCACTCTATAGAACTTACCCTTAAGTCTAGGTGGAACTTTCTTATCACACAGCACACAAGAAGCGAGCCTCCATTTCATCCAACCCGCTCCTATACAATGTGTGACATCATCATTAATCTCTAAATTCTCTTGGAGAACTAACCCAAGATACTTGAAACTTCCTTTCTTTGGGATGACTTTTGCATCAACTCAGTTGGTGCATCAATAAACTTGCACTCCATGTACTCTGTCTTTGTCTTGCTCAACTTGAAACCTTAGACTCTAGTGTCTATCTCCAAACCTCCATTTTATCATTTACCTCATTGTGAGCCTCATCAACCAGAACTATGTCGTCTATAAATAACATACTCCATGGTAGGGGTGTTTATCGGTCGGTTCGGTTCGGTTTTGCACCTTATCGGTTTGGACTATCGGTTTTCAATTTTTAAAAGTGCTAAACCAATAACAGAACCAATAAGCTATCAGTTATCGGTTTTTGAGTTATCGGTTTTAGGCTCTTATCGGTTCGGTTTTTGGTTTAACCATTAAGAAACTTAGGTCTAACAAGTGTAAAAATGTAACGACCCTCAAATAGTCGTTACGGGATCCGGGACCTCGATTTGCATATCGACAGTTCCAAAAGCTCCGTTAGGTCATTTATGACCCATCTGTGAAATCTGAGTCGAAACGGAGTCCGTTTGATAGGTTTTCGAGAAAAGGATCCGTTTATGAAATTCCGGAAAGGAATTTGGGGTTTCGATAGGTCGTTTTGAGTAAACGAACCCCGATGGAAAATTCGAGCGCACCGTTAGGTCCGTCTCGTCATTTATGATATGTAGCAACCTTCAAAATTGAAAACGGACCTCGTTTGATAGGACTTTTGATAAAGTCCCCGTTTCGGAAGTTTAAAAGAGTTAAAAGAGGTTTCCGAGCTCGATTTGAGCAAATGAGCTCCGATGAGAGATCCGAAAGTTCCGTTAGGTTCGTATAGTCATTTGTGACTTGTAGCAACTTTCGGAATTGGATTCTGAGGTCGTTCGGTTAAATTTCGCTATTTTGCCGAAAGTCGAAAATTGAACCTTTGCCGTGGGACCCACTTTTTGAGTTCTGGAGGTCCGAATTGAGTTCCGTCTTGACGAGCATGTCACCCAAGTATTTTATGGCTTGTGTGAAAAATTTGGGATCATTCCGAGCTTTGTAGGGTCCCGTTTTGCCCCTAAAACAGTAGAAAATCTGGTGCGACTTTTCTGTTCTGTTTTGGCGCAAACAGCCAGATAAAAGCTGATTTTCCAGCCAATCCGTAAGGAATTAGGAAAAACTCAAAACATGAAAGTTGTAGGCCTTTGAGTTGTGGTTCTAATGGCACCGGTTTCAGGTCATTTGGACATTCTTATCAAAAGTTATAATTTTTTCAAAAGAAGCTGTCACAGAGGCAAAAACTGCTATAAAAAGGCCATTTCGGGCCATTACGGTTCATAACTTATAAAAATCATTTGGTGAGCTCTTGTGGCGATTTTTGGGTATTTCTTGAAGACCCAATCATACTTACACTTAAGGTAAGCCCTTTCAATCCATCTTTATGTTGATTAACACAAGAATCAAAGGGTTGATTCTTGGAAATGGGTTAGAACCCTAGATTCTTAAGAATTGGGGAAAGACATCGAGCAAGGCTCGCATGTGGAATGTAAGTGTACTTTTGGACTCACGGGAGCGTGGGGAGTCCGGAAAAGTATATTTTGTAAATTTAGGGCTCGGCCCTACCCGGGGGCATTTTGGTAATTTTTACCCTAGGATGCCTATAGGTTTAAATAGCTATAATTGAGCACTCATATGTGCTATATCTTGTCTTAATAGACCTAGTGGAGAGTCCTTCGGGGACAAGGCGAGCGGGAAAGGAGATTCTTCCCGGCATTTGAGCCCGAATTTTGAGGTAAGTGAGACTTGACCTCTATTGTGCTTGTGGACTCTTCCTTCATGCTAGTATGCTTCATGTACGCATATATATATACCTAACAATGGTTAGGATTAATGATGTGAATTACTTGCTATTATTGTTTGTTATAAATAGCGAGATTGTGACTCGACCGAGGTATGTGCCGGTCTAAACGCTACGTCGAGGTAGCTTAAATTTATATCGTAGTAACGCTTGCTACGCCATGCTTAGATAGCAAGAACTTGGGACATGGCCGAGGATGTTGCCGGCATGTCATGATAAATGACTTGCCGAGGATTTTGCCGGCTTTTGTATGATATTGGTACTTGATTTGTTCACGTGCCGGGTTGGGTAGTGCTGTCTATACGTAACCTTGGGTTGGACGACATGGGAGTAGGGATTGTACCCCCAAACTGTGGTCGGGTTAACCTTCGCCTTACGTTCAGCTAGCATAACCAACCTGGGTTACGGTGACTGTGAAATATTATCGTTATTAATATTTCTGTTATTATTTCTGTTATTGTTATTAATGTCGTGGATATTAATACTGTTAGAGGGACACTTGACAGGGGGTGTGGTGTCGCCTATACTATGAGATGTGTCACACTTGACAGGGGGTGTGGTGTGGACACTTGATCTTTGAGATGTGACACACTTGACAGGGGGTGTGGTGTGGTCACTTGATTTATTGAGATACGACGCACTTGACAGGGGGTGTGGTGCGATCGTAGACAGATTTGAGATGAGCCAACGACTACGGGTCGTTGGTCTACTTATTCATGATTGTGATAGTGACTTCGGGTCACGGTATATGGTTGATACTTAGTAGTGGTGTTGCTAGTCCATCGTAGGTCTAGGTTAGTCGGCACGGGAGTAGAGATTGGACCTCCAAACCGCCGCTAAGTTGACCTATGCCTTACGTTGGATGGGCATATTCCTTGAGACTTCTGGTTACTACTTGTGTGTATGGAATGTGTTACATCTATTTGTTATTTCACTACTTTATTGTATGATTACTATAGTATGTTGTTGCTTATGATGCATGTAGCGACTTCTCCCGCAAGGGTACCTTAGCGGGCCTGTCGGTGATCTTACTGGGCTTCGGCTCATAACTTACTCTGCTACGTGCGCAGGTCCTTCATCCAGTCAGCAGCCCGGACGTTAGCGGTTCCCGAGGCTTCTGAGACTTTTGATTGAGGTGAGCCGACCACACAGACCGTGGTGGCATACCGCCGGAGTCACTTAGAGATAGGACTCAGATTTCTTTGATGTATATTCATACTTTATTGAGTCACTCTTAGAATGCTCCAATTCTTTTGTGGATATATTCTTTTGGACTTCACCCTTTTATGTTTATATATCCATTTATGATCTTTTCACATTATTGTTCTTTGCCGCATCTTGTTTCATTGGTTCGCCTAGGCAAATGTTGTTTAGGTGCCATCACGAGCCCTTGGAAATTGGGTCGTGATAAAAAAAAAACCTCTTAAATGATTGCATCCAATACAAAATCGGCTTTATTTTCACAGTGAGATTAAATGCCTCTTATAGCATTCGCCATATTCAAAATAGTAACCAACAATAGGTTCAAATATACTTCATTATTCTATAAACTAATGGAGGAGGAAACGAGTGAAATAGTAAATCGGTGGTTGAAATGGATGGGGAGACTTGAAAGCTACACAAGTAAAAGAAGACTAGATTTTGAGGTTTCCAAGTTCCAACTAATAGTAATCAAGTATACTACTTTTATGCATATAAGCGCAATATAGTAAATTTAAAAATCTTATTGGGTTATCGGTTTAATCAATAAGAAAATGTACAAAACCGACAACTGAACCGATAATCCAATAAAAAATTTGCAAACCGTTAAATAACCGATAACCCGATAACCCAATATTTATAAACCATTAACTTTTTATCTGTTCGGTTTATCGATTTAAACCAAAAAATGAACAGCCCTACTCCATGGTACCTCCCCTCGAATATGCCTTGTTAGCTCATCCATTACTAGAGAAAATAAAAATGGGCTAAACATTGACCTATGATGCAACCCTATCTCAACTGGAAAGTAATTCGAGTCTCCTCATATTATTCTCGCTCGGGTCATGGCTCCATCATACATGTCCTTAATTGCTCCTATGTATGCAACATGAACATCTCTAGACTCTAAGCATCTCCATAACACCTCCCTTAGAACTTTTTCATAAGCCTTCTCTAAGTCAATAAACACCATATGTAAGTCCCTCTTCTTATATCGATATTGCTCTACTAGCCTCCTCAGAAGATGGATAGCTTCCGTAGTTGATCGCCCAGACATGAAGCCGAATTGGTTCTCGGTAAAAGTCACATATATCCTCATCTTCATCTCTATCACTCTCTCCCAAACTTTCATAGTATGGCTTAATAATTTGATACCCCTATAATTGTTGCAATTTCGAAATCGTCCTTGTTCTTGTATAATGGAATCATGGTACTCCACCACCATTCTTTGAACATTTTAGCGATCCTAAGAATGACATCAAACAACCTGGTCAGCCACTCCAAACCCACTCTACCTTCATTCTTCGAAAATTCCACTGGAATCTCATCCGACTATGTCACTCTTCCCCTCGCATATGACGCATTGCCTCCTTACGTCCTCAAGCTTTATACATCCGCAATCTCTAGAATAATGGTGGCTCTCAGAGTGCTCCAAATGCCCCAGTTCGATATTCCTTTCCTCCACTTCATTTAAGAGCTTATGGAAGTATGCTTGCCATCTTTGCTTAATGTGAGCCTCGTCCATCGATGCCATGCCATCCTCGTTTCAAATACACCTCACTTGGTCTAGGTCGCATGACTGCCTCTCCCTCGCCTTGGAAAGCCTATAAAGCTTCTTTTCCCCACCCTTGTCCGTTATTTCTTTATATAGTCGTTCAAAAGTTGTCGTCTTAGCGTTCTTAACAGCCAACTTCGCTTCTTTCTTTGCCACCTTTTATTCATCATCTTTTCTTCCTCCTCTACTCTCCGGGAACTTAATGTAGGCATCTTTTTTTACCTCCACTTTCCCTTAGAACTCTTCATTCCACCACCAGTCCCCTCTATGTCTCCTAAGGTTAACCTTTGACACCCTAACACCTCCCTTGTTGCTCCTCTAATACACTCAAGAGTCCTAGCCCACATACTGGACACATCTCTATTACTCTCCCATGCACCCATAGCCACCAACCTCTCTCCTAGCTCTTGAACATTCTTGCTAGTCAAGGCCCCTACCTAATTCTAGGTCGACCGAACACAAACCGTTTCATCCTTTATCTTACAATGTCTAAATCCAAAATCAGTAGCTTATGTTGGGTTATAAGATCCTCACTCCGGATAACCTTAAAATTCCTACATAGACCTCTATCGCCTTTTTAAAGAGTAGGGAATCGATTTTAGTCTTGGCTACCAAACTGCGGAAGGTTACCAAATGCTCCTCTTTTTTTGAAAGATCGAATTGGCAATCACCAAATAAAAAGCTTTCGCAATATCCAATAGAGAAACTCCTCATTCATTTATATCCCCAAAATCAAAACCTCCATGAACTTCATCATATCCCCTCGAAGTTGTCCCAATCTGGCATTTGAAATCTCCTTATGCAAATAGCTTTTCCATGACATGGATACTCCGAACTAATTCATCCAGATTCTCCCAAAGCCTCTTTTTGACCTCATCACCCAAGCTTGCCTGTGGAGCATAAGCACTAATGATGTTGAAAGTGATCCCTCCCTCAACTAGTTTAATAGACATCATCCTGTCATTCACTTTCCTCACCTCTACCACTTGGTCCCAGAGGTCTCTATCCAGTAAAATCCCTACCCCTTGAGACTCCAGAATACCACAATTTACACCCATCGACATCTCACGTCTTAGTACCCACCCATTTGGTCTCTTGGACACAAGCTATGCCAATCTTCCTCTTCTTGAGAATTTTTACTAACTTTATGGATTTCCCCGATAATGATCCTATGTTCCAAGATCCAATTCTTAGCCTAGATACCCCCTAACCATTGCCCCTTCCCCCAATCCTAACTGAGGACAAGACCTTAGTCTACCATCATTAGTTAAAGCCACTTCAAAGGTTCCAAGAGCCTATAGGATAAATCAAGATCTCAAAGATTCTAAAACAAGCAAGAAAGTAATAAATCAAATAAAAAAGCAAGCAGGAAACATAATAAATCAAACATATACATGCTACAATATTCTAAGCCACTACCAAGGTTACTAAAGCAAGAAAGAAAGGTAATAAAACAATAACAAAAGAAAAAATTAAAAGTAAAAGCAAAATACATGTTTCAATAGTCCATAAACAGAGATATAAGAGATCAAACTAGGGGGACCAGAAGCAATAGGCAAAATTTTTGGACCGGCGACACGGCTAATATTGGCAGCAATATGCGATAAGTGTACCGGCGTAGTGGCTGGAACGGGCGACGATTCTGGCTGCAAGCAGCAATAGCAGGTGCGACGTAGAGATGATGTGTCCGTTGCAGATTCCCGGTGCTATTATGGTAGCACTTTCCATGCGCAGTGGAGAAAAGGAGGAGGGGTGGAAGAAAGAGAACAGGGGCGGAGAATTGGGGTAGGAGAGAGAATGGAGAGGAAAGAATGGGGGATAGAGGAGCGAAGATAGAGGATCTGCTGCGAATTTTTTATGTTGATAGGCTCTGTAGATCTGTTGAACATTCTAAAAGTTTAACTCTGTACTTCAAGCTCATTTGAGGTTGGAACTGAGTTTACTATTACCTTGTTATTATTACATGATTTTTTGATTTACTTGCTGATGGAACTGGATTTACTATTACCATGTTATTGTTACGTGATTTTGCTCAGCAGTTTTGGCTAGGTCCCTGTTGCATACAATTTTAATACTAGTTTTGTTGTTATAGTTTTTCTTTTTCTGTCTTTGTGCTAGATCGTTAAAGTCACTACCCGAATTAAATATATTGCTACCTATTTTAGTCACTTATTTGATTGTATACTTGTTTAACCTAGATCCGATTTTAGGCCAATTAACAATTAAATTTGTATTTGCGGATTCACGACCAATAGTTTAGATTAAGAGTTTAGCCTACTTTAAATACGTTACGAGATTATGAATATATATGCACGATTTCCAATGAGTGTGCGTTAGTAATTAACGATAATATGAGAGCAATACGAAATAATCCAAGACAAATAAGACTAAAGCGTAAATAAAATAAATAGAAGGAACCGTATTAGATCTCTCAATCCCCATGAGGATTCGTTGATGCTAATTATACTTGTAGACTTGAGAACGAGGTATGCAATAATGTAAATGTAAACGACGAACAGTGTTTGAACAAGAGTAAAGAGAGTATTCTTATTGATATTGTAAGTAGAGAAGAGAATGTGTGTGAACGAGTGCTATTTATAGATTTGATAAGCATCCAATGGGTTTGTAACCGCTTGGTATGTATCTATTGCCTTCATGACCATTCATTAAGCAATCGCGTACGATTAGGTAACCGCTCATTCAAATCGCGCTGATTTAGGAAACGTTACGTTACTGCTCTGGGCCTGCTCGTAGTAAATGCCTGGTCAGTCATCTGTCCGCTAGATGTCTGTCCGGGAAAACCTCTGCCCGTGCCACGTGGCAGACACGTGTAACTTTTTAAGTGACGTCAGTTTTTATCCAATACAGATAGTCCCCGCACTTCTCGAGCAGAGTTTCTGCTCGAGGAGTGGATGTGAATTTTTGACGAGAAATTTTATTTGCAAAATCCAACCTTTATCTGCAACATGGCAAACTTCGGTGACGTGCGCCCTTTATCAGCAACATGACAAGCTTCAGTGACGTGCGCATTAAATGCGCGATGTAAGAAAGTAACTGCAACTGGCACGTCTGCACGTCCGCCGTCATCTTCGAAGTGATTACTGCACGTCCCAAGGGTAAAAGTAATGATTTTAACTGCCTCAGTCACGTGCACACGTCCGTTGTCAGTTGCGAGGTGACCGCTGCACTTCAGGGCAATGATGCTGCTTGGAAACTCGGCGAAACCTACTTCCTCTTTTGACGGTTGGATCTGATCGTGGCCTCTTCGATAACCTCCATGTGTCTTATGCGGATCTGATGGGCCGGACTTTTTACTCTTATAAAAAGGGATTTGATGAATCTTAACCCTTTTACTTGCGTTCATTTTACAACTTCCAAATCTTGAAAACCCTTAAATTTTCTTCAATCTTTCTAACTTTCGACTCTTCTTTCATCATGTCTCCAAAGGCTAAGAAAAATCTGAACATGGACGCTGCCGCTGGCAGTTCTTCCGCGACTACCCCTAGGCCTAGGGCTGCTCAGGCCACTGCTGCAGAGATTATCCCCAAAAATTGGGGTGAACTGGAAAAAGACTGTAATGTCAAGGCCTTCAACAATTATGGAGATGTACGCGCATGGCCGGCATACAGATTCAAGTCTGGGATCACGTCGGAGATCATCCCACTTGTTAGAGCGGACTGCGGTTGGGACGCGAGTGTTCCCCTTTTGCCGGTATCTGAAAATGAGAATATTACTTCTCACAGGGCTGGGTGGACGGCCACGTCCACCTATCCATTTACAGTTGGTTGCACGTTACCCCTACATCCTGTACTCGAGAGGCTCTGTAAGGAGTATTTTCTCTGCCCGGGGAAACTGAACCCCAGTATGTATAGAATAGTGACACTTATGGACTGGTTTGCGGAAGAAACCGGCCAAAATTTTGAATATGAGCATTTCATTTCTTTGTACGGCATATAAATTTTTAAGGATGGTTTTGTCAACGCCAGAATGCGTGGGAGCAAGGGCTTGGTACGCAGTTTTGAGGACACAAATGATCGGGGTTGGCTGCACCGATACATATTTGTGCGCACCCAGGCATTGTCCTTCAACTTCAAGACTCCTCTCCCCGAGATCTGGAATAAGAGGCGTAAGTCCCCGAGTTTTCTTTTGAGATTTTCATGCTTCCTCCTCTCTTATTCACTTATTATTCCTTTCATTCTTCCTTGCAGCTGCCAAGCTACCCTACGATGAGCTCATATCAGTTGGTGAGCTGACGGCGTGGGTTGAGGCTATTTTGAAGAAGTTCCCTGCTGAGCAGAGCGAATGGGCGTACTTTGCAACGCAAAAGAATCTGACCGCAAAGACTCACGGTGAGAATTCTTCGCTTGTTACAACTATTTCTTCTCTTCGTGGTTTCGTTGTATCCGACCGTTCCGCCTTTTGCAGGTCTAGGCACACAAGGAGACTTCTTTCCTGCCCCTCCCCTTCAGGCTGTGTCATCAGGACCTGCTGTTGACCCTGCGGATGAGGTCGCAGCCATAAAGGTCGTAGTGGAGGCAATGTGCGGGAGGGAAGGTGGCGAGGAGCTACTGTCTGGCGGCATTAGCTCCCTGAAGAGGAAGAAAAAGGGCCAAGGTGAGGCGGAGCACGGAAGAAATCTGATCGTAAAGCTTCCGTTGCTGCTGGGCAGACCTCATCTGTTAAAGGTGAGACCCCACCTGGTGCCAATGTGCCTGAGCCTGAGAAAGAGAAAGTCAAGACTTCTGCTGAAGTCCCCGAGTCTACGCGGGGAGAAGGTTTTGACAAGGAGGTGATCGACGTTTCAAATACTGAAACCGAAGCTACTGAACCCTTTGTGAGAAAGCCCTTTCTTCGTAGTGACAAGAGGAAAGTCGAGGAGGAGTCTGCCCGTACTCCGGAGGGGAGTCCCCGAGTTGATGACGGGGTGAAGGTGGCTCCTTCTCATGCAGATAAGGGGAAAAGGAAGGTTGGCGAAGAAGAAGAAGAAGGAGGACGAGGAGAAGAGATCCCCCAAGAGGGTGGCCAGGGTCCTCGTGTTTTTTATTTTGAGGACTTGGAGAACATGGCCGCTGAGGGGGAGGTGCCTGTCTGTCTACATGAATGCGACACAAGAGATCTTAGAGTGGAGGATGATTCTGATATGTCGAGGACAAGGCTCACTCGGCGGACCACCATCAGCGGTCAAACTGGACTAAGGGACATTCGAGGCGTGCGCTACAAATTTGGTCTGAACTTCCCCTCTGGGCAGGCTAGGGAGCCTAAGCACTGCGAGAGGGAATGCACTATGAAGCTAGCCTCCAATGTCAACTTCGTGACCAGGCCGGGCAGTTTAGCCAAAGCAGTTTCATCGCTTATTGGTCCCCGAGAAGAGTGGACAATGAGGGAGATAAGTGATGAGGAGTTGGCTTTTGCTATCGCTGCCGATTCTACCCGGGCAGGTGCTTTCCTTAATACCATTTGCGTCGGAAGTAATTTCAAGTTTATACTTCTAACCTAATTTCTTTTGCTTCTTCAGCCAAGTCTGATGGCTGCCGAGTTGATGTTCTGCTCCAGGATCAACGACCCTGATCAGGTGCTCGAACTGAAGAAAGAGCTGCTAAAGACTTTGAAGGAGAATAAGGTTCTGGCAAAGAGGTGTGGTTTCCTTGGGAATGAAGTTAGCCGGTTGGCTGAGACCAACAACAAACGTGTTGAACATATTAACGAACTTACCAAGGAAAAGGACCTTCTTTCTGAAGAGAAAGAAAGGCTCGTACAATCTGCTCGGGGCCTGGAGGCTCTGCTTGAAGAGTGCAAGTCTTCGCTGAACAAGGCACTCGATGAGTGTGGATCTTTTGAGATGGACCTGCAAAGGGCTAAGGAAGAGTCTGCTAGAGCCAGAGCTGAGCTTCAAGCCGCTAAGGACAAGTTGCCCAGTCGATGAGCGTTCAAGGCGCGTTATCCAAGGACTTGGCCAACTTGCGTGATCAATTTGAAATCAAGGCGAAGCTTGCTGTACTCGAGGCCAAGCGAACATTGCTCGAGCAGGTCCACACTGGTCAGATCAACGTCAAGGAGGCGATGCTGAAAACAAAGTGCGTTGTTCACGAAGTGAGACAAGTGCTGAACCTTTCTTCTGAAAGGGCCTGAAGTAGATGACGATGAAGATGATAATGAGAGATCGGGTGACGATGACAAAGCCGATGAAGCTAGTGCATCGGGTTCTGGTCGCAGTCCCCAAAATTAATCCCCCCCCCCAATTTGGTTAAGTTGTAAGTTTGTGTATCTGGTGAGAGCCAGATAATTGGTTGTGGATAGAGGTCTCTTAGGGACTCTCTAATCCTTGTTCGGCCGGTTCTGTTGGCCTTGACCACTCAACAAAACTTTTGTCAGCCGTTTTCGGCATTTTATTGTTTTGTCAGGATAATGTATATATTTTCAGACCTTTCTAATTCAATGACTGTATAATGCCTGAATCTTTGATCTTTCGTTTGGATGTTGTGGCCTTCGTGCCTTTTGTCTAGGAGCTTTTTAGAAGTTTGAACTTTGCTAAGTTCTGGTCTTCAAAAGTCTGTACGAATGTTTTAACTTAGCCTTTCCCAAGGAAGAGGTCATAAGTTGTGAATGATCTGCGCAGATGTTTCATTCTAACCGAATCGTGGTTGATAGGTTCTGGCCGAATCGTTGGCCTTGCGAACAACTTTGCTTATCGTTTTGATAGTTGAAAGTCGTCGCAGAAAGTATGTAGTTTAACTCTGGCCGAGTCGCTGGCCTCGTGAATGACTTCTCTTATTTTCGTGGAAGCTTGTCGCATAAAAAAGTTTTAAGAACTCGCCTTTTTATAAGGTCTTTTGCCTTTATAAAGGTCTTATCTGGCCTACAGGGGCCTCTTACCACCCTCCTTGTTTTTATGTTGAAACACGGGAAGTTGTAACATAAAAGAGTTAAGGCTGGCTGTAGATAAAAGAACACATATAACCAAACGAGGAGTGTATCCGTTGAGGGATTCAAACCCACAGCTGCGAAGTTGAAGAACTTCGAACTCTACCAGTTGAGCTAAACGGATCTGGCCTTGTTGAGGCCGTTAGTACCATTTAGAAGAAATATAATGATAGTAGGAATGTCATAGAAGTAAAAGGTAGGAAGAGAATAACTGACCGTTTTACCATTCAGAAGTGATACCTTTTGAAGTGAATCACGTTCCAATTGTTTGGGACAATTTAGCCATCAGGTCGTGCTAGGCGATAAGATCCTTTGCCGACTGATGCGACTACCTTGTAGGGGCCTTCCCAATTAGGGCCTAGCTTCCCTGAATTTGCTTCTTATGTGTTCTGAGACACTTTTCTTAACACAAAATCTCCAACTTGGAAACTCCATACGCGTAGGCCCCGATTGTAATATTGCTCAATTCGCTCTTTCTGGGCGACTACTCGTATAAGTGTTAGTTCCCTTCATTCTTCGAGGAGATCTAATTCTTCAAAAAGATTGATCGAGTTGGATTCTTCAGTAGTGTGTGCATACCGTAGGCTTGGCTCTCCAATTTCAACTGGGATTAGAGCTTCTGCGCCGTATACCAATGAGTAAGGTGTCTCCCCTGTACTCATCTTTATTGTTGTGCGATAAGACCATAGTACACCGGGCAGCTCTTCTACCCAGCACCCTTTGGCCTGCTCAAGGCGCTTCTTGAGAGATTCAACGATTATTTTATTTGTTGATTCTGCTTGTCCATTGGCAACCGGGTGGTATGGAGAAGAGGTAATCCTTTTGATGTGCAAGTCGTCGAGAAACCTAGTCACTTTCTGGCCAATAAATTGCAGGCCGTTATCCATGACTATTTCCTTAGATGCTCAAAGCGACACACGACATATCGTCAAAGGAAGTCAACTACCTCTATTTGTCGTATCTTTGCATATGCCGCCGCTTCAACCCATTTGGTGAAGTAATCGGTGATGATTAGTAAGAAACGTACTCCTCCTGGCGCAGTGGGGAGAGGACCAACTATGTCCATTCCCCATTTCAAGAATGGCCACGGGGAGATTATTGAGTGGAGCGGTTCTTGATGGAGAAGCTGCGCCAACCTTTGGCATTTATCACATTTCTTGATGAAATCATTTGTGTCCTTCTCCATCTTATCCCAATAATACCCTGCGCGAATCAACTTGCGCGCTAATGCTTTGCCCCCAGAATGATTACCACAACAGCCTTCGTGGACCTCTCACATCACATAGTTGACCAGGTTTGGTCCTAGGCACTTTGCCAGGGGCCCTGCAAACATCTTGCGGTAAAGATCGCCGTTGATGATTGTATATCAAGTAGCCTTTATTCTGAGTTTGCGAGCGACTTTCGCGTCATCGTGTAGAGTTCCATGAATAATATAGTTCGTGATTTCATTCCGCTAGTCCCAAGTCGTGTTTATAGCATTAACTTCGAACTTTTCTCGATCTATGGTCGTGCAGAGGATTTGAACGACAGCCGAGGAGCTGGCCGCCCCAATTTTTGCTACTGACCCCAGATTTGCCAGGGTGTCTGCTTTATGGTTTTCTTCTCGTGGAATTTGGAGCGCCTCCCATTTGTCGAACTGGGCTAAGAGTTCTTTCACACGGGCAAGGTACACTTGCATCCTGGATTCCCATGCAATGAAACCTCCGGTCACTTGGTTGACTACTAGTTGAGAGTCACTCTTGAGTTTGATAATGTTTTCTCCATAGCTTCGGGCTACCTCCAATCCTGCAATCACGGCCTCATATTCGGCCTCATTGTTAGTAATAAATGGGCACTTGATGTCCTGCCTGACGGTCTCTCCGGACGATGTGATAAAAACCAGTCCAAGACCGGACCCCTTGACGCTCGAGGAGCCATCAGTGTATAGGGTCCACGCGCCAGGGGCTTGCCTAGCTTAGAGGATTGCATCTTTTTCTGCTTCAGGATATATATTAGCGCTCAAAACTGCTACGAAGTCTGTTAAGGCCTGTTATTTTATTGCTACCCGGGGCTGGTAGGTAATATCAAATTCGCTTAATTCTATATCCCATTTCAATAACCTCCCGGAAAATTCGGATTTGTGCAAAACATTGCATAGAGGAAAGGTTGTTACTACAACTATTGAATGACCTTGAAAATAAGGACGTAATTTACGGGCAGCAGTTACTAGTGCTAAAGCCAGTTTTTCTAAGGGTTGGTAACGTGTTTCCGCATCAATTAGAGCTTTACTAATGTAATAAATGGGAAGTTGCTTACCTTTTCTTCTCGAACCAAGACTGCGCTTACCGAAGATTCTAAAACTGCCAGGTAGATCAGCAACTGCTCACTGTGCTGAGGCGTAGAGAGTAATGGCGGATTGGACAGATATTTCTTCAGATCTCTCAGCACTTGTTGACATTCGAGAGTCCAGTCGAACTCCTTGTTTTGCTTCAGAACATCGAAGAAAATTTTGCACCAGTCAAATGAGCGGGATATGAATTTGCGTAAGGCTGCCACCCTTCCATTCAATTTCATGACGTCTTTCCGGTTGTGCAGCACGTCTGGGATTGATTCAATCGCCTTGATCTGAGCGGGATTGACTTCAATTCCCCGTTGAGAGACAATGAAGCCCAGGAATTTTCCTGAACCAACTCCAAATGCGCACTTCTCCGGATTGAGCTTCATGTTGTACTGGTCAAGTATCCGGAAGGCTTCCTTCAAGTGTGTCAGATGATCTTCTGCTCGTTTTGACTTGATCAGCATGTCGTCGATGTACACTTCCATGGTCTTCCCGATATGATCGTGGAACATACGATTGACCAATCGCTGATACGTTGCACCTGTATTCTTTAATCCAAATGGCATGACTTTATAGCAATACTTATCTCTGCATGTTATGAATGATGTTTTCTCCTGATCGTTGGGATCCGTCAATATCTGATTGTATCCTGAATACGCATCGAGGAAGGTAAGCACCTCGTGGCCGGCGGTTGCATCAATCAACTGATCTATCCGGGGAAGAGGATATGAATCCTTCGGACAGGCTTTGTTCAAATCAGTGAAGTCAATGCAGACTCGCCATTTGCCATTTTTCCTGGCGACAACGACCACGTTGGCCAACCAGTCTGGAATTTTTCACCTCTCGTACAGATCCAATCTTCAGCATTCGATCAACCTCGTCATTTATGATTTGATTTCGAAAAGTTCCCTGTTGGCGCTTCTTCTGCTTCACCGGACGGTGGTACGGGTCGACGTTTAGCTTGTAAGAGATAATTTCTGGAGAAATACCCGTCATGTCTGCATGAGACCAAACGAACGTCGTATGCCGCTCCATGAAGAATTGAAGGATGTCTCCTCGTTGGCATTCATTCAATTCCGTCCCCAAGTAGACCTTCCGCTCCGGCATGTCCGTGATGAGTTCTTCTGGTTCCAAAGCTTCCATGGTTGGTGTATAATTCTCCCGTGCCTCTAGCTTAGTGATGAATTCCGGGACCTCGTACTTTACTTCTTCATTTGCTACATCAGATCCCGGTTGCTGTAATTGCTATTTTCTTTCTTCAGGCAGCTTGAGGGCCACGGAATAGCAATCTTGAGCAGAGCGTTGCTCTCCTCGTACCTCGCGTATTTCCCACTCTGATAGGAATTTTAATACCTGATGATATGTGGAGGGAACAGCCTACATATCATGGATCCAGGGCCTTCCAAGGATAATGTTGTAGGCCATATCCCCGTTGACAATTTGAAACGTCCTTTCCTTTGTTACCCCCCTCGACAAGAGTTGTGAGAGAAATCTCACCAAGGGTCTTCTCACTTGAATTATTAAAACCGGAGAGAACTCGCGATACTAGCACGATCTCCATTAGTCGCATCTCTTTGACAACTCGTGACTGGATGATATTTGCAGAGCTGACCGCATCAATGAGCACTCTTCTGGTATCATATTCTACTACGCGTAGTGCTATGACCAGTGCGTCAACATGTGGGAACTGCAAGCCATCTGTGTCCGAATCTTCGAATGCTATCGTTTCTTCAGGCTGTGGGCGCTTGGACTTTGTAATAGAGACCTTTGCGTACTTCTTCGCTGTGAAAACAACGGAGTCAACTTCGATCCCGCCCGAGATAACATTGACTGTCATCTTCGGGGAAGATGCTCATGGAGGGCCAGATTTGTTCTGCTGAGCCTTCGCATGAGTTTGCTTTCCCTTCTCCCACTGTGGTCGCCAAATTGTTTAACCTAGATCCGATTTTAGGCCAATTAACAATTAAATTTGTATTTGCGGAGTCACGACCAATAGTTTAGTTTATGAGTTTAGCCTACTTTAAATACGGGATTGTGCTAATTACGAGATTATGAATATATATGCACGATTTCCAATGGGTGTGCATTAGTAATTAACGATAATATGAGAGCAATACGAAATAATCCAAGACAAATAAGACTAAAGCGTAGATAAATTAGATAGAAGGAACTGTATTAGATCTCTCAATCCCGGTGAGGATTTCTTGATGCTAATTATACTTGTAGACTTGAGAACGAGGTATGCAATAATGTAAATGTAAACGACATACAATGTTTGAACAAGAGTAAAGAGAGTATTCTTATTTATATTATAAGTAGAGTAGAGAATATGTGTTACAATGATTCGGAACGAGTGCTATTTATAGATTTGATAAGCATCTGTTGGGTTTGTAACCGCTGGGTATGTATCCGTTGACTTCATGACCATTCATTAAGCAATCGCGTACGATTAGGTAACCTCTCATTCAAATCGCGCTGATTTAGGAAGCGTTATGTTACTGCTCTGGGTCTGCTCGTGGTAACCGCCTGGCCAGTCATCTGTCCGTTAGATATCTGTCCGGGAAAACCTCTGCCCGTGCCACGTGGCAGACACGTGTCACTTTTTAAGTGACGTCGGTTTTTATTCAATACAGTACTCTCATGATCTGAACAGAACTACATCTGGTTGCTAGCCTATGCAAGTTGCTCATTTCGAGGCTCATATGGACTGATTATGAACGGATACTACAGAATTCGGCCGATAATGAAATTTTTTAGGTCGTTGTCCCTTTGATTATGCATTCACTGTCCCGTTACGTGGTTGCTATTTCAACAAAACAAAGGCGATGTCGATACATAATTTTTCAAAATTATTGGGATAGAGCAGTA
Organism: Petunia axillaris subsp. axillaris; assembly: GCA_029990575.1. Taxonomy (NCBI): domain Eukaryota; kingdom Viridiplantae; phylum Streptophyta; class Magnoliopsida; order Solanales; family Solanaceae; genus Petunia; species Petunia axillaris. Next base: position 131,844,455 of record JARKNS010000003.1, on the reverse strand, counting down.
GGATCAGCATCTGGCATAGCAAACCGGTTGGCCACCGTATTTGCAACCATATCGACATTATTAACCTCTATCTAATACGCCATTTTTTTAGCCTAAACCCTTTTAAAATTATTATTGTTCTCCCTCTTATTTATATTTTGTTTCATTTTTTATTTTTATTAAATTTAATTATATATTATCACATTAACCAATTTCATATTTTGTGCGAGGTACTTCTTGGAAAAATTCATTAAAGACGAAGGTTTTGGAGATGAAAAATAATTTAAAATTATTATTTTCCTTTCATTATTCTATTTTTTATTTCTTGTTAATTTTGTTTATAGCATCACACTAACTATTTTTTTTGTTTACGAGGTACATTCGGACAAAATTCGCCTAAAGAAGAAGTTGTTGGAGAGGATGAATTCTTAATTATTAGTTAATTGCTTGACTCTCTCATTTAATTTTGTTTTTAAATCCCTATTGCTTAATGCTTTCGGGAACCACATTTAATAGAATCTAAGAAGTGCCTAACACCTTCATCTTCGATTAATTTGAATTCTAACCTAGAATTTCTAGTTTTCATACCAAGTTTCGGAGCCAACTTTAAAATTTTCTAGGAACAAACTAGGTATCCTAATACACCTAGTTAAATAACTTATTAGGTGGCGACTCCATCTTTTACCTGTGAGTCCATAAGTCGAATCATGTTTTAAACTCTAGCGATTTAAATAGGGTGTCGGCAGGGCCTATTTCAAATTAGCACATCGTCGGGCTAATGAGGCCGAGGTATTTCTAGCAGGCCTCGATCCTCGAGGGGATTCTGGCCTTGGAGGTAATTTGGTGAATACTTCCTCCGGATGTTAGCCAACGCTTCCGCCAACATTGTGAGTTATGAACTAATTGCTGTTGTTGAGCCTTGAGAAAAATGTCGAAAGCTTTCCCAAATTTATCCTCGGCCCTGACGGGGCATCCAAGTTGTGACTCGCTGTGGTCACCGTCACTTCTACAGAGATCGAACCCTTGGATAGATCTTTTTTATGTCTAGCGAGATTGCCAGGATCCATCAATACGTCGTCAGCTGCCTGACCAGTGTTTCGTGGGAGATTGTCATTATCGTGCGACATGATCTTATGTTTTTCTACATAAGAACTTACAATTTTCTAAGCCCACGATGGGCGCCAAATTTTTTATGACTAACTATTGCCTAATAGGTTAAATATATAATTAAAAAGGGGTCACAAATTACTATGAAATAGAGAAATAAAGTAGAAAAATAGAAGTTGCATTCCTTGAGAATAGAGAGATTCCTAATAGAATCTCTTGTGTCAAGTACAATGAGTGAGAGGGGGTATTTTATGGATACCCCGATCCTAATTATGATAAGATACTAAGTTTACAGGTTTTTGGCTTGTTTACATGAGCCGGTGAAATAAAGAAAAACCTAATTAGGAGACTAATATTCTTAAGGCGGTTGGGTATGTGCTCTTACGCCTAGGGTCATGCCTGATGTGCAGCTGTGGCTGCGGAGCAGGCGTATATCCTCAGTGCCTGAAAACTTCTAGAATAAGTTTAATCTCTGTCAACTGGACTCGCATCCTCGTAATTATAAGTGGTGTATTTTTACCCATACAATTAGGCCAATAAAGACAACGATAAATTTCTGTAGAAACAATACTTCATCATGTAAGCAAACTCTACTTGTCTTGTCCTAATGCCAATAATTATCTCTCAACATCTTGACGTTGTGGTGTCAAACCACCAAAACGAATAATTCTGCCTCATTAATTTGCTTCCAAAGATATAATTAAAATTTTATAAGTTACTAATTGAGCTTATCATCTCATACGAAGCCAAGATGAGACTGCAGAACTTGCTTACGATCATTAACACTAGGATTTAATATATAACATTGATAGTATGAAAACTTTTGCACAATCACACTACTTTACCTACGATAACTAACAGATAACTTGCTAGATTTTTAAGATAACAAGTCCTACTTTCTATAAGGGTTACATGGACGTGATTGTATAATATTCTCTTTAATAAGCTGAACTCTTTCAAATAAGCCAAACTAACCTTGAGTCTAGGGTGACTTACAGAAATAAGACACTTCTGAGTTCTGACGGTCCTCTCACAGTTTGATTGGCCACCATAAGAAAATTTCTATTTTTTTTGTCCTTCAGAAAAAGCTCCTGGCGATCGTCAGCTTTTACTCGTAGCAGGAGAAGGACTTGTCGATCCTCAGGAGTTTTCCCCTGGTGTCTTTGATCATCGAGAACCTTTCCACAAAAAATTTAAGACTTTAGTTATGAGGACAAAATTGTAACGGGGCGTCAAATTTGTCCATTTCATGCAAAAAAATTATGTCGATCTATGACAATTAACTGAACATGGATTGGTACATTTACAAAAGTACCCACAAAACTAAAATTAATTACAGCCACTACCCACGACTTTCAAATAATACCCAACCTACCCACTAACTATTTACTCACTCTACTCATCCCGACTTGTATACTATAGTTTATGCAGTATACCATAAAGGTATACGCATATAAGATATAATAAAGGTATACAGTAATAAATGGCCTTCCAGACTTTTATACCATAATTTATGCAATATACATTAAAAATATACACATATAAGGCATCACAAAGGTATACAATAATAAATGGGTACGTTGGGTAAATACTCTTAGTTTTATGTGTAGTATAATTTTTAATGGGTATGACTTGTAAATACTTTAAATTTCATGGGTATAGAGTATAAAAATCTCAAATGGATATTCATTGTCTTTGTACAAGTTTTTGTACGAAATAGATAGATCTGGCGTCGTTGTTATAATTATATCCTCCATTAGAAAAGTCTTATAAAGTTGGCACCCATCAAGAAAAGTTCTTGGCGACCGGCAGAGGAAAAATTCTAGCAATTGCCAGGTTTTGCTGCTAATAATATCTAGCTATGCCAAGAGCATTTCTTATGGGGGTCAAGATTGTAAGAATTTTCTTGTGGAATCCAAATATGTGATAAGGCGCTTAAAGTGTACTATTTCTGTAAATCAGACTTCCTTGTTTTTAGTATTCTTTACACAAATATACAAACCTACACCCTTATATTACAAAGAAATAGCAATATTATAAAAATTACAATACATAACAGTATTTTTTCTAGCACCTTTTTTTCCTTTCATATTTTCTCATTTATACCATTTGATTCCACAAACTAAAGGAACAATGCCAAATTTTATACTTTGCACCAAAAACTTCCACTGCCGACGGTGCCGCCGAGCTTTGACCACCATTTCCGACAACTAAATACACCTCTTGACGCCTCTTAAGCCCTTTTACCTCGATCTATCCTTGGATTTCCTAAATTCTCAACCATTTCATGTAGATTAGAGGTCAAAGATTTAGTTAAAAGCTTTTCCAGCGACCCCTTTGTCTTCTTCGGTGAAATTTTACATATCCAGGTCCCTCTCGCTCTCTTCTTTCACCTCATGAACTCTATTAGTAAATTCAACTCCCTCCATTTCAAGCCGACTAACAGTGAGTCGGTTTAAGTTCTTTCGTCAATATTCCGGCTCCATATCACCTTTTTTGTCGTCTTCTAGCTGAAACGATCCTAGATGAGGTTTTTTTAGTAAGAAGAGTAGTAAAGACAGTGGCTTTAGGGTTTGAAAGAGCTGTGATGACGATGGTATGGGGGATAGGGCGTCGATTGAGAAGGTATTGTGGTGGCGGTGTTTTGTTGCAGTGTGGGTGTTGTGTGTGATGGTGACATAGCTCTAGGTTGTGAATAATCATGTAATGTTCTTTATGTTCTTCAAGCATCAGTATGTTATGTTTAGTTCAAGTGAATTCTAGTTCAAGACTGTCATTTTGTTCAGCTCGAATGTGAAGATTTCATCATCGGTGTCTGTTATAGTTCAGCTTGAGCGCCTGTGAAATCGTGTTAGTTTTGCCTAATGAAAGTTGGTCTAACTATGAGATTGTTATCTACTTGAAATAGTCTGAAACAGCACTGAAACTGTCCGAAATAGCGCATAAACAATCTGTAACAGCGCTGCAACAGTCTGAAACAGTATTGCAACAGTCTGAAACAATGCAGATACAGGGAGGTGCAATTAGATACGGAGTTAAAACAGTACAGGTACAACGAGATATGAGGTGGTTGATTTCTGGTCTAAGCTGAGATATAGTGAGATACAACGAGATACAGCGAAGATATGAAGTGGTTGGTTTCTGGTGTAAGTTGAGATACAATGAGATACAAGGTGGCTGGTAGTTGAGATACGACAAGATACATCGAGATACGAGATGGTTGGTAGTTGAGAAACATCGAGATACAGCAAGATACGAGGTGGTTGGGGATGGGAATATGTTGCTCCCAAACGCACACGCAAGTATACGTGGTCGACAAGTAATAAAGTGATAAGATGAGTATCGTTCCCACGAGGACTATGCAGACTGAGTTCTAGCAAACAATTTATTTAAACTATTCAGGGATCTTTTTCCAATAGTGAGGATTTTGTTAACTAAAGAACAGTAATTAAATGGTAAAAGTGAATTCAAACAATGGAGCAAGACTTGGTTGTTATCAGTAATAAGGAGACGATCCAGGGTCAGAGTTACGAACAATCCAGTTGAGTTTTCCAATTGATTCCACTTCTTAAATACCGGGTTACTAACTAACAGATTAAATGTACCCGTGAAAACCTTTCAGTTCTTCACGATCTATGCAGGCTACTCCAATCCCTATATGTCTATGGGTTGAATCACGTGCACGCATTAACGAATTCTGTAATTAGTTAAATTAGGCGAGCAAGTATATGTCTATCCTACTCACAAATTGGTTCCCCGATGCCCGAGTTCACAAACTAGTCCTACTCTTTCTTATTACGTAATTAAATTCCCTCTTTCGAGTTCAATCTAAAAACCATAGATAATGCGTAATAATCGGGCCCTGACAATTACACAAGTGAAATCAAGAAAGAATAAGCAACCCGTTATGGGATTCAATTAATGGAAATCAATCTTCAAACATCAACCTTCATGAAATACTCTAACCCTAGAACGATATTTTTAGCCACGCATACTCATAATAACAACACAAGGAATTGATGTAATAATAAAATAATGATGTAATAGATTAATGGAAGGAAGAAAAACCCTTGTTCTTGATGTTATGAGCTCTCCAATTTGCTCCAAAGTCTGAACTCCTATGAAAAACTACGTAAAAGAGTATTTATAGAGTTTACAAAAGCCTCGTAATAAGTTAGACCCAAGCCTAGACGAAATAGGACGTAAAAACGCGCACAAGGGGCGCTATAACGGGCGCCCCGCGCCCACGATCGCGCTACATTGGACAGAAGACGTCAAAATCCTTCCGCTTTGGACCTGCGGCGCATGGCAAAACGCGCTGGGGGTGGCGCGCTGTGGGGCGCGCGGCGCATGGCCCACAGCGCCCAGCCATTTTGCTTCGTTCCTTGCTCTTTTGCGTGCTCGTGTCGTACCTTCGTGTGCTCGATCCAATCCTCAATCAAAATCCAATCTTTTCTTGCTCAATCATGCTCTTAAAAGCTCCAATTGCACTGCATAACAACCTACATACACATGACATAAAATTAGTGCAAAACCACATTCATAAACCATAAAACGAGCGAATAACAAGCTCAAACGTGAGGAAATATTAAGAAAATATGGGCATAAAATGCCAAACATCACCACACCACACTTGAACCTTTGCTCATCCTCGAGCAAGTCACATCTCACTTCCCAACCTAGGTAAAACAGGTCTGCCCATGACTATGGTTGATACCGATCATTGAACAATTGCGCACATGACTACTATGGATCCACAACATGCCAACAAATTATCAAAATCAAAAATATGAGAACAACCACCCCAAAATAGCTCAAATGCACAAACTCAACCTAATGCAACCATGCTCCCACAAAATCACACCTATCTACTCAACCAAGAAGCCACCAACTTCACCTATTTCATGCAAACCACGTGCCCTCACCAATATGAAGCAAAAGAGTGCCCCCCAAAGATCACACACAACCATCAATATAATGAATAGAACGGGGGCAATAACAAATGAATTAACTCACTCTCACGAAAATCTCACACGTCACACACAATGTACCATAGGCTTGCCCGTAGTGTAGGACTCCACTAATGTAAGCTCACTCTAATCGGGATTAACTAGGACTTTAGAAAGGTCGTAATGTAGGCTAAGGGGCGGGTAGGATACATATGGTAATAGTGACTACCTCCCTAAGTACTTTAATACATCACAATTAATTTAAGCACAAATCTCATCAAGCCACCCAACCAACAATTTTCACACACACCTTCTCAACAAGTAGCAACCTTTCTTTTAAGCACACACTAGCAAGGAATGAATATTCTTTTCTCTTTATTTCCTTTTTCCACAATTTTTTCTTTTTCTTTTCTTTTCAACTTTGCTATTTTTTTCAATCTTCAATTTCATCCAACCTTGCCAATGCTCATAAACAACTACTACACAATTCATTCAAATATTCCCCTTCATTAGCTCCACTCAAGAACCTCCCAACATCCAACCACAACTCCAATCAACAACAAAATATCAATAAAGTGCTTAAGGAGTAAAGGGCCAAAAGAGTAAATTTAGAACAAATGGGTAGGCTCGGGGTGTGGGTACCAACAAAAAGGGTCAAAGAAATCACAACAATAATTTTTCCAAGGTATATATGTAAGGGTAGGCTAACAAAAGAAGGCCTTGTATCATTTCCCGACTAGAGCCAACCTAGGATTTCGCTTTGCACACACACGGGGCAAGTTCTAAACATTAACATGCAACATGGAGTAAACAAGAACATGCCTTACACACACATTGCACATGATCCACACAAAAAGATTCCATCAACAACTCTCAACTAAGCTTCTAGAATGCAACTTGTGGAAATTTAAGCACTAATGCACAAAGGTTCACAATAAAGTCAAGCAAGTGGACTCAAGCATCTCAAGGGGATCGTTCCAATTTTTCCTAGGCATGCATCAAAATTAAAACTCAAGGACACCACAAATAGCACATGCAATCAAGTCCAAGTCCACCGGTATCAAACACATCAAAGGCACCTAGCATTCCACCTATTCCTTTCGTCTAGGGTCATCTACAACTAACTATCCTAATCCTAAAAATAAAAAACTACCCGGTTCAAAGGCCTACCCGTGGAAAAGAACCGAGGCCATAAGAAAAATCACGGGGCGGATGACATGTACCACTAATAAAACTAAAAGGAAAATCTTTTTGGACTTTTTCATTGGTTTTCTAATTTTTTCTTTTCATAATTTAAAGCAAGAAACAAATAAAAATAAAGTCAAGTGACAAGAAAAATCCTATGGTACATGCATCCCTAACCTCAAAAATAGATAAAGGGTAGTTCCCCACCCCACACTTAAACTCAGCACTGTCCTCAGTGCTAAAAATAAGTAAGCGCAAGGTAAAGTAAACTTCCCTGAAGATTCTAGTCCTTGGTGCTAGCATCCTCCAAGCTTCCATATCGTATGAGGTACTCAGACTTCCCCCAACAGATCATCAACATTAGGCAAGGGTGAGGACACCCCACACTTAGCCTCGACATTACATGAACCTGCAATCCAAGGAAAAACAACAACTACGTGACACTATAAATAAAATAATACAAGTACAAACTCGGGTTGCCTCCCGAGAAGCGCCTTAGTTAACGTCGTGGCACGACGACACTTTTAGCTCACTTCCAGCCTTTATGTCTTCTCTTCTTACGCCGAACTTTTACTTTCTTCCCTTCTTTTAGAGAACCCATCTTCAACTTCACATGTGGTTTACTTCCATCTTCTTGTTTGACACATTCAATCATAGAGCACTCTTCTACCTTAGCTATGTGCTCCTTCTCATTATAAACCTTGAAAGTAACCTTTTCTCCATGCGCTCTAACAGTCATCTCACCCAGCTCCATGTCAATAATTGCCTTCGAGGTGACTAAGAATGGTCTCCCCAAAATGATTGGAGCTTATCGGTCCTCTTCATAATCTAGGACTACAAAATCAGCAGAGAATGTAAACTTACCAACTTTTAGCAACACATCCTCCAACTTACCATCAGGGTGAGCGAGTGAACCATCTGCCATCTTAAGAGTAACTGAAGAGGGCTTGATTGCTCCTAGCCCTAACCTTTTGCAAACAGACAGAGGCATGAGATTTATGCTCGCACCCAAATCACACAAGGCACCAGTGATATTATGCCCTCCAATGGTGCAAGGAATAGTAAACTTCCCAGGATCTTGAAGTTTTGGAGGTAGCTTGCTCAAGATTGTGCTACACTCCTCAACTAACTCAACTGTATCTATCTCTTGAGGCTTTTTCTTCTTGACTAAAATCTCTTTTAAAAACTTCACAAAGGATGGCATCAATTCAAACACATCAGTCAAAGGAATATTAACTTGAAGTTCTTTCAACATACTCACAAATTTTTTATACTGGGCCAGATCCTTCGATGGTAATAGTCTCTGCGGGAATGGTGGAGGTGGCAGAGGTGCCTCCTTTCTCTCTTCTTTCTTCTTTACCTTCTCCACTTTTTCAACTTTTTCTATTTCAGCTCTCTCTTCGACTTGGCCATCAGCTTTGCACCTTCAATTAAGGTCACTGCAAGACATTGTTCAGGCTCTTTTTTAACAGTGCTTCTTTCTCCCACCAACTGTCCCAACTGGTGCTCCAAGTTCTTTTGAGCATTGGCAAGATCATGTATGGCTTGTGCATGGGCTGCAGTGTCAGCTATCATTCTCTGCTGGCCTGCCATTATTTGCTTTAGCATATCTTCAACTGAACTGCTGACCTGCTGTGGTGGAGCTGGAAGTGGGTGGTAATTATTCGGGGCTCTCGTATTGCTTTGATAATACCCATTACCAAACTGGTTTTGACCCTGCAGCCTGTTTTGATTACCCACGTAATAAACTGACTCTGGATTAGAAGAGCAAACCTCTGTAGCATGGTCTTGACCACAAACCTCACAAAAGCTCTGGAGTTGTTGCACTGGAGCCACTGGTTGCTGAGCCTTTTGCAGAGCTAACTTGCTAATTTGATTGGAAATAGCATCCATCCTCGCCCTTAGCTCTGAAACTGCATCTAACTGAAGTACCCCTGCAGGTTTCTGCGTAATAGCTCTACCATCTCCCTGCCAATCAGGATTGCTCTGCGAAAACTTGTCAAGTAAATCATAAATCTGATCAAAATTTAAGGCCAGTACTTGACCTCCAGCAGCAGCATCAACCACGATCTTAGTGTGTTGGTTCAGCCCCTCAACAAAAGTGTGTGCAACAACCTCATTGGATTGGTTGTGGTGTGGACAATCTCTCAATAGAGCTTTGAATCGCTCCCAGGCTGAATACAAGGATTCTCCTTTTAACTGTCTGAAGGACATAATTTCGCTCCTCAGCCGGGCTGTCTTGGCAGACGGATAAAATTTAGCCAAGAACTTCTTAGCCAAATCCTCCCAAGTAGTGATAGACCCAGACTTTTCAGCCTTTAACCACTTCTTTGCTGCCCCAATCAATGAAAACGGGAACAATGTCAAGCGAACATAATCAGTAGGAACACCCGCTGGTGTATAAGTATCACTGATCTCCAGAAAGTTCTGAATGTGTTGCTGCGGATCCTCATGAAGTAATCCACCATATTGTCTAGTCACATGCAACAACTGAATCATGCCGGACTTAATCTCAAAGCCCCCGGTGATAGCGGGCTTAACTATGCTCGATGCTACTCCCTCCAGGCTGGGGAGAGCAACATCTCGCACAGCTAAAGCTTGGTCTTCTGCCATTCCTGTAGGTAAAGATCGAGCAGGACCTAATACCTGAAACAGCACAAAACTCAAAACAAAAATTAAACCTGAATAGTAAGTAATAAACTGTTCAAAAAGAAATCAGTCAAAAATTAGTCCCCGGCAACGGCGCCAAAAACTTGTTGCTCCCAAACGCACACGCAAGTATACGTGGTCGACAAGTAATAAAGTGATAAGATGAGTATCGTTCCCACGAGGACTATGCAGACTGAGTTCTAGCAAACAATTTATTTAAACTATTCAGGGATCTTTTTCCAATAGTGAGGATTTTGTTAACTAAAGAACAGTAATTAAATGGTAAAAGTGAATTCAAACAATGGAGCAAGACTTGGTTGTTATCAGTAATAAGGAGACGATCCAGGGTCAGAGTTACGAACAATCCAGTTGAGTTTTCCATTTGATTCCACTTCTTAAATCCCGGGTTACTAACTAACAGATTAAATGTACCCGTGAAAACCTTTCAGTTCTTCACGGTCTATGCAGGCTACTCCAATCCCTATATGTCTATGGGTTGAATCACGTGCACGAATTAACGAATTCTGTAATTAGTTAAACTAGGCGAGCAAGTATATGTCTATCCTACTCACAAATTGGTTCCCCGATTCCCGGGTTCACAAACTAGTCCTACTCTTTCTTATTACGTAATTAAATTCCCTCTTTCGAGTTCAATCTAAAAACCATAGATAATGCGTAATAATCGGGCCCTGACAATTACACAAGTGAAATCAAGAAAGAATAAGCAACCCGTTATGGGATTCAATTAATGGAAATCAATCTTCAAACATCAACCTTCATGAAATACTCTAACCCTAGAACGATATTTTTAGCCACGCATACTCATAATAACAACACAAGGAATTGATGTAATAATGAAATAATGATGTAATAGATTAATGGAAGGAAGAAAAACCCTTGTTCTTGATGTTATGAGCTCTCCAATTTGCTCCAAACTCTGAACTCCTATGAAAAACTAAGTAAAAGAGTATTTATAGAGTTTACAAAAGCCTCGTAATAAGTTAGACCCAAGCCCAGCCATTTTGCTTCGTTCCTTGCTCTTTTGCGTGCTCGTGTCGTACTTTCGTGTGCTCGATCCAATCCTCAATCAAAATCCAATCTTTTCTTGCTCAATCATGCTCTTAAAAGCTCCAATTGCACTGCATAGCAACCTACATACACACGACATAAAATTAGTGCAAAACCACATTCATAAACCATAAAACGAGCGAATAACAAGTTCAAACGTGAGGAAATATTAATGAAATATGGGCATAAAATGCCAAACATCAGAAGAGAACAACTGAAACTAGGAGAAATAGGAGGAAGAATGTAAGGTTTTTCTATGTTATGCTACATTTTGTAATTAACTTTTTCTTTCCTCTATATTGGATAATTTTTCTAAAATATTGCTATGTTTTATAAATTACTTCTAAAAGTTTGATTTTTCTGTATAAAGTCCTTGTTTTGAGGTTTTTATGAGTATAAATTTAGTACAACATCCAGTTTTACCATGCCCATTTAGTTTTTTAGTAAATCTTTTAGAATTAGTTAAATTTTACTCACTGGCATAAACTTCAATCCTTTAATGAGCAACTACAGACTTTCGTGTTGAAGTTAAGTACTGAAGGTCTGAAGTTCAACTTCAAATCTGAGCAACCTGCATATGTCTAACTTCAAACCTTCATATTTGAAGTTATTATATATAGGTTTGAGGGAAGGTTAGAAGTTGGAAGTTACAATGGTTTGAAATTGAAAGTTGTCATGCCAACCTTGAAGGTTTGAACTTCAACCTGGAAGGTTTGAAGTTGAAAGTTGCATTGCCTTAACTTCAACCCTGAAGGTTTGAAGTTGGAAGTTACTACGCCCAACTTTATACCTTTTGAGTTGAAGTTAGACATCAGACTTTCAGTACTTAAGTTCAACGCTGAAGGTCTAGAGTTAATGTTAAAGGATTGAAGTTCACACCCGTATCTAAAAATTAAATAATTTTCAAAATTTTGTTAAAGTCTAAATTGCATTCCCAAAATAGGCTATTTGTGCACTCCCCCAAATTGCTAGGCTTTAACAGGGCAAAGTGCACGAATAGCCATTTTTGCCAGTGGTCTTTGGATTAAGACCACTTTTTTACTTGTTTTGGATGAGAGACCACTTTTTGAAACTTCAATCCTTGTGGGCTGAAGTTCAAACCTTGTAGGCTGAACTTCAAGCCTAAGGTATGAAATTCAACTTCAGCCCTCAAGGGCTGAACTTTTAAACATAGAATGCATAAACTTCAACACTTGTAGGCTGAAGTTGTGCTTCAACCCTTGTCGGCTGAATTTCAGCCACAAAGATTGATGTTCCAAAAAATAACCTCTCATACAAAACTAATAAAAAAGTGGCCTCAAACCAAAGACCACTTGCAAAAATGACCTGTGTGTGAAATCTTTACCTTTATTATAAGACCCAAACCTTGTCTTGATGTTCTTGGCTCCGGAAAATAAGATAATTTTATGACTAGCCAACTTTTAAACTACATAAATAGAAGGGTAGTTTACATAAATATCCACCCATAACCAAATATTTACTTTTAGTTGTTCATAACATTTTTTATCCAAAAACTTAATACATAAAAAAAAAAAAATATATATATATATATATATATATTTATATATATATATATATATATATATATATATATATATATATATATATATATATACATATATATATATGTATATATATATATATATCCAAAATATATATTAAATAGGAACAACATATTGCAAATGCAATGCTACTTGTTGAAGTAGCAAAGAGAAGATTGCAAGAGTTAAGGGATAAAAAGTGGCGTTTGCTTTTTGACATGGTGAAAATATTTTGCATCAAGTATGACATTTAATGCCTAATTTTGATGTCCATATATTAGCTCTGGAAGATCACGACGTTTACCTGCTGATTATAATGTTTTACATCATTATCATGTTGTTGTGTTCAACCAAATTATTGATTGGCAACTTCAAGAACTCAATAATTATTTTGATGAGGTGGCGACTGATTTGCTACATGGAGTTGCTTGTTTGAATCCAATGACTCATTTTCTAGCTTATCGGGAAGATAATGACAATGGTTAACCTATATCCTGATGATTTGACGAATCTAATATGGTTGCTCTTGAGAATCAACTTGCTACTTACATTATTGATGTTCGTGATGTTGATGAAAGGTTCTTTGATCTAAATGGCCTTTGTGACCTTTAAAAAAAATGGTTCAGACAAAGAAACATATGACTTTTCCTCTTGTATTCCGCTTAGTTAAACTTGCTCTGCTTCTACCAGTTGCTACCGCATCAGTTGAAAGAGCTTTTTCGGCAATAAAGTTTATCAAAAATGACTTGCGGAACTGAATGGATGAAATTTTTTTTAGTGGTTGCATGGTGCCTTATATAGAAAGAGGTGTATTTAGTACTATTTCTAACGATGCTATTGTAAAAATATTTCAAGAGATGACAATGCGTTGAGTACAATTATAATAGTATATTTATATTGTACTTTAACTAATAGAGTGGTGTTTTATTTTCACGACTTTTTAGTTGTGTATTTTTTTTATATTTTGATACCCCTTAGCAGAAATTTTGAGTCCGCCACTGCTCATGTAGCTCTAAGTTAATTTGATTAGTACAATTCAAATACCATCTCAACTTCGGTGGTGCAAAAGTGTTAACTTGCATAGTGGATTGAAATTGCATTCATCAGTGTTTTGTGACGAAAAAAAGTGAAAAGTCGAAAAGTAGTCAGTTTGTAAGCCGTTTAATGAGAAACAACCATCACTTTAAACTTTTAAGAAAATAGGAACCCCTTAAACAAAAAACATAAAATCTCAGAATTCTTTTTAATAAATTTTAGAGTTTAGGTTAAAGTTTCGAAAATTTTTACTGGAACTTCATATTTATCGGTCCCAAAAATATTTCCTAGGACATCAAACTAAATTTCACGGGAATGTTTTAAATATTAAGTACCAAGAAATTTTCCTAGAACATTGAAAAGTTTAGGTCAAAAGTCGTAGAAAAATTTACTGGAGTTTAATTCAAAGTTTTAGAAAATATCCTTTGAACTGCCAAGTATGAAATCCTAGGTACTAGGACTTTTAAAATTTTATTTCAAAAGTCTCAAGAAAACTTACTAGGACAACAAATATGAAGCTTTAGTAAATTTTTTTGAAACTTGAACTGAACTCTAGGAAATTTTTCAAAAGTTCAGTTCATATTCTTAGATTATTTTTTCGGTGGCTAGTGTTACAAAAAAAATGCATAGTTTTAAAAATATGGTTACTTTTTTAAAAACTTGTAATTGTTAGTTGTTTCAAGGAAAAATTACACCACATAATCGTTGGGAAAGAATAATTACTGTTTTTGTCCACATTTTATTGTTTCAATCTTTTCAGAATCGTTTTCTCTTTTTAAAATATATTATTTAAATATTTTGGATATATATTTAATATTATGTATTTCGGATATTCTTCTGTAAGGATTTACTAAGGTCATCAGTGATTCCTAACACATCTCTCATTAAATGCAAGATAAAAACAAGATCAAATGATTGACATTTTGTAAGATATCATGTTGCCTTAGCTCTATCATCTGGAGAACCATTATCAACAATATAATCAGGTAAATCAACAACAGTACCAAACAAGCTAATAAAGTTGGTAAAAGATCTGTAGTGAGAGCCCCAACGAGTGTCACCGGCTCTAATAAGACCAAGTTCTTGAAGCAAGCCCGTCCTAGTTCTAACTTCACCCATATCTAATGCCTCTTGAATTTTTTCTATTTGAGATTCTCGAAATGCATCCATACGCTTGAAAGAAGAATCCAACATATTCAAATTATTAGAAACTAATAACACAAGTTCACCCAGTTGGACATATTTGTTAGAAACCCCAACAAGAGCTAGTTGAATTTGGTGAGCGAAACAACGGATAGAATGAGCCGATCTACTTTCTTGCTAGATCAACATTTTAAGACCATTTATATGACCCTGCATATTACTTGACCCATCGTAACATTGTGCATGCACATAATATAGATTCAAAGAATAGTGAGCAAGTAAGTCTACAATTGCCTTCTTGAGAGATAAGGCACTATTATCTTTAACATGAATAATATCAATAAGGCGCTCCATCACAAATCCCCTTGTATCAACATATCTTAAAACTACAGTCATTTGCTCCTTGCGTGACACATCAAAAGATTCATCAACTAATAAAGAAAAGTAATCATCATTTATATCCTCTATGATAGCTTTAACTGTTTCAATCTTACATGCAGTCATAATATCTTTTTGAATCTTAGGAGAAGTCATTTGATCAATTTGAGGAGCATGTTCCAATACAAAATCACGAATGTTATCACACCTTTTTGCATACCATGAAAGAATCTCAAGAAAATTATCTCTATTCAATGATGATTTAGATTCATCATGACCTCGAAATGACATTCCCTGATTCATAAGAAGTCTAACTAGATCAATCGAAGCAGTCAATCGAATCCGATGCGCATGCTTAACTTGATTAGATTGTCTATCAAATGCAGATATAATAGACCTTTGTTGCCGCATCAAATCTTGACATTTATTTTTTGATTGATTATGAATGCTACTCACAGGACCAATATGTTTTTCAAAGGCCTTCTTTTTCCCCAAGTTCTAAATCCCTCCGTAGACCATACTTCCCCTCCACCTTGATGAATGTTATTATCCTTAAAAAAAAAATAATACGAACAATAAGCTGCATCTTTTCTTACATTATACTCTAACCAATCATGATAAATATCAAATCACTTTGAACTAAAACAACACATATATCCTGAAAAGTTTGTTTGAGGAAATTTATGATTCCAAGGTTGACAAGGATCTTTTTGAAGATATGCTCTTCTAATTGTATCACGATGATCTGGGTGATAGTCCAAGATTTGAATTCTTTCAGCTAGATCGGCCTTTAAAGAATCTAAATCAAATTCTTGTCTCTCAGAAGATTGGGATGGTACTTCCGATTGATTTGCATTTTCTTCTTGATTGGGTTGATTATCAGAGACCAAACTTGATATTGGTTGTTTGTGAAAAAATTTCTCCAATAATTTTTGAAGCTGAATTGTGAAATAAGGCTTTAGTTAGAATAATGATCAATTTACACAAAGCACAAAATTTGTATTCTTGAATTTGACAATTCAATAAATCAATTGACCTTATGTAATATGACAAGCAGAGATTATCTACGTTTCTAACCATCAAACGTAAAAAGGAACAAAATAAGAGAAGTAGAGAACTAATTATCCAAATCTAATTGTCAACCTTTCAATATGGTTGAAGCTGTAGTGAGCTTTACAGTCATCAAACCAACAATTCAATGCTTTTCTATCAAAACTACTCAATTGGATTTGCACCCTTTCACAAACTCCAACAGATTGTCCAACTAATTCTATATCAAGTTGCTAATTCTAACTCCAACAGAGGTTATGCGATATTTATATCAAGTTGCTAATTCTACCAAATTTATGTCAAGTTGCTTTTAATTGATGTTAATTAAAGGACCTAATAGTCTCAAGCTTATTTGTTAGTTGATTATTTCACATTTTCACTCTTACTTAGTAATACTAACCACAAAAAAATATTTGGTAAAAAAAGAGATAAATATCTTGGGTGCCATAAGTAATTGCAGAGATTGGTGATGGAGAAATCCGGAGCTCAGACCCAGAGCAACTCCAAGTTTCTGGGGAGTGGGAATGGAGGAGACCGGAGGAAATGGTGGGTCGTGGGCAGTGGGTTGTTTCTCTGTTTCTCACGTCTTCTTTTTCTACTAAGAAAGAAATTTAGGGATTTAAAAGTGGAAGAATTTTTTAATGATCCCAAAGTATGTAGAAAAGTTTAAAATGTCGTTTTGCGTGGTCTTATACTTAAAAAGAAAGTCAAACTCGTAAAAACTTAAAAATTGTTGCATTCGAGACTCGAACAAGGGACTCGATTAAAATCTTAATACCCCTTATCCGCTGAACTATTGCTCCATTCACTCCAAGGAGTGTCAATAATGCTACTTATATCTATCTCTTCTGAAAAAATTTTAACATGTATATATAGTATAAATTTTTTGCGAAGGGGTATTAATTGGGATCCCTTGGAAGGCTGTGAGTTCGCCCTGTACAGGAGTTAGATTTATTAAGAGAGTATTCCTAATCAGAGGTTCTTTATTTTTAGAGCTCAAATTTAGAATTTTAGATTAAGGACTTACAGAGCAAATGATTTCAATCATTGTCTTCGGGTGGCTGGGCACGAAAGTTTTTTGCTTTAAATCTTGTGCAAAAAAAAAATCATTGGTTGCTAAGTTCCAAGGTTGCCAATTTTTAATTATAATGGATCTATGATGCAGTTGACGGAGGGTACATGCGGAATTAGACTGGCAGACTTTTGCAGACGGATGCACATAAAATCTAGGAGAATTCTACATCAAAATTGGAAAAAAAATTACGAGTTTTATAAGACATGAACACAAATTTACATGGTACTATCCACTTTTAGGCTCTATATGGCGTAATTCGAAAAATTTGGGAGCTTAGGCCAACGTGAAAATAATAGGCGTCATAGACTTGAGTTTATGAGAAGATTCAACATAAGATTTCTTCAAGTTGCAAGGGTAAAGTTCTCTGCAACTATTGCCAAGAGTTTAAGCTCTGGTGCAATCAGCACCCTACATACACTTCTTGCCTATTACCAAGACTTTATGGCCTGTTGCAAGTGCCAACTTGCAGAAAAAATCTCTACAACCCTTGGCTTATAACTAAGAGTTTAAGCTCTGGTACAATGGGCACCTGAGAGAGACTTCTTGGCCTGTTACCAAGACTTTAAGCCCTCTTGCACTGGCCAACTTCAGGAAAAAAATCTCTCCAAGTCTTGGCTAAGTTCTGCTGCAAAGGAAACTTACACTGAAAATCTCTAAAGTATTGGCAATAGGCAAGACTTTAAACTCTACTGCAATGGGAGGCTTGTAGAGACTTCTTGCCTATTGCCAAGACTTTAAGCCATGTTGCCATGGTCTCTACAACTACAGAAAAAGTCTCTACAACTATTGCCAATAGCCAACACTTTAAACTTCAGCGGAAGGGGCAACTTGTACAAATAGTCTCTGCAAGTATTGACAATTGCCAGAACTTTAAACTCTAGTAGAATGAGCAACTTGTACAAATAGTCTCTGCAAGTATTGGCAATTGCCAAGACTTTTACCTATATTGCAGTGCAAAACTTGCAAAGACTTAGAAAGTCTATGCAACTCTTGGCAATAGCCAAGACTTTAAGTTACTGCAAGGGGAACCTTATACTAAAAATCTCTAAGAGTATTGGCAATTGCCAAGACTTCTATCTCTACTGCAGTGAACAAGTTGGAGACAAAGTCTCTGCAACTCTTAGCAATAGCCGAGATTCTAAGTTCTGGTGGAAGCGACAACTTACACGGAACATCTCTGCAAGTATTGGCAATAGCCAAGACTTTAAACTCTACTGCAATAAGCACCTTGCAGAGAAAGTCTATGCAACTCTTGGCTATGGTCAAGATTTTAAACTCTATGCAAAACATGAATATCTAATAGCCATATGCAATCAAAACCTTCAAATAACTGGAATCAAGCAAACACAAGAAAAAATCTCAAATTTCCAGCACAGAAAGAAGAAAGAAGGACGCCGGAAATGGGGAAAGAGAGAAGGAAACATGTTCAGCATGAATTAAACAAGTTGGGGCAAAATAGTCATTTCATTAGGAGGGGTAGATGTGGAGGGCATTTACTTAAAACATTTGTAAATAGGGGCAATCAGGTAAGACCATGTCTTATTGAGGGCACTAGGTGAAATTTTTTGTGCCTGCGGAATGTCTCTAATAGGGCAAAGTGTACGAATAGTCACTTTTTCCATTTGTCTTGGGTTTGAGATCACTTTTTTTAGTGGATTTATATGACAGGCCACCTTTTTGAACTTCAATTCTTGTGGGCTGAAGTTCATGCCTAAGATATAAAGTTCAATTTCAACCCGCAAGCGCGTAACTTTTAGGCATAAATGCGTAAACTTCAACCCTTGTGGGGTGAAGTTGAACTTCAACCCTTGTGGTATGAAGTTCAGCCCACAAGGATTGAAGTTCCAAAAAGTGGTCTCTCATGCAAATCCAATAAAAAAAAGTGGCCTCAAAGCAAAGACCAGTGGCAAAGCTGGCCTCAGAACGAAATTTTTACTCTCTAGTGTCAAAGTCGACTTTCTGGGTTAAATTCTGTGTCACCTATTTTTGACGCCCCGCTTCAGACCAAAATTAATTCTAATATGCAAATCATCAAAGTTGAAATTCAGTCTACATTAAGCTAATTTCAGCCCTTTTTGCATGGATTAAATTGAAATCTGATTTTATTTTTGGCTCACTTTCAGACTAAAGGTTTTTTTGTAGTTGAACTCTCACTTTGAGACCAAAAGTTTTAAGTGAATTTTACACCATGATTTAAATTTAGGGTTTTTTACATTAATATAAAATTTTGACCACTTAATTACAAAAAACTAGTAATACTTTTCAAATTACAAGGTATAACAATATTTTTTAGCACATTTTCCACCAATCAACACATTTCAATTTCATTTCCCAAACTACAACATCTCACTTGCTCTCTCTTCCTCCATCATCCCACCCCCACCACTACCCCCACCACCCCAGCGCCATTCACCCTCACCTCTACCCCTATTATGAAACTGATAAAAACCCACATTTTCTCCATCACCCCACCCCCACTGCTCCCCCCACCACCCCAGCGCCATTCACCCATATAAAGCCACATTTTCTCCATCACCCTACCCCCCTCTGCTACCCCCACCACCCAAGCACCATTCACCCGCACCCCCATTACGGAACTGATACAAACCCATATTTTCTCCATCATCCCACCCCCACCGCTACCCCCACCACCCCAACGCCATTCACCCCCACCCCCATTACGAAACTGATACAAACCCACAATTTCTGTACATACTCAGTAAACTGAGCTCTGTAAATTCACCAAAAACATAAAAAAATTTAAAAAAGTTAAGAGAAATCGAAGAATAAAACTATTGAATCTAGGAAATTGAACCTGTTGCCGGATTCACCACTAGCTCTCATAAGCTTGTAAAAATCGAGAATCATGATTTTTTCTTCGTTAGATTTGTGAATTAGTATGCTATTCATAGCCGATGAATCAGCCACCATTATTGCCAGCTATATGTCGAAGAAAAGGTGAAGCATCTGTTCAGTAGCTACAAAGGTTTTGCTTTAGCAGCATAGAGTTTAGATGAGTGAGATAAGTTTGGCAACTAACAAGTCAGCCAACTAATAAAAATGTCATCTTTTTTGGAAAATTGAGCAGAAATAAATATCAGCAATTGAAAGCAACGTAGATCTCATTCAATTTGCTTCTCAAAGTTTTAGTGTCGGTTCAATCCTAAATTAATTCTTAATTTACATTGTCACGTCAATTAATATAACAAGTTGTATGGGTGTAATTAGGTATTGATGATTTGAGAGTGTAATTACATGTTTAGACAACTTGAAACGGTACAGAAACAGTTTGATACAGTGCTGAACACAACCTGAAACGGTGCAACAATAATCTAATACGGTGCTGAAACAACCTGAAGCACTTAGATACGGTGCTGCAGAAACAGTTGAAACGGTGCAGAAACAGTTAGATACGGTGCTGCAGAAACAGTTGAAACGGTGCAGAAACAGTTTTAAACAGTTGAAACGGTGCATAAACAGTTAGATACGGTGCTGGAGAAACAGTTAAAACGGTGCAGAAACAGTTAGATACGGTGCTGCAGAAATAGTTGAAACGGTGCAGAAACAGTTGAGAAACGGTGAGATACGGCGAGATACATCGAGGATGAGATGAGGAAAAGTGAAATTGGGGAAAATGATAGGAATAAAAGTGAAATTGGGGGAAATGGTGGGAGGAAAAGTGAAATAGGGAGAAATGGGAGGAGCAAAAGTGATAGTGGGGGAAATAGGAGGAATAATGTAAGGATTTGGTATGTTATGGTAAAATATTGCTATGTTTTTGCTATATTTGTAATTAACTTGTGTTTTCCTCTATATAGGATTATTTTGCTAAAATGTTGCTATGTTTGGTATTTAAGTTCTAAAACTTGTACTTTTATGTAAAAAAATCCTTAAAGTTAAATACTTAACTTTAGTCCAATGATTTGAAAGTGAGTGACTACACTTGCAAATTATTTTTAAAAAGTGACTATAAACTAAATGACATGAGTAAAAATGACTAGCCTACACAATTTTAATCTTCAACTTACATAATTACTAAGGGGAGAAGAAACTTATTATGCTAGCGTTGATGACAGAATTTTCCGCGTAATATCACGTGAAAGCTTAAGTTCTAAGACACCAAATATAAATGAAATAATTAGACAATTAGACTGACGACTTAGAGAGCTTTAGTACTATACCTAGAGAGATTTTTGAAAATAATACAAATCATAGCTAAAACTTTTATAAATGCTACAATATTTACATAAACATACAACTCTAGCTATAGAAATTACAAAAATATTAACATTATATATTTTCCAAAAAAAACATTCCAACAAAAAATAATGAATTAGGTTTTTTCCTCCTTCTTCTTATTGCCCCCGCCCACTACGGCCACCCCTGTCGCCACCGCTAGCCAGTCACCGCTTGGTCCCCATTCAAAAAAATTTTGTTCTTATTTTTTTGCTCTAAAAAGTGAAATACACATAAATGCATATATACACATTGATTTTTCTTTGAAATTAAAGTTGCAACATATATATAAACAAAAAATACATGTAAATACACAAAAAATATGTTATACATACACTAGACACACACACATATACAAAAATCTACAGATCTACAAATTAAACATACAAAGTTATGTGTGTCACACTTATACTTGACATACACACAAAAATACATACAAAATAATACAATATATGCTCAGACATACACGTTCATACAATGATATATACATACATACACTTGTGCACTTGTAAAAATATTCATGTACATAGGCAAATATACATATTAATACACACGTAAAAAACTAGACATACATTTTGTTCCACCTTCAAACAACCACTAACAACCACCAAGACATACACATACACGGGTATACAAATGTATTCACGTATATACATATACCTAAAAAAAAAAAAAAGAGGAAGCAGATCGGAGCTCCGGCAACCACCACCGAGCAACAAAAAATTCTGACCAGCAGCGGAGCAAATCGGGGAAAAGGATGAGCAGCTACTATAGCAGTTCGGAGCAGCTGCAGCAGTAGATCCAAAATGCAACACAGATGAAGCGGGGCAGCAAAACGGCAGTAAAGGAGTAGCAGATCGGCAGCAGGAATGAACTTTTCCGGCACCAGTGATTGGGTAGAGAAGGGGCACAGAGAAAAAAATTAGGGTTAGGTGTGAGAGAGAAGGAAAAATGAAAAAATGGTATGTACGGGCCTAAACTGATTAAGGATCACAAATCGAATTTGGGTTAAGAATACAAGTAAATCTTAGTATCAAATTCGAAACAGTGCTACGAATAAGCGAAAATGCAAGAAATAATGTGATTTAAATATATAGCCGTGAGTACAAAGTTTGCCAAAGTTTCTGTAAGTATTTCTGAATGCACACAATGTAGAATGAGGATCTACTTATAGATACAAGGGGGCCTTGCCCACGTTTTCCATGATTGATCATGGCTAAACCCACGTTCAGCATATCTAGTAGTGGAATTAGCGGGCCGAAACTGAAGGCAACCAGTTGACTGCACACGACCTCATTCACCGAGGCATAAACTGTTAACTTTGGGCGCATGACTAAACAATCGACCGAGGTGACATTTCACCGAAGCAAACATCTTGCTTTCTATCCTCGACCATCAGCTTCGGTCGCTGACATCGGCTGTTTGTGACTCGCCTCGGCTTGCAGCTTGCCAAAACCTGTTCGGTCCCCATCTTATCATGTTACTGAGTTGCCACGCAGGCAAGCCGATTTTTACCCAATATAGATAGTCCCCTCACTCCTTGGTCAGTTACTGAAGTTAACGAGGAGTTGAAGGAAATTCCGCGGGAGAATGGCGTGGCTCAATCCTATCCAAGCGTTTCAAATTTTTGTCAACAGTCTATGTCCTTTTAGATCACTATTCATGGACACGTGGCGACCGCTCATTGGACACCGAACGGTCACGCCATTTTTTTGCGTTTTCCAACGTTATAATGATGATTTTTCTCTACTTGCTTTCCCAACAACTTGTATATATATTTCCCTTGCAAGTTCTTTTCGTCACTTTCAACATCTGCGAGTAACATTGATTATTAAAGAAGAAAGCCACCCATTTTCATCTTGATCAATTCCTATTTCCAAGAATATATTCAGCATTTAAAACCATAATCATGTCTGCAACGCATTCTAGACAAGATTCAAGTGATTCAGGTGAGAGGGCGAGGGTTTCCCGCTTCGCCACTGCAATAGCTAGTGGCGATGTCATCGCCACCATGCCGGCGATACAGGTTATCGAGGCGGAAGGCGGTAGAGAAGTAACATCAAGTATCAGTGGCTCTAGGCAGCGCAAGGCAAGAGCCGGGCGCGATAGAGCCGAAGTGATTGAAGACGTCAGTATAGAGGAGGAAGATGACGTCATCGGTGGTGACGCTATGGCGGTAATTGATGCTGACGCTGAAAGGGTTATCAATAGGGATGACGATGGCGCCGAGGATGAAGATGACGACGTCGAGGCCACTACGGAAACTGGGGGCGAGCTGCCTGCTTCCGAGGGTGGGCACGATGCCGAGGCTGGGCCTTCGAGTCCTGAAAAGAAAGTTCCCAAAATTGCCCTCGAGCAAGAACTCGAATCTCATCATATCATTCCTTAACATTTTGATAATGGTAAGGATCTTAAGCTCCAAAAGCAATCTGCCGATCAGGAGGTGTTGAACAGGAACGTACCAGTGAACACAACGCCGACCCGAATTACTCAAGCTCATATAGAACGATTCCGAAAGGATTATGGTTTGAACCCGAGGTGAAGGTAATCATCCCTGATCCAACTAAAAGGGTTTGCAATCACGTGGAAGGGCTATCTTTTGCGTATACTTATCTGTTTACCATTGGGTTCACTCTCCCCGTTCAGATGGGTGATCGACGACTTCTGCCGATCATACAACTTATGCTTGGCTCAATTAGGCCCCGGTGTCTGGAGGGTTGTTCAGTGCTTGGCTTGGCTGAGTAAGGAGGCCGAGGTGGACTTTACCTTGCAACATCTTCTTTCTCTCTACTACCCATACTTTCACAAGGCTGGGGTTGTTGCCTTGCACAACCATGGTAAGTATGCGCTTCTCCACAAGAGCGAGGATCATGGAGACCGAGGATGGTGCGATCGCTACATTCTCTTGGAGACTAGCGTTTTATCTACTGAGCCTGATTTCCTAGATAAATGGAATAAAACACGTAAGTGCTCATCTGTTCATACATCCTTTCCTGGCAAACACTTGTTCTCTAACCTTAACCCATTTTTTGTTTCTCAGTCATCAAAGTCGCTATCATCCCCTACAAGGGCTTGACTGAATGGGTCAAAGCTGTGACCGATGCCCGCAAACGTCCCATTCGGTCATGGATGGAAATGGCTGCCGAATTCGATTGGCAGTGTAAAAGGCATGGTAAGCTTTTTATGGTTCCTTACTTGGTATATTATTTGAAGCCTTCGATTTTGTCCTCAATTCTCTCTTCCTCGGTATCAGGTTTTCCAAACCGAGCCGTCAACACAAAGAAAAATAAGAAGAAGAATGAAAAGGGAAAGAAGAAGGATGAGGAAGATACCGAGTCTGATGATGATCTGGCTTCAGTAACAGGTCTTGCTGGTGACCTGAAAGAACTCGAGGCTTCTAAGCCTTCAAAATCCTCAAACGGATCCTCTGGCCAGGGATTCTCAAAAGGTAACATTATCTTCGATTGATGTACTTGCATTAACTTTTCTTCGTTCTTAAGCTTAGGATTCTTCTACGTCGTCCTTTGTAGGTGTGAAAAGGAAGAGGGCAGTTTCCAAGAAACCCTCCCATTCGTTAAACCCTCGCACCGAGGTGGCAATCTCTCCTCGGCCCGAGGCAGCAGCGGAAACACGCCGAAGGCTGATTGATGTGCCCAGCGATGAGACAGCCGAGGGCTTGGAGCCTCGAAGAGAAATTGAAGTTGTGGATCTCGAAGACCAAGTGCATGACTCCGAGGCGGCAACTAATGAGGCAAAAGGCAAGGCCAAAGTTGCGGCCCGGCTGCTGTTGAAAGAGAGGCAGATGTCGGCGCTGTTAGGGCACAATCTGAACCTGCGAGGCTTTCGTCCTCGGTGAGATCCTTGCGAAAGCTCAAAGTGCGGACCTCTTCAGACCTCTTGGCGAGCACTCGAAGAGACATACTGAGTCTCATGCCCTTGCTCGGTCCAACTGAGGATGCCGTCGGGCGACAATTTCCTCCACCTCAGCTAGCCAGTACCCTAGTTGCCAATGCGCTCAGAGTAAGTCTTGTCATCTTTGATTTTACCTTTTTCCTCGGTTATTTGCCTACAATGATTGTTTGGGGATTTCTACTCAGGGCTTCGTTCTGTCATTGAGAGCCATCGAGCTTGAAACCTCAAGGAATGAAGAGGTCCAACACGTTGCTCGCGCTTGGGACAGGCAAAGGGACAGCTTTAATGCTCAAATAGCTGAGTTGAAAGCTAAATTGTCCAAGTCTTGCTCCGACTTGTGCAAAGTTGAGGCTGCCTCCGAAGCGTAGATTCAAGCCCTCGGTGACGGTTTCCAAGTTGAGCGCACGAGGCTAGAAGCCGAAGTCGCAAGGCTCAATGTAGAGTTAGCCCGAGCTAGGGGAAAATTTGAAGAAATGGCCAAGAAGCAACATGAGCAGATGAGAAACCACGTGCTTCACATTCATATGTTAGAGGGCGAAAACTCCTGGCTTCCAACTCTTGAGGCCGAGGTTAGATCACTTCGGGAGGAGATTACTGACTGCAAAGCTAGGGCCAAGATCAGGGCCAAGAGGGTAGAGTTTGATAAGCGCTGGTAGTTATCAAATCTCAGCTAAGGCTGCTGAAGCAATGTCATGCCGGCGAGCTCAACTTGGAGGAAGAAATTGCCAAGGCTGAAGACAAGGCAGCCAAAGCTAAAGCAATCATTGATGATCTTCCTTCAAGTGAAGGTTCGGGCGAGGAGGATGCCGAAAATGATGAAGTAGAAGATGAAGATGAAGGTGATGAGGATACCGAGAAGGGGGTCTCCGAGGAGGGAGATGATGGGCCCGAGGCCTAGATTTCCTGCTTTCACTTCTTGTTTAACTTTTGATGTAAGCCTTCGGGCTTTTTGATGTATATGACTTGGGCCTTCGGGTCTTTTGTTTTGATGTAAACAATTGCATAGCCCTCGGGCTTTTCTATGGAATGATTTCGTGTATTTTGTCTTAAATGTTAGCTTTTGCATTGCCTTCTGAGAGACTTTGAGCCGAACACTTAACATAATTTACTTGCAAGACTTAATCAAATAAAATCGATGCAAACTTAGAACGATGTCTCGCTCTCGAGTCGATGCATTTAAAGTGCAGCTTCGGCGTGCAAGATCATAGAAAAAAAGAGATATTGAATCAAGTTTATTTCATTGATGATATTAACGAGCCACAATCGGCTTTTTACATAGGGCCTGTTCAAAGTAAAACTTAGGCACGAAGAACAACATGCCACTATCGGTCGTATTTACAAAGTACTAATCTATTTCTTGGGTGTCAGTCCCCGGTTGGTGAACAGATTGACTTCAGTTGGGAGGCTCGATGTCGGCCTCGGTTGCAACCCGCCGCTTACTCCCCCCAGTGTTTGGGTTGAATCTTGATGAAGATCCGGGCACTGGAGACCGTTTTATCTGCTTCCTGAAAAGGTCAAGCAAAACGAAACGAGGAGTAAGTTAGTACATTTCGACCGAAGCCCTAGGAGTATTTTTTGGCTCGAGGCTGTGGGTAAATTTTAAATGTTCAAGGAATGTTTACGTCGATTAAAAGTAGTACCGCTTCAAATTGGAAATGTTCCAATTCAAAGGTTCGGGCTTGCCTTGTAGGTCTTCGATTTGATAAGATCACTTTCCAACGATCGCCTTAACTCTGTAAGATCCTTCCCAATTTGCAATGAGTTATCCCCCATTCTTTTCCTTTGTTGATTGGTTCGTAGCCTTCAGCACATAATCGCCAACTTTAAAATCTCTAAGTTTGGCCTTCCTGTTGAGATACGCCTCGATCTGCCTCTTTTGTGCTGCTAACTGAACCAAAGCCAACTCTCTTTTCTCCTCGAACAAGTCCAACTCTATGCGCATGGCTTGCTGATTGGCATCCTCGGTGATATGAGCGTACCGAATACTTGGTTCGCCCACTTCCACAAGGATAAGTGAATCCATGCCATAGGCAAGGGAGAATGGGGTTTCACTGGTGTTGTTCTTCTCTGTTGTACGTATAGCCCACAACACACCTGGCAACTCCTTGGGCCAAGGGCCTTTTTTCTCATCGACCCTCTTTTTGAGATATTCAATTATCACTCTATTTGAAGACTCGGCTTGGCCATTGGCACTTGGATGATAGGGGGTCGATACTGGGCCAATAGTACCCAGCTCGAAGCAATTTACGCACCAAGGACTTTCCCCCCAAGTGGTTGCCACACTCGCCTTCATGTATTTCAGTCATCACATATCTAGCTTCGTCTGGACCTATTATATAAGTTCCCTTTGATCATTGAGTATGAAGCCGCTTGACTCCTCAACTTTTTTGCCTCTTTTTTATCTTGAGGAAGAGTCCCCGAGTCGAAGTAAGAGATAAACTTACTCCGTCAATCCCATTTGTGGTCCACCGAGTTGACCTCCAATTTCATCTCTCTCATTTGAGCAGAAAGCAACCGAACCACTGAATCAGACCCCGAGTGTACCTCATCAACTTCCGAACCCAAATTTGCCAAGGCGTCGGCCTCGGTATTCTCCTCCCGGGGTACCTGTATGATTTTCCATTCTTGGAACTGAGCGAAGATTCTTTGTGCTCGGGTCAACAATTGTTGCATCCTGAAGTTCACGAGCCGTATATTCATCGAGCACTTGATTTACCACCAGTTGTGAATCACATCTAAACTCAATTCTTTCTACCCTCATTTCTTTGGCTAACTCCAAACCTGCTAAGGCCGCTTCTATTCGGCCTCGTTGTTGGTCACCTTTTTAAACCGAACCGAATGCTTGATTTTCTCCCCCGTGGGCGCTTTCAACACTATGCCTAATCCTGAATCCTTGGAATTAGTCGCCCCATCGGTGTAAAGTACCTATAGTCCCGAGGCTGACCCCTTCGACATCAAATTCTCCTTTTCAGCTTCGAGTAGGATCCCAATACTAAAATCATCTACGAAGTCGGCCAAGACTTAGGATTTTATGGCCGTTCGGGGTTGATAGGTGATGTCATACTCACTTAATTCTACCCCCCATTTGGATAACCTCCCCGACAACTCAGGTTTATGCAATAAACTTCTCAAGGGGAAGGTGAAAACTACTGGTATTGGATGCCATTGAAAATAGGGTCGTAGTTTTCGAGCAGTAACAATTAAAGCAAGTGCAAGTTTCTCCAAATGAGGATTCCTGGTTTCAGCATCGAGGAGTGTCTTGCTCACATAGTAGATGGGCTGTTGCTTGCCATCTTTTTCTCGAACCAACACAGCACTGACTGACACCTCGGATACAGCCAAGTAAACTAGCAAAGTGTCACCATCTTTTGGCTTGGCGAGCAACGAAGCGTTAGCTAGATAACGTTTTAATTCCCTTAGCACTTCTTTACACTCCGGTGTCCACTCGAAATGATTGTTCTTCCGTAATATCGAGAAGAATTTGTGGCATCGCTCCGAAGACCTTGAGATAAATCGACTCAAGGCAGCGACTTGGCCAGTCAAGCGCTGAACTTCTTTTACCCCGGTTAGCTCCTCGGGGATTTCTTCGATGGATTTGATCTTATCTGTGTTAGCTTTGATCCCCCATTCAGAGACTATGAATCCCAAAAGTTTGCCCGACCCTACACCAAAGGCACACTTATCAGGATTCAACTTCATGTCGTATTGCCTCAAAATGGAGAAAGCTTCTCTCAAATGATTTAGATGATCTTCTATTTGAATAGCCTTGATCAGCATATCATCTATGTAGACTTCCATAGATTTTCCAATGTATTCTTTGAACATGCAACACACTAGTCTTTGGTATGTCGCCCTAGCATTCTTCAAACCGAAGGGCATCACCTTGTAGCAGAACGTACCTCGGTCAGTGATGAACGAGGTCTTTTCTTCGTCCTTCAGATCCATGAGGATTTGGTTGTACCCCGAATAAGCATCTAAGAAGGTTAATAGTTTGTGTCCAGCCGTGGAGTCTATTAACCTGTCAATTTGTGGCACTGGATAGGAGTCCTTGGGGCAAGCCTTGTTTAGATCAGTGTAATCTACACGCATCCTCCATTTTCCGTTATTCCTGGGCACAACGACCACATTAGCCAGCCACTCGGGGGTATTTCACCTCTCTTATGAAGCCACTCTCTTGCAGCTTCATAGTTTCATCTTCGATTGCTTTCTTTTTTACCCCGTGTGAGGTCTTTTCTTCTACTTCACCTGGGTGAATTAGGGATCCACATTAAATTTGTAGGTCATGATCTCCGGATCGATATAAACCATGTCTGAATGGGACCAAGCAAAGCAATCATTGTTGGACTTTAAGACTTCGATGATGGCTTTTTTCAACTCTGTGTCCAACTCCGAGCCGACAAACACTTTCGTTTCTGGAAAAACTTTCTATAGCATGAAAGATTCCAACTCTTCTATGATGGAGTCCTCGACTTTTGGCTTCCGAGGCTCTTGAATGCATACCGGGATCTTCTCTACTTCCCATCGGGGGTCTTCCTCTTCTGACCCCAGTTGCATTGGTTGCTATTGTTTTGGTCTGACCGGGACGAATCCACTCTTCAATGCAACCAAATAGCATTCTCTTGCTACTCGTTGCTCTTCTTTTATTGACCAAACTCTCCATGGGATAGGGAACTTTATCACTTGATGAAGAGTGGATGGAACATCCTTAATGGAGTGGATCCATTATCTACCGAGGATCACATTGTATGCCATGTCCTCGGGGAAGACTTGAAACAGTGTTCCTTGCTAACTCCTTCAACAAACGTCTTGAGTGTGATTTCACCCAATGTCTTCTCCGCGGAGTTGTTGAAGCCAGTCAACACTGTTTCCTTAGGGATAATTTCCCCCTTTAGCCACATATTTTTAATGGCCTCATAGCTGATTATGTTAACCGAGGTACCAGGGTCAATCAGGACTCGTTTGATATCCGAGTCATTTATTCTCAAGATGATGACCAAGGCGTCGTGATGAGGGAACATCATCCCATCACAATCGTCATCATCAAACACAATTTCTTTCCCCGAGCCTCTTACTCGAGTTCTTTTCTCCATGGTGATTGACAGCTTGGCGAACTTCTTAGCTGCTGCAAAGTTCACCCCGTTCACCTCTGACTCCCTGGTGATAACATTCACGACTCTCTCGGTGGGTGGTGCCCGAGGTGGTTGTCCATCACCTCGGTTCTTGGTGTAGTTTTCCTTCCCCTTGTCGGTGAAGAATTCAGCTAATACACCCTTCTTCAATGAGTGTGCCACCTCGAGGCGCAATGCTTTGCAATCTTCAGTGCAGTGGCCATAATCAGCATGAAACTCGCAGTACAGATTTTGGTCCCTTTTATCAGCAGGAGTTCTCATGTCCTTGGGTATTCTCACCCCGGCTGTCCGCTTCACAATATTGACCAGCTCCGAGGTCGATATGCTGAAGTTGTAGTCTGGAATACGAGGTAGCTCTTTATTTTTTGCGACCAAAGCTGGGCTCGTAGAGTTCCTCTGGTTCGTATTTGGGAAAACCTTTCCGCCGAGCCGTTGGCTCACATGAGCATTTCCAAACGAGTTTCCAAACGAATTTCCCAGCCTCTGGCTGACAGGTTGCTTCGACGATGAGGTGTACAGCTCATACCTCCCCTTCGAGTTTCCTCGTGGCGCCTCGGCGCGATAAGAGGATTTGCTTTGGTTTTTGTAGTTGTGGCTTCGGCCATTATTCTTCCATTCGGCTTCCTCCAGCCTTATCTTGGTATAAGCTCTATTGTGCAAATTATCCCACTTCAGGGTTTGATATTGCTGAAGCTCCTTTCGCAACTCAGCAGCGGCATCGGAGTTGCGAACGTTAATGCATTTCTCAAACGCCATGATGGCTAGAGTATCATCCATAGGGGGTAGTTCCATGCGCTCAGCATGAAAGTGCTCGAGGAAGTCCTTTAGTGGCTCACCGGGCCGTTGTTTGACTTTAAATATATCTTCCTTCCTCTGGAGGATTTTCTGCACCCTGGTGTGCGCTTTAACGAATGATTTAACCAGCTCTTTAAATGTGGAAATCAACCCCGATGGTAGGCGCATGTACCAACAAAGTGCTCCCTTCTCAAGAGATGCACTGAATTTCTTCAGAAACATTGATTCCTTCTCTATCTCCGTTAAGTCGTTGCTCTTTACCATTGACATGTATTCGGTCACATATTATTTGGGGTTAGTGGTCCCATCATATTTTTTTAAGAAGAATAGCTTGAAATTTTTGGGAGTTGGGTCTGGGGCATCTTCGGGCCTGAATGGCAGCTCCCTATATTGGTCGATATCAACATCGTCTTGAACCTTAGTCACCCTAGGAATGCTCTCGAGGCGCTTTTCCACGTATGCCTCGACGCGAGCCTCGACTCGGGCTTCGATCTCTTTGGTTAACTTTTCAACGTCAACCGAAGAGGTAGTTTCTGCCACGATGGGAAGCACCCCAAAGTGTGGTGTTGTGCTTGGTAATATACCTGAACCCACAAATGTGATCCCATTTTGAGGTCCCACTGTTATCGCGTCCGTAGGAACGAAGAGCGGGATGCCTCCACTTGGGTCCACAGGCTGGGCTCCATTCGGGGTTGAGCTATTCCTCGCCTCCAACGAGGCACGAAACCCAGCATTAATGTTGGACTGTTCGGCCTGCTGCTCTTGAAGAGCTCTTAGTGAGGCGACAACGTAGGCCTGAAAGGCTTCGGTCATCATCGGAGATGAAGAATTCGGGTTTGACTGATCGCCAGTCTGTCTATCGGGAGTTAACTGCAAATCAGCGGGATTCCTGCTATTGTCAGCCATATCATCGTATGTCGAGAGAAAAACGTGAACTCAAATGAAGAAGACGCTTAACTTTGGAACAAAGCATTTATGCCTGTATTCCCACAGACGGCGCCAATTTGTACGTGCCTAAACTGATTTAGGATCACAAATCGAATTTAGGTTAAGAACACAAGTAAATCTTAGTATCAAAGTCGAAACAGTGCTAAGAATAAGTGAAAATACAAGAAATAACGTGATTTCAATATATAGCCGTGAGTACTAATTTTGCCAGAGTTTCTGTAAGTTTTTCTGAATGCACACAATATAAAATGAGGAGCTATTTATAAATACAAGGGTGTCTTGCTCATGTTTTCCATGATTGATCATGCCTAAACCCACGTTCAGCATATCTAGTAGTGGAATTAGTGGGCCGAAACTGAAGGCAACCAGTTGACTGCACACAACCTCATTCATCGAGGTATAAACTGTTAACTTCGGGCGCATGACTAAACAATCAACCGAGGTAACATTTCACCGAAGCAAACATCTTGCTTTCTATCCTCGGTCATCAGCTTCGGTCGCTAACTTCGACCGTTTGTGACTCGCCTCGGCTTGCAGCTTGCCAACACCTGTTTAGTCACCATCTTATCATGTTACTGAGGTGTCACGTAGGCAAGCCGACTTTTACCCAATACATGGTATGTTTTGTAAAAATTATACAAATATCGTTATGTTTTCTAATTTCTCGATAATATCAATAGTTTTTTTTGTAATTTAGGTACTTAATGCGTCAATTATAAAAATCTCAAAAAAAAAAAAAGTATCTAGTCTAGGGGGACATAGGATACTAATCTCTCTCACACCTAAACCTTAAATTTCAAATGTCTCTCCCACACTTCTCTTTCCTCAAGTTAACCGTTGCCTATACCTTCTTTCCCATCGGCCATCTCTGCCACCCAATCTATTCCCCTGTTGACGCTGCTTTCCTCTGTCACAGCTATCGCACGCCATTCCCCACTCCTTCGGCTGTTGAAGCTCCAACTTTTGTCAACAATTTTGCAGTCACTATCTAAAGGTAGAATAATATAGAAGAGGATCTTGGTTTCTTGAATTTTGATGACTAGCGACTTGCCTTTGAAAAACACGAGCACAAGTTTTTCTTTTATTTTCTAGAGAAGCAGCTGCTTCTCGAATGTTGAGGTTATTAACTAACTAGTTTTGCTTAGAAACGTTTACAAGTGATCAGAACTTGCATATGAATTTGTGCATGTATTCAAAATTTCCGGTTGCTCCTTTCTCCTCTAATTTTCACAGGCGCTGATGTTGCTTTTTTTTCATCTTCATCTTCTTCTTCTTCTCAAATCTTTTTTCCTAATAGTATTTTATGGTGGATATTATGATTCTGGGAGAAATGAGTGGTGGTTATGATATTTGATGGTGGTGGTTATGGGAGTGTGTATGGAATAAGTGGTGGTTATGGTATTATTTGGCGGTGGTTAGAGTGCTTTGTATGACTTTGTATAATTTTATATAACTTTATATAACTATATATGTCTTTGTATTTCAATGCAACTATAAGTGTATTTATTTGTAAATCTTTAACTTATATAACTTAGCATAATTTTGTACAACTTGTCTAACCATGTATATCTTCGTGTTTCTATTTATCTGTATGTTTATTTTTTTTCTATATCTTTACTTTATAAAACTTTGTATATCTATGTATCTAGATGTACTTCTTTGTATATCTTCGTACTTACATGCAATGTTTTAAGGGATTTTTACACTCTATACCCATAAAATTTAAAGTATTTACAAGTCATACCCATTACAAATTATACTACCCATAAAACTAAAAGTATTTACCCAACCTACCCATTTATTATTGTATACCTTTGTTATGCCTTATAGGTGTATACCTTTAAAGTATACTGCATAAATTATGGTATACAAGTCTGGAGGGACATTTCTACATTTGTTATGCCTTATAGGTATATACCTTTATGGTATACTGCATAAACTATGGTATACAAGTCTGGGTGGGTAGAGTGGGTAAATAATTTAGTGGGTAGGTTCGGTAATATTTGAAAGTAGTGGGTAGTTGCTGTAATTATTTTAGGTTTTATGGGTATTTTTGTAAGTGTCCCATGTTTTAAAAAGGCGGGGGCGCAATGCGAGGCGTTTTACTTACAATGGGGCGAAGCGTAAGCCCCGAGACATGGGGCGTAAGTCCCATGGATCTTATTTTTTAATTAATTTTGAATTAATAAAATAGCATAATGAGCCAAAAAAATATCAAAAGTACTTAAAAAAATTAAGAAAATTAAAAATAAGAAAAGATTATAGTAACAAAAGATCTAACATTTTTAACAATGGTAAAAAAATTGAATAGTGTTATAGTTTTTATGAGATACAAACCATAAGGCCTTAACTTTCAAGCAATTAAAAATAAAAACTTGTTACTATAAAAAGTGAATAAACAATAAAATTTATTACTATTATAATTTAAAACATTAATTCTTCATTGATAAATATAAAATTGCTTCTAAGTTGTAAAATAATTGAAGTCTAACAATTTTGAGTGACGAAAATAAAACATGAAGACCAATAACAAGTGATGATATAAACATCGACTACGCATTGTTAAATTAAGTATACAGATGATATTCTCAATTATAATACATGTAATATTTTGTCGCGTATATTGAACTACACTCAATTTTTGAATTTTTATAGATGAATATAACTTCATTTTTAAAGAAAACTGTGGATGAACAATCTTAATTAGGGAATTGGACAGATCATTTGCGTAGGTTCTATAAGGCGAGTCCCGAGCGTTGGGCGTTGGGCGTTGGGCGTGCTTTGGGCGCACGAGGCGTAAGCCTCAAGGATCTAAGCCCCGTCCATGAGTTTCAGGGCGTTTTGCAAGTGCCCCGCCCCGAACTGCCTTTTAAACAGAGCTTACATGTATTTTTTTCATTTTTTAGATCAAAAATTTTATTTTAAAAAGAAAAAAATTAGTGCCTGCTGTCGGTATCGGTAGTTGGTAGTGACGGTGGTGGAAGTGGAATGGATCGGGTTTGTGAGAAGAAAAAGACACAATGAACCCAAATTTGTGAGACAGTATAATATGCTACAAAGTGAAAAAAAAAAAATATATATATATATATATATATATATATATATATATATGGTACCAGGATAGTATAGCTATATTTTTGTAGCATAAGTATCTGATGTAGTCTATTTGTGTAAAAAAAATTCAATTTTAATTTTAAAGTAAAAATTTTGTGTCGGGGCCTATTTGGAGCGCGCTAATTAATTTGTAGCTGTCAAAAATAAATTCGCTGTGAAATAGCCACCTCCGGATAAATCCCAGTATAAATACTGGGGCTTTGAACAAGTTTTTTTCAAAGTATACTGGGAAGCTTCAGTAAACTAACCCCAATATAAAATAATGGGGCTTTGAACAAGTTTTGTTCAAGGCCCCAGCATTTTGTTATGGGACTTTATATAAAGCTTCAGTCCCATAACAAAATGATGGGGCTGTGAACAAAACTTGTTCAAAGCCCCAACATTTTGTTATGGAATTGGACCTTTGTTATGGGACTTTGTATAAAGCTTCAGTCCCATAACAAAATACTTGGGCTTTGAACAAATAGTCTGGGGTGTTTTTCCAATGCTAATGGAGTTTAAGTGTGTGCGCGAATTTTTGGCTATTCTTCAATGAATTTTGAAACGGTGGATAGTCCCCAATGAGCGCGTCCAAAAATGGCTAGTGATCAAAATTCCCCAATTTTAATTAGTAAAAGACGCCGGATGGACGAAACATCCCGCTATCATGCAGGATTCAAAGAAGATAAGAGGCGGCCCAATCATAAGGCCCCTAAAGCCCAAAAAAATTCACTGGGTGCTCTCCATAAGGAGTGCTTTTGTAAAATTACCTGCATTAAAAAATATTTTAGTAAAATACCTTTATTTGGCACGGAGCCAAGACTTCAAGGCAAAAAATTATAAGTATTGGCACGGGGCCAAGACTTCAACGACAAGTGTTGTTTTGTTAATACTTCAAGTTATATAGCGAGAATGCAGGAAAAGACTGGAAGGGGCAAATCTTGGGCTTTTGCCAAGACTTACGACCAAGTGCGGTAAGTATTCACTTTGCCAACACTTGAAGGACAAATGTTGACAAAAAGAGATGGGTCAAAGCCAAAACTTGTCCTTTTGCCAAGACTTAAGACCAAGTGCTGGAGTATTGCTTTTTGCCAACACTTGAAGGGATAAGTGTTGAAAAATAGAGAGGGGCTAAAGGCAAGTCTTAGCCCCATGCCAAAAGTCTGACATGGGCATTTCCGTCCAGATTTTTTTATTAAACTTAACAGGGACATTCTTGTAAACTCACTGTTAGCGCGGGCAAAAAGACAAATCATTGCTTATGGTGGCATATTTCTGCATATCTGCCCCTAAAGCCAATGATTTAGGCCCTCAAAATGGTCAAGACCAAAAATGATAACATATTTTTGTGCGAATTGAGCATTTTTTGAACGCGATTTTGAAGTTCTGAGCACCTTTTTCATAGTCTTAAAATGTTAAATGCTTTCATTAATTATTAAAAAAAAATACACCTACGGCAGCAGCAACACTCTCGATCAAAAATGTTCAAAAGTGATCCACCGGCGAGGCCATCTGTAATAACAAACGTCAGCAGCAACCGATGACGACAGCTAGGGGTATTTAAACTGAACTGCAAAACTAATCAAGTTAGATTAAATAAATCGACTAATGATTTGATTTAGTTAGGTTTTATATTTTATTTTAAAAATCAACTTTATTTGATTTGATTGTAATTTTGAATAAGCAAAATTAGATCAAGTCAAAAACCAAATCGATATAAATATTTATACACACAGCTCAAGCCCAAGAATAAACAATGGTAAATTTCTCTTAAATAATTCCTTACACTACTAGTTCTCATTACGCCTATGAAGGTATAATTAGAATTAGATAACTAAGTAATTCAAAAGCAAACTCTATTCTAAAAGAAAAACGAATGCTGCTTACTTTGAAGTTGAAAAAGAGGTTAAACAAATACTAAAATCGCTTTCCGAGAAAGAAAGTTAGATTAAAAAAAATCAAAGGTAATCTAGTAGTAGTAGTCTTTGTTTGCGGTACTTGTTCAATTTGGTGGAATTTCAAGAGAGAATATATTATACCCTGACACTACATTTTAGTTTATGCTACTGAATTGAGGTTCACTTTGTAAGGTATTTGGATATCCTTATCAATTTATGGTTCTTACTAAAATTGCTTAGTTATGCCTAATAGCAAGATTTCCTTGGCTTACACTTTTGATATATTTGTGGGAAAAGTATCTATCTTTATTTCAATTATTCTTTTATTTTAAGTTTTGGTCTTTCGCATCTTTAATTCTTTGTCATGTTTGTTATTACTGGTACAGAAAATTTGAGTCTAGGTCCTTGTATCTTTGTTTCATTCGTTCTTATTGACATAGGGCATTTTTGTTTAATTTCAAGCAAATCCCTTCTTGCCTTTAATTTTTTGGTGGGTTTGTATCATAAACTAAGCAAATATCTTCTTGCATTTAGTTTCATGTAAACTACATCCGTAGAAATAAAAATAACCGTAAAAATCAAACCAAATCAAAAAAACCGACTAAGCCGAAATTGGAAAACTTTACATTTTATTGCTTTGTTTTGGTTTAAATATTAATAAAATTGACTTAATAGCTTTGACTTTCTTATAAGCAAAAATCAAGAGTTAAAATCTCAAATGGTCACTCAACTTTGGCAAATTAATCACCAAAGTCACTTTATTTTAGTTGATCCCAAAAATATCACTCCACTTAGGAAAAATATCTCTAAAAGTAATTCTTGCCGGTTTTTGAACCGTTACCCACTTAGAATTTGACGTGGCTTTTCAAAATATTTTTATATACCCGTAGGACCCATTTACTTTCCCATGTAGGACTATTTTTTATTAGTTATTAATTTTCTGAGACGTGCAATTTTTCTAATAATTAATACAAAAATTATAAATATCTTGTAATAAGTGTGTATAGTTGCTCGTAAATTAAAGAAGAAAATATAAAATTCACTGATATATCGAATCCTTTTCGATCGATATTTTTGTTTTCGCAAAACATAATCATACTAAAAATTACTTTTGTATGAAGCCAGTAATTAATATTTGGACGATTTTAATCATGAAAATTTTATAATATATCAAGTACGAAGGCCAAATAATTAATTGTCATTAGCACAAAAAAGACTTAGGACCAATTGCGGTTAGTATTGCCTTTTGCCAACACTTGAAAGGATAAGTGTTGAAAAGCATAGAGGTATAACGGCAAGTCTTGGCCCAGACCTAAAATTTTGACAGGAGCGTTTCCGTCCAGATTTTTTTAATTAAACTTAATGGGGGCATTTTTGCAAAACCACTGTTACCGCGGGCAAAAAAGTAAACAATTGCTTATGGTGTCATATTTCTGCAAATTGGCCATGATGTATTATGTGGTTTTTGTTACAAAAAATTTCAACGGGTGCGTTCCATAAGGAGTGGTTTTGCAAGATTGTCCCTGTTTAACAATGTTTTAGCAAAAGAACTTTATG
Source organism: Petunia axillaris subsp. axillaris (assembly GCA_029990575.1). NCBI lineage: Eukaryota > Viridiplantae > Streptophyta > Magnoliopsida > Solanales > Solanaceae > Petunia > Petunia axillaris. Next base: position 131,805,728 of record JARKNS010000003.1, on the reverse strand, counting down.
TTGGCTCGAAACCATGACTTCAAGGCAAAATTTTGTAAGTACTGGCACGGGGTCAAGCCTTCAAAGGTAAGTGTTGTCTGACCAATACTTCAAGTTATATGGCGAGAATGCAGAAAGAGATTGAAAGGAGTAAGTCGTGACCTTTTGCTAATACTTATGACCAAGTGCTGGTAAGTGTTGGCAAATAGAGAGGGGTCAAAAGTAAGTCTAATTGGTCTTTTACCAATACTTACGATCAAGTGCTGGCAAGTGTTGCCTTTTGCCGACACTTGCCTACACTTGAAGGGGCAAGTGTTGGTAAATAGAGAGAGGTCAAAGGCGAGTCTTAATCCCGTGTCAAGAGTTTGACAGGAGTATTTTTATTTAGAATTTTTTCATTAAACTTAACAGGGGCATTTTTGCAATACCACTGTAAGCGGGGGCAAAAAAGCAAACTATTGCTTTTTTTTTTCTTTTTTTTTTTTTAAAGGAAAGCCATTGCTTATGGTGTCATATTTCTGAAAATGGGCTACCTAAGAGAAAATTTGTGATTATGTATCTGTATATATAGTAACTTTCAATAATTGACCAAAGTATTGATTTGGGGCTAATCATGGAAGAAATGTCAAAGACTTTTATTTTTGAACCTTTGACCTAATACTTTGAAGCACCTTGAAGATGGGTTTGGACATTTTTACTTTTAAAATTTAAAATGTTGATGATTTGGCTTCGATTATTTATAAAATAAATACAGTATTTGGCTCACAATGTGAATAAATGATGTTGGATTGACATTAGTTACGATTTCATTTCAATATTTGTATATGAGTGGAGTGATGATGATTTAGTTTCATTTATTTATAAAATAGAAAAAATAATTTGGCTCATTTATTAGTAAATGCAGCCGCATTGGCTTCATTTATGTTCTCATATGTTTATTATTATTATTATTATTATTATTATTATTATTATTATTATTATTATTATTATTATTATTATTATTATTATTATTATTGTGAATGGATGAAGTGAGGATAATTTGGCCTCATTTATATGCAAAATATATATAATTTTTTTTGCTCATTGTATGAATAAGTACGACTTGATTCTCTTTCTTTCTAAGTATAAGCACTTGAAGTTCTGCCTGGGAGATCGACTACGGAAACCATTCATCTGTTGAGGAGACTGATCGAGCAGTATAGGGACAAGAAAAGAGACATGTATATGGTATTCATTGACCTAGAAAAAGCGTATGACAAGGTTCCTAGGGAGGTTATGTAGAGATGCCTGGAATCTAAAGAGGTGCCAATGGCATACGTCAGGGTGATTAAGGATATGTATGAAGGAGCTAAGCCTCGAGTGTGGACGGTGGGAGGAGACTCAGACTACTTCCCGGTCGAGATGTGGCTTCATCAGGGGTCAGCTCTTAGCCCATTTCTATTTGCACTGGTGATGGATGTGTTGACTCGGAGTATCCAAGAAGAGGTGCGATGGTGTATGTTATTTGCAGATGATATAGTGTTGGTGGATGAGACACGCAGAGGTGTTACTGAGAAGCTGGAGGTGTGGAGGCAGACTCTAGAGTCTAAAGGCTTTAGACTAAGCAGGACAAAGACAAAATATGTGGAATGCAAGTTTAGTGACGCTCCGGATGAGTCAGATATGGAAGTAAAGCTTGATTCTCAAGTCATTCCTAAGAAAGAGAGCTTCAAATATCTTGGCTGATCAATCGTCCAAGGTAATGGTGAGATCGATGATGATATCACACACCGTATAGGAGTAGGCTGGATGAAGTGGAGGCTTGCTTTCGGTATACTATATGATAAAAAAGTACCACTTAGGCTTAAAGGCAAATTTTATAGAGTGGTCGTTAGACCAGCTATGTTGTATGGTGCAGAGTGTTGGCCAGTCAAGAACTCTCACGTCCAGAAGATGAGCATAGCGAAACTGAGAATGCTTAGATGGATGTGTGGGCACACAAAGATGGATAAGATTAAGAATGAAGTCATTCATGACAAGGTCGGCGTAGCCCCAGTGGCTGAGAAGATGCGAGAGGCGAGGCTGCGATGGTTCGGTCACGTGAGAAGGAGAAGTATAGATGCTCCGGTCAGGAGGTGTAAGAGATTAGCCGTTCAGGATCTACGGAGAGGAAGAGGTAGACCAAAGAAGAACTGGGCCGAGGTGATTAAACAGGACATGGCCCAGACCCAGATCACCGAGGACATGACCCTAGATAGGGGGCGTGGAGGTCGAGGATTAGGGTTGAAGGTTAGGTTGTAGTCGAATATCTTTTCCCCTAATGGATGTAGTATACTTCTATAGATAATTTTTATTTTTACTTATTCGCCTTTGTATCTATTGTTATTATCTGTTTGTTGGATAATCTTTAGTTTTAACATCCTTTATAGCATGATATTATTGGCTTGATTGTCATATATATTTTATGATATGTTTCTTTACCTAGCCGAGGGTCTATCGGAAATAGCCTCTCCACCTTGGTGGGGGTAAGGTCTGCGTACATCTCACCCTCCCCAGACCCCACTTGTGGGATATACTGTGATGTTGTTGTTGTTGTTGTTGTGTTAAGTAATGCCGATTAGGCATTATTTCTTCACAAAATAGATATAATATTTTGTTCAGTATATGCATAAACATTGATGAGTTGGCATTGTTTCTGCTTTATAGGGAGTATTAGCATTTTTATAATTACGACTTCATTAAAGTGCGATGATATTTATTGTAATTATAAAAAGTGCTCGATTTTTAAAAGCCGTAATTGAAGTGATCAATTTTTAAAGACCAACTTTGAAATACTTAGAACTTCAAGACCACCGTCATTTTTTCCTATTTATTAAATTATTCCCAAATTTATATTTAATGCATATTATTATTATTATTATTATTATTACTATTATTATTATTATTATGTTGTTGTTGTTGTTGTTGTAATTTTATATTGATTTTTATGTTTATTTCTCTTAGATTTGATTGGAAATTTTCTAATAAGTGATAAAAATAAGATAAGTTTATATCTCACGTTGGATTGATTCATAAATAAAAAATCATGTTCTTCGAGATTATATTGCTCGAACATGATTTTCTATAGTTCTACTTTCACGCTACTTTTTTGACAAACATCAATATATCCAGACAATTATGAAACTTAATATTATGAAAGAATAAATCGATCCACACAATTCTAATGTGTGCTACTTTTATAATGTTGACTCTATCCACACAATTCTAATGTGTACTAATTTTATAATGTTGACTCTATAATTGAATATAAAAATTTTAAAACAAAAACTAATTATGTATTGGATAAAATTCGTCCAGGCCATATAAGCCACGTAGCCGGCCACATGAACATCACTGGAGATTAGGTCAGAACGACATGGCAAGAATAAGATGTAAGAATTTATGGACTTACACATACATATGTATCAATAATAATTGTATGTTGACTGCTATCATTAAAGGTTGGCCCAATTAAAGTGATCTACTAAAGTTTAAAGTTAAGGGGCCTAATTAAATACCTCATAAAGTATGGGTTTTATGTGTAGATACCCGGATGTATATTCTAATTAAATGATGGGCTTAATTAGAAATACATAAAGTGTGTGCAACTATAAATAGAGTTATGGTCCCCAAACCAGACGAGGGATTTCTTTTCTAATATTCCATCGTTGGAAGAGTGACAGCCACCCCACGTAATGTTTTGGAAGACCTAACCATCGAGATGGCAGGACTTCATCAATTTCTATGAATTCAGGTACGCTTCCGCATCTAGTTTTTATTATCTTGATGGTTTGACATGATAGGTCTTGGGGTAGATGTAGTTTAGTCTACACTTTAGTTCTAACAGGTGGTATCAGGAGCCTATATCATGTTATATCATTAAGATTAAGTATACTTTTAAAGTATGTTAAGGAAAAGAGTTATTTATTTTGTGTTGTTTTTACAACGTAGCAAATTGGAGAAGAGGAGATTTTTTCTCCGCTAAATTTGGATGTCAGAAAGGTTAATGTTTAGGTTTAATGATATAAAGGAGAAAATAAGAGAAATTTGGCAGCCACTGCCGTGAATTTTGTTACAGAATGTGGAGTTTGCCTACCATATTCATGTGATTTGATATGCCCTTTTCCTTTTCTTTTAAAGCATTAAAAAAACAAGATAAATGGGTAGTTTTGGACGCCACTTATGTGGCTTGTACAATCTAGAAAGGAGATTGATCTCCTTCAAGGTATTAAAGCTTTTCTCTCTCTTATTTTCTTTTAACAAACATCATTTGTATTAGAAAATTGACAGTATGAGTTGCTCGTTAGCCGCCATTGACGAATATAGTGTCTGCCAAAAAAGAATCATATAGTTCATTTATTTAGTTTTTCAGGAATTAAACTTAACTAAAATAAAGTGAGTAATACTGGTGGCCTTCTAATTTTGGTTCATTTAGTTTTCGGACCCACTATAATTTAGTTTGGCTTAGAACTTATATGTTTCTATTTGGTGAATTTAATTTTGGATATTGGTATGGTTGTATGTACTTTGAGATGAATTAATTGAAACTAGATGTCGCCAAAGTGACCTATCTTGTGGAGATTTATTCATTTTGAAATATAAAAAGTTGTGTGCATGTAACCTATGTGAATGTTGATCGGCCCAAAGGAAGATCTATGTTTAACAGAATTGCATGTACGCCTTTGTAGTAATAAACACGTGATGATTATTTGGTTTTACATGTGAATAATAAATCGGCCCAAAGGAAGATTTACTATTGGACATGTTCTTTATTATCAGTGTTTGATTACTACGTCAAGATATCACTTACAAGTTAATATTTTGTCCAAAGATGAAATATTAATGGAGTGCCCAGTATCTTGAGATGGGGTTTACCTTTATTCAAATTTATTTTCAATTCGGTTTAAGTCTTATTGTGAGCTTATTTTGTTATTTGTTGTTCTCTGATTTAGCTAAAATTACTCCTCAAAATATTAATGCCAACATCAAATCAATGAATTAAATGGCACTAAGTTTAATCATGGCAAGAGAACCTAAATATGCTTCTCAAAGTCAGGAATCTTGACATTGGGTTAAAGATGAATCCTACCACCTTTACTAAAGGAGTACCTTTGATAAAAGGAGGCAGATAGAAAGGTGTGAGAGATCAAAACACATGTCTATGATTGTCATGAAGAAAGGCCATTTCAGGGACATTCAGGGGCACTATGCCTAATAAGATTATGACAATTAAGAAATTTATGACCGAAATTGAAAAGAGAAATTTGTCAAGAATGAAAAGATAAAAATTGTACACGCTTGACAAATCAAATTTCAATAAGGTTCATAAAGTAAGAAAGTTGTGATTACGAAAGTAATATAAAAATTTAACGAAGGAAGGTTTTTTCTTAAGTGGAGTTGTGAGTTATTAGGATGTTTTTCTTAACTTTGTTTGTTATGGGATTGCCTGCACTCAACACCAATACACACATGATGGAAAGATTCTGGGATAACACATCATATCAATGTGTCTATGCAAGGATGTATGAATTGTCGAAAGCCTAATGATAGTGAAAGAAACATCTACGGAGGTGACGACATGTCAGTTAAAGTTGAAGCTATTTGAATGTTTAGATTATTGTTAAGAACTGGTTTTATTTGAAACTGAATGAGGCTTATGATGCACTGCTTCTTTAGACGGAATTTAATTTTCATTTCAAAGTTGGACAAGTTTGGTAATTATTGTTTATTTGAAATGGAAAATATTGGCTTATTCAGACTTCAAAACCGGTTAGTCCCACTTTTTTGTGAGTTTACAATAGTCTAAATTTTCTTAATATAATTACTTCATTTAAAGAATCCTTGCATGTTAATTATAACTTGTGAGATTTTGCTTCGTTATGAAACAACACTTTAAGTCATATCTCTAAACTGGTTAGTCCCAGTTTTTTGTGAGTTTACAATAGTCTAAATTTTCTTAATATAATTACTTCATTTAAAGAATCCTTGCATGTTAATTATAACTTGTGAGATTTTGCTTCGTTATGAAACAACACTTTAAGTCATATCTCTAAACGGGAGAAAAAGAGATTCGTGTCCATAACATTCTTGATCCTGTTAATTTTATCCAATTTCTTATATATGCGTAAATCGCATAAAAAGAAATAAATAAATGTTAAGAGAGTTTTTTGCCAACAAAATTAGACGTCTTAGAACTTATATAGACTGATATTTGTGGATAATTCTCTACAGTTCTTTGATATGTCATCTATATCTCATAAGGTTCATAGACAAGTTTTCAAGATATGGCTTTCTTTGTTTAATTCATTAGAAAAACCGCAACTTATTACTTAACAGAGTTCCGATTAAAGGCAACTGAAAAGATCCTTTATATGTTTCTGAAAAGGATTGGTCTTATTTAAAGTATTTACACGTTTAGGGATGTCCAGCTGAGGCAAGGTCTTCTAGGCTAAAACAAATGAAACTGGATAAAGAAATTTTCAGTTGCTATGTTATTGGATACTCTGAATAGTTCAGAGGTTACAAGTTTTAGGATCCTACAGCTAAGGCTATTATGAGACGAATAATGTACGGTTCTTTGAGGAAGTTGAGTTTGGGGGAAGAAAGAATAAAAGATATTGTCTTGGAAAAGGAATATGTTGATATTCCTCAGATTGCTACTGACTAAGCTCAGGAACAGTTTTCTATACCTGAGATAGTTCTAGAAGCAACTTCGGATCAAGACAATATCATTTCGTACTTCACGTTCAAAAAGTTATTCCTGAAGATCAAACTCTACAACCTCAAGAATCAATGACATTAAAAAGATATATATATATATATATATATATATATATATATATATAGAGAGAGAGAGAGAGAGAGAGAGAGAGAGAGAGAGAGAGAGAGAGAGAAAGAAAGAAAGAGAGAGAAGTACAATTTCAGATAATTATATTGTGTGTCTCTAAGAACATAAAGTTGGCATTGGAATGATGGAAGATGATTCAGTCAACTTTTGTCAAGCCATAAAAAGTTCTGACTCTCAAAGGTATATTGATACCATGAATAAAGAGATGAAGCACATAAAGGACAATGATGTGCGAGACCTTGTCCAGTCGGCTGAAGGTGCGAAGCTCATTGGTTGAAAATGGATTTTTATAACCAAAAGAGATTCGAAAAGGCAACATGGATATGTATAAGGCATGTCTTATCACTAAAGGCTTCACTTAGCAATAAGAACGCATCAATTATAAAGAGACTTTCTCTTCAGTTTCATTGAAAGGGTCTTTCAAGACTATAATGGCATTAATCAAATATTTTGATATTAGACTACATAGATGGATACAATAGTGTTGTTTTCAATGGCTGGTTTAATGAACAAATGTGCAACTAGAAAACTTTGTATTTTATAATGCAAAGTTAATGATTTGCAAATTAAAGAAATTCATCCATGGGTTTAAACAAGCGTCTTATCAATGGTATCACAAATTTCATTATGTTATTGTCTCATTTGGTTTCGAGATAAATCTTGATGATTATTTTGTATACCTCAAGGCCAGTGGGAGTAAACATATTTCTCTGGTTTTGTTTGTCTATGATATATTTCTTGGTTCATACGATATAGGCTTGTTGCGTAAGACCAAGATACTTTTGATAAAGAATTTTGAGATAAAATATCTTAATGATGCAAATTTTGAATAAGGATTCAAGTACATCGAGATTACTCTCGATGTACTTTTGAATTATTACAAAGGCATATATTGGAAAGGTATTAAAGATTTGGTATGAAAGATTTGAATTAGGCGATACCCTTATTGCTAAAGGAGAAAGGTTCAGTCTTAAACAATGCTCTAAGTTAATTTTGTAATTAAGAAAATACAAAATATTTATTGTGCTTTAGTTACAGATATTTAATGCATACTTAGGTTTGTACGCATTTAAATATTGCGTGCATTATTGGTATGTTTGGCATATATTTGAGTAATGCTGAAATTAAGAATTAAGGAGTAGCTAAGGGTTTATGTTGTAATTACAGAGAACAAAAGATTTTAAGCTCACATACAGGAAGTCGGAAAAGTTAAAGATAATCAAGTAATTATACCGGCTTTACTAGATGCCGAAATAGTGCAAAGGCTATATTTGTATATTTGGTGGATGAATTATATCAGGAAGAGTGTTATTTGGACTCTCCTAGCTCATTTCATCATGACAGTTAAGTTTATAGCACGTTATAAGGCATCGTATTATGGAATATGGCTGCTGAACCTTGTCACTGGGTTGCGAATTAAGAATAAAGTTGAAAAACACTAAGGTTATTTTGTGACAATAAGTTAGAAGTCTCATATTCCAATAACAACAGGAGTTCGATAAAGTCAAAGCACATTGACATAAAGTTCCTGGTTGTTAAAGTTAGACTTCAGAGTGGTCAGGTGTCTATAGAACATAATATAATAAACCCCATATTGTGGATCCACATACTAAGGGACTACCACCGAAGGCTTTTCATGAGCATAGTGCTCATAGAGGTGGCATATCGGTTAAGGATATTCAGTTTCAGTGGGAGTTTGTAACCTTTCAATGTTCTTTTATATAGACACACTTCAGTTTTGGTTTACGGTTTCAGGTTTACGGTTTCAGTTTCAGGATATTTTATGGATATTTCTGCAGAAATAAAGTATTCGGTAAATTTTCCACTCTGACTTGTTTTTCGGTTGGACCAGTTGGAAATAGACATGTCTAGATCACATTACATGTAATTTCCACTCTACGCATCCATACTTGATCTATGTCATTTGGTTATGTTGGTATACATGATCAAGGAAGGTTTAGCTGCGATATAAATGCAGCGAAAGCCGCCTTGGTTCTATGTTGACATGATTGATGGACGAGATTGTTTAGAGGTACTTCAGTTTATGATAACAAATATTTGGAGCTCATAAGGTGATATACAATTATAAGGCTCTGTGTATATATGTGTAGTCCAAGTGGGAGATTGTAAGAATTTGTGGACTTACACATACATATGTATCAATAATAATTCTATGTTGACTGCTATCATTAAAGGTTGGCCCAATTAAAGTGATCTACTAAAGTTTAAAGTTGAGGGGCCTAATTAAATACCTCATAAAGTATGGGTCTTATGTGTAGATACCCAGATGTATATTCTAATTAAATGATGGGCTTAATTAGAAATACATAAAGTGTGTGCAACTATAAATAGAGTTATGGTCCCCAAACCAGACGAGGGGTTTCTTTTCTAATATCCCATCGTTAGAAGAGTGACAGCCACCCCACGTAATAGTTTGGAAGACCTAACCATCGAGATGGCGGGACTTCATCAATTTCTATGAATTCAGCTACGCTTCCGCATCTAGTTTTTATTATCTTGATGGTTTGACATGATAGGTCTTGGGGTAGATGTAGTTTAGTCTACACTTTAGTTCTAACATAAGATTACTACGAAGGATAAAAGAATCACATACTATTTTAACAAGAAGATGGATTAAAATGGACCCCACAACCCGTACCTTAATGACCTTGCAAACCAAGACCTTAATGACCACGACGATGGGAGCTCGAAACCTACCGCCGAGCTTAACAGGATATGCAGATTCAAGTTAACCATTGCCCTGCCCGAAAACTTATGGGGACATCTAAGCAAGTATAACAATATAAGAAATATTTTCATTGATGTATATTGACACCAACGATAATATTTCACAAAGGGACATGCTAATCTGAAAGGAGCCACGTGTCCAAGAATGTTCATTAAACCTCCAGGGTTAAAATTTACTATAAATACATCGTATTTCACACTTATAACATTACTATTATCATATCGTATTACTTCTTACTAGAAATGACAACTTTGTATAAGGATTACTGAAATATCAAGCTCTCTTTTAACTTTTGTAGAGCTTCATTCAATAAGAATACTATATGTTAGTATTTCCATCATAACTATTACATAACAAGAGCAAATACACAGTGGATTAGAAGATCGATTTACCTCCAGTCATTGTTGTGGGTTTGTCGTCGGCGTCTGATTCCTTCTTAGGTGAGTCTTCTAAGCACTCAGACTTACTCACTGTGATGGTGTAGTGCTGAAGGAGTTCTTGATGATGCTTAAGGACCCAACCAGACTCTCCTTTTATAATGTCCTCCCATCAAGAACAATAACTTGAGCTTGGTTTAATGGGCATCAGTTTCATTCACATTAAGTGGCTGTTTTCTGAATTAAAGTGGTAAGTTTCAAACTTTGGCAGTTTCTGAATGTCCAAATACATGGACCACATTTTTGTGAAACGTTCATGAACATAAGTTTCTTACATTCTCCCACTTGGTCCATGTATATAATACCAAAAGCCACTACGCACATATTGTATATAGAGTCACAATACATGAATCATAGCAATAGTTCCTCGAAGAACGAGTAGTATCTTCCATGTATCACAATGTATTATGCCTCTAAACTTTAACCCATATTTCTAAATGAATAAACCCAATGTTTATTCTAGGTCCATACTGAAGGATATTTCTCAAAATAACATAATGTATACACAATAATAAATATGAGAAATATAACATTAAACAGAGTTTCAGAAACAATCGTTACTGTAACGAAAGTTTACATAATGGAACCAAGTCCCATGTTACCGACATGATCCTTAAATTTATATGGTGGCATGCGTTTAGTTAAAGGATCAGCTAACATCAAATCAGTGCCAATTCGTTCAACGACCACTTTCTTATCTCTAACACGTTCTTGCAAGGCTAGATACTTAATGTCGACGTGCTTATTACCAGTTCTGGTATTATTAGCCAGCAAGACAGCAGATGAATTGTCGCAATATATCCTCAATGGCCTAGAAATAGAATCAACAATTCTAAGCCAAGAAATGAAACTCTTCAACCATCCACCATGTTCGGCAGCCTCAAAACAGGAAACGAACTCAACCTCTATAGTGAAAGTAGCAGTCAAGCCTTGCTTGGCACTTCTCCAAGATATAGCTCCACCGGCCAACATAAAAATATATCCTGATGTTGATTTAAGTGAATCAACGCAGCCGGCATAGTCTGAATCGGAGTAGCCAATCACCTCCAACTTTTCTGATCGTTTGTACATAAGCATGTAGTCTTTTGTCCCCTGAAGATATCTTAGGACTTTCTTTGCAGCTCTCCAGTGGTCAATACCTGGATTAATCTGATATCTTCCCAACATTCCAACGGCAAATGCAATGTCAGGTCTTGTACAAACCTGAGCATACATCAAGCTTCCAACAACAGAAGCATATGGAATATTTTTCATTTGTTCCCGCTCAAAATTGTTCTTCGGGCACTGGTTCAGGCTGAACTTGTCACCCTTCACTATGGGAGCTACACTTGGTGAACAATCTTTCATATGAAACCTCTCTAAAATTTTGTTGATATAGGTTTCTTGAGATAAACCCAAAATACCTCGATGTCTATCTCGATGAATCTTTATTCCAATGACATAAGATGCATCACCCATATCTTTCATATCAAATTTTTTAGAGAGAAATTGTTTCACCTCATATAGTAATCCCTTATCATTGGCTGCAAGTAATATATCATCTACATATAGAATTAAGAAACAAATTTTACTCCCACTAACCTTGTGGTATATACATTGATCCATAATATTCTCAACAAAACCAAAAGAAGAAATAATATCATGGAATTTTAAATACCACTGGCGGGAGGCTTGCTTCAATCCATATATAGATTTTTTTAGTTTGCATGCCAAGTGCTTACCATTACTAGAGGAGAATCCTTCAGGTTGTTTCATGTAAACCTGTTCCTCTAGATCACCATTGAGAAATGCAGTTTTCGCGTCCATTTGTTGTAATTCTAAGTCAAAATGGGCTATTAATGCCATCATGACGGGTAAGTAATCTTTCCTAGACACAGGAGAGAAAGTCTATGTGTAGTCGATTCCTTCCCTTTGAGTGAACCCTTTAGCAACTAGTCTTGCCTTATATCTTTCTATGTTGCCCAATGAGTCTCTTTTAGTCTTAAAGACCCATTTACATCCAATGGCTTTTACACCATTAGGCAACTCGACAAGATCCCAGACATTATTACTTTTCATGGAGTTCATCTCGTCTTTCATGGCATTGTACCATAATTCAGACTCTTCGCAATTCATGGCTTGTGAAAAAGACTCAGGATCATTTTCGGCTCCAATGTCAGATTCTTGTAGATACACAACAAAGTCATCAGATATTGCTAATTTCTTTTCTCTAGTAGATTTCCTTAATGTTGTATCAACATTTTTCTGAGAATCATGTTGTTCAACTGGTTGTTCAATTGCTTTTGAAATTTCTTGAACAACTTGATCTACTGGAATATTTTCAGCAGCTTGTGGATTTTCACTTGAAGTAGAAGGTTGATCTTTTAAAGATATTGAATTTTGAGCATGATCGCTCCCACTAATCAAGTCATTCTCAAGAAATTTCGCGTTTCTTGATTCCACAGTTCTGGTGCTATGAGATGGACAATAGAATTTGTATCCTTTAGACCTTTCGGCATATCCAATGAAATACCCACTAATGGTCCTTGGATCTAGCTTCTTCTCTTGTGGATTATAGACTCTAACCTCAGACGGGCATCCCCATACGCGTATATGTCGCAAACTCAGTTTCCAGCCTTTAAATAACTCAAAAGGTGTCTTTGAGACGGCCTTGGTTGGAACCCGGTTTAATATATACGCTGCCGTTTTGAGAGCTTCAATCCACAAGGACTTAGGCAGCTTAGAGCTACTTAGCATACTACGCACCATGTCCAATAAAGTTCGATTTCTTCTTTCTGCTACGCCATTTTGGTCCGGAGAACCAGGCATAGTATATTGGGCAACTATCCCATTTTCTTGAAGAACCTTCGCAAATGTACCTTGTGCTTGTCCACCCTCAGTATGTCTACCATAGTACTCACCACCTCTATCCGTTCTCACAATCTTAATTTGCATTCCACATTGTTTCTCTACTTCAGCCTTGAAAACCTTAAAGGCTTCTAATGCTTCGTTCTTATTATTAAGCATATAGAGATACATGTATCGTGAGTAATCATCTATAAAGGTGATAAAGTATTTCTGACCATATGCGTCCATGTCAGGACAACATATATCTGAATGTATGATTTCTAATATGCTTGAACTTCTTTTGGCACCTTTCTTTGACTTGTTGGTCTGCTTGCCTTTAATGCAGTCCACACAAGTATTGAAATCAGTAAAATCCAAAGCACTAAGTACTCCATCATTTACTAATCTTTTTATTCTATCTATGGAGATATGTCCCAATCTCCGGTGCCACAAAATAGAGGAATCTTCATTCATAACACATCGTTTTGTACCAGCTTGAACATGCATAACATTATAAATGGTATCATTTTGTAAATTAAGAGAGAAAAGACCATCAGACAATGTACCATTTCCAACAACCTTTGATTTATGAAATAAATTAAATTTATTTTCTGAAAAGTTGAAGGAATAACCTAAAGGTACAAGTCTGGAAACTGAAATTAAATTCCTAGAAAAACTAGGAATATAGAAAGTCTTTTCTAATTTCAAAATGAAACCACTACTAAGCACTAAATCGCAGGTCCCAATGGTCTCCACATGCGATTGCATCTTGTTTCCTGAATAGATGTTTTGCTCAGCTCCCACTGGCTTCCGCAGGTTTCTTAATCCCTGCAAGGAATTTGTAATATAAATTGTAGAACCAGAATCAATCCACCATGTATTATGATTAACATCAGCCATATTAGCTTCATAAGTTACAAGAGAGATTGGATTACCTTTCTTCTCAAGCCATTTCTGAAACTTGACACAATCCTTCTTCATATGCCCTTCTTTCTACAGAAGAAACACGTGGATTCTTTCTTGATGTCAGTTTCAAGGGGTATCTTTCCTTTTCCTTTCTTTTTGGCTTGATATGTCTTCTTTCCATGAGTAACTGTGAATGCACTCTCACTTGTTTCCATCAGCAGTCAGCCCTCCTCTTGAACACACATGGTCAGAAGTTCATTAATAGACCATTTTTCCTTATGTGTGTTATAAGAGATCTTAAAGGGACCATATTGTTGTGGAAGAGAGTTCAATATAAAGTGCACAAGGAAAGTGTCAGACATTTCAACCTCAAGTGTCTTTAATTGAGCCGCTAAGTCTCGCATTTTCATGATGTGCTCACGCACACCTTTTACACTGGTGAGCTTCATTGATGAGAATTTCATAATTAAGGTGCTAGCAAGTGCCTTATCTGAAGTAGAGTACTGTTCATCAATAGCCTTCAGTAATGCCTTGACATCATTATACTGTTCGACAGAACCGCGAATACCAGCAGCGATTTTGGTCTTGATGAACATGACACTCAAGCGGTTAGACCGCTCCCACTGTTCATGAAGAGCAATTTCAGCTGGAGTGCTGGTTTCAACAATAAGTGGTTCGTCTTTCCTTATAGCAAAATCAATGTCCATGCACCCTAAGTGAAGAAGAATTCTCTCCTTCCAAATCTTATAATTCTCGCCATTCAGTTCGGGAACATCACAAACATCAGAGAAATTTGTAGGTTGTATAACTGCACAAAATATTACACGCTTAACATAAATTTGAGGCATATATTATGATTCACCAATGCAAATCATGTATAAAGGAATCTACTGACATAAAAATTGCCTGTGAGCTAAATTTTTAATTCAATTAGACTCATTCTTTAGGACAGGATTATCAATGTGTTACTAGAATGATATTCTATCTTTATGATAAAACTATTAAATTGTAACTCATAATTCCTGTGGGTAACTATGATAAAGTATTTAATATTTTATCCTAATTAATTATACAAAAATATAATAAAGATTCTTAAGTTATTATATTTCATAATTAATCACAATCTAAACATCTGAATTTTCTCGTGTTATCCTTGACTTTAAATTTTATTTGATAAAAGACGTTGTGACTAATCTCTAATCAAATAAAATTATGGATCATGTAGACATTAGTCTCAAAACTATTTGATACTTAATAAATGTCTATAATTTCATTATGTCTTCCTAAACACAATATATACTTTTATTTAATCGAGATAGTTGTGGCTATATCTCAACTAAATGAAATTATATAAATCACCAGACATTAATTCTCAAAATATTGCGAATTACATTATGCAATAAAATAAATTTTTTTTATGTGCTAAATGTTATCCGTTGATAGTATTCAATCACATGTTAACATATAAACATCTTCCATAAATATGTCCAAGATCTTGTGGCAATTGGCAGGCTGTTACTTAGTGAAAGTTTTTCCAATTAAGATGATGACAGCTAGCCCATAAAGGCCAAAACTTTACATTGTAAATTCTTTTCATTATGGAAGTTATGTGTAGGCCCGCTTGTGACGAGTGTCCAAAATTAAAGTCTCTCATTTTAATAGTATAATAATAACTTATTTATTGTCATAATATTAAAGACTTCCAAAAGGTTGTCGAAAAAAATTAAAGTCTCTCATTTTAATAGTATAATAATAATTAATTTATGACAAAAATTAAAGTCTCTCATTTTAATAGTATAATAATAATTAATTTATTGTCATAATATTAAAGACTTCCAAAAGGTTGTCTTTCGAGACCCTGTTTCAAACTCTACCAGACTTAAATAGATTTCATGATATAGGCACCAAGACAACAATCCAGAAACCCAGAAATTCTACACGATCGATTCCTTAAAGATTTCTAATATCATTTTTTTAACGATTTTAATACAGATCAGATTATTAAGATCTGTAACTCCCTACTTCAATCAGCGAAAACAACAAGACGGAGATAAACAATTGCTCATGATACCAACTGTTAGTATTTCCATCATAACTATTACATAACAAGAGCAAATACGTAGCGGATTAGAAGATCGATTTACCTCCAGTCATTGTTGTGGGTTTGTCGTCGGCGTCTGATTCCTTCTTAGGTGAGTCTTCTAAGCACTCAGACTTACTCACTGTGATGGTGCAGTGTTGAAGGAGTTCTTGCTGATGCTTAGGGACCCAACCAGACTCTCCTTTTATAATGTCCTCCCATCAAGAACAATAACTTGAGCTTGGTTTAATGGGCATCAGTTTCATTCACATTAAGTGGCTGTTTTCTGAATTAAAGTGGTAAGTTTCAAACTTTGGCAGTTTCTGAATGTCCAAATACATGGACCACATTTTTGTGAAACGTTCATGAACATAAGTTTCTTACACTATATTCTTTAAGCACACAATTTAAACTTTAATCACACGACATTAGTTTAAGCACATGGTTTTTAACTTTAATATAGATCTAGGTGTAGTTAAAATATATTTTAAATTTTCATATAACACCTTGCTTTTAACCCAAATAAACATTAATTTAACTATTATTGACTAAACTCAATTTTAACACATATAAATAACATCTTGCTTAATTTAATTTAAAAAATAGATCAACAAAGATATATTAAATATATTGTTCGTCGAAAAGGAATCTAGATGAAATTATTGAATAAGATTATTAATAATTTTATTTCTCAAAGAGTTAGAAGATTAAAATAAAAATAAAGCTAGTATGAATTTCTTTTGAAGATTAAGTTAAGGTCTTTTATTAATACTTGTTAGGCTACATATTTTCTCAGACTCGTTCCTAAACGCACTTTAGAAAAATGTATTGTAGGCAGCTTACCTGATGCAAATATTAATGACTAATTCTGCAATTTAAAACTGTGAATTTTAGATCATATGAAAGCAACTTTTACTGTACTCTAAAGCTTCCCTACATTATGTCAATTAGCATTCTAAAAAAATATATTTTGGCTGCTTCTAAAAGCAACAAATAAAAAATGCTAACGTATTTTATGATATGTTTTTAGTGACATTGTTATTCTTTTTACTACATTACGTCGATCAGATTTGAAACCACTCCAGTAGGGAAAAATGATTAGGCAATACTTTTCTTTTAATTTCTAACAATTATTCTTTGTAGGGGAACTTTGGAGTAACTGATAAAGTTGTCTTCGTGTGATATATAGGTTAGAGGTTCAAGTCTTGAAAACAGCCACTTATGCTTGCATAAGTTTAGGCTTTGTATATCACATCCCTTGAGGTGAAGCCCTTCCCGAAACACTGTGTGAATGCAGGATGCTTTGTGCACTGGGTGCCCTTTAATTTCTCACTATTATTCTTATTTTCGACTCTATTGCACAGTCTCAATGACCTGCTTTCCTTGAAATACTTTTGACTTCATTTAGATAGACATAGTTATTGTCTCTTCATCTTGGTGGAGAAGATCTGCATACATCTCATCTCCCACACCTAACTTATGAGATAAAATTGCATATGTCGTCGTTACTTTCAAATGAATTTTTTTTTCATTTTGTTATTGTATTTGTTTTCTGCATGGGTAAGACGACACTTATAATTATGGATATACGAGTTCAGCCCGCGAAGGCTAAATGGGTACTGAGGACATTCTGCTCCTTAAGTCACAATCGTTCATCATACAAGGCCCTAGAGCCGAAGGGCGTATACTCAGCCGCCTTAATAGTATTAGTCTCCTATTTAGGTTTTACTTTGTATTATCGTCTCTTATGACAGGCTCAGGGCCTATAAGGTTAGTATTTTATCATTGGGAGATTTATATAAATATACAACCTTAATTGCAAAATTACAAAAAATACCGATGGTATACAATTTACGAAATATAGAAATACTTTTCTTACCCTACAGTTTTAGTCAGCGCATATTAATTAGGGTTTTATCTACTCTTCCTAGCTTCTCCACTCATCACTGCTGCCACCATTCACCGCAGCCAGACAACCATCGCCGGCCGTTGGCGCTACCAGAATTTTATTTTTTACTTTTTGTATTTACAAAACAAAATATACAAAAATACACATATATACATTGAAACTTTTTAAAAAATAATTTTTGAAACTGCATATAACCAAACATACAAAAACAAACAAAAATATATACAAAACAAATAAAGATATACAAAAAAGCATACAATTAACTTTTCTATTCTAGGCATACATACACAAGTACACAACGACAACACACATATGCGCACACACACACAGATATATATATATATATATATATATATATATATATATATATATATATATATATAATGCACGTACACATACACAAATAGAGATAGACATTTATATACAAAAAATATAAAGATATACATATTTATATACAAAATAAAGGTCCCTGCATTACAGCAGCAGCAGCTATCGGAGCGGTGGAGAACACAAGCAGCAGGATGCTGGAAACTGATTTATTGCCAAAGAAGCTTATTGTTGGCGAGGTAGGTGGGTAGAAGAGGGGAGAGAAAGAGGAAAAGATTAGGATTTTCTGTTAGAGAAAGAGAGAGAGTGTGAAATGAAAATAGTATATGTAGGATAATAAAAGTGAAACGTATTATTATGAATTGTAATTTGTTCAAAAATATTGTTATGTATTGTAATTTAGCTATTTGTGTTGTCTTCTGACGTAATTTAACTTTTACGATAAGCCACTTCTTGTGACAGGCCCACGACATATAAAGATTGTATTTTACCATAAATAGAATTGAGGTAGACCGAAACCTATAAATACACATCTCTCCTATTGTAATAATCATTGAGGTTCTACTACAAATATTTTTTTATTCAAGCAATACAACTCTTATTTTCTTGCTTTACTTCATGATTCTTTGTAGTTTATATTATTTCTTGTGACCCTTTATAAATTTATCTGTTTATCTTAAAGTGCAAGTTTTAGGCATAAACATTTTCTATACTGCACCTCATTATCACATTTAATATATATACGAACAAAATGAAATTATTATAAAAAAATCTTATCGTATATATTTTATTAATAAACCCATGCCGTCTTTGAGAAATATGTTTGCTCGCGACGCCCACTATTTATGAATTTAAAAAATGACACTATAATAACATCGAGGGCCATCCTCAATGGGGAAATCTTTTCTGAATTGTACCGATATTATTGCTTTAATATGGGGCAGGGGACACTTCATGAAGGAAAAATCTATTCTATTTGCTCTAACTTTTCTTAACTTTTTTGGTAGGATAGGTACTTTTGCTAAATTATTGTCTGCCCATTTTGGAATACCTGATCTTTATGAAATAAGTTTATGTCCACTTTCTCACTTATTCCTTTCATTCTAGTTCAAACTTTTCTTGTTATATATTTTTTGAAAGAGACTAAAAGTTTAATCCATGATCAAAATTTATGAAAATAGTTTGACATATAAGGAAATTGAAATTTGATAATATATTTTTGTAATTTTTATGAACATTTTGTCGATGTGATTTAAAATTTAGTCTAATTGATATTTAGTACTCCTTCCGTTCCAATTTATGTGGCAATATTTCCTTATTCGTTTGTTCCAAAAAGAATGACAATATTCTAAATTTGGTAACAATTTAATTTCAAAATTACAGTTTTGCCATGACTGAAATGATTTACAGCCACACAAACATCTTTGTCTTATTTTACACCACAAGTTTCAAAAGTCTTTCTTTATTTCTTAAACTTTGTATCGAGTCAAACTATGACACATAAAGTGGAACGGAGGGAGTAGATAAAATTAACCAAGGGTTCAAATTGATGGACTTGTCATTTGAGTTAAAAAATATCTATAGTTAAAAGAACGAAGAGCCAGGGATGACAAGTGAGAGTTTCTCAGATGGTAAACACCCTCCACCTACATTCAAGAGGTTGTGTGTTTGAGTCATTGTAGGAGCAAAAAGTGGGAGGGCCACTATTTGTTCCGAGAGAGGGGAAGGGGTGGGGTTTAATAAAATTAAAAAAGAGCCAGGGCTATAGTCAGTAGGGGGGTTCATGAGAAACTGAACCAAATAAAAAAACTGACTCAAACCTGTTCAGAATATGATTAAGTAATAAACATCTTAAGCTTTTAGATGAGATGACCAGATATTTCAATATGGTATGAGAGCACGCAAAGGTCCTAGAATCGAAGGTCACCGCCACTCAACATTAAAAAGAATTTTCTCATACATGGCTAAAAAAAAAAATCAAACCTGCACGAGAGAGGGATGTGTTGATAATAATTAAATAATAAACGTTTGCTGAGACCCAACTTGGGGATATTACTGCGTATAGATATGTTGTTACTGTTGTAATAGAAGTAGGGTATGCACAATTTAGATTAAATCGAAACATCAAATCGAACCAAATTATTTTTTTAATTTAGTTTGATTTTTTGGAATAATAATTGGTATGGATTGGATTGAGAATTTAAAATTTTAATTTTTTGGTTTGGTTTCGGATTTCAAAACATAAAAACTGAAAAATTGAAAAATCTGAAATATAATATATATATATATATATATATCACACACACTTTTATGTATATTTCTTAACCTAAACCTATTTAAGATTTTAATTTGAATATTTCAATACTTTTTTCCTTCAAACTTCTTGAATGATTGCACCTCTTTGTATTATGGTATAACACGTGTGAAGCTCTCATCAAAAGTTTTAATGTATAGACTTAAATCAGCTTGTATTTCTTGAATTATAAGTTCTCTTTTTAACAATGATTCAAGTCTTTTTAACTAAGATTGTGATTTAGATTTTAGATTTTATGTTTGGACATGTATTGGTATGCTTTCAAGTATTATGTTTAAAAGTTTCAACTTATATGCTATAACCGAAAAAATCAAACCAAAAAAATCGAACTGAAAAGAGGAAAATCAAAACAAATCAAACTTATTTTGGTTCGGATTGGATTGAAGATTTTCAAAGACCAAAAACCAAAAAGCCAAAAAAATAATTACAAACCAAATCGAAAAACTGAATGCACACCCCTAAATAAAAGTGTCCTCTTTCTAACTTTAAACTTTTAGATGAGATGACCACACAGTTCAAAATCGAAAGAAAAAATCGAGATCTCTTAGGTTTGATTTTTGATTTTTAATTTCAAAAATTGATAAAATTTGGTTTGATTATGGTTTTAAATAAAAAATTACCGAATTATTATTTTGTACTTTTGAGTTCTACTCTAGATCCTCACCTTTTATAATTTTTACCTTTGTATTATGTTCGAATTTTAGTCTTTATTTTGATAACTCAAACAATCTATTTCATGTTCAAAATACCTTTGTAGATGTATGTCTTAGGATTCTGGGGATTCTTAAAGCATCTAAATATCAATTTTTTACAAGGAGTTATGATCAATATACTTACAGCTGTCCAAAGATTAAAATGATTTTCCAGATTTTGAAACGTTTTCTCTTGCTGATTCGGATGTCTTTCACCTTGGATTTTAATACCAAATTAAGTATATACAAGGTTTCCTTGATACCATACAGGTTTCTCATAAGAAACAGTAAGTTTAGAACTAAGAAAAACTTCAAAAGATAAAATGTACATGCCTTGCCAAAAGAAAGGTTTAGCCTTACATACCTTTGATGTTTCTTGCTTCTAAACCTTGTTTCCCTTGAATTCAACACCTTCTAAAGCTTAAACAAGCTATAATACAAAATTTAGGTACTTTACTTAGCCATGAAGTAATTCTAAATCTCAAGCTATAGACAAAATTGAAGGTAGCATAACGTTACCTTAATCGCGTAGAGCATTTTGACGCAATCTGTCTTCAATTTCGAGTTAAAATTGACGTCCTTCCTTCAAAATAATTAAAGTGGCTTAAACCTTCAATAACACACTGTTTCTATCGTTTATATTCTGGAAATGACGAAAAGAAGACATGTTTTTCCTTTTATACTCGAAACATTTCAGTTCTAGCCCTCGTTTGCGCTTATGTCCCTTTTTGTGGCCTGACTTCTCATGCTCATATCTTTTTATCCATAAGTTGTATGAACAAACCGTCAAAATTTTTGGAAACTGCATTCCAAGACCTTCAATTTGGTATATGATATGTCCCCAAAAGACTTCATATAATACATGAAATTAATTGCTGAAAAAGCTCCGTTACAAGGCAATTCCTTAGTCGGTTTTTCCGCAGCTTAAATCCAACTTATAAACATCATATGGTAATATTATGACTTTAAACTTACTTAAATCGTTCTTAACATGCCATTAGAATGATATACGTCACTTTAGA
The DNA here is from genome assembly GCA_029990575.1 of Petunia axillaris subsp. axillaris. Taxonomy (NCBI): domain Eukaryota; kingdom Viridiplantae; phylum Streptophyta; class Magnoliopsida; order Solanales; family Solanaceae; genus Petunia; species Petunia axillaris. The sequence continues at coordinate 131,783,622 of JARKNS010000003.1, read as the reverse complement.
CATACGGGGTGTAACAATCTTCCCCCGTTAGGAACATTCGTCCTCGAATGTTAAATGAAGTATGTAGAAGCATTAAACAACGATCTGTTACATACTGAAGTAATGAAAAGATGTGTATATTTGGCTCTCATGTCATTTTCAGCTTCCCAAATTATTTCTTCTACATTATATCTTTGCTATAACATCTTAACTAAAGAAATATCTTTAGTCTTTAGTCGATGAATCTATGTATCTAAAATTACAACTGGCACCTCTTCAAAAGTCAACTGCTTTGTGATCTGAACGTCATCTACTGGTACAACTCTAGAAGGATCTCCGACATATTTTTCTGAGCATGAAAATATGAAATACTGGATGGACCTCCTGAAGGTCTAATTTGTAGGCAACACGTCCAACTCGCGTGATAACCTGATATGGATCAGTGAATCTAGGGCTAAGCTTTCCCTTCTTCCCAAATCTCATAACGCCTTTCATAGGTATACTTTCAGGAATATCCAATCGCCAATCTGAAATTCTAAATCTCGACGTCGATTATCTGCATAGGACTTCTATCTGCTCTGCGCTGCTAATAATCTTTCCCTGATCAACTTGACTTTATCAACTTCTTATGGATTAAATCCACACCTATCAATTGAGACTTTCCAACCTCGAACCATCCTATGGGAGACCTGCATTCGCACCCATACAAAGCTTCATATGGCGCCATCTGTATGCTAGAATGATAGCTATTATTATATGCAAAGTCTATCAACGGTAGATGTTCACTCCAGCTGCCTTAAAAATCTAACACACAAGATCTAAGCATATCTTCTAACATCTGAATGGTCTGCTCAGCCTATCCATCTGTCTGGGGATGAAATGTGGTACTCAGATTCACCTGTGCCCCTAAACCTGTCTGGAACGATCGCTAGAAATAAGCTGTAAACTGGTGCGCCCCTGTCTGAAATAATAGATACTGGGATACCATGTAGGTGCACTATCTCTCTGGTATAAAGTCTGGCATAATCCTCTGTTGTATATGTAGTTCTAACAGGCAAGAAATGAGCTGATTTAGTAAGCCTATCAACTAACACAGATAGAGTCATACCTATTCCGCGCACGGGGCAAGCATGTAATGAAGTCCATATTTACTGCTTCCCATTTCCATAATGGAATCTCAATTTCCAATAACAAGCCACTAGGTTTTTGATGCTCGACTTTAACCTACTCGCAGTCAGGACACTGAGCCACAAACTCTGCTATGTCTCGCTTTATTCCGTCCCAACAATAAATCTGCTTAAGATCATGGTAAATCTTAGTCGAACCAGGTTGAACAGTGTATCTGGAATAATGTGCATCTGTCATAATCTGTCCACATAAATCTGCAACGTCAGGAACACAAAGTCTATCTTTATATATAAGAACCCCGTCACTAGTAACCTATATAGTAATTTTGGTTTTCTTCTGGCTATCTGTCTGTATTGAACTAGAACTGGATCCTCATACTGGCGCTACTTTACTTATGTCACTAGGCAAGTAGTGGTTGCGTTCTGAACTGTAACTCCTGCGTCCTCTGAATCTATTAGTCTGACTCCCATGCTGGCTAACTGGTGGAGTGCATGAGCTAACTCTCTCTTTTGTGGCTGTAAGTAAGATAAACTACACATGGACTTATGACTAAGGGCATCAACAACAACATTCGCTTTACCTGGATGATAAAGAATTTCCATGTCATAGTCCTTTAGCAACTCTAGCCATCGCCTTTGTCGTAGGTTTAGCTCATTCTGATTAAATATGTACTAGAGGCTCTTGTGATCTGTATATATATATCAACATGAACACGGTACAAATAACGTCTCCAAATCTTCAATGCATGAATGACTGCTGCAAGCTCCAGATCATAGGTAGGATAGTTCTTCTCGTGCTTTTTCAGCTGCCTGGAAGCATAGGCAATTACTCTTCCGTGCTGCATCAAATACAACCAAGACCAATCCGAGAAGCGTCACAGTAAATGACATAGCCCTCAGATCCTTCTGGAAGTGTAAGTACTGGAGCTGTTATCAACTTGTTCTTTAGTTCTTGGAAGCTGTGATCGCAAGAATAAGACCACTCAAATTTAGCAATTTTCTGTATCAATTTTGTCAGTGGAGCTGCAACGGAGGAAAAACTCTCTACGAAATTTCTGTAATAACTTACCAAAACTAGAATACTACGTACTTCAATTGGCGTCGTAGGTCTGGGCCAATTCTTCACAGCCTCGATCTTCTGGTCATCTACTTTAATTCCTTCTGCTTAAACTATATGGCCAAGAAATGCCACTGAATCTAACCAGAATTCATACCTTGAGAACTTAGCATATAATTGTTGGTCCCGAAGAGTACCCAATGCTATGTGTAGGTGCTCCAGATGCTCTGATTCAGACTTTGAATAGATGAGAATATCATCAATAAATATAATCACAAATAAATCTAGATAAGGCCTGAATACGTTGTTCATCAGATCCATAAATACTGCAGGGGCATTAGTGAGTCCAAACGACATCACTAAAAACTCATAATGGCCATACCTAGTTCTAAATGCAGTCTTAGGTATATCAGATTCTCTGACTCTAACCTGATGGTAGCTTGATCGCAAATCTATCTTCGAGAAACACTTGGCACCTTGAAGCTGGTCGAACAAGTCATCAATCTTGGGCAGAGGGTATTTATTCCATATTATGACTTTACTTAGTTATCTATAATCTATGCACATGTGTAGAGAGCCATCTTTCTTTTTCACAAATAATACTGAGGCTCTCCACGGGGAAATGCTGGGTCTGATGAGGCCTTTATCTAACAAATCCTCAGTTGCTCTTTAAGTTCTTTATGTTATGCAGGTGCCATCCTCAAGAACATGCCCCTGATGGCGTGCTGGTGCTGAGCAAGCAACTGCTGATCTAGCTGGCTGGGCTGTACAACTACCACCCCTAGTCGGGCAACCTCTCATGAAATGGCCTGCCTTTTAACAAATACAACGAGTATCAACTCCTAACTTACATGGTCCCAAGTGGCGTCTACCACAATCTGGACATCTGGGATATGTCTGATCGGCCTGTACCAAAGTACCACGACGCTTAATTCCTGAAGTCTGTGATGCGTGACTAGATCTGGACTGAGGAAGTCTATCAGATCTTAGGCCACGGGACTCTTGAGGTATACTAGCTGGTGGCTGTCTAACACTCTGCTGCCTACTCACTCCAGATGTCTCTCTAAATGAACAAGACAGTCTTCCCCTCTTATGTAACCCTCTATCCCTGTCGGATCTCTGTTTCTGCTCCTCAGGTGATAAAGAAAACGCCTAAATGCGTAATATAATAACTGGCTGCATAGCAACGATCATACACTCATTCACCAGGCGTGGACCTAGTCACACTACATACCTGTGAATTCTATCCTCCATACTGGATACGTCAGTAGGGTCAAACCTTGCTAAGAAATTAAAGTGATAATTTTACTCTTCTACGCTCAAACTTCCATGTCTCAAGGTCAGGAACTCATTAGCACGGGCTCTCTATGTCTCTATAGGCATATACTGATGAAGGAAGGCATCTGAGAATTCCTTCCAAGTCGCGGGAGTAGCATCTGGCCCTCTAGATAGCTCCCATGTTTGATATCACCCTGCTGCTAGGTCATGCAATCTGAATGCAGCCAACTCTACTAACTCTGTGTCTTACACGTGCATAACCCTCAACACTCTGGCAATCCTCACTAGAAAATCCTGAGGGTCCTCTCCTGTACGGGATCCGGTAAAGACTGTAGGCTCTAGCCTGATAAAATCATTGATCCTGGATCCAACATCTCCCTGGGCATCTGCACTGTGTTGTCTAGTCTGAGTAACTACAACATTGGTAAATAATCTAATGGCATCCCTCATTTTCTGCCCCTGACTGTTGGGTAGAGGAGCTGGACGTACAGTAGCTGCGGTACCTCTAATATCGCCCTGAACTGAAGGGATCTGTGAGGCCTCAGATGGAGCCTCAGATCTGGACTCCTCACTCTCATCCACCTCAGGTGGCACTCTACTAGTACCCTGGCCGGCAATAGCCTTGCCCTTCTGGGGAGCTGTTAGTTTCTTCGGCGGCATCGATTTGCTGAAAACACTATTGTTAGAGGGCTGAATTCTATAATCATGGCCCTATCGAACGATCTAGAGAAGAAAGAAATACAAATGACCTGAAGTGCCTTATAGCCTCCTGTTCAAAAGTATGGCGCGCAACATACTCCTGAATAAGACTCTACTAGACACGGGTTGTAGACACCCTAGGACTGAACTGCTCTGATACCACTTTTGTCACGACCCAACCTAGGGTCGCGACGTATGACCAACACTAAGTGTCGATCATCACTAATCCTGCTGATAATCTGCTAATCATGAATATAACTGATAAACATGATAAACATAATAAGCATAAACCTAACTTATAAGGATTATGCAATGCAAAAAGCTGACAAGGCTAACATAAGCTGACATACATAACATACTGACAGAACCACATAGGGACATATCTACAGGCCTCTAAAAGTTATGAACTAAATATACAAAGGACAGGATAAGGCTCCACCATACCCAAACTGGCTGACTGTACACATACAAAAAGATAAGTAACTCCAGGAGTAAGCGGAGTGACTCCAATAGCAGATAGATGGCCTACTAGCGTGGTCCAAGCATTGATCTATCTGCACCTGCGCGTCATGAAACGCAGCGCCCCAGAAAAGGGCGTGAGTACGATATGTACCAAGTATGTAAGGCATGAGCATATAATATATCATAGTTGAATGAAACTGTAAGGCTGGAATATAAATATGTAAATATGAGCTGGAGCATAGCAATATAGCTGGAAATCTGAAGAACGTACTAAAGATGCTCTGAATATAAATTGAAGTCTAGTTGAATCTGAAACTGAAGATTGAGCTGAACTATACTGATAAATAAATGTAATATGACTGATAACTGGTAACGAGAAACTGGAACTGATAACTGTCAACTGCTCCTGACGCTAAGAACTGGTGGCTGATAACTGAGAATTGATAACTGGTACTGAGCTAAAACTGAACTGTTATCTGAACTGGTACCCGTTTGGTGTTATGGGCTATATCCCCCCAAATCAGGTAACTGAACATCTGAACTAGTACCTGTCTGGTGTTATCGGCTGTATCCCCCCAAATCAGGTAACTGAAAATCGAAACTAGTACCTGTCTGGTGTTATGGGCTGTATCCCCCCAAATAAGGTAACTGAAAACCGGAACTAGCCTCATGTATAATCATGCAGTTCATACTGTGGCTATATACACGTATATAAAAAACCTGATGGGTGTTATGGGCTATATCTCCCCCAGCCAGTAATATCTAGTCTCTCTGGTCAGAGTGTGTGAATGATACCCGGTCACACTACGTGTTTCAACTCCCGCCTGAACCAGAGGGGCTGTATCCCCCAAACGGGTAGTATCACACGCGATCGGACTGTGTGTCCAATGTCCAGCCTCTATGGGGGACTCCAAATCACACATAACATGATCACAATATAAGCATGAGCATGTATGAGGCATAAGATATGGACTCAAAGGAATGATAAGAAAACTCTAGATGGAATTATAGACACAATCTGAAACTTAGAATTTGTCCAACTCTTTGACTTTTATAAAAATTTCGGCAGAGTTTCCTCTGAAACTGGATGATCCGCAAAAATAAAACCAACACTATACTATACACGGGAATGGATACCCGGATAAACTGATAACATAAAAATATTAAACGGATAACAAGATGAGACAACTAGATGACATAACAAATTCGCAGATAGAATGTCTGGACAGCACCACTGTCCTGTCTTTCGACCTACTTTATAGAGTGTAGATCAAAGATATAGACTTCATGGTCTCCATGAAAGTTGTAGATGTATGTCTTAGGATTCTGGGGATTCTTAAAGCATCTGAATATCAATTTTTTACAAGGAGTTATGATCAATATACTAACAGCTGTCCAAAGATTAAAATGATTTTCTAGATTTTGAAATGTTTTGTCTTGCTGATTCGGATGTCTTTCACCTTGTATTTTAGTACCAAATTAAGTATATACAAGGTTTCCTTGATACCATACAGGTTTCTCACAAGAAACAGTAAGTTTAGAACTAAGAAAAACTTCAAAAGCTAAAATGTACATGACTTGCCAAAAGAAAGGTTTAGCCTTACATACCTTTGATGTTTCTTGCTTCTAAATCTTGTTTCCCTTGAATTCAACACCTTCTAAAGCTTAAACAAGCTATAATACAAAATTTAGATACTTTACTTAGCCATGAAGTAATTCTAAATCTCAAGCTATAGACGAAATTGAAGGTAGCATAACGTTACCTTAATCGCGTAGAGCATTTTGACGCAATCTGTCTTCAATTTCGAGTTAAAATTGACGTCCTTCCTTCAAAATAATTAAAGTGGCCTAAACCTTCAATAACACACTGTTTCTATCGTTTATATTCTGGAAATGACGAAAAGAAGACATGTTTTTCCTTTTATACTCGAAATATTTCAGTTCTAGCCCTCTTTTGCGCTTATGTCCCTTTTTCTGGCCTGACTTTTGATGCTCATATCTTTTTATCCATAAGTTGTATGAACAAAACGTCAAAAGTTTTGGAAACTGCATTCCAAGACCTTCAATTTGGTATATAATATGTCCCCAAAAGACTTCATATAATACATGAAATTAATTGCTGAAAAAGTTCTGTTACAAGGCAATTCCTTAGTCGGTTTTTCCGCAACTTTAATCCGACTTATAAACATCTTATATGGTAATATTATGACTTTAAACTTACTTAAATTATTCTTAACATGTCATTAGAATGATATACGTCACTTTAGACATACGGGGTGTAACAGCTTTGGCTTGACAGGACTCCCCAAGTTATATTTGAGTAGAAAAAGGCTCAAGTTTTAAACATGAAATCTGGGGTCTTCATTTAATTAATGATATTAACTATCTAAAATTCCCACCCTAATGTTTTGTAAGTTACATAATAGTCCATGTATAAAAGCTAGTTTTTTACCAAATTTAGCCATTACACCTAGCTGCTTCCCTCTCTCCTCTCCCCCGTTTTCCCTCCATTTTTTCCCCATTCCATTCCCGCTCAAAATTCCACCATAGCTGCTGAGCTTCTTTTCCTAAACCGAAATAATACCCATTACACCATAGCTGCTGCGCTTATTTATTGAATATCCTTTCCAGTTTTAGGCAATACAAGCTGAGACCACCCACATATGGGTTATACATCATTTCGTTAAATTTGATCGTTTCTTATACATTAAAGGGGAAATCTTGTTCCTCTAATTTTAATCGTATCAATCTAGTCATCTCCGGTAAGTGTACTAAACTTTAGAACATGTTTTTAGCTGTTTTTGTTGATTCGAGGTTGTTACGGATTCAGTTCCTCCGAACAATCTGCCTGAAATTCCAAACATCATTTCGACGTTCCTATGGTCGTAATTGTAATTCCAAACATATCGCTAGCATTTTACACGGCGTATGTATTTATTGGAATTTTCACAGATAATGTTCGGAACATCCTGCTAGGATATTTGAGCGTTCTATTAGCAGTTTGGAACATCTTGCATTAAGCAATGAAAAAGTATAAGGTGATGTTTAGAACGTCAGAACGATGTTCCAAACGAGAAACATTGAGGTTTGGAACATCTTGCATTAAGTGATGAAAAACTGTAACGTGATGTTCAGAACGTCAGTAACGATGTTCCAAACTATCAACATTGAGCTTTGGAACATACTGTACAAATATTAGTACTAATACTAATAGTTGGTCATTCCAATTTATTGCAGGTGACCATCAATGAGTGAGGTTATATTAGGATTTAATTATCAAGGTGAATGGGTGGAGCGTTCTAAATGTTATGCTTGGGTTCGGAAGGTTAAATAGTCAAGACCCATTCTTGTGCCTACAGATGTTACGTATGATGTTCTACTTAACAAAATCATCGGAAGTTGGGGGGAAAGAGACAATCCGAGGGACATTTGCATTACTTACATACTGAGTGTTGCCGCAAATCAAAAGACTCCTCCCGTTACAATAATAAATGATGATGATGTACGCCTTTATATGGTTGATGTTGATCGTAATGGTGCTAGGCCAACTCTAAGGGTAATTGTAGTTTCTACGACGGGGGAATGTGTTGGTTCTAATGACCAAGAAATTCCAAATAGTGGAGGGCATGATTTTAGTCAGCGATTCGATGACTTACATGAAGAAGTAGAAGAAGACAAAGGAGGAGGGGTAGAAGAGGACAGAGGAGGCATAGATGTAGATGAAGAAAAAGAAGAAGAAGTAGAAGAAAAATATGTAGAGGAAGATCCTGCCATTTATACCCCTATGTTTTCAACACAAAGCCGCGAGCCGATATTTTACTTCGTCGATGGCACAGGTTTTGAAAAAGGTATGACTTTCGCCAATAAGAAAGAACTGGTCACCATATTGAAGATTGCAGCAGTTAAACATCGTTTTAATTACAAAGCATTGAAGAATACTGCAAAGATTTTTAATGCTAGATGTTTAGATGTGAAATGCAAATGGTGGTTAAGGGCAATGAGGTATAAAAGTAATGATAGCTTCTACATTAGTGTTTCCAATAAATTGCACACATGCGGTGTCCAACATTATTCCAGTCATAATTCACACGTCTTTGCCCAGATAATTGGTGAGTTCATGAAAGGTAAATATTTAATGGGAAAAGGTCCAACCACAAAAGCTGTCAGGGAGTCCCTTAACAACGATTTCGGATGTAAGGTTAGCTACTGGAAGTGTCTTAGGGGCTGTCAATTTGCAAAAGCTTTGACACGGAGAACACATAAAAAAGGTATTGAAATTCTTGATGCTTATGCTTATATGGTTAGGAGTAAGAATCCAGGAACCAAGACAGATTTGAGGTTTTCTAGAACAAGGAAGTTCTTATATTTTTTTCTCTCTTTATGGAGCGTGGATTAGGGGATTTACTTACGTGAGAAAATTCCTAGCCGTTGACAGTACACATTTGTCTGGCGAGTATGGAGGGGTGTTGTTGTCTGCTGTTGCTCAGGATGCAATGAATCACGTATTTCCTGTTGCTTTTTGTGTTGTAGACAAAGAGTGTGACGCCTCATATGAGTATTTTTTCGAACAATTATGCTGTATAGTTTCAGATAGTGAAGAGTTGTACATTGTTTCGGATAGACATCTGAGCATCTCGAAAATGGTCGCCCAAGTGTTTCCTTCTGCACACTATGGAGTTTGCATGTGGCACCTTGGTGAAAGCATCCGAACAAAGTTTCAATTTGAAATCAGTCTTCATAAATTCTACCCTGCAGCAAAGGCATACAGGGTAGAGGAGTTCACTGATGATATGAATGAGATCAAGACTATTGATTGGAGGGTAGCGCATTATCTTGAAAATATTGTTGGCTATCATAGATAGAGCAGATTATATTTCCCAAGAAACAGGTAAACTATAATAACAAGGTCTGATATTACTGTCATGCTTTCAATCTATTCCAAACGTCACACGAAGAGTTCCAAACATGTCATTTATATGCAGAACATTATTAGGAAATTTTATTTTCTAACGATGTTCCGAACTCCTTATTGTCGTTCTGAACTTGTGCTTCATGTTAGGAACATCATGAATGTTTATTCTGCACTTGTGCTTTATGTTAGGAACATCTCTTGATTATTATAATATTTATTCTTTTTAATAGGTTTCAAGTTATGACATCAAACATGGTTGAGTCCATTAATTCCATGCTGAAGGAGCAAAGAGAGTACCCCATTGCTGCCCTCTTGAAGGATATAGGTAGGAACTTTGCGGAAACATTCCACACTAGGGCTATGAAGTTAATCAACCACCAAAATTTATGCGTCCCAGCCGTTGAAATAAAAATAAGGAAGAATAAAGAAGTGGGAGACAAGCTAGTTGTCAACAGGAAGGGAACTTATGGTTTCGAAATCATTAGTCCAGGGTATGAGGCAGAAGTTGATCTATATGAGAGGAAATGTACATATAGGGAGTTTGATCTTGATCGGTTACCTTGTGTACATGTTATAGCAACAATTAGGGGGTTGCATGGCGATGAATATGGAAGTAGAGTGTATGAATACACTTCTGGATATTACACAATACAAGCATACATCCTTTCCTATGCAGACCCTGTCAATACAGTACCTCCTGAAGATTCATGGGTCGTCCCTGCTGAAGAGATAATTTATCTAGTGCCTCCGCCCCCAAAGCCGAACAATCATGGAAGGAGAAGGGTTAACCGGATTCGATCTATTAGGGAATGTCTTCCAAAGAGGAGAAATAAATGTGGCAACTACAAGAGATATGGTCACAAGAAAACTACATGCCTCGTTGTTCGTAGTGGAATTGAGGCTACACGTCAGCCTACAAATTGCGTTTGTGAATTGGACGAAGCATCGTCCTCGTTATAATTTCGATTATTTGGATTTCTATTTGAATTTCATAATGGAATTTTCGTCCTACTTGTATAATTTATATTGTGTATATATTTTTTTTACGTCAATCTTAATTTATGTTGTGCACATATTAGCTTTATTGCATTTTTTGCAATTATGTTGTGTACATATTTGCTTATTGTTCGCAACACATCTAGTCTTGTTTAGGATATAACAAATTATGTTCCAAACGATGTGAAGGCGGGTGAAAGCTTGTGAGGTCTTTATTTCACAGTTCATAGTTGTAGCATTTACCAAGTGCTACCTTCGTGAAGATGTTCGGAACGGCTTGTCAAGGATATTATATTATAATTTTATACGTGACGTTCCGAACAAGCCATTCAAAATTTTAAAAAAACAAACAGCTACAATGAACAGTTGGGATGCCCAAATACCAATACACCAAACGGCTAAAATACAAGTTGCTGCAACAGTCACGTCAAAACACATGCACACTTGTAAATATGTGTCCCTTCATTTGCTTCGGCTATTGAAAAGGTGTGCACTAGAAATTAAAAGCCACTACAAAACATCTATATATACCTCCTTGATGAACTAAATTCACAAAGGCATAGTCTTCGCATTAACCAAGTATTACATTCAGTTTCTAGTGATCACCAGTTTCTATATCATGGAAGAACAAGTTGAGGTACTGAATTTTTCCATATTTTCTACGTTTTTCCTAAAACAATTTCAAAATCTAATCTGTTTATATTTCCTTAAAGATAACTCCACTTTGATTCTTTTTTAAATTTTAAACAACTTCTCATGCAGATGGCCAATAATGCATTTAACAATCCATGGAATAAGTACCACCGAGTCTGAGAGCCTCCAAACAAGTCGTTTTCTACAAGACTGCTAGACGTGCATTTTGAAGTTGTTGACATCAAAGAGGTAGCAGATAATTGCGAGAGGTCCATTCAAACACTCGAGACAAAACTTGACCAGATCCAATTGCAGTTAGATCGGATTGAGAGGATTTTGCAAAATCACTTCGGTGGATGCCAAAACAATAACGGAGACGCTATTATATATTAATTGTTTAAGTAGTTGTACTGTTTATGAATATGCTTTTGTTAACTCTTTTCACTTAATATTATTATGAAGATATTTAATTAGTACTGTTAAATTGTCTCCAAACCATCATATTTGCTTATAGTTCGCAACACATCAACTGTCGTTTAGGATATTACAATACGATGTTCCAAATGACAACTTGTTCTACTCCATTTCTGGAAAAGTTAATAAATTCATACACTAAGTTCGGAACCTATACAATGTGTTATAATACTAAACTGTATGTTCGGAACGCAACTGGTATGTTCCAGGTATACATGATGATAATTAACACTATACAAGACCAAATTTCCCGAATAGAGTGATAAATGATGTTCATTTAACTAGAAAGGATCAACTATAGTTGTTAGATTGACAAATGATGATGATTATCACTAGAAATGACCCACTAGAATTGTAAAAGTGAAAAATGATGCTCATTTCGCTTAAAAAGACCAAATATAGTTCGTAGACTGAGAAATGATGACAATTATCAGTAGTAATGACCAATTATACTTGTTAAAGTGATAAATGTTTACAATTATCAGTAGTGATGACCAATTATACTTGTAAGAGTGACAAGTGATGATCATCTATCGTAGGGTTGTTTCAAACAACCTATTGATGTTCGTCGCATTATACGGTTGTTCGGACCGCACAATTTTAATGTTTTTATCTTCATCATATGATGATCCATACATATACTCTAGTTCCGAACATCAAATAGAGGTTTGTCACATTTATGCGTCGTTCCGAGAACTATGTTAGAGTAGTTTCTATCTTCATCATACTTTTTCACAATTAGAGTAGTTAGCGTGACAAATGATGCTCATTATATGACTATAAGTGACCAATTATACTTTTAAGAGTGACTAATAATGATCACTATCACTACAAATGACCAATTATACTTGTTATAGGGAGAAATGATGATCATTATAAGTAGAAATGACCCACTATACTTGTTACAGTAACAAATGATGATCAGTATGATAAAAAATGACCCAGTATACTTGTTAGAGTGACAAATGATGATCATTATACCTACAAATGACCCACTATACTTGTTAGAGTGACAAATGATGATCATTGTGACTAGAAATGACCCACTATACTTGTAAGAGTGACAAATGATGATCATTATACCTACAAATGACCCACTATACTTGTTAGAGTGACAAATGATGATCATTATACCTAAAAATGACATACTATACTTGTAAGAGTGTTAAATTCATCAGCTTTCATCACAAAGACCACTTAGAGTAGTTTGTGTGACAAATAATGATCACTATCACTACAAATGATCAATTATACTTGTTAAAGGGATATGAATAGAAATGACACACTATACTTGTATGAGTGATAAATGATGATCATTATGAGTAGAAATGACCCACTATACTTGTTAAAGTGACAAATGATGATCATTATGAGTAGAAATGACCTACTATACTTGTTCGAGTGACAAATGATGATCATTCTGACTAGAAATGACCCATTATATTTGTAAGAGTGACAAATGATGATCATTATACCTACAAATGACCTACTATACTTGTTAGAGTGACAAATGATGATAATTGTGACTAGAAATGACCCACTATACTTGTAAGAGTGACAAATGATGATCATTATACCTACAAATGACCCACTATACTTGTTAAAGTGACAAATGATGATCATTGTGACTAGAAATGACCCACTATACTTGTAAGAGTGACAAATGATGATCATTATACCTACAAATGACCCACTATACTTGTTAGACTGACAAATGATGATCATTGTAACTAGAAATGGCCAATTAGAGTTGTCAGAGTGACAAATGATGATCATTGTAACTAGAAATGACCCACTATACTTGTTAGAGTGACAAATGATGATCATTATACCCACAAATGACCCACTGTACTTGTTAGAGTGACAAATGATGATCATTGTACCTACAAATGACCCACTATAATTGTTAGAGTGATAAATAATGAGCATTCTGACTAGAAATGACTCACTATACTCGTAGGAGTGACAAATGATGATCATTATACCTACAAATGACCCACTATATTTGTTAGAGTGACAAATGATGATCATTGTGACTAGAAATGACCCACTATACTTGTAAGAGTGACAAATGATGATCATTATAACTATAAATGTAACTAGAAATGGCCAATTAGAGTTGTTAGAGTGACAAATGATGATCATTATACCTACAAATGACACACTATACTTGTTAGAGTGACAAATGATGATCATTGTGACTTGAAATGGCCAATTAGAGTTGTTAGAATGAGAAATGATGATTAATATGATAAAAAATGACCCACTATACTTGTAAGAGTGACAAATGATGATTACTATCACTATAAATGACCAATTAAACTTGTTATAGGGAGAAATGATTATCCATACATATAGTCTTGTTTCGAACATCTAGTAGATGTTTGTCACATGTTATGTGATGTTCCGCGTGCGGTGTTCTATTGTTTCTATCTTCATCATACTTTTCACAGTTAGAGTAGTTAGAGTGACAAATTATAATCATTATATCACTATAAGTGAGTGACCAATTATAATTTTAAGAGTGATAAATTCATCAACTTCTATCACAGAGAACACTTAGAGTAGTTAGACTTAGAATTGATGATCATTGTTACTGCAAATGGCCAATTACACTTGTAAAAGTTACAAGTGATGATCATTGTCACATGATAATTAAAGGGCGATGATCATTATCACTCTAAATTACAAAGTATACTTGTTAGAGTGATTATCTATATATCTCTCTGTTGTTTCGAACATGCCTTTGATGTTAGTCACATGAACATCATGTTCGGAGCGCCCTTTTCCGATGTAGCACTCTCTCAAACGACCACATATCTCCTTCCTTACACTTTGGATCCAAGTCATCGAATAACTTAGAATTTTTGACATAGATCGGGAACATATAGAGAATGGGGACAATTATTGGCAAGAAGTGTTCATCATCATTACAACCATGATTGCAATCATACACCCAAACCTTCACTTCAACCATGTCAAACACCACCAACACGTAGTGATTGTCATTGATGTTGAAGACGGCAAAGATCCTCTTAGCACCAGTCCAACACCTACCCCCTGGGTAGGGTAGCTTTCTATGTGCATACTTCAGATAATCATCATCAAACTGATACGTCTTCAATGCCATATCAAGCGGTACCTTATTATCTTGTGCATCTACTTCCATTTTGTAGAGCATTTTTTCATGTTTGTCAAGAATGCCATATCCAAAATGAGGTCACTTTGATTGTAATGATAGGGGTAATTCAAATGCCTCTCCCGCATCATTGTCATCACAGCTTCAATATATTGCAGAACATATAAGAGACAAAAATAAATTGGGGGTATAAGTGACTGAAGGAAAGGTCTGTCTTTCCGAACATCATTCCATGTTCGGAACGACTGTGTGATGTTCTAGAAATCTATGAGAAGCTAGAAATGCTTGAGTTGTTCCAAGCATAAGAACGATATTCCGAACTCAGTTAGTATGTTCCCTACAACGATGTGAAGTTCATAAAATCATTCAAAAATAAATTTACAATGTCCCACAGCCACACAGTCTTGTTCATCAGATCTTTGAAATTTTGAAAATTCATCGGTAATCCAAGAAAAACGTCTTTTTGTTTCTTCCTCTTTCTGATAAATGCGTTCAAAGCCTCCACTTTTTTCCGCTTCAATGGCTTGTAAATATCCACTTGAAACCTCGGACCAACTTCTTCCTGCTTCTTCTTCTCTTATGTTTGTGGTGATTTCACAGCCTTTGCAGGTTTTATAATTGTTTTGCTCTTCAACTGCTCAATCGTCTCCTACATGGCCGCCATCTCCATCTCCATGCCTTTATGCCAATCGTTACAATCTTTGCAATTGCAACTGCTACATTTGGAGATGTCGAATCCATCTCCACCAGAAGAATCACCTTTGATTTGCTCAGAAGCCACAATATTTGTCTCATAAGATAGGATCTGTTGCTCATAAGCCACGATCTTTTGCTCATAAGCCAGAATCTTTTGCTCCATTGCTTCCCTCCATCCGCTGCATTCATCATATTTGCAGCCTCTGCAATTGGAGCTCCTCTTCACTGTACCAACTTCAGTGATACCAGTAACTTCAAACTCACCAACAACTTCATCACCATCAGCTTTGTTTCCAATGTCAATATTTACATCTTGCAGACCACCAATTCTCTCTTTATTATATACACCATCACTTCCAAACATCATCGCTTCTACTCCTTCCATAGCTTTAATTTCTATCACTTGTCTTGGAGGGGTTGCGGGATTGTTCTTGAAGATACAAATTGTAGTGCCACCAACAAGACCAACGCTGCAAGCATCCTCAAACACTTGACAAAAATGATCTATTGTGTTGTCCTCGGAGTCTTCAAATGGCACAAGGTCTAGAAAGAAATCCATGTCCAGCTCGTCATCAGTAGGAATGAGGAAAGAGTGAACAATCTGTTAATATACCCAACAACATTAAATAAATATCTACTAAATTTTAAAAATCTTTTAAATTTGTTTGGAACAAAGTCATGTTGTTCAAAAACATCAAACCGTGATGTTCCGAACATCGTTGACTGAAGCAGTTGATGGTTCTTCATGTTCCGAACATCAATTAAAAATATCTCAGTAAACACGAAGTTGTTCCAAATATTACATAACATATATGGAAAACTAAATACTTACAGGAACATCATGTTTGTCAAACAACATGTCCGTATCTCTTTCACAAATTTTAGTAAGCCTGTTTATGATCCTTGACATTGTTTTTTTTTTTTTTTGGCAAATCTTTTGGCCTCAAGGCAGGTATAGCTTCATGAGCCCAAGCCATGAATGCCCATGGAAAGCCATAAAGATTGTAAGTCTGGCTTCCTTCTGCACGAGATTCCATTGGCTTGATCAGATGTTCCATTGTTAATTCAAAACTCATCCTACACCAAGGATAACGCTGGAATGCCTCAAGATCGGCGGACAAGCACACCACAATTCCTCTATTCCATATTTGGAATCCCTCGCGCAAAGAATAGTATGAACAAACCAAGCCATGCACAGATTTAAATACCACTTCCTGGGACAGGTTCTAGAACATACCAACTCAAGCAAGTCACCAGACTTCACAGCTTGCTTTTTCTTCGGTTGTTTTTGTTTTTTGGGCTTGTTGAACTTCCTCTTGGCGGGTGAAGGTGAGGGTGAGGGTGAGGATGAGGGTGACTCCTCCACCTTCTTCTTCCGCCCCCATCCCACTCCCCTTCTCCTTTTCCTTCTTCTCCTTTTCCTTCTCCTCCTTTTCCTTCTTCTCCTTCTCCTCCTTTTCCTTTATCTCTTTCTCCTTCTCCTTCCTCTTCTTCTCATTGAAATAATCAACAACAAACTTCCATAATTCCTTCCCCATTTCATTCATTTTTTCCATGTACTGTTTACTTGGATAGGCACCACAGTTTAGCCCTGTCATTAGTGCAAACTCGGATAGGCCAAACGTGCTGGCAATTCATTGAAGGATATCCAAACCTCTTTCTGCTTCTTGCAAATAATCCTTCGCATGAGGAGTTTATGCACCAACTTGGTGCCAAACAGTGGATATTCCGGTAATTGCAAGAAAGGACCGAAACAGCAATGGAAAAATCCCTTTCTCACCTGCAATTTTTTCAGAACCTCCTTGAACTGTATCATACCCTTAGCCAACAAAGAACGAACAGTAATCTTCCCAATAAAAGGTTCATTGTTGGTCAGGAAGGTCTTAATGTTACTCTTAAAAGTAGCATGACCAACGTCTTCATACTGCACATAATTTTAGCATAAAATTAATAAAATGTATCACAATAATAGTAAATCACTTTAAAGGGAAAACATAAATGTTCGGAACATGTTTATCCTAAGGTTCTGAACGACAGTAACAATCGTTTGGAACATCAGGTAATGTGTTCAGAACGAGAGCTACCGGCCTTAATGCTGATGTTGGGAACATATATATGTCGTGTAGAACATCCACATAGGCGTTCCAAACAATAACAAGTTTCATTTCAACTATCACCTGGTCTTCCTCCAGTTTCAACCCAGATGTTCCTTCTGCAGTCTCCTTCTCTTCACCTGCTTCCTCTTCAACATTTCCACCTGCATTATTTACAGCTTCCCCATCTATTTTAACTCTTTTTTCACGATCCTTCAGAAATTTGCTGTTTAAAATTACATCCTCTGCCTTTCTTCTACTTCTTTTACTGCTTCTTGGACTCTCCCCTGTCTTATCTGCTTCCCCCTCTACTTCTTCTCCTTTTTCTCTACTTAAATCATCCGCTTCTTCATTTTTTTACCACCATCTTCCTCTTCCTTTTCACGATCACCATCTTCCTCTCCAGTCCTCAAAAAATCACTTTTTAACAGTTCAATACCGGCGTCATCTAAATCCACCCTTCTTTCACCCTTATCTGCAGCCCTCTCCAAATCCTCCCCACCTTTACTTAGATCGTAACTTGGTGCTGGACTTTGGCTTTCCTTTTGTTTACCGCCTTTTGTTTCGTGGGCCTACTACTTCTCCTTGGCTATCATCGTCACTCTCCACAACTAATTTTCTTTTAGTTGTTCTAGTTGTTCTTGGGCGTTTAGGAGTAGGTTCTAAATCTGTAGGAGTACGTTCTGAATCTGAAGTAGTAGACTTCTCAGGTTTCTTCTTCGGCGAAGGGCCCTTTCTTTTAGAAATTGCCTTCTTAGGAGTCTTTGTAGGTTGCTTCTTCTGCTCATCTTCATCTTTCGATGTTAAATTTCTCGGTCTTAAATTTACCATTTTTCTGCAAAGCAAAACAAGGGGATATACAATTTAGTTACAGAAACTCATGAACATCTAATTAGATGTTTAGAACCTCAGCTACTACGGTGTTCGGAACATCAAGACTCATAACAGCAATAACTTCACTTTGCAACTAAATAAAGCAGCGTTGGTTCACAGAAAACCCTCCAATCGTCACAATTTAACCAAAAAATGTAAGAAGTCTAAAAATTTCAGTTGAACATCGAAAATCCCCTTTGTTGTTCGGAACTACTTTACCCATTGAAACACATAATCCATTCAATTTCAACACAATATTACACCTTTTGTACAAAAACAAACACTCAAAGCATCATTAATCACCGTCGACGAACAAATTAAAAATAAAAACCTAGGTTCGAGATTTACACCACAGTTTAAATGATCATGACATTATTTACATTTTATATTTAATACTTTGTTGTATTGCTGGTCGGATTCCTTGAAACCCACAGAGAATTTGAGAGTATTTGGTTTAGATTTGGCGTGAAAAAGGAGATGAAGTGAAGTGAAGAAGTTGAAGAAGCCACGCGCGGGGGGGGGGGGGGGGGAGGGGAGGTTAATGTATGTTGTTCCCAATATTTGAAATCATTATTATGTATGTTTTAAGAAAAAAACCTCAAGTTTTAAAAGTGTTAATTTGGTCCATGATTAGTCTTAATCAGACTTAGAAAAAAAAGAAAATAAAAAAGAAAAGAAGAATACCTTTTCTGCCAAAAAAGATTTGTGGAGTTCTGGAATGCCACATTATTGCACTTCAATGTCAAAGTTAACTGAGGTAAGTTATATTGATTCTCACTATCCATGTCTATTTATTCAGACCCATACTCACACTCGATGAGCGTTCTTGTAGTTCATGCTTGTGTGAGCGCGCCATGAAATTTTGCTTAGTGAATTATTATCATAAATTGATCCAATTTTATATAGGTTGCCACCTACTAAAATTTTACATTTCAGTAAGTATATACACAAATTCTTTTTAATGTTAAGAAGGTTATTCTTTGAGACATCTAAAAAAGAAAAAAGAAATAAGTAACATGAAATCTAGGAGTTGTGAAATAGATCCATAGTTAGCTAACTTCATTTTAGCGTTTGGACATAGATTTGGTAGAAACTTGAAAATTTGAACATTTGAATTTGCGTTAAAAATAATTTTTGAAACTTGAAGCTGTTTTTGGATATACATTTTCACTTGAAAAAAATGAAATTTTTGTGAGTAGAAGAAAGTAAATTCCCCAAATCTCCCACATACTACTGTCAACCAGCATTTGGGAATTTGAAATTTTTACACAAATTCTATGAACAAACAAAAATTTGAAGTAATATTTTAAATATTACTCTCAAATTCTATCCAAATTCTATGAACAAACGGACTTAGTACTATTTTTTCGTCCTTCCATAAGAATGCAAAAAGAACCTAACATTTTAAACAAATTCCCATTTTTAAATGCCTATGCAACTAGTCTGAATTACAATTTTTAAAAATTTTATAGCAGGACCATGTCATCTGTCATATTTTCCCATGTAGTTCTCTTTAATTTTACTTTGTTTTCCGTGCTTTTAATCTATTTTTCTTTTCCCAGAAGCAGCAGTAGTACTGCAGAAGATATACTAGCTGTTATAGGCACTGTCTCTATCGAAATCTCTTCAACAAAAAGTTTCAGAACAAGACAATTCAATGACTCCAAAATCCATCAGCTTTTCATTATTTAATCAATCTCCATGACCTGTCTTTCATGTGCTGTTCCACATGCACCCCAACATCATCAAACCATAAAGGAGAAAAGAATACACTTCATAGCGTCACACACAGCCAAAGATTATCAGAAATAATATTATGTTTAAGGGAAATAAAGTTTGGAATTATCAGTGACCACGTTAAGTAGGCGGTTGGTCATAGATAGCAAAGTATTTAATTTTTTTTTAAAGTTAAACTAAAAAATTATATTAAAATTTAAAGTTGTATTAGGATGTACGTCCTGACTCATGACTTTATTTTATGTGAAAAAAATTGAAGTTATGTGACTTTAGATTTCTCTTTTTGCTTTTTTTTTTTTTTTTTTTAAACTTTGAAGAGTTTTGAAAAAAAAACTTATTTTCAAAAATTCCCCAAAAACTTACAAATTTTCATGGCAAACAAAATTTTATAGATTTTTTTATGGCCAAACGGCTCCTAAGGATCAGATTTTGGAATTTTTGTTTCTCAACTAAGTAGTAGTATTAAGCAAACTATTAAAAAAAGGAACCAGTAAAACAACTATTCGTAGATTATTTGTTCTAAGGAGCTATTCTACTAGATGTAAATGTAAAAACTAGTATGCAGAAGAATGCTAACTCTTACGTCACAGTACTATAAAGTAAAAGAAAACTTTAATTATCAAACCCTAGCAACTTCATCGATCAATTTTTAGTCCATTAGACTTTTGATCTAAAATTATCTATCGTTAGGAAAAATGTAAAACCGAACACACTCACACGAGAGAAATAATATTTGGGTGAAAACTCTTGCTTTCATTGATGAGGGGAGTCCCCTATTTATACAAAAGAAACCTAGAGAACCTAACCCTAAACCTACCTTAGGGACTAAGTAAACCTAACGGGCTTGGCCCATTATACAATTTACATAACTAATCTATTTACAATACCCCCCCCCCAAGTTGGAGCGTGAGGGTTCCTTACGCCCAACTTGTTAAGGAAGAATTCGAACAGGGTGCGTCCCAGCGCCTTCGTAAAAATATCAGCAAGTTGCGTGGTCGTAGGCACATAGCTGGGACGAATGACTCCTCCGATGATTTCATTCCGAACAAAATGACAGTCGACTTCGATATGTTTAGTGCGTTCGTGAAAGATTGGATTCCGAGCAATATGTAACGCAGCTTGACTGTCACACTTCAAATTCATCGGAGAATCGTGATCAATTCCAAGATTCCATAAAATCTCTTTCAACCACTTCAATTCACACACAGTCATCGCCATCGATCTATATTCCGCCTCAGCGGAGGACCTCGACACGATCTGTTGCTTCTTCGTTCTCCAAGATATCGGTGAGTCCCCTAACGACACATACCAACCTGTTAACGATCGTCGTGTCAACGGACAGCCTGCCCAATCAGAGTCATACCACCCGTGCAATCTCAGATCACACTGAGAATGAAATATAATGCCTTGTCCCGGACAGCCTTTCAAATATCGAACAACCCTGAGTGCCGCTTCCATATGCTCAATACGGGGGCTCTGCATGAATTGCGACAACACATGCACACTATAGGACAAATCCGGTCGTGTAAAACACAAGTAAATCAATCTTCCAACCAGTCGCCGATAGCGTTCAGGATCTTTGATAAAACGACCAGACGCAAGTGCCAAGCGATGGTTTTGTTCTATCGGCGTACCAACCGGTTTTGCCCCCAACAAGCCTGTTTCCGATATGATATCCAATGCATACTTCCTCTGACACAGGAAGATTCCTTTCGGAGCCCTTGCCACTTCAACTCCCAAGAAGTATTTCAAGGCACCTAAATCCTTCATATGGAAACATTTCGAGAGATATAACTTAAAAATTCGAATTGCCTTCGAATCATTACCAGATATAATCAGATCATCCACATAAACAAGCACATTTAAATGCACATTTCCCTTCTTCATCGTAAACAATGAGTAATCCGAATATGATTGTCGAAACCCATATTGCTTAAGTGCAGCAGACAACTTCGCAAACCAACATCGGGGAGCTTGTTTTAAACCATACAATGATTTTCAAAGGCGACACACAGCTCCTCTCCCCGTCATGCGATGTCCCGGAGGCAATTTCATATATACTTCCTCGTGAAGATCACCATGTAAAAATGCATTGTGCACATCTATCTGATGCAATTCTCAATTTTTGGCAGCTGCTACGGCCAGAAAAACTCGGACTGTCACCATCTTTGCAACCGGTGCAAACGTCTCCGTATAATCAACCCCTTCGATTTGATGATTTCCAAAAATCACCAACCTTGCTTTGTACCTTTCAATAGTTCCATCCGAGTTGTACTTTATCTTGTATACCCATCGACATCCGAGGGCCTTCTTCCCGGTAGGCAAGGGAACTATCTCCCAGGTTCTGTTCGCTTCCAATGCCTTCAATTCTTCCCCCATGGCTGTTCTCCATTTGTCACTTTTTACCGCCTCCGAATAGGAGGTAGGCTCATGTCCTTGCGTTATAGCTGCAAGAAAACTCACATGTTTCGAAGAGAAATTATCACAATTGACATAGTGTGCTAGAGGATAGGGCTTACCGGAGGGTTGTTGAGAAGCAGATGAACAAGCAGACTTTCGAACGCAGGACGATACCCGGTGACTCATCTTTTGGACCGTATTAGTAACAAAGTCTCTCAGCAAGGTATTCTCTTTCTTAGTTCGTTTTCCCCGACCCAACTCTTCGGGTTCAACGTCGGGGACAACCGCAGGTTCAGCTTCCGGAGTCACCTCTTCGGGTTCACTCACCGGAGTTACGACTTCGGGTTCAACACTCACCGGAGTCACGACTTCGGGTTCAACACCCCCCCTTCCTTGCACACTCTCCTCTTCCTCCTCCAATGCAACGGTGACAGAAGCCGTATCTTGTGTCCGTTTTTCGGCATCAGTCTCCTTGGAGGCGAATGGAAATTCCTTTTCGTAAAACACCACATCCCTCGAGAACACAAACTCCTTTGTCTCCAAATCATACATTTTCCATGCTTTCTTCCCATTTGGATAACCCAAAAACACACATCGACGACTCCTACTTTCAAACTTGTCACTTGTTCGTCCTTGATTGCGAGCATAACATAAGCAACCGAAC
Organism: Petunia axillaris subsp. axillaris; assembly: GCA_029990575.1. NCBI lineage: Eukaryota > Viridiplantae > Streptophyta > Magnoliopsida > Solanales > Solanaceae > Petunia > Petunia axillaris. Next base: position 131,760,403 of record JARKNS010000003.1, on the reverse strand, counting down.
ACCCTCAAATGATCATAATTCGGTGTCACACCCATCAAGGTATCGTAAGGTGTCTTCCCATTCAACAACTTAGTGGGTGTCCGGTTAATCAAATAACATGCCGTCATCACACATTCTCCCCAGAAGTCAATTGGTAAATTAGCTTGAAAACGCAGCGCCCGTGCCACGTTTAAGATATGTCTATGTTTCCGTTCAACTCTACCGTTTTGCTGGGGTGTCCCCACACACGAAGTTTGGAACAAGATCCCTTGTTCGAGAAAATACCCTTTCAGACTTATAAATTCGGTTCCATTATCACTCCGAACGCACTTAACCCGTTTATTGAATTGTCTCTCCACCATTGCAAAGAAACCCTTCAATTTTTGTCCGACCTCTTTCTTATCGACTAACAGGAACACCCATACTCCTCGTGAACAATCATCAACAACAGTCAAAAAATATGATGCACCACACGAAGACTCAGTTCTATAAGGACCCCACAAGTCACAATGAACTAAATCAAAAGGTTCAGCAGCTTTATTATTACTCGAAGGAAATACATTTTTAGTTTGTTTTGCCCTAAGGCATACATCACATGCTTTTTCTTCTAAGCTACCTTTCCCACTATCTTCTACGACTGAAAGAGATTTCGTTACTTGCATCGAAGGATGTCCCAACCTTTGATGCCATAAGTCCACCACATCGACCTTCACAGCTTTCACCACGGGTATCGTCCGAAAGTAGTAGAGTCCGTTCTTTTGTTCACCCGCTCCAATCAACTTCCCCGTAACCCGGTCCTGCATAACACACAAATCATTAGTGAAATTTACATTACAACCAACTTGATTAGTTAATTGAGACACAGAAATCAAGTTGCAAGTCATTTCGGGCACATATAACACTCCGTGAAGAACCATGTCTTCGTTAAATCTGATGGATCCTTCCTGAGTCGCCATCGTACTGCTTCCGTTCGGTAGACCTACCGGACACTTTGGTATTGTTCGTAAATTCTCCAAAATACTTATCTGACCGGTCATGTGATTTGACGCCCCCGTGTCAATAATCCATGAAGGATGAGTTTTCTTACCGATCGAAGGTTCACTTGTGCTTGCCTTTTCCTTTTTCAGCAAATCGAACAGCATCTGCAACTGATCACCTGTTATTCCGGACAGGTTAGCCTGTCCGGGCACACTCATGTGTCCATTTTCTCCATTCTCGAGCTCAGCTTGAGCAGCATTTGCTCGATTATTGCCACGTCCCCGACCAGCATTTGAACCAAACTGTTGATGTCCACGACCTCTTCCACCTTTGTTGCCTTCAGCTTTTCCTCTACCACGTCCTCCATTCGAAGTGCCTTGCTTCGGATAATGCACCCACCCCTCCGGATAGCCAATGACTTCATAGCAGCGTTCCGGAGGATGTCCTCCTCGATCACACAAGTGACACTCCTTATAGCCTGTCTTCGGCGGCTGTGATCGTTGTGCAGCAAACGCCGTTACCTCCCCTCGTTCTTCCTGAATTCGTGCCATCCCTTTGACCCGTTCATCTTGGATTACCTTTTGATAGACTTGATTCATCGATGGCAACGGCTCCTGAGCCAAGAGATTGGAACGGACAGTTCCATAAAGGCTTTCATCCAGGCCCATAAGGAATAAGTGAACCCTATCTTCTTCCCTTTTTTTCTCCAGTGCAACTGTTAGATTGCACGTGCAGTTTCCACACGAGCAAGTTGGGAACTTATTACAATTTCCTAGTTCTTCCCACAACATAGCCAGTTTTCCATAGTAAGCAGCAACAGTTAATCCCTTTTGCTTACAACCGGCCAAAGCCGCTTTTTAATTCCTGAATCCGAGGTCCGTTTCCCACGGAGAAACGTTCTCGAATACTCTCCCACAGATCTTTCGCTACTTCCATGTGCGATATGGTGGTCCGAAGAGTAGGCTCGATCGAATTCCTAATCCACGACACCAGAAGAGAATTGATAGTCCACCAATCCTCATAATCGATCGACTTTTCATCGGGCATCTTGATCGATCCGTCAACAAAACCAAACTTCTTCCTTGCACGCAACGCCGTTCTAACCGACCGCGCCCATTCCTCATAGTTTTCACTGGTCAACTGGACCTGTGTGATAATCAAACCAGGATTATCATTCGAAGTGATATCGTACGGCGAGATTGTCTTCCGTACGGCTGCAACATCACCTTTTGGAGCCTCCATTACTTTTCTACTTGAAGAGTTTCACGATGGCTCTGATACCATGTAAAACCGAACACACTCACACGAGAGAAATAATATTTGGGTGAAAACTCTTGCTTTCATTGATGAGGGGAGTCCCCTATTTATACAAAAGAAACCTAGAGAACCTAACCCTAAACCTACCTTAGGGACCAAGTAAACCTAACGGGCTTGGCCCATTATACAATTTACATAACTAATCTATTTACAATAATCTATTTACAATAAAAAAAGGTCTTGATTTTGCCGTTAACCCATGATGTAACAATTTCTATGTCAAATAATTGGGCAAAGACCTCTAATTTTCTAAGTATTAAGTGAAAAATCATATATATATTTTTTAATTTATTTTTTTTAACGAAAAAAATGATGTGTGGAGTATCATGTTTCAGGATACCAGTAATAACCAACACATAATAAGTTATGATTTATTGGTTATTTCATATCAATAAGAATGTAGTTCTTTGAGCTAGCTTTTATGGTTAAGTGTTGCTCCCAAACGCGCACACAAGTATACGCGGTCGCCAAGTAATAAAATGACAGAGTCGAGTATCGTTCCCACGAGGACTATGCAGACTAGTGCTTAATAAACAATTCCTGAACAAACTATCCAGGGGTCTTTTTCCAATGGTTGTAAGAGTTTTTATACTAAAACGCAGTAAGTAAAGTGCTAAAGATGTAATCGAGCAATGGGACAAAACTTTGGTTGTTAACAATATCAAGAGAGCGATCCAGGGTCAGAGTTACGAACAATCCAGTTGATGCATCCAATTGATTCCACTTTTTAAATCCCGAGTTACTAACTTAACAGAGTAAATGTAACTGTGAAAACCCTTCAGTTCTTCACAGTCTATGCAAGCTACTTCAATCCCTATATGTCTATGGGTTAAATCACATGCACGCATTAAGATTCATGTAATGAGTTAAACTAGGCAAGCAAGTATATGTCTATCCTACCCGCGAATTGGTTCCCCGATGCCCGGGTTCACAAACTAGTTCTATTCTTTCTTATTACATAATTAGATTCTCTCTTTCGAGTTCAACCCAAAAACCATAGATGATGTATAATTATCGAGCTCTAACAATTATACAAGTTAAATCAAGAAAGAATAAGTAACCCGTTATGGGATTCAATCAATGGGAATCAATCTTCAACAATCAACTTTCATGTAAACTCTAACCCCAGAACGTTAGGAAATTAGCCACACATATTCATAATCACAAGACAAAGATTTGGTGTAATAATGAAATACTTGATGTAATAGATGAAAGATTGGGAATAACCCTTGTTCAATGAAGTGTGTAGCTCTCAATATTGCTCCAAAGTCTGAACCCCCCACAAAAACTAAGTAATAAACTATTTATAATGTTTCCAAACCCTTAGTAATAAGTTAGACCCGATGCTAGAAGGAATAGGACGTAAAAACGCGCACAAGGGGCGGTATAACGGGCGCCCCGCGCCTCGGAAAGCGTGACAACAACCAGAGGACGCCACCAGCTGCACGCCTTGGCCATGCGTCGCATGCCAAACCGCGCCATCCACTGCGCGCGCTAGGCAGCGCGGCGCGTGGCCTATGGCGCCAAGCCAAAAATTGCTCTTCTTCGCTCCAAAACTCGGCTCGTGTCGTGCCTTTGTGTGCTCGATCCAATCTTCAACCATCCTTCAACCAATTCATGCTCAATCAAACTCCGAAACGCTCTAAATGCATCGCGTAACAACCTACACACGAACAACACAACATCAGCGTAAAACCACATTCACAAGCTACCAAACGAGTGCAAAACAAGCTCAAATGTGCGGAAATATTAAGGAAAAGTAGGCATAAAATGCCGAACATCATTAAGTTAAACTGAAAATTCACTTTTTTTAATATGGTATCGGATCAAACCCTTCACAATTATTCTTTTGTCCTATTGTAATGAAAATTTAATGAGTTGTAGAAGAAATATATATTGTGATAATAATGTTGTAATGCAGCTTATTATTGTAAGAAATATATATTCTGATAATTATGTGTAATTATTTGATAAATTGTAGAAGAAATATGTCATGTGATAATAACTTCTCATTTCTTAAAAAGAATCATAACAGAAAAAGATTCGAAAAAATGTTGCTGGTGTAATCAGAACATGTGAACAAGTGGACAAGTAATCCATCACAGTTCACACATGCGCGCATAGCTCATCCATTTCTTTTTAAAACAGTTAGGGGTCGTTCGGTTGCCCTCATAATTCTGCGCTAATTTAACGCAGTGTTCGGTTGGTTTTCTGTAAAATTTTAATATCTGTATAAATTAGTACAACGTTTGGTTGCGTTTTTGTATATTCTGCATTATTAATACCCGCATTATTAATACGGGAATCTATGTATTATTTTATGTATGATAGAAGGTGATACTAATACCTATATTATTAATACCTGCGTTAATAATTAATACCCGCATTTAAATAAGTGAGTAACCGAACGACCACTTATTATTCCTTGGTAGGTAATTTCCATTATGTGTGTTCCTTTTATACTCGCTCATTGTTCCATTTCATAGGACAATATTTCTTAATTAGCTAAATAACGATAACTTCTTAAAAATAGAAATAATATAGTTTAATATTTAAATTTTATCACAATAATTGAGATGAAAGTAATAATTCTCAACAACTATTTGATGTCGTCATGTGGTTGCTGGCTTTTGATTGAGAACTCGAGTTGTGTCTGCAGCTTTATGCATATATAGGTAGCTCTTCATTGCTAAATCATGAGAAAGAGAGAGAATTATTTGAATTATGATAGTATGATCATTTCATAGAAGAAAAATAACCCGCACAAAATTCTGCGCTAATTTAACGCAGTGTTCGGTTGGTTTTCTATAAAATTTTAATATCTGTATAAATTAGTACAACGTTTGGTTGCGTTTTTGTATATTCTGCATTATTAATACCCGCATTATTAATACGGGAATCTATGTATTATTTTATGTAGGATAGAAGGTGATACTAATACCTATATTATTAATACCTGCGTTAATAATTAATACCCGCATTTAAATAAGTGAGTAACCGAACGACCACTTATTATTCCTTGGTAGGTAATTTCCATTATGTGTGTTCCTTTTATACTCGCTCATTGTTCCATTTCATAGGACAATATTTCTTAATTAGCTAAATAACGATAACTTCTTAAAAATAGAAATAATATAGTTTAATATTTAAATTTTATCACAATAATTGAGATGAAAGTAATAATTCTCAACAACTATTTGATGTCGTCATGTGGTTGCTGGCTTTTGATTGAGAACTCGAGTTGTGTCTGCAGCTTTATGCATATATAGGTAGCTCTTCATTGCTAAATCATGAGAAAGAGAGAGAATTATTTGAATTATGATAGTATGATCATTTCATAGAAGAAAAATAAAGTGTTTGGAATGAAGACTGATCCAAGATCCTCCTTTCTTTTTTCTTTTTGTCTCTTCTTCTTTTCTTATAACCTTTTTTTCTTTTAAGTACATTTCTCTTCTCTACTCTTGTGTATTTCTTCTTCTAGGGTCTCTTTGCTTATTGGTTGAAAGTTATAATCTAAGTTCAAGAGATATTATGGAACGATCTCGGACCAGGCTTCATTCCTCACACCCATTTTTCAGCAGCTCAAGAAAAAAAGATATGTACTTCTCTTCTTCAAGTAGTTAGTACTATTAAAGTTGGAATAATCTTTTTCTATTATTATCGTTGTACATTTAATTTCTATTGACCTTTGTTTTGCAAAATTACTTACTTTCTGTAGATTGAGTCTCTTAAATTTGTGTTAATCCATGTGGTTATCTATCGGAGTTGTAAAACGGTGATTACACTCTCTCCGTCCCATTTTAGTTGTCGCTTTTAGTTTTTGCACGTTCATTAAGAAAATCAATAAATAAAGTATACATTTTATTATGTTACCCCTATTTAATATATGACTATTAAATTTTTCTTGAAAATATCTTTAATAATTAAGGGTATATTTGAAAATAATGAGCAAAAAATGTCTTGAAATCCTAAAGCGTCAACTAATTTGGGACAAACAAATCTTGCTAAAGCGTCAACTAATTTGGGACGGAGGGAGTATATCGGAGCTGCAAAACGTAGTATAATGCTTAAGTTGTTTCTTGATTTTTTTTTTTTTTAAACACTAGCTGCCTACCTTTTGTGCTACCATAAATTTTTTATTAATTAGTATGTTTTTTCAGGTCAAATATCACGTGTTTTCTTAATTTCTTTTTAGGGTTTGCTTCACCAGATATGCCTTCAGAAGTTTATATTTTGACCATAAGGAGTTCTTTAATTTTTTTTTTTTGGGGTCTTTTTAATCTCTTTCTCTCTTCTTTTTTTTTTTTTTTTTTTTTTTTTTTTTTTTTTTTTGGGTTTAATTCTGAATATATGGTACATTTAAAATGAGAAACGATAAACTTTATAGGAGTAGAAAATTTCAAATTTTCAATCATCCATAATACACCATCGAGTACCTATTCCTACTTCCTAGTCCCTCTCTCTAACTTTTTTTTGTTTTTTTGGTTCTCTTTCTTTTGCTACTTAACTTCTACGTAGCAGAGATCTAGTTAGCTAGCTAAGCTACGCTAAATGCTATTAAGCCATTAGATTAAGGATACTTTAAGGTTGACAAAACCAAAGGTGCAATAAAAACAGTTTGAATTATTTAGGCAAAATCACAATTTTACAAAATACTTAATGAAAGGGTCTAGGCTAGTGAGCGTCCTTGTAAATACGTTAGATACTTCCTCCATCCCAAAATGAGAGTCTTTTTTTTTCTTTTTTTTTTTTAAAATGAGTGTCTCTTTTCTTTTATGGCATAAATCTAAGATTTATTTTGGACCACAGGATTTAAAAACTCTGGACTACATTACACACGCCTTTCAATTTAAACTACAAAATTTAAAAGTCTTCCTTATTTTCTTAAACTCTGTTTCCAGTCAAACCCACACACTCATTTTGGGTCGGAGGGAATAGTAAAATAACACTACTAAGTACTTACTAACTACCTAATGAAGATACTACAAATAATAGTCATTGTGTATTTTCCATTATTATATGTGGTTTATGCCGGATTAGTTCTGTTTATATTGGAGTCAAAGGATAGATGAACTAGTTTTTCTTCCAATTTTGGCTTGTAGAATATGCAACACAGAAGGAGATCCAGATAATTTAAATTAAATGTGTGTATAATGTTCTTTTGTTTTTCTCTTTAGTTTCGTTTTGGAAATCCAAAGCTGTGCAAATACGACTAAACTCTATATATAGCTGTGTTTTAAAGGAGTTTTTACTTAGGAGTCTCCTGCTTTTGTTACATTCATGCGAATTCTTGAGATTTTGGTTATTAGAATTTTCCAAGGAAATAATGGTTTTGTTTACTTTCTTTCACTAAAGAAATGGTTCGTACACTTATGTAATCTCTTGATGTGTTTTATGCTTTCAATTTTTCTTTTTTGGACTTGAATTTAACATGCTGGACAAGAAATGAGACAATCTATCCAACTTTCCACACCCTACTCAGCATTGTTGGCTGTGAGATTTGTTAGTGTGTGTATTTCATAAAAACGTATTTCAGGTATTACAATTAAATTTATTTTTAGTTGAGTCTTAGGCGATCGTTTTATATCTCAATTTGATCGATTGATGAGCAATTTACGTCGATAAGTGGTCGGTTTTATGGATCTTAATTCAAAAACAGTACAAGTAGCAAATTCGAAGGAACAGAATAACGAGTTCGGTTAAGCTATGCAGCAAGTTCAATTTGAAGACAGTTATGATGCAAGTCCAAATCGGATATTGATACGATCGAGTATAAAATTTAAAGACAGGTTCACAAAATATGCCGAAAAACTAAACGAGCACAGGCAGTCGAATTTATATGATTCCGATCACAGCTGACGATATTAATTTTACTCGATATCAAATAAGCGATTTCAACAGGATTCGATGAGCAAGATTATAATAGATTATCGATGGCAAACATGCAATACTACATGGCAGCCGATGATAGTTTTGAATAAAATGATAGAAACACAATCCATGGAATGAACTTTGTCGAATTAATGTTATGATTAAAATGAAAACTATTTAATAGGGTTGGTATTGTTGAACCCCCAAAAATGCACTCCGAAAGGCTAAATTTCTGGAATATCAATTGAATGGATTAACTCTTTTGGAGTTCTTTGGAGTCGCCACCCAATTTAAGGAAAACAGGAAACCAAATAAGCAAATGCGTGCAAAAACTCCGTTTTTAGAAAAGGCAGTCTTTCAGAGATTCTAAGTAAGAGGTTTTGTTAATTTCGAAAGAAGGTTTTTAAGGCTCTTTCGAAATTCCGTTAAAAACGGTTTATCCGATAGGTTTCCAAAATATTTGCAAGTGCTATTTATGCGCTTTTCTAGAAATAATTATTTGAACAATTAATTAATCCAGCTAATTAAATTTAGCAAGTTTTCAAAAGATTTACAATTTATTTAAAAGCTTTAGTTATTTTTAAAATAAAATAAAATAAAATAAAAACGCATTTTCTTTTGAAAAAGGAACGATTTGATCATCCTAGTTTCTTTGCCAACTCGTATATAATAGCGCATAAATGGCACTTGCTTAATTTTAACTTTAATATCCGAGTATCTCACCATAAGATAGAACTTAGATTTCAAGTCGCTTTTTGAAAAGTCGTTTCGGGACATTTAGACGTTAATATAAACTTCTTTATAAATTTTGACTTTTTAAAGAAACTACTTCATATCAATAAGATAGAAGTCTTTTCTTATAGTCTGTTATTAAGCGTGTTTTATTGAAAATTTATGAAATTTTGAAAGCATTTGCTTAAATGGCCTGATTTGCAATAAATTAAAGAACGACTTCAAAATAAAAGGTAATGAACATAAAGTTGATAAATAGCTCAATTAATGAAATGTTTATTCATAAATATAAGTACATAATTATTCTTCAAGTAATTTATATTAATATCCTAAGGGCAAAGGTAAGGAAACAGTTAAAAGATAGAACCCGGAAAGCAACTCGCAAAACGAGCCTTGGTTTTCCTAAATTTTCTATAATCTTGAGAACTTGAACCCGAACTTGACCCCAATGCGATTGTAAGCCAATAAGCCAATCCGAATTGGTGAGTTTTAGCCAACTCGCTCCCAAGAGTTCATGTCATGGAAAGAAAAGAGAAGAAGGATTAGTTTCTATAAGAGCAGGCTATCAAATGAATAGAACAAATACTTATTTAAATAGCAAAGCAAATAATAATGGCACTGACAGATTATGGCATTACCATTGGCACACAGAGACACACAGTTGAACACATACACTAGCTTACTTGCACCTACTGATAGAGTCTAACCTACATATAGCACACTTTACTTCTATCACTGCACACACCTCACAGACCAAAACACGCAGATACAGGCCGACACACACAAGCATACACTCACACCCAATCAGACACACACACTCATATAGAAGCAGATATAAACACACACACATACAAGCAAGATACATAAACAACCATTTCAGGTTCCAAAAAAAAAAAAAAAAACAAACAGAGAAGAGGTCAAACCCCAACCCCTGCTACCTCCTCTTTCACTCCCCACTGCATAGAAATAGAATCCAAGCTCTCACAGCCTCCTTGCACAAATCTGCAAGCACTTGGTTCCATTACATTCTCTGAACAAGACTTCACCATCTCCTGGCATACCTCACTGCCCCCTACACCTAAACTAGGCTTCTTGAACCTCTCTCAAACCTCTTCTACTTACCAGACTACTACACTTCTTCTACCACCATAAAACAATTTCACCTACCTGACAAAAATCCCTACAAAACTGCAGGTCCTCCCTCATCTATCTTCAAACTACCAGGCCAAGCAAACAACTATAAAACATAAAGCTATCTCCAAAAGCCACCTTGGACAGCCCAACTATGACTTCTACAAACCTCTCCCGATTCCTATACTACCCAGAAACTATGCTACTGCTGCAACAATCAACTTACTCCTTATACAGGAAACAAAGCCTCCTATAGCACCCACAAACAAGCTGTACATCAGAACCAACTTCCCAACAGAATCTCCTGAACATAACTGAGCCAAACAGCCCCTTAGATACAACCTGCAAGACCATAACTCACCTACAATCACTTGAGAACCACCCTTTTAACCTCTGAACCTCCCTTAAGGCAACCAGGCCTAGACTAAACACTTGAACATGGCAAAGAAGACAAATCTCACCCCTAAAACAAGCAGACCAGACCAGAGCTCGCCTTACATACAACCAGAAACATCTCGAACAAGAGAACCAAACAAAGACCAATCTTGGCAGAGAAAAATCCCAGAAAACTAGGCCATAGGGGAACAAAATTAGAAACCACAGAATGAGCATTTACTTTGATTTATTACTTCTCATTTTCTTCACAACTAACCTGACTAGATGATCAACTACGATCCAATTCCAAGAAATACATTTTAGACTACTAATTCTATCAAACAGTTAGGGAATTTCCTTAAAAAAGATTTGATCACGATTCAAAATCATTCTCAGGTCTAATAGGCTTAATAGGAACCAACTACTAGTCCTCGTTTATACATTTTAAGCAAGTAAAACATACAAGCTAATCAAAAGGCCCCCTCTAACTTACTTTCAAACAGGAACCTCTGGGCACACAACACTTAAACCATCAGACTCTATTGAGTAAAATAGAATAGCTGCAACTTGGTTTGAGTAGAAACTGGACAACAAACTTTGACATATTCTCATTGTTTTTGAACCATTCATACACCAGAAACAAACTTAGCTTTTTATAGTTGCATCATTTAGCTCAAATTTTGAATGAATATCAAATAATCCCTAAGGCATCTAATGACTAACATGTGAATACCAGTTTATACTAAGCATGCTAATCAAAGTCATGATATGCATAAGATATACAAAAATAAAAAGTATCACTGACTGGACGGAGATAGAGTAAAAGAATTCTGATGTTAGCTAAAGCAACAAGCTAACAAAGATTTAAACTTATAAATTTGGAGCCAACCTACTCATTCAAGTCATGAGGAAAAAACTGAGATGAAAACTTGATCAGGATAACATAATATCTTCCAAATGCTATTATGGATTAACAAACATGTTCTACACTAGAGATCACTTTGGACAACTTAACACATTTTTACAAAATAAGCTTATCGCACACTGAACAAACCAAGGAACAACAGGGGTTAAATTTCAAACCTATTATGATTTCGACTTGAACAAACAGTAGGTACAAAATAACAGGGGAACAGACTACATTCTTAGCAAATAAATGAACATCAAAGGGAAAAATTAAGGTAAGGTTATTACCACTTGCAGTGCAGTGAACAGGGGCATGAAGATCTGAAAATGCGACTCGAACGACTCGAGCGAGGTTGACTACGCGAATATGTTTTGCTTCTCTAGAGAAGATGAGAGGCTAAAATTGAAAGTGTTCGCAACACATACCGAAAGGGTACTAATTAAGCCGACCATTAATGACTAGTTAAAACACCAGGAGTGGTCTGATCCCCTATTTGATCAGACCGCTCTGAGAAAGAGAAAAAGCAAACTCTCATAGTTCAGAGCCCAGCTCCAACAACTTCTTCGTAAGTGAGGTGAGGTACTTCCTTTCGAGCGAGGTTGGCTACGCGAATAAGGTCGACGACTCGAAGAACGATGAGGCAACTCGACTAACGAAGAAGCGACAAACCAAAACCCAAAGACAAGAGGAGCACTATGAATTTAAAACTAAAACTTGTGTTTATATTTTCTAGTATATACTGCCGTTTTTTGCTTGGTTTCCTCTTTCTCTATATCTATCCCCTGCTGCTTGAAACTCCTTTCCCACCGGCTGCTAGATTTTAATTATCAACGACCATTTTCCGGCCCCATCCCGACTGCTCTTGTTTCATGGCTGCTCCATGAACTTCTCCCTATGAAATATATAATGCCGGTTTTTAATCATAAACCTGGAACTAATAAACTTCCCCCTTCTTTCCCTAAAGACTCACCCTCTATCCCCCTCACTGCTGCTGCTAAGAACTGACCTCCCAAAAAAAACCCCCCCAGATTATGCCTATAAGCTGCTATTTATATAAGTCCCTTAGGGTTCTCGGATTGAATTCAAATATACACAAAAAGACCCTTAACGGATCTAAAGAGATAAGGTTGTACGAATTCGTACTGTTGGTGAGCTGGAAATGGTTCTTTCTTAGATCTTTTGGAGAGAAAATGGGTTCTTGGCGCGGGTTGAATTGGAATCGGGTAAGGGGAAAATTGGTACTGATTTAGGGATTTAGTATGTATATATGAGGTTTATATGGGTGGGCTAGGATTTAGGCTGCACATTGCGATTTTAGCCACTTTTAGTTTGAAACTAATCCATTACCTTTAATTTTCAAAATTGATTTTAATTTAAGATAATTAGACTTTTAATTGAAATTTCTGGGACAAAATTGGTTGTCAACAGCTGCCCCTCTTTACCCAGAAAAGGATGAAACAATTTTCAGGGTAAAGAAATCGACGGAAAACCAATGTTGTCACGATAAAGCCAAGGACTTCGATTCCAAGGACCAAAGTGCGAGGCTTATGGACATGGATATGGCCGAACTTTGGTTTTCGAGTTGCCTACATATTTCGGGCAGAAAGAGAATCAAGCCATATGTAGTTCGACGACACTTGGATACGAAGACTCGCACGATTGATAGAAAAGGACACACGAATAGAAAAGAATTCAAACTGACCTCCTGATCCAAAATAGAAGATTAAGATAGAATTTGCTTGTTCGAGTGCGATTCTTCAGATCCTCGTTGACGAGTCTAGCTCATATCAACGATTTCCCCAGTTCACTGCTTAGAAAAAGTTCCACGTTATGCTCCAAATGCTGCTGCGATGCTGCTAAAATCCTGTAATAATCTTGACAAACGGTAAGCGAGCAACTGCTAATAAACTATAATAATTGGAATAAGAAATAAATAAAGTGATAACATAAAATTATAAATGCGCGTTGTGATATCATCAAAAAGTTCTTCTTTCGATCAACTGACGAGGCAGTCCGCCGGGGGAACCTCTAGGCTGATCATTATTCTGAAACAATAAAGTAAAACAATAAGTAAAGCGAGTACGAATTGCAGAATACAAGGCTATTACAAAATAAATCGACTAATGAGACATACTGTATCAAGTCAATTTGTCTATCTCTAATATATGCAGGCTTCAACATAACGTTTATTTTGAAATAAGAATCATAAAGATAGAAATGCCGCCTATTCGGCAATAAACCATGATAAACATAATGCTTTAATCATGAAGAGGTAGTTTGAAACGCGATCTTGGATTGTGCTCCAATCACTTGATAAAACAAATGAGACATCCGCTCCTGAAGTATCCAATGTCTCAATGCAACTTGGAATAAGCCTGCATATCCTATTTATGGGTGGATGAATCCCGATTGTTCATTTTTAAGGCGAACGGGCCCAAAACATTCATTTATAAGGATAACGAGCCCAAAACATTCAATTATAAGATGAACGAGCCCAAAAACGCTCAATCATAAGATGAACGAGCACAAATCATAAGATAAAGCAAAAGACACGAAATTCATTAATGCATGTGCTTCTTCAAACTTAGCAATATCTTCAAATTACAACAATAGAAATTTAGTAAATGTTCTCATAGCGAAATAGAAATAAAACGGATATGTTTAACAACTTGCAAGAATTATAGGAGATAGAAATGTCGTCTTTCGGCAATAAACCATGACAAAGCATAATACTTTAAATCATGAAGGGGTAGTCTACAATGCAATCTCGGAATGTGCTCCATTCAATTGATAAAGCAATGAGGAGTCGGGTCATGAAGCATCCAACGTCCTATCGCAACTTGGAAAAACCTGCATATCCTATTTACAGGTGGATGAACCCGAATTGTTCATTTATAAGGCGAACGGGCCAAAAACATTCATTTATAAGGCGAACGAGCCCAAAACAATCAATTTTAAGGTGAACGAGCTCAAAATATTCAATCATAAGATGAACGAGCACAAATCATAAGATAAAGCAAAAGACACAAAATTCATTAATGCATGTGCTTCTTCAAACTTAGCAATATCTGCAAATCACAACAATAGAAATTTAGTAAATGCTCTCATAGCGAAATAGAAATGAAACGGTTATGTTTAACAACTTGCAAGAATTATAGGAGATAGAAATGCCGCCTTTCGGCAATAAACCATGACAAAGCATAATGCTTTAATTATCTAGTGGCAATCTGCAATGTCATCTTGAACTGTGCTCCAATCATTTAATAAAGCAAATGAGACGTCCAATTTTGAAGCATCCAATGTTCCAAAAATGACTTGAAGTAAATCTGCATATCCGATTTACGGGTGGATGAACCTGGATTGCTCATTTATAAGGCGAACGGGCCCAAAACATTCATTTATAAGGCGAACGAGCCCAAAATGTTCAATTATAAGGCGAACGAGCCTAAATTTGATAGCAACATGCGAAGCAAAGTTGCAAATTGGATTAATTAAGGCAAGATAATATGAAACCAATAAGCAAAGCTGGGTCGTGTTGCTTGTATTGATAGTGCTGCAAAGCGTTGAATGCTTCCTTCAGTTCATATTGAATCTGATGTTCAATTCTGCATATGCGACAAGGCGAATAATCTCCGAGAAACTGATGGTTGCTAGTTCTCCTCATTCTTCCATTTCGTGGAATTCCTGTACTAAAAAAAAATCGTTAGTTTTGGGAGGGTGAGGGGAGTGTTTGATTTGCGCTGACTTGGTCTTGCTGCTGCTGCTGCTTCCTTTTCTTCCTCGGACTTGGATTTTGAATTATGTTCAAAATTTTGGCTCATGAACTTAATAGTATAGGAGTTTTGGCAAATAAAGGCAACATGCAATATAGCAAGTAAAACAAGTATGCAAATGAAGTCAAAAATGCATTTTGAAATTTTTTGCCTTGACTTAAACTTGTAACATATCTTAAAACAAACTAAATGTCCTTTGTCTTAGACTTTGCACTGTTCGCTTAGCCAATTCTCGAGATCTTCTCAATTCATCTTTTGATAATCAACGGTGTTTCTTGCAAAAAATTTCCCCAATTGTGATCATTTAAATCTTCCACTTGCTTCGCAAAATTTTCCCCAGTTATGATCTTCTAAATCTTCAACTTACTTTGCAAAATTGCCCCAGTTTTCATCTTCAATACTTTCAACCTACTTTGCAAAACTGCGTAGTTGTCCTTCATTTGAGGAAATGATAACTTGCAGCTGCTTTGAATATAATGCTTCGTGACGTCATCTGTGTCGATTGCTTTCGATCAAATTTGATCTTCCCATTTTGTAAACTCCAATGTTCTTCCAAATAGAACACAGTGAAAGAAAGGCTGCCCAGTTAAAGTTCTAATCAATAGTGCGATATCCAAGAATACAGAAGGTAAAATTCAGTGCATCATTCTCAAATTGTTCAGTTGTTTTCATTATAGTCACAAGCAAAGTTTGGCAAGTTTATCAATTTTAATTTTGAAATAGAAACAAATATAAACGCAAGTGTAAATAATATAATAAGAATGCAATGCATTTTATTTCAACTTTCATAGATTCAAAATGAGTTGATTCAGATTAACATAAGCTTTAAAGTACAATGCAATTCAGGGCCTCGATCTGAATTAAAATTTGAAAATAATGCAACTAAGTTCAATTGCCAAGTTCTTTCGAACAATTCCATTAGCTTCTGGTACTGCATCGTTCACGAGCTAGAGCGTCTACCATCAATCAGATCTTGAATCTTGTGTGATTTGCATGGTCAACCACTTTACAAATCAAACTTCTGCTAGAGAAATAAACAAAACAAAGAAACCTCAAAGGGTAGCTATGTTAGTTTGCATGTCATTCATAAGATTGCACACAAGCAAGTAATACCTAGTATTTAACGCATTTTGAGCAAATAAAGCAAGGCAAGCAATTAACATGTGAGAATCACAAGTAGTTGAACGTAAATAAATATGCAAACGCGTCCTATCCTGTAAGGTGCCTCTTTATGCCAGAGGTAAGCCTAATCGTCAAGTTGCACGCACATGTGGTTATTATAACGACACAAGCCATTTGTCAATACAACATCTGAGATAAAAAATAAACCGACATAATTGTCAACTTCTCAAATTTGACATGGCAAATGATTTGGGATTCTTTAAAATATCCAAACGATCACATAGTATTCAGTGTCGTTGGGATTCAACAACCCGTCAACAAAAGGGCGGTTCCTTAATTCCTAGAAATGGTACTAAGAACCGGGTCCAAACTGAGGTGTATATGCATGCATGTCCTAAAATCTCCTTCTAAGAGTGGGTTAACGGTTGAGGCTGACTCGACCTATGCGGGATAGACCTGCCTCACAACGCAGTAGAACTGGCCATGACAAAACCAGGCAACATCAATATCCCGAACTAACTTTGGTGACACGAAAGAAGTTTCAAAGAGTGAGGTAAGGGCAATGTCCTTCCTGCGTAACTACCCGTCAAGCGGGTGCCCCGTGATGAAATCGAGGAGGTGAAAGAGAATTGACAGGCTCCATGAGGGAGGAAATATGAATGGAATGCGGACTATGCACAAATAAATGTAATACATACTTTCTATAACAAACCAAACAAACATATATAATAAAGCAAATAAATAAGGCATGCTAGTTGCATATAATTGGAAACCTTCATGGTCAAAACCTTTATTTCTCCCCAGCAGAGTCGCCATGCTGTTGAACCCCCAAAAATGCACCCTGAGAGGCTAAATTTCTGGAATATCAACTGAATGGATTAACTCTTTTGGAGTTCTTTGGAGTCGCCACCCAATTTAAGGAAAACATGGAACCAAATAAGCAAATGCGTGCGAAAACTCCGTTTTTAGAAAAGGCAGCCTTTCAGAGATTCTAAGTAAGAGGTTTTGTTAATTTCGAAAGAGGGTTTTTATGCTATTTATGCACTTTTCTAAAAATAATTAATTGAACAATTAATTAATTTAACTAATTAAATTTAGCAAGTTTTCAAAAAGTTTACAATTTATTTAAAAGCTTTAGTTATTTTTAAATAAAATAAAATAAAATCAAATAAAAATGCATTTTCTTTTGAAAAAGAAACGATTTGATCATCCTAGTTTCTTTGCCAACTCGTATGTAATAGCGCATAAATGACACTTGCTTAATTTCAACTTTAAAATCCGAGTATCTCACCATAAGATGGAACTTAGATTTCAAGTCGCTTTTTGCAAAGTCGGTTCGGGACATTTAGAAGTTAATTTAAACTTTTTTATAAATTTTGACTTTTTAAAGAAACTAATTCGTATCAATAAGATAGAAGTCTTTTCTTATAGTGAGTTATTAAGCGTGTTTTATTAAAAATTTATGAAATTTTGCACGCATTTGCTTAAATGGCCTGATTTGCAATAAATTAAAGAATGACTTCAAAATAAAAGGTAATGAACATAAAGTAGATAAATAGCTCAATCAATGAAATATTTATTCATAAATATAAGTACATAATTATTCTTCAAGTAATTTATATAAATATCCTAATGGCAAAAGGAAGGCAAGAGTTAAAAGATAGAACCCGTAAAGCAACTCGCAAAACGAGGCTTGGTTTTCCTAAAGTTTTCTATAATCTTGAGAATTTGAGCCCGAACTTGACCCCAATGCGATTGCAAGCCAATAAGCCAATCCCAATTGGTGAGCTTTAGCCAACTCGCTCCCAAGAGTTCATATCATGGAAAGAAAAGGGAAGAAGGATTAGTTTCTATAAGAGTAGGCTATCAAATGAATTGAACAAATACTTATTCAAATAGCAAAGCAGATAATAATGGCACCGACAGATTATGGCATTACCATTGGCACACAGAGACACACAGTTGAACACATACACTAGCTTACTTGCTACTACTGATAGAGTCTAACCTACAGATAGCACACTTTACTTCTATCACTGCACACACCTCACATACCAAAACACGCACATACAGGCTGGCACTCACACCCAATCAGACACACACAAGCATGCACTCACACCCAATCAGACACACACACTCATATAGAAGCAGATATAAACACACACACATACAAGCAAGATACATAAACAACCATTTCAGGTTCCAATAAAAAAAAAACAAACAGAGAAGAGGTCAAACCCCAACCCCTGCTACCTCCTCTTTCACTCCCCACTGCTTAGAAATAGAATCCAAGCTCTCACAGCCTCCTTGCACAAATCTGCAAGCACTTGGTTCCATTACATTCTCTGAACAAGACTTCACCATCTCCTGGCATACCTCACTGCCCCCTGCACCTAAACTAGGCTTCTTGAACCCCTCTCAAACCTCTTCTACTTACCAGACTACTACACTTCTTCTACCACCACAAAACAATTTCACCTACTTGACAAAAATCCCTACAAAACTGCAGGTCCTCCCTCATCTATCTGCAAACTACCAGGCCAAGCAAACAACTATAAAACATAAAGCTATCTCCAAAAGCCACCTTGGACAGCCCAACCATGACTTCTATAAACCTCTCCCGATTCCTATACTACCCAGAAACTATGGTACTGCTGCAACAATCAACTTACTCCTTATACAGGAAACAAAGCCTCCTATAGCACCCACAAACAAGCTGTACTATCAGAACAGACTTCCCAACAGAATCTCCTGAACATAACTGAGCCAAACATCCCTTTAGATACAACCTGCAAGACCATAACTCACCTACTATCACGGCTGCTCTTGTTTCACCGCTGCTCCATGGATTTCTCCCTCTAAAATATATGATGTCGTTTTTTAATCATAAACCTGGAACTAATAAACTTCCCCCTTCTTTCCCTAAAGACTCACCCTCTTGCCCTTTCGCCGCTGCTGCTAAGAACTGACCTCCCAAAAAAAAAACCCCTCAGATTATGCCTATAAACTGCAATTTATATAAGTCCCTTAGGGTTCTCGGATTGAATTCAAATATACCCAAAAAGACCCTTAACGGATCTAAAGAGATAAGGTTGTTCGAATTTGTACTGTTGGTGAGCTGGAAATGGTTCTTTCTTATATCTTTTGGAGAGAAAACGAGTTCTTGGCGCGGGTTGAATTGGAATCGGATAAGGGGAAAATTGGTACTGATTTAGGGATTATTTATATATAAGGTTTACATGGGTGGGCTAGGATTAAGGCTGCACATTGCGATTTTAGCCACTTTTATTTTGAAACTAATCCTTTACCTTTAATTTTCAAAATTGATTTTAATTTAAGATAATTAGACTTTTAATTGAAACTTCCGGGACAAAATTGGGTGTCAACAGATATTACTTAGTAAGTTTAACGAACAATGAATCACTTATACGATTCGACATAACATCAATGGATTTAGCGAAATCGAAGGAGATAAACAAGTATGTTAAACAATTAAGATGACAAGCAAAGAGTGAAATAAATAACGATAAATTGAATGAACGAAAGAAATAAAGCTTATTGGATTGAAGAGTCGATCAAAGGTTGATGCTCTTGCTGAAAGAGATGAATCCTCCTCCAAGCTTGAATCAAGCCTTGACTGATATTTTGTACAATATTTTAGAGTATTAACAATAGCAGATTTGCTCAGGGTTTGCTTAGGGAAATAACAATGATGCACTTGAATAAAGAGGTACTTTTGTTCAGATGAACGTAAGTTACAAATGGGAAAAAGGGGGTCTATTTATAGGTTAGACAAGTGTGGAGTTCCCAACCCTAGAAGGACTGCACTCCTCCACGTCTCTACAGCAGTTTATCTACGTCCCACAAATTGCGCTAGGTTGGTTCCGATAAAAGTGGGATAAGATCAACCAGTGTTATCTGCTAGAATAATCGTCTTCGAATCACTCCGATGTCAACACAACACAATCGATCACACCAATGGCTGAGGCTGTTTCCACTTCGATATCACCTCACAATGTCTTCGGAATCTGTTATAACTTTGCCACGTAGTTAGCCACGTGTCTTTTGCGTGATCGAACATAAAATTGACCAATACAGATAGTCCCCCTACTTGCCAAGCATGTGTCCGAGAAATTTGGTAAGTGGCTTGAAACTTTAGGCGGGAAAAACACGTAGAGCATTCATGGCCCTTCAATTTGAAACGTCAAACCGTCAGTTTAACTTCCCATCGCAGCACATGTCAGTCATCGTGCGGATGAAAACTTTCATCGGTTACCGACGCAATGATGACTTTTTGCCTTATAAATACCGATTTTAAACCATTTCTACAAACTTTACAACTTCAGAATTTCCAAAAACTCTCAGAATTTCTAAAACCTCTCCAATTTCTCCAATCAAATCTCAATAATTCCTGCCTGTTTTCATCAACTTCTGTTTCAAATCTCCAGATCAGTTGTTCAAATCTTGCTAAAAAATGTCTTCACCTTCTCAAAACATTACTGATGTTGAAGCTGCTGCTTCTACTGCTACTACAGCCACAACGCTGCCGCTATCTACCGTGGCGGCGGAGCAAGTTGCCACCGTCGCTAGCCCTTCAGGAGATAAAAAGGGCAAAAAGCAAAAAGAAAGAAAACACAAAAAACTTTGGCCCCAAGAAGTCATATTTAGAAATTCTCCCAAAGAGGCTTACTTATGAAAATGATTGCATGGTCAGTGTTCAAAACGAAACGGAGAAGAGCAAGAAGAAAAATATTCCGATTGACCTTGTATACTGCGCCGTCACTCCTGAATCGATACCACGAGTTCGGGAAGATTGTGGTTGGAAGGTTGGCGCAATAGATGTGAAGTGCCCCCCGAAGAAGTGGACCTTGGCTACCCACATCGAAGATCATTCAGTGGTGTTGACCTACCCTTTTACTATCGGTTACACTCTTCCAGTCGACGTCGTCATCGAGGATTTTTATAGGATGTACAATGTTTGCCTTGGGCAACTTTCTCCAATGATATGGAGAACGGTAGTGATCATGCGATGGATCGTAGAGATGGCGGAAGTGGAGTTGACATTTCGCCACATTCTCAACATCTACTCCCCTCAAGTTTATAAAGGAGGGGTGATTAATTTGGCTAAACGAGGCCAACGGGCCCTGATCTCCGACAGCGATGATGATCTTCGGGGGTGGGACCAAAGTTTTGTTTTTATTCCTACGGAGTAGTTGACTGACCACGGAAAAGAGCCGCTTCCGAGCGTATGGAACCGAACTCGTAAGTATTTACTTATTTCTTATTCTCTAAATAAGTTTGTAAGTTGTATGAACTTAACAGATTCGTCTTCTTCTTTTAGCCGACAAAGTTCTGTTCGACCAAGTTCCTGACATCGTGCCATGGTTGATCAGAGTCCTAGATAAGACAACCAACGATCAGAGGGCTTGGAAGCTAGTCGCGGCTTCGAAGTCCTTGAAAGCCAAGAATCATGGTAAGCTATTTTCTTTTGAACTTGTGTTTTGTATCTTGATTGGCTCTTTCCACTAATTTTTAATTTTCATAGGTATCACTGGTGCCGGAGGCGAGACCAGTGACGAAGAAAATGAAGTCGAGGGCGAGAAGAAAGCCGATAACGCTCCTCCTCCGAAGAAAAAGAAGAAATCCTTTAAGGATTTGAAGAATCAATACTTGCTCAAGGTTGTGGGCAAAGAGCAAAGGGCCAGCTCGTCGGCCGTGCCCCAAACAACCGAAGAAGTTGTTATTGGGACGAGCTGAGCTATTGCAGCGGCGAAAGCCGCCGAAGAAGTGACCTCGATTGTTGATCTCGTGGGGGATGAAGCGGGAGAAGAATCAGGGTCTGACCAGTTAGTGAGGCGTTCCAAAACGCCTGTGAAGGAAAGGCTCCAAGAAACAGCTATTCAGCTTAAGGCAGCTGAACAACTTGGAGATCTTTCAGCCGACTTGGGAGGCGATGATTTCCACTTATCTCCAATAGCCGAAGAGCTCACTTCGGGTTCAAGGGGCTAACCCAGTAGAGAGGGTGCCATCGTTTCTTTGGGCATTGTGCCTGAGGTTCAAGAGGAAATGATCGGTGTTTTCAATCGAAGTCTCGAGGAAAGGGATCCAACAAAAGGAAAAATACCAGCCTTAGATCGGCCAACAGCGACGGCTACATCTAAATACAATGAAGAAATAGGCTCGTCGTTCTTTAGCGCAGATCATGCTGATCCGATCGTACCTCTTCCTCGAGGTGAAGATGCTGCTGCCTACGCTGCTTTGGGCGAGTCTGAAGCATTGGGTGACAGATCGCTTACGATCACCGTGCCACGCAATGTTGACCTACTTAGGTGCCCAAAGCGGCTTGCAGACTATCTTTTTGACGTCATAGGCCCGATGGAGCAAGCTCGCTTGAATACGCACGAAGACCTAAGCTTGCCTTCGCAGATTGCTTTTGGTGCTTTTAGGGTAAACTTCTATCATCTACTTTCTTCATTCCATTTGCATTTCATATCATCTATTTATTTCTCTCTACGCATTTTATTGAATCTTCCTTACTTTTAGAACTCCACAATGGCGATCGAAACAGCTGACCGGATTCGCCAACTTCATGATGGAGCCAAAGTGCTAAACGAGCAAATCATTCATCTCACTTCAGCGGGGGAAGAGCTGCACCGAAAATTGAAGGCTTTGGAGGCCAAGCATGCTGAAATTTTGGCCAACTTTAACAAGAGCATGAAGGAGCAT
Source organism: Petunia axillaris subsp. axillaris (assembly GCA_029990575.1). Classification (NCBI taxonomy): domain Eukaryota; kingdom Viridiplantae; phylum Streptophyta; class Magnoliopsida; order Solanales; family Solanaceae; genus Petunia; species Petunia axillaris. The sequence continues at coordinate 131,737,492 of JARKNS010000003.1, read as the reverse complement.
GCCCTTCGTCAATCTAAGCTGGAGTCTCATATTCGAGCCTTGAACGAGCAGCTAAGTGAACATGAGGCCAACTCGGAATTGAAACGTGCAGAACTTATCTCTGCTTTAGAGAGCAAGGATCGAGAGTTGGCTAAAATGTCCGAGGAACTTCAACTTCTTTGTAAAAGCAACAAAGATTTAAGCATTCAAGCCGACGGTCTGTCGGAGAGGAACCGACTGCTTCAAAGTGATTCGACCAACTTAAGGCGCGACCTTGAAAAAGAATTTGAAAAGAAGAAGGACCTGATCCTTGCCAAGTCAAGGCGTGATGTACTTAGGGAAATGTTGGATCGGAGTGTGGATATTCCCATAGAGCTAAATGATGCAGTCGCCATTGTGAGGTTGGCTCGTGAAGATCTTGGTCTCCCTGCAAGTTCTTCCGATGACGGCTCCGACGAAGATGATGCATGAGCTTGTCTTTATTTAGCTGTTTTTGACCAGTGGTTTGGTCTTTTGTTTTTGATGTGATGAGGCCGTTTGACCAATGTTGTGTGAATATTTATTTTCAATGAATGAAGTACGTTTTTAAGACTCATCTTATCGCTGTGTTTTTTTTCGAAGATAAGTTTAGTTTATTCGTTCGGAAATTTTAACGTTTGAACGATAGTCATCGGAAAAACTGTGATTGGGGCCCAATGTCCTTAGTGAGTAGTAAAGAATAACGTCTCACTTTTACGTGATGCACTCTTCGAACGCTTTTATGTTCGGAAAGAGAGATTGGTTTAAACACTAAGCAAAAAGTTGGAATTATGAAATTCACCAATGTAGAGACCAAAAACACGAATTGGCAAATGTAGATGTCGTAAAATGACTAAGTGGATGGTAAAAATTCATCAATGTATAGACCGATAGCATGACTCAATAAGTGTGGAAGTCGAAAAAAATGACTAAGTGTTGTATATCATCGAAATGTTGGCCGCTGTCGGGCGCTTGATACATTTTTGGATCGGTTGATTCGATCGGTTATACAATATAGCCGTTTAAGGCATTGATAACAAAAGAAATTCTTTGATCGCTAACGGATCGTGTACATATTGCGTCTTATCTAAACGAACAGCCCCCAGTTTTGAATTAAAACCTTGGGGCTTGAGGTCATCGTCGGGTTTTGAACGAGTCCTCGTTTCGAACGAGTCCCCAGTTCGAATGAAAACGAACGAGTCCCCGGTTTTGCTTTCAATCGATGTTGTCTTCGAAAGAAATCTTCAATCTTTGACTGCGCGATAGTTTTCACCGACTCCATCCCCCCTAGTGTTTGGGTGCGAAGTTTGAGTAATCGAACACTGGACCTCTCATTTCGATATTTGAAATGAATACGATGAAAGAAAAGCAACGAGAGAAAGCGTTAACGATGAAGACCACGTTAGAGTATTCGTCAGACTTATCGACCCCGATTGGAGCGTTTTGAGCTCAAGTGTTCGTTGGTGATGTTTGTCATCATTCGATTCCAACTATGCCTATCATCTAAAATTGTTAGTATCAAATAATCAATAATCAAATGTGCCCGATGGAGGGGAAATGAAAATTAAAAGAAAGGACATAATTTGATCATACGATACGGTAGCGTTTTCAGAAGTAATACTTCTTCAATTGTGTGATATTCCAATTGAAGTCGACTGGCTTGGAATCTATTGTTTCGAGCTGGTATGAGCCTTTTCCGATCACTGCTTTGACCTGATAGGGTCCTTCCCAATTTGCTCCTAGTTTGCCTTCGTTGGGTTCATCTTTCTTCGATCTTTTGATCCTTATTACATAATCACCTACATTAAAAGATCGATACCTGATTTTTTTGTTGAGGTAGTTTTCTGCTCTCTATTTCTGCGCTTGTATCCGAACTAGTGCCATATCCCTTTTTGCTTCGACCAAATCCAAGTCTATTAGAATGGCTTCTTTATTTGATTCGTCGGTGGAATGAGCGAACCGAAGACTTGGTTCGCCGACTTCCGCCAAAATCAGTGCTTCCACTCCGTAGACAAGTGAGAACAGAGTCTCTCCGGTGTTGTGTTTCACCGTTGTTCGATGAGCCCACAACGCACCTCGGAGCTCGTTCGGCTAATTGCCTTTTGACTCATCCATCCTCTTCTTTAAGTACTCAATTATTGTCTTGTTGGAAGACTCAGCTTGTTCGTTTGCGCTGGGATGATAAGGTGTTGATGCAATCCGCTTGATCCCCCATTTCTCGAAAAAAGCTGTGATTCGTCTCCCCACGAACTGTTTGCCGTTGTAACATGTGATCTCATTCGGGATTCCAAAATGACAAATGATATTCTGCTGAATGAACTTGATAACTTCCTGTTCACGAATTTTAGCCAAAGCAATTGCTTCTACCCTCTTAGAAAAATAATCTGTTAAGATTAAAATAAATTTTACCCCACCGGGCACTGTTGGAAGCGGCCCGACCAAATCCATTCCCCACTTCATGAACGGCCACAGTGATGTGACCAAATGAAGGGGCTCTGCTTGTTGGTGTATGAGGTTACCAAATCGTTGACATCTATCACACTTTCGAACGAAGTCTTTGGCATCCTCTGCGATTGTTGGCCAATAATATCCCGCTCGGATTATCTTCCGAACCAGTGATTTGCTACCGGAATGATTGCCACATTCGCCTTCATGAACTTCTCTCAACACGTAGTTTGTCCCATCTGGCCCAATGCACTTTGCTAAAGGGCCACTGAACATTCGCCTATAGAGTTGGTTATCTAAAAGGCTATATCTGCCCACTTTAGCCTGGAGCAATCGGGAAAATTTCTTGTCTTCGGTTAGAGTACCTGCCTGCAAATAGGACAAATATTTGTTCCTCCAATCCCAAGTATGGTTAACATTGTTTACCTCTTTGATGCTCCGACAGAGTGGAGATTCGAATAGATGAACCACCGTTTCATCGAGTTCTCCTTTGATCGCAGCTGCGGAACCGAGGTTGGCCAAGGCATCAGCCTCGATGTTGTCCTCCCTCGGGATCTGGGCTATCTTCCATTTCTGAAAAGAAGTTAGAAGATTTTGTACCTTATCGAGTAGTTGTTGCATCCTCGAATCTCGAACATTGAAATTCCCTTGGACTTGGTTTACCACTAGCTGGGAATCGCTTTTGATATCCAAATGTTTGATTTTCAAGTCTTTTGCGATCTTTAAACCTGCAGCGAGGGCCTCATATTTGGCCTCGTTGTTAGCTTTTGCATGTAATTTGATCGCATACCTGAGTTTTTCACCGGTAGGTGCTATCAGCAAAATTCCGAGGCCAGTTCCTTTCATCTTGGAAGCTCCATCGGTGTACATTATAGACTCCGGGGTCTGGATCTCTCATCATTAGTTCCTCTTTTTTTTGCTTCCAGAAAGATGTTGGCGCTAAAGTCTGCTACAAAATCAGCTAAAACATGAGATTTGATGGCGGTGCGAGGCTGGTAAGTGATGTCGTACTCACTCAGCTCGCCCGTCCATTTCATTAATCGACTGGAAAGATCTGGCCGATGTAAAATATTACGCAATGGGAAAGTAGTTACAACAGATAGTGAATGAAATTGGAAATACGGTCTTAATTTTCGTGCAGCAGTGACTAGTGCAAGTGCTAGTTTTTCTAGATGTGGATATCTTGTTTCTGCATCCAATAGTGTTTTACTAACATAATTGATAGGAAATTGGTTACCTCCATCCTCGCGAACGAGGACAACGCTTACAGCCACTTCGGAAACAGCCAAGTAGATCAGCAACATTTCACCTTCGACTGGTTTTGAGAGTAGTTGAGGGTTGGACAAATACTGCTTCAACTCTTTGAGGGCTAGCTTGCATTCTGATGTGCAATCAAAGCTTTTGTTTTTCCTCAGCACCGAAAAGAACTTGTGACATCGTTCAGATGACCTCGAGATAAACCTGCTGAGATAGGCTGCTCGACCGGTCAACTGCTGAACTTCTTTCACCGTTGTCAAGTGTTCTGATATGCTCTCGATCGCTTTGATGTTGTCTGGATTAGCCTCGATCCCTCTTTGCGATACAATGAATCCCAAGAACTTGCCGGATCCGACCCCGAACGCGCATTTCTCCGGGTTCAGTCTCATGTTGAACCGCCTTAGTATCGAAAACGTCTCTTCCAAATGACTCAAATGATCCTTCCTTTTTAATGACTTAGCCAACATATCATCGATGTACACTTCCATTGTTTTCCCCATCAAATCCTTAAACATGGTGGTCACTAAACGTTGATAAGTAGCTCCAGCATTTTTGAGACCGAAGGGCATAACTGTATAACAATAAGTTCCCATGTCCGTTATAAACGAAGTTTTTTCTCGATCTATTGGGTCCATCGAAAGTTGATTATAGCCTGAGTAAGCATCCAAAAAACTCAACATTTAGTGCCCTACCGTCGAATCAATCAACATATCGATGTGAGGCAGTGGGAACGAGTCTTTTGGGCAAGCTTTGTTAAGGTCGGTGTAATCGACGCATACTCTCCACTTCCCATTTTTCTTCGGCAATACAACAGTATTTGCAAGCCACTATGGATACTTAACCTCTTTGGTGATCCCATTCGTCAATAATTTATCTACTTCATTATTGATTACTTTCCTTCGGAATCCTCCATTCGGCCGTTTCTTTTGCTTTACCGGCCGATGTTTTGGATCGACATTCAATTTGTGTGTGGCAACCTTTGGATCGATCTCTATCATATCCGCGTGGGACCAAGCAAAACAATCAGAGTTATTCTTGAGAAAAGATATGATTTTTGCCCTTACTTCGGGATCCAATTTTGCTCCGACGTATATTTTTCGATCTGGTTTATCATCGAATAACATTATTTCTTCCAACACTTCTATCGTAGAATCTTCAGCTTTTTGTTTGTATGGTTCTCTAACACATGATGGAATCGGTGCGAATTCGTCTTCGACTACGGGCTCCGCTAACTGTACTCGTTGAGCACATGACGGAGTCGCAGTGAAGTCTTCGGCCACAGATTCCGCTAACTGTGATTGCTATTTTCGAACGCCATTTTTCACAGCCACTGAGTAGCACTCTCGAGAAGCCTGCTGCTCCTCTCTTATTTCACGCACTCCCCATGGAGTGGGAATTTTTACAACTTGATGTAGAGTCGATGGAACCGCTCCCATAGCATGGATCCATGGTCGACCTAGTATTACGTTGTACGCCATATCACCCTTCATTACTTGAAACAATGTATTGTTTTCAACACCTTCCGCGTATGTTTTAATTATAATTTCTCCAACGGTCACTTCACTCGAGTTGTTGAAACCCGATAACACCGTTGAACGAGGCACGATCTTGTTGTTCAACTTCAACTGTTCAACTACCCTAGAATGGATTATATTAACCGAGCTGCCGACATCGATTAACACCCTCTTTACCTCAGCATCATCAATCCTCATTGTTACCACCAGTGCATCGTGATGGGGATGAATCCTTTCATCGAAGTGGAAATCCCCGAATACAATTTCATCGTTCATGTCGTCTCGTATCCTCTTGTCTCGCATCGCATAGTTCTTTGTAGTGTAAGTCACTCCACAAACGTCATCTCCCCAGTTATGACGTTCACCGTCTATCTCGGAGTAGGAGGTTTTGGTGGTTCATCATCCTTTTTCTTATTAAAATTGTTTCGCCCCCTTTCAGTAAAAAATTCCACTAAATGTCCTTTTTGCAGTAGACTGGCTACTTCGTATCCCAATGCCTTACATTCTTCGGTTGTATGGCCAAAATCATGATGAAATGCGCACCATAGGTTTTCATCCCTTGTGTTTGGATTCGTCTTCATGCGACCTGGAAACTTCACGACCTTATCACCCATCCCTTTCAAGTGATTCACCAGATTCGGTGTCGATATGCAAAAGTTGTATTCTGTCACTTTTGGAGGCAGTGGTCGATCCTTAGAAGCCGAAGATGCATTCGACTGCCCCCTCTTCGGTTGATTCTTTGTGCTACCAGCTTCGTGGTTGTTGCTCCTCATTCGAGGGAAACTGTAGGGTTCCCATCATAGATCCCTATAGTTTCGCCTGTCATTCTCAACTCTCTGTGGTGGTGGTCGATCATATTGATGATTATATCGGGCTAGTTGCAACTCTTCTTCCTCAGCCCTAATCTTAGGTTCACACTCACGATGTAGATCATCAAAGGTCCATGCATTGATCTCCCTCAGACGATCTTTCAACTTCGCACATGCTTCCATTACATCGGTGCGCAAGTTGTTAGCAAAATTCAAACAAGCCCATCTCTCCTCGAGGTTTGGGATGTGAATCTTTTCATCGTTGAACCGCTTCACAAACTGTTTGATAGTTTCACCGGGCGTTGCTTTACATTCAAGATATTCTCTACTCTTGGCTCTATCTTTTTAGCTCCAGTATGTGCTCGAATGAACTTTGCTGACATGTCATCGAAGTCCGATATCTCGTTTTCGGGTAGCTGCAAATACCATTTCAACGCTGCCCCTTTCAGTGTTTCACAGAACTTTTTCAGACTAATTGAATTGATCTCATCCAAAGTCAAGTCGTTTGACTGAACTACAACAGAAAACATATCGATGTGATCCCTTGGATCTGTAGTTCTATTGTATCTTAAACTTTCTGGAAACTTGAAAGTTTTAGGAATAGGTAGCGGGGCTGCACTTGGTGGAAACAGACGTTTTGATATCGATTTCTTGGCGACATCGTCCGTTAGCTTTGGTACACCTGGAAATTTTTCCATAAATGACTTTATCTCGCTAATTTTCTTATCCACTGTATCGTTTAGCAACGTCTGCATCGTAGCCAATATCCTTACTTCTGTCGTAACGGAGGTCGGAGCTCCCATAGCTACGGCGGCCGTACCCGATCCTCCAGATCCGACCCCCGTTGCAAGTCCCCCTATTACGGCGCCCTGAGGAACCGAAGGCGGAATGCTTGCGGGAGATGTGATCGGGGAGGTGGGCGCTCTATTTTCCGATAGAGCTAGACAGAATCTTCAATTGTTCCTGTATCATATCGAATTGCGCATCATGCCTTCTCAGATACGCCATCAAGGCCATGTTCGTATCTATTGACTCAATTTCTACCGTGGGTTCCTTACCGGGTCGCTATCCTTGAGGCGCGTTCAATCGTGAACCAGCAGGAATATCATCTTGAATCGGATCCTGCTCGTGATTGGTTGACTCATCGGCCGCTTCAACATTGGTCGGAACATGAACCCCGTCACTGGGATTGAGCTGTTGTTGACCGTTCAAAGTGGTGGTAGCCTCGATATTACGTTCATCTGCCATCGTAAGATAGAAAAAGCAAACGTAAGTAGTATCAAACGATTCAAATTTCGGAACAAATCGATTGCCTAGACCCCACGGTGGGCGCCAAATTGTATTTCCTAAAAACGTATTTCAGGTATTACAATTAAAATATTTTTAGTTGAGTCTTAGGCGATCGTTTTATATCTCAATTTGATTTATTGATGAGCAATTTACGTCGATAAGTGGTCGGTTTTATGGATCTTAATTCAAAAATAATACAAGTAGCAAATTCGAAGGAACAGAATAACAAGTTCGGTTAAACTATGCGGAAGTTCAATTCGAAGACAGTTATGATGCAAGTCCAAATCAAATATTGATACGATCGAGTATGAAATTTAAAGACAGGTTCACAAAATACGCCGAAAAACTAAACGAGCACAGGCAGTCGAATTTATATGATTCCGATCACAGCTGACGATATTATTTTTACTCGATATCAAATAAGCGATTTCAACAGGATTCGATGAGCAAGATTATGACAGATTATTGATGGCAAACATGCAATACTATATGGCAGCCGATGATAGTTTTGAATGAAATGATAGACTGGCTAAGAAATTTGGCGCCACCCTAACCAAGGGGCCATTGACCTGATACACTCGACTACCCGAAGGGTCTATTTAATCATCCGCTTAGATGCATGACTTGTTTGTGAAGACACACTTTGGTGCCTATAAATGTGATAAGAGATTGGAAGACATATTTGAGATCGGGCAAAGGGATGGCGAATTGCTTAGGGATTATCTGAAAATGTTCAATAAGGGACAAATGACACTCCGAATGGTGCCGGGCAACACATCGACCGTAGCATTCACCAAAAGCTGAACCTCAGGGGTTCGACAGCCACCAGGAGTTATAGAAGAGTCTATCAAAGCATCCTAAAAAGACGTGGAATGAGGTTTTCTATCGATACAACTACAAGCTCAGAATTGAAACGACATGGTAAGGTCACTCGAGAGGATCGACGGGAGGTCAGGTAAGCGTGACTCGATCAAGGATGATAGGTCTGATTATTGCAGGTCAAAAAACATGAGAATCCCGTTCAGAAATGCTGAGGCTGGTAGACAGGGACAATGATGCCCAAATGCCAAGTTCCCGCGGAACAGGAAATCCTCGCGCTCTGGGAAAATGCTTGAGCCTAGAAGATTCGAAAACCTTTATCTTCGCATGAATGAAATCGACTTAGTGAAACCCACTTCAAGGTATTGAGTCAGTTGGTCCATTGGCCCAAGGATATGAAAATCGACAAAGCAAGAGGAACCAGTCAATTTATCGTGAAATCTACCGAGATCATTACCATGATAATGCTAGCAGCAAGGCACTCATGCTCTAGGTATCCCATCTCCTGTGTAAGAGTCATCTTAAGAAACTGTTGTCAGATAAGGGAAAACAAATGTACGTACGTAATAGGGGCAAAGAGTAGCTTCTAGAGCCACCCGAGATTAAAAGGTCGATCAACATGATAATGGAGGCCCTGGAGTCACAAACAGGATGGTCAAAAGCATACTGGTTTGCAAAGACAACAAGGATGGAAAGAAAGAGGTCTCATGACGATATGGTAGTTTTCTATAGCGAGGATAATAAAGACTTCTTTCCCCACTCCATGTAACTTTGGTTGTTACCTTGAGAAAAAGAGATTCAGAGGTAATCCACGTCATCATTGATGCTAGCAGCGCATTAAACATTATTAGGATGGAAGTGGTGTAAGCCAAGCAGGTAATGGACCAGATAGTCCCAAGCTCGAAACACTGTCCGATTTCAATAATTCAAGCTAGAGTTTGGTTGGTGAAATTATCCTACCAGTTTACGCGCCTGGAGTGGATAAGCCTATATCTTTCCAATTAATGACAGGTAACATCTACCTTCAACCCTTCATTAGGTGGACCCAACTAAGTAAGATATAAACAAAATTCGAAGAGAATAAAAGGATACCGATGAAGTGTTATACGGCTGCTTTCACAAGTGCGGCCGAAACGGAGGGCAAATAGTAATTATAAAAATTGGGGCTGCTCTAGTCCCCGAGATCACCATTGGACTAGAAGAACCAGAAGGGGCGAAACCCGATGAATCACCAGACGTCATCTACCACCAGATCTAAGGGAAATCTCGCTAGCTACCGTGGATGAGTTGGATCCTTTAGTTTTTGACGAAGGAGCTCCTAAAAGTAAGTGTTATGTATGCTTAAAGTTGACACCCGAGGTCTAAGGCGAATTCGCCAACTTTCTGCGGTTCTGAGGAACCACTTTTGGGTAGACACATACGGATATGCCAGGAATCCCTCCTGAGGTTGTCAAACACAAGTTGAATGTCAACCCCTCCTTCAAAACTGTCAAATAGAATAGACGATCAATTAGTTGCAAGAAGAATCACGCAATTCAAGAGAAAGTTGAGAAGTTGTTGAATAACGGGTCTATCCAAAATATGTTATTTGAAGTGGCTCTCCAACGTGGTGATGGTTCCAAAAAAGAATGGCAAGTGGAGAATGTGCATAGACTTCAGTGATTTGAACAAAGTGTAACGGAGGATTATTCCCTCTGCCAAACATCGATCATCTTATCGATGTGACGTCGGGGCATGAGATTCTTAGTTTTCTGGACGTCTACTCAGAGTATAATCAAATCCTCGTGGATTGGGGCGATCAGAGAAAACATCAATCATCATGGAATGATGGAATTTTTGTTATTGAGTGATGCTGTTCGGTCTTAAGAATGTTGCCACTGACCAGCGGCTGGTAAATTCACTATTCGACGATCAAATTAGGAAGACGAAAGAAGTCTATATCGATGACATGCTGGTAAAGTCTGAGTTTTCCAAGGATCACGTTGAACACGTAAAAATTTCATTCAACATCTTGGATAAGATCAACATAAAGCTTATCCTTGAGAAGTGAGCTTTTGGAGTATAATCGAAAAAGTTCCTAGGCTTCATCGTTTCAAATTAGGGGATTAAAATGAACCCGATGTCAAATAAAGACGATCGAGAGAATATCGCAAGTGCTTAAAAGTGAGCCTAAAGTCAAGAGGCTCAATGGTTATATCTCCGCACTAAGCAGGTTCAAATCACGATAATATAAGGGATTCGAATGGAAGAAGCAGTGTCGACAAGCAGTTCAGGACCTGAAGAGGTACTTGTCAAACCCTCTGTTGTTGTCCAAGCCAAGTGACGTGAAGCAACTCTTATTATACATTGTGGTCTTAGAGGTGGCAGTAAGTGCCGTACTTGTATATGAGGAGAAAAAGCCTAGTCTCTTTTTAATTATATTAGTGAATCTTTGCAGGAGGCTGAAACTTGATACAAGCTGTTGGAGAAGGTAGCTATAGCCCTGATCACAGTTACGCGCAAGTTGCGGCCGTATTTTCAAAGCCACCGATAATGGTGGTAATGTGTTTACCGCCAAGGAATATTTTACACTCTTATCGAGGCGTTTGACCAAATAGGCAGTCGACTCGAGAAAACATGACATTATTTACTAGCCACATACGGCCATAAAGTCTCAAGTGTTAGTAGATTTCACAGCAAACTTAAGTACTGATGTACTTCCAAAGGTCGAAAGTGAATTGGCCGTCATAGATGGTGCAACGCTCGGGTCATGGACGATCTTTATAGACATACCATAGAACATCAAAGGAGCCGAGCTTGATTAGTCATCCCCGTAGGAAAAATGATATGCAAAGTGATAAGGTAACCTTTTGTTACGAACAATGAAGTAGAATATGAGGCCGTAATTTACAGCCTTGAGCTCGCTTATGAGTATTGTGCGAGAGAGGTGTTCCTCATGAGTGATTCTTAGCTGGTAGTTAAGCAAGTGAATGGAGCATTCACGGGAAAAGATGCATGAAAATAGGGGTATGGCAAGAATAGAGCTTATTCTGAAGAGGTTCCAAAAGTGGGAAATCGCACAGTCCTGAAGGAGGAAATACAGACGCGGATGCTCAAGCTAGTTTGGTCATATCAGCAGATGTAAGCCCAAAAAGCCCAGATGCGGTGATACAACCGACACACTCTATTTTTTGGCATCAGGAGGTGATGACAACGAGGTTGGTTTCGATTTGCATAATGCATTAGTGGAGTATCTAGAAAGTAGGAAGTTAAGGGCCGGTTATTGTCTTCTCCACGAATAATTGTATCGATGAATGTTCAAGGGACCACTAGCCAAGTGCTTCGGTCCATCTCAAACTAACTACACGATACAGGAACCATTGGGAGGAAGATCTCTGGCTAGAAAGCTGATCACAACATGTTATCAATTGCCTTGAATAGAAAATAATTCAGAGAAATCTGGTATGTGTTGCCACAACTGCCAGTTGTTTGCGCACATGTTGCCTTAACCGGCCTAGTAGATGCACTTGGTTGTAGCCCCTTGGCCTTTCATGAATTGAGGAATTGACATTGTAGGGTCGTTTCCCGTCATGCCCAGAGGCATAAATTTCTTGCTCGTTCGGATAGGTTATTTTACTAAGTGGGTAGAAGCGGCCACTTATTCCTAAATAAGAGAGTAGGAGGTAATTAAGCTAATCTGGAGAACCATTTTGTGCCGGTTTGGGGTACCCACTGAAATCACTTGTGATAATGGGTCTCAGTTCATGGGATTAGAGGTCGTAAAATTCTTGAAAGGCTGAAGATCAAGAGGATTACATCAACGTCCTATCATCCAGTGGCAAACGGACAGGCTGAATTCTCAAATAGAACTATCATTGATTTCCTTGAGAAGCATCTCAAAAGTAGTAAAGGTAGATGGCCAGAGGAGTTGACAAGAGTTCTATAAGGGTATCGAATGGCTACATAGATGAGTATTGGGGAAACTCTTTCCTCTTTGGTGTACGGCTCGGAAGAAATTGTACCAGTGGAGATAGGCGAGCAGCTTACATCAGATACGGACTACCGAGCAGTCGAACAACAAAGCCTTGGCAGTTAGCCGTAATTTATTGGATGAGTGACAGGAGCTCGCGGCCAAGCGATTGGAAGTGCAAAAACAACGAGTGGAGAACTTTTATAACAAGAGAGCGAACCTTAATTCGTTCAAAGTGGCCAACCTCATGCTCAGAAAAGTAGTCCAAAACATAAGGAATATTAATTAAATCAAGTTAGGCCCGAGCTGGGAAGGACCCTACAAAATCAAAGGGGTTGCAGGCAAAGGAGCCTACATGCTCGAAGGCATGGAAGGCGCTACCGTATTAAGTAATTGGAACATGGTGTGGCTAAAAAAGTACCACCTCTAAGCCTCAGAGCCAATCCATCCGAATCATTCTCCTATTGATTTGAATGCTTGGGGAGAAGAGGCTGGACAGCTTGTAATATTGGACATGTTGTCCCTTAGCTCGCTGTTTTCCATCAAAAATACATTTATTCGTAGTTGCTGTCGGACCCACAGTCTTTGTTTTATAAGATTACGTTTATTCATTGTTGTTAACGGACCCAACGTCCTCTTTTTTCAAAAATATCTTTATTCATTGTCGTTATCAGACCCAACGTCTCCCTTTTTTTAAAGAATACGTTTATTCATTATAATTATCAGACCCGTCATCCTCGTTTTAATAAGACTAATATTCTACTTAGTCAGTTTTTGTATATTGAACTCCTCAATTGAATAAGTGAGTTATCATTCTTGTAAAAGTTTGAATTAAAACTTGAGGAGACGTCCAAAAATGTTGCTAAGGGAAAAACATAAAAATAAACATAAATGAACTCAAACACATCAAATAAAAGGTTATTTATTTCATAAAACATAAGCACGCAGGCTACAGATTACAAAAGGCGACTCAGGCTCAGGGATTACTACAAGGATTGGCTACGTCTATGAGAGCCCATTGGAGAAAGTGATGTTGGGGGGAATTGAGTCTGACGTTCGAAGACCAGCACGCGCGCCCATCATTTGGGAAGAAGTCCATTCTCCAATCAAAGGATTTGAGTTACCTTCCTCGACACCGCCATCAGGCGCACCATCTTCCTCCTTGACTTAGTCTTTCTGAGGATCTCTATCGTCACCTCCATCGTCAAAGTTGTTCTACTCAATGCCCCCTTGGCCTCATTAACATCATGCTTGAGCCCAAGTCATTCTTCTGCTTCGTCCACCACAGCATGCATAACATCGATCTCTGCAACCAAGTCAAAATTGGGAGTATCCTGAACTTGCTTCAAAGTCGCTAAAGTAATGGCCATGATCGTCCAGTCAAGCTTGGTTTTATATATGTTCCAAAAGACTCAAATACTGGAAGCTGTCACAAGAGCTTCCGAAGTAGATAAAGTCAACCCTTTACTGATCGCTCTTGGATCTCAAGGGGTCATGCTCAGGACTCAGCTGGATACACTCCTTCTCAAGTCGCCCATTAGCCTGCCGGAGCTCAGTCGCTCTCTGCTCAACCTCACTCATGCCCTACAAAATACAAGTAAGTTGTTACACCTGACTCTCTAATTATACCGTCATACGAGCAGTGCCAAGGCTAGTCATTGTCTCGGCAACGAGCTTGTCCTATAGAGACATTACAAGCTTATGGATTTGCTCAACTGACTCAGCCGTCATCACATCCTTGGCGCGCTAAAGCCCGTCAATATAGATCCTTTGTTGGTGAGATTGGGCATTGGGCATCAAGCTAAGCCTGTATCTGGGCCCTCTCATCAAGTTTCCTTTGCGTGTCTATGGCCAACGGGTGCATGCTATCAATGGTAGCCTTACAATGGAATTCTTCTCATGAAGACACTCCAACTCTTCCTCAAGGGCGAAACAGTTAAATTTATAATAGGGTCACAAGCAATATGGAAAAATATGAAGAAAAGTAAGTAAAAGCTGAAGAATAAATAATAGTGCAGAAAAAGTAAGTAATTGTATTCTTTGAAAATAGTCGGATTCTGTGTGAATCGCTTGATTGTACAATATAATGTAAGGAGAGGTATTTATAGCTATGATTTACCCAGTCCTAATTATTGTAAAATACAATGACTAATAAGGGAGTGGGCTTATTTACTTAAGGTGGTGGTATATACTAACCCTAACTAGGAGACTGTAAAACCTAAGGTGGTGAGATGTATACCTTACGTCCAAAGGCTCGTGCTGGCTTAGTGGTTGTGGCTTAAGGAGCAGGCTTGTATCCTCTGCGCCAGGTGACTTGTAAGATAAGTCTAATCTCTCCAGCTGGACCCGTATCCCCGTAATCATAGGTGGTGTATTTGTACCCACACAGTCAGTCCCCCCCCACTTTCTGAGTACTGACATAAGCAGTCACGAAGTGAAAGAGGCAAGCAAAAGAGATATGTGAAAAGATATCTCACTAACTTCTTGAAACTCGCAGTCTCTATGATCGAGATAAACACTTAATTTCTTCTAAAAACCTATGTGTCTTCATCTGATTGGTTGCTATCAATTCTATATTTCTTTCCCATGATCACCTTTTACTGTGCCAAATCGTCTCATATCTCTACGCCATAATTACATTTACCATTTCGTGCTCCATCCTAATCCCATTCTGCCTATAAAAGGGGCTTCATAGTAGATGGAAATTATAAGCCTTTTTAGAAAACATATTTTCTCCTTCAAAGCTTTCCATGAAAGACGAATTCTTCTTCTTCTGAAATATTTTCTTTTGATCCTAGCTTGATATTCTCAGAGGAACTCCTTCATTCAGAATAAATGGTGCTTAAGAAAAATGTAAACAAAGAAATTTCCACAAGTTTCTTTCTTCGTTCCTCCATCCATGATAGGATTAACGGAGTCGTACGAGTTATGAAGTTTGATCGGGATCCTAATGATGTTCTTGGGGATGTCTTCTTTATGGCATGTGTACTGATTATGGTGTGCTTATTTTCTAACGCAACGGTTGTTGTGATATTCCTCTTGTCATACGAAGTCAGGACACTTAGCTTTTTCAGCTATCATGAGGCTTCTCTTTTAGGATGCCTTCGGCGTACTAGTGGCTTGTTTGATGGTGTTGGGTTTATGCTCCATTATCTGGCTCCGTTCCTTGGCAGCAAGAAGATTCACCCTTACACCATCAGCAGATTAAGGTGTCACCAAGCCTTAAATCCACTAGGGACTCAAGGTTATCACCTAGTTCGGCTGATTCAGTTGGATTGCTATTGTGATGTCTCCTCGGCTGCTGGCTGTAGACTGCCTGGGGAGGAACTCCTCTCATGCGTAGGTTCCCAACTCAAGCCCTCTCCTCTTCAAAGAGTTCCCAATAGTTCTTGAAGATCACTGGGGTTATGCACTCCCGTTTGGTCAATAGAGGTTGAAGAATCTTCGAGCTCTTTCCTCAAGATGGGAGAAAGGCCAGCCCGTACTAAGACGTTTTCGAAGTCCTCCGGTTGGGACGAGATGCTATGACTTGTGTTCAGGTGTTGGCAGTATCACTGGCCGTGTACTAAAGAATGCTTAGGCCGATATATCTCCTGGTAGGAGCTTCACTCCTGACCATGGTATTCAAAAATTTTGCCTTCTGGATGTCAGGAAATATTTTTGGAACGCTTGCTAAACATGAGCTACAATTTAGATGAGGGATTTCTAGCCATGCTAAATTCAGAGAACCTTGCAGGCCTAGCAATTTGAGAACTTTTTAGTTTCTTAAGAACACTCGTAACGAATGATATTGTATTCGAAAGAACTTGATTGTATATTGTAAGCCTATGGGCCTTTGATATTAATAAAAATGGACGTTTCACCAATTTTTTGTGCGTACTTGTGTAGTTACTTGTAGTGTAGTCAAGCGGCATTATTTGGGTTCTTTTATGGGTGTTTGTCTTTAAAAGAGAAATGTACGCTTATTGGACACTGTTTCACGCATCAGCAAGTGATGGCTTATATTGCGTCTGCGACAGACGACTTTTAGGGCAACGTCCAGGCCCACAAAGGGACGTCTTTAGCTCGTTGTATATAACGGGCCATTTTTGTGTTCAATCTAGAATGGCTATACTTGTCTAATCGAGTGCTTAAGTCTTAAATGACACGATGCAGGTGGGCGTCCCCACTGACATATAGGTGTAAGTATTGAATGACGATTTCAACTTACGAATAATGTCTGGTGGCTTAACAAGAAGTGATATAGTTTCAAGCGAGTAGTTTACTCTACTTTTATAATGAAAAATGAGTGTATTACTTCAACTCAAATATGTTGGAGCTATGAATGTTTGGATCGTAGATGGATCTGAGTGTAAAACTGGCTAAAGTAGAATAGTAGTTATATTGATATAGAGGGCGCGGAGCCAATACAAGTATAGCAAACTTTAAATAATAACAACGGGGATAGTTGCCCGTTAAGAATAATAATAAAACAAAGAACATAAATGGAGAAAATACGTGTCTTGAGTATATCGGCCTACTTGACCTTTCAAGAGTAGTATTTCCTAAGCCAGGTGATAGCTATTCCTTTCTTGTCTTTGGATGCGTTCATCTTCCTAATAGCGTTGTCTTGTGCATGACGAAGGCTTGGCTTCCCAGAGGTTCTGAAGTGCTCTCAAAAGATCATTCGTTAGCTGGTGCTGGCCCTATGATGCAATCTGGATTGGCGCTCATGACATTACCCGATTTAGAGTTGACCTCAAAAGCTTGGAATGCTTCAAGAGTGCTTGGAAGCCAATGCGATCGCATTATCTCAAGCGCATTCACGAAGAAGGGTGTTCCAGACAACTTTGATAATTGGTGGAAGTAGACTTTTAGTCTTTTTGTCATAACTAGCTTTACGGCTATATAAGTAATTGGTAATTTTAATTAAGCCCTAGTATAAATAGTTTATGTTGTCTTCATTTTGAAATTAGACTATGTTGAATTGTTAAAACTCTTTGAGAGAGATTATGGCTAGGGCATTGTTGCTTCTAAACTTCCATGAACTTGCAAGAGGTATTCAATCCTCTTGAGGGTTTGTTTAGACTAGGTGCCCCTTTTATTTGAAATCTAAGGAGAGGTGTTGGTTTGAGTCCAATATTGCTTCTAATTTCTTAAATTTGGTGTCTATCTTCTATCCTTTTAAATTTCTTGTTTGTTCTTTCCATTCTTAGATTATAGGATCATATCATTTGGTATCAGAACTTAAACCGGTGTTTGTTTTTACAAACACTGTCTAGATTTTGATTTTTTAAATTTGAAAATCCAAAAAAAAAAAATAATAGAAAAATAGAAAAATTAATTTGTGGTTGTTGTTTGGATTCCTTTTGAGATTGAAAATTGTTCTTTATTATTGTTATAGCTTGGTGGCTGATTTGTGACTTGTTTGGGGTTTCTTTATTGAAGAACTCAATTGTGATCTTGAAAGCTTGACGAACAAGAAAGTGGGTTTTTTAAATTTGGGGTCGTTTGATGCGAAAATTATGTGGGGTATTGATCTATTGGAGTTTGTGAAAGTTTGGATGTTGTTGTTTGGGATTTGGTCTTGAAAAGAAGTGAAGGAAATCCAAAAACCTCCATTGTTGAAGCTTGAGTTCAAACTTAAAGAAACTTGAAAGTGGGTCTTGATGATCTCATGAGTTTTTCACAAAATTGGTGTTGGGGGTTTGATTCTTGTGTTATTAGGAGCTTGTGGTTGAAATTATAACAATTTTGGTGAAGTTTTTGATTGGGGTTGTGGATCAAAGTGCCTAAATTTTGAAGAACATACATGAAGGTGCAAGAACAAGAAGAACATTGAAAATTATTCAGATTTTGCACGACCAGTCCCCCTTCCGACATAGTTGAGAAATTGTCCCCATTGACGCATAGCCACTTGTTTCATAATCAGTTCAGAAAATATCCAGATTTGGCAAGTCATTTTGAGTCCTAGACATTTGCATAGGTAGTCCACATCTGGGGTAGAATTGCAGAAGTGGTCATTTGACGGATAGCCACCTGGAGCGATATCCTTTGACGGTAGCCATTTTTTGTTGAATAGAACATTGCTGCCCTGTTTAAAAACAGCCACCTGAGGTGATATTCTTTGACCCGATAGCCACTTTTGCTGAATTGATTTCATGGCTGCCCCATTTTTAATTTAGCCATTCCTATTTGTTTTCTTAGTCTTTTCATGTTTATTCCTAGCTAGATTAACATTAGTATTAGTTCATACTAGTGTTGTCTAATTATTTTTGTCCATATTTCATTTCGTGTCAATCTCTTTCGTGTTTTTCTCCTTTTAGTTTCGTTGTGTGCTTTTTTGATTCCTAGTCCGTTAGTATGTCTTTTGTCCTTCCTTGTGTAAACATAAATTCTATTCTACTCCGAATTGGTTTGGTACTCTTGTCAAGTATCCTTGGGTTAATTTGGAAGCAACATTAGCCAAAGCCAAATAGTGGAAAAAGGCTTGAGTGGTGAGATCATTAGAGTGTGATCATAAAAGCCTTGACCTTGAGTGTATACACGAGCGAAAAAATTATTTAGTGCTATCTTTCGAGTGATACACGTGAGGGAGTGAGTTGTGAGGTCCTATTTTCACTAACCAATTCTATTGTTTTAAAGTCTTTTCTTGTAGGTACCATGTCTCTTTGGGAATGTGACTCAAACAATGAGATAGAAATGATAACAAAAAATTTGTTTGGTTGCTTTGGAGAGGTGTGAAAACTCATTGGAGGAGTTATGTGAGGGCCTAAAACTATTATACTACAAGATTGTGAGAAGTGAGGGAGATAAGAGTGACAACTCAAGAGAGGAAAAATGAGAGTTTGAGTTGAGTGAAGTGAGTGAGTTGTCACAAGAAAAGAGAGAAGAATTTGAAAATGAAATGAGAGAAAAGAAAGAGGGAAAACAAAAGAGTGAGGGTGAGGATTTTCCTTATTCTAACAATTCTAACCTTTCTTCTTTCTCTAGTTGTTTTGAGCATTTTGAAGGTACCTTTAGAGATGCTAAATTGGGGAATCCTTCCTTGGAAGTAGTTCCATGCCTTGAAGAAAAAGAGGAGATCAAAGTGAAGTATCCAAATGAACAAGTGAGCTTAAATTTGAGAAGCCAAGGTAAAGAAGAATCTTTAGGTGTGCTACAAGGTAACAAAGCTAATGCTAACTCTTGTTTTCCTTTGGGTGAGTTTGATAGAGACTTGAGTATGGTTGATAGCTTTACTTTTTGTGAAATAAAAGATTCTTTATCTTACATTTATGATAGTGGTTATGAGCATTTGTAAAAATAAAATTGATGGATTTTGTATGTGTGAATTATTGCCTACTAGTGATGTGCAAATGGATGAGCTTGAACAAAGTGATTTTTGGTTTTACACTCCCCCTTTGTTTGATAAATATGAAAATGAATTGCTTGATCTTTATGTGGTAACATTTGATAGCATTCTTGATTGTGGTAGAAATTTGTGTCAAGTGGAACATAGTGTTGGAATGAAAAGTGTGCACTTACTTGGAGGGAGTGAAATGGTTGATGAATTTCCTTGAATGAAATTGAATTAGCTTCCTTTGTGATTAAAATTGATGAAACATGTTATGAGTTGTTATGTGAGTGTACACTTGAAAAGGTGAATCGTTCTTTGGATTGTCCTAGTTGTGACCTTGTGCTTGATAGAGATTCTAGTTTAGAAAGAGGACTTAAGTGTATGGACACTATTGATGATGTTTCTTTTATTGACATTGTGTTTTTGAAAGGTTTGCAATTGATGAAAATTGTAAGTCAGTGCTTAAGGAGTGCATAACTTGTGAAAATAACCCTTGTGACTTGCTTGAGAATGATAATTTTGTGGATGTTAGCAAGAAAACTCCTAAAATGTTTGTTGAAATCTTGTCTAATATTTGGAAGTCCTCCAAAGGTGAAGAATGTTCCTTAAAGAAGGAGGGAGGCACTAGTGATAGTAGTGGTAAAGTGGGAGATACTAGCTTTAGTGTCAATTTCTTTACTTTCTATATTCCTAGTTTTGAGCATGCATTTGAGATAGAATTGGCTAAAGTTTCCAATACAAAGAATGCAAAATTGTCAATGGAGGTTCGACATGAGTTGAATGAGCTTGAAAGTGAAAACTCTTTTGTGATTGAACTTGCTCATTGTTGCTTTTCTAGCCGAGTTTTTGATGTTGGAATTGGAAAAATATTCTTTATGGATGATTTTGATACTTGGCTATATCATAAGAGTGTGCACTTTGAGCATGAGTGGGTGAGTTTTGTTCCATCCTCTTTGTTGTGTAGTGCTTGGAATATTGTTGAGTTGTTACTCATTCGCGTCAGGGTTTTGCAAGGTACAAATTCGAGGACGAATTCCTTTAAAGAAGGAGGGAATGATGCGATACGGATCGACGCTCATGACATTAGCGGATTTAGAGTTGACCTCAAAAGCTTAGAATACTTCAAAAGGGTTTGGAAGCCAATGAGATCGCGTTATCTCAAGCGCATTCGCGAAGAAGGGAGTTCCAGACAGCTTTGATAATTAGTGGAAGTAGACTTTTAGTCTTTTTGTCATAACTAGCTCTAGGGCTATTTAAGTAATTGTTAGTTTTAATTAAGCCCTAGTATAAATAGTTTATGTTGTCTTCATTTTGAGATTAGACTATATTGAATTGTGAAAACTCTTTGAGAAAGATTATGGCTAGGCCATTGTTGCTTCGAAACTTTTATGAACTTGCAAGAGGTATTCAATCCTCTTGAGGGTTTGTTTAGACTAGTTGCCTCTTTTATTTGAAATCTAAGGAGAGGTGTTGGTTTGAGTCCAACACTGCTTCCAATTTCTTAAATTTGGTGTCTATCTTCTATCTTTTTAAATTTCTTATTTGTTCTTTCCATTCTTAGATTATAGGATCATATCACCCTAGGTGCATAACCTGTGAGCTGCTAACCGTTTGATGATATAGCTCTCTATTGATCAGAAACTATTGAGCTGCCTATTTTACAACTGAATGCTTTCCTCTATGCCTTCAGGGAGTGTTCCGTTGTCCAAATATTCAATTAATGCAAGACGCCACTCTGAGACGGGTCATGTGTTAGGAACTTCAAGGTTAATCAGGTCTGCATAAGCTAGCTCGATCCCCGTCTTCAATCTGCCAAAATTTTCGTTTGCACCAGCCGCTAAACTTGCTTGTACATCGGCCTTTGTGCTCTCCTTCCAGTGAATAAGCTTCCACTGGTGAAATTCTTTCAGAAGGGCCTCTACTTTGGCTAAGCATTCCGGCGCACAAACGTCCTTAACTGTGAAGACTCCATTTATCTCATCAGCTACCAACTGGGAGCCGCTGTGGAGACTGATCTCCCTAGTCCCCAATATGTAGGCTTATTCAAAAGCTTGAATTACGACTTCATATTCTACCTCGATGTGCATAGACAACATACATTTTACAGTATTGCAAAAAATCTTCCCAGTTGGTGATTTAGTCCATAGATCGTTGTCAATTCGTTCATCTACTAACACTACATCCATATGGATTACCCACTGTCCGGGGCCGATCACCTCGGCGTACTTCATCATCTCCTCTGCCTCTAGCATCATTTCCGTACTAAAATCCATAGCGAAGTCTGCCAAGACTTGTGATTTAATGGTCGTGCGCGGCTGATAAATAATATTGTATTCTCCCAATTCTACAGCCCATTTTATTAATCTCTTTGAGTGCCCAGGTTTAGACAGAATGTTCTGTAACATGATGGAAGAAACCACACAGACCATCTGATCCAGAAAATACGACTGCAACTCCTGGGTAGCCATCACCATCGCTGCCACTAGCTGGACTGGTAATGGAAGGTGTGTTTCCACTCCCAAGAGCCCCTTACTAGCATACCGTACGGGAAGTTGTGTTTCACCCTCTTCTCGTGTGAGGATTGTATTCCATGCTATTTATGAGATTGCGACGTACGTCAATAGACTCTCCCCTCGGACGGGTTCGGTTACTATTGGGGGTTTTATAAGGTTCAGCTTCACTCCTATCAGTACTTGGCAGTAGAGTATTTGTCATTCAGGGTCTTCATATTTTACCAACACTTCAGAGACTTGATACCACAGTTCTGCAGCTCGAGTAACTAAATTGCTCATTGCGGAAACCTGCACTCTGAGTTCTGCTACTTTTGCTCTGGCCCTTCGCTCGATGGATGTTCCCATAGCAGCTCTTCTCAAACCATGTTTACCTCAGTGTTCAGGCTGGCACCGGTATCCACATCAAGTGCTGAAATTTCTATGAGCAACGATTGTTCGCCTCGTACTTCGCTAATTCCAAATGGCGAGGGTATCTAAACACTTGATGAAGTGTTGAGGATATTCCCCTTACTCTATGTATCCAGGGTCTTCCCATGATTACATAGTATGAGAGGTTGCAAGCCATTACCTGAAAAAGTATAGTGTTGATCACGTCAAGTATGAAAACCGGCAGAGCTATTTTCTCGATAGGCTTTTCGTTCATATTGTTAAAGCTGGTTACTCTGAAGGAACTTGGGGTTATCCGGCGCTATATACCTATTTTTTTCTGTCTCCCATCAAATGATATTGATACCACTTCTTGGATCGATTAGAGCATGCTTGATTTGGGAGCCAAGCACCTTGATTGAGATAGTGAGACCTTCTTGGTGGGGGCCTACCTCATCTTTCGAACTAAACATGATCTGGCTGGTGGATGGTTCCCGTATTGTTTTCCTCCAAGCTTTATCGATATCGAGCATAGTGAAGATCGCGTTGAAACTCCTCATGTCCTTTGAATCGGACACCCTAGATTGTTTCGCCCCTTCTGCTGTTATGTCTTTAAGGTGTCCCTTTTTCATTGAGTGTTCAATCTCGAGCATTAAAGCTATACTTGATTATAGCTTGGCCGTTGCTCTGATTAAAATCGCAGTAAGCTGATGAGTTCTTCCCAACCGTGCTCTTGATGGTGGGTGGAAGTGCACTGTAGAACCTAGCTTCCCAAGGTGACTAGTTCTACTGCATTTACCCACAACCCAAATCTTTGAAGCTGCGCTGTTCTAGACCTTTTTTGTCCAGCGGTCCGGTTTGTACCGGCACCGGACTGGTGCAAACCGGGCCAATAAACCAAATTTCCAGACGACCCGTCCCCCGACCCGTCACCCCCAATTTGAGCCGACCAAACCAGATAAAAATGGACGTGAACCGATTCGGTCTGGATAGGAACCGGACCGGACCAGACCGGAAAAAAAAACTGTAGGCTGCTTGGAATATAGCCGTTGGCAACGGCTCTTTTCACCAACAGCCGTTGGCCAACAGCGAAAAATGGCTTTTTTTTGCTCCCCCACCCCCATAAGCGCCCCCATACCCCCAACCTATTTTTTTCATAAATACCATAATTTTTTATCAATTTATTCATAATTTTTCTAATATTCTCTCTAAATATCTCTCAATCTCTCTTATTTCTACAAAGGCTATTCGCTAAATAATTCAAAATTTCTCTCACAAAAAGGGTTTAAGTTCTAAATTCCATTACAAAAAATATTTGGAGTGGAGTGGAAAATAGTTCGGTGCAGTTCCGGTCAAGTTTCAACTTTTACTTATAAGTTCTAAGTTCTAAGTTCTAACGTGACATCAAGTAACTCGTTCTTACTTCTTATTATCTATTCTAATTTTTTTGCAATATTATTTTAGCATATACACATATTTTAGTAATTTATTTGTTTGCTTTACTTATAATAATATCTGGAGTGTGGAGAGCACTTACTGGGCGTACGGGTAGCGGTCGTAGATCATGTGCTAACCGGGGGGGGGGGGGGGGGTGTGATAGACGTAGTCGTGCTCTAGGTTAAACACCAATTGGTAGATCTAACGCTCCTGCTCATCTAGATGATTTTACTCAGGAAGATGACACGCAATTTTATCATGATGTAGATTTTGATCACCCACTAGATAATGATATGTTAGAGGCACAATATCAAGAAAATACCGAAGGGGTTAATTTAGATGATGAAACACCTATTAGTCAATTTCATGGTGAACCTGAAGAAACTGAATCTGAATTACTACCTATGCCTCCTAGTAGAGAACCAGCTATACGACTGGACAGATCGGATCTGT
Source organism: Petunia axillaris subsp. axillaris (assembly GCA_029990575.1). NCBI lineage: Eukaryota > Viridiplantae > Streptophyta > Magnoliopsida > Solanales > Solanaceae > Petunia > Petunia axillaris. Next base: position 131,713,325 of record JARKNS010000003.1, on the reverse strand, counting down.
GGAAATTTATAACTATAAATGTTCCGGCCCAGAGCGCTAAATGTAATCTTTGGAAAAAATTTTGGGGTTTTAAAACCGGCAAGCATCATGGTGGGACAGGGAAGTTGAGAACACAGTTAGAAAACCATCATAAGGAAGAATGGGAAAAGAGGTCGGGTGGCACTCTATTAGGGAACAGAATGGCTCCATCTCAAGGTAGTTGAGTTCAACAGAAAATTAACCCAGTGTCGGGGTGGCTTATGCATTATGATAAGAAGAAAGATAAGGAACAAATGGCCAAAATTATTGCGATAGAATGCTTACCTTTTACATTTTCTTCTTGTATGGTTTTGTTTGTTATATTCAAATCGTATATAATCCATCATTTCAAGGTTTTCCAAAAAATATGGTTAGAAGCGATATTATAAAATTTAAAAATGAATATAGACAATATTTACGATATATTTTTTATCACTTTGATTGTAGAGTTTGTCTTACTACTGATTTAGGTCGTGGTGTTAATGGGTTTGATTATTGAACACTTACTTGCCATTGGATAGATCCTAACTGGATAATGCAAAAGAGAATTTTAGCATATAGGTTGTCGAGGAACCACACAAGGGAACATTTATTAAGAGAGAAATAACTGATATTTGTAAGGCGTATTTTATTAGTGATAAAATTTTAGTATAACTCTTGATAATTCTTCAAACAATGATTATGCTATTGGTAAGTTAAGACCACAATTGCACCCCTCTTTTGAAGATTTTTTTCATGTTAGATGTGCATGTCATATATATAATTTAGTTGTAAAAGATGGCCTTAAGTTATTTGATCTTACTATTGTGAATTTCAGACTCGCAATTAGTTATATTTTTAAATCTAAAAAACTGGATAGATGGAGGGACTTTAAGGTAGAGTGTATGAAAGAAGGTTTGCAGCCTAGAAGAGTTAAGGAAGATTCAACTAGGTGGAACACTGTATATGAATCTTTGTCTGTTGCTTACAATTTACGAACGGCTATAACTAGCTATTTTAATGGCAAAGTGGCTGTAGAGTATCACCTAGATGAATCTGATTGGAAACTTGTTCTCAGTCTTCTTACATTTTTAGAAAAGCTTTTTATGCTACTAAAGAATTTTCTGCTCAATATTATCCTACAATTACTACCATGTATTTTATAGCTGGAATAGCAGAATACTTAACGAATATAAATTAGTGTCTGGTTATGAACAAGTCGTTACTTCTATGATTGAAAATTTAAAAAATATTTTTTCCTATTCCACCACTTTAATACATTGCTTTTGTATTACATCTCTATTTTAAACGGTTTAATACCGAAATGCTTATTAGAAAAATTTATCGGAGTTTGGAAATTACTGCTGATGAAACACCAAGTGTAGAACAAGCTTGTAAGCAGGTATTTCCAGATTGCCAATGGATTTATAAAAGATATAGGAGTGCAGCTGATAATGTTGTTCCAAGTGTTCCACGTGGAGCTGGTTCAAGTTCAACACAGGCGAGTAAAAGAGTTGCTAGGCGGATTGAGAAGTTTTTCCAGCCTTAATCAAAGGCTTTCTAGCAGGCAGTCGAGTAGCGGAGGGTTCAACGAGCTTGATGTTTATTTACTTCATGGTTGCAAGAAAATTGAGAATTTTTGAAGTGATCAACTATTGCAATTTTAGAAGGATCAATAATCACAGTTTCCTGTTTTAGAAAAAATGGCGCTGGATATTTTATCAATTCAAGCATCATCAGTTGCTTTAGAAAGCGCGTTTAGACAAGGAAGATTACAAATTGGAGATCATAGACATTCATTGAAGGAAGAAGCAATGGAGACTACCGTATTATTGAGAGATTGGATTAGATCGGAGTGCAGAAATTTTGGATTTCCTGAAGAAAATGAACAAACAGATACAACATATTCATCCGAAATCTTATCAGGTGGTGGAAGTGTGGAAAATGAAAATTATTATGAGGAAGATGAATCTTTGCCACCGGTTCATCCTGAGGTGCTAGAAGAAATTATTCAGAAAATGAGAATTTTTTTATTAATATGTAGTTTTGCAATTTAATATCTATGTACTTTGTTAAAAAATAAAAAATTATTCAATAAAATGTGTTACCCCTTGCTATTAAGTTATGATTCTTTGTTATATTCTCAATTATCCTTTGTTATATCTTTTTGCAATTCAATACTTAAATACTAAATACTAAATACTAACTTAATACTTAGTATTTATTTTGACAAAAAAACAAGTGCTATGCCTTGCTATTTTGTTATAATTGTTTGTTATATTTTTTTATTAATAAATAGTTTTGCAATTTTATTTAGCTATGGTAGTAAATAGTAAATACTTAAAATACTAAAATACTAAATATTTATACTAAGTTACTATTTAGTATTTTACTTTGAAAAAATAACAACTATTATGCCTTACTATTAAGTTATAATTGTCTTTCATAATTTCTTATTAATAAATAGTTTTACAATTTTATTTAACTATGTTATTAAAATAGTAAATACTCTAAATAGAAAATATTAAATATATAAAAAATAACAAGTTATAGGCCTTGCTATTAATTTATAAATATTTGTTATTTTTTCTTTAGCCATACACTTAATTTAAAATTCCAAAACTACTTTAAATTAAAAAAAAAAAAGATAACAAAAAAAAAAGTCGTCCAAAACTGGGGTTCGGACCGGCCCAACCAAAAAAATCAGCTCTCCCCTTTTGAAAAATAGCCGTTGGCAACGGCCATAAACAACTATTTTTCCCTCCCTCACCCCCATAAACGCCCCAACAGCCCCCTTCCCCACCTATTTTTTCCTATAAATAATCCTATATTTCATCAAATTAATCACAATTCAATATTTTCTATATATCTATTTCTCTCTAAAATTTTCTATAAAAAGGCTATTTTCTAAATTTTCTATCAAAAGGCTATTTTCTAAATTTTCTATAAAAATGTCTGGAAATCAACCTACTCAAGCTCAAGGAGCCGAAGCCCCCTTCCGACCAAGATATGTATCCGAAGTTTGAGAATTTGTCACGAAAAATCATGATAATGACACTGCTCAGTGTAATCTTTGCAAGAAAGTTTGGAATTATGAAACTGGACCACTTCATGGAGGGAAGGGAAGTTTAAGACTCACTTAAAAAACCAACATAGTACAGAATGGGCTGCTCGTACTGGGAAAATATATCTATGTGAGTGTGACATGAATTGAGTCTTTGAAGAAGGCATGAAGCACTTGAGAAATTTCTATGATTTGTGTATTTTTCTAGTTTCTAGTCTACTTTCTAATTTTTATTTTCTAGTATGTCACTTTAATTATGTATTTTCAATTTAAAGTATTTTCATATTGTTGAATAAATTATTTTTTGTGTTGTTTATTTTATCTACAACAATTTTTTAATCTATTTCAAAAAAAAAAATAGTTCGAACCAAACCGGTACCGGACCGGGTCGAACCGGTACCAGACCGTTTCACCCTTGCCGGTACCGGTTCCGACACCACAAGGGAGCAGCTGAACTGGTAGACCGGACCGGCACCAGTCCGGTACCCGCGATCGGTGTTTTAAGCCGGGCCGGTCCAGAACTGGCAAGGCGCGCCAGAACCGGGCCCGTGGACAGCCTTAATCCGATCCCTCAGGAGCTATTTTTTTTCTGTTACTTTCCCGAAATCTCTTGATATTGAGTCATTCCTTTTGTTCTCCTTGCACTGCCTTTTTCTTTAAAAGATGGGTTGCCCCACTCGCTTTCTTCATACATCTTCGCCAGACTCCAGGGGTGGTTAAGGTTCGAGGCGGAGTTTCTTATTGTACCGCTGGTTTAGGGCATTCCATGTTGTCATCGGACGTTGAGTAAGACTCCATTGCATATCTCTAGTAGCAAGTGAACCTCCAGAGTTTAGGCTTTTGCCAAAGGCTACCACGACAATATTATCACGAACTGGAGGAAGCTCCATTCGTTTCCTCTGAAATCTCTTCGGGTAGTCTTTCAGCAGCTCGTCATCGTATTTTCGGATCTCGAAGATATCCTCCATGGGCTTTTCTCGTTTGGGGGAACTTGAATGTGCCATCTTAAAGAGATCTTGAATCTCAGTTAATGATTCAACTGATCCCAATAGTAGCTGGGTGTCCATGCGACGGTGTCTTTAGTTAAGGTCGAGCTCAACCTCTTCAGCAGAGCAGATTTAGTCATTTCTTTAGTAATCTTATTTCTCTTGACAGCCGTATAGTAGGCAGCGATATGCTCGTCTGGATCAGTAGTTCCGTCGTACTTAAGATTGTCCGGCATGCGGAAGTGCTTGGGTACACGGACCAGTGCAACACTTGCTTTATATGCATGCTTGAAGAACTTTTGCTCATCTACAACGGTAATTTGGGGTGGAGCATCCGATACGTTACCGATCTAGTCAAGGATGATTTTCATTAACGTATCGGATGCTCCACCCCAAATTAAGGTGTTCCTTCCGGGGGCAGCCTCTATGTTGAGTCTTCGAATGATAACGAAGGCTGGTGATTTATTCACGGGTGCGGGTCCTCGCGGAGACGCTAACCTCTGGGACGAACCAACGAAGATTGCTCCAAACTTCTCGGCAATGCTTTCAACCAGGTTGGTCGAGTTTTGCTCTGCGCGTTCCGTCTAAGTTTTGAAGAGGTCAGCGAGGAAGTCTTCGAGCTTAGAATTGTTCCTGTGTGGTTGATCATCTTCGTCGTCACTACCTACAGAGATTGGGTCCCTGGTGGTATATTTTGGTTGTCCACTGGGATCGATGGGATCCTTTATTGAGCCATCAACCTTATTAGCAGTATTCTTTGGAACATCGCCATTGCTGTTTGACAGGATTGTGCTTTTCCTTTATCAGTTGCCTGGGCTCCATGATGGGCGCCAAACTGTTTATGCCTAAAATTTACCATAAAGGTTAAACAACTAAATTTGTAGTACAGTCACAAGCAATACAGAAAAATACAAAGACTAAATAATAAAGCAGAAAAGTAAGTAATTATATTCCTTGAGAATATTTGATTCTGTGTGAATTGCTTGATTGTACAATACAATGTAAGGAGGGGTATTTATAGCTATGATTTACCCAGTCCTAATTATAGTAAAATACAAAGACTAATAAGGTTGTGGGCCTGTCTACTCAAGGCAGTAGTATATACTAACCCTAACTAGGAGAATGTAAACTCTAAAGCGGCGGGAGGTATACCTTACGTCCCAAGGCCTGTGCCAAGGAGTAGGCGTGTATCATCTACACCCGGTGACGTGTAAGCTAAGTCTTGTCTCTCCAGCTGGACTCATATCCCCCATAATCATAGGTGGTGTATTTTTATTCGTACAATCCTTTCATAAGCAAATGATGAGTACATAAGCGGCATGATCAAAACAACAACAAAAAAGTAGCAAAGAGCAAAATAAAAGAATTATCTTAGTTGCTGATGGGCCATGTTGCGGATCAGCCCCCTAAGGCTAAGGTGGCCGAAGATTTTGCCCTCCTCCAGCCTTACCTTGAAGAGACACAAGGACATCGGTGTGATCTCGAACTACGTTGACACCCTCAGAGATAAGGACAATGATTTCGTAGGCTGGGCCGTGAGTGGAAGCAGCTTCTATGGTAGGAGCATCCTCCATAGTAGTGTCACCCTAGGTGATCTCCTTCCCTGGGCGGCACATGAATAAAGGACTCACGGGGAAGATCTCTTGCGGAAGGTAAATCTAATGAAAAAGGAAGCAATCAATTACTTGAATAGGTGAAGATAAATAAAAGCAGTAGAAACGATAACCAATCGGCATCCGTAGCGAGGGTAGCAGGGGTTACAACCTTAGTACAAATAACTTCATCGTCCACCTCTTCTTCGGACTCAGAGCTAAAGACAATATGCTTCTATTTCGTATAAGCGGAAGCGATCGCCGAGGTATCAACAACATCAATTAAAGTCATCGCCGCTGGTGTTGGGGAGAGTTTAGCAGCTTCTACTTCAATCGATATGACGGGAGAAATAGTGGCCGAAGGCCTTCGAGAGCTTGACTGCCTCAAAAAAGAAAATTTCAACATTGTAGCTACTAGCGCTTCGAGGAGGCAATTAGCAGCCGCCCTCGCGTCAGGCAGTTGCCTTCGATGGAGTCGTGTAACAAGCAATGGACGTAGAGAAGCCAAATCCTTATTACAGGGTCAGAGTCATACAGGACCATTAGAAGGTTAGTCAAACCAAAGCAAAAAAAATGAAGCAACGAGGTCAGGAGAACAGACTTATCGTGATGCTTTGGTTGTAAGTGCTTTATGACAACCACATGTACTTCCTTAGGGGAAGTTTGAGTAAATATTCTCGTAACCTAATCCACCAGATGGACATGATTGAAGGGCGGGCAATCAAACGAGCCACTGCAAGGTGGTCAAATATCAGCAAAATAGTTGACCTGAATGGGAATGGATTAAAGGAAAAGAGATACAAAGAAGAACTTAAAGTTATCGTTGAACACCTCTGGGAAAGGGTCAACAGGGGGCCTCGCCAAAGCTAAAATCCTCACGACGACGTAAAAGTAGAACTGATCGCGAACCCTAGTGTTTTCAGTTAGTGATAACGTCCCTTTGCCCCCAGCAGGTGAACTTGATGATGCTTTTCTGGTAGCGCTTGGGGGAGTAGAGAGCGTGGAGAGAGCAATAATTGAATGGAACCCCTACCTTGTAAACTCAAAATTTCAAGGTATAGATGATCTGCCATGCCTCAGGGCCTACATGAGCTAATAGATGTTGTATTACCGGCACATCTCCTCTACAACGGGATGAACCGACAACCCAAGCCCAATGATGAAAGGGTAGTGTACATGAAGGAAAATCCCTTGTGGTAGGAGGCTATCCTCTCTTCAGCAGGAACGAGGATCTCAAAGACATGACCTAATTACACTGATCTTCTACTGGAGGGAGAACTGCCTCCATATCGTCGGTGGGGTTTCCGTCAACAGGAAGGTTATGGGTCCGTTCCCGCCTGTCGATTTTCTTGCGTAGCTCATTGTCCTTGGTGTAGTTTTTTACCAACGGAATGTAGCGATTACTGTTAAAATTAGCAGTTAGGTAGTTAGCTAGAGTAGCAAGTGGAGAAGGGAAATTTTTGCGGAAAAAAAATACAGAAAGGTTTTGCTATTTACAAAGATATTCGCCGAAAAAGCTTGGAAAAAAGCAAAAGAAGAAGACAAAGTAGTGTTTGAACTATATATATATATAGCTAATTGAGAAAGCAAATACGAAAAGGCACTACAATGATTGAGAACATGAAATATTGTACTAATGATCGGACTGGAAAGGAGTACAGTAAATGATTTTAGGAGATGCAAAAGAAGATGATCAACCAAGCGCAGACACGTATATTTACTCGAGTAAAATATAGCTAGTTTGCTGCTGAAATGAAATTCATCAAGTCGAAATGGCAGAACTGATGCAGAATATAGAGAATTTGCCGTTAGAACTGTATTGGGTTAAATCCATCGTCACCAAAGTTGGTGACCAAGCATCCACATAGGACGACGTATAGACGACACGTGGCTACGAATGGGCATAAAGGCAACGGATAGAATCGAAGATGGACAACTATAACGGACAGATGAACAGTCACCACGGCCGGAATAGTCGCAACTCGTCATCAAGCCAATTCAAAATAGAAGTCTTATCCTTAACCAACGTAACTGCTCGATTAAGGAGTTACAACTGCTCATGAAACGGACGCTTAGTTATCTATATATTGTAATTTAAGTCACAAGCATTGTATCTAACTTCTCTCTGAGCATACACTTGTATTCCAACTATTAACTAATATCCGATTCTTTATCTTCTGTCGATATTTACTACTACTGCTCATAATCAAGTGATCTCATTTATTGTTCCATTGATTAAGTATCATAAAGAGTACGAGGAAGGACGTTTGATCAATTCTATGCGACTTGAATATGGTTCCTTTCATTTAAATCTTCATTTATTACGTCGCATTAATTGTGTCTTTATTTCTTTATATTTACTGTAATCATTTATATCCTTTCACATTAGGCATTTAATCTTGATTATTGATCGTGACTCCGCTTTACAAATTTAATTGTGACTTAACCTAAGAAACGAAATTACGGTTAAACAATTTGGCGACCACAGTGGGAGCCGGTCAATAACTTTCGTAGGTTAATTGCTTATCGTATTATTCTTTATTCGCTTTCTTCTTGCTCGTTGGCTCTCCTTGTTTTCTTTTTGTCAAAATGGCAGATAACAACTCACACAACAACGCTCCCATTGACGGGCAACAAGACCTCAACGCTGCGGAGCAAATAGACTTGAATCTGGCCGGGGACGAGCAGCAAGATGTTATTCCTGCAGACAACGACGTAATCCCCATTGCAGAGGACGAGAACGTGCTCCCAGCAGAACAGGAAAACGAGCACAGCCAGCAGGGTAGCAGAAATAGCCGCCCTCCTGATCGAGGAAACTTCGATCAAGGGCCCGGAGGACCTAGAAGACCCAATGGTCCTGGGAATTCGAGGAATTCTCAAGACGCTATCCTTGAATTCATACGGCAACAGGCTGAAGTCAACAGGCAAATACGGGAAGCTATCGACAGCCTACGAGGACAAACCCTGCCAAACGCAGGAAATCCAGCCATGGGACGTCCAAGGGATGCTTCACCATCCCATGCCTCGAGACGCGCTGAAAATCAGAATGCAGGATCAGCGGTGCCAACAGAAATGAGCGAGGTCATGGAAGCCCTCACCAGGCAGTTCAAAGAGAGCCAGGAGGCCCTGCAACGCTCTCTTCATGAGAGGATTGATCAGATCCCTGGCGCGCCACCCACTTTGAAGAAAGTTGACGTTCAACGGTATACTCAAAGGCCTTGGAAGAAAGAAGCAGCACCAAAGGCAATACCCAAAACGTTCAAAATGCCAAACATACCAAGATACCGGGGAACAACTGACCCCAACGACCACTTGATGATGTTTAGCAATTTCATAAAGGCAAGCGATCTCACCGACGAGGAGATCAAGTCAGTGCAATTGAAGAAGTTCGTAGAAACCTTGGCAGATGGCGCTCTACGATGGTATTCAATGCTGCCACCAAATTCAATAGGATCTTTTGCCGAGATGGCGGAGTTATTTGTCAAAGCACACACAGGCGCTCAGAAAATAGAAACAAGAGTTGAGGACATCTTTGAAATCAAACAACAGCCCGGGGAGTCTCTCCGGAAGTATGTGGATCGCTTTCAGCATGAACGTATGTTGCTACCCAAAGTTCCAGATCGATGGGCGGCTATTGCATTCACTAACAGCTTGGACGTCAAGAGTTCTGAAGCGACCAGGCGATTGTATGAATCCTTGCGAGAATATCCTGCAGCAAACTGGTCGTATGTCTACAATCGTTATAATTCAAAGGTACGTATAGACGAAGATAAATTGATTGGCACAGGTGCCCGAGGACGGAGCCAAACTCGCACCAATGGCGCTGGAGGAAAGATCGAGACAGATAGGCCAGACGCACGGCACGAGCCATATCCCAGTCGGTCGCGTAACAACTCAAATGGACGCGGTCGTAACAACAAAGGCCTTGCAAGGGGCAATGATTCCGCTTCAACTTCTAGTGGAATTCCAGCCCTGCCCGTTTTCAACATCGGAGCAGTCGAACTTGTAGCAGTGCTCGAAGGGATGAGCGAGAAGGTCAAATGGCCTAAGGATATGAAGGGTGACCCCAGCAAGCGCAACAAAAACTTGTGGTGCGAATTCCATCGCGATCACGGCCACACAACGGATGACTGCAAGGCTCTAAGGTACGAAGTCGCTAACTTATTGAAACAGGGCTATCTCAAGGAGTACTTGACAGAAAAAGGAAAGCAAACTCACGCAAAGGCCCAGCAAAATAAATCAGAACCTCCCCGAGCATCATATCCAAAAATGACAGTCAACGTCATCTCTAGTGGTATTGAGGTTGATGCAGTCACATACACAGCGAAGAAATATGCCAAAGTATCTATTACAAAGACCAAACGACCACGACTTGAGGATACAATAACTTTTGAAGAAACAGATGCGGATAGCCTGCAATTTCCCCATATGGACGCTTTAGTAATAACATTACGAGTGGAGGAGTTTGATGTCAAAAGAGTGCTCGTTGATCCAGGCAGTTCAGCGAACATCATATTATCTCGGGTCGTGCAGCAGTTGAAACTATACGATGAGATTGTACAAATTTCTCGCGTTCTCTCAGGATTTAACAATTCCAGCGAGAAGACGTTGGGAGAAATTACTTTGACGACCCTGGTCGAAGGCGTTATGAGACGAACAATGTTTCATGTCATTGATGGGGATATGGCTTACAACATAATCCTTGGGAGGCCATGGATACACGATATGCAAGTAGTCCCGTCAACATATCATCAAGTAATGAAATTCCCTTCAGAGCGGGGAATACGGGAAGTTCGGGGAGAGCAGCGTTGCGCTAGAGATTGCTATTCAGTTGCAGTCAAGCTCCCCGAGGAAGCAAAATAGCAATTAAAGAACCCGGGATCAGAGTCAAACAATGAAGCATCAGACTACCGAGTCCCGGAATTCATATCAATGTTGGATGCACGGGAAGAGTACGCGCCAACTATTGAGGCTTTAGAACCAGAAGAACTTTTCGATAACATGCCTGAAAGAAAAGTATATTTGGGAGCAGAGTTAAACAAAGACTTACGCAAAGATATCTTGCACTTCCTCAAGGAGCGACACACCACCTTTGCGTGGTCACATGCAGATATGACAGGAATCTCCCCGGAGATTATTTCTCATAAGTTGAACGTGGATCCGTACCATCGCCCGGTGAAGCAAAAGAAGCGCCAGCAAGGAGCATTCAGAAACCAGATCATAAATGACGAAGTTGACCGCTTGCTCAAGATTAGCTCCGTCCGAGAAGTCAAGTATCCAGATTGGCTGGCCAACGTGGTCGTAGTGGCGAAGAAAAATGGCAAGTGGAGGGTCTGCATCGACTTTACTGATCTGAACAAAGCCTGCCTGAAAGATTCTTATCCACTCCCTCAGATTGACCAACTAATCGACGCAACGGCCGGGCACGAAGTACTTACATTCCTTGATGCATATTCAGGCTATAACCAAATCTTAATGAATCCCGACGACCAGGAGAAAACTTCCTTCATTACTTGCCGAGGTACGTATTGCTATAAAGTAATGCCTTTTGGACTTAAAAATGCAGGTGCGACTTACCAACGATTAGTCAACCAGATGTTTCACGACCACATTGGCAAGACCATGGAGGTCTACATCGACGACATGCTGATCAAGTCCAAACGGGCAGAAGATCTCTTAGCACATTTGAAGGAGGCCTTTCAAATCCTTGATCAATACAACATGAAACTCAACCCGGAGAAATGCGCCTTTGGAGTAGGTTCAGGGAAATTTCTTGGTTTCATCGTTTCCCAGCGAGGGATCGAGGTAAACCCCGCCCAGATAAAAGTAATATAAGCCATCCCCGACGTACTTCACAACAGAAAAGATGTAATGCGGCTAACTGGGAGAGTAGCAGCGCTAAGGAGATTCATTTCTCGCTCATCTGATCGATGCAAAAGCTTCTTCGACGTGCTGAAACAGAACAAGGAGTTCGATTGGACCCCTGAATGTCAGCAAGCACTTAAGGATTTGAAGCGATACCTGTCAAACCTGCCTTTACTTTCAACGCCCCAACTAGGTGAACAACTATTACTTTACCTGGTCGTGTCTGAGTCTGCGGTAAGTGCAGTTCTGGTTCGAGAAGACAAAGGTAAGCAATTTCCAATTTATTTCATTAGCAAATCCTTATTAGATGCTGAAACTCGCTATCAACCTTTGGAGAAATTAGCACTAGCCTTGGTAATCGCTGCCCGTAAATTAAGACCTTATTTTCAAAGTCACTCAATAGCTGTAGTTACTACCTTCCCCTTACGCAATATCTTGCACAAACCTGAATTCTCGGGTATGTTAGTAAAATGGGCGGTAGAATTAAGTGAGTTTGATATATCTTATCAACCCCGGGTAGCCATAAAATCTCAAGCTCTAGCAGATTTTATTGCAGATTTTAGTGCTACTATGTACCCTGATGCTCAACGTGAGGCAGTTCTTTTCGCCGGATCGGAGTCGGGGACATGGACCTTACACACTGACGGGTCCTCAAGTGTAAAAGGATCAGGATTAGGTTTAGTTCTCACCACTCCCTCGGGGGAGACCATTAGACAGGCCATAAAATGTCCCTTTATTACAAATAATGAGGCCGAATATGAGGCCGTGATTGCAGGATTGAAATTGGCTCGAGATTATGGAGCAGACAGAATTCGCCTTAAGAGTGATTCTGCCCTGGTTGTCAATCAAATAACTGGGGGCTTCGTAGCAAGGGAGTCTCGTATGCAGAGGTATCTTGCCCGAGTCACTGGTTTGCTAGCACAATTCGACAATTGGGAAGCCATACAGATTCCACGAGAAGAAAATCACGAGGCTGATGCCTTGGCAAATTTGGGTTCAGTCGCAGAGATTGGAGCAGCAGGTTCAGTGGCCGTGGCTCATCTTCTATGTACAACAATCGATAAAGATGCAATGGAAGTCAACACGACCAGTCTAACTTGGGATTGGAGGAATGAGATAATCAATTATATACTACATGGAACCCTACCATCAGACGTTAAGGCTGCTCGAAAACTGAGGATAAAAGCTGCCAGGTATACAATTATAGATGGTATCCTCTATCGTAAGACTTTTGCAGGCCCACTCGCCAAGTGTCTAGGTCCCAGCCAAACTGAGTATGTGATGAGGGAAGTTCACGAGGGTTGCTGTGGAAATCACTTGGGAGGAAAGGTGCTTGCACGAAAGCTTATACGAGCAGGCTATTATTGGGACAAAATGGAAAAGGATACTGACGAGTTTGTCAAGAAATGTGACAAGTGCCAGAGGTTTGCACATCTCCTTCATCAACCAGCAGAACCCTTGCATTCAATCATCTCCCCGTGGCCGTTTATGAAGTGGGGAATGGATATCGTTGGGCCACTACCCACTGCACCTAGAGGGGTACGTTTCTTGTTAATTATTACCGATTATTTTACAAAGTGGGTTGAAGATGCAGCATATTCAAAGGTACGTCAAACGGAAGTAGTTGATTTCCTTTGGCGTTATGTCATTTGTCGATTCGGAGCACCCAAAGAGATTGTCATGGATAATGGTCCTCAATTCGTTGGTCAGAGGGTCACAAAGTTCCTTGAGGATCTGCATATTAAAAGGATCACTTCTTCCCCATATCACCCAGTGGCTAACGGGCAGGCAGAATCGACCAACAAGATAATAGTGGATTCACTCAAAAAACGTCTCGAGCAGGCCAAAGGGTGCTGGGTGGAAGAACTCCCCGGGGTTCTTTGGGCATATAGAACAACCACAAAAATGAGCACCGGGGAAACGCCCTATTCCTTAGTGTATGGTTCTGATGCATTGATTCCAGTCGAAATCGGCGAGCCAAGTCTACGATATGCTCATGCAACTGAAGAATCTAATTCAGTCAACCTCTCCGAGGAATTGGATTTTCTAGAGGAACGCAGAGAATTAGCACTTATACGAGTAGTAGCTCAGAAAGAAAGGATAGAGCAATATTATAATCGGGGACTTAGGCTGCGTAACTTTGAAGTCGGGGACTTTGTATTGCGTAGAGTCTCCCAGAATACGCAAGAAGCAAACGTCGGCAAACTTGGTCCAAACTGGGAAGGTCCCTACAAGGTGGTTGCATCCGTTGGTAAGGGTTCATATCGTTTGGCACGACCAGATGGATCGCTTCTACCTAGCAGTTGGAACATGACTCACCTAAAGAGGTACTACTTCTAAGTAGTACATGGGTTAGTGTTTCTATCCATTCTCTGTTACTTACTTGCTATTGTTTTCTTTTAAGATTATTCTGTTTTCTTATCTTTGTCTAAATGGTACTAACGGTCTTCAAAAGGCCAGATCCGTTTAGCTCAACTGGTAGAGCTCGAAGTCCTCGTGCTTCGCGGCTGTGGGTTCAAATCCCACAACGGACACACTCCTCTTTTGGTTATATGTGTTCTCTGATTCAGCGTTTCACCCATTGTCTTTTTATGTCTGAAATTACGAAATTTCAACATAAAAACAGGGGGGAGGCGAGGGCCCCAGTAGGCCAAAGTCCCGGCTAACATGAGTGATCTCCGAGCAGAGCAAGGTCATGATCATTCGCCAAGTCCACGACTAAGCAGAATCAAGTAAGTTCAATAGAACTATTTTACTTGTGCTACGTTATTTTTACATTTTGCGGCCAGTATTCGCCCAAATTCTACAACGTTACGACCAAACAATCTTGTGTTTTGGTCATTGGGTTACCTATTCTTTTCAATAGAAATAGCAGGGTAAAACCTCAACCTTAACAGAATTTTTCTGCGAAAACTTTCAATTGTCAAAAATGATAAGCAAAGTCTGTCGCAAGGCCATCTTATACGGCCAGATTTCAGTCAACCTAAAACGGCCTGGTTTCGTCCAGCCCAGAAGGCCTGATTTCATTCATCTTAACTAAGGGCAACTTAACTTGGTTATATTTTATTTCAAACATCTGCGCAGATTAACACCAAAAAGGGAACTCAGACACTAGGATTTGAAACATAATTCTGACTTCTGAAAACCTCATTAAACAACAAATATCAACATCATTCATATGAGCAAGACTCGAGATCAAAAATGGTCATCAAGTCTCGCCAGTCAGACAAAAGACAGTCAAAATATACATTCACAAGTTAACAATATCCAAAGTTAACAACATTCGGTAAAATTATAAGAAGGACTAGATAAGGCGTCAATCATCATTTTGGCCAGGTTCTCGACCTGATGCACTAGCTCCATCAGTCGGATCCCCACCCAAATCTTCATCCTCATTATCCTCACTGTCTTCATCATCCTCTTCATCATCATCATCATCATCGTCGGCTCCTACTTCCATGCCCAAGGCCTGCTTGACATCGATGATAGTCGCTATGGTCTGATCGAGGACTAAGTCGACATCAACTTGGCCACGCTGCATTTGAATGAGCAACTTCTTCTTGGCCTCAAGAGCTTCCAGTTTGGAGTCGATTGTATAACGATCCCTCAGATTCGCCAATTCCATCGTCAACAGCTCTTGGATCTTCGCAGATTCCTCAACCCGATTCTTGGCTTCTTGCAGTTCTCCTCGAGCAGCCTGAGATTCAGCTTCAGCTTTGTTCATATTTCTCAGCATCAGGTCGGAAGCATTACGGATGCCTTCAAAGTGGCTTCCTTCACATTAAGCTCATGGGCGAGTTGAGAAATCTGGCTACCTTGTTCATTCATCTTGGCTTTCAGATCTTCAAAGGATAGTGCAAACCTTTCTCATCCAAAAGACGGTCCCTCTCCTCGAGGAGGGCGTTTATCTTGTCGTTAGCCTCAGTGTTGGATTTCTCCAACCTGTCTATCTTATCCTCAAAGAAGCCACGCCTCCCCTCCAGGACCCGCTTCTCCCCGATCAGAGCCTGTTTTTCCTCTTCTAAGGCCTGCTTGTCCTGAAGAGCCTTCAAAAGATCTTTCTTTAAGCCAAGGACTTGGTCCTGATTATTCAGCCTAGAACGGAACATGATCTCGGCCGCCATCATACTTGCCTGGAGACAAGTAAAAATACGCAGGTAATCAGAACTAAGGTCCTAATAAAAATAAAGGAGTAAAGAGGGAAACATTACCCGAGCAGTATCTTCAGCGATTGCGTAAGCCAGCTGCTCGTCGCTCATGCTGCGCATGTTCCACTCATCGCGAGGACCGATCAGGTTGGACATCACTTTAACCAAGTGGCCAGGCTTCGTCAGAAAATCTGTGTTCGGGGGAATAGTGAAGTCACACTCCCTCATACACGGCCTGGGCTCCCTCGCTTGTTCAGAAGGATATTGGGGACCAAATTTGTGACGAATACCCTTAACGGAGTACGCCCCAATCCTTCCTCCTAGAGATACTCTCCTAGTGAGCTTTGTGCGAGAGACCTCAATGTCACCTGTCTCATCAGGGTCCAGAGTGTCGCACTCTTGCAGATAAACTGGAGCCACCTCATCACCGGCTAAGTTCATCATATCCTTGTAGTGAAAGATCTGAGGTTCAGCCTCCCCCTCAGCCTTCCTCCGCTCGTCAGCCTTTTCATTTTTCTCCTCATCCACTTCTCTCATCGGCTCTTTGCCAGGTCGCCTGTGGCTGACTTGTTCAGGCTCACCCTGTTGACCACCAACCCGTTCAGGCTCGTCCGGCTTTGGGTCCTCGGGGAAGAAGGCAAAACTTTCATGCATTCTTTCTTCCCCTACTTCTCCAGCTCTATCTCCTTCATCACCAACTCGGGGACTCTCCTCGAAAGCGTAAGAAGAAGTCTCTACTTCATTCCTCTTGTCACCCCGAAGAGACGCCCTGTTCCTCTGAGTCAGGCTCACATCGGGAGCCTCTGAATCTGAAATATCAATTTTCATAGGCTCAGCAGATTCAGGGCAGCCGCCGAACTTTTAACACTCTCTCGCCCAGCCTTGGGCGTATCAGCAGCAGCAACATTGGTTTCAACTATTTTTTTCAGAGGGTTGAGGAGTCTTACGGGCTGTCCTTGTTTTCTTTTTGGGTTTACTCTTTTCAGAGTCAGATTTCTTTCTCTTTAAACTCGCAAGGACCTCCTCACCACCCTCCCTGGCCTTGATAGCTGCAGCAGTTTGAAGAATGGCAGCTGCCTCCTCATTGATCTCAGCCACGGGGTCAACGGTCACCTTCACAGGAGGAGGAGCAGGAAAATAACTACCACCAGCGCCTAAACCTGAGAGTAAAATCATATTAATACCATGGTGAGTTCTGCATAAACTAGTAGGAATTTGGATAATCAGCTTACCATGGGTGCTAGGGTTCGATAAACTTTTTAAAGAAGCATAGTGAGGCCACTGCCTCTGCTCGTGAGTGAACTCTGCCAAAATAGGTTCAACCCAAGCGGACAATTCCTCCTCGGAAATCAGACCGTCGTAAGGAATCTTGTCAGCTAACCAATAAAGAGTGAAAATTAGAAGGTGCAAATACGTAATTCAGAGAGTATTCAATACAAAGACTCGGGGACTTACGAGTTTTGTTCCACACCTCGCGGAGATTAGTTTTGCTGCCACGTGTGAGGAGTTTAGACTGCACATAAACATACCTATGCATCCAACCCCTATCCCCTGTATCTTTAGATTTGCTCACTAGAGCTTTTCTTCCTCTCATACGGGCGTTAATATATCCGTCTCTCGCAACCTGAAGGCTATACAAAGAGACGAAATGCTTAAATTCAAAGTCCTGCCCAGTCTCATCGGCAAACCATTGTAGCTGGGAAATAATTCTATAAATGCTCGGACACAGCTGCCCCGGGCATATAAGATAGTATTTAGAAATATCCTCTATAACAGGATGCAACGGGAGCGTACAGCCTATCGTGAATGGATACGTGGATATGGCAGTCCACCCAGTTCTCGCAGAAGTAATATTCTCCGTTGGATAAGGGCAAGAAACTGTAACATCATCGTCCCAGCCACAATCTGCCTTAACCCTAGGCAAAAGGTCAGGAGTAATTGAACTCTTAAACCGGCTTGAAGGCCACGACCTTATATTGCCATAGTGATTGAACGAGCTGATTGAACAATCATTTTCAAGGCTTCCCCAAATTTTCGGAATCACATCAGTGACCGAAGTTGGGGAACTCGTGGATTGACCACCTGCTGCTGAAGAACTACTAGCCACAGCATCCATATTCAAACTTCTCTTGGCTTTTGGAGACATTTGGACTAGAAGATTGGAAGAATAATTTTTTGCGTTTTAGGGATTTTTGGAAAGGTGTTTTGAAGCTTTGAAGGTTTGGATGAAATTTGGAATGAAGTAAAAAGGTTTCAAGCTGGTAGAAATCATATTTATAGGGTTCGCAAAACCCGACCCGCTCCTACACGTGGCAAGCATCCGCGCAAGAGGAAAATCCAGCCGTTAAAAAAAAATAAAAATCGAAATGACGGTTTTTGCTTTGGGACGTGCAAGACGTGAGTAGGTGCAGTTCAATCATCACTCCTGCAGTCTCGGAACACGCGACAGTCACTTTTTCAGTAAAAAGTGGAGCGTAATTGACAACTTGCACGTTTTGTCTTTAGCGGAGCATTTAATGCTTATACTGATAAAATGTCAATCAATCAAAAACCTTTGAGGAATTCAACGGGCAGCATCCAAATATGAATACAAGGACTCAAATGTGTTACTTGAGAAAAATTCCAAAGAGTTCTTTCCCGCTCAAAATTCGTTTTCCACTCCTCGACCAGATTCTCTGCCCGAGTAGTGCGGGGACTATCTGTATTGGGTTAAATCCATCGTCACCAAAGTTGGTGACCAAGCATCCACATAGGACGACGTATAGACGACACGTGGCTACGAATGGGCATAAAGGCAACGGATAGAATCGAAGATGGACAACTATAACTGACAGATGAACAGTCACCACGGCCGGAATAGTCGCAACTCGTCATCAAGCCAATTCAAAATAGAAGTCTTATCCTTAAGCAACGTAACTGCTCGATTAAGGAGTTACAACTGCTCGTGAAACGGACGCTTAGTTATCTATATATTGTAATTTAAGTCACAAGCATTGTATCTAACTTCTCTCTGAGCATACACTTGTATTCCAACTATTAACTAATATCCGATTCTTTATCTTCTGTCGATATTTACTACTACTGCTCATAATCAAGTGATCTCATTTATTGTTCCATTGATTAAGTATCATAAAGAGTACGAGGAAGGACGTTTGATCAATTCTATGCGACCTGAATATGGTTCCTTTCATTTAAATCTTCATTTATTAAGTCGCATTAATTGTGTCTTTATTTCTTTATATTTACTGTAATCATTTATATCCTTTCACATTAGGCATTTAATCTTGATTATTGATCGTGACTCCGCTTTACAAATTTAATTGTGACTTAACCTAAGAAACGAAATTACGGTTAAACAAGAACATCACTTCACTTCCTGAGCGCTATGAACAACACTAAGCAAGTGGGGGGGGGGGATTAATGATGCGGGCATAAATTACGCAACTCCTAATCCATAGACCCGAAGGCCTGTTGGCCCATATGAAATGGGTCCGAGGATAATGGAAGCTACAGATCCAAGAGCACCCGTTAGCCTCCTTAGCAACAGCCACTGCAGCCAAGAGCACCCGTTAGCTCTCTAATCCTGCTTAGAGTAGGAGTTATTAGCCGACATATGGATTGAGCTATGGGCCTCACAAATAGAATCGTAATAGGGTATGGATTGGAATAATATTTAGCGTATAAATATCTCAATCATCCTATTGCAATATTCATTCAGAAATACGACCCGAATCATATTTTTTTTCTTTGATATTTATTGTTGCTTGTGGCCCTAAATACAAATACGGCTTTTACTTATTACAAAGAAAGTAATAATTAAAGGGGAATTAAAATGTCCAACTTTGCAGGTGCAGTATACTATCCGAAATTAGTTTAATTTTGTTTTCTATTACATGTCTCATTTATTTGTTATCCTAACGTCCAAATCAGAGGAAAAATGACTATATTAAGCCTCCATACTTTTGACTATGGTTTTATAATTAAACAGTAGTTAAAGTTCCATTAGAGGCTAGGGAAAGAATGATATCATTTCCTTAATGGTAAAGATAACATTGGATTAAAAGTCTAACGGATGATAAACTTGCTCGATTTCATATATTATATGAACGAATTTGAACTTTTCCTGAATTGATAGCTACAAGAGTTTACCTTTGGAAGCAGAATAAAGAGAAAGAGAAGGTATTGCTGAAAAACCAGCAATTGAACAGAGAAATACAACATTGCCATTTGTAGATGCCTTCAACAAGGGGTATGCAAGTTGAGACAAGTGATAACCAGCTTCAAAATTAGTTCCCATTAAGATGTTGTATTCTTCTGATGTTAATCTTTAGCTTCCTTCAATATTGCTACTCCTGCATTATTTACCTGTATCAACAAAATTTGTCAAACAATTGTTGCACTTATAATAATACTTTGTATTTAGAATTGGCAATTATTACTCCTATTAAGTATTGAATGAATTAAAATACCTACATAGTTTCCGAATATATAAGTTTTATTTTAAATACTTGAATAGTTTATAGACGAATGCATAATTTGATAAATCCTCCGTTTCAAACATTTTCTTATAAAGCGAAACGGAGAGATTATAAATCAACAACAATATTAGAAGTAACTGTTAATAGGAGTAAACGTAACCAACTTGACAAATTAAACTATTCTCCATGTTGTGACACACTTTCCGTATTAGTCTGTGTAAAAACGAATGACATATCTATATACTTACAAATAATTTAACAACCAACTTCTCATTTGAAATGATTTCAAAAGTCTTCAAATTTTTTTTTTTTTCTAAACAAAAAATTCAGTGCCTATGTGGTATAATGTTGTATCTAGTTAGAGATAATGTTGTATCTAGGTTGTGTTTATCTCTTTAACTCTACATATGTACATCAGACACTAATATAAATATATGTACAGCAAGGCAAAGTTGATATGAAAATTAGTTTATGCAAATTCAACTTGGTATCAAGAGCCATGACTTCCTTGAATTCTGTTATAACATGTGCACCTCCTAAGGACACTAGAAGGGGTTGAATAATGTCCACCGATTTTTCGTTTCAAGAACTCGATTCTCCTTAATCAAGAACTTTGTTCTTGTCTCTACAGTTTTGCTGTTTGAACACTACAACACACGCCTATCACACACACAAGGAACACAAAGATTTTACGTGGAAAACTCCTTGTTCAAGGGAGAAAAACCACGACCCACACTCTGGGATTTAGGAACTCAATCTACTAACACAAAGAGCACGTTTCTGATTACAAGACTCTGTAACCAAGGGGCTACACTCTAGAGCCTAATCACTAAACAAAGCTAAATTCTAGCTTTATAAAGTAATCTCTCGAAAGTTTACCTAATACATATGCTTCTACAATAAACCAATAGGTAAAAATAATGATCGCTCACAATAAGACAACTTACAAAGCAAAGAACCTAGACAGAATATATAGATTCAATCAACTCAAGTACACCAGTTGTCTTCTTCAGTTATCTCACGTAGAAAGCAGCTAGATCGCCTTTGTATGCTCTCAACTCTCAGTTTGTGAATAACTGTTTTTGGCTGTCCCATCTACTGTATTTATATAGGCTTTTCAACCCTAGCTGAGTCCCACAAGGAATCCTTGTAGTTATGGTAAGACAAGATTCCTTGTAACTCTTTTTTTGTTGAAGTCCAACTCCAATTCGTACTTTGAAGACACAGCCTGTGCACCGGCTCTTTTAGTCTGACTAGGATGCATCTTCATTCACACGCCACTATTCCTAGTTCCGCAGGGATTTGCAACCCTCAGATCTTTTCGACCTGTCGTGCCCTTCTATTCAAGGGCTGGGTTCTTCTACGAGACCACTGAGTCCTTCTTGTTTGTCATTCTTCAAAACCAATTCTCAACAAATTCCTTGCTCCACCTCCTCCCCCCCCCCCCTACCCGCTTCTTCTCAATCTTCCCTTGGACTTCTAAATCATCCCCCCAACTGTTTCAAATATCAGGGGCTTTATACCTATTGAACTTACATATTTGAATTACTGCACTTAAAATAAAGTCTTTCTCACCGTCTTAAAAAGTCATAATCTTCTTCTCGTGATTGATGGTTCAATATCTTCTACCCACGAAGATTATTATTTATGGATCCAGCGTGATACTTTTAACACTAAGTTGGATAAATCCACTCTCTCACCACCGATTCTTGATTCTCTCCTAAATTTTGGATGTGAAGCTTCCAAAAAAGCATGGGATACTTTAGCCTCTCTATATCTTGATCAGGTATATTCCTCAGCCATCCATCTGATATAAAATTTTAGAAATTTAAAAACGCTCGCTTTCCATGGAAGAGTACCTCCAATAGTTGCACTCAATTACTTGTTCCCTTAAGGTTATAGGAAAACCTATAACAGAGGATGATATTGTTACACATGCACTATAAGGTTTGCCTGGTTCCTATCGCAGTTTTATTTCTGGATTAAATATCATAGTTTCACTCCTTCCTTCTTTCATTGCCTTAAGGCCAATCTTATTAATGAAAGAAGACCATATCAATGTCGCAACACTGGATGATTCTACCACTAAACAACCTTGGTAGCCACTTCTAATGTGAAATCTTCCTTTATTTTACCCTTTTCTCCTTCTCAATCTCGAGGGTCAAACAACGGTCGAGGTCGTGGATGTAATAATAAAAGCTACAGTGGTAGAGGTCGTGGTCAATCCTTTCATAACTCTTCTCGAGGTTTTCCCTCAATGGAAGGGTTTGCAGAGTTTCCTCGAACTCCTAGTGAAGGCGTTTTTGGTCAATCTCCTTTTTCTCCATCTAAGCAATGCCAAATAAGTTCTCATTATAAACATACAACTTTAGAATCCCCAAATAGGTTTAATCATTCATTTTTTTCCATACTTTACCAACGTTATTTGTAGCAATGAGTATTGAGGAAGTTCAAACACATGTGCGGTATGCGGACCCTAATGCTTCGGCGCATATGACTAATGATCCTCTTCTCTTGTCTTCTTCTACTTCTTACAATGGAACGACTCAGGTCATGGTTGGTAATGGTAATCTCCTACCTATTGTTTTCATTGGTCAATCTATTATCTCTACCTTGATGTCAAAATCTCTTCATGTTTCCTACACGTTTTGTGACCAAAGATATCTCCAAAATCAGTTGGTATCTTATCAAAATATTTTATTTCATCTGTATCCTTCCACTCAAATTATTCTCCAAGTTATTCAATTTCATCTCCAAGACTACACCAAGCAATAGAGTTTTCCACTCTTAGAATTGCTAAGTTCATTGTCGTATCATCCTCTCAAAATTTAAATAATGATATTCTTGTTGTTCCTGCATTCAAATAAATCAGAAAATACAAAATAGAAGTATATAATCAGTGTTTATGGGACGATCCCGAGCCCACAAGTTACTTGTGTCTCCTTAAGAAATGTAATCCCTTAACAGTTGCCTAAGGTTACGGGTTAATTTCTCCCAGGATGGAACGGGATAACAGTTCTACGGTAGCAGCACTTCAAACCGTAGAACTCTGCGAACTCAAAAGAACGGAGCAAATCACACGACTTACTTTAGTATGCAGAAAAGAGAGGGGATAATAAGATGGTATTTCTGTATGCTCTGTGTATATTTTGTGTGTTTCAAAAGACTGATGAGAGACAAATATATATAGCCATGGGAAGGCAGAATCTGAAGAGACACAACCTTGCAGATGTGGCTGTTACAAATATATATAGCCATGGGAAGGCAGAATCTGAAGAGACAACCTTTCAGATGTGGCTGTTACAAAACGACCACACTAATGGATGTTTAATACATATCGGGAAAACCATTAAGGTGGAGGAACAAATCAATCTGATTTTTTAGTTAAATCATTCAGATTCCCGTTACACAAACGGATTAATATTAAATATTAATAATAAATTATTAATAAATTAATATTTTTAGTTTTTGTTGGTCCAAAAAATTAAGTAAATCAATCATATCAATTGACCGAATCCGAATCCGAAGCCGAAGCCGAAGCCGAGACGAGCGAGCGACGATGACGACGCGAGGCTTCCCTTCTTCTCAACCCTTTTTGGAGTTAAAAGAAGCACTTCTCTATTTAAACCCAACAAAAGCCTTTTCCTCTACCAATGTGGGAGAAAGTGCATTTCCCTAGTAAAAGGAACCTTTTCACCCATTTCCCATTCACACTCCTCACATTCCAAAACCCCAACAATCCTCCACATGAATGGGGAATGGCTATATTATGGAAATATGCATGACAGACTTGTGTGATTTTCAAAAAAGAATTAGTTGCATCGGGATAAGTAGGTTTCCCTTTGAACTTTCCGTAGTGAACATACATCGGATATACTCGGTTAATCGGCAGATTTGATATCCTTGAACCGTTGAGCTTTGGTGTATACCTAGACAACGTAAGTGACACAACTAACCCTTAACCGTCTTTGGTTCTCACTGTTGTGTTCGTTTCAGCCATGAACACCGCCTGGCTTCATAAGTGCTTAGAGAATTGGCCACACAGAATTCTCCTTGAAGCGGCTTCCACTTCACACTTACATAGGTGATTTCTAAATGTGTAATCCCATAGATGTACACTATTTGATAATTACAATATCAAACTTAGATAATCATTAAAAAATGCCTCTAGCATTTTATCCTTGGTACTTGAACATTGTCTCATCACGAGAATAGACCAAAAATTTAATTGACAATGTTGGACCGTCATACACAACTTTGTATTCTCCTTGAACCTAGTTCTTGAGATCTCCAGTCTTCTAGGTAGAGTTACCGCCGTGATGACTTGTCCTTGGCCATAGTCCCATTCCCTTCGATGAACACTCAACCGCCTCTCTAGTTAGGCCTTTTGTAAGCGGATCCGACACATTATCCCTTGACTTCATGTAGTCAATGGTGATAATTCCTCTAGAGAGTAAGTCCCTAACGGTTTTATGCCTTCGTCGTATATGACGATTCTTACCGTTATACATGACATTGCTAGCTCGTCCTATAGCCGATTGACTATCTCAATGTATACAAATTGGTGTCAACGGCTTAGGCCAGAAAAAATGTCTTCCAAAAAGTTCCGAAGCCATTCAGCTTTTTCACCGGCTTTATCTAAAGCTATAAATTCAGCTTCCATTATAGAGCGGGCAATACACGTTTGCTTGGACGACTTCTAAGACACCGCTCCTCCACCAAGTGCGAAAATATATCCACTTGTGGACTTAGAATCAGTTGTGCCGGTGATCCAATTGGCATCACAATATCCTTCAATGACCGCAGGATACTTGTTATAATGCAATGCAAAGTCTTGGGTGTATTTTAAATATCCCAAAACATGTTTCATTGCCATCCACTGAGTTTGATTGGGATTACTCGTGTATCGACTTAGTTTACTTATGGCACAAGCTATATCTGGACGAGTACAATTCATGATGTACATCAAACTTCCTAAAATACGAGCATAATCCCGTTGAGACGTGCTTTGACCTTTGTTCTTTTTAAGAGCAAGGTTTACATCAATAGGAGTCTTTGAAACTTTAAAGTCCAAATACTTAAATTTTTCAAGCACACTATTGATGTAATGAGATTGAGACAATGCCAGACCTTGAGGAGTCCTATGGATCTTAACAGCCAGAATTAAGTCGGCAACTCTTAAGTCTTTCATATCAAATTTGCTAGTTAGCATGCGTTTTGTAGCATTTATATTGGCAATGTGATTACTCATTATCAACATGTCGTCCACATATAAGCAAACAATGACTACATAATTAGGAGTGTTCTTAATGTAAACACATTTATCACAGTCGTTAATTTTAAAGCCATTTGACAACATTGTATGATCAAATTTTGCATGTCATTGTTTAGGTGCTTGTTTTAGTCCATAAAGCGACTTAACAAGTTTACACACCATCTTTTCTTTTCCCGCAACCACAAACCCTTCAGGTTGTTCCATGTAAATTTCTTCCTCCAAATCCCCATTTAAGAACGCTGTCTTAACGTCCATTTGATGGATTTCAAGACCATACACGGCGGCCAATAACATACGTATGGATGTAATTCTGGTTACCGGCGAGTATGCGTTAAAGTAGTCAAGACCTTCTTGTTGTGTATATCCCTTGACAACAAGCCTTGCCTTGTATTTGTCAATAGTGCCATCAGCTTTCATTTTCCTTTTGAAAATCCACTTAGAACCTAATGGTTTGTTTCCAGGAGGAAGATCAACCAATTCCCAAGTATGGTTTTTAAAATAGATTCTATTTCACTATTGACTGCCTCTTTCCAAAATGGAGAGTCTGAAGAGGCCATGGCTTCTTTAAACGTCCGAGGCTCATTTTCCAAAAGAAAAGTGACAAAGTCATCTCCAAATGAAGTAGGAGTTCTTTGACGCTTGCTCCGTCTTGGTTCTTCCTCATTTGGTAAATTTCTTTTTGTTCCTTCCCGAGGTCGTTTTGGATTTTTCACCAACTGACTCACATTCCTTCTTATACGGATATATATTTTCAAAAAATTCAGCACTATCAGATTCCATCACCGTATTAACATGAATGTCGGGATTTTCTGATTTATGAACCAGAAATCAATATGCTTTACTGTTTATAGCATATCTAATGAAAACACAATCAACTGTTTTCGGTCCTATCTTAACTCTTTTGGGTTTTGGGACTTGCACTTTTGCCAAACACCCCCACACTTTGAAGTAATTCAAGTTGGGCTTCCTTCCTTTCCACTTTTCATACGGAATGGAAAGTGTTTTGCTATGGGGAACTCGATTGAGTATTTGATTAGCCGTGAATACAGCTTCCCCCCCACAAGTTCTGGGGTAAACCCGAACTTATTAACAAGGCATTCATCATCTTCTTTAAGGTTCGATTTTTCCTTTCTGCAATCCCATAAGATTGAAGCGTGTAAGGGGGCAGTTGTTTGATGAATAATGCCATATGCCAACCATATCTGTTCAAAAGGTGATTCATATTCGCCGCCCCTATCACTTCTTATCATTTTGATCTTTTTGTTAAGTTGTGTTTCAACTTCATTTTTGTATTGCTTGAATACGTCAATTGCCTCATCTTTACTACTAAGTAAATAAACATAGCAGTAACGAGCGGGATCGTCAAAAAAAGTTATGAAATACTTCTTTCCACCGCGAGATGGTATTGACTTCATGTCACAAATGTCCGTATGAATTAAGTTTAATGGTTCAGAATCCCTTTCAATTGACTTGTAAGGCTGTTTAGTATATTTGGACTCAACACATATTTGACATTTTGACTTTTCGCAATCAAATTTAGGCAATACTTCCAAATTGATCATTTTCCGCAAGGTTTTATAATTGACATGTCCCAAACGAGAATGCCATAAATTATTTGACTCAAGTAGGTAAGAAGAAGCTGCAATTTTATTCATAGTGTCAACGACCATTACATTGAGTTTGAAAAGGCCCTCAGTCAGGTAACCTTTTCTTACATACAGCTCATTCTTATTTATTACAACTTTGTCAGAAACAAACACACACTTAAACTCATTTTTTACGAGAAGTGCAGTAGACACCAAGTTCTTCCGTATTTCAGGACCGTGAAGAACATTGTTCAGAGTCACAACCTTGCCAGATGTCATCTTGAGGAATATCTTTCCATATCCTTCAATTTTAGCCGTTGCAGAGTTGCCCATAGAGAGTGCCTCATTAGGTCCAGCGGGAGCATACGAAGCAAAGGCTTCCTTCACAGCACAAACATGGCGGGTGGCTCCTGAATCAATCCACCATTCTTTAGGATTTCCAACTAAGTTGCATTCAGAAGTCATAGCACACAGATCAATGTCTTGCATTGCTTGGGCCAATTTATTCTCTTCAACCATGTTTGCTTGACCTTTTTCCTTTTTTCTGTCCTTGTCTTTCTTTGCAACACGACAGTCTGCGGACTTATGTCCACTCTCGCCACAATTGTAGCAGTTTCCCTTGAGTTTTTTCTTGCTAGGGTTGGTCTTCCCTTCAGAAGGCTTCTTTCTCTTATTCTGATTTGGATTATGCTCAACAATATTCGCTCCCACTATTGTAGCATTTCCACGAGCCTTCTTTTCAGCAGATTCGTTGTCTTCTTCAATTCTTAAGCGTACAATCAAATCTTCAAGGGTCATCTCCTTGCGCTTATGTTTCAAGTAATTTTTAAAGTCCTTCCATAACGGAGGCAACTTTTCAATCATGGCCGCAACTTGAAACGCCTCATTAATCATCAAACCTTCAAAGAAAAGTTTGTTAGCAACAATATAATTAATACTTTTAACATAAGTATTAATCAGGATCAAACCTTCAGCAAGGAGATCATGGATAATGACTTGAAGTTCTTGGACTTGGGATACAACAGATTTGTTATCCACTATTTTATAATCCAGAAATTTGGCAGCCACAAATTTCTTTAGTCCAGCATCTTCAGTCTTATATTTCTTTTCCAATTCATTCCACAGTTTCTTTGACGTTTCAACATTACTATAAACGTTGTACAAGTCATCTTCCAAGCCACTTAGAATATAATTCTTACATAGGAAGTCAGAATGATTCCAAGCCTCAATCACAAGGAAGCATTTTTTTTAGGTGTTACATCAATCAGGACCGGAGCATCCTCCTTAATAAACCTTTGCAGACTTAAAGTGGTCAGATAAAAGAACATTTTTTGCTGCCATCTTTTAAAGTCCACACTAGAAAACTTCCCTGGCTTTTCTGCAGGTGGCATAACTATTGCAGTAGCAGCACGGCTAGGCTCAGCAGCACCAGAAACTGTGGCAGCATTAGCACTCACAATAGGGACCGTTGGATCCACTCCGTTTCTCATCTTTGTCAAAATGACACAAGCAGAAACAATATCAACAAACTGTTTAAACGGTTGGAGTAGAAAAACCATGAAGGCTTTTAGTCTCCACAAATAGATTAATTAACAGTAAATAGGAATAGAAAACCACGAAGATTTTAGTCTCCTTAATCGATATTTATTTAAGCGCAGAAAATAAATAACACTAGATTTCTTAAGCTTGTTGTTCCTACGTTCAAATAAATCAGAAAATACAAAACAGAAGTATATAATCAGTGTTTATGGGACGATCCTGAGCCCACAAATTACTTGTGTCTCCTTAAGAAATCTAACCCCCTCACAGTTGCCCAAGGTTACGGGTTAATTTCTCCCAGCATGGAACGAGATAACAGTTCTACGGTAGCGGCACTTCAAACCGTAGAACTCTGCGAACTCAAAAGAACGGAGCAAATCACACGACTTACTTTAGTATGCAGAAAAGAGAGGGGATAATCAGATGGTATTTCTGTATGCTCTGTGTATATTCTGTGTGTTTCAAAAGACTGACGAGAGACAAATATATATAGCCATGGGAAGGCAGAATCTAAAGAGACACAACCTTTCAGATGTGGCTGTTACAAAATGACCACACTAATGGCTGTTTAATACATAACGGGAAAACCATTAAGGTGGAGGAACGAATCAATCTGATTTTTTAATTAAATCATTCAGATTCCCCAAATTCCCCTTACACTAACGGGTTATATTAAATATTAATAATAAATTATTAATTAATTAATATTTTTAGTTTCTGTTGGTCCAAAAAATTAAGTAAATCAATCATATCAATTGACCGAATCCGAAGCCGAGGCGAGCGAGCGAGCAACGACGACGGCGCGAGGCTTCCCTTCTTCTCAACCCTTTTAGGAGTTAAAAGAAGCACTTCTCTATTTAAACCCAACAAAAGCCTTTTCCTCTACCAATGTGGGAGAAAGTGCATTTCCCTAGTAAAAGGAACCTTTTCACCTTTCCACCCATTTCCCATTCACACTCTTCACATTCCAAAATCCCAATAATTCTTTTATGATCAATTCCTTCATCCTCTACTAGACCTCTTTCTCTACCTAATTCCTAAGTCTCCTCATCTCAATCTGGTAATATCCACTCTAACTCTATTTCTTCTTCCATGAATTCTCAACATGCTAATCAATCCTCACATGCTCATGTCATGGTCACGCCCTCCATGACTGGTTCTCGTAAGCCTAAAACAATTCCTTCACTTGATGTCTCCATGTCTACCTTAACAGAACATTCTTCTTTTGCTCAAGCTGCTAAAGATCCTCGTTGGCTCAATGCTATGAGCGAAGAACTTGATGCACTCATTCAAAACAGAACTTGGACACTCGTTCCTCCTCCTCCTCCAAATGTTAACACTGTCGCGAATAAATGGGTATATTCGTATCAAGTATTTATAGATGGGTCCGTTGAAAGATTCAAAGCTCGCCTTGTCGCTCTAGGTTTTTCTAAACAACCTGGTGTGGATTTTACTGATACATTTGCCCCAGTTGTCAAAATAAGTGCGGTTCGTATGGTCCTTTCTTTGGCCTTGCAATATAATTGGTTTATGCAGCAATTAGATGTTTTTAATGCATTTTTTTCATGGTGAATTAACTGAAGATGTCTTTATGCGCCAACAAAGAGGGTTTGAGGATCCTAATTATCCTAACTATATATATGTCTGTAAACTTAATCATGCTCTATATAGTTTGAAACAATCACCTAGAGCTTGGTTCATCATTTGGCGACCTTTTTGCTGGACCTTGCCTTTGTTCATTCCTCATCTGATCATAGTATGTTTATTCTTAAGTCTGGAAGTGATATTTTGGTTATCCTTATATATCTTGATGATATCCTTGTATTTGGTTCGTCATGAGTTCTAATTCAGCAGTTATGGCCTTTATGAAATTCAAATTTTCAATGAAAGATTTGGGACCTCTCTATTATTTTTTGCGAGTCGAGTTGTTGCCAAATGCGGATGGGCTTCTCTTGCTTCAACGCATTCTTGATCGATTTGATCTTGCAGAGGTGAAACATGTTCTTACCCCTCTCCATAACAAGTTTGATTGGAACTCCCTTTCTTCACCCTTGCTTGATAATTTGTTACATATCGATAAATGGTTGGATGCTTGCAACACTTAACCTTTACTAGGCCAGATATCTAGTTTGCAGTTATTATGTGTTATCGGTTCCTCCATCAGCCTCGTCAACACCATCTCGAGGGTGTAAAGCAGATTTTTCATTATCTCAAGGGAACCTCATATTTTGGTTTACAACTTTTCAAGAAAACATCTTCTATGCTCACAATTTTTTTCAACTCTGATTGGGGTGGCTGCACCTCAACTAGGCCTTCAACTACTGATTTTTGCATATTCCTTGGTAAAAACTTGATATCTTGGTCTACAAAAAAACAACCTAAGAAGGCTCGTTCTAGTATAGAAGTCGAGTACCGAGCCCTCTCTGTTGCATCAGCTAAAGCTACTTGGTTACAATTCCTATTGTGTAATCTTGGTGTTTTTCTCTCCTCTCGGTGGTAGCTAAGTGTGATAATATTGGAGCTATTCACTTGACACATAATCCAGTTTTCTCTTCAAGATCGAAGCATGTTGCCTTGGATTATCATTCTGTCAACATAACGATTCAAGCTGCTTCTCTCCAATCTTCATGTTAGAAACTCCCATTCATATCGAGGGAGGGTGTTAGGGATGTATCTAGTTAGAGATAATGTTGTATCTAGGTGTTGTTTATCACTTTAACTCTACATATGTACATCAGACACTAATATAAATATATGTCAAGCAAGGCAAAGTTGATATACGTGGAAAATTAGGTTATGCAAACTCAACTTGTAAAGGAATTGAATAAGTGTGTTGAGGTGATGTGACTATCGGGTGAATAATGAGCCATTAAGTACTGTGACAGTTAGTTAAAGTAGTTATTAGCAGTAGTTAAACACTAGCTAAGAGCAGTTAGATTAGTTAGATGATCAACGACTAGGATTAACTTAGTTAGTTAGGATTAGTTTAGATATTTTCTATATATGTATGTGTACAACACATGTAAACATTGATTCAATACAATTCAATTCACAAAATTCTCTCTCTAAAGTTCTTCCCCAATTTCCCAATCCATTGAAGTGCAAAATGCAGCTCATGATCTGCTGTTCCTCTGACATTTTGACATGGTATCAGAGCCTTTAAGGCAAGTTTTACACAATCTTTCTTCATTATTAGTAGTATAATTCAGGAACAGAGGCAATCAATTGCCCTAGCTTTGAACAAATTCTTCATTTTTGGAAAGTTCACTGTTTCTTTAGTCATTTTCTGGCAATTTTCTGGTAACTTTTGGTGCAATGGCAACTGCAACAAATGTAGGAGGATCCCCTGTGCCTCAGGAACGTTTATCAAGTATAGATTACAATCATCCATTATACCTATATCCATCAGATACCCCTGGTGTAGTAAATGTAGGAATCCAGCTAATAGGCATGAAAAACTATACCTTATGGAGTCGTGCAATGCAGGTAGCACTCTTAACCAAAAATAAGCTAGGTTTTATTGATGGAACAATTGTGAAGGATGAATTCTCTGATGAATTGAAGCATCAATGGGATAGATGTAATGATATGGTGTTGTCTTGGCTTATGAACAATGTCAGTAGTGCTTTGAAAAGTGGCATTCTGTTTAGGTCAAATGCCCAACTAGTGTGGAATGATCTCAAGGAGAGATTTGATAAGGTGAATCTTTCTAGGGTATATCACCTTCATAAAGAAATAGCAACACTAGTTCAGGGAGTGTCATCAGTATCTGTCTACTATTCCAAACTAAAAGACCTATGGGATGAGTATATTTCAATAGTGCCCTTCCCTACCTATAACTGTGAGAAATCTAAAGAGTTTGTTGCACACCTAGAGAAGCAGCGACTGCTGCAGTTTTTGATGGGGCTAAATGAAGGTTATGGACAGGCTAGAAGTCAGATCTTGATGATGGCACCCACACCTACTGTCAATCAGGCATACTCCATGGTGATACAGGATGAGAATCAGAATGGAGCAGCTGTAGGGAACTATGCAGGAAGTGACAACATTGATCCCACTGCAATGTTTGTTTCTAAAGGATCAAACCAAAAATACAAGAAAGGACCTGCTCTATACTGTGATTTTTGTGAGAAGAAAGGGCATTCCAGGGACAATTGCTTCAAACTAAAGAAGTGTGAAATCTGCAGTTTGAAAGGTCACTCTAAGAAGAACTGCTATCAGAATCCAAACAGGGAATCTAGAGGCTATCAGAATGCATATAAAGGAAAAGGTGGAGCCAATGCTGTGTTGAATGACAGCTCAGAAATGTACCTCCTAGGACAAGTTCCCATCAGAAATACTGGTAGTGATTATGGACACAGTAATCGAGGATACAACACCAATCCTCAGGGTGCACAGATGTTTTCAAATGATCAGCTGAACCAGATAATGAATATCTTTTCTAAAACAAGTCTCAATAATGCAGGTGTCAGTGCCAATATGGCAGGTAACTCATCTTTTGCCCCTGTAGATAAAGTGAATACTTGTAGCTGGATCATTGACTCAGGTGCCACAAACCACATGATTGGTAACAAATCTCTCTTGAATGATGGAGTATTAACAGCACACTCAGGGAGAGTCCAAATGCCAAATAGTGAATCAGCACCTGTAACTCATATTGGAAACTGTCACATGACTGGAGGTGCAGTCCTTAAAAATGTCTTATGTGTGCCAAATTTTAAGTTTAATCTGTTGTCTGTTTCAAAACTGACAAGAGATTTGAATTGTTCTGCTATATTCTTTCCTGGATTCTGTGTATTTCAGGATCTCTTGACTGGGAAGGTCAAGGAGATTGGTAAGGAGCAGGATTGTCTATATACACTGCAGTCACCTGTGAATATGAATAAAAGTGCAGTTCTTGGAGAAAGCTCAATGGTAGCACAGAGAGCAATTGACATAGGAGCAGAAACATGGCACAGAAGAATGGGACATGTTACTCTATCAGTTCTTAGGAAAATCCCTGATTTCCAGCATAGAAGTAATTTTTTCTTTAAAAATTGTCACATTTGTCCATTAGCAAGACAAACCATGCTACCATTTCCAGTTAGTCATAACAAAGAAAGTGACATTTTTGAGTTAGTTCACATGGATGTATGGGGCCCTTATAAGACACAAACTCATAATGGAATGAGATATTTCCTCATTTTGATTGATGATCATTCCAGATTTACATGGATATATTTGATGAGAGTGAAGTCTGATGTATGTTTTCTGCTTAAAAACTTCATCCAAATGATACAAACTCAGTTTGATAAAACTATCAAAGTGTTCAGGTCAGGTAATGGCACAGAATTCTTCAATACTACATGCAAAGAGTTATTTGAAACACATGGAATATTGCAGCAGAGCTCTTGCCTCTACACTCCTCAGCAAAATGGAGTTGTAGAGAGAAGACATAGACATATATTTCCATCAAGTTTGAAGGACATATCCCAGCAAAATTTTGGGGAGAGTGTGTTCAAGCAGCAGTCTATGTGATTAACAGGGTTCCTACTGTAGTTCTCAATCATGAGTCACCCTTTAAAGTGCTCTATAATAAGCAACCAGCTATTTCCCACTTGAGGACCATCGGGTGCTTGTGCTATGCCACAAACTTATTGAAGGGTGATAAGTTTGCTCCAAGAGCAACTAAGGCAGTTATGATGGGGTACAGTCCTAGTCAAAAGGGATATAGGCTGTATGATTTGCAGCATCATGTTTTCTTTGTCAGTAGGGATGTCACATTCTATGAGGATATATTCCCATTTCAAGGGAGTACCACTTCAGAGTTACCCAACACTGATTTCTTCCAACCACTGCCTGGACATTCACTTACTCAGGATCCTTCTATCCACTCAGAGGAAGTGATCATATCACCATGTATCCCAGCTCTTTCACATGACTCTGAAGTTCCTGTACAGCCAGCTCATCCACCTCTTAATGTCTCAGAATCAGTTCTTCATGACCACACTCAG
This sequence comes from Petunia axillaris subsp. axillaris, assembly GCA_029990575.1. NCBI lineage: Eukaryota > Viridiplantae > Streptophyta > Magnoliopsida > Solanales > Solanaceae > Petunia > Petunia axillaris. The sequence continues at coordinate 131,678,802 of JARKNS010000003.1, read as the reverse complement.
AGTCCATACCAGCAGCACCAGTCACAAGCATGCCTGACCAAGATACAGTGTCACAGCAACCTGCTCACAGGAAATCAGACAGACTCTCCAAACCACCCATATGGATGAAAGACTATGTAGAAGTATCCAAATAGAAGTCCTCAGCTCATACATGTCTATACCCTATTTCAGATTCTATAGGTTATAATAACCTATCTGCTACATATCAGAGTTACATTTCATAATTTTCAATTGAAACAGAACCAAGGAGTTTTACTAAGGCTGCCAAGGATGCAAGATGGATAACAACTATGAAAGCTGAAATCAAAGCCTTAGAGGACAATAGGACTTGGGAGGTTGTTCCCCTGCCTAGAGGAAAAAAGGCTATAGGCTGCAAGTTGGTCTATAAAATAAAGTACAAAGCTGATGGTGAAATAGAGAGGTTCAAAGCAAGGTTAGTTGCCAAAGGGTACAACCAAAGGGAGGGTCTTGACTATCAAGAAACATTCTCCCATGTGGTGAAGATGGTAACAGTGAGATCAGTCATTGCTATTGCTGCTTTCAAAAGATGGAATATACATCAAATGGTTTTGGGCAATCTGGGGACAAAACAAGGGTCTGCAGGCTATTGAAATCACTCTATGGGCTCAAACAAGCCTCTAGACAGTGGAATATCAAGTTAACATCTGCCTTAGTTGCTTCTGGGTTCATACAAAGCCATCTGGACTATTCCTTGTTTACCAAGAGAGCACAAGGCCAAATTGTGATTGTCTTGATCTATGTAGATGATCTACTCATCACAGGAAGTGATTTGGAGCTGATTCAGCAAACTAAGCAGAGCCTGCAGCACAATTTCAAGATAAAAGACTTTGGGGAGCTCAAGTATTTCTTAGGGATTGAATTTGCTAGGAACACTGATGGGATTTTGATGTACCAAAGGAAATATGCCTTGGAGCTCATATCAGATATGGGGTTGTCAGCTACCAAGCCAGTTGGTGCACCATTAGAAGTTAATGAGAAACTCACTACTGCAGAATTTGATGACCACATTGGGAATCAGAACAAAGGTGATGTTCTACTGCAGGATCCAAGTTCCTATCAGAGGCTAGTTGGTAGGTTGTCGTACCTGACCATTACTCGACCAGACATTGCATTTGCAGTCCAAAATCTGAACCAGTTCATGCATATGCCTAAGACCTCTCATATGGTAGCAGCAGCAAGGGTAGTTAGATACATCAAACAGACACCTGGCTTGGGTATTTTTATGACTGCTGGGAGCTCAAATCTGTTGAGAGCCTATTGTGATGCAGACTGGGCCTCTTGTATCAACACAAGAAGGTCAGTCACTGGGTACATAGTTAAGATTGGAGATTCACCCATTTCATGGAAATCAAAGAAATAATCCACTATTTCCAGAAGCTCAGCTGAAGCTGAATATAGGAGTTTAGCATCCACTGTAGCTGAGGTGGTGTGGTTAGCTGGTCTTTTTCGACAGTTAGGGGTGTTCTTACAGCTTCCTATTTCCATGTATAGTGACAGCAAATCAGCTATTCAGATTGCAGCCAACCCTGTGTTTCATGAGAGAACCAAACACATCGATATCGATTTCCATTTTATTAGGGAGAAGGTGCAGCAAGGCTTGGTTCATACTGTGTATTTGCCTTCTCAAGAACAGCCTGCTGATCTGTTTACCAAGGGCCTCAGTCAGCCTCAACACTCATATTTGGTGTCCAAGCTAGGAATAAAGAACATCTTCATAGCTCCTAGCTTAAGGGGGGGGGGGTGTAAAGGAATTGAATAAGTGTGTTGAGGTGATGTGACTATTGGGTGAATAATGAGCCATTAAGTGGCTATTACTGTGACAGTTAGTTAAAGTAGTTATTAGCAGTAGTTAAACACTAGCTAAGAGCAGTTAGATTAGTTAGATGATCAACGGCTAGGATTAACTTAGTTAGTTAGGATTAGTTTAGATATTTTCAATATATGTATGTGCACAACACATGTAAGCATTGATTCAATACAATTCAATTCACAAAATTCTCTCTCTAAAGTTCTTCCCCAATTTCCCAATCCATTGAAGTGCAAAATGCAGCTCATGATCTGCTATTCCGCTGACATTTTGACACAACTAACCAAATACAATTACATAAAAAACTGGGAAGGATGTAATACATAAAAACTCTCTATTATTTGTGCAGAACTCTAGCTACTTTATCCACTGATGATAGTACTTATAAATAATTCGTTTTCAACTACAATTGGTCGTTCTTTTTATGTATAGATGAAAAAGATTATAGATAACCAGTTCGAATTAAAAAGTAGAGCAAACAAAGTATAGGTTGGAGTAAAAGTCTAACCAAAATATTGAGCTTTCCACTAAAAACATCTGCAACAGCATGCATAAGCTTCTCACGTTCATCGCGAGATAATAGGTCGCATACAGAACCTTCTAACTTTAAGTCCCTTCTTTCTCCAAATCTCAAGGCATTCATGCAGTTCCTTTTCATTACGTGAACATGTATGTACTCTTGCTCCAAAACTTGCCAATTCCTCCACTATTGCATACCTAAGATATTGCCAATAACCAAAGTACATGATACATAATAATATATTCACTAAACCTATAGACATATACGAAATAAAAAATCTGTATAAATACATCCAAACATTTAGAAACTCAATACTCGTGCATACAAAAACTAAAAGAATAAAATGAAAAACCAATTTCAATGACAAATACTCAAAGCCGACGCTTCAAAAAGTAAAAATTATCAAAATTAGTGAAAGAATGGAAAAGCCCCACCCAGATTTTGGTCTAGAGGTAATAAGAGTGTAATTATAAATGTGTATTTAAGGTGCATGTCACGAGTTTAAATTCCGTGCAAATAAATGCTTGATATTTAAGTAGAAGATTACTGAAGAGGAAACTTTAGAACTAACCCTATGACTTTAGAGCCACCAGTGACAAGGGCAGTGGTGCCTTCGAGGCTCCATCTTCCTCCAAATTTTCCCTCTTTGTCATTCATAAATAATGCTTTCAATTCCGCCATTTATCTGGTTGTTCTAGACTTTTTCTTAAATTTTCTGCAACAGCTCAGAAGTGAGATTTTAAATAAGGCATAGTTTGTTGATGTCAGTATATATATTTATCCAATGTGCCCAAAAATTTTAGTAGCTTATGTTGTGAATCAAAGAAATTCGAAGGTTAAGTGTCATCCGATTTATTGATAGTTCATATTGTCTGGCTATTTAAGTTGTTTGTGAAGGAAAACATGCATGGTGCTCCAAAATTATTAGTACTGTTGTTAGGTAAATTAGGTTTCGACGTTGCTAGATCATGCAAAGAATTAGTAGTATATTGTTACTTTACAATAGTCACTACTATCTCCGACCCATATTATTTGATTTTTTGACTGTTTTCACACAGACCAAGAAATCCACCTTTTAGAATTAATTAAAGATGTCATTTACTAAATTAACCTTCATCTCTTTTAAAATTTACTTATGGAAAATTGTGAAAACTTTATGTATTTAATTTATTAACAAATGTAACTTTGGAAAGTCAAAAGAAATATTACCTTGGTTTTTGAAAAAATCAAATATTTTGGACCTAACAAAAAATACCAAAAAATCATTTATAGTAGACCGGAGGGAGTATCATTTTCTTAAATAACCTGTACCAAGAAAGAAAAACGTTTTCTTAATTAAGTAACGGGATAATTAAGCAGCAAAAGATCTTTTCACGCGATTAATTCTTCAACATACATTTACATTATCTCGAATTAATGATATTAGTGTATTACGTAACGCTGAGTAATTAAGCAGGAAAATTTCTTTTCACGTGATTAATCCTTCAATAGGCATTTACATTTTCTCGAATTAATATATGCTTTACGTATATACTGAATTTCGAAAAAAAGTATTAGGGCAGCAAGCTTCAAGACCCTAATTACACCAGCTTTTGAAGAATATGTAACGTGAAAATGACTTCTAAATTATTAATAATCTATACTCTCAAGCCAGAGAAAACTAACATAGTGTTGTATTCTGCAAGACATCTTTTTATGATCAATCCTTTTTGCAACCTAACTTGAATATATTTTTTCAACTTTAGAACATGTTATGTTCATGTGTACTTGTTGGTAATAGAGGAATAGACATGACATGTGATGGATAAATATACTTGTTGGACTTAAGATATAAAATATAGTAAATGTAAGTTCAAATGTGTGGTGTTTCTGAACATGTATATATGTGGTGGGTAGAATCCACAAAACATCCATCTTATAAGAGTAAAATAAAAAATACTTTCATAGAGGTAAACAACAAAAACAATATATCCAGTGGTATCCCACCAAGGTGGGGTTTGGGGAGGAAGAGATGTACGCAGATCTTACCTCCACCAAGGTGAAGAGGTTGTTTTCGATAGACCCTCAACTAAATAACATAGTGGAAAACATATTCGAGAGAAGTAAGATGACAATAATAACATACTCAAAATAAAAAGAGAACAACAATAACACATAAAGTTCAAAGTAAGCTAAAAGCACAATATACCAAAACTCGCTCGAATACCACTATCCCTCTACCCTAATCTTCGACCTCCACTTCTTCCTATCTAGGGTCATGTCCACGGCAATTTGGAGGTGGGTCATGTCCCACCTAATCACCTCCCCCAGTTTTTTTTAGGTCTACCTCTACCTCTCCGTAGGGTTAGCACTGTCAACCCTTCACACCTCCTCACCGACGCATCTGTACTCCTCCTCTTTTCTTCCTATCTAGGGTCATATCCTCGATAATCTGGAGGTGGGTCATGTCCCACCTAATCGTCTCCCCCAGTTTTTCATAGGTCTACCTCTACCTCTCCGTAGGGTTAGCACTGCCAACCCCTTACACCAACTCACCGGCGCATCTTTACTCCTCCTCTTCACATGCCCAAACTACCTCAACCTCGTTTCTCGCATCTTGTCCGCCAGTGCAGCCACTCCCACTTTGTCGCGAATGAATTCGTTCTTGATCCTATCCATCTTAGTATGCCCACAGATCCATCCAAGCATCCGCATCTCTGCTACACTCATCATCTAAATGTGGGTGGCTTTTACTGGCCAACATTCCGCCCCATTATAGCTGGTCTATTGTTGGTAATAGAGGAATAGACATGACATGTGATGGATAAATATACTTGTTGGACTTAAGATATAGAATATAATAAATGTATGTTCAAATGTGTAGTGTTTCTGAACATGTATATATGGCGGTGTCCACAAAACTTCCGTCTTATAAGAGTAAAATAGTAAATATTTTCTTAGAGGTAAACACGTTTTAATATTCCTTTCTTTCTTTAGCCATCCACCCTATTTATGGATTTATTTTATTTTAACTTTCATATAGATTTTCTTTACTTTAGCCTTAATTTTAGTGATTGATGGTAATTAAATATTTACCACATCAGAATTACAAAACAAAAACGGTAAATTAATTGATTGGTGTGGGACCGTGGGGGTTATTTCGGATCAGGAATTGAACTAAATTTAGGAAAATATTTTTTTTATGTGGATTAAATATCATTTATTTATTATTATATTGTATATCAAACGTTACCATTTAGATGATAATATCTTTTCCATTTAGTATTTACTTGATATAGAATTTTCATAAAAATATAATTGTTTTAAAAGAAATTTCCCTCAACTAATCTGTATCTATATTGTATTCACTACGTAGTCATTTAAAATAAAATAAAATTATGATGTATGTTGGTTGTGTTTGTATGTATTCATCAATTATTGCCAGATAAGTTAAGTAATGTGTACTTAGTATTCAATATTTGGTTAATTAATCATATTTGAATATAATTACTTAATATGTATTATGTATCGATAAGTTAAATATCTCAAACTTTTATGTTACACTTTTGAAAATATATTTATTTAATATATATTCTGTAACCATATATTTATTTAATGTTATAGATTTATTAAATATAATATTTTCATGTATCATCTGTATATTTTAATTTATTCTATATCTATGTATTATTTACATAATTTTTGCAGTAAGATTCAATTATTAAGATATTGTCCATATCTGAAATGTATTTGATATTACATTACTTTTGTATAAACACTGCTTAAAAATCTATATATTTCATTTCTGTTCCTCCTTTATAAATGGCAATAAGCACTTCATGGTCAACCTGCTTGCTGACCATGAGGGCAAATTAGTCATTTCAGACCATTTACAACGTAAAAATCTGTAACATGAGTAATTCAACAACCTGCAACGTAGACAACACCTTGCCGCAAGGCCGGCCTAATGGGGAGACCACTAACGCAGATGCTTTAGCCCCCCAATTATGAAGGGCCCCAATTTTTTTAAAATTTTATACTGCCTCCGTTTAGAAAATGATGAACTCGTTTGACTTTGTACGGAATTTAATAAAGAAGAAAGACTTTTAAAATTTGCTGTCTAAAATAAGTTATAAATATTTGTGTGGCCACAAATCATCGCATTAAAGGTAAAAGTGAAAGTTTATTTTTAAATTTAGAAAGAGGACATTCTTTTTTAAACTGACTAAAAAAGAAATTGGTTCATCCTTTTTAAACAAAGTGAGTATACTATTTACAATTTTACTAATTTATTAATTGAATATACTGGTAAAATATACTTCTCTTTTGGCAAATAAATAAGTTATCCAAATACATAATTTGATTTTTTTTTAATAAACATGCAATAGTTAATAAGGAATAATTTGAGGACAAACATTATAATTAAGACAAATAAAATTTTTTTTAGTATCATTTAAAGTTTATTACTTTTGATAAGGTTGATTAAGTCATTATTCACTTAATAATACGTTAAAATTATTCAAAATGTATGACATTATTTTTGAAATCTACTTAGTGAGATGAAATTGAGATAATTACATTATGAGAATTTTTAGCATTAATAGTTGTTTCTTATAAATATTATTTAAGCCTAAGTAGGTAGAATTATCAAATATCTCTAATGATGGGCGCAAGATGGTAATGGTAATTGAGTGAATGATTAAGATATGCATATGATGACTCGTATAGTATCATCACAATAATATTCGAAAAAATATAATTTTATAAAATAAATTTAGGGCCTCTTATTGAGGTTCCGCTTTAGGTCATCAATTTCCTTGGGCCGCCCACTAAAATCACCAACTCACACGACTGCTTCACCACTGCTCCATATTGTTACAGGCTCAACTATGGTGAAGAAGATGAATTGGAGAACAAGATAGTTGCTTCATTAACAAGCTAAGAGAGAAAATATCTATTACAGTTATGAGACTCTAATCTAACTAGCTCTATTTAAATACAAAGTATCTAACTAACCATAGTTTACTAATTAGTAACTAACTAACTAACTAACTCTAGTTAAGTTAGTATTTACACAGCTGATTAAACACTTCCCCTCAAGCTGAGGGGTGAAGTACATTATTTATTCCCAACTTACCTAGTAGATAATCATGATGTGGCTTGCACAAGCCTTTGGTCCGAATGTCTGCTAGCTGTTCTTTGGTACTAATGTGCAGTGTTTGAATATGTCCTCTTTCAATTCTTTCTCTAATGAAATAATAGTCGATATCAATATATTTAGTCCTCTCATGGAATATAGAATGAGGTGCAATCTGTATTGCAGCTTTACTGTCCCAAAAGAGCTGAACTGGCAACTCCAGATTAACACCTAATTCTTTGAATAATCCAATCAGCCAGAGTATTTCAGCAATTGTAGATGCCATACTCCTGAACTCACCTTCAGCAGAGCTCCTAGAGACTGTTCCTTGCTTCTTTGACATCCAAGAGATTAAGGCTTCTCCAAGCTTTACAGCATACCCTATGACGAACCTCCTTGTCCCCACACAGGCTCCCCAGTCAGAATCACAATACGCACTTAATTTCTGATTACCTATAGCACGCATGAACAAGCCTAAACCAGGTGCATTTAATTTTTTACATATCCAACTACCCTTAAGGCAGCATCCCAGTGTGATGTTTTAGGAGCATGCATATACTGACTAAGGACCTGTCGCATCTTATTTTTTACCGAACCCGTTAAAGTTCGAAATAGGGCTCGACTTATTGGATAACTCACGGGTAAAGACTTGGAGTCGCCACCTAACATATTTTTTAACTAGGCGTATTAGGGCACCTACTTTGTGTCTAGCTAATTTTAGAATTAATTTCGAATCTTAGTCTACGAACCAGAAATCTAGGTAAGGATTCAAGTTAACCCGAGAGGAAGGGGTTAGGCACCTCTCAGGCTCCACCAAATATGGTTACCGGACGGACTAAATAATTGGGATTCTAAGAAATAAAATATTTTAATATTAAATTATGATATACAACTTTAAAGAAAATTAAGAAATATTCATCTCTTCTAATGACCAAGCTTTGTATCTTGCAAAATAATTAAACAAGTTAGTAAGAATTGCAAACAAAATTAATAAAATAAAATTAAGTAAAGTCAATGAGTTTAAATATTTTGTCCTTTTTTTAGAAAGAGTCGTCTTTTGTAATTTCATCACGATGTACCTCGCAAAAATGTAAAAATATAAATTAGTACGACAATTAATAATGATACTAGTAATAATAATAGTTATACAATAATAGCAATAATAAACAATAATAATAATAATACTAGTAATAATAATAATAATAATGAAGATAATAAAAATAAAAGGATTCTCCTCCAAAATAGACCGTCATATTTCATTCAATTTTACCTCGCAAAAATATAGAGAAAATCATGTTAGTATTAATAAAAATAATAATGACAATAAATAATAATAGTATAAAATATAATAATAATAATAAATAAAATAAAGGGGAAAATAGATTTTATAAAAATGTAGGCTCAGGTGTGTATGAATCGGATGGAGGTTAGAGACGTCGGTACGGCTGCAAACACGCCGGCCGGTCGTGTTGCCATGCCAAGCGCTGGTCCCACCACTCAATTACCGGCTTATTTGAAATTACGGCTCATACACGTCATCATAGCCTATTTGGTTTTAGTGACACGGATATGAGACTATTCAAGTGTAGTATCCATTCGTGTCAGTCAATAGGCATCAAATAAATTATTTAATTATTTTTCTTGGCCATCATTGGTGTAGCATCCGTCAATTCGTTTTATTTCCGTCAAATCATTGTGTAAGCCTCAAATTGAAATATTTTCATAGGCCAATTTTGTAGGGACCACCAGATTAGGATAACATGAAGAAACTGCAAAAGTTCTCAAAAGAATTAGTCAGCAAGTTAATATAGGAAATAATAATATCCATTATACAGGTCAAAGCAGCATAACAAAATATCCAACAAAAGTAAATGGGTCAAACTGTGAACGCATCAAGCTGAAGCAATAAACCAGGGAGATAACGAGAACAACAGATTTAGGCAAAGCAGTAAAAGGATAACGATCCCCAATCTATAAACCACCAGCGATTGAACCATAGCATCGCCAACCAAGAGTCGACGCCGGCGACCCAGATAACAGTCCAAAGGAGAAGCGACCGCCAGCTTTGTTTTTTTTTTTTTTCTGGTGAGAGACGCAGCGGCATCGCTGCAACTCTACAATTCCTGTTTTAGTTCCTGCACAAAACGAACAGATCAGAACACGACTAAGAAATCAAATGACCATTGATGGGTTTTTAGCGGCGCTCTCAGCCGTCACTGGTGGTATCACTGGCGTCGATCTCCAACGTCGCCACTTATTTATAACTCCCCCCCCCCCTCCTCCCCCCCCCCCCCCGTGCCCGATCTTCTTGTTCTGTGCCCCTCTGTTTCCCCTATTTCAAATCCCCTCCCCTTCTCCTTTCTGCTCTGTTAAAGGTGTGTGTGTGTAGGTATTTTGGTATATGAGTGTATCACAAGCTTTCGTGTGGTGTGAAGAGTAAGGAAAGAGATAAGGGTGTATCAAAAATGGTGTATGTCTTTAGGGGGGAAAGGCCGTAACGGGGTTGCGTAAGGTGAGTGTGTGTGTGTATAACATCCACTGGTATGTGTATAATGGGTTTTGTGTGGAAGAAGATAGGGGGTGTGTCCTGGATTATGCGTGTATGTGTGTGGAGAGGTGAGGAGAGAGAGTGCACTGTGTATTGTTGAAAAAGGAGACCCAAAGGTGTTTGGCGTGGGGTCTGTGTGTACATTTTGTACAGTCTTCTGAGTGTGTATGTTGATTCGTATATGGGTATTTAGAGTTTTTGTGTCTATATAAAAAGGAGTGTACTGTATATTGATGATCTTTTGGGGAAGACGAAAGGTGTGTGCTGTTCGTGTGTGTGAAGGTACTGTTCGTATATTGATGTGCATATGTGATATGTGTATGCTGATGTTTATAGACTTTTTGAAAAGAAAAATAGTTGTTGGGGGATTTGGAAATTTTAGGAAGAAAATTAAGGAGTGAATAATTGGAGGGTTTTTTAGGAGAAAATTAGGAAGGGATTATAGGAAAAATAGGAAAAAGATTAGGAGAGTGATTTTGAGAATTTTGAGGAGATTGGGGAGTGATAAACTTGGACTGCTTTTGAGAAAAAAGGATATGTGGAAGATGTACTTGGACCCTTCTTTGTTCTATATTCAAGATGGAATAAGATATTTGTAACAATTTAAAAGAACTCAAATATAAATATTAAAATGGGTAAATGGAGTGATATATTCAATTGGACTAAGAATTAACTGAAAGGTGCTCAGTGAATAAATAATATATAAATAATAATATATATTACGTATAAAAGTGGAAAAATACTCATATAAATGATTGAGGTCAAATTAAATACTTAGGAATAAATAATCACAAATTGTTATAAAACTTTATTTTACACAGTAAATTACGCAAATAGTAATCTTTTCACAAACGGCCTGAATGATGTAAATTATGTAATATAATTGCAATTATAATATATAATGTATAAATAGGGAATACCACACTAAAATGCACACAGAAAAGAAATTGAAATGCAAATTAAACTAATCAAATAACTACAGATATTTGTTAAAGCTACAATTATCTATTAAATGCCATAATTGCACTAAAATTACAAAAATAGCCATATTTTTAAAAATAGCCTAAATGATGCAATTATATGATATAGCCATGAATATTATAAATGTACTAATTTGCACAAACAATCACAGTTTTGACAATTAACCTAAATGATGCAAAATTATGTAATATAGCCACATTTAGGTATGTAATACATAGGTAGGGAATAACGCACGTAAATGCAGGCTTTTTAATGCACATTTTGCACAAATGATCAAATTGCACCTTTAAGTTAAATTTTAGCCAATTTTGATAAAAAGAGGGACAAAATTTGGTGTCAACAGCTGCCCCTCTTTGCCCGGGGATGATGAAAGAGTCTGCGGCAAAGATAGTTTACGGAGTAGCCAATTTTGTCACGACTAGAAGGCAAAATGATTGAAAAGGAAAAATGAGAGTTTTGGGGTGTTTTTGGCCGAACCCCGGTCTCTGAGTTGCCTACATATCTCGGGTTTCACGAGAATCAGGCTGTATGTAGTTCTAGAATGACATTTTAGCTGTGTGAGACATTTATGACGCATGATTTTATATGTAAAGACTAAACTTATCCAGGTGTGTAAAGTTTAGATTTGTGTATGCTTTGCCTTTAGGCGGGATAAATGAAGAATAAGGTAAAGGTACAATCGAAGATGAGATAACATCAGTAGATCGAGCGTAGGAAAAGAGGCTTATAATCATCCTAGTTATGCAGATGTGGCACGCTATGCACCCATAAAAAAGAAGTTTATATGTACATAGTTTCCACTTCGTATCGACAAATGAGTAAACTCGCCTCCAATATTGCCTTGATTAAACTGGGAAGAATTTGGGGAACGAATTTTATAAATGCACACGACTCAAACAGATAGGCACGAAGACACGCACGATTGACGCAGATAGGCTTGAATAGACAAAGTAGGCATTAGTTGGAAGGAAATGCGGAATGACATCCTAATTTGTGATGAAGGATTAGGCAGATTACTTATGGGAGTATGACATGATTGGCTTCGGGTGTGTCAGAATTCGAAAAAATATGTAGTTCGCAAGTGCAAATAAATACATTGTCAAAAGATGAGATAACATTGATAGATCGAGTGTGATGAAATAGGCTTGTAATCATCCTATTTGTGGAGATGTGGTGCACGACACACCCATAAAGAGGAGTTTACATGGGCATAGCTTCCATTATAACTCGATAAATGAGTCATCTTGGATGAATTGAGGAACATTGAGGAGTAAAGCACGATAAATACGCACGATCAAAACAGATAGGCACGATTAGGAAGGAATATGGAGTTAGTACCCAATCGGTGAGGAAAGATTAGGTAGATAACTGGTGCGTGTATAGGATTGTGGCTTTGAGCGCTTTGGAAAATAGGTAGCTTGTGGGTGTAGCAAAAGCATGGTCTGTAGGATCAAGCTTCTTGAATTGGGTTTGGGATGATGCTTTGAGATTTTGTGGTTGCACAATTGGTAGTGGTTTTTGGAGCGATTGTAAGAGTATGCCGCAAGGGTCGTCGAGAGATCGGGGAGTCCCTACAGCAAGATCAAGATAAATGCAAATTGAGATTAAAATAAAGATAAAGTAAACTTCCCTATTGAGTTGATCTCTCCTTGTCTGGTCTGCTTTCAGGTGCTCGGTGCTAGTGAATGTGTGCCTCTCCTCTGGGGGATATCCATTTGCTAAGTGCTTCTCGTCAGGAGGTAATTTCTTTGTCGTGTCGGGCTGTTATTGGATCATCTTGCCAGTTCAACGCCGGATTGTACGTCCATTGCTTTTCGTCATTTAAACATGTGCTTGTCACGTTGGGCCGTATACTCCTTTTGTATTGAGCTGTGCATCTTTTCATGCAGGGTTGCCTATCATTCTTTCATTTTGGTTGCGCACCCTTTGTCATGCTACTCTTTCACCAGGTTGTCTACCCTCCAGGCTGTCTGCCCTTTGTCATGTTGTCCTTTCCCTGGGGTGTCTACCTATTACAATATCAAACTTTGCATCGGGCTGTATACCCTCCGCTAGGTTAAGTGCTAAATTCGACATCGAGTTTTGTACCCTCAGTCGACGCATCGGGTTGTGTACCCTCAGTCGACGCATCGAGCTGTGTACCCTTCACAAAATTAAAATGACAGGATCGATATTAGGCTGTGTACCCTCAGTCGACGCATCGGGCTGTGTACCCTCCGCTATTAAAATAACAGAATCGGCATCGGGCTGTGTACCCTAAGTCGACGCATCGGGCTGTGTACCCTCAGCTAAATTAAAATGACAAGATCGACATCAGGCTGTGTACCCTCAATCGATGCATCGAGCTGTGTACCCTGTACTCCGCTAAATGAAAATGACAAGATCGACATCGAGATGTGTACCCTCAGTCGACACATCAGGCTGTGTACCCTCCGCTAAATTAAAATGGCAAGATCGATATTGGGCTGTGTACCCTCAGCCGATGCATCGGGCTGTGTACCCTCCGCTAAATTAAAATGACAGAATCGACATTGGGCTGTGTACTCTCAGTCGACGCATCGGGCTGTGTGCCCTCCGCATAAATGAAAGTGCAAAATTCGACATCGGGTCGTGTACCCTTAGTCGATGCATCAAGAGTAAAGTAAAGTGCAACAAGTAGAAGGCTATTGTTACGTCATGCAATGTGTTAAGGAGGCTCTTATGTTGCTTTTGTAAGGACTTTCTTTAAATTTTTGAAGGGATCTCAAAAATATCTGCCCCAGTGTCAAGTTTGCGTCTTTTGAAAATTTTGAGGGGATCCTCAAAAATTCTGCCCCAGTTTATTGTTTATGATGGATCACCGAGAGCGGGTGGTTGTGTTGCATTGAACACCAAATGTATTGGCTAGAACCTACATTCGTCTTTTAGTGTGACGATTTGGTGTATTGATGACTATGAGTATGTGGATATTTGCATACTCAGACTGGGGTTTGATATTTGGATTTCACCCGATTTGGAGGTTGTCCATAGTTGTGCTTGTTTTGGTCAATCAGACTGTGAACTTTGTGTTTCAATACTGGATGTCTTGTGGTATCATGGTATGGAATGTTTGAGTGATGGGTGCGGATCTTTGTTGGATCGAATTTATGAGTGAGTCTTTAGGGAGTAGTTTGTCTGCTGATTGCAATGTCCTTTGATTGGGCTAAAGGAGTGAAGGCATGAAGTTTTTTCTTTCTGTATGTCTTTGATCGTGTTAAGTCTGATAAGGTTGTTGTTGCAAGACTTGATAGAGGGCAGGTTGTTTATTGTGTGAGTTGGGTGCAGTGTGAGGTTGTGAATTTTGCCAGCTTCGGTTGTATAGTGATTGAATTTCTTTGTTGTGACTCTCGTGTGGGTGTAATGCAAGTCGTATGGGAATGGGATTGTCTGAATGCTTTTGCTGTCATATGCTGATAGTTCAAAGGACTTTGTGGTAGGAGAAAGTGTTTTCAGCTTGGCTTGCCGTTTCGGCTTTTCTAAATGTAGATTCTTGACCAATTTCGGTGTCCAAACGCGACACAACCGTAGCAAAGTGGTGAAATGCACCAAATAGTGTGGGCAAATAAGCAAAGATTAGACGCAAAAATGACACATACGCATAAACGTATGCCTAGACAGCAGATGATTGATTAGCGCTTGAATTTGGAGGTTGCGATAGAACGCTTAAATATCACAAGAGATTGCCCAAGTGCTTTATGTAGCAGTCAAGGCAAGGATTTTGGTCAAACGACTGATGCTTGTTTAAGCGGGAGATAAGGAGTTGAATGTCAATGAAAGGTTGTAAGGATATTGTGTAAGGAATAGATTGTGTTGTGCGATATAAAGGGATGTTAGCTTTTGTCGAATACCAAGACCTTGAGTGCATTTATCATCCTTTCTATCATGATAGCTATGTGTCTTCGAAAGATATCCTCAACGTCTTTCATACTCGTCGACCAACTGTTGCAATATAGTCCTTGCACCAACTTTCCTTATTGGATAATATCTTATTGCTGAGCTGTTTAGCTCGATGTAGGTTGCCTATATATCATGTATATTCTTAGATTGTTGTATCCTTTTGTAATTGTCGTCGTGAAAATTCATTTCACAGCCTTCGACCAAAATTGCTCCAAGGAGTCTGTTCGCCTGTTCTTTTACCTCAACTCAACCTTTGCTATTGTAAGTGTCTCAAATAACTTCATCGCGTTGCTATTATCTTTGCTCGTGGATAGAGATATGCTTCCCAAATGCTCCAGAGGTCTCCAGGTTTGTCATATAATGATGGTTTTGTCATTGTGTCTTTTCCTCTCTTTTTCGAGTTGAATTGGTTTGCTTGTTTTTGGTTGTCGTGCACCAGTATTGGCTACACCTCTATCTTTCAAATATTACCTTTCACTGGTTTTCTTGACCGCTATTTTGATCATGATAAGAGCAAGTTAGAAAGTGATTTAGATCACAGTCATGCACTATAGGTGGTGAGACTGTGCATGCAGGTGTAACAAAGTAACCCTTGGATATTTGGTTTCAAAAGGGATCAAGGTGAGTCATATATGCCTTTGAGTTTGACCAGTATTTTCTTGCTTTGTTAATTTTCTCCATGTGCATAGTTCTCATTCGGACAGCTGAGGTACTGGGGCAATAAGCCCGGCAGTTTCCAATCTCTCAAATATTTGAGTGTGGGATTTGGCCAGTGGAGTGTAGTTTCTTTTTGGTCTTTGGTTTGCATTAGATTGAGGCTTATGAGGGCATGGTGGTGTATTTTGGTATTTGGCTTGAGTGTTTTGCTGGCACGGTGGATGATTTGGTACTGGGATGTGGAATATATGTCGTGTGGGCTGAGCGGGATATTTTGGTGGTATATGAGGGTAGGGATAAAATGGTGGCGCTGTGTGATAATAGTGGTTGAAGGTAAGGTCTTGAATGGTTGCAACAAAAAAGACTTCATCTTTCTTCTTGAAAATGCTCACATTTCTAGATTGGCAAGCCTTATTGGTAGTTTGCAGAGAGAGGAGAGAGCGGGCAGGAATTGCTGTGAAAAACTCCTTTATTTCGGAAAATCCCTGACAAATACACTTGCTTAACCATGTCTTTTGCCCTGGTATTCAACTCGAGCCAACCTTTTGGGAAATAGACTTTTGAATGAATTAGAGACAGTCTGGACATGCGAAAGATTTTAGATACGAGGATTTAGGCATAGAGTGGGGAGAGGAGGTACCTCTATAGGAGATTTGAATTTGGGGAAAGGGTTCCTTAGAGACCTAGAGCTACAGACAAATTCATGCAATGCACACATATCAAATAAGGAATGCATCCTACAATGCGAAGGACCGTTTTACGCACGATGATTTGAAAAGCGCTTTGTGCCATATGCATCATTTTGTTTGCTAACAAAATACGGAGCCTAAAAGATAATATTGTATTTATTGAACTTTTGTAATATTGGCTGATATTGAAACAATGTAAGAGAAAAAAAAAACTTTGCTGGAGGGTTAGATCATGGCCAGGTGAACATATTTCATGCTGATCCATCCCCAGAAGATTCTTCTTTTTCTTTCTCGGACGAGTCCTCCTCGGACGAGTCCTCCTCGGACAAGCTTGCCTCTGATGATTATCCTTGGAAGATGATATTGTCTGCATCAGTCAAGAGCCGGGATATGTCAAATGTGAATTTTTTCTACATTTCACAAGCCTTTCTCCCTTTCTCCTCCAATCCTTTGTTTGCCACAGAGTTCACTCCCTCGCTAGCCCATACGCCGATAGACTCTATGCGCTTTGTCAGGAGTTCTGTCTTACTGCGCCATTTGCCTTTTTCTTCGTTCTTTACTTCGACCAAACTTTGCTTTTTTGCTATTTTCCCTTGTGCCCTTGCCAGTTGTTTGCGTAACCTTTTGTACTCAGATTCTAACTCATCAGCATTTCTTTTCCTTTTTGTTGTTGCTCTTGGTTGAATTTTCCTTGCTATTTCTTTCCTAAGCTAGTCTGGATAGTCTTCGTCATAGCCAGTGTCAAACCTGTCTCGTCCAATAGTCTCGATTCCCATTCATTGCCTTTCTTTCCAAAGTTCTATTATCTTGTCTTTGAACGGAATTACTCCTCCGAGGGTATTTGCTTTAAAACTTCTGATGTCTGCAATTTGGGGTATCGTCTACTTTCTCCCTGCTTGCCTCTGTGTCCTTAAAGGGGTGTATGGGTAAAATCCTCTAAAGCCCACTAAGATGAGAAACGAGTCTCTTTTGGATCGTGTGATTACTGTTGTGCTGGGAAAGTAATCAAACATCCATTGTATATTTTCAGGTGTCAGTTGACAGAAGATGTGGTGTCAGCCTTTGGCAGTTGTTGGTTGGTCCCATTTCTCGAGAGTGTTGTCCATGCGGGCGGTATGAGTCAAGATGTAGTTTTCACTTGGTATGGAATGGAGATCTTGCTCCGTGCTATCCATCTTTTGCAAATGTTCTATCAACCAGATTTGTAATAATAAATTGCAACCCTCGAAAAAGCTAGCACCCTTCTTGCATCTTTCTAAAGCTCAGTACATTTCCGCAATAATCATCAGTACCAAAGTGTATTTCTTGTTAATGTCTTTGAGTAAGGCATCAGCAATTGAGACCATGCAAACATCAACTCGTCTTTTGTGTTGTGGAAACACGCAGTCCCTGAAAAGCTGGTGAGAAAAGCAAGTACCCTTCGCTATTGCCAATCTGCCTGGTTAATGCTGAAATAGTCTTCAGAATCTTGAAATGCTTCTTCAAACCCTAATTTGATATAGAGGGAAGTCAGAGAAATTCCCGACTGCCTTATACTGTCTGTGCATAATTCAGGTTTAAACCGTACCATTTCGAAGAACTCCTCGGGTGTAATATTCTTAGGCATCAAGACTTCTTCACTTTCAAATGGCAATTGAGTTAACTCGCCTATTTCCTCCAGTAATGGTGTCAACTCTACACTCCCAAGGTGAAAAACTACTCGGTCTGCATCCCAATAGTGTACTGCTGCCTCTATCATCCCTTCCACGGCAGTGTGCTCCATAAGTGAAATCATATTCCCCAACACCATTTTGACCCGGTCTTTTTGGCCTATGCTTAAGTTTCCCCACCAATCTCTGAGCAAGTGAGGGATTTCAACAACCATGTCAAATGTTCTAGTGGCCATGATCTTTTCGAAAAGGTGAAGGGGTGATAGGAAAAAGGGAGAATAAAAATGCCTAAGATTTGCTTTATTGTGAGCAAAATGATCAACGTCTGGCACAAGCTTTTGAAAATAATGCAACAGCAGATATGAAGAGATGTGTTGTTGTGAGTTGAGAACCCTTTAGACACTTTAGACGGAAGTTGCTAATGGAATTTTGACATGCCAAGGATTTCAAGTCCTTATATAATGCTTAAAGGATAAATGTGCGTTATGTGCCATCTCATCTATCAAGCAGTCAATTCTGCTTCAAATTGGGCTTTTAATGCCTCTTCGATTACCATCTAAGCCTTTGAATAGCATTGAATACAGAATGATTCCAATTCTTTGGGAATAAACGGTCGTTTCTGATTCAATTTGGGCTTTTAATGCCTCTAAGGTTACCTTCGTGCCTTTGAATGGCATTGAATATAGAATAATTTTGACTGTCTATAAACAAACAATCATTTCTAATTCAATTTGGGCTTTTGACGCCTCTTAGATCACCTACGTGCCTTTGAATGGCATTGAATACAGAATAATTTCGATTGTCTATGAACAAACAATCCTTTTTTTTCAATTTGGGCTTTTAACGCCCATTGGGTTACCTTCGTGCCTTTGAATGTCAGTGAATGCAGAATAATGCCAAGTGTTTATGGATAAACAATCATTTCTGATTCAATTTGAGCTTTTGACGCCCATTGGGTTAGCTTCATGCCTTTGAATGGCACTTAATGCAGAACAATGCCAATGAACGGTCCATATTTTGCATTTTTGATCTTTTAAGCAAATGTAAATAAATCATGTTTAACGCTCCTTGGGGTCAAAAACCCATTCGGATTGTTTGAACAAGTTGGCCTATTGGACTTGAGAACAAGTCGACTAATGATATGTCATGATATATGATTCCTAGCACCGCTACTAAGGAATGGAGTTAGCTAGACCGGGTTTTATTATCCTCCCAAGCAGACAGCTCGGGAGCGGGAACGTCCCGGACCAAATAGATTCGTTCCTCCTAAAGGAATTTTTATGTGAGGGAAGAGGTGGTTGTAACCACCGTATTTTCAACACACGATTTAGAAAGTTGCCAGGAGTGGCGGAAGGTATGCATGCACAAGTTAAAAATGTACGAGTTTTGAAAGAAATACAGAAGTCAACCTCGGGAGTGGGAGTAAAACTAACACATGAAACAACAAGTCAGTGTTGGGATAATAATTTTCATATGCAAAGCATATCATGTTTTACAATGCAAGGAACCTCTTTTGTGCGGAGGTAGACCTAACAAGATCAATACACATAATATGCATGATAGGCGTCATATGATGACGTTTTTGGACGAAGTTGGCTAATGGACTTTAACATGCCAAGGATGTTAAGTCTTCCTAATTTTGATTATGGTATTTAAAATTGAACAAGTATTTTGCGTTGTCCCATTTGTTCTCATAACCCAAAAAAATGAATGAAAAATAATTTTATTAAATAAATATAGAAATACCATATTTCTCTTTTTAGGTAAATAGGAATAAATAAGCGATCTTGTTACGTTAAAAGTAAAAGAAATTAATTTAAAGTCTATGATTTTGTTTACATAAAAGTAGAAAAAATTGACTGAAAAATAATTTTATAAAATAATTGGTTTTGTTGTATAAATAAAAAATAACGATTTTAGGTAAATAGAAATAAATAATAAGTAGAAAAAATTAATTTAAAGTCTAAGTCTTCCTGACTTGTGACAAACTCCAACCAAAATAAATAATTAGATGATCTACACTTTTGAGAATAAATGGTCTACATTAGACACGTTCAACTTTAGATAAATGCACCTGTAGCATATTTAAACGTCCCTTAGGATTGGAAACCCGTTAGGTTCGTTCAAATATAGTGAACTAATAGACTTAGACCTGAGCCAACGCTAAAATGGTCCTAGATATGATATGATGAATGATCCCTAAAAAGAGTCCTCACTGAGAGTTGGCTAATCTAGACAAGGACATGGTTCCCCTAGGTGGACAATAAGGGGTGGGAATGTTTGGAATTGTTGGTTGTACCATGAACCAACTATACCCCAACTGCTCCCCCTAAAGGATTTTTTGAGAGTGAAACGGTCGTGAGATCCACGTAACCGTTTATGGTGTGTGCAAGTGTAAATTTTCCAGGAGTGGAGGAAGTGTGAGTGACATAAACAATAAGAAAATATAACCAATCAATAATAGAGCACCAAAATTCAAAAATGACTTTAATCCTGCAAAAAGGAAGGAAGAAAAGTTAGTAAGGCAAGAAAATAAAACAAGTAAAGAATCCCAATTTAAAGTCCATTATACTTTGATATTTATATCCCCAGCGGAGTCGCCATTCTGTCGCATCCTATTTTTTACCGAACTGGTTAAAGTTCGAAATAGGGCTCGATTTATTGGATAACTCACGGGTAAAGAGTTGGAGTCGCCACCTAACATATTTTTTAACTAGACGTATTAGGGCACCTACTTTGCTTCTAGCTAATTTTACATTTAACTCCGAAACTTAGTCTACGAACCAGAAATCTAGGTAAGGGTTCAAGTGAACCTGAGAGGAAGAGGTTAGGCACCTCTCAGGCTCCACCAAATGAGGTTTACCGGCCGGACTAAATAATTGGGATTCTAAGCAATAAAATATTTGAATATTAAACGATGATATACAACTTTAAAGACAATTAAGAAATATACTTCTCTTTTAATGACCAAGTTTTGTGCCTTGCAAAAAAAAAAAAAAAACAAACAAACAAGTTAGTAAGAATTGCAAACAAAATTAATAAAATAAAATTAAGTAAAGTCAATGAGTTTAAATATTTTGTCCTTTTCTTGAAAGAGTTGTCTTTTGTAATTTCATCACGATGTACCTCGCAAAAATGTAAAAATATGAATTAGTACGACAATTAATAATAATAATAATATTTATATAATAATAATAATAATAATAATAATAATAATAATAATAATAATAAACAATAATATTAATACTAGCAATGATAAAAATAAAGATAGTAAAAATAAAAGGATTCTCCTCCAAAATAGACTGTCGTATTTCATCCAATTTTACCTCACAAAAATATAGAGAAAATCAGGTAAGTATTAATAAAAAGAATAATGATAATAAATAAAAATACTATAAAATATAATAATAATAATAAAAATAAAATAAAGGGGAAAATGTATAAAAATGTAGGCTCAGGTGTGTATGAATCGGGTGGAGGTTAGAGACATCGGTACGGCTGCAAACACGATGGCCGGCCGTGTTGCCATGCCAAGTGCCAGTCCCACCACTCCATAACCGGCTCGTTTTGCAATTACGGCTCATATACATCATCATAGCCTATTTATTTTTAGGAACACGGGTATGGGCTATTCAAGTGTAGTATCAAATCGAGTCAGTCAATAGGCCTCAAATAGATTATTTAATTATTTTTCTTGGCCATAGTTAGTGTAGCGTCCGTCAATTCGTTGTATTTCCGTCAAATCATTGTATAAGCCTCAAATTGAAATATTTTAATAGGCCAATTGTGTAGGGACCACCAGATCAGTATAACATCAAAAAAATGCAAAAGTTCTCAAAAGAATTAGTCAATAAATTAATATAGGAAATAATAATATCCAGTATACGGGTCAAAGCAGCATAACAAAATATCCAACACAAGTAAATGGGTCAAACTGTGAACGGATCAAGCTGAAGCAATAAACTAGGGAGATAACGAGAACAACAGATTTAGGCAAAGCAGTAAAAGGATAACGATCCCGAATCTATAAACAACCAGTGATTGAACCATAGCATCGCCGACCAAGTGTCGACGTCGAGGACCCAGATAACAGTTCAAAGGAGGAGCGACCGCCAGTTTTATTTTTTTCTAGTGAGAGATGCAGTGGCATCCCTGCAACTCTACAATTCCTGTTTTAGTTCCTACACAAAACGAACAGATCAAAACACGGCTAAGAAATCAAATGACCATTGATGGGTTTTTAGCGGCGTTCTTAGCCGTCACTGGTGGTATCACTGACATCGATCTCCGACGTCGCCACTGGTTTATCACATCCCCCCCATCCCCGATCTTCTGGTTATGTGCCCCTTTGTTTTCCATATTTTAGATCCCCTCCCCTTCTCCTTTCTGCTCTGTTAACGGTGTGTGTGTGTGTGTGTATAGGTATTTTGGTGTATGAGTGTATCATAGGCTTTCGTGTGGTGTGAATAATGAGGAATGAGATGAGGGTGTATCAAAAATAGTGTATATCATTAGGGCGAAAGGCTATAACGGGGTTGCATAAGGTGAGTGTGTGTGTGTATAACATCCGCTGGTATGTGTATAATGGGTGTTCTGCGGAAGAAGATAGGGGGTGTGTCCTGGATTATGTGTGTATGTGTGTGGAAAGGTAAGAAGAGAAAGTGCACTGTGTATTATTGAAGAAGGAGACCCAAAGGTGTTTGGCGTGGGGTCTGTGTGTATATTTTGTACAGTCTTTTGAGTGTGTATGCTGATTCGTATATGGGTATTTGGAGTTTTTGTGTCTATATAAAATGGAGTGTACTGTATATTGATGATCTTTTGGGGAAGACGAGAGGTGTGTACTGTTCGTGTATGTGAAGGTACTGTTCGTGTATTGATGTGTATATGTGATATGTGTATGCTGATGTTTATAGGCTTTTTGAAAAGAAAAATAGTTGTTGGGGGATTTGGAAATTTTAGGAACAAGATTAAGGAGTGAGTAATTGGAGGGATTAGTTAAGAGAAAATTAGGAAGGGATTATGGGAAAATTAGGAAAAAGATTAGGAGAGTGATTTAGGGAATTTTGAGGAGATTGGGGAGGGATGAACTTGGACTGCTTTTGAGAAAAAAGTATATGTTGAAGATGTACTTCGACCCTTCTTTGTTCTAGGTTCAAGATGGAATAAGATATTTGGAACAATTTAATAGAATTCAAATATGAATATTAAAATGAAAAATGGAGTGATATATTCAATTGGACTAAAAATTAACTGAAAGGTGCTCAGTAAATAAATAATATATAAATAATAATATATGTTACATATAAAAGTGAAAAAATACTCATATAAATGATTGAGGTCAAATTAAAGTACTCAGGAATAAATAATCACAAATAGTTATAAAACTTTATTTTACGCAGTAAATTATGCAAATAGTCATCTTTTCGTAAACAGCCCGAATGATGTAAATTATATCATATAATTGCAATTAGAAAATATAATTACAATATACAAATAGGGAATACCACACGTAAAATACACACATAAAAGAAATTAAAATACGAATTAAACTACTTAAATAACTATAGATATTTGTTAAAGTTACAATTATCTATTAAATTCCATAATTGCACTAAAATTGCACAAACAACCATATTTTGAAAAATAGCCTAAATAATGCAATTATATGATATAGTCACGAATATTATAAATATACTAATTTGCACAAATAGTCATAGTTTTGACAAATAATCTAAACGATGTAAAATTATGTAATATAGCCACATTTAGGTATGTAATATATAGGTAGGGGATAATGCACGTAAATGCAGGCTTTCTAATGCACATTTTGCATAAATAGTCAAATTGCACCTTTAAGTTAAATTATAGCCAACTTTGAAAAAAGGAGGGACAAAATTGGGTGTCAACAGGACCTGCACAACAAAGGCAATATCTGGTCTCGTCATAGTCAGGTATAACAGTCTCTGTTATTTCCCTTTGTCAACTAACAATTCCTCATTTACTTCAGTATTACACCTCACAATAGCATCATACTCTACTGAAGTCAGTTTGTGACTGAACTCTATAGGAGTTATAGCAATTTTCCCTCTAGCTAATCTTAGTTCAGCTACTAGTTCCAGACTATATTTTCTTTGACACATTAGAATTTCCTTCTTAGATCTAGAGAACTCAATACCCAGAAAATACTTAAGTTCACCAAGATGCTTCATTTTGAATCTGCTTTGTAGTTCTTCTGTTACCATCTTCATCAGCTTCAAACTACTACCTGTGACCAAGAGATCATCAACATACACCAAATTATCATAATGTCAGCTCCGACTTTTTTGGTAAACAGAGAATAATCATGATGTGACTGTCAGAACCCCATATCAACTAAGGCTTATGTGAGTTTCAAGTTCCATTGCCTAGGAGCTTGTTTAAGCCCATACAAAGATTTGTGCAATTTACACAATTTCAGACCATACTCCCCTGTCTTGCAAAGCCATCTGGAATCTGCATATAGACCTCTTTTGGAAGATCACCTTGTAGGAATACATTGTGAACATCTATTTGAAACACATACCACCCTGAAGAGGCTACAAAGGCAACCACAGACCTAACAGTAACCATTTTGGCTACAGGTGAGAAAATCTCTGTGTTGTCAAGACCCTCTTGTTGACGGTAACCCTTGGCCACCAACCTTGCCTTGTACCTCTCCACTTCACCTGTAGATTTGTACTTTACTTTGAACACCCACTTGCAGCCTATAGGCATCTTGCCTCTGGGCAGGTCAACAATAGACTAAGTGTGATTCTCCTCTTAAGCATTGATTTTAGATTTCATATCCTCTATCCACTTAGGGTCCTTACTTGCCTCAAGAAATGTTTTAGGTTCTGTGATAGCTGAATAAGCAGCTATAGATGCCTTGTAGTGAGGTGAGAGGTTATCATAGTTTACGTAGTTAGATATAGGGTACTGATATGAGGTTCTGGGAATATTGACAATATAATCTTCCATCCAGCCTGGAGCTTTGGATATTCTTGTAGGTTTTCTGGAGGCAATAGATGCAGATACAGATGATGGATCAGGTATGATAGGTGGAGGTGGTTCAAGATTTGGTAGAGAAGGATCCGTTAATGCAGGTGGATCTGAGATCATTAGAGGACTAGGTGGTGAAGCGGAAGGAGCAGCAACATCAGGATCATGTGAAGAGAAGATACATTCATCAGAGAAGTCCATTACAGGAAACTGTGAAGTGATTGTAGTGTGTTTATTTTGAAAAGGGAAGACACCTTCTTTGAACACAACATCCCTGCTCACAAGGAAATGCTTATCACACAGGTCATAGAGCAGATATCCCTTCTGAGCTGTAGAGTAGCAAAGGTGCACTGCAGGTATAGCTCGAGGCCCAAATTTGTCATATTTATTCAGAAGAGTGGCATAACACAGGCTCCCAAACACCTTGAAGTGAGACACAAATGGTTGTTTATGGTACAAGTTCTCAAATGGAGACTGACCTCTAAGTCGTACTGTAGATAGTCTATTTAAGGTGTATACAGCTGCTTGGACACATTCACCCCAAAATATAAGAGGTATAAAAGCATTGAACCTTAGAGTCTTAGCCATATCTAAGATATATTTGTGCCTCCTTTGAACTACCCCATTCTGTTGGGATGTATACCCACAGGAGCTTTGATGAATCACACCATGACCATTAAGCAGTGCACTAACCTATGAATTGAAGAATTCACTACCATTATCTCTTCTAAGACACTTTACCCCACATCCAAACTGTGTTTTAACTAGCAAAGGAAAGTTCTGCAATACTACAATTGATTCAGATTTAGTATTCATCAGAAACACCCAAGTAAACCTGGAATAGTCATCAACTAGTGTCATAAAAAACCTTTTGACATCATGAGTAGAAACTCTATAGGGTCCCCAAACATCTGCATTCACAAGATCAAAGGAGGCAAAGGAATAAGACTTGCTTTGAGTAAAAGGCAATCTGGATTTTTTTGCAATTGGACAAACATCACATTCATGAGCAGACAACTGTACATTATTCAAACTAGTAAGCTGTTTCAAGACCTTAAGAGGGGCATACCCAATCTTCTAGGCCAAAGACACATATCATTATCAAAGGTCTTGCTAGACAAACAACTACTGCTCTTATTCTGTGTACTAACATGACTGGTATTAACAATTGATAATAGTGGATGATAAGAGTTGTGATCCTTTCCTTCAGCTTTAAGAATGTAGAGTCCATGTTCTTCCTTACCAATCCCCAATATCTTCCCACTGGAGAGTTCCCGAAATACACAAATGTCATGGTAGAAGACCACCAAGCAGTTCAGTTCTCTAGTGTGTTGAGACACTGAGAGTAAGTTATACTTGAACTCTGGTATATATAGAACATTCTTAACAGTGATATCCTTGAACACAGAAGAATGCCCAATCTGATCAATATCTATTTTACCTCTTGTAGGTAAGTGAACCTTGTTTCTATTAGTTATACTCATGCATTCAGTCAAAAAGTCTAAACTATGAATCATATGTTTGGAGGCTCCTGTGTCTACAATCCAGTTATGGTTAACTAGATTAGACGTAAAAGCATTCACAGTACCTGAGGCACTAGCAGTAGCTACATTAGCGGAGTTATCAATAGTCTTCCCTTTGTTCACCATCTGAATAATCTGGTTATATTGATCTTGAGTCAGAGTAGGAGCATAATTCACTGTAGGAGCAGAGTGAGCTATTGGAAACTGAGTATGAAATGTTGGAGCAGGAGCATAGTTCACAGTAAGAGCATAGTTCACAGTAGGAGCATAGTTCATTGAGCCTGAGGATGAGTAACCCCTAGAAGTACCATAAGATCTGGCCTCATAACACTGACCCTGAGAGCTCAAAGATTGTGAGCTAAGAGAGGACTGAGGTGTCTGATATCCTTCAGAGCTAACATTATTAGCATACACCTGCTGTGGACCCCTATTCTTCTTCGGTTTATAATCATCTGGATACCCATGCAGTTTATAGCAATCATCCTGCACATGACCTTTTATACCACAATACTCACATTTTACTGATGCCTTGGATCT
This sequence comes from Petunia axillaris subsp. axillaris, assembly GCA_029990575.1. NCBI lineage: Eukaryota > Viridiplantae > Streptophyta > Magnoliopsida > Solanales > Solanaceae > Petunia > Petunia axillaris. The sequence continues at coordinate 131,651,819 of JARKNS010000003.1, read as the reverse complement.
TTGAGAGTAGCCAGTAGACTTTTGAGAGTAATTATTGTTCTTAGGCTTATATCTAGTATTACTCAACAGTGCCATAGACTCTCGTGATTCAGGTTAAATACCATATTTACTAACAGAACCAATGCCACTCATCCTTTGACTTTCTACATTTAAAATCATAGCATAGGCTTGATTAATAGTAGGAAGTGGACTAGTCATCAACACTTGGCTCTTAGCATGATCATAGGACTCATTTAATGCCATAAAAAATTGTCATATCTTCTGCAGCTGGAAGTGCTCTACATATTGCTTAGATTCTGGGCAAGCACATGAAGGAGGAGGCATCAACGCCTCATATTCATCCCATAACTCCCTAAGTCTAGAGTAGTATGAAGACACAGTAGACACTCCTTGAGTTAATGAGGCAATTTCCTTGAGTAAGAAGAATTCTCTAGAGGCATTAACTTTGTCATATCTCTCTAGATCTTCCCAGACCTTATGAGCACTAGAAGCATAAATCACACTGCTCAATAACTCTTTAGAGATAGTGTTCATAATGCAGGCTAACACTATTGCATGACATCTATCCCATAGGTCACCTAGATGAGATTCATACAGTTCTTTTTTACATGTTCCTAGCACAAAACCAAATTTATTCTTTCCATGTAACATAATTTTCATAGATTTGCTCCATAAGGCATAATTTTTAGAACCTTGAAATTGAGTAGTTACGAGAATCAAACCTTGAGTATCAGAAGGATGAATGTATAGAGGATGATTATGATGAATCCTTTCAAAAGGAACAAAACCTTCTGCAACAGTACTAGTAGTGGAATTTACAGCATTATTAGCTATCATTGCTCTTAATTGAGCAGTATCAACAGTAATATCGCGGAATTGTATCAAATTTCAACTAGTTTTTGAAGTTCTGAAACCCTAGGTTTCGAATGGGAACTTTACTGAGTTGAATTTTTTTTTAAAGGAATGGAGAAATGAGGAAATGATGCTTCAACTAGGTATAATAAGAAAAGCTTCACTAGCTGAGCTGATGATCTTTGATCTTGAAGCTCTGATACCATGTTAAAGGCTCAGCTATGGTGAAGAAGATGAATTGGGAAAGAAGATAGTTGCTTCATTAACAAGCTAAGAGAGAGAAAATATCTATTACAGTTATGAGACTCTAAGCTAATTAACTCTATTTAACCACAAAGTATCTAACTAGCTAACCACAGTTTACTAACTAGTAATTAACTAACTCACTCTAGTTAAGTTAGTATTTACACAGCTGACTAAACGCTCCCCCTCAAGCTGAGGGGTGAAATACATTTTTCATTCCCAGCTTGCCTAGTAGATTATCATGATGTGCCTTGCACAAGCCTTTGGTCAAAATGTCTGTTAGCTGTTCTTTGGTACTAATGTGCAATGTTTGAACTTGTCCTCTTTCAATTCTCCCTGATGAAATAACAGTCGATATCAATATGTTTAGTCCTCTCATGGAATATAGGATGAGCAGCAATCTGTATTGCAGCTTTACTATCACAAAAGAGCTGAACTGGCAACTCCAGATTGACACCTAATTCTTTGAACAATCCAATCAGCCAGAGTATATCAGAAACTGTAGATGCCATACTCCTGAACTCAGCTTCAGCAGAGCTCCTAGAGACTATTCCTTGCGTCTTTGAATTTCAAGAGATTAAGGCTTCTCTAAGCTTTACAGCATACCCTGTTACAAACCTCCTTATCTCCACACAGGCTCTCCAGTCAGAATCAAAATATGCACTTGATTTCTGATTTCCTATAGATGGCATGAACAAGCCTAAACCAGGTGCATTTAAGTTTTTACATATCTGACTACCCTTAAGGCAGCATCCCAGTGTGATGTTTTAGGAGCATGCATATACTGACTAAGGACCTGCACAACAAAGGCAATATCTGGTCTGGTCATAGTCAAGTATAACAGCATTCCAATTAGTCTCTGATATTTCCCTTTGTCAACAAACAATTCATCATTTATATCAGTATTACTCCTCACAGTAGCATCATACTCTACTGAAGTCAGCTTGTGATTGAACTCTAGAGGAGTTATATCAGTTTTCCCTCCAGCTAATCCTCGTTTAGCAACTAGTTCCAGAACATATTTTCTTTGACACATTAGAATTCCCTTCTTAGATCTAGAGAACTCAATACCCAGAAAATACATAAGTTCACCGAGATCCTTCATTTTGAATCTGCTTTGTAGTTCTTCTCTTACCATTATGATCAGCTTCAAACTACTACCTGTGACCAAGAGATCATCAACATACACTAAAATTATCACAATGTCAGCTCCGACTCTTTTGGTAAACAAAGAATAATCATGATGTGACTGTCAGAACCTCATATCAACTAATGCTTCTGTGAGTTTCAAGTTCCATTGCATAGGAGCTTCTTTAAGCCCATACAAAGATTTGTGCAATTTACACAATTTCAGACCATACTCCCTTGCAAGCCATCTAAAATCTGCATATAGACCTCTTCTGGAAGATCACCTTGCAGGAATGCATTGAACATCTATTTGAAACACATACCACCCTGAAGAGGCTGCAAAGGCAACCACAGACCTAACAGTAACCACTTTGGCTATAGGTGAGAAAATCTCTGTGTAGTCAAGACCCTCTTGTTGACGGTAACCCTTGGCCACCAACCTTGCCTTGTACCTCTCCACTTCACCTGTAGATTTGTACTTCACTTTGAACACCCACTTGCAGCCTATAGGCATCTTGCCTCTAGGCAGGTCAACAATAGGCTAAGTGTGATTCTCCTCTTGAGCATTGATTTTAGATTTCATATCCTCTATCCACTTAGGGTCCTTACTTGCCTCAAAAAATGTTTTAGGTTCTGTGATAGCTGAATAAGTAGCTATAGATGCCTTGTAGTGAGGTGAGAGGTTATCATAGTTTACGTAGTTAGATATAGGGTACTGATATGAGGTTCTGGGAAGATTGACAATATAATCTTCCATCCATCCTGGAGCTTTGGATTGTCTTGTAGGTTTTCTGGAGGCAATAGATGCAGATACAGATGATGGATCAGGTATGATAGGTGGAGGTGGTTCAAGATTTGTTAGAGAAGATGAAGGTGGATCTGCTAATACAGGTGGATCTGAGATCATTAGAGGACTAGGTGGTGAAGCAGAAGGAGCAGCAACACCAGGATCAGGTGAAGAGAAGATGCATTCATCAGAGAAGTCCATTACAGGAAACTGTGAAGCAATATGTTTCTACTAAAGAGGGAAGACATCTTCCTTAAACACAACATCCTGCTCACAAAGAAATGCTTATCACACAGGTCATAGAGCAGATATCCCTTCTGAGCTGTATAGTAGCCAAGGTGCACTGCAGGTATAGCTCGAGGCCCAAATTTTTCATGTTTATTGAGAAGAGTGGCATAACACAAGCTCCCAAACACCTTGAAGTGAGACACCGAGGGTTGTTTATGGTACAACTTCTCAAATGGAGACTGACCTCTAAGTTGTATTGTAGGTAGTCTATTTAAGGTGTATACAGCTGCTTGGACATATTCACCCCAAAATATAAGAGGTATAAAAGCATTGAACCTTAGAGCCCTAGCCATATCTAAAATATATCTGTGCCTCCTTTGAACAACCCCATTCTGTTGGGATGTATACACACAGGAGCTTTGATGAATCAAACCATGACCATTAAGCAGTGCACTAACCTGTGAATTGAAGAATTCACTACCATTATCTGTTCTAAGACACTTTACCCCACATCTAAACTTCGTTTTAACTAGCAAAGGAAAGTTCTGCAAGACTACAATTGATTCAGACTTAGTATTCATCAGAAACATCCAAGTAAACCTAGAATAGTCATCAACTAATGTCATAAAAAACCTTTTGACATTATTAGTAGAAACTCTATAGGGTCCCCAAATTTATGCATGCACAAGATCAAAGGAGGCAAAGGAACAAGACTTGCTTTGAGTAAAAGGAAATCTAGATTGCTTTGTAATTGGACAAACACCACATTCATGAGCAGACAATTATACATTATTCAAACTAGTAAGTTGTTTCAAGACCTTAAGAGGGGCATACCCAATCTTCTATTCCAAAGACACATATACTTATCAAAGGTCTTGCTAGACAAACAACTATTGCTCTTATTCTGTGTACTAACATGACTGGTATTAACAGTTGATAATGGTGGATAATAAGAGTTGTGATCCTTTCCTTCAGCTTTGAGAATGTAGAGTCCATGTTCTTCCTTACCAATCCCCAATACCTTTCCACTGGAGAGTTTCTGAAATACACAAAAATCAGGGTAGAAAATAGTTTTTGAAAAACCAAAAAGTGGTTTAGAGCATTTTTTCAAGTTTTTTCAAAAAAAAATAAAATTTCTCCTCTCACAAAACTCTACCTTTTTTTTAAGTGAAATGTATGTTCAAACACAACTTCAACTTTCAAATACTATTTTTTAACTCAATTTCAAAAACTCTTTTTTCAAATATTTTTCAAATCTATGGCCAAACGGCCACTAAGTAAGGTAAGGCTGATATTAATAATATTATTATTATTATTAATATTAATATTAGAAAAATATTGCTACTATAAGCAGCCATTTAGTGGGTGTCGTTTTCTTTCCGCAACCATTCGGTTTGTGATGCTTAGAATTTTAAGAGACACTCTTAATAGGTACCTAACACTCTCAAACATATTGAAATTCTTTTGTATTTATCTTACTAGCACTAGCCTGGTCAACAAATGCTTTTAAATTTTTTATTGATAGATGCAGACACTAAGAACTTTAATTTTGTTCTAATCATAATATGTACAAATCCTAACTTGTAGCTTTTTTTATTATTGGTCAGGACAATTTGCAACTTTTAGAGATGTGGAAATTTAAGATGACTCTTTATATCAATCAACAACAATTTGAAATCATTTTTGATAATTTCTTGCGTTATTTGGTTTAATTTAAAATTTTTGAATGAGAAAATGGAGGAAATATTGATTGCAGTGTTACTATAAAAATCTAAGGGTAGTATTTCCTGTTCCACTTCCTTCTTTTTCTTTCTTATATAGTCAAGGTTCAACCTCTCTTGTAATTTTTTTTTTCAAGGAGTTTATTAATATTGCTTTTTTTTTTATTTAATCCTAACTGCAGTTTGTATTGTTGGTATGAGCTCAACCACGACAACCTTTGATAGAACGAAGGTGAATTTAACTTGCTGGAAATGCAGTTTTTAGAGTCTCACGACTAATATATCTGAATAATATCAAAGTGCGGTTTAATGATCTTGTAATCCTCATCTTCTGTAGGAATAACGTTTATGTGTCACAGTAAAATTCTATTTCCCACTATATTAGGGTCACTTTGATGGCAATAAAAATTTAAGTTGCAAACTTTTGTAATACCATTTATGGATTATATTGTTGTTCCGTCATCAAGAAGTTAGACTCACGCACGTACACACCCCAAATATAAGAGTATATTCTTCTCATAATTCTTCTTTGATTGTGAGAATGGTTTAAGTGTAGCCATCATAACATAGATCAACTCCATTATATTTATCCTGGATTAAAATCATAGTGTTAGGGGAATATTTGCATTTTCTAAATATACAATAAGAGTCCAAATATAAAGTGCATCAACAGTACTATATACATAGTTTTTTAAATGAGTGTAGGATAAAATTGCAAGGATTAAAGGAGGTGGAAACTTTTCTTTCTGCTTCTACAAAGAAACATTTATGGTATCTTGGCTAAACATAAAAAAGAGATTGACAATAGTGCAATCATACAAGATATCCAAACTATTAAAACACTATATTTATCATCCACCAGCTAAAGAGCAACACCTTAACCTGCTAATTCTATATTCCATATCTACATTGGCTATCTTGTTTGTGTCAAAGTTATTTCCTTTTTCTAGGAACAAAAGGTTGCGATTAAAGTGAGTCGTAATTCTTATTTTAACATGTATTTTTCTCCATCAGCTTTAGTATATAACTCATCGAACACATATTTTACTATACTTATATTGCTCTAAAACATTTGTACTCCTTTATTGTAACTCACGTGCAGCGCATGTATCCAAAGACTAGTTATTGTAAAAGTGAGAATGTCTAAGTTGAAAGTCAAAATACTGAAATACCCCTATATAAAAGTGAAATACAATTTTGCCCTTCGTTTAAAGTCTTTTCCTACCTAATATCTATATTTAATTTAACAAAAATTAGTCTTAAAATACTGTGAAGAGAAGCTAGGAGCGTTGGAAACGTGTGTTCAAGTGGATTGCTTTTAATAAGGGGATTTAAATGCATTTGATATCCACAAGTTCAGATTATACTGCTGCATTTGATTAGTTGGAGATGTGTATTGAGTGTTCTAAAATTAATGATTTAACCCACATTGATTACATAAACTGAACAAAATCTTTCATATCTCTAAGTTCATTTATCAGATAGCCATTGGATATATTAATATGCATCATGATTAATAATTCAAATTATTAATATTATAATATTATGCAATGGAGCTGTTCTAGCAACTACCGAAACTCTCTAGAATTAAGTAAGCATAAATGGTTTCACATTATTTCAACAAATGTGTTTAAGAGCAGACGAAGAAACACATTGTGCCAATATATACAGTATGTAACATTGATTTCCCTGCGCATCCCCACTCTTCCTTTACCCTGAATATAAAACATTCTTCTTCAGTTGAATGCAGCCTAGGTACGTATCTCTTTATAAGATGTCGGACATTCTTTCAAGTTATGATTTTGGACACGAGATGACGACAAGAAAACATAAGTTCATCAGCCCATGCTTCAAGATTGAAGTTTTTACTGCACCATAAAACTTGAAAGAGAGAGACAAAGATGTGAACATGAAGTGAAGAAGTTCTCCAGACGTGGGTATGGACTAGGGACGGAGATTCTTTGAAAGAAGATCGCTTCCTTCTCCCCCACCTTTTAGCCTTCTGGACCCCTGAAAAAAAAAACTGAAATCAAAAAGAAAGAAGTGCTCAAAAACTAGTAAAAAATAAAAATATAAAGCTTGCTAATATAGAGGGTAAAGTAGGAATTTTTGAAAGTCCATTGAAATAAAAGGAGGAGAATGATTATTGTTCATAGTTGAGAGGGGAGTTTGATTTTTAAACCAAAGTTGGGGGTGTAAATGATTTTCACCCTTTATTTATAGGAGCATGTATAGTGATCTAACACACAAGAAATATAAGCAAAAAATTTTCTGCTATTCTTATTTTCTATAACATTTTAAACACCAAATACACGAAATTCAAATAAAAATTATCACTTTAAAGGTTCTGGATCAAATAACAAAATCTCTGTCCTAAATGAATTTAAAAAAATTCCAACGCAAATTGTGAAAAGTAATAAATTTTCACAAATATTAAATATAATAATTAATAACTTTGAGGATTGAATTCATGGAGTTTGAATTTTGAATTCGTCTTTCATGTTAGAAGAAACATCTAGCAAAGTTGCATGTACGATTTACTTATTTAAAGTTGTTTTGTTGCGACATATTGAAAATAAAACATTGCATTATTTTTGAAATATTATCTGTCTTCTACAACAGATAAGTACGTATTTCTTTTGTACAATCTTATTTATAGTATGTCGTTGTTTTTGGAACCGACTAATAAAAAAATTATGATGTATTTTAGAAATTTCTTTAGGGTGTCTTTTATTTCAAAAGAAATTCTCTGGATGTCTTCAGTTCTTAGAGTGTGTTCTCATTTATGACGGTTTTAGCAAAATAGTATACGCCTTATCCTTAAGCAACACTTCAAGTTATTTGAAAGAACATGAGAAAAGGTCAAAGAACAAGTGTTGCCTAGGCAAAAATTATAACGGCAAGTACTGCCTAGGCAACACTTCAAGTTATCCGAGAGAATACGAAAGAGACTCAAGTGCGAGTATTCTCTAAGAAAAAAGGGGTCAAAGGTAAGTGTTGCCTCTTAGACAGTATTTAAGAAGGAGTGAAGGCGGGGATAGAGCGTCATTATCAGAGTCACAAGGACAAATTTTTACTCTTACGAGGATATAAAAAGCAAACTGGTTGCCCGGTGTCATTGTTTTGTAAATAATCCATCTTATTATTGGTTTGTATGTCAAAGGTCATTAACAATAGCCACCTTCTAATATAACATTTAATGTTTACAGTAATATAAATAATTGCACCATGTACCTATCATTTTCTTAGTAAACATACTAAATATCAGAACGATACTTAATTTAGTGAAACAACTTTTATAATTAATGTATTACATGTTACAAATAAGGATATATTTTAATATTTGAAAATAATCTAATTTTAAACTCTTAGTTTGTACTTAATGAGATAATTTATCGGCAATATTTATTCGAAATTACAAATTTCAAAAGTCATCATTTCTTTCTTAGATTTTGTAACAAGTCAAACTATATATAATCCTTTTGGCAATGAAAGCAGTATAATATTTTCATTATTTGGTCAATAATAACAAAGAAATAAGAGTTGTTAGCTAAGTATGCAACAAGTACACACATTAATAATACCGCATTAAACTATGATTAACATGATAACATATATGTAGACCGAATGAATGGAGAAAGAAAACACCACTTTGTTTCAATTTATGTGGCATTTCTTTTGTGTCAATTCTAAAAAAATGAGAGCTTTTTAAAATGGAATTAACTTAACATAAGTTCATTTTTATTTCACATAAATGCTATGAAATACCATATGACCATAAGTTTCAATGAACTTTTATTAAATTTTGAGTCTATTAAAATACAATCTCACCCAAAAAAACAAAAAATAAAAAAACAAAAAAACAAAAACTTGGATCTGTGCTTTGCACAGGTTTACCACCACTAGTTATTTATTTAAAAAAGGTGAAATCGTGGAAGTTGATGAGTAAACACTAAATAGATTGATGGTGCACATTAAATATATTGCTTTAGTTTATGAATACGAGTTATACAAAGAGAGAGACTGGAATTAACTAAACAAAAGTTGAATGAGTATTTTATGGGATAGTCATTAATATTGTAAGCTATTATAATTCAACGATGGGAAAAAGATTCATATATTTTGCTAAGTCTACTATTGTTTAACCTAGATCCGATTTTAGGCCAATTAACAATTAAATTTATATTTGCGGAGTCACGATCAATAGTTGAGATTAAGAATTTGCACGGTGAATCAAGTAATATCAATATAGAGCGTTAAAGGTAAAGTATAAACGAAAGCAAAAAGAGGCAAACGTATCGTATCCTTCGTCTCCGGGGAGAGTTGGTCGATATCCGCCACACTTCAGATGATCAAACGCTAAAATAGTAATTGAAATATGAGCAAAGAGTATATCTGAACGAAAGAGAGAGAGTATTCTTATTGATAATGTAGACAAGAAGTAAAAGTTATCACAATTGGTTAAGGTAAACGCTATTTATAGGCCTGTAAGGCGCCCATTGTGATTGTAGTAACCGTTGGGCGTGGAACCGTCTGGATAAGTAACTGCTAGGCACCTATTCAGCGAAGTTGTAACCGATGGGCTGTAATGATTGCCTTAACGACCATTTAATGAATGATCGCGTACAATAATGCTAATAACTGCTCATTTAAACTATGTTGACTGTTGAGATGTTCCGTAACTTCCTTGGGTCTGCCCGTGGGAAATATCTGTCCGGTGAATGTCTGTCCGTTGACACGTCAGTTCGTGCCACGTGGAAGACACATGTCATCCTTCAAAGTCCAATCAGTTTTTATCCAATACAGATAGTCCCTGCACTTCTCGGGCAGAGTATCTGTCCGAGGAGTGGATAAGAGCTTTGGCGGGAGTTTTTGCGAACTTTTTGTCTCCATATGATGTAACTTGATGACGTATGAATCTTATCAGATAAGTGACAAGCCCTTATGTCGTGCGCATTAAATGCGCCGTATAAAAAAGTAACTGCAGCTGGCACGCCTGTGGAACAGCAGTTTACTCTGAAATGACTACTGCGTATCCCAAGGGTAAAAGCAATGATTTTAACCGCCTCGTCCATGTGCGCACGTTGTCTGTTGATTGCGAGGTGACCGCTGCTCTTCAGAATAATGATGGCGCTATAATGTTTTGATTAACCCTATTTCCTCCTTCGACGGCCAGATCTGGTCGTAGTTTATCCGATAACCTCCACGTGTCTTCGAGAGAAGTTGGGGATCTGAATCTTGGTTCCTATAAATAGGGATTCACTTGATGAAAAACTTTTTACTTGCTTTTATTTCCTCTGTGCTGTTCTTTGAAAACCTCTGAATTAGCTCTTGAGTTTTTCTTGATAACTTCACTCTTTTCCTGAAATCATGGCTTCAAGATCTAGAAAAAATCAGAGTACCGATATTGCTGGTAGTTCCACGACGGCCACTTCTAGGCCGCGGGCTACTCAAGCCACTGCTGCGGAAATAATCCCCAAGAAATGGGGTGAACTTGAGGCGGACTGTAATATTAAGTCCTTTCATAACAGGGATGGAGATACGCGCAACTGGCCGGCGTATAGGTTTAAGTCGGGGATCACGAAGGAGGTGATCCCTCATGTGAGGGTGGACTGCAACTGGGGCGATGAAGTTCCTCTCTTGCTGGTCTCTGAGGGAGAGAACATTACTTCCCACAGGGCTGGGTGGACAGCTATGGGCACCTACCCTTTCACAGTGGGATGTAGGCTGCCCTTGCACCCTGTGCTGGAGAGGCTTTGCAGGGATTACCTTCTCTGCCTGGGGCAATTGAGCCCCAGTATATATAGGACAGTTACACTTTTAGATTGGTTTGCGACAGAAACCGATCAATCTTTTGACTACAAGCACTTTATTTCTTTGTATAATGTTCAGATTTTTAAAGATGGCTATGTAAATGCCAGGATGCGCGGAAGCAAAGGCTTGGTGCGCAGTTCTGAGGATACCAGTGACCGAGGCTGGGTGCACCGGTATCTATTCGTGTGCTCCTCGGCCTTGACTTTTGATGACAAGGCATATCTTCCAGAAGTCTGGAATAAGACGCGTAAGTCCCCGATTTTTTTTTTTTTACACACATTCTCCTTCCTTCTTCCTCTAATCTTCGTTCAATTTCTTCGCGCAGCGGCCAAGCAACCTTACGATGGGTTCATATCTGTTGATGAACTGACGGCGTGGGTTGAGCCGATTTTGGAGAAATTCGGACCAGAGAAAAGAGAGTGGGCGTACTTCGCTGCTCTCAAAAGTTTAACTGTGAAACACCACGGTGAGAATATTTCTGTTTCTCTGAAAATTCTTCTTTCCTGAACCCTCCTCATGTCTGGCCGTTTTATCTTTGTTGCAGGTTTGGGCACTTCGGGAGATTTCTTTCCCGCGCCTCCCCAGGACAGACCTACCAAACCTGTTGCTGACCCAGCTGCTGAGGCTGAGGCTATACTAGCTTCGGTAGGTGCTCTGCGTAGCAGGGAGGGAGGTGAAGAACTCTTGTCCGATGGACTAGGATCCTTGAAGAGGAAGAAAAGGAGCCAAGGAGAGGGTGGAGCATGGAAGAAATCTGCTCGTAAGACATCCGTGACTGCCAAGCAACCCTCATCAGCTGATGGCGATCTTTCTCCTAGGGCCAGCGTCCCGGAGCCTATGGAAGCAAATGCCGAGGTTGCTGCTGAAGTCCCCAAGTCCGTGCGGGGAGAGGGTCTAGCCAAGGAGGTCATCTATCTTTCGGACACTGAAGTCGAAGTGGATGCTTCTCTTGGGCAAATACCTCATCTTCGTAGTGACAGAAGAAGGGCCGAGGAGGAAGCAGTCCGTACTCCGCAGAGGAGTCCCCGAGTTAGTGACGGGGAGGAGGCAGGTCCTTCTCGTATGGACAAGGGAAAGAAGAAGGTGGATGAAGAGGAAGTGAAGGAAGAAGCCAGGGAAGAAGTTCCCCAAGAGAGTAGCCGAGGTCCTCGTATTTTTCGTTTCGAGGATCTGGAGAATGTGGCTACTGAGGGGGCGACTCCAGTTGGTCTTCGTGAATGTGAGACAATTAATCCTGGGGCAGAAAATGACTCTAACCTCTCGTCGTCGAGGTTTGTCTGGAGATCAGTCGTTAGTGGGCAGACAGAGTTGAAGGATATCAGGGGCATCCGTTACAAGTTCGGGCCGAACTACCCTTCCGATCAGGCTTGGGAACCCAAGTTCTGTGAGAGGAAGCACACTTTGAAACTTGCCCCTGATGTCAACTTCATAACTGGGCCGAGCGGCTTGGCTAAGGTGGTGTCCTCACTCATCGGTCCTCGTGAAGAGTGGGTACTGAGGGAGCTGAGCGATGAGGAGTTAGCCTTTCAGATTGCTGCTGATTCTGCCCGAGTAAGTATTTTTTGTTCTTATGTTGGAAATAACTTTAGCCTCGGACCCTTAACCTTAGCTTGTTTCATTTTTTTTTTTTAGTCAAGCATGCTGGCTGTCGAGCTTATGTTTCATTCCAGGATTAATAATGTCGATCAGGTGGTAGAGGTAAAGAAAGAACTGCTGGAATCTCTGAAGGACAACAAAACTCTGGTTGAGCAGTGTGGTTTCCTTGGTGGAGAAGTTAACCGGTTAACTGATGTTAACAATGATCGTCTTGAGCAAATTAATGCTCTTACCAGGGAAAAAGGACCTTCTTTCCGAGGAGAAAGAAGGGTTCGCACGTTCTATCCAGGGTTTGGAGAGACTGCTTGAAGAATGCCGCAATTGCTTCAATAGCGCTAACGACAACCGTGTATCTCTTGAGATGAATCTGCAGAGAGCAAATGAAGAATCAATCAAAGCCCGTTCTGATCTCCAAGCTGCCAAGGACCAGGTCGCTCAGTTAATGGGTGCTCAGAACGCATTAACCAAGGACATGGCAAACTTGCGTGATCAGTCGGAAATCAAGACCAAGCTTGCGGCCCTTGAAGACAAGCGTACATTGCTCGTGCAGATCCAGGCTGGACAAGTTGATGTCGAGGAGATGCTGCAGACGACAAAGAGCGCTGTTTGAAGAATAGACCAAGCACTGGATCTCTCTCCCGAAGAGTCTGAAGGCGATGATGATGATGGTAGAGATGAAGATGAGGATTCAGGGAATGACGACAGGACTGACGGGGCTGGTGCGTTGAGTCTTGGTCATGGCCCTTCAAGCTAATGCTCTTTTTCCTTAATTGATGTATTTTTATTTTGTCTGCCGAGAGCCGGACTTGCTTGTTTGGTGGACAGAAGTCTAACAAAGACTTTCTGGTCCTTGGCCGGTTTGTTTGGCCTTTTGAACACTCTGCAAATTTTTGTCAGCCATATTTGGTATTTTATCAATTTACAGTTTAATGTACATATGCTGCTTTAGATCTATTGAGTGACTATATTTAGTTTGAATTCTTGATCTTTTTGTATGCATACGCTGTGGCTTTCGTGCCTTATGATTGGGAGTTACTTTTCTTGAATTTTGAACTTTATGAAGTTCGTATTTTCAAGAGTCTGCCCGAATGTTTTTAACTTAACCTTTCATTAGGAAAAAGGTTGTAAGTTGTTAGTAGTTTGACCGAGTTGTGGTCGTTAGGTTTTTGGCCAAATCATTGCTCTATGCGTATAAATTTGCTTATCGTTTTGATAATCGAAAGTTGTTGCATGGCATTGTAGGTTGGCTCTGGCCGAGTCGTTGGCCTTGTGAACGACTTCTCTTATTTTCGTGGAAGCCTCGTCACATGAGGGTTTTGTTTTGTGAATGACTTCTCTTATTTGCCGTGGAAGTCTTATCACGTAAAAGTTTTGAAAATTTGCTGCCTTTAGATAAGGTCTTTTGCCTGTACGAAGGTCTTATCTGACCTACAGGGCCCTCACCACCCCCTTGTTTTCATGTTGGAACACGTAAAGTGATAATATGAAAAGAGTTTTCGGTGAGTTGTACATCGAACACATATAACCAAACGAGGAGTGTGTCCATTGTGGGATTCGAACCCACAGCCGCGAAGTTAAGAACATCGAGCTCTACCAGTTGAGCTAAACGGATCTGACCTTGTTCAGGTCGTTAGTACCATTTAGAGAGAATATATGATAAGAGTAAGAACTTTCATGTAAAGATAAAAAGGTAAGTGTAGAGTAACTAACCGTTTTTATCACCTAGAAGTGATACCTTTTGAGGTGAACAACATTCCAACTGTTCGGGACAATCGAACCATCTGGTCGTGCCAAGCGGTAAGACCCCTTGCCGATCGAAGCGACCACTTTGTAGGGTCCTTCCCAGTTAGGGCCAAGCTTCCCCGAATTTGTCTCTTGAGTGCTCTGGGAAACCTTTCTGAGTATAAAGTCCCCGACTTGGAAGCTTCGTACGCGCAGTCCCCGATTGTAATATTTTTCGATTCATTCTTTTTGGGCAACCACTCGTACGAGGGCCAATTCTCTGCATTCTACAAGGAGATCCAGCTCTTCAGATAGGTTAACTGAGTTTGATTCCTCAGTGGCATGTGCATATCGCAGACTGGGTTCTCCTATCTCGACTGGGATCAGAGCGTCTGCACTATATACCAATGAGTAAGAAGTTTCCCCGGTACTCATTTTTACTGTGGTGCGGTAAGCCCACAATACTCCAGGTAGCTCTTCTACCCAACATCCCTTTGCCTGCTCGAGACGCTTTTTAAGAGATTCAACAATAATTTTGTTGGTAGATTCGGCCTGCCCATTGGCAACAGGATGATACGGAGAAGACGTGATTCTCTTAATGTGTAAATCGTCAAGGAACCTAGTCATTTTCTGGCCGACGAACTGCGGGCCATTATCCATGACTATTTCCTTAGGTGCTCCGAAGCGACATATGACAAAGCGCCAGAGAAAATCGACAACCTCTGTTTGCCGTATCTTCGAATATGCTGCCGCTTCGACCCACTTTGTGAAATAATCAGTGATGATCAGTAAAAAATGCATCCCCCTTGGTGCCGTGGGAAGAGGACCAACAATGTCCATTCCCCATTTCATGAAGGGCCACGGGGAGATTATTGAATGCAATGGTTCGGCTGGCTGATGAAGAAGATGGGCAAACCTCTGGCATTTGTCATTTTCTTGACAAACTCATTTGCATCTTTCTCCATTTTGTCCCAATAATAACCTGCACGTATCAACTTCCTGGTTAATGCCTTACCTCCGGAATGATTTCTGCAACAGCCTTCGTGGACTTCTCTCATCACATAATTAGTCTGATTTGGTCCAAGACATTTCGCGAGGGGTCCTGCGAACATCCTCCGGTACAGCTCGCCATTGAGAATGGTGTATCGGGCAGCTTTTACTCGGAGTTTACGAGCAGCCTTTGCATCTGCGGGCAGAGTCCCATGGATAAGATAATTCATTATCTCATTTCTCCAGTCCCAGGTAGTGCTGACGGCGTTGACTTCAAACTTTTCCCTGTCCATGGTTGTGTAGAGAAGTGTAACAATAGCTGAAGAGCTGGCTGCCCCTACTTCTGCAACCGATCCCATATTTGCAAGAGCATCAGCTTCGTGATTCTCTTCCCGCAGAATCTGAATTGCTTCCCAGTCGTCGAACTGTGCCAAGAGTTCTTTTACTCGGCCGAGGTACGCCTGCATCCTGGGTTCTCGTGCGACGAAACCTCCATTGATCTGATTGATCACTAACTGAGAATCGCTTTTTAGCTTGACTATGGTTGCCCCATAGTTCCGTGCCAATTCTAATCCTGCAATAACGGCCTCATATTCGGCCTCATTGTTAGTAATGAAGGGACATTTGATAGCTTGCCTTACCGTATCTCCGGATGGAGCAACGAGGACCAGTCCGAGTCCTGACCCTTTTACACTCGAGGAACCATCCATATGGAGGATCCAGGTACCCGGAGCCTGCCCTGCATAGAGAATGGCTCCTTTCTCTGCCTCAGGATATATATTCATGCTGAAGTCTGCCACGAAGTCTGCCAAGACTTGTGACTTTATCACTGCCCTGGGCTGATAAGTGATATCAAATTCGGATAATTCTATAGCCCATTTCACCAATCTTCCTAAAAATTCTGGTTTGTGCAGGACATTTCGTAAAGGAAAAGTAGTAACCACAACTATCGAATGACTTTGAAAGTATGGGCGTAACTTTCGAGCAGCAATTACTAGAGCTAATGCCAATTTTTCTAAAGGTTGATAGCAGGTTTCTGCATCAATTAGAGCCTTGCTAACATAGTAGATAGGAAGTTTTTTACCTTTTTCTTCTCGAACTAGTACAGCGCTTACCGATGACTCTGAGACTGCCAGATAGATTAGCAGCTGCTCACCTTCCACAGGTGTGGTAAGTAGTGGAGGATTGGATAGATATTTCTTCAGATCCCTCAATGCCTGCTGACATTCGGGAGTCCATTCGAACTCCTTATTTTGCTTTAAGACATCGAAGAAACTTTTGCAACGATCATATGACCGCGAAATGAATCTGCGTAGAGCTGCTACTCTCCCCGTTAGTCTCATGACCTCTTTCTTATCGCGAAGTACATCTGGATTGATTCAATAGCTTTAATCTGAGCGGGATTGACTTCAATGCTTCGCTAAGAAACAATGAACCCAGAAATTTTCCCGATCCAACTCTGAAAGCGCATTTCTCTGGATTCAATTTCATGTTATATTGATCCAAAATTCGGAAAGCTTCTTTCAGATGTGCCAGATGGTCTTCTGCCCGTTTGGATTTTATCAGCATGTCGTCAATGTATACTTCCATAGTCTTTCCGATATGGTCATGGAACATTCGATTGACTAGACGCTGATAGGTTGCACCTGCATTTTTTAATCCAAATGGCATAACTTTATAACAATACGTACCTCGACAGGTTATGAATGTCGTTTTTTCCTGGTCTTCAGGGCCCATCAGTATCTGGTTGTATCCGGAGTACGCGTCGAGGAAGGTTAACACTTCGTGTCCGGCTGTTGCATCGATTAGCTGATCTATCCTGGGAAGAGGATATGAATCCTTCGGACAGGTGTTCTGATCTGTGAAGTCAATGCAGACTCGCCACTTGCCGTTCTTTTTAGGTACGACAACCACGTTTGCTAGCCAGTCTGGGTATTTGACTTCACGTACTGAACTGATCTTTAACAACCGATCGACCTCGTCATTGATTACCTGGTTTCGGAAAGCTCCTTGCTGGCGCGTCTTCTGTTTCACCGGGCGGTGGTATGGATCAACGTGCAACCTGTGAGTAATGATGTCAGGAGAAATACCTGTCATATATGCATGGGACCAGGCGAATGTTGTATGCCGCTCTTTGAGGAACCGTAGGATATCTCCCCGCAGGCGTTCGTTCAGCTCCGTCCCCAAATACACCTTTCGCTCTGGTTTATCAGCGAACAGCTCTTCGGGTTCCAGAGCTTCTACTGTTGGCATGTGGTTTTCTTTCTCATCCATCTTGGCGATGAACTCCGGGACTTCGTACTTAATTTCCTCAGGTGTAGTATTCGGCCCCGGGTGCTGTAATTGCTATTTGTTTTTCTCGGGTAGTTTGAGGGCTACCGAGTAACAATCTCGGGCAGTGCGTTGCTCTCCTCGGACTTCACGTATTCCCCACTCGGATGGGAACTTCAACACCTGGTGATAAGTAGAAAGGACGGCTTGCATGTCGTGGATCCACGGTCTGCCCAGAATGATATTGTAGGCTAAATCCGCATCGACAACATGAAAAGTTGTTTCCTTTGCTACCCCCTCAGCCAGAGTCATCAAGGTAATCTCCCCGAGAGTCTTTTCGCTCGAATTGTTGAAACCGAAAAGAACTCGAGATACTGGCACGATCTTATCTGCTAGCTGCATTTCAATTACAACTCGCGACTGGATAATATTCGCAGAGCTGCCCGCATCGATGAGCACTCTCTTCACGTCGAGCGTAATGTTATGACTAGCGTAACGTTATGACTAGCGCATCAGCATGCGGAAACTGTGATCCATCAGCATCGGATTCCTCAAAGGTGATTACTTCTTCTGACCGAGGACGCTTGTTGCTTGTAATGGATACCTTTGCATACTTCTTCGATGTGAAGGTAACCGAATCTACCTCGATCCCACCCGAAATGACGTTGACCGTTCGTTTCGGAGAGGATGCTCGCGGTGGTCCAGGTTTGTTCTGCTGAGCCTTCGCGTGAGTTTGCTTTCCCTTCTCCGTCAGGAATTCCTTCAAGAATCCCTGTTTCAACAAATGAGCAATTTCGTACCTTAAAGCTTTGCAGTCTTCGGTGGTGTGCCCATGGTCGTAGTGGAATTCGCAATACATGTCTTGATTTTGCTTGCTGGGATCAGTCTTCATGTCTTTTGGCCACTTGACTTTTTCTCCCATGCCTTTGAGCACTGCCATGACCTCTGTCATTTCAACGTTGAAGCTTGGCTGGCTTGGGATTCCATGGGGATTCGATTCTGAATTCTTCCTTCGAGATAGTCCTCTATTGCTGTTGCGGCTGCGTCCCTTGGAATTGTTACGTGATTGGTCGGGGTACGGCTCATACCGTGTGCCTGACCTCTCTGTTTCTGTTTTTCCACCGGATCCACTGTTGCGAGCCTGAGCCCTTCCCCGAGCACCTGTTCCAATTAGTTTATCTTCATCGATACGTACCATGGAATTGTAACGATTGTAGACGTCTGACCAACTGGCTGCTGGAAACTCGCGAAAAGACTCGTAGAGCCTTCGTGTGGCCTCTGAGCTCGTAAAAACCAAGCTGTTGGTGAATGCAATTTCTGCCCACCTATCTGGTACTTTGGGGAGCATCATACGTTCTCTCTGGAACCGATCCACGTACTTGCGAAGTGACTCGTCGGGTCTCTGCTTAATTTCAAAGATATCTTCTACCCGGGTCTCTGTCTTCTGAGCACCCGTGTGTGCCTTCACGAACTATTCAGCCATTTCTGCGAAGGACCCAATGGAGTTGGGTGGCAACGTGGAATACCATCGCAGGGCTCCATCTGCCAGGGTTTCTACGAACTTCTTCAATTGAAAAGATTCGATCTCCTCGTCGGTGAGATCACTGGCCTTTATAAAATTGCTGAACATCATGAGGTGATCGTTGGGATCAGATGTTCCGCGATACCTTGGAATATTCGGCATTTTGAACGTTTTAGGTATCGCTTTTGGAGCTGCCTCCTTCTTCCAGGGCCTCTGTGAATAACGCTGGACGTCAACTTTCTTCAGCGTAGGTGGGGCGCCTGGTATCTGATCGATTCTCTCGTGAAGAGACTTTTGAAGTGCTTCTTGGCTTTCTTTGAATTGTTTGGTGAGAGTTTCTACGACAAGGCTCATATCTGTAGGTGCCATAGATCCTCCGCTCGGGTTCTGATTAGCCTGAGTCGTTGGATATGCAGTACCACTACCGCTGTTGCGCTCTTCTCCTTGCCTTGAAGTATGTGAAGAGGGTGCATTGGGGTTAGGTGTCGCAGCGTCAGCCCTTGTAGTTGAAAGATTGCTTCTCCGGAGAGAAGTTAGTGCTTCGTTGATTCCATGGTTTACTTCTGCATGCTGGCTGCATAAAATCAAAAAGTGTTTTCTGCAGGTTCCCTTGGCCAGGGGAGAGACTCCTATGTCGTCGTCTCCTGGGTGGAGTAGTACTCTGAGAGCGCCTATGCCTATATTGCCTGATCGGTCCTTGGGAAGATTGTTGCTGCCCATCGGACGAATAATCGGGAGAGTACGCAAGAGAATAACTAGGACTGGGTGAAGGGGTGTTTACTTGTTGTCCGCCTATGATGGTTCGCTGGGAATTGTTTTCTGCCATGTTAGTTATGAAACAAAAAGATAGACGGAAATAGATATAATATAGAAGATAGACTTTTTAACCTACGAAAGCTATTGACCGGCTCCCACTGTGGTCGCCAAATTGTTTAACCTAGATCTGATTTTAGGCCAATTAACAATTAAATTTGTATTTGCGGAGTCACGATCAATAGTTGAGATTAAGAATTTGCAAGGTGAATCAAGTAATATCAATATAGAGTGTTAAAGTTAAAGTATAAACGAAAGCAAAAAGAGGCAAACGTATCGTATCCTTCGTCTCCGGAGAGAGTTGGTCGATATCCGCCACACTTCAGATGATCAAACGCTAAAATAGTAATTGAAATATGAGCAAAGAGTATATCTGAACAAAAGAGAGAGAGTATTCTTATTGATAATGTAGACAAGAAGTAAAAGTTATCACAATTGGTTAAGGTAAACACTATTTATAGGCATGTAAGGCGCCCGTTGGGATTGTAGTAACCGTTGGGTGTGGAACCGTCCGGATAAGTAACTGCTAGGCACCTATTCAGCGAAGTTGTAACCGCTGGGCTGTAATGATTGCCTTAACGACCATTTAATGAATGATCGCGTACAATAATGCTAATAACTGCTCATTTAAACTATGTTGACTGTTGAGATGTTCCGTAACTTCCTTGGGTCTGCCCGTAGGAAATATCTGTCCGGTGAATGTCTGTCCGTTGACACGTCAGTTCGTGCCACGTGGAAGACACGTGTCATCCTTCAAAGTCCAGTCAGTTTTTATCCAATACAACTATATTTTTGCTAACTGATTGTATTGGATAAAACTGACGTCATCTAAAAGGTGACACGTGTCTGCCACGTGGTACGGGCAGAGATTTCACCAGACAAACATCTAATGGACAGGTAACAAGCCAGGCGGTTACCACGAGCAAACCCAGAGCAGCAACGTAACGCCTCCCAGGTCAGCATGATCTGAATGAGCAGTTACTAACCTGATCACGTGTGATTACTTAATGAATGGCCATAAAGGCAGCGATTACAATCCAGCGGTTACATACCCAACGGATACGTGCCCAGTGGTTACAAATCCAACGGATGCCTGTCAGACCTATAAATAGAATTCCTCCTAAATCATTGTGACATACTTTATATTCCCTGTCTACAACATCAATAAGAATATTCTCACTTACTCTTGCTCAAATACTGTTCTTTGCTTACATTCGTTGGATACTTTGCTCTTTAATCTTCAAGTACAATCAATAACAAGGAACCCTCACCGGGATCAAGAGATCCAATACGGTTTCTTTTATCTACTTTATCCACGCTTTAATCTTATTTATTTCCGATTATATCTTATTTTCATATCGTTAATTATCATCATTGAAAATCGTGCGTATATTGATAATCTAGTAATCAGAGCCATTTCATATTAAACTTGGTTAAACTTTTAATCAAAACTATTGATCGTGACACCGCAAAATAAAAATTTAATTGTTAATTGGCCTAAATCCGGATCTAGGTTAAACAATTTGGCGACCACAGTGGGAGCCGGTCAATAGCCTTTATAGGTTAATAGTTTATCTTTTTCCGGCATTACATTCCCTTTTGTCGATCTTTTTGTTTCACAACTAACATGGCAGAGAGTAGTTCACAACGAATTATCGTGGGTGGAAGTCAAGTACGTACCCCTTCACCAAGTCCCAATTATTCTCTCGATTACTCGTCCAACGGGCAGCAACAGTCTTCCCAAGGACCGGTCAGGCAACGAAATAGGCGTAGGCACTCTCAGAGCGCCACTCCGCCTAGGAGAAGACGCCATAGGAGTCTCTCCCCTGGCCAAGGGAACCTCCAGGAGATGCTCTATGCATTTATGCAGGAACAAGCAGAGGTCAACAGAGGGATAAACGAAGCAATCAACTCTCTCCAAGGACAAGTCCCTCTAGTTGCGAGAGTCGATGCTGCAGCACCAGGTTAGGATGCTCCTTCTTCGCACACTTCAAGGCAAGGTGGGGAGCGAAACAATGGAGGAACCGCGGATCCAACAACCCAAGTCAACCAAAATCGAAACGGAGGATCTATGGCGTCCACTGAAATGAGTATTGTCGTGGAGGCCCTCACCAAAAAATTCAAGGAGAGCCAGAAAGCGCTTTCAAAGTCCCTTCACGAGAGGATCGATCAGATACCGGGTGCTCTACCCACACTGAAGAAAGTTGATGTCCGACGATATTCCCAGCGACCTTGGAAGAAGGAGGCAGCTCCAAAGGCAATACTCAAGACATTAAAGATGCCAAACATTCCGAGATATCGTGGGACATCTAATCCCAATGATCATCTCATGATGTTCAGCAACTTCATAAAAGCTAGCGATCTCACCGACGAGGAGATCGAATCTGTCCAATCGTGGAGACCCTAGCGGACGGAGCTCTACGATGAAACTCAATATTGCCACCAAACTCCATCAGATCCTTTGCAGAGATGGCGGAGTTGTTCGTGAAAGCTCATACAGGTGCTCAAAAGACGGAAACTCGCGTGGAAGATATCTTTGAGATCAAGCAGAGGCTCGACGAGTCCCTCCGTAAATATGTGGATCGTTTCCAACGGGAACACATGATGTTACCCAAGGTACCGGACAGATGGGCAGCGATTGCATTCACCAACAGCTTGGATGTGAGGAGCTCAGAGGCTACGCGCAGGCTATACGAATCCCTTCGCGAATTCCCAGCAGCCAACTGGTCGGATGTCTACAACCACTACAACTCAAAGGTACTTATTGATGAAGATAAATTGATTGGAACAGGTACCCGAGGAAAAAATCAGTCGCGAAGCGGTGGCTCTGGCGGAAAGACGGAGTCAGAAAGATCAGATGTACGCTACGAACCGTACCTGATCAGTCACGCAACAACTCTAAAGGACGCAGCCGCAACAACAGAGGGCTATCCCGAAGAGATGATTCAGAATCAAGCCTCCATGGAGCCCTAAGCCTGCCAAGCTTCAACGTAGAAATGTCTGAAGTAGTGGCGGTACTCAAAGATATGGGAGAGAAGGTTAAATGGTCGAAGAACATGAAGACCGACCCAAGCAAGCGAACCCAGGACCTATGGTGCGAATTTCATCACGACCACGGTCACACCACCGAAGACTGCAAGGCCCTAAGGTATGAAGTTGCACATTTATTAAAACAGGAATTCTTGAAGGAGTTCCTGACCGAGAAGGGAAAGCAAACTCACGCGAAGGCTCAGCAGAACAAATTTGGCCCTCCACGAGCATCCTCCTCGAAGAGGACAATCAATGTCATCTCGGGCGGGATCGAAGTGGACTCCGTCGTTTTCACGGCCAAGACGTACGCAAAGGTCTCCATCACAAAGACCAAGCGTCCACGACCAGAAGAGACGGTAACATTTGAAGATTCAGACACAGATGGTTTGCAGATCCCACACGCCGATGCGTTAGTCATAACGTTACGCGTGGCGGAATTCGATGTCAAGAGGGTGCTCATCGATGCGGGCAACTCTGAGAATATTATTCAATCACGAGTTGTAAGGGAGATGCAGCTGTCGGAGAGGATCGTGCCGATATCTCGAGTTCTCTCCGGTTTTAACAACTCAAGTGAGAAGACTCTTGGCGAGATTACTCTTCTGACTCTTGTTGAAGGGGGTAGCGAAGGAGACGACGTTTCATGTTGTCGATGCAGACCTAGCTTAGAACATCATCCTGGGAAGACCCTGGATCCATGATATGCAAGCTGTTCCTTCCACCTATCATCAGGTATTGAAGTTCCCATCAGAATGGGGAGTACGTGAGGTCCGAGAAGAGCAACGCTCTGCTCGAGATTGCTATTCGGTGGCTCTGAAGCTGCCCGAAGTAAGAAAATAGCAATTACAGCAACCAGGATCAGACGTGCCAGACGAAGAAGCGAAGTACGAGGTCCCGAAATTCATCACAAAGCTGGAAGTACGGGAAAGTCACATGCTGACCGTGGAAGCTTTGGAGCCCGAAGAATTGTTCGCAGACAAGCCAGAGCGGAAGGTCTACTTAGGGATCGAATTTAGCGAGCGCTTACGAGGAGATATCCTCCAGTTCCTCAAAGAGCGGCACACAACGTTCGCCTGGTCTCATGCAGATATGACAGGTATTTCTCCAGATATTATCTCTCACAGGTTGAACGTCGACCCGTACCACCTTCCGGTAAAACAGAAGAAGCGCCAGCAAGGAGCTTTTCGAAATCAGGTCATCAACGATGTGGTCGATCGGCTGTTGAAGATCGGATCTGTACGTGAAGTCAAATACCCAGACTGGCTAGCCAATGTGGTCGTCGTGCCCAAGAAAAACGGAAAATGGCGAGTCTTCATTGACTTCACAGATCTGAACAAAGCCTGTCCAAAGATTCATATCCTCTTCCCAGGATTGACCAACTAATCGACGCAACAGCCGGGCACGAGGTGCTCACCTTCCATGACGCATATTCTGGGTACAACCAGATACTGATGGACCCCGATGACCATGAGAAAATATCGTTCATAACCTGCAGAGGTACGTATTGTTATAAAGTTATGCCATCTGGATTGAAAAATGCAGGTGCAACATATCAGTGCCTAGTCAATCGAATGTTCCATGACCATATTGGTAAGACCATAGAAGTGTACATCAATGACATGCTGGTCAAATCCAAACGAGCAGAGAATCATCTAGCGCACTTAAAAGAAGCTTTCCGAATTCTCGACCAGTACAACATGAAGCTGAACACAGAGAAGTGTGCATCTGGAGTCGGGTCGGGAAAATTCCTGGGCTTCATTGTTTCTCAGCGCAGAATTGAAGTCAATCACGCTCAGATCAAAGCTATCGAGTCAATTCCTGACGAACTCCACAACCGGAAATACGTCATGAAATTGACCAGAAGATTGGCAGCCCTGCGAAGGTTCATATCCCGATCGTCAGACCGATGCAAAAGTATCTTCGATGTCTTGAAGCAGAAAAAGGAGTTCGATTGGACTCCCGAATGCCAACAAGCACCGAAGGATCTGAAAAAGTATCTGTCCAATCGACCACTACTTTCTACACCTCAACACGGGGAGCAGTTGCTGATATATCTGGTAGTTTCAGAGTCATCGGTAAGCATCGTTCCGATTTGAGACGAAAAAGGTAAACAACTTCCTATCTACTACACTAGCAAAGCTCTAATTGACGCAGAAACACGCTATAAACCCTTGGAAAAGTTGGCTTTAGCACTAGTAACTCCTGCCCGTAAGCTACATCCTTACTTTCAAGGTGATTCGATAGCTGTGGTCCTTTGCGAAATGTTTTGCATAAACTTGAATTTTCAGGGAGGTTAGTTAAATGTGCTATAGAACTAAGTGAATTCGATATCACCTATCAACCTGGGGTAGCAATAAAATCACAAGCCTTAGCAGACTTCGTAGTAGATTTTAGCGCTAATATATATCCTGAGGCAGAAAAGGATGCCATTCTATATGCTGGGCAGGCCCCCTGGCGCATGGACCCATACACTGATGGCTCCTCGAGCGTCAAAGACTCTGGTCTTGGACTGGTTCTCATCACCCAATCCGGAGAGACCGTCAGG
Organism: Petunia axillaris subsp. axillaris; assembly: GCA_029990575.1. NCBI lineage: Eukaryota > Viridiplantae > Streptophyta > Magnoliopsida > Solanales > Solanaceae > Petunia > Petunia axillaris. The sequence continues at coordinate 131,626,560 of JARKNS010000003.1, read as the reverse complement.
CAGGCCATCAAGTGCCCATTTATTACTAACAATGAGGCCGAATATGAGGCCGTGATTGCAGGATTAGAGTTAGCCCGAAGCTATGGAGCAAACAACATCAAGCTTAAGAGTGATTCCCAACTGGTGGTGAACCAGGTGACTGGAGGCTTCATTGCACGAGAATTTAGAATGCAAGTGTACCTGGCCCGTGTGAAAGAACTTCTGGCCCAGTTCAACAAATGGGAAGCACTCCAAATTCCACGGGAAGAGAACCATGAGGCGGACGCTCTCGCGAATCTAGGGTCAGTAGCAGAAATAGGGACAGCCAGCTCTTCAACTGTCGTTCAACTCCTCTACACGACCATAGATCGGGAAAAGTTCGAAGTCAACGCCATCAACACAACTTGGGACTGGCGGAATGAAATCACAAACTACATTCTCCATGGAACTCTGCCCGATGACACAAAAGCCGCTCGCAAGCTCAGAATAAAAGTTGCTCGGTATACAATCATCAACGGCGATCTCTACCGCAAGATGTTTGCAGGGCCACTCGCAAAGTGCCTTGGGCCAAATCAAATCAACTACGTGATGCGAGAGGTCCATGAAGGCTGTTGTGGTAATCATTCCGGAGGCTAAGCATTAGCACGCAAATTGATTCGCACATGGTACTATTGGGATAAGATGGAGGAGGACACGAATGAGTTTGTCAAAAAATGCGACAAGTGTCAGAGGTTCGCACATCTTCTTCATTAACCGGCAGAACTACTCCACTCAATAATCTCTCCGTGGCCATTCATGAAATAGGGGAATGGACATAGTTGGCCCCCTTCCTGCTGCGCTAAGAGGAGTGCGCTTCTTGTTGATCATCACTGATTACTTCACCAAATGGGTCGAAGCGGCAGCATACGCAAAGATACGACAAACGGAAGTTATTGACTTCCTTTGGCGTTTTTGTCGTGTGTCGCTTTGGAGCCCCTAAGGAAATAGTCATGGACAACGGCCCGCAATTCATTGGCCAGAAAGTGACTAGGTTCCTCGTCGACCTGCACATCAAAAGGATTACTTCTTCTCCATACCATCTGGTTGCCAATGGGCAAGCAGAATCTACAAACAAAATAATCGTTGAATCTCTCAAAAAGCACCTCGAGCAAGCCAAGGGATGTTGGGTAGAGGAGCTGCCCGGTGTGCTATGGGCTTACCGCACAACAGTAAAGATGAGCACTGGGGAGACACCTTACTCAGTGTACGGAGCAGATGCCCTAATCCCAGTCGAAATCGGAGAGCCCAGCCTACGGTATGCACATGCCACTAAAGAGTCTAACTTGATCAATCTCTCTGAAGAGCTGGATTTCCTCGAAGAGCGAAGGGAACTGGCCCTCGTACGAGTAGTCGCCCAGAAACAACAAATTAAACAATATTACAATCGGGGACTGCGCGTACGAAGCTTCCAAGTTGGAGATTTTGTACTAAGGAAAGTGTCACAGAACACACAAGAAGCAAATTCAGGGGAGCTAGGCCCTAATTGGGAAGGCCCCTACAAGGTAGTCGCATCAGTCGGCAAGGGATCTTATCGCTTGACACGACCAGACGGCTCAATTGTCCCAAACAACTGGAACGTGATTCACCTCAAAAGGTATCACTTCTGAGTGGTAAAACGGTCAGTTATTTTATTTCTACCTTTTACTTTTGTGGCAATTCTTACTTATATTATACTTCTTCTAAATGGTACTAAAGGCCTGAACAAGGTCAGATCCGTTTAGGTCAACTGGTAGAGCTCAAAGTTCTTAAACCTCGCGGCTGTAGGTTCGAATCCCACAGCGGACACACTCCTTATTTGGTTATATGTGTTCTTTTATCTATATCCAGCCTTAACTCTTTTTATGTTATCACTTCCCGTGTTCAAACATAAAAACAAGGAGGGTGGTGAGAGGCCCCTGTAGGCCAGGTAAGACCTTCATAAAGGGAAGAGACCTCATAAAGGCAAAAGACCTTGTAAAAAGGCGAGTTTTTCAAAAACTTTTTATGTGTCAAACTTCCACGAAAATAAGAGAAGTCGTTCACAAGGCCAACGACTCGGCCAGAATTAAGTTACAAATTTCCGGCGACAACTTTCAACTATAAAGGCAATAAGCAAAATTGTTTGCAAAGGCCATAGATTCGGCCAAAATCTACCGACCACGATTAGATCAGAATAAAACATCTGCGAAGATTATTCACGACTTATGAACACTTCCTCGGGAAAGGCTAAGTTAAAACATTCGGACAGACTTTTGGAGACCAGAACTTAACAAAGTTCAAACTACAAAAAAAGCTCCTAAACATAAGGCACGAAAGCCACAACACATACAAGTGAAAGATCAAAAATTTAGGCTATACATAGTCATTGAATTAAAAGGATCTGAAATTATACACATGATCTTGGCAAAATGATAAAATGCCGAAACCAACTAATCCGAACAAGGATCAGAGAGTCCCTAAGAGACCTCTATCCACAACCAACTAATCCGGCTCTCGCCAGATATACAAACTTACAGCCTAATCAATTTGGGGGGCATCAGTTTTGGGGGTTACGACCAGAACCCGACGCACCAGCTCCGTTGATTCTGTCATCGTCACCCGAATTCTCGCCGCCATCCTCATCTTCATCTTCGTCTGCCTCAGACTCTTCGGGAGAAAGATTCAGCACTTGTCTTACTCCGCGAATAGCGCTCTTTATTTTCAGCAGCATTTCCTCAACGTTGATCTGCCTAGTCTGGACTTGCTCAAGCAATGTACGCTTAGCCTCGAGCACAGCAAGCTTCGCCTTGATTTCAGATTGATCATGCAGGTTTTCCAAGTTCTTAGATAATGCACTTTGTACACTCAGCGACTGGGCAACCTGGTCCTTAGCGGCTTGAAGCTCAGCTCTGGCTTTAGCAGACTCTTCGTTAGCCCTTTGCAAGTCCATCTCAAAAGTTCCACGCTCATCGAGCGCTCTGTTCAGCGAAACCTTGCATTCCTCAAGCAGAATCTCCAGACCCCTGACAGATTGTGCGAACCCTTATTTCTCTTCAGAAAGAAGGTCCTTTTCCTTGGAAAGTTCGTTAATGTGCTCAACACGCTTGTTGTTGGCCTCAGACAACCGATTAACTTCATTCCTAAGGAAACCACACCTCTCCACTAGGGTCTCATTCTCCCTCAAAGCCTTTAGCAGCTCTTTCTTCAACTCAAGCACCAGGTCGGGGTCATTGATCCTGGAGCGTAACATCAGCTCAGCGGCCATCATACTTGATTGAAGAGACAAAAGAAGTAAAGTTAGAAGTCTAAAGTCAAACTATTTCCAACACAGACGGCATTAGGGAAAGAACTTACCTGGGCAGAATCGGCAGCGATAGCAAAAGCCAGTTCCTCGTCACTCATCGCCCTCATTGTCCACTCCTCTCGAGGACCAATGAGTGATGAGACTGCTTTGGCTAAACTGCCCGGCCTGGATACAAAGTTGACATCAGGGGCTAGCTTCATTGAGCACTTCCTCTCACAGTACTTAGGCTCTCTAGCCTGCTCAGAGGGATAGTTCGGTCCAAACTTGTAGCGCACGCCCCGGATGTCCCCTAATCCAGTCTAACCACCAATGATGGTCCGCCGAATGAGCCTTGTCGCTGACATGTCAGAGTCACCCTCCACTCCAGGGTCTCTTGTGTCACACTCATGTAAACCGACAGGTGCTTCCCCTTCAGCGGCCACATTTTCCAGGTCTTCAAAACGAAAAACACGAGGACCCTGGCCATCCTCTTGGGGGATTTCTTCTTCTTCTTCTTTCTCCTCTTCTTCACCAACCTTGCCTTTCCGCTTATTTGCACGAGAAGGAGCCGCCTTCACCCCATCATCAACTCGGGGACTCCTCTCCAGAGTACGGGTAGCCTCTTCCTTCACCTTCCTCTTGTCGCTCCGAAGATAAGGTTTTCGCACAAGGTGTTCATTAGTTTCAGTCTCAGTATCTGAGCGTCAATTACCTCATTTTCTAAACCCTCTCCCCGTGCAGACTCGGGGACTTCGACAGAAGTCTTGACACTCTCTCCTGCAGACTCTGGCACATTGGCTTTAGGCGAGGACTCACCTCCAGCAGCTGAGGTTTGCCCGGCAGCAACGGAAGTCTTATGAGCAGACTTCTTCCGTGCTCCGCTCTCACCTTAGCCCTTCTTCTTCCTCTTCAAGGAACCAAGGCCACTGGACAGAAGCTCCTCACCCCCTTATCTCCCACGCAGTGCCTCCGCTGAAGCTAATATAGATGCGACATCAGCATCAGGGTCTACAGCAGGCCCAGACGGCGCAGCTTGAGAGGAAGGGGCAGGGAAAAAGTCCCCCTGAGTACCCAGACCTACAAAGAGGAAGAACGGTCAGGCACAACAAAACTACGAAGAAAGGAAATGACTTTAACAGCGGAAAATTCTCACCGTGAGTCTTCACGGTCAGATTCTTCTGCGCAGCAAAGTACGCCCACTCCCTCTGCTCAGGAGAGAACTGCTTCAAGATCGCCTCGACCCATGTCGTCAGCTCATCACTCGATATGAGCCCGTCATAGGGTCGCTTGGCGGCTGCAAGAAGGAATCAAAGGAATAAGCAGACAAGGAAAAAGAAGAAGCACGAAAAATTCAAAAGAAGACTCGGGGATTTACGCTTCTTGTTCCAGACCTCGGGGAGTAAAGTCTTGGAGTTGAAGGACAAGGCCTGGGTACGCACGAATACATACCGGTGTAACCAACCCCGGTCACTTGTATTCTCAGAGCTGCGCACCAAGCCCTTGCTCCTCCGCATCCTAGCATTTACAAAGCCGTCCTTAAAATTTGTATACTATACAGAGATATATAATGCTCAAACTCAAAAACTTGATCGATTTCTGCCGCAAACCAATCCATAAGTGTCACTATCCTATACACGCTAGGGCACAGTTTCCCTGGGTAGAGTAAATACTCCCTGCAGAGCCTCTCGAGCACAGGGTGCAGGGGTAGTGTGCATCCAACTGTAAATGGGTATGTGCACATGGCCGTCCACCCAGCCATATGCAAAGTAATATTCTCCGCTTCAGATACCGGCAAGAGGGAACACTTGCATCCCAATTGTAGTCCAGTCTAACCTGTGGGATCAACTCCGATGTGATCCGAGACTTGAATCTGTACGCCGGGCATGCGCGTACATCTCCGTGATTGTTGAAAGCTTTGATGTTGCAGTCCTTTTCCAACTCACCCCATTTCTTAGGGATGATCTCTGCAGCAGTGGTCTATGCAGCCCTAGGCCTACGGGCGGCTGTAGAAGAACTACCAGCTGCATCAATGTTTAAGTTTTTCCTAGCCTTTGAAGACATGATTCAAGAAGAATTGAGAAATTTGAGAGGAAAGTTGAAGGATATTCAAAGAATTCTCAAGATTTGGCAGATGGAAAATGAAAGCAAGTAAAAGGGTTTTAATTCAACAAGCCCCTATTTATAGACGTGAAAATCCGGCCCATCAAGTTCTCACAAGACACGTGGAGACTATCATAGATGCCACGATCAGATCCAACCACCAAAAGGAGAAGTAGGTTTCACCAACTTTTGAAGTGTCATCATTACCCTCGCGATCAACAGCCGACATGTGCACGTGGTTGAGGCGGCTAAACTGATTATTTTCACCCTTGGGACGCGCAGTAGTCACTTCGAAGCTGACGGCGGACGTGCAGGTGTGACAGCTGCAGTTACTTTTTTACAGCGCGCATTTAATGCACACGTCATGGGATTTGTCATGTAGCTGATGAAGTGTGCACATCACCCAGTTTCGTCATATAAAGATTGGATTTCGCAAGATGAAACTTCCCGCCAAAACTAACATCAACTCCTCGAGTAGAGTTTGGGGACTACCTGTATTGGATAAAAACTAACGTCATCTAAAAGGTGACACGTGTCTGCCACGTGGCACGGGCAGATATTTTCCCGGATAGACATCTAGCGGATAGGTAACTAGCCAGGCAGTTACCACGAGCAGACCCAGAGCAGCAACGTAACGCCTCCCAGATCAGCACGATCTGAATTAGTAGTCTCTAACCTGATCACGCGCGATTACTTAATTAATGGCCATAAAGGCAGCGATTATAATCCAGCGGTTACATATCTAACGGATACGTGCCCAGCGGTTACAAACCCAACGGACGCCTATCATACCTATAAATAGCATTCGTCCTAAATCATTGTGACATACTTTATATTCCCTGTCTACAACATCAATAAGAATATTCTTACTTACTCTTGCTCAAATACTGTTCTTTGCTTATATTCGTTGGATACTTTGCTCTCTAGTCTTCAAGTACAATCAATAACAAGGAATCCTCACCGGGATCAAGAGATCCAATACGGTTTCTTCTATCTACTTTATCCACGCTTTAATCTTATTTATTTCCGATTATATCTCATTTTCATATCGTTAATTATCATCATTGGAAATCGTGCATATATTTATAATCTAGTAATCAGCGCCATTTCATAATAAACTTGGTTAAATTCTTAATCTAAACTATTGATCCTGACTGCACAAAATACAAATTTAATTGTTAATTGGCCTAAAATCGGATCTAGGTTAAACATTGATAGTGATAGAAGATTCACCTATCTCCTAATTTTAGTATAATATTGTGCCTACAAAAAAAAAAGTGTTATAATAAAGATAATAACTTGACATGGGTTGCTATTTGTGTAACCAGTCCAAAAAGAAGTAGTCCAAGTTTAGGCGAGTCCACTTAAGGATTGGTATTGCATGATTGTCCCGTTTAATAAATTTTAACAAAATATCTTTATGTTGGCACGGGCCCAAGACTTCAAGGCACAAATTTGCAAGTGTTGGCTTTTAGGAAAGAGGTCAAGGGCAAGTGTTGTCTTGCCAACACTTTAAATTATATGGGGAGAATGCAGTAAGAGATTGGAAGGACCAAGTGTTTCCCTTTGCCAACACTTACGATAAAATACTTCCAAGTATTGCCTTTTGCCAAAACTTCAAGTGGCAAGTGTTGGAAAATAGTGATATGATCCTAATTAAGATTAGGAAATAACAGGAAAATAAAATGATAAAACCAAGACCCAATTTGAATTGATTTGGAATTAAAGAAACAAATTAGGAGGTGAGGCCTAATCACCCCCTTAAAACAACAATAAAAAAGAACTATACTAATTAGTCCTCAATTGAATTAACATTCAATTGCAAACCAAGGAAAGAAAGTGCTCAAGCAACATGCTTAGCCAATGTTTACTCACATCATTCATCATCAAAATTCTAACTAATGAATAAATCCCTCTATTAGCCTATTTATAGTAGATACTAAATATAATGGAGGAATGGACTAAAAAGCCCCTAATTGTGATTCTGCCAAGCTGCCCAGACGTCCTTCATCGCGATCACACTTTGGGTGTCGCGATCGCGCCTTGTGAGCTGAAACATCTTCGTGATCGCGTTGGACTCTTCGCGACCGCGCACTTGCATGAATTGTTTCATCGCGATCGCGCTCCTATGCTCGCGATCGTGCAGTTGAGCTAACTGCCTCTGCGCGATCGCGTCTCTTGCTTCACGATAGCGCTGGAGCAAATTCCAGTAAGCTCTCATTTGCTTGATTCTTGGCTTCCAAGCCCTTTTGAAGCATTCCATTCTCCGGATGTTTAGCATGAACCCTCCCTGGCTTCGAGTGCTCATCCGGATCCCATCATTCCCTCCTTCTTTAAAGGAACTCGTCCTCGAATTTGTACCTTGCAAAACCTTGACGCGAATATGTACACCCTCAGTAACTTTCCAAGCACTACACAACCAAGTGGATGAAACAAAACTCACACACTCATGCTCAAAGAGTACACTCTTATGATATAGCCAAGTATCAGAATCAACCATAAAGAACATTTTTCCAATTCCAACATCAAAAACTTGACTATAAAAGCAACAACAAGCAAGCTCATTTACAAAACAATCTTCATTTCTAGATTCATTCAACTCATGTCAAGCCTCCATTGACAATTTATCACTCTTAACATTGGAGGCTCTAGCAAAATCCACTTCAAATGTATGTTCAAGACTAGGAGTAGAGAAAATAAAGAAATTGACACTAAAACTAGCATCTATTACTTTACCACTACAATCACTAGTGCCTCCTTCATTCTTTAAGGAGCAATCTTCACCTTTGGAGGACTTCCAAACATTAGACAAGCTTTCAACAAATATTTTGGGAGTTAGCTTGCTAACAGCCACACAATTATCACACTTAAGCAAGTCACAAGCATCATTTTCACAAGTAATGCACTCCTTAAGCATTGGCTCACAATTTTCATCAAGTGCAAACCTTTCAAAAACACCAGTGTCAATCAAAGCAACATCATCAATAGTGTCCGTACATTCAAGTCCTCTTTCTAAACTAGAATCTCTATCAAGCACAAGGTCACAACTAGGACGATTTAAAGAACGATTCAGCTTTTCAAGTGTACACTCACTTAACAACTCATAACATGCTTCATCAATTTTAATCACAAAGGAAGCTAACTCAATTTCATTCAAGGAAAATTCATCAACCATTTCACTCCCTCCAAGTAAGCGCACACTTTCCATTCCCACACTATGTTCCACTTGATACAAATTTCCACCACAATCAAGAATGTATCAAATGTTACCACATCAAGATCAAGCAATTCATTTTCATATTTATCAAACAAAGGGGGAGTGTCAAACCAAAAATCACTTTGTTCAAGCCCATCCATTTGTACATCACTAGTATGGAACAATTCGCACACACAAAATTCATCAATTTTATTTTCACAAGTATGCCCAACTAGTGTATGCTCACAACCACTATCATCAATGCAAGATAAATAATTATTAATTCCACAAAAACTAAAGCTTTCAACCATACTCAAGTCTCTATCAAACTCACCCAAAGGAATACAAGAGTTAGGATTAGCTTTGTTACCTTGTAGCACATCTAAAGATTCTTCTTTACCTTGGCTTCTCAAATTTAAGCTCACTTGTTCATTTGGAGATTTCACTTTAATCTCCTCTTTTTCTTCTAGGCATGAACCACTTCCAAGGAAGGATTCCCCAATTTAGCATCTCCAAAGGTAACTTCAAAATGCTCAAGACAACTAGAGAAGAAGAAAGGTTAGGATTGTTAGAATAAGGAAAATCCTCACCCTCACTCTTTTGTTTTCCCTCTTTGTTTTCTCTCATTTCATTTTCAAGCTCTTCTCTCTTTTCTTGTGACAACTCACTCAGTTCACTCACTTCAAGCTCTCCTTTTTCCTCTCTTGAGTTGTCACTTGTCACTCCCTTACTCCTCTCTATGTTTTCTCTCTCAAGTTCATTCGGATTAGGACATGTGCCAAGAATCCCTTTGGAAGGAGTAGGGGTACTCTTGACCTCATCTTTCAATTTTTCTCCTTGAGAACCTTCATCCAAACTTTGCCTCACCCCTTTTGCCTTTGTCTTTCTTCCTATTTCTAGCATTCCCAGATAAAATTCTTTGACTTTCATTGGAGGGGTGGCGTTAAAAATAAACTTTTGGTCCTGTAAAGTGCGAGCATGCTTTTCCAAACTTCTCACTATACTTGGAATTTCTAGCAAGCTTCCATCGTTTTCCCAACAACAAGTGACAACCTTTTATGGGCATCACATCACATAGTACTTCATCATGATAGTCGTCAATTTTGAACTTTACCTACACTTGTTGTGTAATGACCACAAACCCCTCTCCATTAAACTAAGGCCACCTATAGGATAAGGGATGACTACAAGTTTTCAACTTTAATTGCTCAACCAAAGCAACACTTGCAACGTTAGCATGACTCTTATAATCAATGATCACAGCACAAGTGCGTTCTCCAACCTTGCAAATTTCGTGGAAGAAGTTCTTTCTTCCTTCTAAAAATTGCTCCACACAAACTTCATCACACTCATGGTTGTCTACAAAATGATTCGGTTTAAACATAGTTCTCAAAGTGGTTAGTCCAAGACAAATCAGTTGTAGTTCATGTAGCAACATTTTCTCACTCTAGGCCTCAAGTTTCCTTTCACATAAAAATTAGAGTCATTAAATCTTTTAGCACAATTAGAAGATGTAGACTCTCTTTTTCTCATGGAGTAATTACCACTTCTCCTCAAACCGATAGAAAGACCACTACTACTCTCTTGTTTATTTTTAGGAACACAAAGAAATTATGCAAATAAATAATCTCTATAATTAACATCATCATCATTTTTCTCTATGTTACTATCTACATTTTCAAGTTCATCACAAGAAGAGTAAGTAGGAACATTGTACTTTGAAGCGTCATTTTCATCATCTCCAAGACTAGATGCATAGAAATTTTCATCGCCATATTCATCCTCATAAGCCTTATAGTCTCCACGAGCTTAATGATTACCATAGTGACTCGCTTTATCTTGATAAGAGCCATAGTTTCCCGAATCATCATAGTAACTACCACCATCATCATAGGAACCATAGTCTCCAAAATCATCATAGCAATCCCCATCATCTCCATAGGAGTCATAACATCCACAATCATCATCTGAGGACATCTTTGCAGTAATAATAACTAAAGGACCTCACAAATTCACTCCCTCACGTGTATCACTCGATATATGATCACTCAATTTTCTTTCCACTCGTGTATACACTCAAGGTCAATGGCTTTTGTGACCACACTCTAATGTTCTCACCACTCGAGCCTTTTACCTCTCGTTGGCAAAGTCAAGTTGCTTTTCGCACTCACTTCCGATTTCACAATCAAAATCAATCCAATTCGGGACGGAAAGGAGTTGTTGTCACAGGAAACGGACGATTAAAGCTAATGGACGGAATTTAGAAAAAGTTAAAGAAAGGAAAGAAGAAAGGCACGAATCGAATTGGCACGAAACTGATTCGGATTTGGATGAAATTTTGTTTATGATCTAGAAACTCACTATACTTGATGCTGAAATTGGGCTCTGGTTGATTTGAAACTGTTCCGGGGTTGTTGCGAGCAATCTGCCTAAGAAAACAGTTTTACTGGAAAATGTTGTTCACCGCGATCGCGTAAGGACAGTCGGAATCGTGAAATGTTTCTTGGCAACTGATGTGCGATCACGTAAGGCTTGCCCGATCGCGTAGGGCTTTAATTCTTGCCCTACGCTATCGTGCTTGGTTGCGCGCGACCGCGAAGGCTTCTGGGCCTGAAGCAGAACCCATTTTTCAAGCCCTCTTTTCCACTTGAATATTCACAAACCACCGTATTTTTGCTCCAAGTTTGAGATTTATACTCCTTGTTGGTCCGTGAACAAACCCTAGTAGTTGAATCTTCAATAGAACCAACCAAATTCAAAAGCCCCAATTCTTTGTTGAAGAACCCTAATTTTTGAATTCTCAAATCAGCACCTCAAATGATGTTTGTTGTTCAATTCCTTCGAGATTCAGCTTCTACAATCATCATGCAACAATTGGTAACAGAGATTTCATCCAAAAAAAAAACCTAAACCTATGACTCAATTTTTGGATTTTTGAATTTTTGATTTTTTGTGATTTTTCAGATTTGATAAACAAATTTGGGTTTGTGATTGTAAGAAAGAACACTAATCCAGCTCTGATACCAAATAATATGATCATAACTAGGATTAAAAAAGTAACAAGAAAATAAAATGATAAAAGCAAGACCCAATTTGAATTGATTTGGAATTAAGGAAACAAATTAGGAGGTGAGGCCTAATCACCTCCTTAAAACAACAATAAAAAAGAACTATACTAATTAGTCCTCAATTGAATTAACATTCAATTGCAAACCAAGGAAAGAAAGTGCTCAAGCAACATGCTTAGCCAATGTTTACTCACATCATTCATCATCAAAAGTCTAACTAATAAATAAACCCCTCTATTAGCCTATTTATAGTAGATACTAAATATAGTAAAGGAATGGACTAAAAAGCCCTTAATTGTTGATTCTGCAAAGCTGCCCAGACTTCCTTCATCGCGATCGCACCTTGGGTGTCGTAATCGCGCCTTGTGAGCTGAAGCTTCTTCGTGATCGCGTTGGACTCTTTGCGACCGCGCACTTGCATGATTCGCTTCATCGCGATCGCGCAGTTGAGCTAACTGCCTCTCCGCGATCGCGTCTCTTGCTTCGCGATAGCGTTGGAGCAAATTCCAGTAAGCTCTCATTTGCTTGATTCTTGGCTTTCAAGCCTTTTTGAAGCATTCCAAGCTCCGGATGTTCAGCGTGAACCCTCCCTGGCTTCGAGTACTCATCCGGATCGCATCAAATCGAGACGGGTCAAAGGTAAGTCATGGCCCCGTGCCAAGAGATGGACATGGATGTTTCCTTCTAGAATCTTTTTATTAAACTTAACGGGGTATTTTTGTAAAATCCTGTTAAGCACGGGCAAAAAGGCAAATCGTTACTTATGGTGTCATATTTCTGCAAAATGGCACACCTCAAAGCCTAGACTCATGCCACGTGTCAAATTAATGAGCAAACCAAATCATGCCATGTATCGAAGAAAAGGTCGCATGTCAAGTCAAATAACCAATAGAATCATGCCAAGTGTGCAGGGCTTGTGACTGGATGAATGTGATTGGTAAGTTTAAATGGACCAATCAAATTGCACAACTTGACTAATCCCTATAAATATAAATAGAAATCCTCATAAGGCCACAAGACGATAGAAGTTCATAATAAGTAACAACAAAAAGATCATGGATCGAAAGCTACTAATTCTCTGTAAGATGCCAACATTCAAGCAACTTTATAAAACTTTAATTCAAAGTGTTTGTAGTTCCAGAACAAACGCCAATCAAGATTCAAAACGTGTTCGAGCTAAAGTTATTTATTTGTAGCGTTGAATCTAGACTAGTTGTTCATGACAATATATTGGTGTCCGTGACGAATTACCTAAATACAACACAAAGATTCAAGAACAAGCTTTTCCTTTAAATCAAAATTCAAATCAAGATCAAATATTTTTCATGTTACTTTTTAGAAAATCAAGTGAGAACATAGAGATTGTAATATCCTTTTATTATATCAAATATTCCTGGTAAAAATATTTTTCTGACATGACCCGGATTTCGACTAGGCCGTGCAGGCACTCGACACCCTTCCCTAGACCCGTCGGACGAACCCTTACCAATTCAATTAGAAAAATAAATATAACAATTCATAAATAAGGACAAGACTTAAAACAAAAATACAGACATACTGATACCTCTAAGCTGTACAAAAGAAATTACAGCTGACTACCCATCATACTAGGTTTACGGCTATCCAGACTAGACATCTAAGAGTACAAAAGAAGACGGATACCTCCTGAAGAGAGCAAAATGAAACTGAAATAATAACTACAAAACCGGTGGCCATCCTGAATAAAAGCTGGCTCACCCTGACAGTTGAAGTCGTCTTCGCTCCTTCACAACGTGGTGAACTCAATCCTGGGGCGAACCTGCCGAAACAAAATAGATAGACAAAAACAAACAGCAAACAAGGGTGAGTCAAAAGGACTCAATTCGTGGGGTAGACTAGCAACCTCAAATAATAGGATAGCTAGCCAGGGAGAAAAGAAACAGATAAACCAAATTTCTATTATTTAAATTATGAAAAGGCAGAGCCAGATAATAACTAGAAACACGTATGGAATCAAAAAACTCATTAACAACCAGGAACGTAAGATAGCCAGAACATATAGGTATCCCGAACATATCAACAATCAGAAATACATCATACCGTTGTGGTGTTCAACCCGATCCATATATTTATACCGTTGCGGCGTGCAACCCGATCCATATATTTATACCGTTGCAGCGTGTAACCCGATCCATATATTTATACGGTTGCAGTATGCAACCCGATCCCCGCTACCTAGAATACGAGCCAGAAATATATAGGCAAACTGAGATATGTCTACGGCATAGTATACATGCCGCATACATAAAACACAACGCAATACACACAATAGTCAGTATGCGGTGCAATGAGATGGGATGAATGCGGTATGCTGCAATACAGTCACATATGAATGAGATCGGATGAATACGGTACGATGCAATGCAGTCACATATGCGTGATACCTATCTCCGGCGCAGGACTCTCATCGTCTACCAGAAGATATATGCAATAATGATCCTTCACCGGCTCTGGACTCTCATTGATTACAGGGGAAGTATATGCAATGATGACCCTTTACCAGCTCGGGATTCTCATCGATTACCGAGAAGTATATGCAATAATGACTCTTCACCAGCTCGGGACTCTCATCGATTACCGAGAAGTATATGCAATGATGACCCTTCACCGGTGCGGGACTCTCATCGCCAACCGGGAAGTATATGCAATGCTCAAACCAGAGTGCAATGCTCATATGCTCAATGCACTACCAACAACAGGGCATAGCATAGAATATACAATGTAAATTCAAGGCTAAGGCATAATGAGTACGCCTATCGACAGCTACACACGTGAGGAACATGTGGTAGAATATCCACAAGGCCAAGGGCCTCCAAAGAAATAGATATAAACACTTACCTTGTTACAAAGTTAGCACAGTTACTCAACAACCGCTTTATCCTTTGGATTCACTGCCAAACGATCCTGGTTTATTCAATAAGCAGAAACTGATATCAAATAAGGCTAAAAGCTTCATTCCCTACTTTTTAGGGTAATCTGGTTAGGAACCTGATACCCTATTCGCAAGCGCAATACGCAGGTCAGGCCTATATACAGTGTTTAAGGTCACATAACCAAACCCTAAATAAATTATATTTATATGTTGCCCATAACTCACTGAGTGCGAATATATAATCAATTCCATTATCGGGGTCCAATTGGCCCTTGAAACTATCAATTGAACTTATTAAAACGATGGCTAATATCCCAATTTTTATCATTAAAATATATTCAAACACACGTAATAAACTCAAATAATGTATTAAGATCATTACCTGAATGTTTCAGGGTGAAAATTCTATCTTTTCTCAGGCTCTTTTCTCATTTTAGCATTTTCTCTTTACATTTTTTGCTGCCTCGTTCTGTTCTCACGTTTCTGTTTTAAATTGTAACTTCTCGTCGACCGCCTAACTTTTCAATTTCTTTTTTTTTTCCTTTTTTGTCGTTTTCTTTTTTTTTTCTTTTTTTTTCTTTTCTTTTCGTGACAAAAATTAAAACGGTACGCTACGATATTCGAAATAATTCCAACTTTTGCATACAAGTTATACAAAATATATGTAGCATACTCGCTAAGGAGGATCTCAAATCGGGCTCCCGAAACTCAATATGCAAATTAAATGAAAAAAGGTCAAATTATTTAATTTCGGCATTTTAGCGGAAACTAGCCGAACAACCTCGAAATTCACTTTTGAAAGTTCGCAAAAGTCACAAATAATCATACAAACCTAACGGCGCTTTCGAATTACGAATCGGAGCTCATTCGCCAAAATTGAGCTCGAAAAACCTCTTTTTAAGATTTACCGACAATAAAAACTGAAACGTTCTTCTGATACGTACCAAACGAGGTCTGATTTAGCTCAAATTTTACAGACAGATCCTAATAGACCTTACGAATATTTTAAAATTATCGGGATACCAATCGGAGTCCTAACTTTCGAAACGACTGACCGAGGTCGTTTGGTCTGTCGTTTCATTTTCATATCTTTATTATAATTTTAGGAATGATAATTTTTTGTTTATTACCATGTCTAGCCAAGTCAATCGCAATGTGCCTTGTTTCAACCATTAGGTAGATTGGAATGGAAATTCTCTCACTGATTTCTTTCGTTGATTCGAAAAAACTTTTATGCAAGAAAATTTGAAAGTATAAGCATGTTCGACTTTAACGTGTATTATGTTATTTAAGATAACTTTAACAAAAATATATGAGTACGTTATCATATTTATCATCAAACAAAATTACGAAGACTCGAAGCAGCTGAAGAACTTGTCCAAAATAAATTTTAGGGACCTTTTATTGCGATAGTGATAATAGAAAGCAGAGCTTACCCAAGAATAATACAAGCTCATTACATAAAATTGATGCATATAGGGGGAAGACCGTTAGTTCTTTTAATATTTCTACTTAATATAATATAACCACAATTATTAGCCCAGAAAAAAAAAAGATGCATATAGGGCTAGAAGTACAAGCCCATTGACATGGATAAAGCATAATGGAGATTTACAAGAATCAAAAAATTTCACCCAGTGCCCTCAATAAGACATGGTCTTATCTAATTGCCCCCACTTACAAATGTTTTAAGTAAATGCCCTCCACATTATATCCCTCCCCCCTTATGAAAGGACTATCTTGCCCCCATCTTGTTTAATTCACGCTAAAAGGTTTCCTTCTCTCTTTCCCTATACCTGGTCTCTTTCTTTCTTCTTTGTATGGCCCACAGCTTGTTTAATTCACGCTGAAAGGTTTCCTTCTCTCTTTCCCCATTCCTGGCCTCCTTCTTTCTTCTTTGTGTCCTGGAAATTTGGGATTTTTTTTCTTATTTTTGCTTGATTCCAGTGATTTGATGGTTTTTATTGCCTATGGCTATTAGATATTCATGTTTTACATAGAGCTTAAAATCTTGACCATGGCCAAGAGTTGCATAGAGTTTCTCTGCAAGTTGCTTATTGCAGTAGAGTTTAAAGTCTTGGCTATTGCCAATACTTACATAGATGTTCCGTGTAAGTTGTCGCTTCCACCAGAACTTAGAGTCTTGGCTATTGCCAAGAGTTGCAGAGACTTTATCTTCAACTTATTCGCTGCAGTAGAGGTAGAAGTCTTGGCAATTATCAATACTCTTAGAGATTTTTAGTGTAAGGTCCCCCTTGCTAGAACTTAAAGTCTTGGCTATTGCCAAGAGTTGCAGAGACTTTCTCTGCAAGTTTTGCACTCTAATATAGGTAAAAGTCTTGGAAATTGCCAATACTTGCAGAGACTATTTGTACAAGTTGCTCCTTCCACTAGAGTTTAAAGTCCTTGCAATTGTCAATACTTACAGAGACTATTTGTACAAGTTGCCCCTTCCGCTGGAATTTAAAGTGTTAGCTATTGGCAATAGTTGTAGAGACTTTTTCTGTAGTTGTAGAGATCATGGCAACAGGGCTTAAAGTCTTGGCAATAGGCAAGAAGTCTCTACAAGCCTCCTCTTGCAGTAGAGTTTAAAGTCTTGGCTATTGCCAATACTTTAGAGATTTTTCAGTGTAAGTTTCCCTTTGCAGCAAAACTTAAACTCTTTGAAATAGTTGCAGAGAACTTTACTCTTGCAACTTGAAGAAATCTTACGCTGAATCTTCTCTTGAACAGAGCAATCTGTAAAAGGAATGGGGTTTTATGGTTTTCTTGATCGCGTGAATGTAGAAAAGGAAGGGAAGAGACTGGGTATTTTGGTCCGGAAAAAGTTTCATTAAACTAATGAGGGCATTTTTGCTAAATATCTGTTAGTGATGGCATTTTGGCAAATCATTACTTCCGGTAGCATATTCTTGCAAATGAGCCTACAAAAATACACATACATCTTATCTTATTTATAAGGCTCTGCCCATTACATTAATACTCATAACTTACTTACATCTAATACCGATTAGCAATTTAGTTCCCTATTTTGAGCGATAAAATAAGAAACTCAAGTCCTTCTCTCTCCCCATATCTTTTATTTTTCTTTTCTCTCTTTTTCTTTTGTTGTTCTTTTCTCCTTCTCCATTTGATTCTTCTTCTTCATTTTTCCTTTTTCTTCTTTTTTTTTTTGGTAATTAAAATTTTTATAAATCATCAAAGTAGCCGTTACAGGGAGCCGTAGCTAAACCAAACACAGTTTGCTACCTTCAAAATGTGCATCTCAATTAACTAAGCTAATCTATCGTAACAGAAATTAAAAACATATTATAACTACTCCTCATTCTATTACAACAGATTTGCTCCCTCAATCAACTTGACAACCTATCGAAAATTCCCCTCTACTCTCTAAATTTTCTCAAAACTTGAGCTCCTGATATACATCCTATTTAGTAGAATTCGCTCCCTAAATTTTTTTTTTCTTTCTCTTTTTTTCTTTCTCCTTTTCTAATACTATTCATGTTTCCCCAAAATTTTTATGTTTTTTTTTTTACTTTATCTTTTTTTATCTGTAATCTTATTATACTCATTTTTTTCTTTTTTTTTTTCTCCATACCAGTGAAAAACATAATTAATATAGTATTTCTATACATATTATTTTTTTCCTATTACTTAAATTGTTCTACTAAATAGAGATAACGGTATTGGATAAAAACTAGTATCATCTAAAAAGGTGACACGTGTCTGCCACGTGGCACGGACAGTGATTTACCCGGATAGACATCCAATAGACAGATAACCAGCCAGGTGGTTACCACGAGCAGCAGCAGTGTAACGCCTCATCAGTCAACACGATCTGAATGAGCAATTATTAACCTCATCATGCGCGATTACCCAGTGAATGGTCATAAAGGCAGTTATTACAATCCAGCGGTTACATATCCAACGGATACGTGCCCAGCGGTTACAAAACTCAACGGACGCCTATCAGACCGACAAATAGCATTCGTTCTAGACAATTGTAACATAACTTTACTTCCTATCTACAACATCAATAAGAATATTCTCTCTTACTCTTGCTCAAACAATGTTCTTTGCTTACATTCGTTGAATACTTTGCTCTCTAATCTCCTAGTACGATCACTGACGAAGAACTCTCACCAGGATCAAGCGATCCAACATGATTACCTCTACTCATTTTATTAACGCTTTAATTTTACTTATTTCTGGTTATATCTTATTTCCATATTACTATTTATCATCACTGGAAATTACGAATATATTGCTTCTCTAATAGCTAACGTCATTCATCACTTAAACTCTTAATCTAAACTATTGATCGTGACTCCGCAAATACAAATTTAATTTTTAATTGGCCTAAAATCGGATCTAGGTTAAACAATTTGCCGACCACAGTGGGAATCGGTCAATAGCCTTTGCAGGTTAATAGTTTATCTTTTCCAGCATTACATTCCTTTTTGTCGATCTTTTTGTTTCACAACTAACATGGCAGAAAGTGGTTCACAATGAACTATCATCAGCGGAAGTCAGGTACGTACCTCTTCATCAAGTCCCAATTATTCTCCCGATTATTCGTCCGAGGGGCAGCAGCAGTCTTCCCAAAGACAGGTCAGGCAGCGAAATGGGTGTAGGCACTCTCAGAGCGCCACTCTGCCTAGGAGAAGACGCCACATGAGTCTCTCCCCTGGCCAAGGGAACCTCTAGGAGACTCTCTATGCCATCATGCAGGAACATGCGGAGGTCAACAGAGGGATAAATGAGGCACTCAACTCTCTCCGAGGGCAAAACCTTCTGGTTGCAAGAGCTGACGCTGCAACGCCAGGTCGTGACACCCCCTTCGAAGCAAGGTGGGGAGCGAAACAACGGAGGATCTATGGCATCCATCGAAATGAGCATCGTCGTGGAGGCTCTTACCAAGCAATTCAAGGAGAGCCAGGAAGCACTTCAGAAGTCTCTCCACGATAGAATCGATTAGATACCAGGTGCTCCACCCACGCTAAATAAAGTTGATATCCAACAGTATTCCAAACGGCCCTGGAAGAAAGAAGCAGCCCCAAAGGCGATACCCAAGACATTCAAGATGCCTAACATTCCGAGATATCGTGGGACATCTGATCCCAATGATCATCTCATGATGTTCAGCAACTTTATAAAAGCTAGCGATCTCACCGATGAGGAGATCGAATCTGTCCAATTGAAGAAGTTCGTGGAGACCCTAGCAGATGGAGCTCCACAATGATACTTAATGTTGCCACCAAACTCCATTGGGTCCTTCGCAGAGATGGCTGAGCTGTTCGTGAAGGCACACACAGGCCTCAGAAGATGGAGACTCGCGTAGAAGATATCTTCGAGATCAAGCAGAGGCCCGACGAGTCTCTCCGTAAATATGTGGATCGCTTCCAACGGGAACGTATGAAGCCCAAAGTACCTGACCGATGGGCATCGATCGCATTCACCAATAGTTTGGATATCAGGAGCTCAAAGGCTACGTGCAGGCTCTACGAATCCCTTTGGGAGTTCCCAGCAGCCAGCTGGTCGGACGTCTACAACCGCTACAATTCAAAGGTACGTATTGATGAAGATAAATTAATTGGAACAGGTACCCGAGGAAGGACTCAGACGCGCAGCGGTGGTTCCGGTGGAAAGGCGGAGACGAAGAGGTCAGACGTACGTTTCGAGCCGTACCCTGACCAGTCACGCAACAATTCCAAAGGACGCAGCCACAACAACAGAGGGTTGTCCCGAAGAGATGATTCAGAATCCAACCTCCGCGGAGCCCCAAGCCTACCGAGCTTCAACGTGGAAATGTCTGAAGTAGTGGCGGCGCTCAAAGATATGGGAGAGAAGGTCAAATGGCCGAAGGACATGAAGACCGACCCAAGCAAGCGAAACCAGGACCTATGGTGCGAATTTCATCGCGACCCCGGTCACACCACCGAGGACTGCAAAGCCCTAAGGTATGAAGTTGAACATTTATTGAAACAGGGATTCTTGAAGGAGGTCCTGACCGAGAAGGGGAAGCAAACTCACGCGAAGGCGCAACAGAACAAACCTAGCCCTCCACGAGCATCTTCCCCAAGGAGGACAGTCAATGTTATTTCGGGTGGGATCGAAGTGGATTCCGTCACTTTCACAGCGAAGAAGTATGCAAAGGTCTCCATCACAATCATCAAACGCCCACGACCAAAAGGGACGATAACATTTGAAGACTCCGACACAGACGGTTCGCAGTTCCCACACGCTGATACGTTAGTGATAACATTACGTGTGGCGGAATTTGACGTCAAGAGAGTGCTCATCGATGCGGGCAGCTCTGCAAACATTATTCAATCACGAGTTGTAAGGGAGATGAAGCTGTTGGATAAGATCGTGCCGATATCTCGAGTTCTCTCCGGTTTCAACAACTCGAGTGAGAAGACCCTTGGCGAGATTACTCTTACAACTCTTGCTGAAGGGGTAGCAAAGGAGACGACATTCCATGTTATCGATGCGGATCTAGCTTACAATAACATCCTGGGGAGACCTTGGATCCATGATATGCAAGCTGTTCCTTCCACTTATCATCAGGGGTTGAAGTTCCCATCCGAATGGGGAGTACGTGAGGTTCGAGGAGAGCAACACTCTGCTCGAGATTGCTATTCAGTGGCCCTCAAGCTGCCCGAAGAAAGAAAATAGCAATTACAGCGACCGGGACCAGACATGCCACACGAAGAAGCAAAGTACGAGGTCCCGGAATTCATCACAAAGCTGGACGAACGAGAAAGCCACATGCCGACCGTGGAAGCTTTGGAGTCCGAAGGATTGTTCACAGACAAGCCAGAGCGAAAGGTCTAATTGGGGACCGAGTTGAGCGAACGCTTACGAGGAGATATCTTCCAGTTCCTCAAGGAACGACATTCAACGTTCGCCTGGTCTCATGCAGATATGACAGGTATTTCTCCAGATATTATCTCTCACAGTTTGAATGTCGACCCGTACAACCGCCCGATAAAGCAGAATAAGCGCCAGCAGGGAGCTTTTCAAAATCAGGTCATCAACGATGAGGTCGATCGATTGTTGAAGATCGGATCTGTACGTGAAGTCAAATACCCAGACTGGCTAGCCAACATGGTCGTTGTGCCCAAGAAAAACGGCAAATGGCGAGTTTGCTTTGACTTCACAGATCTAAACAAAGCCTATCCGAAGGACTCATATCCCCTTCCCAAGATAGACCAACTGATCGACGCAATAGCCGGGCACGAGGTGCTCACTTTCCTTGACGCATACTCTGGGTACAACCAGATATTGATGGACCCGGAGGATCACAAAAAGACAGCGTTCATAACCTGCAGAGGTACGTATTGTTATAAAGTTATGCCATTTGGATTGAAAAATGCAGGTTCAACGTATCAGCGCCTAGTCAATCGAATATTTCACGACCATATCGGTAAGACTAAGGAAGTGTACATCGATGACATGCTGGTCATATCCAAACGAGAAGAGGACCATCTAGCGCATCTAAAAGAATCCTTTCGAATACTCGATCAGTACAATATGAAGTTGAACCCAGAGAAGTGTCCATTCGGAGTTGGGTCGGGAAAATTCCTGGGCTTCATCATTTCTCAGCGTGGGATTGAGGTCAATCCCGCTCAGATCAAAGCTATCGAGTCAATCCCAGACGTACTCCACAACCGGAAAGATGTCATGATATTGACCGGGAGAGTGGCAGCCCTGCAAAGGTTCATATCCCGATCGTCAGACCGATGCAAAAGCTTCTTCGATGTTCTAAAGCAAAACAAGGAGTTCGAATGGACTCCCGAATGCCAACAAGCGTTGAAGGATCTCAAAAAGTATCTGTCCAATCCACCACTGCTCTCTACGCCTCAACATAGGGAGCAGCTGCTGATTTATCTGGCAGTATCAGAATCCTCGGTAAGCGCAGTACTAGTTTGAGAAGAAAAAGGTAAACAACTTCTCATCTATTATATTTGCAAAGCTCTAATTGATGCGAAAACACGCTACCAACCTTTGGAAAAATTAGCTCTAGCACTGGTAACTGCTGCTCGTAAGCTACACCCTTATTTCCGAAGTCATTCAATAACTGTGGTAACAACCTTTCCTTTGCGAAATGTTTTACACAAACCCGAATTTTTGGGAAAGTTAGTAAAATGGGCTATAGAGTTAAGTGAATTTGATATCACCTATCAACCTAGGGGGGCAATAAAATCACAAGCCCTAGCAGACTTTATGGCAGATTTTAGCGCTAATATATATCCTGAGGCAGAAAAAGATGCCGTTCTATATGCTGGGTAGGCTCCTGGCGCATGGACCCTATACACTGATGGCTCCTCGAGCATCAAAGGGTCCCGGTCTTGGACTGGTTCTCATCGCCCTATCCGGAGAGACCGTCAGGCAGACCATCAAGTGTCCGTTTATTACTAACAATGAGGCCGAATATGAGGCCGTTATTGCAGGATTGGAGATAGCCCGAAGCTATGGAGCAAACATCATCAAGCTTAAGAGTGATTCTCAACTGGTAGTCAACTGGGTGACCGGAGGCTTCATTGCACGAGAATCCAGAATGCAAGTGTACCTTGCCCGTGTAAAAGAACTCCTGGCCCAGTTTGACGAGTGGGAAGCACTTCAAATTCCACGGGAAGAGAACCATGAAGCCGATGCTCTCGCGAATCTAGGGTCGGTGGCAGAAATGGGAGCGGCCAGCTCTTCAGCTGTCATTCAACTCCTTTACACGACCGTAGACCGAGAAAAGTTTGAAGTCAACACCATCAACGCAACTTGGGACTGGCGGAATGAAATCACAAACTGCATTCTTCATGGGACTCTACCCGTTGACACAAAAGCCGCTCGCAAGCTCAGAATAAAAGCTGCTCGGTATACAATTATCAACGGCGATCTCAACTACAAAATGTTTGCAGGACCTCTCGCCAAGTTCCTCGGACCGAATCAAATCAACTACGTGATGAGGAAGGTCCATGAAGGCTGTTGTGACAATCATTCTGGGGGTAAAGCATTAGCTCGTAGGTTGATTCATGCAGGATACTATTGGGATAAAATGGAGAAGGATACGAACGAGTTTGTCAAAAAATGTGAAAAACGCCAGAGGTTCGCACATCTTCTTCATCAACCGGCAGAACTGCTCCACTCAATAATCTCCCCATGGCCCTTCATGAAATGGGGAATGGACATATTTGGTCCTCTTCCCGTGGCTCCAAGAGGAATGCGCTTCTTGTTGATCATCACCGATTACTTCACCAAATGGGTCGAAGCGGCACACAAAAATACGGCAAACGGAGGTCATTGACTTCCTTTGGCGATTTGTCGTGTGTCGCTTTGTAACGCCTAAGGAAATAGTCATGGACAACGGCCCGCAATTCATCGGCCAGAAAGTGACTAGGTTCCTAGACGACCTGAACATCAAGAGAATTACTTCGTCTCCATACCATCCGGTTCCCAATGGACAAGCAGAATCTACAAATAAAGTAATCGTTGAATCTCTCAAGAAGCGCCTTGAGCAAGCCAAGGAATATTGGGTAGAGGAGCTGCCCGGTGTATTATGGGCTTATCGCACGACGATAAAAATGAGTACTGGAGAGACACCTTATTCATTGGTGTACGGCGCAGATGCCTTAATCCCAGATGAAATCGGAGAACCCAGCTTATGGTATGCACATGCCACTGAAGAGTCCAACTCGATCAACCTCTCCGAAGAACTGGATTTCCTCGATGAACGAAGGGAACTAGCACTCGTATGGGTAGTCGCCTAGAAAGAACGAATTGAACAATATTACAATCGGGGATTGCGCGTACGAAGTTTCCAGGTCGGAGATTTTGTACTGAGGAAGGTATCACAAAGCACACAGGAAGCGAATGCAGAGAAGCTAGGCCCTAATTGGGAAGGCCCTTACAAAGTAATTGCTTCAGTAGCCAAGGGATCTAATCACTTAGCACAGCCAGATGGTTCGATTGTCCCAAACAGTTGGAACGTGATTCACCTCAAGAGGTATCACTTCTGAGTGGTAAAACGGTCAGTTTCTTTCTTCCTACCTTTTACTTTTGTGGCAATTCTTACTTTTATAATTCTTCTAAATGGTACTAACGGCCTAAACAAGGTCAAATACGTTTAGCTCAACTGGTAGAGCTCGAAGTTCTTATTTGGTTATATGTGTTCTTTTATCTACGACTTACCTTAACTCTTTTTATGTTATCACTTCCCGTGCTCCAATATAAAAACAAGGAGGGTGCTAAGAGGCCCCTGTAGGCCAGATAAGACCTTCATAAAGGCAAAAGACCTTTTGAAAAGGCGAGTTTTTCAAAAACTTTTTATGTGACAAGCTTCCACGGAAATAAGAGAATTCGTTCACAAGGCCAGTGACTCGGCCAGAATTAAGCGACAACTTTCGACTATCAACGCGATAAGCAAAGTTGTTCGCAAAAGCCAACGATTCAGCCAAAAAAAAAACTATCAGCCACGACTCGGTCAGAATAAAAACATCTGCGCAGATTACTCACAACTTATGACCTCTTCCTTTTGAAAGACTAAGTTAAAACATTCGGACAGACTTTTTAAGACCAGAACTTAATAAAGTTCAAACTTCAAAAAGCTCTTAAATGCGAGGAACGAAGGCCACAACACATACAAACGGAAGGTCAAAATTCAGGCTAAATATAGTCATTGAATTAGAAAAGATCTAAAGTCATATATACATAATCCTGTAAAATGGTAAAACGCCGAAAACATCTGACAGAAATTTTGCAGAGTGATTAAAGGCCAAATGGAACCGGCCGAACAAGGATCAGAGAGTCCCTACGAGACCTCTATCCGCAACCAACTAATCCGGCTCTCGCCAGATGTACAAACTTGCAACTTAATTAAATTTTGGGGCATCAGTTTTTGGGGCTACGACCAGAACCCGATGCAGCAGCTCCGTCGATTCTGTCATTGTCCCCCGAATTCTTGTCGTCATCTTCATCTTCATCCTCATCTTCACCTTCAGACTCCTCAGGAGAAAGATTCAATATCTATCTCACACCGCGAACAACGCTCTTTGTCTTCTGCAGCATCTCCTTGACGTTGATCTGCTTAGCCTGAACCTGCCCGAGCAGTGAACGCTTAGCCTCGAGCACAGCAAGCTTTGCCTTTATTTCGGATTGATCGCGAAAGTTTGCTAAGTCCTTAGATAACGCGATTTGAGCACTAATCGACTGGGCAACCTGATCCTTAACAGCTTGAACCTCAGCCCTGGCCCTAGCGGACTCTTCATTAGCTCTTAGCAGGTCCATCTCAAGAGACCTACGCTCATCGAGAGCTCTGTTTAACGAAGCCTTACATTCCTTGAGCAGAATCTCTAGACCCTGGACAGATTGTGCGAACCCTTCTTTCTCTTTAGAAAGAAGGTCCTTCTCCTTGGTGAGTTCGTTAATTCGCTCAATTCGCTCATGGTTAACTTCAGATAATCGATTAACTTAACCCCCAAGGAGACCACAGTGCTCTGCCAGAATCTTGTTTTCCTTCAGAGCATCCAGCAACTCTTTCTTTACCTTGAGTACTTGATCGACGTTGTTGATCCTGGAGCGGAACATGAGCTCGGCAGTGACACGACCCAGAATCCGGTTAGGCCGTGTAGGCACCCGACATCCTCCCCTAGACCCGTCGGGCGAACCCTTACCAATTAAATCAGGAAAATAAATATAACAATTCACAAATAAGGACAAGACTTAAAAAAAAAATACAGACATACTGATACCTCTAAGCTGTACAAAAAATATTACAACTGATTACCCAACATACTAGGTTTAGGGCTATCCAGACTAGACATCTAAGAGTACAAAAGAAGACGGATACCTCATGAAGGGAGAAAATGCAACTGAAATAATAACCAATAAACTGGTGGCCATCCAGAATAAAAGCTGGCTCACCCTGACAGCTGAAGTCGTCTTCGCTCTTTCACAATGAGGCCAACTCAATCCTGGAGCGACTGCCGAAACGAAATAGATAGACAAGAAACAAACAACAAACAAGAGTGAGTCAAGAGGACTTAATAAGTGGGGCAGACTAGCCACCTCAAAGAATAGGATGGCTAGCCATGGAA
The DNA here is from genome assembly GCA_029990575.1 of Petunia axillaris subsp. axillaris. NCBI lineage: Eukaryota > Viridiplantae > Streptophyta > Magnoliopsida > Solanales > Solanaceae > Petunia > Petunia axillaris. Next base: position 131,599,934 of record JARKNS010000003.1, on the reverse strand, counting down.
AAAAGAAACAGATGAACCAAATTCCTCTTATTTAAATTATGAAAAGGCAGAGCCAGATAATAACTGGAAATACATATAGATTCACAAACTCATTAACAACCAGAAACGTATGATAGCCAGAACATGTAGGTATCCCAAACAAATTAACAATCAGAAATACATCATACCGTCGTGGTGTTCAACCCGATCAATATATTTATAACGTTGCGGCGTGCAACCCAATCAATATATTTATACCGCTGCAGCGTGCAACCCAATCCATATATTTATACCGTTCCGGCGTGCGACCCGATCCATATATTTATACCGTTGCGGCATGCACTCCGATCCATATATTTATACCGTTGCGGCGTGTAACCCGATCCCCGCAATCCAGAATACGAGCTAGAAATATATAGGAAAACTGAGATATGTCCACAACATGGTGTACATTCCGCATACATAAAACACAACAAAATACACACAATAGTCAGTATGCAGTGCAATGAGATGGGATGAATGCGGTATGATGCAATGCAGTCACATATGCCTGATACCTATCTCCGGCGCGGGACTCTCATCGTCTACCAGGAGATATATGCAATAATGACCCTTCACCGGCTTGGGACTCTCATCAATTACCGGAAAGTATATGTAATGATGACCCTTCACCGGTGCGGGACTCTCATCGCCAACCGGGAAGTATGTGCAATAATGACCCTTCGCCAGTGCAGGACTCTCATCGCCAATCGGGAAGTATATGCAATAATGACCCTTCGCCGGTGCGGGACTCTCATCGCCAACCGGGAAGTATATGTAATAATGACAGCTAGAGTAAAATTCTCAAATACTCAATTCCATACCAGCAAAAGGACATAACATATAATATACAACATAAATTCAAAGCTAAGGCGTAATGAGTACGCCTACGACAGCTACACACGTAGAGAACACGTAGTAGAAAATCCACGAGGCCAAGTGCCTCCAAAGAAATAGATATAAACACTTACCTCTTCCAAAAGTTAGCATTGCTAATCAACAACCGCTTTATCCTTTGGTTTCATTGCCAAACGATCCCACCCTATTCAATAAGTAGAAAAATATATTAAATTAGGCTAAAGGCTTCATTCCTCACATCTTAGGGCAATCCGGTTAGGAACCTGATACCCTATTTGCATACGCAATACGCAAGCCAGGCCTATGTACCAGGTTTATGGTCACATAATCAAATCCTAAATAAATTATATTTATATGTTGCCCATAACTCACTGTGCACGAATATATAATCAATTCCATTATCGGGGTCAATTTGACCCTTTAAACTATTAATTGAACTTATTAGGACGATGTCTAATATCTCAATTTTTACCGTAAAAATATATTCAAACACACGTAATAAACTCAAATAATATATTAGGATCATTATCTGAATGTTTCAGGGTGAAAATTCTATTTTTCTCCGGCCTCTTTTCTCATCTTCTGGCATTTTTTTCCATTTATGCGCCACTTCATTTTTCTCTGCTTCTGAATCATTTTCTTACTGTTTTCCGTACGACATAAGCTAAGTAGCATATCTGTCATATATGCCACCATCATTCATTTTAACTTTTTGTCTTTTTCCTCTTTTTTTTCTTTTATTTTATTTTTTTTTCTTAACGAAAATTAAAACGGTGCCCTACGATATTCGAAATAATTCCAAATTTTGCATACGAGTTATACAAAATATATGCAACATACACGCGAAGGCGGATCTCAAATCGGGTTCCCGAAACTCAAGATGCAAACTTTAATGGAAAAAGGTTAACTTATTTAACTTTCGAAATTCACTTTCGAAAGTTCATAAAAGTCACAAATAATCATACGAACCTAACGGTGCTTTCGGATTTCGAATCGGAGCTCATTCGCCAAAACCGAGCTCGAAAATCTCTTTTTAATATTTATCGACAATAAAAACTGAAACCTTCTTCCGATGCCTACCAAACGAGGTCAGATTTAGCTCAAATTTTACAGACAGGTCCTAATGGACAATACGAATATTTTAAAATTATCGACACGCCAATCGAAGTCCTAACTTCCGAAACGACTAACCGAGGTCGTTTCATTCTGCTCCACTTAAACTCTCGTTCGTCCTCGAATGAGCCTAAGTTTAAAGCAAGATTCACGCTGATAACAAGAGAACTTGCACGACCTTCATAAACTGCTTCACGAGCATTATCTTCTTATTACAGGATCAAAATCATAACAGCATATCGTACTTTTGGAATAAAAATATATGGATAATATGATAATACCATTGCGCAGCTTATTCCGACTAAGCTGATCCTTCCTCGATCAGGAGAAGAGAGTTCTACATTTTCTAAGCAAAGATATACAAAACTCTGGATGGACTAACATGATTCTGCCGACAAATCACCTCGTCGATATACTTTACGATATAGAACAAGTTGATGGAACTAAGAATTAGCTTACGCTTCAGCAACGCCTTAGAGATTTAATATTATGATTCGGTATCAATTGGAGGAAGACTCCTCCACTTAGAGCATTAACTCATACTACTAACTTGAATAGAAATAGTCATCCTCGCACAGTCTATCGGACTAAGGAAGACATAGCTAAAAATGGAATGTGGCTCAGACCTGAGCTACCAAATTACCCTCTCGAGTTGTCAAACTACTGCAACTCCCGAGTTCTCAACTCTATATCTTTCTCATAAGCACTACCGCCTGATGGAATAATTCCGAGGTCAAATGATGCCCCTCATTACCTTTAGTAGTCCTAAACACAACAACGCGCTTACCCAGCTACCTTGACACGTACTCTGGCTCCACACAGGGAATATCATAAGAAGCTACTAGCGCCTAAGCTCACCAGTGCCGGACGAAGAAGAAATGGAAATGGACCCAGAATAGAAATAATTAGAGCTTCAGGAAGCTCATCTTCTTATTTGCTTGGCTATCAAAGCTACACTACTTACGAGTCAAAGTAGCCCGAGAATCGCAATTAAAGAGATCGACATTAAATAAGTTTTATGGAACATCTATGCCAACTCATCCTTCCAATAAGAAGGAAACTCTGACAATTTACTAAAACCCTTTTTATAACCCAGATAATCTCATGGGATAACATGACTTTACTAGCATTTTGAACCAAGAAGAGATACGTAGATCGAATATTACATACTAATCACTTTACACTGGAAGAAACGATAACACTTGCTGATGGTGAAGAATTAGGATCCCATCATCCAACCAACACGGAATTCCGAGAAGAGAGGTAAACTGATTTGATATAATAAGAGAAGGTGGCACAACAGGATACCAAGCAGACAATACTGACACTCACCCCCAAATCTCTCACATTTAAATCAGATAACCTAGTAGGGTCTCACAAATGCCAAGAATAAATCATATCAAAAGCTCACGTCTCTGCCGCAACCGATTCTTAATTAAGACAATATCCAAGGAAACCATCGAAACATGATCAGACACACCATTTCCAGATCGATCGAAAGAATCAAATCTTACTCATATTTAAAAGAAGAAGAAATACTCGGGTCTACTACATCCGATGCCTCAGCATCCTGCCAAACTGGTAGTTCATAAAACTGCCTCTGCGGCTGAACTAAGCCGCTACACTGATAATTACCTTCTTAAGAATAACTTCCACCACGCTCTCAACCTTTACTGGATCGTGGCATTTCCCTGGTTGATTGAGATATAAATAAAATCCCCTGCGACTGTGCAGGTGCCTGATGAGAGAAAAGACGACTGTCAACCTGTCGGAGTAAGAGAAAACTCCTCAAAGGATAGCCAGACTCACGACAATGATAACAGGAAAACTCCTCAAAGGATAATCAGACTCACGACAATGATAACACCTTTTTGCTAAAAGTGGAAACTGGACAGATTATTGAAAGCCACAGAGAGAAAAATTGGGTCTAATATTGACAAACTACTGGCGCACTCTAAGAATCACGTGACACACGCTGAGATAACTTGGAAGGTGACCTCCCAAAATAATCAGAACTCTTACCTCCAAATGAGGTAACATGGTTGCCTACTAGGGCCACGGGATCTCTCGCTCTCTCGCTCTAACTTTTCCCACTCAAACTTATTGTATGCCTTGTGCCTTCGAGCAATATCAACAATGAAATCAAATGAAGTCCCAACCTCAACTTCTCGAGCCATCCGGGATCTCAATGAAGGAGAAAGTTCATCAGTAAATCTTTGAATCTCTCGAAAGGCTCATGGACTAGTTCTAATACATATTCAGCCATTATATAGAATTCAATTTCATATTCTAAAACACCAACAGGCTAGCCTGTCCACTCCACTCAAACTGGCAACCCTTTTCATCTCGCTCGCTACTCGAAAGGAACTTTTCCACGAATCTAGAAGAAAACCGAACCAAGTTAGCTAATAAAAGAGCGGTCCACCAATTCAAGGCTGGACCCCCGAAACAGGAAAGCAGAATAATCAACACCATAGCGCTCGATATAATTAAGAGCCTGAAGGGTACGCTGACATCATTTTATTAAAAAAAATTACACATGGATTATCTAATGCATGGCTTGAGAATATCGGAAGGTTCAACCAGATAAAATAATGCAGCATCTTCGGACACTCGACCGAGCTATTACTTGGGCTAGCTAACAACCCAGAATAATTAGTGACGCAACACCTGTTACCTTCGAAACATAATTCACTGCAGCAATATTAAGAACCGGAAAAAGAGCTCCCTGAGATCGAACGTCTGCACATGCGGCAACCTGATAGGCTGCCCAGCGAATAATAGGTTCTTACAGTATCTGCATAGCCAAAATTCTCGTAAAAGCATCGTAGAGAGCCAAGGGAACCATAAGGCCCTGTTCCCTTGCCCATCGCGAGATCGTACATCCGTAACTAGATCGTCAGCACGATAAAAAACTCTCGGGGCTCCGTCAGTGTTAGCCCCAGGCTAGACTGCTTCGTCTTGAACTCATACTGTTTGCTGATTCGTCGCACAAAGGTTCACAATTTCCACAAAGAAATTAACGAATTAATGAAAATACTTTTGAATCCTAGACCGAAGCACGATCATAAATGAAGGAAGTGAAACTTCCTAAATGCCATCATAGCCTGTCGTAGATAAGTACGGACGTCTACGTACCCATCAACGAGACTCTACTAGACACTGTCTTAGTCTGGATAAACTCTAAACCAGGCTCTGATACTAACTGACACGACCCGAAATCCGGTTAGGCCGTGCGGGCACCCGACATCCTCCCCGAGACCCGTCGGGCGAACCCTTACCAATTAAATCAGGAAAATAAATATAACAATTCACAAATAAGGACAAGATTTTTTTAAAAAAAACACACACACAGTCATACCGATACCTCTAAGCTGTACAAAGAAAATTACAGCTGATTACCCAACATACTAGGTTTAGGGCTGTCCAGACTAGACATCTAAGAGTACAAAAGAAGACGGATACCTCATGAAGGGAGCAAAATGCAACTGAAATAATAACAAATAAACTGGTGGCCCTCCGGAATAAAAGCTGGCTCACCCTAACAGCTGAAGTCGTCTTCGCACCTTCACAACATGGCCAACTCAATCCTGGAGCGAACCTGCCGAAACGAAATAGATAAACAAGAAACAAACAACAAACAAGGGTGAGTCAAGAGGACTCAATAAGTGGGGCAGACTAGCCACCTCAGAGAATGGGATGGCTAGCCATGGAAAAAAGAAACAGATGAACCAAATTCCTCTTATTTAAATTATGAAAAGGCAGAGCCTGATAATAACTGGAAATACGTATAGATTAACAAACTCATTAACAACCAGAAACGTAAGATAGCCAGAACATATAGGTATCCCAAAAAAATCAACAATAAGAAATACATCATACCGTCGCGGTGTTCAACCCGATCAATATATTTAAAACGTTGCGGCGTGCAACCCGATCCATATATTTATACCGTTGCGGCTTGCAACCCGATCCATATATTAATAGCGTTGCGGTGTGCAACCCGATCCATATATTTATACCGTTACGGCTTGCACCCCGATCTATATATTTATACCGTTGCGGCGTGCAACCCGATCCCCGCAATCTAGAATGCGAGCCAGAAATATATAGGCAAACTGAGATATGTCCACAACTTGGCGTACATACCGCATACATAAAATACAACAAAATACACACAATAGACAGTATGCGGTGCAATGAGATGGGATGAATGCGGTATGATGCAATGCAGTCATATATGCCGGATACCTATCTCCGGCGCGGGACTCTCATCGTCTACCAGGAGATATATGCAATAATGACCCTTCACCGGCTCGGGACTCTCATCGATTACCGGGAAGTATATGTAATGATGACCCTTCACCGGTGCGGGACTCTCATCGCCAACCGGGAAGTATATGCAATAATGATCCTTCGCCAGTGCGGGACTCTCATTGCCAACCGGGAAGTATATGCAATAATGACCCTTCGCCGGTGCCGGACTCTCATCGCCAATCGGGAATTATATGCAATAATGACCCTTCGCCGGTGCGGGACTCTCATCGCCAACCGGGAAGTATATGCAATAATGACTGCCAGAGTACAATGCTCAAATACTCAATGCCATACCAGCAACAGGACATAACATATAATATACAACGTAAATTCAAAGCTAAGGCGTAATGAGTACGCCTATCGGCAGCTACACACGTAAAGAACACGTAGTAGAAAATCCACGAGGCCAAGTGCTTCCAAAGAAACGGATATAAACACTTACCTCTTCCAAAAGTTAGCATTGCTAATCAACAACCGCTTTATCCTTTGGTTTCATTGCCAGACGATCCCACTCTATTCAATAAGTAGAAAAATATGTTAAATTAGGCTAAAGGCTTCATTCCTCACATCTTAGGGCAATCCGGTTAGGAACCAGATACCCTATTTGCATACGCAATACACAGGCCAGGCCTATGTACCGGGTTTATGGTCACATAACCAAACCCTAAATAAACTATATTTATATGTTGCCCATAACTCACTGAGCACGAATATATAATCAATTCCATTACCGGGGTCCATTTGACCCTTTAAACTATTAATTGAACTTATTAGGACGATGTCTAATATCTTGATTTTTACCGTAAAAATATATTCAAACGCACGTAATAAACTCAAATAATATATTAGGATCATTACCAGAATGTTTCAGGGTGAAAATTCTATTTTTATCCGGCCTCTTTTCTCATTTTCTGGCATTTTTTTCTATTTCTGCGCCACTTCATTTTTCTCTGCTTCTGAATCATTTTCTTACTGTTTTCCGTACGACATAAGCTAAGTAGCATATATTTCATATATGCCACCGCCATTCATTTTAACTTTTTGTCTTTTTCCTTTTTTTTTTTTATTTTATTTCTTTTATTTTATTTTCTTTTCTTAAAGAAATTTAAAACGGTGCCCTACAATATTCGAAATAATTCCAAATTTTGCATACGAGTTATACAAAATATATGTAACATACTCGCTACGGTGGATCTCAAATCGGGTTCCCGAAACTCAAGTTGCGAATTTAAATGGAAAAAGGTCAAATTATTTAACTTTCGGCTTTTTAGCGGAAACTAGCCGAATAACATCGAAATTCACTACCATTCATTTTAACTTTTTGTCTTTTTCCTCTTTTTTTTCTTTTTTTTTATTTTTTTTCTTAACGAAAATTAAAACGGTGCCCTACGATATTCGAAATAATTCCAAATTTTGCATACGAGATATACAAAATATATGCAACATACACGCGAAGGCGGATCTCAAATCGGGTTCCCGAAACTCAAGATGCAAACTTTAATGGAAAAAGGTTAAATTATTTAACTTTCGAAATTCACTTTCGAAAGTTCATAAAAGTCACAAATAATCATACGAACCTAACGGTGCTTTCGGATTTCGAATCGGAGCTCATTCGCCAAAACCGAGCTCGAAAATCTCTTTTTAATATTTATCGACAATAAAAACTGAAACCTTCTTCCGATGCCTACCAAACGAGGTCAGATTTAGCTCAAATTTTACAGACAGGTCCTAATGGACAATACGAATATTTTAAAATTATCGACACGCCAATCGGAGTCCTAACTTTCGAAACGACTAACCGAGGTCTTTTCAGGCAGACATCATGCTTCACTGGAGAAACAAAATGAGCAAAAGTTATAAATCTGAAGTCAAAATTACTTCCAACACAAGCGGTAAAAACTTACCCGGGAAGAATCGGAAGCAATAGTAAAAGCCTCATGGTAAAAACTCCTCTCGGGGACCAATGAGTGATGAGACCGCCTTGGCTAAACTGCCCGTCCTGGATGTAAATTTGACGTCAGGGGCTAGCCTCATGGTATGCTTCCTCTCGCAGTACTTGGGTTCCCAAGCCTGTTCAGAGGGGTAATTTGGACCAAACTTGTAGCGCACACCCCTAATGTCCTTCAATCCGGTCTGAACGCTGATGACTGACCGCCATATAAACCTTGTTGTTGATAAGTCGGAGTCACCCTCCACTCCAGGATCTATCGTGCCGCACTCGTGAAGACCAACAGGTGTCGCCCCTCAGTGGCCACGTTTTCCAGGTCCTCGAAACGAAAAACACGAGGACCTCGACCACCCTCTTGGGGAACCTCTTCTCTTATCTCCTCTTCTTATTCTTCTTCTTTTTCTTCTTCTTCACCCATTTTCCTTTTCCCTTTGTCCACACGGGAAGGAGTCGCCTTCACCCCGTCATCAACTTGGGGACTCCTCTCCGGAGTATGGGCAGCCTCCTCCTTAACTTTCCTCTTATCACTCCGGAGATAGGGTTTTCGCACAAAGGGTTCATTAGTTTCAGTCTCAGTTTCTGAAACATCAATCACCACCCTGTCTAAACCCTCTCCCCGTGCAGACTCGGGGACTTCGGTAGTAGTCTTGATGTTCTCTTCTGCAGACTCTGGAACATTGGCTTTGGGCGAGGACTCACCTCCAGCAGTTGAGGTTTGCCCAGCAGCAACGAAAGTCTTACGTGCAGACTTCTTCCATGCTCCACCCTCACCTTGGCTCTTCTTCTTCCTCTTCAAGGAACCAAGGCCACTAGATAAGAGCTCCTCGCCACCTTTCCTGCCGCGCAGTGCCTCTACTGAAACCAGTAAAGATGCGACTTCAGCATCGGGGTCAGCAGTAGACCCAGAAGGCATGGCCTGAGGAGGAGGAGCAGGGAAAAACTCCCCCTGAGTACCCAGACCTGCAAAAGGCAGAATGGTCAGACACGGAGAAACTACAAAGGAAATAAATGGCTACAACAGAAGAAAATTCTCACCGTGAGTCTTCACGGTCAAATTCTTCTGCGCAGCAAAGTACGCCCATTCTCTTCTCTCAGGAGAGAACTCCTTTAAAATCGCCTCAACCCACGCCGTCAGCTCATCAATTGATATGAGCCCGTCGTAGGGTCGCTTGGCAGCTACAAAGAGGAGTCAAAGGAATAAGCAAACAAAAAGAGAAGAAGAAGCACGAAAAATTCAAAAGAATACTCGGGGACTTACACTTCTTGTTCCAAACCTCAGGAAGAAAAGTCTTGGAGTTGAAGGTCAGGGCATGGGTGCACACGAACACATACCGGTGTAACCAGCCTCGGTCGCTTGTGTCCTCGGAGCTGCGCACCAAGCCCTTGCTCCCACGCATCCTGGCATTTACAAAGCCGTCTTTAAAAATTTGTATACTATACAAAGAAATAAAATGTTCATATTCAAAAACTTGGTCGGTTTCTGCCGCAAACCAATCCAAGAGTGTAACTATTCTGTACACACTGGGGCACGGCTGCCCCGGGCAGAGTAGATATTCCGTGCAGAGCCTCTCGAGCACAGGATGTAGGGGTAGTTTACATCCAACTGTAAAAAGGTAGGTGCACATAGTTGTCCACCTAGCCCTATGTGAAGTAATGTTCTCCTCTTCGGAGACCGGCAAGAGGGGAATATTTGCATCCCAATTGCAGTCTATCCTAACCGGAGGGATAACCTCCGATGTGATCCCAGATTTGAATCTATACGCCGGCCAGTTGCGTATATCTCCATGATTGCTGGAAGCTTTACTGTTGCAATCCTTTTCCAGTTCACCCCACTTTTTAGGGATGATCTCCGCAGCAGTAGCCTGAGTAGCCCTAGGCCTGGGGGTGGCTGCCAAAGAACTACCAGCTACATCCATATTTTGGTTTCTCCTAGCTTTTGAAGACATAATTCCAGAAGAGTTGAGAGATTCGAAAGAAAAGTTGAAAGATATTCAAAGAATTCTCAAGATTTTTTTTTTTGTGTAAACAGAATTTTATTATCACCAACATAGATTATTTACATCGCTGTTACTCCTACTGCATCTATCTTGTACCTATGCTAGTTAAGAAGAAAATAAACATATTAAGTAATGAAAGTATTAAGAAATGTCAATCTATCTAAAGAAAGTCTAGTTAAAACTGCAATTTCGGTCTGCATTTATCTGTATAGGTTCTCTATCCAGGCTGTTGCTTTTTTGCTCTACTTTTTGTATGCGACATGTTGATATCTGCCCCTACATGCTTCCTTTATGTTCTGCACTATCTTTTGTAGCCAAATCACCTTGTGTTCCCATTTTGCTGTATTGTGGGCCATCCATATATGTACATCGGTGTTGTTAGGACACTCCATACAAATTGTTTGCATAGTTTGCCAGCAATTTTCCTTGTCATTCTTCTCCAAAGCCCAGTGAACTCCCTGATTGCCACGTTCAGCCTCAGCTATCTAAGTATCTCTACAATGCATTGGCTAGAGAAGCTGCATTGAAACAATAAGTGCTCTAGAGTCTCATCCCGTTCTCCAAAAAGTAAGCAGGTTGTGTCTTGGCTCATCCTTTTCTCAAAAAAGTAAGCAGGTTGTGTCTTCGCTTAATCCAAACCTGTGTAATCTTTCCAAAGTTAACTCCTTAGGAAAAATGTTCCAGCCTTCCCTTTGTAGGATGGAATAGGTTTTCCCTCCTATTTTGTTCACCTAATAAGTTTTGGATAAGTTTTTCCTCTTACTTTGTTTTCCAATTCAACTTTGGATAACCTTTCCCTATTTTGTCAGCTCCCACACATTTTTTACTCCTTTTTAGAGTGGAATAAGTTGTTCCTCCCTTTTTCTAGCTTTCCAAATTAAATTTGGACAACATTTACCGCTTTTCCCAACTACTTTCACACGTTTTTACTTTCTGATTTTCCCTTGTTCCATTATGTATTTTCTCCTCCTAAAGATTGAGGAAAACTAATTTTCCTTATTTGAAAAGTCGGTAAACTTTTTCGTTTTGAATTGGGAGTTGTTTCTCTCTTGAATTATGCTTAGGTTTTTCTCCTATTCTTCCACAAGTGCAGCGCCTCTGTTCCTCTTATTCAATCTCAAAATTCAGCAACTCACTCAAAGATTTCTAACGTGTTCTAGCTAGTAAATTCAAGATAAATTCAAGCTATTTTCAATTCTTATTCAAAGAACAACAAGCACTAACAAATTCATCAAAGAAACACGCCCCAAAAGCTTCAAGAATGATCAAGAATTCGTTGCACTTCTATTCTTTCAAGATTCTAATGGTTTCCTTTCAAGAACTCAACTAAGTTTCAAGAATTCAATCAAGGTTGCTTCAAAAATCTTACTACATATTTCTTTCACTTTATTTCAACGTGTTCTAGTACTTTTTCCAAGAACTCCATCAAAAACTCCTAAAATTATTTGAGAACAATTCAAGAATTCAAGATAACTAGTTCTTCAAGTCCAAGAACGTAACACCTATTCAAGATTTCAAAAATCACGGCTGAATTCTTCAAGAAATACGTCAAGAACTTCAAAAAATGCTTCAAGACTCAACTAGGGTTACAAGAACTCAATCAAGATCACTTCTTTTTCAGTTTTTCTCAACCCCTCGGCATGATCAACGCTTCTCACTGCTGGAACAACACAACTTCATCTCTTTCTCCCTTTTTTAAATAAAAAATAAAACTAACAAGAAACTAACTAAGAACCTAATTTCCTAAGGCACAAAGAATAAGATTGGGGTTGTAGAAACAATCCATTTCTGTGCTCTGATACCATCTGATGCAAGTGGAAATAGAAAACAAGATAGAGATGGAATTAAACACTCAAACAAGAAGATATGAATAGGAAGAACAGAATTTAGAAGAAAGAAAGGATTAAAACTTACAATAAAAATGAAAGATTAATCCAAGGAAGGGGTGAAACTTGAACCAATCATTGGAATCATTTTAGTGATGATCTCCATGGGTTCCAAGTATAAGAGATAAAACGAAGCTAAAGAGCTTCTACAAGTCTATACTTATTTCTATGATATGTGTAATCTGAAAAGTAGCTGAAAATAACGCTAACATGTGGCTTAAATAGGTTAACTCTTACATGCCTAAAATGTGTAGAAACAGCCCTAAAATAGGCTAAACGTAAAAGACCACACAGGACCAATAAAGTGTCATTGTTTATAATAAGACTATCTATGCAATGTAAGGCTAAGGAGCTCGTTGAGTGCATTGAAATTCTGTCCAGAAAGACTAGGCACCAAAAACAGCTTGCTGAGTAGCTCGTTGAGTGCATGCAAAATCTGCCCCAAAATTTTCAAGCTTCACAGTGCCCAAAGTTAGCTCGCCAAGGTGCTCGTTGAGCACTTGAACTCTCTGCCAACACCTCCAAGTGACGCCTCCGCTTCCTTGAGCTTGCTAACTTACTTGTTGATCCTTCAACAAGTTGCCCGCTTCTCTAAAGCTCACAAACATATGCCTCATTTTGGATTGCATCATCACTACTACATGTGACTTTCATTTGGTCTCCTTCATGATGCAATATGGTTCTATGAATCTCCAGCAGGTTCTCCATGATCAATTTATCATTCTGAGAACTATTTCCCCTAGGTTAATTGAATCCATACTTTCCATGTTGAACATGTGTTGCAACCACTTGTTCTTTCCTCATATCAGTTTGTAGTTTCTCCTTATTGCACCAGGTTTATATGTTGGTTCTTCAATATTAATTGATCATTCTGAGAACCAGTTCCTCTTATATTACTAAATTCATGCCAGTCAAGGTGAAGCAATAGTTCAGTCGTTTGACTTGATCCTCCTTCAGCTTCAGATTTTCCTCCACCCTTGGAAACCTGGTTCTTGCGAGGCAGCAAAGGGGAGTTGGCACAATATGTAATCCCTAGGGTATTGGTGGATATCCATATTTCATGTTTGTCTTCCTGTATGCCTTTCTCAGCCACATTGTTAGTGTTATAAAAGAATGACAAGCATGCTTTCAACACATAGAGTTTATTTAATTAACACTTTGTAATCTTTTCTATGTGGTCAATTTCTTAGGAAGAGTTCCCTCATTAGTTTGTGCATCAAACTTACCTAGAGCTTCTTTACCATCATATTATGAATGAATCATTTATGACTGCAAACTCTTAGGTAAGTGACGTTCTACTTCCTATCCCAAAGTGAGTCATAGCGAAACTTCCCTTACAAGGGACTTACCATGTACATCTAAAATTATATGAAATTTGTAGTTCACAATTTTGTAACCAATGAATCAAAAATCCTTTTTATGCCAGGGATCACAAGTTGTGAAGTACTCAACAAGTTATGCTTTAAACTAACCAAATAGCAAAAGTGTAATGAGTAGGAGAGTGACTTACATTCCTCACCTTAGAAGTGATATTACATTTTCTTACCAACATCACACTCCTTCCAACGAAGGCTGTTAGTGACAGGATTTAATTTGTCTCCATTCATGTGCCTCGAGCAACCACTGTCTAAATACTCACTTTAGTTGCTCCATCTCACCTTAGCCTGCAAAACTCAATCAAGGTTTAGTTTTAGTAACCCAGACAAGCTTGGGTCCCTTCTTATGATGGAATGGATGAATCATATCTCTTTTAGCTAGGTAAAACAAACTTTTTGTTCTTTTGAATTGCCTTGAATAGAGTTGTGCAACGATCTCTATAATGCTCAATTTTACCACAACAAGTGCACGGTATATTCTTGGTCATCCTAACATACTTGTTTTCTGGCTCTTGCAGTTTTAATGGCTTCTTATATTTAGAACCACTTTTATTTCTCCTTTGATGTTCATGAAGCCCGTTAGGAGCATCAGAGGACCTGTTCCTCTTAATGGTTCTAGTGAGCTCAACCTTGGTCTTGTCCAGATTATCTTGAAGAAATTTGTTCTTTTCAATTTCACAATACAAACTTTCTTTAATAATTTTCATATCTGCTTTAAGGGACACTTGAACTTCACTAAGAACCTGCATACCATGAGTTTCTTTTTACTGAGTATTTTCCTGTTTAAATGCTGCAATGTTGTTTTCATTTTCAAGAACCTGGTTCTTGAGTTTTCCAAAATCAGCTTCAAGTTCAGAATTTCTTTCTTTCAAACTTATGTTTTCAAATTTCAAGCTTTTAAAATCAGACAATATTTATTCCGTGTCACCACTTAAACTTTCAAATTTATCAATTAAGATAAGCATAAGATCATCGAGTTTTTTTAAGAAAAAGTGGAGATATTCTTTTTAGGGTAGAGAAACTTACCTCAGTGATGTCATCTTCATTCTCTTCGTCACTCATTTCCATGAGACCAAAGGTTGCTTCCTCGCTTTTTTCTTCTAATTCGGAATACCTTTTCGTCATCACAGTAAGTTGAGCACTCTTACTTTCACTTTTTGAATCACCAATGGAAAGGTCTCCGAGAGGTGCTACCATCATGGCCTTTTTGAAGGCTTTGGAAGATATCTTTTGCCACCTCTTGGAATAGTTCCTTGGTTGTTCCTTCTTCTGTTCTTTGTTTATCTTGGATGACTTCTCAAGAAATTGTTTCTTCACTTTTTCAGATCCTTTCTTATTTGTATCTCTATAAGTTGCCATGTGGACTTCCCTTGCAGCTTCATTAGATAGTTGCCTTTCATTAAATGAATTTTGCTGCTTCTTGGAATAGGTTCTAGCACTATTCTTCATATGTTCCTTCTCTGGTTCATCACTGTAGGCAGTCTCTAATGAATCCTAAATTTTCTTCGCAGTTGAGTATCTTAAGATTGGTTTGTACACATCATATCCAAGGCCACAATGAAATATTTTCATCGACTCAGAATTTATCCGAAGTATTTTGAGATCTTCATTTATTTCCTCTCCGAGAAATATCAATTTTTGTAGGAATAAAAGGACCATGGATAACTATTTGCCACAAATTATTGTTTCTTGCTTGTAGGAAGGCCTCCATCCGCACTTTCTACCAATCATAGTATTAACCATTGAATAATGGTACGAGAGATGCATTGTCCCTCCTTGATACCGGGTGGTGCACTCATATTTAGTTCCTTCTCAAGGTGTTAGCCTAGTAACGAGAAGACCTGCTCTAGTACCACTTATTGCACTTGATGCACCTTCAACAAACACTGGGGGGGGGAGGTTGAATGGTGTTTTCTGATTTTTGCCATCCGAAGAGCCTTCCTCGTGATTACAAGAACCTAGTTCTTGATGAGTTTCTCCTAAGCACTATGCTAACAGAGTAATGCAGAAATAAACTTGCACAATTATTTTACATGGAGAACTCCTTGCTCAAGGGAGAAAACCACGACCCAATCTCTGTGATTTTGGGAAACAATTCCACTAACACAACGAGCAAGTTTTAGGTTACAGACTCTATAACCAAGGGACTAGAACTCTTAGTGTCTAGACAGCCTACAGTTAACTCAATTATAGCAACCACAACTAGGAATCCTCCTAAGTACAAGACTTCCTACGATCCACGACCATAGCAACTCCTTTAATCTAACTCTAGCCTAGAAGAAGATTTTCTCCAAATACATTACCTAAACAATGATTTTCACATAAGCGTAATAGGTTACAATTCAAAATCCCTAATACATATGAACTAGACTCATACAGAAACTCGATACAGCTTGATGAAGAACCACTCGTCCAGTCAGTTCCTTCTACACGTTCTTGCTGGACTAGTAATTGATTAAACCTGATGAAGAACCTCTCGTCCAGTCAGCTCTTTCTGTGCGTTCTCTTCAGAATTGTCAATTTTTTGAGCTGTCAATATCTCTCTATGTGGCTGAAGAGATAATATTTCATGCATACCTCTTGTAATCTTCATAATGATGTATATAATGTATCTATATGATTTCTTGATGGACAATGAAAATAAGTATTCTCCAATAAGGATTCAATAAATACTTTCTTTATACGTTTTTACCTCTTACACACTTTTCCATTCTTGGATTCTTTGAAAATATTCTCCATTATTATGTAGATCTTCCAAGATACTTTCAGCTGACACCCAAGGTAATTACGGTTTATTAGCCGCCTTATAGGCTTTTACATTCATGCCCAAGAGACTCCTAATCTCATTAGAATTAAATTCTGCACTGCTTCGCAGTACCTTCATGCGCGAGGTTCTCCTAGTTCTACTAGGATTCTGTTACTGCTTAGTAGAACCTTCCTGCGCGATTCCTAATCCAATTCGGATATAAAACTACTGAGTCCATGTTCTTTGTAACTCCATCTCAGACTGAGAATGTATCTGTGCATCTTTTCATCATCAGGTGAACCTGTCAGTGAACCAGGTCCTTCACCAGGCCCGTCACTAGTTTTTTCCTATTTTTCAATCATCAAAACTCAAATTTCAACATAGCAGTAATTAATAAATGAGAAAATGGAAAAGAATATAAGTGTACGTACAACCAATGGTTGAAAAAGTATGCCAAGAATGTGCCATAGTGGCATATCAGGATTTTTTGCAAGCAATGTAATATTTAAAAGTTAAGGATTTTTGTGTTAGCTAACTGTTACTATATATAATTTATTATTGTTAATCAGACTAATTGCTCGAGCTCAGGAAACCCTTTACTTGCCTCATGTTTTGGTACTTTTATGGATAGTTTACCATGAAAATTAGTATTTTGTGCTTATATTGGGAGTTTTAATGTATAGGGTTCAAGTGGGATGTAAAAGTGTTAAAGGTTGATGATTTGGAGCAAAATGAAGTGAATTTATATAGAAATTAACTGAGGGACAACATTGTTAGGTGCCAAAGCTGTGGATTAGCCGTAGAAGGAATATGAAGACAAAAAGTCACGCCCCAGTCGTCGTAAGGCTTTGGTCTAGCCATGAAGAAAAAGGCAGAATTTCCAAAGCTCATAGCCCAACCATCATAAAGCCATGATCCAGCCATGAAGATAAATTTCTGGCGAAAAGTAGCGAGGGGAAAAAATGTCCACGAGTTTCACACGAAATATACAAGGTTTTCTAACCTATTTACAGCCCGCATCTTGGCTTGGAAGAGCAAGAAACACCGTGCTTGGAATAGGCCAGAGTCCATCCTACTGAAGATTTGCAGAGTTACTCTAAAACTTCTCTTATTTTCTATTGTAATCACCTAATTTCGGCACCAAATTCAAGATAAGTGTTGAAATTGATATGTTAATTTATCTAAGAGTTTTGCCTATTTTCTTAGATTTTTGTCGATTTGCTTGGTCGTTTTAGTTATTTAATTAAGTAAAAATTACCGAAATTTATCTCAAAAGGCATTTGATGTGATTAATTATGTGTGTAATAATTTTGTGTGTTTATTAGTTAATTAGTATTCAGTTTAGTAAAACATTTGTATGGAAGAATTGGCCATTGGGCTATTTGAAAATCAGAAAAAAAGGAAATAAGTGTAGCCCATTTGTAATATAACCCAGCCCAATACCTACTCGACCCGGCCCACCTCCCCAAGTATATAAATCAAAACTTTGCCATTTTTGGCATTTTTTCCCCCAAAAATCAAAACACACAAAGAAGTTCTGCCCTAATTTCGATTTTCGTCGGGTTCTGCTACTAGCCGCCGTATTCCACCACCGGCAACGGCGACAACCGCCTTCTCCATTCAAATTTTACCGTTTCGAACTCCCCATGGCTTCGTCTTTCTATTTCCGAAATCAATTGTTTCAAATACACTCCCAATCATTGTGGATCAGATTCGAAAGTTGCGGTTTGAGTTTTTTCCGGTGAGTTCTTCATTATTTTTTTCGGTGAAAATTTCATGCTTAGTCTTGTATTCTCCTCCTCCTTCCGTCATGATCCCTGATTACTTATGAAACATCCCCTCCGCCTCCACCATTGATAGCAGTTTGGGTACCAATTTTGCCTTTATTTTTTCCTCTTCTTCCATCGTCATTAGGCAAGGGCCTTGGCCCTCCTCATTTCAGGTCGTGCTTAAGCACGTCGACCTGAGATGAGGAGGTCCAAGATCTATGCCCGTTTGACGTTTGTAGCTTAGGATTTTTGGTTCACTATGATGGTGTATTGGGGATGATGCTCGAGCGATAATGGTGACGAGTCGATAGTGGTAGCGACGTCTGGTTGAGTCGAGGCAGTGGCGGAGGCGCTGCGGCCTTATTAGCTAAATTGTTGTCATGAATTAATCGAATTGGCAGTGATGATGATGGAGTTGGCGAGGTTGGTTTGAAGGTGATCCGGAGGCTGTTTTCATGTTGCAGCAGCGGCGTAAGGGTGGAGAGACTATTTTTTTTAGCTAATTTAGCTAGTGGTGATGTGATGTTCGATGCCGTGGAGGTGCTGCGATGGGTGTGTGTGATGCTGAATCAGTGCGACGCAGATGTAGCATCGATGTCTGATGGCGAGGCTGTTTTGGCTTGTTAATTTGGGCGTTTGCAGCAGCGATATATAGGGGTCGAGACAGTTTGGAAGACTCTGGATACTGATTGGGCGATGTTACAGCTTGGTTATAGGCAGTAAGCCATGTTGCTTTCCTCCTCTTTACTTGATTAATTAGATGTGTAACTTAGTTCATGTTAGTAGAAATTAGCAGTTGTTAGGTTGGTTGTAAAATCATGTCAGTCAAGTACGTACTTGTTTGGTCTAGTATTTTGAATCAAGATTGATAATGAATTCCTTTATGATTTGTCTCGAGTCAAGTTCGAAGTTTAAAACTGTGAGTCATGTTTTAAATATCAAGTTTGTATGTAGCTCGTCTTGTTATTTAGTGAAAAAGAGCAGTATGTTAGCTTGTATTAGTCTGTGTGTATGTAAGAACTGTTCAAGCATGAATTGTTTTGGACCTGTTTAGTAGAAGTTTGTGTAAATTTGTATGTGAGTTGGCAGATTGTTTCCCTGGCAGCATATGAGATAAGCTGATCATATATTCTTGTTAGTATAAGTGTTTAACATTGAAATGGAGGTATTCTGTTATATGCCTTTGTTTGGAAAGTTTTAGTTTAGTCTTGGTTGTGTTGGTGATAGTGTTGAGTTTCGTCTAGAT
Source organism: Petunia axillaris subsp. axillaris (assembly GCA_029990575.1). Lineage (NCBI taxonomy): Eukaryota > Viridiplantae > Streptophyta > Magnoliopsida > Solanales > Solanaceae > Petunia > Petunia axillaris. The sequence goes on along the minus strand of JARKNS010000003.1, from coordinate 131,580,660 downwards.
ATTTAGATGACATAGAATTGATGATGTCACATGAAAGAGTCAAGGAAGTACAAGAGTGAAACTCTTCACATGGGTTCGGGTACTTTCTGGAAAGAGAAAAAAATTCCCACATGGGTTTGGTCCTTTCTCCTTAATAGGGAAAGTCTTCTTACTCATTTTAAGAAGAGAGGGAACATAAGATAAAAAAGGCAGGGGATCTGAACAACAAGAACATCTGAAGACAACACTCCCACTTCTCTCTTAGGACACAGATCTGGAAACACTACTTCCTCTACTCTTTAAAAAAAAACACACACACACACACAGTTGAAAAAATATACTCTTTCCAACAACAAGAAGAGTATAAGAAACTTAGAAAAAAATAGAGAGAAAGGGAAGTAAAAATCCAGAGAGAAGCTGAGATAAAAGAGTTTGGTGAAGATATGAGTCTTAAGGACTTTAAGTTAAAGTAAGGGCTGGTAAGAGGGACGTCGTTGTTGGTTCTTGCTTTTGCCATTTGCTATTTTTTTTTCTAGTTCATGGCTGCTTAGCTAGTTTGGGATTTTGCACAACAGGTAACTATGAAACTCTTGTAATTTTCAACTTGGTTCTTGTATGAAATATGGCTTGCTAAGGCCAAAAGCGTGGTATTTTATTTCTTTGTGTTTATATTTTACATGCTTGTTGCTACTGGATTCTAAGAATGAGGTGAATGAGAAATTTTGGGTTTGAGTTGATATGGCCAGTAGGTTTATTAAATTTTGACCTGGGCCAAACTTTCTTTCGGCCACTCTGTTTACTTCTTCTTTATGTTTGAATGTTCAAATGCTATGCAACTGGTAAAATGGTACTTGTATGAAAGATGGTTAAAAACTGAAATAGATAGCAAACCAGGATATCCACACAAAATTAACTAATGAAATTAGGACCATAACGGTAGAAGTATGCAACTTGTTAACATGATAAATGAGCTAACTAATTGTGTATTTCAACTAGGCAAGTGAGTATGAAATTAAAGATGCTGCTTTGTTACGGAAAGGAAAACACATTATATTTTTTTCCTCTGTCTCGAAGTGTAAATAAATAATTATAGAAACAGTCAAATGAAACCAGTGCAGATTAGTAAAAACGGAAGACATGTTATTAGGCAACTTCTAATAGGTTGAAAAAAACACTACATAATTACTACAAGTCGTCAAATGTTTACATGGAACTTATTTTATTGGAAATTCGAACAAATATCGTGTTCGGGGTTAATTTTCAATAGAGTATCCATCAATGAACGAGCGAATGTCTATATGAAACTCAATTAAGTTAGAAGATTTCGCTCAAGCCGGTGCTTGCACGATTATATCTAACCGATTCTTCACTTGAACGAATGGATGATTTTAACTTAAAATTAAAAGTGCAATAAAGGTACAATGTTTACACGAAACTCATTTATATCAATATTCGAATGGACAATGCGTCCACGGTTAATCTCTGGTAGAGTTTTCGTCAATGAACGAGCGAATTGTATCCAATCAAAGTGTAACAAATAATAATTTGGCAATTAAACAAACAATCAATAATTCACAAACCCGGAGAGCGTCAATAAAGCAACTGTGCTTGCACAGGACTTGAGGATGCCTAATACCTTCCCAAGAATCAATCGAGATTCTTATCCAGAACTCTGACGCAGACCACTAAACGAGTCATAGGTATTATAAGGTACCTTTTTGGTGACTTGGCACACCTTTGAACTATGTCAAGTGGCGTCTCCGTAATCTCTAAATAAATAGTGTACTCTTTAAACACCTAGGTCACTTGCCTTTTTCTTAAATTTTAGGGCGTGACAGCTTGGCGACTCCGCTGGGAAAATTAAAATCTCAGGCTTTAATAATTGTCGCTTTAGGCTTGTGAATATTTGTTTGTTTGCCATGTTTTGGATGTTACTGCTTTAATATTTATCTGAACTGTACATAAACTGTCTCCTCTCGCGCAACCCCTCTGAGTCTCTGATATATATATACCAGTATTGCTTTCAGCATCTGGAAAACCTTCTTACACAAATTGCCCATGATTTAGGAGGATGGTGTGTCCGGGTTAAGTCGGAGACACTGTTGCCGAACAACCTCGATGCGCTTTCCGCCCGGTTTGTCCACCAGGTTCTGAGCCATTCTAGACACCGAGTCAATTTTGTCACCTAGAGTTAAGCCTTTAGGCCCGATTTATCTGCATTTCATTTGATGACTTAGTGAGGTGTGGTACACCGGTACTGCACTTGTCTAGGCTGATCTCCTTCGTGCCAAGACGGGACCCACGTCCTAGAAAGAAACATTTAGGACATTTTCTGTGTTGCATATGTTCGGAATGGTTTGGGGGTCGTGATACACTGAAATGGTTGCAAAAGAACATAGAATTTTGGGTCCAAAAAAAAATATATATATATGTATATATATAATTTTTTACGCCGTTATAATGGCAAATTTTTGTAGGGTCATCGTGTCAAATCCATAAGAAATATTTTTATTTTTTCTTCAACTTTCTGTCGTCATAGTGCCGAATTTTCTATAGATCATTTGTGTTTAAGTCAAGTCTCATAGTCTAGTCTAAAATTTGAAAAAATAATTTTTGCGCTGTTATAATGGCAAATTTTTTTTTTTTTAGAGTCATTATGTCAAAATCCATAAGAAGAGTTTTTTGAGTCATAAAATATATTATTGTGTCGTTATAATGTCGAATTTTTCTTTAGGCCATTTGTGTTTAAGTAGTCTATTCTAAAAATATTGAAAATAATTTCTTGCGCCGTTATAATGGAAATTTTTTTTCTTTTGAAGTTCGTGTCCAAATGTGTGTCAAAGGTTCCTCAATTTCGTCCTTTTTGCATCGTTGCGATAACTGTCAAAATTTTAGTCTGGGGCCTTGTCGTTTTAATGCTTTCGTAATGACGAATTTTTGCTGTATTTCTGTCAATTTTATGCCGAGTCGTCGCAAAAATTTAAAAAAAATGATAAAAAAATGAAACGAAGAAAAATGAAATGAGTCCTACTAAGTGTCGAGTCTTGTTTGCTTTATTTTTGTTTAAGTCGTCCAAATTGTGCATTAATCCTAATCCGTATTTATTTAGGTATTATGGCTGCATCGTCCTCGAGGTCCGGAAAAAGAAAATGCCAAGAAGGTGCCAGACCACCCCCTATTATGATGATTGATGGCCCGCCTAAAGAGTTAAAGGATTGGTTGAAATCTATGCCACCTATGCAAAAAAAAGCTTGTCACTGGTAGGATTGGTCATTTGATTGATCTTTTGCTCGACGGTCCTGTTTTGATCCCGCGTCGTGATCTAATTAATGCACTTATCCCGCGTTGGGACTCCACCAAGAACACTTTCCAGTTCATTGGGTTCGAGATGACTCCCACACTAGAGGAGTTAGCTGGGTTGGTCAAAATGGACCTTACAGAGAAAAGAATGTTAGCTCCTAGATCTGTCAGTAAGCAAGAGTTTTTCAAGAACCTAGGGATGCCGGTGGATTATACGTTGGGTGGGATAAGCAATGGTTGGATCTCACTTGGGTACCTCTACAAATGTTTTGGGATGTCAGACGGTTATCAAGAACATCGTTCTGAGTTCTTTCAAACCGTGACCTATGACGATTGGTCCCAACATAGGGTAAAAGTATTTGTGTTTGCTTTTCTGGGTTTGATGGTTTTCCCGATGAAGTGTAGGAATATACCCACTTCGGTGAGTTGGGTCATGAAAGCTTTGTTTGATTAGGATAAAGACTTCACTGTCATGCCGATGATTTTAGGCAGCATTTATGGCGCTCTGGGCTGGTGCAGGAACGACCCGAAAGAAAACTTCTTCCATGGTTGTAACTTACTCCTTCATGTCTGGTTTATGGAACATATATGCAGTCGTCCGCCTTTCTATATGGTTGAGTGTGTTGATACGAGTTATTTGAGTCATCACCCGAAACATGTCAAAAATACTCGCTTCCCGGGCAGTGAGGAGGGTTGGAAAGCATTTTTGAGTGCCCTAACTTCTCATAATATTTTGTGGCATTGTAATTGGTTCGTGAAAAATGAGATCGCCATTAGAAGCCGGGACCGCCCTTTCTTTGTGTTGATGGGATTAGAGGGTACTCAGCCATATGCCCCTGTCAGGGTACTCAGGCAGTTTGGCCACATCCAGGAGGTTCCTATAGTTGAAAATATGAGCGCTTATATTGCCGAGCTTGAGTCTAGTCAGTGCAAAGCGAAGGCAGAGTTTTGGAGATTGTGGGATAATAGAGTATTCTTGGATTGTCGTACACTGGCACATAATAAGCTGCAGGGAGAGGTCACTCCCGAGCATGAGGCATGGTTCCGTTGCCAGCCCCCGCTCGAGGTCATGCCCGAGAGAGCCGGCAGAGGTATTGTGGATATCGAGGAGAGGATGGAATTGCGGTTAGCTGACATGACGCGCCATCTTGAGGAGAGGCATCGTCTGGATATGGAGCGCATTGTTGCTGAGAGAGATGCCGCTAGATCAGCTTTGATTAATAGTCAGAGTAGAGAGGATCATCAACGCCATGAGGCTGCAGTGTTGCGGGCCTGACTTGACAGAGCATTGGGGGATGGAGTGAGGATCAGAGAGCTAGCATTGGCTCGACTTCATGGTTTGCAGGCTGCAGATCAGGTCATTAGGACGGCACATCAGCAGGTGTATGACACTGCCGTGTATGTTGCACAGATGTGTGTCGATTACAGGAGGCGGCCCGTCAAGGAGTTGATTCAGCAGTTGCTGCCATTTGTCACCAGGGTTACAGCTGATTTGACAGGATTACGGCAGACTTTGGCAGGAGGCCCACCAACAGATCAGCAGGAGCCTCAGGAGGACATGTAGCCGTGCTTGACTTGGGATTAGGATGTTGTTTTCATTTATGCACTTTTGGACATGTTGTACTTTTTATTTATGTTTCAAACTCTTTTATGATGTATTCTCCAGTCTATGTCAGGATGTCTTCCCAAGTTATGATGTTATGTCTTATTTTATGGGATTGGTCATTGTACCATTGATGTATTTTTGAGAGCTTAAATGGAATGGAACTTGACTTGGTCTCAAACTGTGCTACTGTTTTGTCTCGCATTCTGATTTTTCTTTAAAAAGCTAACGGAAATTATTAAAAAAAAAGGAGAAGAAATAATAATAGGAAATTAGAAAGAAAATGATGATGCAAAGAAACACACTGAACATGCAAGTCTTTTGGGTACACGTTTTAAATATGCCACGAACCAATTAGGGATGATGCATAACGACCTAAGGCATTGGTTAAGCCAACGAGCAAATTCATGTTCCATGCTATCTTGTTGCACTAACGTGTTTTGATTTCAATAGCTTGAGCAACTGCCGTGCTGGCCCCACATTCCTATTCCACCAGAATCAAGGGACTGCCTATTCCTTAAGTGGTTGAAGCACCTCTTCAGGAAAACACTCCAACAACGTTGACTGAGGAAGCTGAGAACACTGAGCTGGTTCGCTTAGCTGAACAACGGGCCAAGATGGCCGAGGACTTCGCAGTTATGAAAGAAATGATGACACAGCTGGTTCGTAACTTGACAGCAGTTCAGGCACCTTTTGTTCTGCCAGGTGCTACTGGTTTCATGGCAAATACTCAGCCACCAGGGCAAGAGCAATCCACGGTGGTAGGAGACCCCATTACCCACCGAGATGTGGTCCACATCCGGCAACTGACAATGCAGCCGAACCTTCTACTGTACAATCTGGGGCACAATTCCCACAGCATGGACAACATGGCCAACCCCAAGTTCCTACCGCAGCATTCACCGTTCCTACCGCAGCATTCACCGTTCCTGTAGGACACACTTTGCAAAGATCGAACAGTGACCCACATTTAAGGGCCCATGATCAACAATTTGACCAAGCTCAGGGCAATGTCTTCCGCCAAAACGAGTCGTATGATCAGGGACACCACCCAGAATCACATGCTGATATCGAGAGGTTGGGAAAAATGGAAGAGAATGATTTTGCTCGGAGATTGAAAAGCTTAGAGCAAACTGTGAAAAATATACAAGGGCAAGAGGGTAAAACCAATATTTCATACAAAGACCTATTTTTGTTCCCTCATATGCCATTGCCGGAAGGTTTTGTTGTGCCTAAATTTGATCCGTACACTGGAAAAAGTGATCCTAGGATCCACGTGAAGATCTACCTTAACAAAATGAGGGGCATTGAGAAGGTTGAATTGTTGATGGCATACTTTGCTGACAGTTTGGGAGGACCGGCAACAGAATGGTTTGTACAATAAGATGTTTCGAAGTGGGTCACCTTTGATGACATGGCCAGTGCTTTCCTAAACCATTATTTTTAAAAAATGGAGGCTGCTCCTGATCGTTCTTCCTTGAAGACGATCACAAAGAAACCAAGTGAAAGTTTCAGAGAGTATGCCTACAGGTGGCGCAAACAAGCGGCGCGTGTGAGCCCTTTGATCCCAGATGATAAGATGGTTGAAGAGTTCGTCGAAGTGCTCGATGAAACATACTACCGAGCGATGGCCTCTGCCATTGGGAAGCAGTTCAGTGAAACAGTGAAAATTGGGGAGATGATTGAGAGAGGAATCAAAGCAGGCAAGATTGTTAGCCAAACAGCTTTGAGAGCCACTACCCAAGCGTTGCAATCAGGGTCAGGTGCTTTTGGGAAGAAGAAAGAAAAGAAAGATGAAGTGGCAATTGTTGGTCCTGGACCGAGAAGAAATGATGGAAGATACAATGACCGTCAAGGGTACATTCAGACACCCCCGCTACAACAATTCTATCCACCTCATGGCCAACAATTTGCCATGCCGCAGTTCTCATTCCCTGTAAATGCAGCATCTTATGCTCAGCCGCTATCTGGTCCACAATGGCGTGCACCCCCTGCTCCAGTCCGATATAAAAATCAACAGGCACATGCTCAATTCCCGGCTCAGCAGGAGATGCCTTATCGACCACGAGGTCCTCCGGGTTTTTGTCCAAACATGGAACATAGAAACATGCAACAAGAGAAAAGATAGTTCACCCCATTAGGGGAAACTTACACTAATTTGTTTGAAAAGTTGCAACAAGCCAATCTGTTGAAGCCAATCCCGGGAAAAGTGAACCCCAATGGAAGAGTTGATCATTCACGCCGTTGTGCGTTTCATTCTGGAGCACCTGGACATGACACAGAATCCTGCTGGGAACTGAAAAGGGCAATCCAGGTAATGATAGACAACAATCAGATAAAAGTCGTGGGGGATGAAACACAAAATGTGAATAAAAATCCTTTACCAGCTCATGATGTTCAAAACAACGTACACATGGTAGGGATGGTATGCATAGAAGAGGACATGAAAGGGAAAGCCGCCAAGCAGATTGTGGTAGTTGGTCCCTTCCCAGACATCAAAGGACCTGAGCCATTTATTGTTGTAATCGGGGGAAAGTGAAGTGCGTCTGTTGTCAACAAAGCAAAGCAAGATGCAGCTGTTGAGCCAAGTTTCACAATTCCGGCTGCAAAGCAGGAAAAAGTTCATGACAGCGCACCAACATTTATTGTGCAAGGGGCATCATGCCAAAAAACTTCGATCTTCGAGGTTAAGGCAAAGAACTGTGAACCGGTTATCATCACTCAAGCAGCGCAACTCCCTGTCAAAAGTACAAAGGCTGTTCCCTGGAACTACAACAAGACAATTGTGTCTTACAACAGGAAAGAAATCATGGAGGTTGCTGCAGACGTAAATGGTCTAACTCGGTCCGGGAGATGTTTTACCCCGGAAGAATTGAGAAAGACAAAGCAAGGTCGAGAAGACCAAGGACCCATCAAAGAGCCGGTGTCCGAGAAAGAAGCTGAAGAATTTTTGAAGTGAGATCGACAGATTATTCTATCGTCGAGCAATTGAGAAAGACTCCAGCTCAGATATCACTCTTGTCTCTACTTATGAACTCCAAAGCACATCGCAACGCACTGTTGAAAATACTGAATGAGGCCTACATTCCTGAACAAACTACTGTGGCTAATGTGGAAGCACTTGCTGGCAGGGTATTTGAGACTAATCGTGATGTTCACCGATGAGGAGCTGCCAACAGAAGGAACCGGTCATAATCGAGCGCTTCATGTCTCAGTTAAGTGTGAAGACTCCTATGTCACACGTGTTCTAATAGATGGCGGCGCAGGAGTGAACATTTGCCCTCTGTCTACATTGAAGAGTCTAAAGGTGGATATGAATAAAATCAGGGCAAGTTCATCTGTTGTTCGTGCTTTTGATGGTGTAGTTTGAGAATCTTTGAGCATCATTAATCTTGAGTTGACCATTGGTCCTGCTACCTTCAGCATTGAGTTTCAAGTCATGGAAACAGATGCATCTTACAACTATTATTGGGCAGACCATGGATCCACATTGCATGTGTTGTACCCTCTACAATTCATCAGATGGTCAAGTTTACTTGGGATAATCAAGCTGTCGTAGTTTATGGAGAGGATGACTTACAGTTTAACAATAGTCTGGACGTACCAGCCCTTGAAGTTATCACCACATGCCCGACCATCATGTATCAAGCCTCCGATATGGTGTATGTGGAAAAGGTAACAGAAGGGAAACCTATACCCATCCCAAGAGTGTCAGAGACGTCTATTATGATGGCATCTGAAATGTTAAAGCATGGTTTCCAATTCGGAAAGGGTTTGGGAGCATCTCTACAAGGCAGGGTAGATCCAGTTTATCTAAATGGCGTGCAAGGCACGTGGGAACTAGGGAAACCCTAGTCCAAAAGCAGCTTATCGCAAGCAAGCAAAGAAAAAGAAGTCGGAAGTTTTGTCTCTCCCAAAGCCAATTCCGTGTCTCGCTCAGTCTTTTGTGGGTTACATCACGAAACCAAAGGTTGTCGCTACAAATGTCAACGCAGTGGAAGACAATGAGGATGCACCATTTGATCTTGGTGGCATTTTTGAAATCTGCATGCTGCAGCCGGGTGAAGGCTCCAGCAATGCTCCAATTCAGTACATTGGCCCGGACGTGCACCTGACTAACTGGAATGCAACTCCCTTCCCCATCAGGAAGGGGTCTTGGTAGACTGTTGTTTTACAGTTTTCTTTTGAATACACTTGGATATTCTAAGTGTGGTATGCCAAGTGTATTATTTTGCTCATCTTTCCTTTTGTAATTCAAACCCTTTTTCATTAATAAAAGGCCTAAGAGCCAAGCTTCCTTCAATCTCTGTTCATATTATAATTTTATTCTAATTTTATTTATCTGTAGTGATATATCTGCTGGTCCTGATATCATGACATATTCAATGAACTTATCGTCCATCCAGGGACCACAATCTGATTTTGGCTCCGTAACCATAGTTGAGGTTGAAAGTGATGAAGAAAACATTGAGGAATCTGTTAACGAGATTGAATATGATGGGGGAACAGGCGGATTTTGAAATAGGCTTGGAAGTTGAATGCCATGAGGGCAAGCCTAAACCCAATTTGGCTGATATAGAGGATGTTAATCTTGGGAGCCCTAATGATATGAGGGAAACCAAGATAAGCATGTATGCCCGACTTGAAGTGAAGAACGATATTCGGAAAGTGCTTTTTGAATATCGGGATATTTTTGCATGGTCATATGATGAGATTCCGGGTTTGATCTCCGAATTGATAGTCCACGAATTGCCAATTCAACCTGGTTTCCCTCAGTAAGACAAATGCAACGGAAGTTCAAAACTGATATGATCAAGAAAATCCATGATGAAATAATGAAACAGTTGGATGCAAAAGTAATTCAATCGGTTCAGTACACTACTTGGGTTGAAAATGTTGTCCCAGTTCCTAAGAAAGATGGAAAAACAAGGATATGTGTTGACTATCAAGATTTGAACAAGGCGAGTCCCAAAGACAATTTCCCGTTGCCTAATATTCACACTTTCGTAGATAATTGTGCCAAACATGAGATACAATCCTTCGTTGACTGTTATGCTGGATATCACCAAATCCAGATGGATGTAGATGATGCATACAAAATGGCATTCACTACGCCTTGGGGAACTTATTGCTATATAGTGATGCTGTTTGGTTTGAAAAATGCTGGGGCAACCTACGTAAGGGCTATGACTGCCATTTTCCATGATATGATGCATAAAGAAATAGAAGTGTACGTGGATGATGTGATTATCAAGCCTAGAACTGCTGAGGAACATGTGAGAGATCTCAGAAAGTTCTTTGAAAGGCTCCGTAGGTACAACCTGAAGCTGAATCCAGCCAAGTGTGCATTTGGTGTGCCTGCTGAAAAATTATTAGGTTTCATTGTTAGTAGGCGAGGTATTGAATTGGATCCCGTAAAGATCAAAGCAATACAAAAATTACCTCCGCCTCGAACCAAGAAGGATGTTAAAAGCTTTTTAGGCAGGCTAAATTACATCAGTAGGTTTGTCGCTCAACTTACCATAATATGCGAGCCGATCCTCAAGTTGTTGAAAAAGAATGCATCAACTGCATGGACCGAAGAGTGCCAAGAAGCTTTTGACAACATCAAGAAATACTTGTCAAATCCTCCTATTTTGGTCCCGCCCGAGCCTAGCCGACCATTATTTTTGTACTTGTCAGTCAACGAAAACTCCTTTGGTTGCGTACTGGGGCAGCATGATGCCTCGGGAAAGAAAGAGCAGGCAATTTATTATCTGAGCAAGAAGTTCACAAATTGCGAGGCTAGATACACTTTATTGGAAAGGACGTGTTGTGCCCTAACTTGGGTCGCACAAAAGCTGAAACATTATTTGTTGTCCTATACCACTTATTTGATTTCCCGGATGGACCCATTGAAGTACATATTTCAGAAGCCAATGCTAACTGGAAAACTTGCAAAATGGCAGATCCTGCTCACAGAATTTGACATAGTTTATGTCACCAGAACTGCTATGAAAGCTCAAGCCTTAGCTGATCATTTGGCTGAAAATTCGGTGGATGATGATTCTGAGCCATTCAAGACTTACTTCCCCGATGAGGAGGTAGATGTGCTTGAAGAACTGATTAATGAAGAAGAGCACGTGTGGAAATGTACTTTGATGGTGCTTCTAATTCGAAAGGCCATGGTATTGGAGCAGTCCTCATCTCTCCCACAGGACATTATTACCCGGCGGCTGCCCAACTCCATTTCAGTTGCACTAATTACACATCTGAGTATGAAGCATGCATAATGGATTTGCGTATGGCGCTAGACATGGACATCAAAGAGTTACTGGTGATCGGAGATTCAGATCTTTTGATACGCCAAATGAAGGGTGAATGGGAAACTCGAGACCTTAAGCTGATCATGTACAAGCAGTGTATGGACGATCTTCGCCAAAAGTTCGATGTTCTAAAGTTTATACATGTTCTCAGAATACATAATAAGCTGGCTGATGCATTGGCTACATTAGCCTCAATGCTTGTCCATCCTGATAAAGCCCATATTGATCCGTTAGAGATTCAGGTCCAAAGTCAACATGCATACTGCAATGTGGTTGAAGAAGAAATTGACGGTCAACTGTGGCACTTTGATGTCAAGAATTTCCTTCAAGATGGGACATATCCTCCAACGGTAGAAAATAATTAGAAGAGAACCCTTCGATGACTGGCAAGTGGTTTCTTTTTTAGTGGAGGGGTGGTGTACAAAAGAACACCCGATTTGGGATTGTTAAGATGTGTGGATGCAACTGAAGCCACGAAAATTCTCAATGACATGCATTCAGGGATCTGTGGACCCCACATAAGCGGGCACGTGCTAGCTAAGAAAGTACTCAGAGCAGGATACTTGTGGCTTACCATGGAACATGACTGCATTACTTTTGTTCGAAAGTGTCATCAATGCCAAGTGCACGGTGATTTGATACATTCACCTCCTTTAGAGTTGCACACAATGTCAGCCCCTTGGCCTTTTACAGCATGGGGGATGGATGTTATCGGGCCTATTGAACCAAAAGCATCAAATGGGCACAGATTCATCTTGGTTGCAATAGATTACTTCACCAAATGGGTTGAGGCTGTCACTCTCAAATCCGTGACAAAGAAAGCCTTGGTGGATTTCGTTCATTCTAACATCATTTGTCGCTTTGATATCCCAAGTACCATCATCACTGATAATGCGGCAAATCTGAACAGTCATTTAATGAATGACGTGTGTGAAAGATTCAAAATCATACATCGAAATTCCACACCTTACCGACCAAAGGCAAATGGTGCGGTTGAAGCAGCCAATAAGAATATCAAGAAGATCCTTAGGAAAATGATGCAAGGATCTCGTGATTGGCATGAGAAGTTGTCTTTCGCTTTGCTTGGTTACCGCACAACTGTGCGCACTTCCATAGGTGCAACCCCGTATTCATTGGTATATGGAACTGAAGCAGTCATACCCGATGAAGTTGAAATACCGTCTCTAAGAATCATCGTGGAAGCAGAGATTGAGGACACAGAGTGGGTCAAAACCCGATTAGAACAGTTGTCATTCATTGACGAAAAAAGGCTCAATGCAGTTTGTCACGGTCAATTGTATTAGCAAAGAATGGCCCGAGCCTACAACAAGAAAGTGCGCCTACGCAACTTGAAAGAAGGGCAACTAGTTTTGAAAAGAATCTTTCCTCATCAGGAAGAAGCTAAAGGAAAATTTGCTCCAAATTGGCAAGGGCCATACCTGGTAAAGAAAGTATTTCCAAATGGCGCCTTGTACCTTACAGATCTGGAAGGCAGCACAACTGAAATACCCGTCAATACAGACGCGGTCAAGAGGTACTAAATTTGACTCCAAGATGACTTTCAAATCAGGATGAATGCAAGGCTTTGTTCTCTTTTGCTATCCCAAAATGTATCCCTTATTAGCACTTTGAACATCGTACTTTCGAGACATGTTCTCACTTGGAATCAATGTAATTGTACCAAAATGAAATGCATCAAAAGAAACCTGGGCATTTGCCTAGAGCTACGTCTGACCTGATTCCTCTCAAAAGGATACGTAGGCAACCATTTCGGTGCGGTCGCAACAAGAGAAAATTCCTCTTTCCCTGTCTACTTTTATTCGCGCAAAGTTTGCCTCCGGGCTTGCGGGATATGTCAAGAAAATCAAAGACCCCAGTTTATCCTAAACTGGGGCAGAAGTTGTTTTATTTTTTAAGAAAATGGAGGAAATTCAATATTCCTCCCCATCTTCTTTGTGTTCGTAACAGTGAAAAGTTCATTCTTTCCTGTTTCATATTGATGCAAAACTTGCCTCCAAGTTTGCGGCCAACATCAAAAGAAATTTAGATCCACCTTTTATGCTAAACTGGGGCATCAGTTTGTTTTTATTTTATTTCATAAATAAAATAAATTAAAAATAAACTTCTATCATTTTTGTATCATCTATTCACATGTTTCATGAGATGTTTTGGCATACCAGTTTCGAAGTCAAGGAAGAAAAACAAAGTGCCCCAGTTTATTCGAAACAGTGGGGCGAAAGTTTTTATTTTTTAAAGAAAATATGTCCAAAGGGGAGCGAATTGTACGCAGTCACCTCATGATGCGTTTTGGAGAGCTTATGTCAAATTTTCCCTTAGGACAAGGCGATGATGCCATCAAAAGATATGTTTGTGTTGTAAATTGCATTGAAAAAACAAAGAAAAAAAGAAAAGAAAAGAAAAGAAAAACAAAAAGAAGTCTTGTCGGTGAAAACCTGAGAAGGCGCCGCAAGACAAACAATGAGGAAAAAGATTAAAGAGAGAGACTAGTTGGCGAAAATCCGAAAGGGCGCTACTAGTCGACTTGAGAGTCACCTCCACTTGGTTATGGTTTGGTATCTTCCATGGAGCAACTCTGAAACAAACAAGTGGCACTGGTCGGACGAGGTCACCCAAGATACATGTGATGATCATCATGGCCGCCAGTATATTTCAAGATAAGTTTCCCTTTTCAGAAAGACGTTCCTTGTCCAAACGACTTTCGCCCTTAAACTTTTTTTTTATTTTATTTTATTAAATTTTGTACATCTTGCCTCACCATTAATTCCTCGTCCTTTCGGCGCTAACCTCACATGAGCAGCAAAAGAAAATTCCAAAACTCTGTTTTTCAGGATTCAGGTTCAATTCCAGCGAGCAGGGCACACCCTCGACAATAGAAAGGTTTCAGCGAGTCATGACCAACCTTGATAATGAAGCACCGCACATCATGCCGGAGGGACGGCATACCAAATTTTATCATGAAGAGTGGACATGATTGGGATAAGCTTTAGACGTTGTTCTTCCCATTATTACTGTGAAGAATAGAACAAGAATCACCGGGCTTATTTGCAAGATTAGAAGCAGGGTGTATCCACGATGCAGAAAGTCAGTATGACATTTGCTACGTTGCCAAGAAAAAGATAGCGATCATTTTCTTTGCCAATCGATTTCGCTCAAAGGTAGTGTCATTTCTTTTTCATATCAAGATCTGCTAAAAGATAGCGATCATTTTCTTTTTGAGTCAGTTCGCTCAAAGATAGCATCACTTCTTTTCCACGTCAAGATCTGCTAAAAGATAGCGATCATTTCCTTTTCGACTCAGTTTTGCTCAAAGATAGCATCATTTCTTTTTCATGTCAAGATCTGCTAAAAGATAGCGATATTCCTTTTCGAGTCAGTTCGCTCAAAGATAGCGTCATTTCTTTTTCATGTCAAGATCTGCTAAAAGATAGCGATCATTTCCTTTTCGAGTCAGTTCGCTCAAAGATAGCGTCATTTCTTTTCCACGTTAAGATCTGCTAAAAGATAGCGATCATTTCCTTTCTGAGTCAGTTTCGCTCAAAGATAGTGATCGTTTCCTTTTCGAGTCAGTTTCGCTCAAAGATAGCGTCATTTTTCTTTCCATGTCAATATCTGCTTAAAGATAGCGTCATCTCTTTTCCATGTCAAGATCTGCTAAACGATAGCGATCATTTCCTTTCTAAGTCAGTTTCGCTCAAAGATAGCAATCGTTTCCTTTTCGAGTCAGTTTCGCTCAAAGATAGCGCCATTTTTCTTTCCATGTCAATATCTGCTTAAAGATAGCAATCATTTCCTTTTCAAGTCAGTTTCGCTCAAAGATAGCGTCATTTTCTTTCCATGTCAAGATCTGCTAAAAGATAGCGATCATTTCCTTTTCGAGTCAGTTTCGCTAAAAGATAGCGTTATTTCCTTTCCATGTCAAGATCTGCTGAAAGATAGCGATCATTTTCTTTTCAAGTCAATTTTGCTAGAAGATAGCACTCACTTCCACTTCAAGTCATTTGCGCTCAAACATAGCAACCATCCCAACTTGAAGGCAAGACCTATTTGAAACAGACGCGACCATTTCAAGTTTCAGATAGTGCTTGCCCATACAACGGGCAATAGAGTTGTTTTTCAAGCCAAGATTTACCTCAAGGAAGCATGAAGATTTAGGATAGGGATTGTAATTTTGCACTTTTCCTTGTATTTTCATTCCTTGTAAAGCAACGACCACCAGCAAGCGACCAGTAATCAGCAACGACAGCATTTATGTGCCTAAGAGTGTCTAGTATCAGCCCCAAGTGTGTCTTGAAGAGTCTCTAGTTTTTCCTAGTAGTCTAGAGTGTCTAGTGTTGTCCTAGTAGTCCAGAGTGTCTAGTGTTGTCTTAGTGAGTCTAGAACAGTTTAGTTGTCCGTTTGAATGCGGTAGTCCCAGCTACCGCACGTAAGGAACTACACTGACCTGATTCCTTAGTCCGGGAATATGTAGATAACTTTGTTCTCGGTTAGAACCGAAATTCAAGGTACGGTCACCATTTTGAAAAGCACGCTCTCGGCTAGAACCGAAGAGCCAAAATTAGTTGTCGATTACGTCTTTTCCGAAAACTCTTCGTGTTCTCGAACAAAGAGGGGCAGCTGTAATCACCTAATTTCGGCACCAAATTCAAGATAAGTGTTGAAATTGATATGTTAATTTTTCTAAGAGTTTTGCCTATTTTCTTAGATTTTTGTCGATTTGCTTGGTCGTTTTAGTTATTTAATTAAGTAAAAATTACCGAAATTTATCTCAAAAGGCATTTTATGTGATTAATTATGCGCGTAATAATTTTGTGTGTTTATTAGTTAATTAGTATTTAGTTTAGTAAAATATTTGTCTGGAAGAATTGGCCATTGGGCTATTTGAAAATAAAAAATAAAAAAAAATAAGTGTAGCCCATTTGTAATTTAACCCAGCCCAATACCTACTCGACCCGGCCCACCTCCCCAAGTATCTAAATCAAAACTTTGCCATTTTTGGCATTATTTTTCCCCAAAAATCAGAACAGACAAAGAAGTTCTGCCCTAATTTCGATTTTCGCCAGGTTGCGCTACTAGCCGCCGTATTCCACCACCGGCAACGGCGACAACCACCTTCTCCGTTCAAATTTTACCGTTTCGAACTCCCCATGGCTTCGTCATTCTTTTTTCGAAATCAATTATTTCAAATACACTCCCAATCATTGTGGATCGGATTCGAAAGTTGCGGTTTGAGTTTTTTTCGGTGAGTTTTTCATTATTTTTTCCGGTGAAAATTTCATGCTTAGTCTTGTATTCTCCTCCTCCTTCCGTTATGAACCCCGATTACTAATGAAACATTCCCTCCGCCTCCACTATTGATGGCAGTTTGGGTACCAATTTTGCCTTCATTTTTTCCTCTTCTTCCATCGTCATTAGGCAAGGGCCTTGGCCCTCCTCATTTCAGGCCGTGCTTAAGCACGTCGAGCTGAGATGAGGAGGTCCAAGATCTATACCTGTTTGACGTTTGTAGCTTAGGATTTTTGGTTCACTATGATGGTGTATTGGGGATGATGCTCGAGCGATAATGGTGACGAGTCGATGGTGGTAGCGACGTCTGGTTGAGTCGAGGCAGTGGCGGAGGCGCTGCGGCCTTGTTAGCTAAATCGTTGTCATGAATTAGTCGAATTGGTAGTGATGATGATGGAGTTGGCGACGTTGGTTTGAAGGTGATCCGAAGGCTGTTTTCATGTTGCAGCAGCGGCGTAAGGGTGGAGAGACTGTTTGTTTTGCTAATTTAGCTAGTGGTGATGTGATGTTCGATGCCGTGGAGGTGCTGCGATGGGTGTGTGTGATACTGAATCAGTGCGACGCAGATGTAGCATCAATGTCTGATGGCGAGGCTATTTTGGCTTGTTAATTTGGGCTCTGCAGCAACGATGTATAGGGGTCGAGACAGTTTGGAAGACTCTGGATACTAATTGGGCGATGTTAAAGCTTGGTTATAGGCAGTAAGCCTTGTTGCTTTCCTCCTCTTTACTTGATTAATTAGATGTGTAACTTAGTTCATGTTAGTAGAAATTAGCAATTGTTAGGTTGGTTGTAAAATCATGTCCGTCAAGTACGTACTTGTTTGGTCTGGTATTTTGAATCAAGATTGAAAATGAATTCCGTTATGATTTGTCTCGAGTCAAGTTCGAAGTTTAAAATTGTGAGTCTTGTTTTAAATATCAAGTTTGTATGAAGCTCGTCTTGTTATTTAGTGAAAAAGAGTAGTATATTAGCTTGTATTAATCTGTGTGTATGTAAGAACTGTTCAAGCATGAATTGTTTAGGACCTGTTTAGTAGAAGTTTGTGTAATTTGTATGTGAGTAGGCAGATTGTTTCCCTGGCAGCATATGAGATGAGCTGGTCATATATTCTTGTTAGTATTAGTGTTTAACATTGAAATTGAGGTATTCTGTTATATGCCTTTGTTTGGAAAGTTTTAGTTTAGTCTTGGTTGTGTCGGTGATAGTGTTGAGTTTTATCTAGATATTTTGATGACATAGGATTGATGATGTCACATGAAAGAGTCAAGGAAGTACAAGAGTGAAACTCTTCATATGGGTTCAGGTACTTTCTGGAAAGAGAAAAAAAATTCTCCCATGGGTTTGGTCCTTTCTCCTTAATAGGGAAAGTCTTCTTACTCATTTTAAGAAGAGAGGGAACAGAAGATAAAAAAGGCAGGGGATCTGAACAACAAGAACATCTGAAGACAACACTCCCACTTCTCTCCTTAGGACACAGATCTGGAAACACTACTTCCTCTACTCTTTAAAAAAAACACACACAGTTAAAAAAATATACTCTCTCCAACAACAAGAAGAGTATAAGAAACTTAGAAAAAAATAGAGAGAAAGGGAAGTAAAAATCCAGAGAGAAGCTGAGATAAAAGAGTTTGGTGAAGATATGAGTCTTAAGGTCTTTAAGTTAAAGTGAGGGCTGGTAAGAGGGACGTCGTTGTTGGTTCTTGCTGTTGCAATTTGCTATTTTTTTTCTAGTTCATGGCTGCTTAGCTAGCTTGGGATTTTGCACAACAGGTAACTATGAAACTCTTGTAAATTTCAACTTGGTTCTTGTATGAAATATGGCTTACTAAGGCCAAAAGCGTGGTATTTTATTTCTCTGTGTTTATATTTTACATGCTTGTTGCTACTGGATTCCAAGAATGAGGTGCATGAGAAATTTTGGGTTTGAGTTGATATGGCCAGGTAGGTTCATTAAATTATGACCTGGGCCAAACTTTCTTTCGACCACTCTGTTTACTTCTTCTTTATGTTTGAATGTTCAAATGCTATGCAACTGGTAAAATGGTACTTGTATGAAAGATGGTTAAAAACTGAAACAGATAGCAAACCAGGACATCCACGCAAAATTAACTAATGAAATCAGGACCATAACGGTAGAAGCATGCAACTCGTTAACATGATAAATGAGCTAACTAATTGTGTATTTCAACTAGGCAAGTGTAAACACTCAAATGTTTACATGGAACTTGTTTTATTGAAAATTCGAACGAATATCGTGTTTGGGGTTAATTTTCAATAGAGTATCCATCAATGAACGAGCGAATGTCTATCTGAAACTCAATTAAGTTAGAAGATTTAGCTCAAGCCGTTGCTTGCACGATTATATCTAACCGATTCTTCACTTGAACGAATGGATGATTTTAACTTAAAATTAAAAGCACAGTAAAGGTATAATGTTTACACGAAACTCATTTATATCAAGATTCGAATGGACAATGCGTCCACAGTTAATCTCTGGTAGAGTTTTCGTCAATGAACGAGCGACTTTTATCCAAATCAGAGCGTAACAAATAATAATTTGGCAATTAAATAAACAAACAATAATTCACAGACCCGGAAAGCGTCAATAAAGCAACTGTGCTTGCACAGGACTTGAGGATGCCTAATACCTTCCCAAGAATCAACCGAGATCCTTATCCGGAACTCTGACGCAGACCACTAAACGAGTCATAGGTGTTCTAAGGTACCTTTTTAGTGACTTGGCACACCTTTGAACTATGTCAAGTGGCGACTCCGTAATCTCTAAATAAATAGTGTACCCTTTAAACACCTAGATCACTTGCCTTTTCAGTAAATTTTAGGGCGTGACATCTATTACTATGGAGTTTGCTTTAGAATTAGCTTTTGTGTTCATCAAAAACATGTATAGCTATATTCCTTACCTAGGATATTGATGGAACCAATTATTATTGTATGAACATATTGATAGTATTTTCTATAATTGAATCGTGTTATTCCTATTTGTTCAACTACATTATTCATGTGGTTAGTTGTATGACCATCAATTAATCTTGCCTTGTTGCCTTGTATTGCTTGGAAAAGAATGCAGGGTTAGGTAGTTGTTGAACAACAACACTTCTGAGCAAGAGGTCAAAAGATAATTGCAAAGACTTAAAGCGAGGTTTAGAATAACGAAGCTTTGTTGTGATCTTAGTGAGCGGGCTAAATAATCACCTAGGTTAGTTTGGAAGAATAATTTAGAAAATTACTGTTCGTGATCGAAAAATGTTTATGGTAACTAAAGAGCTCATGATCAATAGGAAGAAAATGGTGAGATTATAGGAAACCTGCCAGTTCATCTCAATAGTTCGGGAAAATCTATATCCTAGGCTCTTTCTTCTTGAATCTTACCAAGTTATTTTATGGGAAAAAACATACTTTGCCCCCTAAATTTATTCCAAAAAATCATTTACACACTTAACCTTGTGTCTGTTTACCCCCGATGCTTATTTGAAGTGATTATTACCAACTTAAATGATGATGTGGCAAGGAGTGAAGGTATGTACATCCAATCGCACGTGAGAAGCAAATTTTTGTGCTAAAAAGCTAACAAAAGTGACACAATTGCCTATTCCCTCCGTCTCAAAAAGACCGTCTACCTTTCCTTTTTTGTTTGTCCCAAAATGAATGCCTCTTTCCTTTTATAGCAACTCTTTAAATCTAAAATTTGTTTTGGTCCACAGGATTTAAAGACACTGGCCCACATTACACACACCTTTCATTTTACACCACAGAATTTAAAAATCTTCATTTTTTTCTTAAACTTTGTGCTCAGTCAAACTCAGACAGTCTTTTGGGACGAAGGGAGTATTTTTTTTGTGGGGCCCCTCCTCATTAATGGATTGAATACATAATGGAGCTCTTTTGTCATTTGTTATCTCTCCTCTCTCTCCTAGAATAAACTTTTTTGTGCTTCCCTCCTTATCAATGATTTTTGCAGATAATTTCAGAAGACATTGTCATGAGTTCTTTATTTGAGAAAATAAATCTAAGTGGGGTGAAACTGAAAGTGGGTGATAATTTCAGAAGACATTGCATATTGTATTTCTTCTCATTGCAAATGGACTTCACAAAACATTATTCATAAAGAATTTGAGGCTTCCCATCTTATTTCAAAATGGGCTTTCAATATTTGTCCGATCCTGATTTCACCATTAGTTCTTGATTTTGAGATGGACACAATGATTATTGATGAATTCCGGTAGCGGGGGAGGGATAAACC
This sequence comes from Petunia axillaris subsp. axillaris, assembly GCA_029990575.1. NCBI lineage: Eukaryota > Viridiplantae > Streptophyta > Magnoliopsida > Solanales > Solanaceae > Petunia > Petunia axillaris. Next base: position 131,559,905 of record JARKNS010000003.1, on the reverse strand, counting down.
AAGCTTCACATTTGCTGTCAACGATGGTAGAAAATTGTTGGGTCACCATTGAAGTCGAGCTCACATCACTCACTTTCGAGTTAAAATCTCAAATGGTCACTCAACTTTGAAAAATTAATCACCAAAATCACTTTGCTTTGGTTGGTCCTAAAATGGTCACACAGTTTAGGAAAAATATCTTCAAAATTAAATTTGGTCGGTTTTTGTACCGTCATCCACCGAAAAACTGACGTGGTTTTTTAAAATATTTTTTTATATACCTGTATGTCCCACTTTCTTTGCCATGTAGGATTTTTTTATTAGTTACTGGTTTTCTGCCACGTGCAATACACGTGCATCTTTAATAAGTAGTACAAAAATTATAAATATTTTGTAAGAAGCGTGTATAGTTGTTCGTAATTAAAAAAATATATATATAAATTCAAAGTACTGATATATCGAATTCTTTTCAGTCGATATTTTTATAGCAATACATAATCATACTAAAATTTACTATTGTACGAAGGCCAGTAATTAATATCTGAACAATTTTAATCATGAAAATTTTATAATATATCAAGTATTCAACTTGATATCAGTACCTTTTTTTGCTATTTTTTTTGTACTAATGAAAACTGTTATTATGCATTAGGAATTAGGAGTATGTCAAATAATTATTTGGCCTTCGTACTTAATATATAATAAAAGTTGATTAAAATCGTTCAAATATTAATTATTGCCCTTCCTACCGTTAGTAATTTTTAGTATGATTATGTATTGCGAAAACAAAAAACATCGATCAGAAAGGATTTGATATATCAATACTTTGAACTTATATTTTTTTCTTTAATTAACGAGCAAATATATATATATATATATATATATGCTTATTACAAAATATTTATAATTTTTGTATTAATTATTAAAGATACACGTGCATTGCACGTGACAGAAAACTAGTAACTAATAAAAAAGTCCTACATGGCAAAGAAAGTGGGACATACGGGTATACAAAAAATAATTTCAAAAAGCCACGTCAGTTTTTTGGTGGATGACGGTGTAAAAACCGACCAGAGTCACTTTTAGAGATATTTTTTCTAAGTTGAGTGACCATTTTGGGACCAACGAAAGCAAAGTGATTTTGGTGGTTAATTCCTCAAAGTTGAGTGACCATTTGAGATTTTGACTCCTCACTTTCTTATCCCCTCACATCCTTCACCCAAAAATTTAAATTAAAGTCTAGCACCGACAATTATCACAAGAAAGAAACATAATTTTAATGATATAGCTGACTTGGAAATATTAGTTTAAATCTTCTTGTTCATACTTGGGCGTAAAGAAGACATTGGTTACTGAGGAGTTTTAAGGATTAATTAGTGTAAATATATGAGTAATAAAAAGAAAAAAGCACAAGTAGGAAAAAGAAAAGCAAAAAGAGTGAGAAACATTAAACATTTCTGGATTTTGATGTGGCACCGATGTGGTGATGATGTGGCACGCGTGGCAAACATCTCACGCCATGAAGCAGATAGTTTATGTGTTGGGGGTGGTATTAGTTCCACTTCAAACAAGTATGGGTGAAAGGACGCCCGCAAATATTAGGTGTGTAAATGATTTTTTTGGGACAAATTTAGGGGGCAAAATATGTATTTTCCCTTATTTTATTGCTTTCTTTATTTATCAAATATTTAGTTCTTTGGTTCAACCTTAAATTAATACTGTTACGATTGAAAATTGTTGAAGTTATTAATTTAGTGATACAAAAGTAGTTAAATCTAGACATTTTCTCTTTGTGGGTTTGACTCCGGACATAAAATCGGATATATTTGCAGCGACTCCTTATCCTTTTTAGGACGAGTTCTGGTCGTAATCAAATTTCCACCCCACACTTAGGATTTTGCTCGTCCTCGAGCAAAGATGAATAGCACATAGAAAGCAAGCAAGACATCAAAATTATACAAGAATTCATGATAAACAACCTAACAGAACTCACCCATGAAATTCAAATACACTTTCTTTTGGTCATAATTAAGTATTGAAAGTAGAAACCTACAGACCACTCAAGTTCCAATATACTTCACAACAAGAAAATGCCACCAAACACACAACATATGATTTCAAGAGAAATTGTGACATATTAAAGAAATTTCTCATATCTCACAAATAAGTGTCATAGGTTTGCTCATTTTGTTGCTCTCCACTAATGAAGTTGTCCCGATCATAAGTCAAGTAGGAATTTTCATAGCTTGTAATATTTGCTTGGGGTAAGGTGTGGCACACTTTTGGGTGTGACTAATTCTTCCCCTAAACACTTTAAACATCACTCACTACTATTTTCCTCATCTATTCATGTGCTTGTAGCACTTCCCAAAATTATTGTTCAAATCCACTTCTAAGCTCAAGAGCCTCTTCTTTTGTACCGTTCTTTCTCCTCATTTGTTCATTGATTTATTCATCTTTTTTTCTTCTTCTTCTTCCTTTATTTTTTTTTTTTTTTTTTTTGCTTTTTGATTTTTTTTCTTTTCTTTTTCACTTTCTCTTTTTCACTTTTCATATTTTTTATATGAGGAGAATATTAAGTATGTCTACCTTCATTCTTTTATAATTTTCTTCAAGTAGACAACTCTATTTATAAACTCACCATCTTGCCAATCACATAATGTAAAGTAGTTAAGGGGAAGATGGGTAACAAGAGAGGTAAATATCAAAAGGGATAAGACTTGTAACTCAGGTTGCCAAAGAAAAGGTCAATAGGCTCAAATTGGGACACTAAGGAATTTTTTCATTAGGTAGGCTAATTTGGGCACTGACAGGCCAAAGAAGGCCTACTTTCGTTCTAAAGATTAGGACTACCTAGGATTTTACCTCAAACAACAAGCAGGACAAGTTCTCGACTTAACATGAAATAATAAGAAGTAGACAAATAAGCTCACACACACTGTACATGGAACTGAAAAATCCTTTTAGTTTTACCTCTCAATACCTGATTATGAACTCAAAAAGAAAATTCAAAAATATTTAGGTAGTTCTAGCTAGATGATGCCACTTAAAGTCCTGGACATCTCTCTTTTTCTGCCTCCTTTCATTTTTCCTCCTTCTAAACTCTTTTTTTTTTTTTTTAATTTATATCTAACCTATAAAATGCCTGGTTCAACAGAAATAACTTAATGGTAAATACTCAAGGCTAAGAAAATCCAAAGAAATTATTATTATAAAAAAATATTGCATCAATACAAAGTTCCCCCACCCCACATTTAACGAGTTGCACTGTCCTTAATGCAACAACATGTAAACCAAGGGTGAAGAAATACTCCCTACAGCCCGAAGAACTGGCACTATCTGTGGCACCATCAGATCCACAGCTTTGAGAGACTCTTACTTGCTATCATCATCACTTGCACGCTCAACCTCCATAAAACACGAGGTACTCAGACTTCTTCCATACAAGCACACAGTTTAGCACCCCACACTTAGACTCAATACTACATGAGCCTGCAAAATAAGAAAATACATAGAGTAAGATACCATAAAGAAAAACAACTAAACTATAGAAAGCAACACCAGTTGGTCGCCTCCCAACAAGTGCCTTATTTAACGTCGTGGCACGACGTATCCCATCATAACTACTTTTCTCTCCACTTTGAAAAGATAAATTGCCTCTCCAATTTTTATTCTAGCTTATGATCATGCTCCGGGGTTAATGCAAATTTAAGTGAGCCAAGTCCCCAAATAACCATTATAAACGTCTTGACCTTTAATCGAGACATATCATTTTTTTATTTTGGCATGATAAATTCAAGAACGAAAACACATTGCTCCTCCTTCTTAGACTTCTTTAAGGGCTCAGATAGATCAACTTCCACATCACCATCCAAATGCAACGTCGAAAAGTGTTTTGAATGAGTCGTAAAGCAATTAAACTCCAATAATATTTCATTTTTGACATCCATACTTTTGAACACACTAGAAATCTCCAATGTGACATTTTGCACTTCCTTACTTGACTCTAGTATCTTTTTCTCAATCTCGTCATCATTCTCTACCATAGGATTGAATTGTTGGAATTCCCCCTTTTGTTTTTCTATCATCTCTATAGCCAAGTCATATTTCAGACTATTGTCCCAAAATTCCTCAATGACTTGCTGATTCTCACTTCTTTCTTCAAGTAAGCACCTCATCATGTTCTTAAACTCATTTGACACGGCCCGAAATTCGGCTAGGTTGTGCGGGCACCCGACATCCTCCCCTAGACCCGTCGGGCGAATCCTTACCAATTAAATTAGGAAAATAAATACAATTCAATTCATAAATAAGAACCAGACTTAAAAAATACTGACATACTGATATCTCTAAGCCGTACAAAAGAAATTACAGCTGACTACCCAACATACTAGGTTTAGGGCTGTCCAGACTAGACATCTAAGAGTACAAAGAAGACAAATACCTCCTGAAGGGAGCAAAATGCAACTAAAATAATAACCAATAAACTTGTGGCCATCTGGAATGAAAGCTGGCTCACCCTGACAGCTGAAGTCGTCTTCGCTCCTTCAACACGTGGCGAACTCAATCTTGGAGCGAACCTGCCGAAATGAAATAGATAGACAAGAAACAAACAACAAACAAGGGTAAGTCAAAAGGACTCAATAAGCGGGGCAGACTAGCCACCTGAAAGAATAGGATAGCTAGCCAGGGAGAAAAGAAACAGATAAACCAAATTCCTCTTATTTAAATGATAAAAAGGCAGAACCAGATAAATACTAGAAACACGTATGGAATCACCAACTCATTAACAATCAGGAACGTAAGATAGCCAGAACATATAGGTATCCCAAACATATCAACAATCAGAAATACATCTTGTTGAGGCTTGCAACCCGATCCATATATTCATCCTGTTGCGGCATAAGACCCGATCCATATATTTATACCGCTGCGACGTGCAACCCGATCCCTATATTTATACCGTTGCGGCGTGCAACCTGATCCCCGCAACCCAGAATACGAGCCAGAAATATATAGACAAATAAGCAATGCACGTATAAGCAGAACAGTAGTTATGTACCGCAAATCTACACAATGGTATGAAATGAAATGAGATGAAATGAAATATGATGCAAAGGGTCACATGTGCCCGTAATCCCATCCCGAAGCGGAATACTCCTGCATTCGAGGGGAATCCAATCTGATAACCAACTGGAGCGGAATCCTCCTTCTCCTGGGGCGGAATACTCCTGCACCCAATATGATATGCAATGTAATGCATATAAATGACATATAATGCATATGAATGCAATTTGATGCAATAATAACCCTTCACCGGCCCGGGACTCTCATCGACAGCTGGGAAGTAGATGCCAACTCACAGCTAGTGTACAATGCTCAGTTCCTCAATACAATAGCAACAACAGGACATAACATATAATACACAATGTAACTCCAAAGCTAAGGCGTAAGGAGTACGCCTATCGGCAGCTACACACGTAAGGAACACGTGGTAGAAAATCCACGAGGCCAGGTGCCTCAAAAGAAATGGATATAAATACTTACCTCTCCCAAAAGTTAGCTTTGCTAATCAACAACCGCTTTATCCTTTGGTTTCATTGCCAAACGATCCCACTCTATTCAATAAGCAGAAAAATATATCAAATTAGGCTAAAGGCTTCATTCCTCACATCTTAGGGCAATCCGGTTAGGAACCTGATACCCTATTTGCATACGTAATAAGCAGGCCAGGCCTATATACAGGGTCTAAAATCACATAACCAAACCCTAAATGTAAGTTTCCCATAATTCACTGAGTACGAATATATAATCAATTTCATTATCGGGGTCCATTTGACCCTTTAAACTATTAATTGAACTTACTAAACGATGTCTAATATCCCAATTTTTACCATAAAAATATATTCAAACATACGTAATAAGCTAAGATAATGAGTTAACATCATTACCTGGATGTTTCGGGGTGAAAATCCTATTTTTCTCCGGCTCCTTTTCCTTTCCTTTTTCAATTTTCTGATATTGTTTTATATTTTTGTTTTTCTGTTTCATTTTTGGATAGGATGATTCTGATCATCATTTCTTTATATACTAAGGGTCCACTGCCCTTATATTTAATTTGTCATTTTCCCTTTTTTTTTCTTTTTCTTTTAAAATTCGCTGCTACGGTAAAAATTAAAACGGTACCCTACGATATTCGAAATAATTCCAACTTTTGCATACAAGTTACAAAAAATATATGTAACATATTCACGAAGGCGGATCACAAATCGGACTCCCGAAATTCAATATGCAATTAAATAGAAAAAGATCAAATTATTTAACTTTCGGCATTTTAGCGGAAACTAGCCGAATAACATCGAAATTCACTTTCGAAAGTTCATAAAAGTCACAAATAATCATACGAACCTAACGACGCTTTCGGATTCCGAATCGGAGTTCATTCACCAAAACCGAGCTCAAAATATCTTTTTAATATTTATCGACAATAAAAATTGAAACCTTCTTTCGATGCCTACCAAACGAGGTCTGATTTAGCTCAAATTTTACAGATAAGTCTCAATGGACCTTACGAAGATTTTAAAATTATCGGCACGCTAATCGAAGTCCTAACTTCCGAAACGACTGACTGAGGTCGTTTCATTCTCCTCCACTTAAACTCTCGTTCGTCCTCGAACAAGCCTAAATCTAAAGCAAGATTCACACTGATAACAAAAGAACTTGAACGACCTTCATAAACTATCCCACGAATTTTTTTTTCATGATTACAGAATCAAAATTATAACACGAACACCGAACTCTTGGAATAAAACATATCTGGATAATATGATAATACCATTGCCCGGATTATTCTGACTAAGATGATCCTTCCTTGATCATGAGAGGAGAGTTCTACATTTTCGAAGCAAAGATACACAAAACTTTGAATGGGTTAACATGATTCAGCCGATAATCACCTCTTCGATATACCTTTCGATATAGAACAGGTCGATGGAACTCAGAATTAGCCCACGCTTGATGCAATAGGGGGAGCTTTTGAAGTACCTTGTCACTACATATTATAGAAGATTTGATGAAAGCTATATTATTTTTACGAACGCACTATGCGACACCTCAGTTGATGTTAAGGTTGTTCCGCAAGCTCCTTGTGGGAATGTAGTTACTCATATCCTAATGTATGTTAAAGGTTCATCTGAACAAGGTCTATCATATAAGAATAAAGATCATGCAAATACTTCTGGATAGTATGATGCAGACCAGGAATGATCTCCAGACTGAACATCTACTTCGGGGTATTGTCTTTGAATTGAAAATATTATGTTTTGCAAAAGTGAAAATAAAAGAGACATGTAGTTGGACCATGAGCTGAGGCAGAATATCAGCAACAAAGTTGATTACATGTTTACTTATAACACTAAAGTAACTTCTCAAAGAGTTGAGGTCTGAAATAGATATACATACTAATGATGGATTGTCGACAAGCTGCACTAGACCTTTAACTCTAAATTTTCATGAAGTAAAACAGCGTCAGTATGAGGATCCAGTTCTAGTTGAATACAGACAGATAGCTAGAAGAAAACCGGAGTAGCCATACAGGGTTACTACTGACGATGTTCTCATGTATAAAGATAGACTTTGTGTTCCTTATGTTGCAGATTTAGTTTATGATAAAGGCACATTATTCCAAATACAGTGTTCATCCAGGTTCGATTAAGATGTACCATGATCTTAAGCAGAGTTATTGGTGGGACAGAATGAAGTATGACATAACAGAATTTATGGCTCAATATTCTAATTGCCAGCAAGTTAAAGTCGTGTCATCTTTTCAGACTTTATGCTTTCAGCAGATAGGTATGTATATATACGATCAGGTTGTCAGCTTATCTCTATCATTAATAGATTATTAGTGGGTTTAGAAATGATCGACACTCATTGTAGGTTCTGTCGTGGTCCTAGGTTGGGTCGTGACAAAAATGGTATCAACGCCTTAGAGATTTAATATTTATATTCAGTGTTGGAGGAAGATTCCTCCACCTAGAGCATAAACTGATACAACTAATCTGAATAGAAATAGTCATCCTCGCACAACCTGCATGGATTAAGGAAGACTCAGTTGAGTAGAGAACGCGGCTCAGACCTGAGCTACCAAATTACTCTCTCGAGCTGCCAAACAGCTGCGACTCTCGAGTTCATAACTCCATACATTTTCTATAAGAACCACCGCCTGATGGATCAAATCAAAGGTCAAATGACGCCTCTCATTACCCTTACTAGCCTTGAAAAACAACCATGTGCTTACCCTGCCACCTTGGCACGCACTCTGGCTCAACACATGGAATATCACAAGAGGCTACTGACCGCCTAAGCTTACCAGTGCCGAACAAAAAGAGATGGAAACAGACTGAGGATAGAAATAATTAGAGCTATAGGAAGCTCTTCTTCTTATTTATTTGGCTACCAGAGCTAGACTATTTATGAGTCAGGCTAATCGAAGAATCGCAATTGAAGAAATAGACATTGAATGAGCTTTATGGAACAAAATCTACGTCAATTTAACCTTCCTATAAAAAGGAAACTCCAACAATTTACCAGAAAACCCTTTTATACCGAGACAAACTTGTAGAATAACATGATTCTACTAGCGTCTCGAACCAAGAGGAGACGCATAGATCGAGTATTACTTACTAATCACTTTACACCGGACGAAACGATAACACTTTCTGATGGTGACGAATTAGGATCCCATTATCCTACCAATATTAAATTCCAAAGAGAGGTAGACTAACTTGACATTATAACAGAATGAGGCACAACAAGATGCCAAGCAGACAATAGTGACACTCACTGTCAAATCTCTCATATTTAGACCAGATAAATTAATAGGGTCTCACAAATGCACGGAATAAATCATACCAGAAGCTCGCCCCTCTACTGCAACCGATTCTTAATAGAAACAATATCCAAGAAAACCATGCAAAACATAATATGAAAAACCATTTCCAAATTGACCGGAAGAATCAAATCTTACTCACATTTAATGGAAGAAGAAATACATGGGTCTACTACATCAGATACTTTAGCATCCTGCCAGACTGGCAGTTCATAGAACTGCCTCTACAGCTGAGCTAAGCTATTACCCTGATAATCACCTTCTGAAGAATAACTGCCACCACACGCTCAACCTTTACTGGATCGTGGCATTTCTCCGGCTAATTGAGATCTAAATGAAATCTTTACGACTGGAAAGGTGCCTGAGGGCAAGAAGAATGACGACTGTCTACTTGCTGGAGTAAGGGAGAACTTCCCAAAGGATAACTAAGCTCACGACAATGATAACAATTTTTTCACTAAAAATAGAAACTGGACAGATTATTGATAGCTACAAAGAGAAAACTGACTCTGATCTTGACGAACTACTTGTGCACTTTGAGAATTACACTCTACAAGCTAAGATAACCTGGCAGGTGACCTCCCAAAATAATTAGAACTTTTACCTCCAAATGAGGTACCATGGTTGCCCAGTAGGGCCACGGGATCTCTTGCTCTCCCGCTCTAACTCTTCCTGCTCTAACTTATGGTATGCCTCATACCTCTGAGCAATATCAACAACAACATCAACTGAAGTCCCGACCTCAATCTCTCGAGCCGTCTGGGACCTTAAAGAAGAAGAAAGGTCACCAATAAATCTTTGAACATTCTCAGAAGGTTCATAAAGTAGTTCTAGTGCATATCCATCCATCCTATAGAATTCAATCTCATATTCTGAAACACCAACATGCTAACTGACAGGCTACCCTGTCCAATCCACTCAAACTGACAACACTTTTCATCCCGCTCGCTACTCGAAAGGAACTTTTCCACGAATCTAGAAGAAAAATCGAACCAAGTTAGCTAATAAGAGAGCGGTCCACCAAATTAACGCTGGACCCCTGGAATTGGAAAACAGAATAATCGATACCATACCACTCGATATAATCAAGAGCCTGAAGGATATGCTGATATTATTTTATTTTAAAAAGAATCACGAGGTTTATCTGATGCATTGCTTAAGAATAGCGGAAGGTTCAACCGTGTAAAATAATGCAACCTCTTAGGACACTCGGACCGAGCCATTACTCAGGCTAACTAACCAACCAGAACAACTAGAGGCACAACACATGCTACTTACAGAACATAATTTACTTTGACAATATTAAGAACTGGAATAGGAGCTCCCTAAAACTGAACATCTGCATCTGCGGCAACCTGATAAGCTACATAGCGAATAATAGGTTTTTGCGGTATCTGCGTCACCAAGATTCTCATGAAAGCATCATAGAGAGCAAGGGAACCACAAGGCCCTGCTACATATCCCATCGCGAGCTCGTACAGCTGGGACCTCCGTAACTAGATCGTCAGCATGATCAAAACTCTCGGGGCTTCATCAGTACTAGCCCCAGACTAGACTGCTTCGTCTTGAACTCATACCGTTTGCTGATTTGTCGCACGAGGGTTCACAATTACCATGAAGGAATTAACAAATTTATGAAAATACTTTTGAATCCTAGACCGACGCACGATCAGAAAAGAAGGAAGTGAAACTTCCTAAATGCCATAATAGCCTCTCATAGATAAGTACGGACGTCTACGTACCCATCAGCGAGACTCTACTAGACACTGTCTTAGTCTGGATAGACCCTACCTTGGGCTCTGATACCAACTGACACGACCTGAAATTCGGCTAGGCTGTGCGGGCACCCGACATCTTCCCCTAGACCCGTCGGGCGAACCCTTACCAATTAAATTAGGAAAACAAATATAATTCAATTCATAAATAAGAACCAGACTTAAAAAAATACTGACATACTGACACCTCTAAGCTGTACAAAAGCAATTACAGCTGACTACCCAACATACTAGGTTTACGGCTATCCAGACTAGATATCTAAGAGTACAAAGAAGACAAATACCTCCTGAAGAGAATAAAATGCAACTGAAATAATAACCAATAAACTGGTGGTCATCCGGAATAAAAGCTGGCTCACCCTGACAGCTGAAGTCGTCTTCGCTCCTTCACAACGTGGCGAACTCAATCCTGGAGCGAACCTTCCGAAACGAAATAGATAGACAAGAAACAAACAACAAACAAGGGTGAGTCAAAAGGACTCAATAAGCGGGGCAGACTAGCCACCTGAAAGAATAGGATAGCTAGCCAGGGAGAAAAGAAACAGATAAACCAAATTCCTCTTATTTAAATTATAAAAAGGCAGAACCAGATAGATACTAGAAACACGTATGGAATCACCAACTCATTAACAACCAGGAACGTAAGATATCAAGAAAATATAGGTATCTCGAACATATCAATAGTCAGAAATACATCCTGTTGCGGCTTGCAACCCGATCCATATATTCATCCTATTGCGGCGTGCAACCCGATCCATATATTTATACCGCTGCAACGTGCAACCCCATCCCTATATTTATACTGTTGCGGCGTGCAACTCGATCCCCGCAACCCAGAATACGAGCTAGAAATATATAGACAAATAAGCAATGCACGTATAAGCAGAACAGTAGTTATGTACCGCAAGTCTACACAATGGTATGAAATGAAATGAAATATGATGCAAAGGGTCACATGTGCCCGTAATCCCATCCCGAAGCGGAATACTCCTGCATTCATGGGGAATCCAATCTGATAACCAACTGGAGTGGAATACTCCTGCTCCTGGGGTGGAATACTCTTGCACCCGATATAATATAAACGAGAGGCGGAATACTCCTGCACTCTCCAGGGGCAGAATACTCCTGCACCCGATATAATGTAAACCAGAGGCGGAATACTCCTGCACTCAATGTCTGACATAAGAGCGAAATACTCCTGCTCTTGGGGCGGAATCCTCCTACCCTCAATATGATACAATGGAGCGGAATACTCCTGCTCCTGGGCGGAATACTCCTACCCTCAATATGATACAATGGAGCGGAATACTCCTTCTCCTGGGGCGGAATACTCATGCACCCAATATGATATGGAATGTAATGCATATGAATGACATATAATGCATATGAATGCAATGTGATGCAATAATAACCCTTCACCGGCGCAGGTCCCTCATCGACAGCCGGAAAGTAGATGCCAACTCACAGCCAGAGTACAACACTCAGTTCCTTAATGCAATACCATCAACAGGACATAACATATAATACACAATGTAAATCCAAAGCTAAGGTGTAAGGAGTACGCCTATCGGCAGCTACACACGTAAGGAACACGTGGTAGAAAATCCACGTGGCCAGGTGCCTCCAAAGAAATGGATATAAATACTTACCTCTCCCAAAAGTTAGCTTTGCTAATCAACAACTGCTTTATCCTTTGGTTTCATCGCCAAACGATCCCACTCTATTCAATAAGCAGAAAAATATATCAAATTAGGCTATAGGCTTCATTCCTCACATCTTAGGGCAATCCGGTTAGGAACCTGATACCCTATTTGCATACGCAATACGCAGGCCAGGCCTATATACAGGGTTTAAGGTCACATAACCAAATCCTAAATGTAAGTTGCCCATAATTCACTGAGTACGAATATATAATCAATTTCATTATCGGGGTCCATTTGACCCTTTAAACTATTAATTGAACTTACTAAATGATGTCTAATATTCTAATTTTTACCATAAAAATATATTCAAACATACGTAATAAGCTAAGATAATGAGCTAACATCATTACCTGGATGTTTCGGGGTGAAAATCCTATTTTTCTCCGGCTCCTTTTCCTTTCCTTTTTCAATTTTCTGATATTGTTTTATATTTCTGTTTCTCTGTTTCGTTTTTGGATTGGATGATTCTGATCATCCTTTCTTTATATACTAAGGGTCCATCACCCTTATTTTTCATTTGTCATTTTCCTTTTTTTTCTTTTAAAATTCGCTGCTACGGTAAAAATTAAAACGGTACCCTACGATATTCGAAATAATTCTAACTTTTGAATACAAGTTACATAAAATATATGTAACATATTCACGAAGGCGGATCTCAAATCGGACTCCCGAAACTCAATATGCAAATTAAATAGAAAAAGATCAAATTATTTAACTTTCGGCATTTTAGCGAAAACTAGCCGAACAACATCGAAATTCACTTTCGAAAGTTCATAAAAGTCACAAATAATCATACGAACCTAACGGCGCTTTCGGATTTCGAATCGGAGCTCATTCGCCAAAACCGAGCTCAAAATCTCTTTTTAATATTTATCGACAATAAAAGTTGAAACCTTCTTCCGATGCCTACCAAACGAGGTCTGATTTAGCTCAAATTTTACAGATAAGTCTCAATGGACCTTATGAATATTTTAAAATTATCGGCACGGCAGTCGGACTCCTAACTTCCGAAACGATTGACCGAGGTCGTTTCATTACTGTCACCAACAAAAAAAAAAAAAGAAATCATCATAGTAGAGGCTCAGGGATTAGTAAGACATATGAGAACAATAAAAAAAAGAGCATTTTGACAATTTTTTAATTTTTTCTAAGGGACAAGTCCTCCACAACATGCGCAGAGATTACCAAAACCAGAATAGCCATTAGCCAACAGATTTTCAGTCTGACGTGCCATGATTCTTAACCAACACAAATATGTACAAAAACTAAAGAATTGTTAAAAGTCAAACACTTAGCGATACTCAGCATTAAAACTACCATTAACTCCCCGGCAACGGCGCCACTGACCCTTCAAAAATTGAATTATTCCTTCAAACAAATGGATTATTTAACTAATTTTGTCTTAAATTGGATAATTTATGGGGTTGTGAAAAAATTTCAACATAGACCAAATTCAAGTCATTGTATCATTCTTGCTTGGTATATTCAATGAGCATTTAAAAGGGAGCTATTTCGAGTCCAAAACGTAAGATTAATGCAGCTTGATTATAAGAGTGCAAATTCCTCCATTTCTTTGTGGCTATCAGTGTGGAATTAGGGCTTAAAGGTTAATGTCTCATGGGCTAATAAGATACAATCTTCCTGCACACTTGCTAACAATGTGTGTTTGTTATTTAAGAATTAGCTACTGGTATTTTTTATAAATCCTATTGTTATTTTTGCAAAGAATTAGAATATCCTACAAATATTTGCCCTTTTCCGTGCAGATACTTTTAATATTGACATTATAAATACATTATGCATGATTTAAATTTCTTCTTGTGAGTTGATCACGTAAGCGATTTACAAGGCATATGATCTATCATAATAGTTGTACTTAATTGACATGAAAATAAACTTGATGGTGTAGGCTGGAGGGTAGTTTAATTTGAAGCTTTGAAGCAATCATGTTATCAGATCCCTTGAAAAATATACTTTATTACTCATAAAATCTATGGAGCAATAATTAGTATGGGGATAAAGTGTTCCCATTCAAATCAATTTGCTTTATAAAGATGGTCACACATAGGATTACGATAAATTCAAAATAAAGGTAAACGTTATGAAAGCCCCGCCCCCTAATGTCTACACCAGTTTTTATTAGCACTTGATCCTCCAATTCTACAAATTACATACTCATTTTCTGAAAACATTAAGAAAGAGTTCATGTTATAACAGTAAAATACGGACAATATACAAAAATTGAAAGGAGAGGTGACTAAGAACTTTGAATTGACAAAAGCAGTTGCGGAAGCTAGAAGGGGATGTGCAGAAGGGTTCATGTGTGAAGGCATGGGGATGGAAAGGTCTAGTTCTTTCATAGTTTACGACCAATGGTTAGGCCCTAAGTAACACATACAGAGCAAAAACTTCGGTACTAACTGAAACCAAAGCTAAAACTCATGTATTAAGTTGTTTACCATTATTGGAATACCTCATAAGTTTAAGAACTTCGGTACTAACTGAAACAACATAAAATCAAATGACGAAAACATGTCCTTACTTGATACTACAATTACCCGTTAACTTATGATATCAAAATGCAGCCTGTTTTAACCAAATGATAATGTATAGCTAAATATAATCCCAGGGAAACTAGTTACTACTGTGAGTCTGTGATAATACAAGCATTAGCGCATTACCTTATGAAGGGATTTGTTCTGCCTAATAGTACATGTGTCATTGCTCTGAAAATACCAGCAGATGCAACATTAAGACCAGGACAACGTAAAATGCCTGCTATTATCTTTAAATCTAAAGACTATTATAGGGTCATAACACACGATCGCAGACTCGCCATAGCATGAAAATTCTTGAGAACAAAACCAAAAATTGAGGTAATCCATAGCTCCTTCACTGGAAGTGTTCCAGGGCTTTCATTATAGAACTCAAGTCTTCACCATATCTCTTCATTTGATTAGTAATAGCCAAAACTCTTGAAGCATAATCCGAAACGGATTCAGATTCCTTCATATGCAATGATTCAAACACTCCTCTTAAAGTTTGGAGACGAACACTTTTAACTTTAAACAAACCTTTAAAGGAAGTTTAGAGAATCTCTCATGCTTGCTATGCAACCTTCTCAAACATCTTGTAATCAAAACTTTGATGGATGAGAGTGAGCGTCTTTTGATCTTTTTTTCTAAAGATAGCATCATCCTCTGCTTCATCACCTCCGATTTTCACCGGTTCCCAAACATCATAGGCACCAAGTAAGGCTTTCATCCGGATACACCGATTTCCATAGTTCTCTTTTGTGAGCATAGGAACTTGGAATGGAGTTCCATTACTATTTATAATCTTCTCCAAGTTTGATTGTCTCAAACACGCCGGCTCTGGTATCAAATGTTAGAAAATTTGTGAGAGTAAGACAACACAAAACAACACCCAAAACTCACAAAGAAGAAAATGGAGGAAATGAGGATTTCTATTCAACTTGACTTGAACAAAATGACTAGCATACATGGGTATTTATAGGTGAACTACTTACTTATACATGAATAATACTTACTTATTCATGTATCTACTAAATACATAATATTAATTTTATTCTTATCCATTAATGCATGCATCCTCTAGTTCATTAACTAAATTAATTAAAATGTAAATAAGTTTATTACTTTTCAACAATTACCAATTGATATAAAGCTCCTTAAAGTTCCCTTTTGCAGAAACCAACTTTACTAGATATCAAGTAATCATAATTAATCAAATATTGGCTAATATACTAGTACGTATAAAAAAGAAGTTATAACAAAATTAAGGAAACCAACCTGCGGAAAGCTATCACACTCAACACACATAGTGACACAACTTAAAATACGCAGAAAATCGAGGAAAAAAAATCGACGAAAATAGTAGAATAATTAAGGATTCCCAACACTCTTGCCTTGTAGGAAAAGATAAAAAGGAAACGACAAAAATAAGCGAGAAAGCTCCGTGGTAGATCCCTTCCTTGCGGCACAGCAGAGAGAAGAGGACTAGGGTTATTTCAGTGCCGCTCTTTTACGTAAAAATGCATGCCCTTTAGATTTTCTCTTATCCACTGAGATTTTTGTTTTTTTCCTTTTTTTCTTTTACTTATTTCTTAAAAACCAATGTTCTTTGGAAAAGTAGTGTTTGTCGACACCTATTTTTTCCCGAACCGGTTAGAGTTTGAAATAGAGCTCGACTTATTGGAACTCACGGGTAACACTTGGAGTCGCCACCTAACATATTTTTTAACTAGGCGTATTCGAGCACCTACTTTATTTCTAGCCAATTTTTATAGTTACCTCCGAAAACATGGTCTTGCAAACTAGAAATTATAGGTAAGGGTTCAAGGTAACCCAAGAGGAAAGTTTTAGGTCACGTCTCGGGTTCCACCAAATGTGGTTACCAGCCGGACTAAATGTTGGAATTCAAAATATAATCTAACTAAGCAATTTCCACTATAATATAAAAGTTACATAATAATTAAGATTAAATAAAAGGTTCAAATACACTAATTCGCTTCTTCCTTGGCGAACATCAACCAAATGCACCTCACAAAATAAATTAAATTAGTTAGTACATCAAACAAACTCATTTTTTGAAAACATTGTGAAAGTGTTCATGTTATAAGGGTAAAAGACGGATAGTATAAGAAATTGAGAGGAGAGGGGGACTAAGAACTTTTAATTGACAAAAGAAGTTGCGGAAGATATAAGAAGATGTGCGTGAGGGTTGATGCGTGAAGGTATGGGGATGGGAGGGTCTAGTTCTTTCATAGTTTATGACCAATGGTTAGGCTCTAAGTGACACATACAGAGCAAGAACTTCGGTACTAACTGAAACAAAGCTAGCAATCATGTATTAAGTTGTTTACCATTATTGGAATACCCCATAATTTTAAAAACTTCGGTACTAACTGAAACAACATAAAATCAAATGACAAAAACATGTCCTTACTTGATAGTACAATTATCCGTTAGCTAATGATATTAGCAGACAGCTAGCTTTAACAAAATGACAATGTATAGCTAAATATCATCTGGGGGAAACTAGTTACTACTGTGAATCTGTGATAATACAAGCATTAGCGCATTACCCCATGAAGGGATTTGTTCTGCCCAATAGAACACGCGTCATTGCTTTGAAAACACCAACAGATGCAACACTAAGACCAGGACAACATAGAATGCATGTTATTATCTTTACATCTAAAGACTATTATGGGGTCATTAAACACAATCGCAAACTCACCATAGCAGGAAAATTCTTGAGAACAAAGAAAAAATTGAGATAATCCGTAGCTTCTTCGCTGGAAGTGTTCCAGGGCTTTCATTATAGAACTCAAGTCTTCACCAAATCTCTTCATTTGATTGACAATAGCCAAAACTCTTGAAGTATAATCCGAAATGGATTTAGATTCCTTCATATACAATGATTCAAACACTCCTCTTAAAGTTTGGAGACGAACTTTTTTCACTTTAAACAAACCTTTAAAGGAAGTTTAAAGAATCTCACATGCTTGCTTGGAGATGGTTGTATTTGCAAACTTCTAAAATATCTTGTAATTAGAATTTTGATGGATGAGAGTGAGTGTCGTTTGATCTTTCTTTCTAAAGGTATCATCATCCTCTGCTTCATCACCTCCGATTTACACCGAATCCCAAACATCATAGGCACCAAGTAAGGCTTTCATCCAGATAAACCAATTTCCACAATTCTCTTTTGTGAGCATAGGAACTTGGAATGGAGTTCCATTACTATTTATAATCTTCTCCAAGTTTGATAGTCTCAAACACACCGGCTCTAATATCAAATATTAGAAAATTGGGAATACCCTATTATTTTAAGAACTTCGGTACTAACTGAAACAACATAAAATCAAATGACAAAAACATGTCCTTACTTGATAGTACAATTATCCGTTAGCTAATGATATCAGCAGACAACTAGCTTTAACCAAATGACAATGTATAGCTAAATATCATCTGGGGGAAACTAGTTACTACTGTGAATCTGTGATAATACAAGCATTAGCGCATTACCCTATGATGGGTTTTGTTCTGCCTAATAGTACACGTGTCATTACTTTGAAAACACCAGCAGATGCAACACTAAGACCAGGACAACATAGAATGCATGTTATTATCTATACATCTAAAGACTATTATGGGGTCATTAAACACAATCGCAAACTTACCATAGCAGGAAAATTATTGAGAACAAAGAAAAAAATTGAGATAATCCATAGCTTCTTCGATGGAAGTGTTCCATGACTTTCATTATAGAACTCAAGTCTTCACCATATCTCTTCATTTGATTGACAATAGCCAAAACTATCGAAGTATAATCCGAAATGGATTTAGATTCCTTCATATGCAATGATTCAAACACTCCTCTTAATGTTTGGAGACGAACTTTTTTAACTTTAAACAAACCTTTAAAGGAAGTTTTAAGAATCTCACATGCTTGCTTGGAGGTGGTTGTATTTGCAACCTTCTCAAACATCTTGTAATAAAAATTTTGATGGATGAGAGTGAGCGTCTTTTGATCTTTCTTTCTAAAGATATCATCATCCTCTGCTTCATCACCTCCGATTTTCACCGAATCCCAAACATCATAGGCACCAAGTAAGGCTTTCATCCGGATACACCAATTTCCACAGTTCTCTTTTGTAAGCATAGGAACTTGGAATGGAGTTCCATTACTATTTATAATCTTCTCCAAGTTTGATTGTCTCAAACACACTGGCTCTGATATCAAATGTTAGAAAATTTGGGAGAGTAAACCAATACAAAACAACACCCAAAACTCACAAAGAAGAAAATGGAGGAAATGAGGATTTCTATTCAACTTGACTTGAACAAAATGACTAGCATACATGGGTATTTATAGGTGAACTACTCCATGTACCTGGCTAGTGTGTACATGCATCACTATTAATTAAATTCATACTACACATCTTCAAAATACATGAATAATACTTACTTATTCATGTATCTACTAAATACATAATATTAATTTTATTCTTATGCATTGATGCATGCATCCTCTAGTTCATTAACTAAATTAATTAAAATGTAAATAAGTTTATTACTTTTCAACAATTACCAATTGATATAAGGCTGCTTAAAGTTCCCTTTTACAGAAACCAACTTTACTAGATATCAAGTAATTATAACAAATCAAATATTGGCTGATATACTAGTACGTATAAAAAAGAAGTTATAAAAAAATTAAGAAAACCAACCTGCGGAAAGCTATAACACACGAGACACACAGTGACACAACTTAAAGCACGCAAAAAATCGAGGAAAAAAAATCGACGAAAATAGTAGAATAATTAAGAATTCCCAACACTCATGTCTTGTAGGAGAAGATAAAAAGGAAAAGACAAAAATAAGCGAGAAAACTCCGTCATAGATCCCTTCCTTGCGGCACAGCAGAGAGAAGAGGACTAGGGTTATTTCAGTACCACTCTTTTACATAAAAATGCATGCCCTTTATGTTTTCTCTTATCCACCGAGATTTTTTTTTTCCATATTTTTTAAACTTATTTCTTAAAAACTAATGTTCTTTGGAAAAGTAGGGTTTTTCGATACCTATTTTTTTTCGAACCGGTTATAGTCCGAAATAGAGCTCGACTTATTGGAACTCACGGGTAAGACTTGGAGTCGCCACCTAACATATCTTTTAACTAGGCGTATTCGGGCACCTACTTTATTTCTAGCCAATTTTTATAGTTACCTCCGAAAACATGGTCTTGCGAACTAGAAATTATAGGTAAGGGTTCAAGGTAACCCAAGAGGAAAGTGTTAGGTCACCTCTCGGGTTCCACCAAATGTAGTTATCAGCCGGACTAAATGTTGAAATTCAAAATATAATCTAACTAAGCAATTTGCACTATAATATAAAATTTATATAATAATTAAGATTAAATAAAAGGTTCAAATTCACTAATTCGTTTCTTCCTTGGCGAACTTTAACTAAATGCACCTTACAAAATAAATTAAATTAGTTAGTACATCAAACACACTCGTTTTTTGAAAACATTGTGAAAGAGTTCATGTTATAACGGTAAAATACGGATAGTATAAAAAATTGAGAGGAGAGGGGACTAAGAACTTTTAATTGACAAAAGAAGTTGCGGAAGATAGAAGAGGAAGTGCGTGAAGGTATGGGGATGGGAAGGTCTAGTTCTTTCATACTTTACGACCAATGGTTAGGCCCTAAGTGACACATACAGAGCAAGAACTTCGGTACTAACTAAAACAAAAGCTAGAAACCATGTATTAAGTTGTTTACCATTATTGAAATACCCCATAATTTTATGAATTTCAGTACAAAATGAAAGAACATAAAATCAAATGACAAAAACATGTCTTACTTGATATTACAATTACACGTTAGCAAATGATATCGCCAGACAGCTCGCTTTAACCAAATGACAATGTATTGCTAAATATCATCTGGGAGAAACTAGTTACAACATTGAGTCTGTTATAATACAAGCCTTAGCGCATTACCCTATGAAGGGATTTGTTCTGCCTAATAGTACATGTGTCATTGCTCTGAAAACACCACCAGATGCAACATTAAGACGAGGACAACGTAGAATGCATGTTGTTATCTTTAAATCTAAAGACTATTATGGGGTCATCACACACGATCCCAGACTTACCATAGCAGGAAAATTATTGAAAGCAAAACCTAAAATTGAGGTAATCCATAGCTCCTTCGCTGGAAGTGTTCCAGGACTTTCATTATAGTACTCAAGTCTTCACCATATCTCTTCATTTGATTGACAATAGCCAAAACTCTTGAAATATAATCCGAAACGGATTCGGATTCCTTCGTATGTAATGATTCTAACTCTCTTCTTAAGGTTCGGAGACGAAACCTTTTCACTTTATCCAAACCTTTAAAGGAAATTTGAAAAATCTCTCATGCTTGCTTGGATGTGGTTGCATTTGAAACCTTCTCAAACATCTTGTAATCTAAACTTTGATGGATGAGAGTGAGCGTCTTTTGATCTTTCTTTCTAAAGGCATCATCATCCTCTGCTTCATCACCTCCGACATCAACCGGTCCCAAACATCATAGGCACCAAGTAAGGCTTTCTTCTGGATACACCAAATTCCATAGTTCTCATCTGTGAGCATAGGTACTTGGAATGGAGTTCCATCACTATTTATCATCTGCTCGAAGTTTGGTTGTCTCAAACACACCGGCTCTGATATCAAATATTAGAAAATTTGGGAGAGTAAGACAACTCAAAACAACACTCAAAACTCACAAAGAAGAAAATAGAGGAAATGAAGATTTCTATTCAACTTGACTTGAACAAAATGACTAACATACATAGGTATTTATAGGTGAACTACTCCATGTACCTGACTAGTGTGTACATGAATCACTATTAATTAAATTCATACTACACATCTTCCAAGTACTTATTCATGTATCTATTAAATACATAATATTAATTTTCTTCTTATCTAGTTCATTAACTAAATTTTTTCAACAATTACTAGTTGATATAAGGCTGCTAAAAGGCTCCCTTTTGCAGAAACCAACTTTACTAGAAAGCAAGTAATAATAATTAATCAAATATTGGCTAATATACTAGTACGTATAATAAAGAAGTTTTAACAAAATTAAGGAAACCAACCTGCGGAAAGCCATAACACTCGACACACATAGTGACACAACTAAAAACTCGCGAAAAATCGGGGAAAAAATCGACGAAAATTGTGGAATAATTAAGGATTCCCAACACTCATACCTCGTAGGAGAAAATTAAAAGGAAAAGACAAAAATCCGCGAGAAAGCTCTGTGATAGATCCCTTCCTTGCGGCACAGCAGAGAGAAGAGAACTAGGGTTATTTCAGTACCGCTCTTTTACGTAAAAATGCATGCCCTTTATATTTTCTCTTATCCACCGAGATTTTTGTTTTTTTTTTTTTTTCCTTTTTTTTACTTATTACTTAAAAACTAATGTTCTTTGGCAAAGTAGCGTTTGTCGACATCTGTTTTTTCCCGAACGAGTTAGATTTCGAAACAGGGACTTATTGGAACTCACAGGTAAGACTTGGAGTCGCCACCTAAGATATTTTTTAACTTGGCGTATTAGGGCACCTACTTTATTTCTAGCCAATTTTTATAGTTCACTCCGAAAATATGGTCTTGCGAACTAGAAATTCTAGGTAAGCGTTCAAGTTAACCCAAGAAGAAGGTGTGAGGTCACCTCTCGGGTTCCACCAAATTTGGTTACTGACCGAACTAAATGTTGGAATTCAAAATATAATCTAACTAAGCAATTTCCGCTATATATATAAGTTATATAATAATTATGATTAAATAAAAGGTTCAAATTCACTAATTCGCTTCTTCCTTGACGAATGTCACCACCCAAAAACCTGGATAGTTGTGAGGGCAACCGAATTAACCCTGTCGGGCGAACCCACTCTCTAAATTAACAATTAATTTAAATAATATTAAAGAATTAATATAAAAAAATTCAAGCTGCAACTTTTATTTCTGAAATACGCGAACTATCCCACAACTCAAATGAAAGGTCTAGTCCTCTACTATAAGCTATGAACATCTATAAGATTAATACTGAATAAAATATCCCGAATGTCTGAAAAAATAAATGATAGGAATATAATAGTAGAAATGTGCGCCACTACGGAATGAGGATGGTTGGCTCACCGCTGATCAATAGGAAAATCTTTAATTCTAACCACGGGGCTCGCTGGTGCTCGAAACCGTATCTGCCCGAACAAATAATTAGAAAATAAGAAAAAAAAAAGAACGTA
The DNA here is from genome assembly GCA_029990575.1 of Petunia axillaris subsp. axillaris. Lineage (NCBI taxonomy): Eukaryota > Viridiplantae > Streptophyta > Magnoliopsida > Solanales > Solanaceae > Petunia > Petunia axillaris. The sequence goes on along the minus strand of JARKNS010000003.1, from coordinate 131,536,729 downwards.
AGTCAAAAAAACTTTGTAGATGCATAGACTAGTTCCTATGAAAGACATGAAACTTGTCTAAACAATAAATTAACAGAATAGAGGAGGGAGAAAAAGAAAAATGTTATAAATTGCTATTCAAATAGTTCATCCAATCACATCATTCAACATCAATAAATCTCATTCAAGAACAAACAATTAAACTCAATTTATAAACCAGCCGAATATGTGGGCTAACTCCAAAAGGAGTTGATAGTGGACCAACTCCGAGGCTATCAAATGTACCAACTCTAAAATAGATAGTGGACCAACTCCAAAAAATTATCAATTGGACCAACTCCGACATAGCAAATTAATCATAAATTTTCAGGTCAAACTTGCATATAACTTGCAATACTTTAAGCAACAACCAAGAGCAAGCACAATCCAGGAAAACAATATATATTCCAAGTAAAGATTTAAACACAACGAAAAGGTGTAAACGGTTACACCTAGGACAGTACACATACAAGAAACGTATGTACAATATCCTATGTGGACAAATTCCACCAAGAAAAGGGATAGAACCACCTACCTCTGTCCAAAGAAGCCAAACACTACTCGACAATCGCCTTACCACGTACAATATCGTCCAAACGATTTTGATCTATTGAAAATAATACTCAATAGGTTAGACAAACCCACAATCCATAATTTTTGTCAATACCTAATTTAAGATTTTCTTCCCTGAAATACCATACTTTAAACAGTGAAATTATGTCAACTACTAATCTCAAATACGTAATGATCATAACCTGTATAAGAAACTAAAGAGGCTTCGACACAGTAAGAAAATTATACAAAATAAACGAACAATGGCTCAATGTTTAGTCCGAAATGTCTAAATTGACGTTCTCGTATTGTTTCTGCCACCCAACTAATTTCACCATAACTTTCCTCAAATAATCAATATTATTATCTCATCATTGCACCCTCTCTTTAATTCCCTCAGTCACTAAAATTATGAAACCAACATCAATATCATTATAGTTGAACAACAACTTCAAGTCTCTTAGGAGTATTTAGTAACGCCTAGCAGTAGTATATTTAACACCTAGAATTCATCCTACTCACAAACCATAATTATCAAATCATTATATATCCAATTATTGATATCATCCTGCTAAGCCATCATTGTATTATATAGTTGTCATCATTATGGTAAAATTATCCACTACTATCAACTTAAAAACAAAAAAAGTAGTAAGAGAGGGAACTAATACCTGATGGCCTTTAGAGTAAATTTTCAAGAATTGGAAAGGGATGCTATAGCCGAAATTCTTTCCCTTCAAAGTCAGTTTCTTTGCAAAACCTAAATTTTATGTTATAATCTTATCGTGACTAGGGGTGGGCATTCGGAATTTCGGTTCGGGTTCGGTTTTTATAAATTCGGAATTTCGGTTTTTGGTACCTAAATGTCGATACCAAATACCAAACCAAAATTTATTCGGTTCGGTTCGGAATTATGTAATTCGGTTCGGTTTTTTCGGTACGGTTTCGGTTTTATAATTCGGTTTTTATTTCAATTTTATGTCGTTCTATTAATAGCATTTTTGCAAAACCAAATTTTGTAGTAAGTGGCGAAGTGTCACTGTACCAACTCCTAATATTGTTCAAACTAAATAAGCTTTCAACGTGCTTTTAAGGACCACAACTCACAACATGATAGCAAGAAAAAGAAACAATGTTCAATAATATTATTAACTCTGTCAATGATAGAAATTTATAAGTGTATCAATTTCTGGCACCTATTTATAACATTTTATTGAAGAGTATGGCAGGCCAAGGTCGTAACATTTTAATACAATCCTGCCTTCAAACAAAGTGATTTCTACAATTAGAATTAATTATATCACAAAGTATTTATTCATCTGGTTATAATACAGATAGAGAACTTACAAAAAGAACGACAAGAAGTTGCAACTTAACCTCTTCAATGCAGAATAAGTAAGAAAAAGTGTGAATAAAGTATATTTGCTATTTGGGCTAAGAAAGAATTGGACTTGGGTTTGGTTTTAGTAATTCGAATTGTATTATGTATATATTTTAAATATATACACTATAAAAAATTCGAAATTTCGGTATTTCGGAATTTGAGACCTCAAAACCGAATTCCGAACCGAAATTCCGAAATACCGAAATTTTACACCGAATAGTGTTCCGAAATTCCGAAACCGAAAAACCAAATTAATTTGGTTCGGTTCGGTTTTTCGGTTTTCGGAATTTATGCCCACCCCTAATCGTGACTGGATATATAGTTAAAGACGCTCCCCACTTCTCCACCTTTAAATTTTATTTATTTTCACTTGAACACCAATAAAAAGGGTAATGTCTAATTGGTCATAAGTTCTCTTAATTATCTCTTCAACCCTTTCTCCCGCTCATAGATTACATAAATAATTTTCTTATAATAAATGTTAAAGTAACTATAATAGAACTACGGAAATAACTATACAAATGATATTTTAAAATATCGGGTCATTACATTCTCCCCACTTAAACTCTCGTTCGTCCTCGAACGATACTTGAAGTTCGTCTTGATGACTATAACCGAATGACTCTCAAGAACACACTTAAAGAATCGAGGCTCCTCACGATTGTACAAGGGGCAATAGATACAAGACGTAAGCAAATCACAACCAGTTAAGTATCATGACACATACCTGGAGTCTCAAACAAGTGCAGATATTTCTCTTGAATATTCGCCTCAATCTCCCAAGTAGCCTCATCATGTGGACGGTTTCACCACTGCACCTTTACCAAGGAAATTTCTTTTGATCTCAACTTGCGAGTATTCATTTCAACTATAGCAACCGGAACCTCCTCGTAAGCTAGGTTCTCATCCAAATGAACTGTATTCGCCTCAATAACGTGAGTAGGATCACGAACACACTTCCGAAGTATAGAAACATGAAAAAATGGATGAACATGCGTTGAATCAGGTAAAGCAAGCTTATAAGCAACATTATGAATACGCTGAACAATCCCAAACGGGCCAATAAAACAAGGGCTCAGCTTTCCTTTCTTCCCAAATCTCATTACACCTCGCATCACTGACACCTTTAAGTAAATCAAATCACCCTCCATAAACCCCAAGTCCCAGGTCCTCCGGTTTGCATATGATATGTGCTTACTCTGACAGTCTGTAAGCGATCTTGGATAATTCGAACCCTATCCAAAGTCTGTTGCACATAATCTGGACCCAAAGCAATCACCTCACCAGACTCGAACCATCCCACTGGAGAGCGACACATACGCCCATACAAAGCCTCGAACGATTCCATCTGAATGAAAGACTGGTAGCTATTATTATAAGCAAATTCTGCTAGGGGTAAATAGTCGACCAAAGTCCAGCACACAAGCTCTCAACATGTCCTCTAATATCTGAATAGTCTGCTTAGACTGGTCATATGTTTGTGGATGAAATGCAGTACTAAGCTGAATCTTTAGTGCCCAACTCTCGCTGAAATGATTGCCAAAACTGCACCGTGAACTAAGAGCCTCTATCAAAAAAATAGAAAGTGGCGTATCATGCAACCGGATAATCTGCTCAATAAAAATCTGAGCCAATTTCTTCACCGAATGGGTAGTCTTTACTGCAATAAAGTGAGCAGACTTGGTAAGTCTATCAACTACCACCCAAACCGAGTCATGCTGTCTCAAATTCCTAGGCAAACCAACAACAAAGTCCATAGTAATCATCTCCCACTTCTACTCGGGAATAGGTAATGCCTGGGATAAACCTGCAGCTCTTCTATGCTCATATTTGACCTACTGACAGTTTGAACATCGAGACACATGCTCAACATCATCCTTCTTCATTCTTCTCCACCAGTATAACTCACGAAGGTCATGATGCATCTTTGTGGTACCGGGATGAATGGAATACCACGAACTGTGTGCCTCCTCCAATACTAACTGCCTTAGTTCATCAATATTAGGAACACACAAATGACCATTGAGATGAAGGACCATCACCAACTGTAAACTCTGACACTGCCCCACTTAGGGTATGATCTCACAACTCTAGCAAATAAGAATCCTCATAATGTCTCTCCTTGATCTGATTGGCGAGAGAAGACTGAGTCATCATACAAGAAAACACTCTGCCAGGGGCTGGGCTGAATACTCTAACCCTCTGTTTAGTCAAGGATTGCAACTCAATCGCCAACGGCCTCATATCAGTATCTAAATAGGCAAGGCTACCCATAGACTTCCGACTCAACGCATCAGTTACCGTATTGGCCTTTCCCACATGATAATGAATCGTAAGATCATAATCCTTGATCAACTCGATCCATCAACGTTGTCTACGAATTAAGTCATTTTGATTAAATATGTGTTGTAAGCTCTTCTGATCAATGAAAATCTCACAAGTCGCACCATAAGTATAGTGTCTCCAGAGTTTAGTGCAAACACATACGCTGCCAACTCTAGGTCATGGGTAGGGTAGGTTTTCTCACTCACGATTAACAACCTCGATGCATATGCAAACACCATGCCATTTTGCATAAGGTCACACCACAAAAACATGGGAGAGGTGTCATGATATACTACAAAACCTTCCAGAACCATTAGGAAGTGTCAACACTGGGGCAGTGGTCAACAAGGATTTGAGCCCCTAAACTCCTCTAACCAACAAAATTGCACAGTCTTCTAAGTCAAAAAGTTCAAGAAGGCTGCACAGATGAAAATCCCCATAAAAATACCAGTAATAACTCACCAAGCCAAGATAACTACTTATCTTTGTTAGAGAAGTAGGTGGTGGCCAATCCTGAACTGCCTCGATTTTCTTCAGAGCAACTTTAATTCCTTAACTATTCACGTGATCCAAGAATGCCACAAAATCTAATCAGAATTCACACTTAGAGAACTTGCATACAACTGTGGGAACGAGGTGTCTAAAGAATCGCTCTTAGGTGCTGCCTATGCTCCTCTCGGCTATGAAAATAAATCAACATATCGTCAACAGAGATAATCACAATCCAAGTATGGCCTAAACACTCAGTTCAACTAATGATACCCAAATTTCATGTCAATCTTAGACAAGAACTTAGCTCTCTACAACTGATCAAATAAGTCATCAATATGAGGCAACAAAACTTATTTTTTATCATAACCTCGTTCAGCTGCCTATAATCAACATACATTCGCATCAATCCATCCATCTTCTTGATTAACATATTTAATAATGGAACTCCCTAAGGTGAAACACAGGGTCCGTTAAATTCCTTACTATGTAAATCGACATTTGCTCCTTTAAATTTCTAAGCTCAGCATGAGCCACACAATAAGGAGGAATAGAGATAGGATGTGTAACAAGAATAACATCTTTGCCAAAATCTATATATGCATCAGGAGGAACATCGGGCAATCTTTTTAAACACCTAAATGAGTTCACAAACAACAGGAAAAGTATCAATAACTAGGGGACTCCGTACATGTGTCTCGATTCAAGGAAAGATCAATCTTAAGCATCCAAAAGTTCGATCTATATTTCAAAAACCATCAAAATTGGATCCCTTCCTTAAGAAGCTAATATATATTAGCCAAAACCAAAGAAACTATGAATCCCGACAGAAGTTGATCATGGCCAGCTTTGAAATAACTCAATTACCATGTAACGAGCTTACATTTACGAGGTATAACGAGATGTTATTACTAGCTACAAGCATCAAAGAACCCAAGAAAAGATTGAAAACTTGATACTCCAGACCCACGAAAATAACTCAAGCATTTGCACGCTTAGAAGATATACTAGAAACTCGTATTACCCCTCGGAATCCTTAAAAAAACCATACTCAAGATATCCAACTATCAGATCTCCAACTAAATGAAACGACATCGGTCAGTCGTTTCAGGAGACAGGACTCCGATTTATGTGCCAGTAATTTTAAAAATCTTCGTAAGGTCCATTGGGACTTATCTGTAAAATTTGAGCTGAATCAGACCTCGTTTGGTAGGCATCGGAAGAAGGTTTCAGTTTTTAATGTCGATAAATATTAAAAAAAAGATTTTCGAGCTCAGTTTTGGCGAATGAGCTCCGATTCGAAATCCAAAAGCGTCGTTAGGTTCGTATGATTATTTATAACTTTTGTAAACTTTCGAAAGTGAATTTTGAGGTTGTTCGACTAGTTTCTGCTAAAATGCCGAAAGTTAAATAATTTGACCTTTTTCCATTTAGTTTGCATATTGAGTTTCGGGAGTCCGATTTGAGATCCGCCTTAGCAAGTGTGTTGCATAAATTTTGTATAACTTGTATGCAAAAGTTGGAATTATTTCGAGTATAATAGGGTACCGTTTTAATTTTTGATTAAGAAAAGAAAATATAAAAGTAAAAGAAAATAAAAGAAAAAGAAAAAGAAATAAAAAAACAAAAGAAAGAAGGGCGGTGGGTGGCTAAGGTATATAAATCCCTTAGCTTATCGTGAAGGAACAAAAACAAAACGAGAAACAAGGAACAGAAATGAAGCAGGAACAAAAAAATGCCAGAAAATGAGAAAAGAGCCGAGAAAGATAGAATTTTCACCCCGAAACATTCAGGTAATGATCTTAATGCATTATTTGAGTTTATTACGTGTGTTTGAATATACTTTTGCGGTAGAAATTGGGATATCATACATCATTTTAATAAGTTCAATTAATAGTTTAAAGGGTCAATTGGACCCCGATAATGGAATTAATTATATATTCGTACTTAGTGAGTTATGGGCAACATATAAATGTAATTTATTTGGGTTTGGTTATGTGACCTTACACCCTGTACATAGGCCTGGCCTGCGTATTGCGTATGCGAATATGGTATCAGGTTCCTAACCGGATTGCCCTAAAATGTGAGGAATGAAGCCTTTAGCGTAATTTGATATATTTTCTGCTTATTGAATAAGCAGGATCGTTTGGCAGTGAATCCAAAAGATAAAACGGTTGTTGAGTAGTACTTTGAAATAAGGTAAGTGTTTGTCTCCATCTCTTTTGAGGCCCTTAGCCTCGTGGATAATCTACCACGTATTCCTTACGTGTGTAGCTGCCGTTAGGAGTACTCATTACGCCTTAGCTTTGGATTTACATTATATCTTATATGTTATGTCATGTTGTTGGTATTGCATTGAGGATCTGAGCATTGTACTCGGGCTGTGAGTTGGCTTATACTTCCCGGCTGTGGATGAGAGTCCTCCGCCGGTGATGGGTTATTATTACATCATATCACATTCATATGCATTATGTTGCATTCATATGCATTCCACTGCATACATATTGGGTGCAGGAGTATTCCGCTCCAGTTGGTTATCAGATTGGATTCCCGTCGAATGCAGAAGTATTCCGCTTCGGGATGGGATTACGGGCACATGTGACCCTTTGCATCGTATTTCATTTCATACCATTGTGTAGACTTGTGGTACATAACTACTGTTCTGCTTATACGTGCATTGCTTATTTGTTGATATGTTTCTGGCTCGTATTCCTGGTTGAGTTTATGGTTTCATACGTGTTTGAGGTTATTATCTGGCTCCGCCTTTTTATAATTTAAATAAAATGAATTTGGTTTATCTGTTTCTTTTCTCCCTGGCTAGCTATCCTATTCTTTGAGGTGGCTAGTCTGCCCCACTTATTGAGTCCTTTTGACTCACCCTTGTTTGTTGTTTGTTTCTTGTCTATCTATTTCATTTCGGCAGGTTCGCTCCAGGATTGAGTTCGCCATGTTGTTCGGAAGCGAAGACGACTTCAGCTGTCAGGGTGAGCCAGCTTTTATTCCAGATGGCCACCAGTTTATTGTTTATTATTTCAGTTGCATTTTGCTCCCTTCCGGAGATATCTGTCTTCTTTCGTACTCTTAGATGTCTAGTCTGGATAGTCCTGAACCTAGTATGTTGGGTAGTCAGCAGTAATTCTTTTGTACAGCTTAGAGGTATCAGTATGTCTGTGGTTTTTCAAGTCTTATTCTTATGAGTTGGATTTATATTCATTTTCCTAATTCAGTTGTTAAGGGTTTGCCCGACAGGTCTAGGAGAGGATGTCGGGTGCCCGCACGGCCTAGCCGAAAATTCGGGTCGTGTCAGTTGGTATCAGAGCCCGGTTTAGAGTCTTTCCAGACTAAGACAGTGTCTAGTAGAGTCTCGCTGATAGGTACATAGACGGTCGTACTTATCTACGAGAGGCTATGATGGTATTTAGGAAGTTTCACTTCCTTCATTTCTGATCGTGCGTCGTCTAGGATTCAAAAGTATTTTCATTAATTTGTTAATTCCTTCGTAGTAATTTTGAACCCTCGTGTGAGCAAACGGTATGAGTTCAAGACGAAGCAGTCTAGCCTGGGGCTAGCACTGACGAAGCCCCGAGAGTTTTGATCGTGGTGACGATCTAGTTACGGAGGTCCCATCTTTATGAGCTCGCGATGGGCAAGGGAGCGGGGCCTTGTGGTTCCCTTGGCTCTCTACGATGCTTTCACGAGAATCTTGGTGACGTAGATACCGCAAAAACCTATTACTCGCTAGGCAGCTTATCAGGTTGCCGCAGATGCAGATGTTCGATCTCAGGGAGCTCCTATTCTAGTTCTTAATATTGCCACAGTAAATTATGTTCCGGAGACAGCATGTGTTGTGCCTCTAGTTATTCTGGCTGGTTAGCTAGCCCGAGTAATGGCTTTGTCCGAGTATCTGAAAAGGCTGCATTATTTTACCCAATTGAACCTTCCGATATTCTTAAGCCATGCATCAAATAATCCCTGCGTAGATTTTTAAAATAAAATGATGTCAGTATATCCTTTCAGGCTGTTGGTTATCTCGAGAAGTATGCTGTGTATTATTCTGTTTTCCAGTTTCAGGGGTCCAACCTTGAATTAGTGGGCCGCCCTCTTATTAACTAACTTGGTTCAATTTTTCTTCTAGATTCGTGGGAAAGTTCCTTTCGAGTAGCGAGCGAGATGAAGAGTGTCACTAGTTTTAGTGGATTAGACAGGGTAGCCTGTAGGTTAGCATGTTGGTTTCAGAATATGAGATTGAATTCTATAGAATGGCTGGATATGCATTAGAACTAGTCCATGAGCCTTTCGAGATATTCCAAGATTTATTGATGACCTTTCTCCTTCCTTGAGATCCCAGTTGGCTCGAAATATTGAGGTTGGGGCTTCATTTGATGTCGTTGTTGATATTGCTCAAAGATATTAGGCATACCATAAGTTAGAGGGGCAAGAGTTAGAGCGGGAAAGCAACGAGATCCTACGGCCCTAGTGGGTAACCATGGTACCTCATTTGGAGGAGAGAGTTCTGATTATTTCGAGAGGTCACCTTCCAGGTTATCTCAACCTGTGTCACGTGATTCTTAGAGTGCGCCAGTAGATCGTCAAGATCAGATTCAGTCTTTTTTTATAGCTATCAACAATCTTTCCAGCTTCCATTTTTCAGCAAAAATGTGGTATCATTGTCGTGAGTCTAGCTATCCTTTGAGGAGTTTTCCCTTACTCTGACAAGTAGACAGTCGTCTTTTCTCTCGTCATCAGGCATCTGCACAGTCATAGGGGATTTCATTTAGATCTCAATCAGCAAAAGAAATGCCACAATCCAATAGAGTTTGAGAGTGTGGTGGCAGTGGTTCTTCAGAAAGTGATTGTCAGGGTAGTGGCTCAGCTCAGCTGCAGAGGCAGCTCTATGAACAACTTGTCTGGCGGGATGTTGAGGTATCCGATATAGTAGACCATAATATTTCTTCTTCTCTTAAATGTGAGTAAGATTTGATTCTTTTGATCAATCTGGAAATGATGAGTCTTATTATGTTTCGATGGTTTCCTTGGATGTCATTTCTATTAAGAATCGGTTGCGGTAGAGGAGTGAGCTTCTTGTATGATTTCTTCCTGGCATTTCTGAGATCCTCCTAGTTGATCTAGTTTAAATGTGAGAAATTTGTGAGTGAGTATCGTTATTGTTTGCTTGGCATTTTGTTGTGCCTCATTCTGTTATAATGTCAAGTCAGTCTACCTATTTTTGAACTTAGTGTCGGTAGGATGATGGAATACTTATTCGTCACCATCAAAAAGCATCATTGTTTCTTCCGGTGTAAAGTGGTTAGTAAGTAATACTCGATCTATGTGTCTCCTCTTGGTTCGAGACGCTAGTAGAGTCATGTTATTCTACAAGTTTGTCTCTGTATAAAAGAGTTTTCTGGTAAATTGTCGGAGTTTCCTTTTTATAGGAAGGTTAAATTGACATAGATTTTGTTCCATAAAGCTCATTTAACATCTATTTTCTTCAGTTGTGATTCTTCGATTAGCCTGACTCGTAAGTAGTCTAGCTCTGGTAGCCAAATAAATAAGAAGGTGAGTTTTCTAAAGATCTAATTATTTCTATCCTAAGTTTATTGCCATTTCTTCGTCGTCCGGCACTAGTGAGCTCGAGCAATTAGTTGCCACTTGTAATGTTCCCTGTGTTGAGCCAGAGTGTGTGTCAAGATATCCTGGTAAACACATTGTTGTTTTTCAAAGCTTCTAAGGTAAATGAGAAGAGTCACCCATCCGGCGGTGGTGTTTACGGCAAGGGTATGGAGTTGTCAGCTCGAGAGTTGCAGCTGTTTGGCAACTCGAAAGGGTAGTTGGTAGCTTAGGTCTGCCTACGTTCAGTTTTTAGCTAAATCTTCTTTAGTCCAGCAGACTGTGCGGGAATGGACATTCCTATTCAAATAGTTGCATGAGTTTGTGCTTTAAGTGGAGGAGTATTCCTCCAAATACTGAATGGTAATACTAAATCTCCAAGGCGTTGATACCACTTTTGTCACGACCCAACCTAGTGCCATGACAGAAACCTACAATGAGTGTCGATCATTGCTAAACCCACTAATAATCTATTAATAATAGAGATAAGCTGGCAACCTGATCATATATACCTACCTATCTGTTGAAAGCATGAAGTCTGGAAATATGACACGACTTCAACTTGCTGGCAATTAGAATACTGAGCCACAAATTCTGCTATGTCACACTTCATTCAGTCCCTCCAATTAATCTGCTTAAGATCATGGTACATCTTAGTCGAACCTGGATGAACAGTGTATTTAGAATAATGTGTCTCTATCATAATCTGTCCACGTAAATCTGCAATATCAGGAACACAAAGTCTATCTTTATATATGAGAACACCATCAGTAGTAACCCTATATGGTGACTCCGGTTTTCTTCTAGCTATCTGTCTGTATTCAACTAGAATTGGATCCTCATACTGCCGCTGTTTTACTTCATGAAAATTTAGAGTTAAAGGTCTAGTGCAGCTTATCGTCCATCCATCATTGGCATATCTCCTTCACACCACAACTCTTTGAGATGTTACTTTAGCATTATAAGTGCATATGTAATCAACTTTGTTGCTGGTATTCTGCCTCAGCTCATGGTCCAATTACATGTCTCTTTTATTTTCACTTTTTCAAGTCATAATATTTCCAATTCAAAGACAATACCTTGAAATAGATGTTCAGTCTGAAGATCATTCCTGGTCTGCATCATACTATCCAGTAGTATTTGCATGATCCTTATCCTTATATGATAGACCCTGTTCAGATGAACCTTTGACATACATTAGGATATGAGTACCTACAGTCCCACAAGGAGCTTGCGGAACAACCTTAACATCAACTGAGGTGTCGCATAGTGCGTTCGTAAAAATAATATAGCTTTCATCAAATCTTCTATAATATGTAGTGAGAAGGTACTTCAAAAGCTCCCCATATTACATCAAGCGTGAGCTAATTCTTAGTTCCATCGACCTGTTCTATATCGAAAGGTATATCGAAGAGGTGATTATCGGCTGAATCATGTTAACCCATTCAAAGTTCTGTGTATCTTTGCTTCGAAAATATAGAACTCTCTTCTCGTGATCGAGGAAGGATCAGCTTAGTCAGAATAAGGTATTCAATGGTATTATCATATTGTCCAGATATATTTTATTCCAAAAGTATGATATGTGTGTTATGATTTTGATCCTGTAATAAGAAGATAATGTCCGTGGAGTAGTTTATGAAGGTCATGTAAATTCTCTTGTTATCAGCATTAATCTTGCTTTAAACTTAGGCTTGTTCGAGGACGAACGAGAGTCTAAGTGGAGGAGAATTAAACAATGTCGGTCACTCGTTTCGGGAGACAGGACTCCGATTTGCATGCAAATAATTTTAAAATCTTCGTAAGGTTCATTGGGACTTATCTATAAAATTTGAGCTAAATCAGACCTTGTTTGGTGGGCATCGAAAGAAGGTTTCAGTTTTTAATGTCGATAAATATTAAAAAAGAGATTTTCGAGCTCAGTTTTGGCGAATGAGCTCCGATTCGAAATCCGAAAACGTCGTTAGGTTCGTATGATTATTTGTGATTTTTGAGAACTTTCGAAAGTGAATTTCGAAGTTGTTCGACTAGTTTCCGCTAAAATGCCGAAAGTTAAATAATTTGACCTTTTCACATTTAGTTTGCATATTGAGTTTCGAGAGTTCGATTTGAGATCCGCCTTAGCAAGTGTGTTGCATAAATTTTGTATAACTTGTATACAAAAGTTGAAATTATTTCGAATATAATAGGGTACCGTTTTAATTTTCGATTAAGAAAAGAAAATATAAAAGTAAATTAAAATAAAAGAAAAAGAAAAAGACAAAAAAAGAAAAGAAAGAAGGGCGGTGGGTGGCTAAAGGATATAAAATCCCTTAGCTTATCGTGAAGGAACAGAAACAAAACAAGAAACAAGGAACAAAAACGAAGAAGAAACAAAAAATGCCAGAAAATGAGAAAAGAGCCGGAGAAAGATAGAATTTCACCCCGAAACATTCAGGTAATGATCTTAATGCATTATTTTAGTTTATTACGTGTGTTGGAATATATTTTTACGGTAGAAATTGGGATATTAGGCATCGTTTTAATAAGTTCAATTAATAGTTTCAAGGGTCAATTGGACCCCGATAATGGAATTAATTATATATTCGTACTCAGTGAGTTGTGCGCAACATATAAATGTAATTTATTTAGGGTTTGGTTATGTGACCTTAAACCCTGTACATAGGCCTGGCCTGCATATTGCGTATGCGGATAGGGTATCAGGTTCCTAACCGGATTGCCCTAAAATGTGAGGAATGAAGCCTTTAGCCTAATTTGATATATTTTCTGCTTATTGAATAAGCAGGATCGTTTGGCAGTGAATCCAAAAGATAAAGCGGTTGTTGAGTAGCACTTTGAAATAAGATAAGTGTTTGTATCCATTTCTTTGGAGGCCCTTGGCCTCATGGATAATCTACCACGTGTTTCTTACGTGTGTAGCTGCCGATAGGAGTACTCATTACGCCTTAGCTTTGGATTTACATTATATCTTATATGTTATGTCATGTTGTTGGTATTGCATTGAGGATCTGAGCATTGTACTCTGGCTGTGAGTTGGCGTATACTTCCTGGCTGTGAATGAGAGTCCTGCGCCGGTGATGATGGGTTATTATTACATCATATCGCATTCATATGCATTATGTTGCATTCATATGCATTCCATTTCATACATATTGGGTGCAAGAGTATTCTGCCTCAGGAGCAGGAGTATTCCGCTCCAGTTGGTTATCCAGTTGGATTACTCTTGAATGCAGGAGTATTCCGCTTCGGGGGTGCAAGAGTATTCCGCCTCAGGAGCAGGAGTATTCCGCTCCAGTTGGTTATCCAGTTGGATTACTCTTGAATGTAGGAGTATTCCGCTTCGGGATGGGATTACGGGCACATGTGACCCTTTGCATTGTATTTCATTTCATCTCATTTCATTTCATACCATTGTGCAGACTTGTAGTACATAACTACTGTTCTGCTTATACGTTCATTGCTTATTTGTTGATATGTTTCTGGCTCGTATTCCTGGTTGAGTTTGTGGTTTCATACGTGTTTTAGATTATTATCTGGCTCTACCTTTTTATAATTTAAATAAAAGGAATTTGGTTTATTTGTTTCTTTTCTCCCTGGCTAGCTATCATATTCTTTGAGGTGGCTAGTCTGCCCCACTTATTGAGTCATTTTGACTCACCCTTGTTTGTTGTTTGTTTCTTGTCTATCTATTTCATTTCGGAAGGTTTGCTCCAGGATTGAGTTCGCCACGTTGTTCAGGAGCGAAGACGACTTCAGCTGTCAGGGTGAGCCAACTTTTATTTCGGATGGCCACCAGTTTATTGTTTATTATTTCAGTTGCATTTTGCTCCCTTTAGGAGATATCTGTCTTCTTTTATACTCTTAGATGTCTAGTCTAGATAGTCCTAAACCTAGTATGTTGGGTAATCAGCTGTAATTTCTTTTGTACAGCTTAGAGGTATCAGTATGTCTGTGGTTTTCTAAGTCTTATTCTTATTTATGAGTTGGATTTGTATTCATTTTCCTAATTCAGTTGTTAAGGGTTCGCCCGACGGGTCTAGAGGAGGACGTTAGGTGCCTGAACGGCCTAGCCAAAAATTCAGGTCGTGTCACTAATGTTCTCCAGATCACAAGTATAGCTTAAAGAAAAACACAATCAAGCTGTAACAAATGAAACAAGACATCCCAATATAGAAACGATACCAAAAAAATTGCTATACCAACCACTAGAATACTCACTAGATCCTTGGGAAAGCACCACTAGCACCGATTCAGTAAAAAAAATACCCAATAATATAATCTAAAACCAAGACAAGATATGCCAAACCCTTGCACCCATTTTCATGCCAATTCTTATAATATTTGATAGAATACTGAGATTAAGTACCCGTATCACTAAAAACAGAAGGCCGACCATATCGAGAAGAACCAAACCAACAAAAGCATTCAAGACCTGAGATAAGAGTACACACATCGATCAAAACATATTCCACATCCTTGAACCTCTACTAAGCGTTCAAAGAGTGCTAAAGTGCACACAATTCACACCACCACCTATATATGAAGAGACATCGAAAGCAATGGAACTCTGTTCAAAGATAACTATCACGTCTCAACAAGTCTGGTTTCAACTTTGTTACCCACCACTTGAAGCTAAAAGCCAAAATCCATCAATAACTTATGCAAGGAAACTACACTCTGACCTTGTACAACCTTAGTGTTGTACCATCAACGTCTCGTCAAGCTCTCCAAACTCAAGTTGTCCCTAGCACAACACATACCAAGACAAACACACTTTAACAAATGGATGAGAAAAAAATATGTCCCTCAATACTCGTAGCACATCGCTTATATCTGCAACTTCCCATGAACTCATCTTAAACAAGCCAATACGAAGATCAAAGAATTCTATAGGTGTAACTTTCTATTTTTAAAACTCCTCCGAGAAACACTACACCAAACTCTTTATATGGCTTACTGGCTTCCCTTTCACATTTCTAAAGTCCAAGAAGCTAGCTTATACAATTTATAATCTTGCAAGATTCCAACTTTATACGGTTAGTAATTTCTATTGCATATTCATTAGGAAGAGTAATGCTCTAAGTCGTGAAATCCTAATAATGCACAACAATCTTGACAAAAATTATCAAACCTTGATATAGCTGAAACTATTCATTTATGCCTTATTGATTTAATGAAGTCAAAGCAACCTGAAATCAGAATGTCATTTTGAATCTACAAACCTTGTATTCGGCATATAGCATTTCTTTTATTTATTAAGATACACCCAAATTCATCAATGTATTTCTGGAACAATGAATCTTCGCCATCGTGATAAGAAACATCGAAACAATTTAATCTTCCACTTTCAAAACTCAACGCACGAGATATAAGGAATGAAAGAAGGGAAACTTTCACTAAATACCACAATAGGCCCTCGTAGATAAGTACAGATGTCTCCATAGCGATCAATGAGGATCTATTAGGCACTGTTCATGACTTATCAAGGCACTAGACCTTGGCTCTTATACCAATTGTCACGACCCAAAATCCTAGATAGTTGTGAGGGCACCCGAACTAACCCTGTCAGCCGAACTCACTCGCTAAATTAACAATTAATTTCAATAGTATTAAAGAAATAATTTACTAAAATCCAAGCTGCAACTTTTATTACTGAAATACACAGAATATCCCACAACGCAAATGAAAGGTCTAGTCCTCTACCATAAGCCATGAATATCTATAAGATAAATACTGAATAAAATATCACAAATGTCTAAAATAATAAATGACAGGAACGAAATAAAGGAAATGTGTGCCACCACGAATTGAGGATGGTTGGCTCAATGCTGATCAATAGGAAAATCTTCAACTCAAGCCACGGGGCTCGCTAGTGCTCAGAACCGTATCTGCCCGAACAAATAATAAGAAAACAACGTAAGTCAGAAGGACTTAGTAGGTGGATAGAGAAGTTCCTATGAAAGACATGAAAGTAGTCTAAGCAATAAATTAACAAAATAGAGGAGGGAGAAAAAGAAACATGTTATAATTTTCTATTCAAATAGTTCATCCAATCACATCATTCAACATCAACAAATCTCATTCAAGAACAAACAATTAAACTCAATTCATAAACCAGCAGAATATGTGGGCTAACTCCAAAAAGAGTTGATAGTGGACCAACTCCGAGGCTATCCAGTGTACCAACTCTAAAATAGATAGTGGACCAACTTCGAGACTATCAAATGGACCAACTCCGAAAAATTATCATTTGGACCAGCTCCGACATAGCAAATTAATCATAAATTTTCAGGTCAAACTTGCATATAACTTGCAATACTTTAAGCAACAACCAGGAGCAAACACAATCCAGGAAAACAACATATATTCCTAGTAAAGATTTAAATACAACGAAAAGGTGTAAACGGTTATACCTAGGGCAGTGCACATACAAGGAACATATGACCAATATCCCGTGTGGACAAACTCCACTAAGAAAAGGGATAGAACCACCTACCTCTGTCCAAAGAAGCCAAACACAACTCGACAATCCCCTTACCATGTGCAATATCGTCCGAACGATTTTGATCTATTGAAATAATCAATAGGATCTCAAATACGTAATGATCATAACCTGTATAAGAAACTAAAGAGGCTTCGACACAGTAAGAAAATTATACAAAATAAACGAACAATGGCTCAATGTTTAGTCTGAAATGTCTAAATTGACGTTCTCGTATTGTTACTGCCACCCAACTAATTTCACCATAATTTTCCTCAAATAATCAATATTATTATCTCATCATTGCATCCTCCCTTTAATTCCCTCAGTCATTGAAATCATGAAACCAACATCATTACATCATTATAGTTGAATAATAACTTCAATTCTCTTAGGAGTATTTAGTAACGCCTAGCAGTAGTATAGTTAACACCAAGAATTCATCCTACTCACAAACCATAATTATCAAATCATTATATATCATCCCAATTATTGATATCATCCTGCTAAGCCATCATTTTATTATATAGTTATCATCATTAATGTAAAATTATCCACTACTATATCAACTTAAAGACAAAAGAAGTAGTAAGAGAGGGAATTAAAACCTGATGACCTTTAGAGTAAATTTTCAAGAATTGGAAAGGGATGCTATAGCTCAAAGTCAGTTTCTTTACAAAACCTAAATTTTATGTTATAATCTTATCGTGACTGGATATATAGTTAAAGACACTCCCCACTTCTCCACCATTAAATTTTATTAATTTTTTCACTTATACCAATAAAAAGGGAAATGTCTAATTGGTCTCATAAGTTCTCTTAATTATCTCTTCATCCCTTTCTCCCACTCATAGTTTACATAAATAATTTTCATATAATAAATGTTAAAGTAACTGTAATAGAACTACGGAAATAACTATACAAATCATAATATTTTTAAAATATCGGGTCATTACATCGAACTTCAACCAAATGCACCTCGCAAAATAAAATAAATTAGTTAGTATATCAAACTCATTTTTTGAAAACATTGTGAAAGAGTTCATGATATAATGGTAAAATACGGACAGTATAAGAAATAGAAAGGAGATGGGACTAATAACTATGAATTGACTAAAGAAGTTGCGGAAGCTAGAAGAGGATGTGAAGGAGGCTTGATGCGTGGAGGCATGGGGATGGGAAGGTCTAGTTCATTCATAGTATACGACCAATGGTTAGGCCCTAAGTGACACATACAGAGCAAGAACTTCAGTACTAACTGAAACCAAAGCTAGAAATCATGTATTAAGTTGTTTACCATTATTGGAATACCTAAATTTTAAGAACTTCTGTACTAACTGAAACAACATAAAATCAAATGACAAAAGCATGTCCTTACTTGATACTAAAATTACCTGTTAGCTAATGATATCACCAGACAACTAGCTTTAACCAAATGAAAATGTATAGCTAAATATCATATGGGGGAAACTAGTTACTACTGTGAGTCTGTGATAGTACAAGCATGAGCGCATTACCCTATGAAGGGATTTGTTCTGCCTAATAGTACATGTGTCATTGCTCTGAAAACACCAGCGCATGCAACATTAAGGCCAGGACAATGTAGAATGCATGTTGTTATCTTTAAATCTAAAGACTATTATGGGGTCATTACCCAAGATCGCAGACTCACCATAGCAGTAAAATTCATGGGAACAAAACAAAAAATTGAGGTAATCCATAGCTCCTACGCTGGAAGTGTTCCAGGGCTTTCATTATAGAACTCAAGTCTTCACCATATCTCTTCATTTGATTGACAATAGCCAAAAATCTTGAAATATAATCTGAAATGGATCCAGATTCCATCATATGCAATGATTCAAACTCTCATCTTAAGGTTAGGAGACGAACTCTTTTCACTTTATCCAAGCCTTTAAAGGAAGTTTGAAGAATCTTCCATGCTTGCTTGGAGGTGGTTGCATTTGCAACCTTCTCAAACATCTTGTAATCCAAACTGATGGATGAGAGTGAGTGTCTTTTGATCTTTCTTTCTAAAGGCAGCATCATCCTCTGCTTCATCACCTCTGACTTCAACCGGTTCCCAAACATCATAGGCACCAAGTAAGGTTTTCTTCTTGATACACCAATTTCCAGAATTCTCTTTTGTGAGCATAGGAACTTAGAATGGAGTTCCATTGCTGTTTATCATCTTTTCCAAGTTTGGTTGTCTCAAACACACCGGCTCTGATATCAAATGTTAGAAAATTTGGGAGAGCAAGACAACACAAAACAACACTCAAAACTCACAAAGAAGAAATGGAGGAAATGAGAATTTCTATTCAACTTGACTTGAACAAAATGACTAGCATACATGGGTATTTATAGGTGAACTACTCTATGTACCTGCCTAGTGTGTACATGCATCACTATTAATTAAATTCATACTATACATCTTCTAAGTACATGAATAATACTTATGCATGTATCTATTAAATACGTAATATTAATTTTATTCTTATGCACTAATGCATGCATCTTCTAGTGCATTAACTAAATTAATTAAAATGTAAACAAGTTTATTACTTTTCAACAATTACCAGGTTATATATGGCTGCTAAAAGGCTTCCTTTTGCAGAAACCAACTTTACTAGAAATCAAGTAATCATAACTAATCAAATATTGGCTAATATACTGGTACGTATAATAAAGAAGTTATAACAAAATTAAGGAAACCAACCTATGGAAAGCCATAACACTCGACACACACAGTGACACAACTAAAAACACGCGAAATATCGAGGAAAAATTGACGTAAATAGTAGAATAATTAAGGATTCCCAACACTCATGCCTCGTAGGAGAAGATAAAAAGGAAAAGACAAAAATACGTGAGAAAGCTCCGTGATAGATCCCTTTCTTGCTGCACAGCTGAGAGAATGGAACTAGGGTTATTTCAGTACCGCTCCTTTACGTAAAAATGCATGCCCTTTAGATTTTCTCTAACCCACCGACATTTTTGTTTTTATTTTTTACTTATTTCTTAAAAACTAATGTTCTTTGGCAAAGTAGTGTTTGTCGACACTTATTTTTTTACGAACCGGTTAGAGTTCGAAATAGGGCTCAACTTATTGGAACTCACAGATAAGACTTGGAGTCGCTACCTAACATATTTTTTAACTAGTCGTATTAAGGCACCTACTTTATTTCTAGCCAATTTTTATAGTTAACTCCGAAAACATGGTCTTGCGAACTAGAAATTCTGGGAAAGGGTTCAACTTAACCCAAGAAGAAGGTGTTAGGTCACCTCTCGGGTTCCACCAAATGTGGTTACCGGGTGGACTAAATGTTGGAATTCAAAATATAATCTAACTAAGTAATTTCCACTATAATATACAAGTTATATAATAATTAAGATTAAATAAAAGGTTAAAATTCACTAATTCGCTTCTTCCTTGGCGAACTTAAACCAAATGCACCTCGCAAAATAAAATAAATTAGTTAGTATATCAAACAAACTCATTTTTTGAAAACATTGTGAAAGAGTTCACGTTATAACGGTAAAATACGGGCAGTATAAGGAATTGAAAGGAGAGGGGACTAAGAACTTTGAACTGACAAAAGAAGTTGCAGAAGTTAGAAGAGGATGTGCAGGAGGCTTGATGCGTGAAGGCACGGAGATGGGAAGGTCTAGTTCTTTCATAGTTTACGATCAATAGTTAGGCCCTAAGTGACACATTGAAACGACCTTAGGTAGTCGTTTCGGAAGGTAGGACTTTGATTGGCATGCTGATAATTTTAAAATCTTCGTAAGGTCTATTAGGACCTTTTTGTAAAATTTGAGCTAAATCAGACCTCGTTTTGTACGTATCAAAAGAAGATTTCAGTTTTTATTGACGATAAATATTAAAAAGAGGTTTTCGAGCTCAATTTTGGCGAATGAGCTCTGATTCAAAATTCAAAAGTGATGTTAGGTTCGTATAATAATTTGTGACATGTGTAAATTTTTGAAGTGAATTTCGAGGTTGTTCGGCTGATTTCGGCAAAAATCCAAAAATTAATAATTTGATGTTTTTCTATGTAATTCGCATCTTGAGTTTTAAAAATCTGATTTGAGATCCACCTTAATGAGTATATTATATATTTTTTGTATAACTTGTATGCGAAATTTGGGATTATTTCGAATTTCGTACAATTCCGTTTTAATTGTCGCCACGAAAACAAAAAGAAAAGAAATTAAAATAAAAGAAAAAGAAAGAGGAAAAGACAAATTAGGCAGGCGGTGGGCTAAGGGATATTTTATCCCTTAGCTTATACTTTGTAGGAACACAAAAATGGAACAGAAACATGAGGAACAAAAACGAGAGCGCGAAGGAGAAAGAAAAAATGCCAGAAAATGAGAAAAGAGCTGGAGAAAGATAAAATTTTCACCCCGAAAAATTCAGGTAATGATCTTAATGCATTATTTTAGTTTATTACGTGTGTTTGAATATATTTTGATGGTAAAAATTAGGATATTAGACATCATTTTAATAAGTTCAATTAATAGTTTAAAGTGTTAATTGGACCCTCATAATGGAATTGAGTATATATTCATACTCAGTGTGTTATGGGAAATATATAAATGTAATTTATTTAGGGTTTGGTTATGTTACTTTGAACCTTATACATAGGCTTGGCCTGCGTATTGCGTATGCAAATAGGGTATCAGGTTCCTAACCGGACTGCCCTAAGATGTAGGGAATGAAGGATTTAGCCTAATTTGATATATTTTCTGCTTATTGAATAAGCAGGATCGTTTGGCAATGAATCCAAAGGGCAACGCGATTGTTGAGTGGCTTTGTAACAAGGTAAGTGTTTATATCCATTTCTTTGGAGGCCCTTGGCCTCGTGGATAATCTACCATGTGTTCCTTATGTGTGTAGCTGCCGATAGGCGTACTCATTACGCCTTAGCTTTGGATTTAAATTATATATTATATGTTATGTCATGTTGTTGGTATTGCATATAGGATTTGAGCATTGTACTCTGGCTGTGAGTTGGCATATACTTTCCGGCTGTCGATGAGAATCCCGCGCTGGTGATGGGTTATTATTGCATCATGTTGCATTATGTTGCATTCATATGTGTTGCATTGCATACATATTGGGTGCATGAGGATTCCACCCCAGGAGTAGGAGGATTCCGCTCCATTGCATACATATTGGGTGCAGGAGGATTCCGCCCAGAAGCAGGAGGATTCCGCTCCATTGCATACATATCGGGTGCAGGAGTATTCCGCCCCAGGAGATTGCAGGAGTATTCCACCCCTGGAGAGTGCAGGAGTATTCCGCCTCTGATTCATATAATATTGGGTGCAGGAGTATTCCGCCCCAGAAGAGTGAAGGAGTATTCCGCCTCTGATTCATATTATATTGGGTGCATGAGTATTCTGCCCCAAGAGAGTGCAGGAGTATTCCGCCTCTGATTCATATCATATCGGGTGCTATTCCGCCCCAGCAGAGTGCAGGAGTATTCTGCCTCTGATTCATATTATATTGGGTGCAGGAGTATTCCGCCCCAGAAGAGTGCAGGAGTATTCTGCCTCTTATTCATATTATATTGGGTGCAGGAGTATTCCGCCCCAAGAGAGTGCAGGAGCATTCCGCCTCTGATTCATATCATATCGGGTGCTATTCCGCCCCAGCAGAGTGCAGGAGTATTCTGCCTCTGATTCATATTATATTGGGTGCAGGAGTATTCCGCCCCAGGAGAGTGCAGGAGTATTCCGCCTCTGATTCATATTATATTGGGTGCAGGAGTACTCCACCCTAGGAGAGTGCAGGAGTATTTCGCCTTTGATTCATATTATATTGGGTGCAGGAGTATTCCACTCTAGCAGAGTCCAGGAGTATTCCGCCTCTGGTTTATATCATATCGGTTGCAGGAGTATTCCGCCCCAGGAGTAGGAGTATTCAGCTCCATTTGGTTACTATATTGCATTCCCCTCGAATGCAGGAGTATTCTGCTTCGGGACGGGATTACGGGCACATGTGACCCCATTGCATCATACTGCATTCATCTCATTTCATTGCACCGCATGTTGACTACTGTGTGACCATCATGATGTGTTTTATGTATGCGGTATGAATATCATATTGTGGACATATTTCAGTTTCCCTATATATTTCTGGCTCGTATCCTGGGTTGACACCGCAACCGTATAAAATACGGATCCCGTTGAACGCAACAGTATAAATATATAGATCGGGTTGCACGCCGCAACAATGTGTATTTGTGATTGCTGATATGTTCGGGATACTTAAAAACCTATTTATGTTCTGTCTACCTTATGTCCTTGGTTGGTTATGGTTCCATACGTATTTCCAGTTATTATCTGGCTCTGCCTTTTTATAGTTTAAATAAAATGAATTTGGTTTACCTGTTTTTTCTTCTCCCTGGCTAGCTATCCTATTCTTTGAGGTGGCTAGTCTGCCCCATTTATTGAGTCCTTCTGACTCTCCCTTGTTTGTTGTTTAATTTTGTCTATCTATTTCGTTTTGGCAGGTTCGCTCCAGGATTGAGTTCGCCACATTGTGAAGGAGCGAAGATGACTTCAGCTGTCAGGGTGAGCTAGCTTTTATTTCGGATGACCACCAGTTTTATGTTTACTATTTCAGTTGTATTTTGCTCCCTTCAGGAGGTATCTGTCTTCTTTTGTACACTTAGATATCTAGTTTGGATAGCCCTAAACCTAGTATGTTGGGTAACTAGCTGTAATTTCTTTGTACAACTTAGAGGTATCAGTATATCGGTGCTTTTTTTTTAGTCTTGTTCTTATTTATGAGTTGGATTTATATTTATTTTCCTAATTTAATTGTTAAGGGTTAGCCCGACGGGTCTAGGGGAGGATGTCGGGTGCCCGCACGGCCTAGCCGGATTTCGGGTCGTGTCACACACACAGAGCAAGAACTTTGGTACTGGCTGAAACCAAAGCTAGCAATCATGTATAAAGTTGTTTACCATTATTGGAATACCCCAAAATTTTAAGAACATCTGTACAAACTGAAACAACATAAAATCAAATGATAAAAACATATCCATACTTGATACTACAATTACCCGTTAGCTAATAATATCACCAGACAACTAGCTTTAACCAAAATGAAAATGTATAGCTAAATATCATATGGGGGAAACTAGTTACTACTGTGAGTCTGTGATAATACAAGCATTAGCGCATTAGCCTATGAAGGGATTTGTTCTGCCTAATAGTACATGTGTCATTGCTCTGAAAACACCAGCAGATGCAACATTAAGGCCAGGACAACGTAGAATGCCTCTTGTTATCTTTAAATCTAAAGACTATTATGGGGTCATTACACACGATCGCAGACTCACCAGCAGGAAAATTCTTGAGAACAAAACAAAAAATTGAGGTAATCCATAGCTCCTTCGCTGGCAGTGTTCCAGGGCTTTCATTATAGAACTCAGTCTTCACCATATCTCTTCATTTGATTGACAATAGCCAAAACTCTAGAAATATAGTCTGAAATGGATTCAGATTCCTTCATATGCAATGATTCAAACTCTCCTCTTAAGGTTTGGAAACGAACTCTTTTCACTTTATCCAAACCTTTAAAGGAAGTTTAAAGAATTTCCCATGATTGCTTGGAGGTGGTTGCATTTGCAACCTTCTCAAACATCTTGTAATCCAAACTTTGATGGATGAGAATTAGCGTCTTGTGATCTTTTTTTCTAAAGGCAGCATCATCCTCTGCTTCATTGATGCGAACCAGATTGGCGCTCGAAGCCGGAGGATTCTTGATCGACATCAAGAGCTTTGAGTGCTTTAAGAGGGCTTGGAAGCTAAGAATCAAGTCAAAAGTGGCCAAAAGATCAAATGCAACCTTGCTGGATTCTAGAAATCTGAGTATGCATCTCTATCGCGAGACAATGAATGTGGTCGCGAAGGAAGGTCTTCAATTACATTACGCGATCGCGTGTCTTTTGCCGCGACCGCGAGGGCATCAGAGAATTAATGGTCGCAGTCGTGAGGCTCAAGGCGCAATCGCGCTTAAGGGCCGTGGACCAGATTTGCAGAATTAACACTAGGGGCTTTTTAGTCTATTTATCCTTATAATTAACTAGCTACTATAAATAGCCTAATTCTAGGGATTATTCATTAGCTAGATTTTGGATGTTAGAGAATAGTCTTGTGAGAGTGTGTGTGGGTTAATCTGTTTTCCTCTTTTTGGATCTCTATTGGATTCTCTTGTGTGAGATATCCATTGCTTGAGTTCAAGTCTTTTCCCTCCTCGGATATTGATCTTTGATTATATTTGTCTAGATTAGAGTATTATAATTTATTGTAGTATTCTAATATACTTACAATTTTGGGATTGATTCCTTTCTTTCTTCTACCTATTTCCCTATTCCTTCTAACCGTTTTACTTTGTGTCGTTTATTTTATCGTTTTGTTGATCATTTTCTATTCTTAGCATTTAGGATCGTATCATTTAGGGATCCTTTGGATGAAATCTTTGTTACCAATTGTTGCTTGGTGATTCTAGAAGCTGATTCTCGAAGGAATTGAACAACAAACAACATTTAGGGTATTAATTTCAAAAATCAAAATCTAGGGTTCTTCAACAAAGATTTGGGGCTTTTGCATTTTGGATGTTGTTACTAAAGAATTGATCATTGGAGATTGTTCACGGACATATAATGAGCTTATATCTCAAATTTGAAGCAAAAACGAGTTGATTTGTGAAGATTCAAGTGATGAAATTGTCAAGAAATTCGGGCTTCAAGTTCTGCATCAGACCCAAAATTTGCTCTTTGCGATCCCGCGAGAAGTGTCGCGATCGCGCAGGCTTGTGGAATTATTGTTCTTTGCGATCGCGCGGCGATAGCGTGGGCTTGTTGAAATTTATTCTTTGCGATCGCGCGCCGACAGCGCAGGGTTATTGACTTACTCTTCGCGATAGCGCCCGATATCACGCGATAGCTGAACAAAAAAAATTAGTCACTTTATGGATTGCTTGGAACAGCCCCTAAATAGTTTCAGATCATCCAAACTCCTTTCATATCATCAAATACATTAAGTTTCTAGATCATAAACAAAATTTCATCCAAATCCAAATTCATTTCGTGCCAATTTGATTCGTGCTTTTCTCTTTTTAGTTTCATTGCATGTTTTATTTATTCCTAGTCCGTTTGTGTGTCTTTGTCCGTTTCTTTGGTGTCTTATAAACTCCACTCCAAACCAAAGTGAAACGACCTCGGTCAGTCGTTTCGGAAGTTAGGATTCCGATTGGCATGCCGGTAATTTTAAAATACTCATAATGTCCATTAGGACCTGTCTGTAAAATTTGAGCTAAATCAGACCTCGTTTGGTAGGCATCGGAAGAAGGTTTCAGTTTTTATTGGCGATAAATATTACAAAGAGATTTTCGAGCTTGGTTTTTGCCGAATGAGCTCCGATTCGAAATCCGAAAGCACCGTTAGGTTCGTATGATTATTTGTGATTTTTGTAAACTTTCGAAAGTGAATTTCGATGTTGTTCGACTTGTTTCCGCTAAAATGCCGAAAGTTAAATAATTTGACCTTTTTCCATTTAAATTCGCATCTTGAGTTTCGGGAGTCCGATTTGAGATCAGTCTTCGCGAGTATGTTACATATATTTTGTGTAACTTGTATGCAAAAGTTGAAATTATTTCGAATATCGCAAGGTACCATTTTAATTTTCGTCGCGAAAAGAAATTAAAATAAAAGAAAAAGAGTAAAAGACAAAAAAAAAAAAAGGAAAAAGGAGACTAAATGAAAGTCGGTTGGTGTAGCTTATAAGCTAAACAAGATCAGAAAGAGCAAAAGACGAGAACAGAGAAAACAGAAAATACGCAGTGGAAAAATGCCAGAAAATAAGAAAAGGGGCCAGGAAAAAGTAGAAGTTTTACCCTGAAACATTCAGCTAATGATCCCAATATATTATTTGAGTTTATTACGTGTGTTTGAATATGTTTTAACGGTAAAACTTGGAATATTATACATCATTTTAATTAGTTCAATTAATAGTTTAAAGGGTCAAATAGACCCCGATAACGAAATTGATTATATATTCTTACTCAGTGAGTTATGGGCAACATATAAATGTAATTTATTTGGGGTTTGGTTATGTGACCTTAAACCCTGTACATAGGTCTGGCCTGCGTATTGCGTATGCGAATAGGGTATCAGGTTCCTGCCTGGATTACCCTAAGATGCGGGGAATGAAGCCTTTAGCCTTATTTAATATAGTTTTCTGCTTATTGAATATAGTGGGATCGTTTGGCAATGAATCCAAAGGACAAAGCGGTTATTGAGTGGTTGTACTAACTTTGTAACAAGGTAAGTGTTTATATCCATTTCTTTGGAGGCACCTGGCCTCTTGGATTTTCTACCACGTGTTTCCTTATGTGTGTAGCTGCCGATAGGTGTACTCATTACACCTTAGCTTTGAATTTACATTGTATATTATATGTTATGGCCTGTTGTTGGTATTGCATTAAACATATGAGTATTGCACTCTGGTTTTGAGCATTGCATATACTTCCCGGTTGGCGATGAGAGTCCCGCACCGGCGAAGGGTCATTATTACATATACTTCCCGGTTGGCGATGAGAGTCCCGCACCGGCGAAGGGTCATTATTACATATACTTCCTGATTGGCGATGAGAGTCCCGCACCGGTGAAGGGTCATTATTGCATATACTTCCCGGTAATCGATGAGAGTCCCGAGCCGGTGAAGGATCATCATTGCATATACTTCCCGGTAATCGATGAGAGTCCCGAGCCGGTGAAGGATCATCATTGCATATACTTGGGTTGTGAGTTGGTATATACTTTCCAGCTGTCGATGAGAGTCCCGCGCTGGTGATGGGTTATTATTGCATCATGTTGCATTCGTATGCACATTACATCATATTGAGGGTAGGAGGATTCCGCCCTCGGAGCAGGAGGATTCCGCTCCATTACATCATATTGAGGGTAGGAGGATTCCGCCCTCGGAGCAGGAGGATACCGCTCCATTGCATCATATTGAGGGTAGGAGGATTCCGCCCTCGGAGCAGGAGGATTCCGCTCCATTGCATCATATTGAGGGTAGGAGGATTTCGCCCCCGGAGCAGGAGGATTCCGCTCCATCTATTTGGCACATGTGACACCATTGCATCATACTGCATTCATCCCATTTCATTGCACCGCATACTGACTATTGTGTGTATTGTGTTGTGTTTTATGTATGCGGTTTGTACACTATGTCGTGGACATATCTCAGTTTACCTATATATTTCTGGCTCACATTCTGGGTTGCGGGGATCGGGTTGCACGCCGCAACAGGATAAATACATGGATCGAGTTGCACTCCGCAACGGTATAAATATATGGATCGGGTTGCACGCCGCAACAATATAAATATATGGATTGGATTGCACGCCGCAACAGGATAATTATATGGATCAGGTTGCACGCCGCAACAGGATGTAATTCTGATTGTTGATATGTTCGGTATACCTATATGTTTTGGCTATTTTATGTCACTGGTTGTTAATGAGTTTGTGATTCCATACGTGCTTCTAGTTATTATCTGGCTATGCCTTTTCATAATTTAAATAAGAGGAATTTGGTTTATATGTTTCTTCTCCCTGGCTAGCTATCCTATTCCTTGAGGTGGCTAGTCTGCCCCACTTATTGAGTCCTTTTGACTCACCCTTGTTTGTTGTTTGTTTCTTGTCTATCTATTTCGTTTCGGCAGGTTCGCTCCATGATTGAGTTTGCCACGTTGTGAAGGAGCAAAGGCGATTTCAGCTGTCAGGGTGAGCCAGCTTTTATTCCGGATGGCCACCAGTCTATTGGTTATTATTTCAGCTGCATTTTGCTCCCTTCAGGAGGTATCTGTCTTCTTTTGTACTCTTAGATGTCTAGTCTGGATAACCCTAAACCTAGTATGTTGGGTAGTCAGCTGTAATTTCTTTTGTACAGCTTAGAGGTATCAGTATGTCTGTGTTTTTGTTTTAAGTCTTGTCCTTATTTATGAATTATTATATTTATTTTCCTAATTTAATTGGTAAGGGTTCGCCCGACGGGTCTAGGGGAGGATGTCGGGTGCCCGCACGGCCTAACCAGATTCCGGGTCGTGTCACAAAGCATGGATACTTACCTTGAGAATTGAGGTTGTAGAACCTTGAAGAGATTGAGGGAACCCTTGAGTAGAAAAAGGCTTGAGTGGTGAGAATATTAGAATGTGGTCATAAAGGCGATTGACCTTGAGTATATACACGAGTGAAAAGAAAATTGAGTGATCATATATTAAGTGATACACATGGGGGAGTGAATTTGTGAGGTCCTTCTCTCTTTGTTGTTGCAACTATGTCCTCGGATAATGATTGTGGAGGTTATGACTCCTATTGAGATGACGGGAGTTCCTATGATGATTATGGAGACCATGGTTCCTATGATGACGGTAGAAGTTGCTATGATGAGCCGGGGAACTATGGCTCCTGTGTTCATGAAGCGAGTTACTATGATGATCATGAGGCTTATGAAGACGAATGTGAAGATTCTTATGCTTCTAGTCATGAAGTTGATGATAGTGACGCTTCAAGGTACAATGTTCCTACTTACTCTTCTTGTGATGAACTTGAAAATGTATATAGTGATATAGAGAGAATTGATAATGATGATGTTAATTATAGAGATTGTTCATTTGCATCCTCTCTTTGTGTTCCTAAAAATAAACAAGAGAGTAGTAGTGGTCTTTCTATTGGTTTGAGAAGAAGTGGTAAGTATTCCATGAGAAAAAGGGAGCTTGCATCTTCTCCTTGTGCCAAAATATTATATGCTTCCAATTCTTATGTGAAAGGCAATGTGAGGCCTAAAGTGAGAAAATTGCTACTTTTGCGACAAATGGTCGGCCATGTTCTAACAATGCTTTGAGAGGTTTGGAGGGTTATGGAGGTAATTCAAGTGGGATAAATGCTTCTTGTGGTCCAACTACTAGTGAGGATCCATTCGGCCATTACTATGAAGACGGACACAAGAAGAAGCTAAGTAGATTTGCTATTAGTGTTGAAGGATATGTAGGCTATATTCTACAAGTTGATAACATTTATGCAAATTTCATTAGCCCTACTTTGGTTAAGGAGTTGAGACTACCTTGTTATAAATTGGCAACTCCTTATGAGTATAATGGAGTATAGATTGATAGAGTAGCAAAGGTTTGTATTTCTAAAGGGAGATATAAAGAATATGTATTTTGTGAAGTGTACCCTTTGTACACTTATCATGTTTGGTTGGGAATTCCTTGGATGCACAACAAAGAGTTTCAATACAATGCATCAAGGGACATGTACTATGTGGGAATGAATAGGAGGTGCTATGACTTTGCTCCTTGGAGACAAGTCAAGAAATGTGACTTGGAGGGTGGTAGGAAAATGGGCACTTCAAGTGGTGTCAAGTTGAAAGTTAAGGTGAAGAGTACTCCTATCCCTTCCAAAGGGATTCTTGGCACATGTCCTAGTCCAAATGAACTTGAGAGAGAAAAGATTGAGAGGATTAAGGGAGTAGAAAGTGACAACTCAAGAGAGGAAAAAGGAGAGCTTGAGTTGAGTGAAGTGAGTGAGTTGTCACAAGAAAAGCGAGAGGAGTTAAAAAATGAAATGAGAGAAAAGAAAGAGGGAAAACAAAAGTGTGAGGGTGAGGATTTTCATTATTCTGACAATTCTAACCTTTCTTCTTTCCGTAGTTATCTTGTGCATTTTGAATGTACTTTTGGAGATGCTACATTAGGGAATCCTTCTTTAGAAGTGGTTTTATGCCTTGAAGAAGAGGAGACCAAGGTAAAGTCTCCAAATGAACAAGTGAGCTTACTTTTGAAAAGCTAAGGTAAAGAAGAATCTTTAGATGTGCTACAAGGTAACAAAGCTAATCCTACCTCTTGCAATTCTTTGGGTGAGTTTGATAGAGACTTGAGTATAGTTGATAGCTTTAGTTTTTGTGAAATTAATGATTCTTTATCTTGCATTGAAATAATCAAAGTGAAGGTTGTGGGCATGCACTAGTTGGGCACACTCGTGAAATGAAATTTGGTGGATTTTGTGTGTATGAATTGTTCTACACTAGTGATGTGCAAATGGATGAATTTGAACAAAATGATTTGTGTTATGACACTCCACCTTTATTTGATAAATGTGCCAATGAATTGCTTGATCTTGATGTGATAGAATTTTATAGCATTCTTGATTGTGATGGTGGTTTATATCAAGGTTTTAAAATATTTGAAAATCCATTGTTTGTTGAAAATGAGCAAGATGAAGTGTTGGAAGGTGATTTTAGTATTGACAATCCATTATTTGCTCAAAATGATTCTTATGAATTGCTTAAGAGTGATAATTGTGTGGATGTTAGCAAGCTAACTCCCAAAATATTTGTTGAAAGCTTGTCTAATATTTGGAAGTCCTCCAAAGGTGAAGATTGCTACTTAAAGAAGGAGGGAGGCACTAGTGATTGTAGTGGTAAAGTAATAGATGCTAGTTTTAGTGTCAATTTCTTTACTTACTCTATTCCTAGCTTTGAGCATACATTTAGAGTAGACTTTGCTAAAGCTTCCAACAAAAAGAATGAAAAATTGTCAATGGAGGCTTGGCATGAGTTGAATGAGCTTGAAAGTGAAGATTCTTTTGTGATTGAACTTGCTCATTGTTGCTTTTCTAGCCAAGTTTTTGATGTTGGGATTGGAAAAATATTCTTTATGGTTGATTTTAATACTTGTCTATATCATAAGAGTGTGCACTTTGAGCATGAGTGTATGAGTTTTGTTCCATCCTCTTTATTGTGTTGTGCTTGGAAAATTGTTGAGTTATTACTCATTCGCGTCATGGTTTTGCAAGGTACAAATTCGACGATGAATTCCTTTTGGCGCTCGAAGCCGTGGAGGATTCATGATCGACATCAAGAGCTTGGAGTGCTTTAAGAGGGCTTGGAAGCCAAGAATCAAGTCAAAAGTGGCCAAAAGATCAAATGCAAGCTTGCTGGATTCTGGAAATCTGAGTATGCATCGCTATCGCGAGACAAAGAACGCGGTCGCGAAGGAAGAGCTTCAATTACATTACGCGATCGCGTGTCTTCAGGCGCGACCGCGAGGGCATCAGAGAATCAGTTGTCGCGGTCGTGAGGCTCAAGGCGCAATCGCGCTTAAGGGCGGTGGACCAGATTTGCAGAATTAACATTAGGGGTTTTTTAGTCCATTTATCCTTGTAATTAACTAGCTACTATAAATAGCCTAATTCTAGGGATTATTCATTAACTAGATTTTGGATGATAGAGAATACTCTTGTAAGAGTGTGTGTGGGTTTAATCCCTTTTCCTCTTCTTTGATTGTATTCGTCTAGATTAGAATATTACAATTTATTGTAGTGTTCTAATTTACTTACAATTTTGGGATTGATTCCTTTCTTTCTTCTACCTATTTCCCTATTCCTTCTATCCCTTTTACTTTGTGTCGTTTATTTTATTATTTTGTTATCATTTTCTGTTCTTGCGTTTAGGATCGTCTTCTCTCCCATTGGTGCAAGCTTAATCGGAGAAGAAGCTAAGCAACTGAACATCGGAAAACAAACAAAAACAAAGATAGAAGCAAGACAAATCTCTTGCTTCGTTAGAATGAATTTGAGGAACTGATCTCTGTTCAAACAAGGGAAGAACAAGGAGATGCACATATGCTAAGCAACAATCCTCAAGAAGAACTCAAGCTTCTTGCAAATTGAGTGACCAAAGAAGAATTTTGGTCAAATGATCACACCGAATGACACAAGTTTTTTAAATTCCCACGACGGGGTCTGCTCTCAACGGAGACACAATTAGCATTCAGCTAAATTCAATATTCATACAAAAACTAGATGTCTAAAAATAAAATGAAAAGAGTTTTATATAAACGATACTAAGCGAAAAATAGTAAAACATTCACAGACGACCAATAAGAGTAAGCCACGCAGGGCTGAATAAGTTAAGTGTTCGGACACTCCTTTAGTCGAACACTTGAATTCGAACACTTGAGCTCGAACTCTTGAACTCGGACGCTCTCCCTTCATTTGGTTGTTTGCTCTACTCTTCAGCGTCGATGTTGAGTGTTCGATTGGGTGTTCGGTCGCTCTCTTCTTCGGGCTCGAGCTTGTAGATGAAGCCTTCGAATCTTGAGCTCGGCCAATCAATTTCGGAACGGTTGCTTTCTCCCGACCACGCCAATTGAATGTGAACATCATGCAATAACTTGGCTTGGCTTCGTATCATCGGCCTCGATGGATTGAACACTTGATCAGCACGGGTTCGGGCTGCATCATCCTCTCCTTCTTGAGAAGATTTCATCCTCGAAATCGAGCCCTTTTCAGCCTCCGATGCTTGGCCTACAACACAAGGAGTTAAGTCAGTAAAATTAAAGGTGTTGGACACATTATAATCACCTGAGAGGTCGATCACATAAGCATTTCTGTTGATTTTGCTCAGCACTTGAAATGGACCATCTCCTCAAGGAGCCAACTTCCCTTTTCTTTGGTTCGGAAAACGTTCCTTTCGGAAGTGAACCCAAACCCAGTCTCCCCTCTTTAACTCCAACTTCTTGCGCCCCTTGTTTTTCTTCGATGCTACTTTGGCATAAGCTTCCTCGAGGTTCTTTTTTACCTTGGCATGCAACTCGATCAAAGCAGTAGCTCGGCGAATACCTTCAAAATCAATAATAGAATCTCAAGGCAATCGACGTTAAATCCATACACACATTTGAACGAAGTCATTACAATCATTCAATGCACTGTTCGATTGTATGCAAATTCTATCACGGGCAAACGATCAGCCCAGTTTCCAACCTTACCCTTAGTCATAGCTCGAAGCAGGTCTCCCAAGGTTTAGTTGACTACCTCTATTTGTACGTCCGTCTGAGGATGGTGAGACATCGAGAATAGTAACTTGGTGCCGAGGGCACCCCATAGACATTTCTAAAAATGACTCAAGAATTTTGAGTCTTGATCACTCACAATAGTACGGGGCATACCATCCAATTTCAACACATTAGAAATAAACAAGGTAGCTACATGTCGTGCATCATCACACTTCTTGCAAGGAATAAAGTGAGCCATTTTGGAAAAACGGTGGACTACGACAAAGATGCTATCACGTCCACCCCCCGACCTTGGTAACCCCATAACAAAATCCATGGATATATCAACCCACAGTCGATTAGGAATAGGTAATGGAGTGTACAAACCATGAGGGTTGGACCTCGATTTAGCTTTCTTTCAATCTATACAAGTATTGCAAAAATTTTCCACATCTCTTCGCATTTTTGGCCAATGGAACTGCTCAATCAAGATACCAAGAGTTTTATCGACACCTAAGTGTCCCATCAAGCATTCGGAGTGAGCTTCTAGAACTAAAAGCTCTCTCTATGATGACACAGACACACAAACCCTCCCATTCTTGAAGTGGTAGTCATCGTGCCACTGATATTTCTCAATCCTTCGGCCACTCAAGATTGTGTCACGAACGCTTTTCAGCTTGGGATCATCTTCGAACATCAACTTGATGCTTTCGAATCCCATGAGCCTCAAGGCGAGAGTGGTCGCTAAGGCAAATTTCTTCGATAAGGCATCAGCCACAACATTGTCTTTTCTCTTTTTTGTAATGAATTACATAGGGAAAGCTCTCAATGAATTCCACCCACTTGGCATATCTTCGGTTTAATTTCTCCTGGCCTCAAAGATGTTTCAAAGGCTCATGATCACTTTTAATCACAAACTCTCTTGGCCATAAATAATGTTGCCAATGGGCGAGTGCTCGAATGAGGGAATACAACTCCTTGTCATACGTAGAGTAATTCAAGGTTGCACCCTTAAGCTTTTCGCTGAAGTAAGTGATCGGCTTCGATTCCTGCATAAGCACTCATCCGATCTCAACTCTGGACGCATCACATTCAACCTCGAACGCTTTGTCGAAGTCAGGGATTTATAACAACGGGGCAGAGCTAAGCCTCCGTTTCAACTCTTGGAAAGCCCTCTCTTGGGACTCTCCCCACACAAATGGATGGTCTTTCTTTCCCAGCTCGGTTAAAGGAGCTGCCCCGGTGCTAAAGTCACAAACAAACCTTCGGTAAAAGCTAGCTAATCCATGAAAGCTACGAACTTGAGATACCGAGGTTGGAGTCGGCCAATCTTTGATAGCCTCGACTTTTGACTCATCGACTTCGACACCATTAGCACTCACAACAAATCCTAGAAAGACTACACGCTCGACATAGAAGGCACACTTCTTGAAGCTAGCATATAACTTCTCTTCTCTAAGGGTTTCAAGCACTAGCCTAAGATGTTCGACATGTTCATCCACATATTTACTATAAACAAGGATGTCATCGAAGTAAACGATAACAAACTTATTTATGAACGGTTTAAGCACATGGTTCATCAATCGCATGAATATGCTCGGGGCATTAGAGAATCCACAAAGCATCACTAACCATTCATAGAGACCGAATTTGGTCTTGAATGCAGTTTTTCACTCATCTCCGAGTTTCATTCAGATTTGGTGGTAACCGGACCTGAGGTCTATCTTCGAAAAGCATGAAGAACCACTTAATTCATCTAGCATGTCATCTAATCGAGAAATAGGATGACGGTAATTTACCATGATTTTGTTGACTGCTCGGCAATCAACACACATTCACCATGTTCCATCTTTCTTCGGGACATGGATAACAAAAATGGTGCAAGGACTCAAGCTCTCTCGAACAAGGCCCTTGTTCAGCAATTCATCCACCTGCCTTTGGAGCTCTTTGGTGTCTTCGGGATTACATCGGTATTCAGGCTTGTTGGGGATTTGAGACCCCGGAACGAAGTCAATTTGGTGCTCGATACCTCTCAACGAAGGCAATTCACCTGGCATTTCTTCAGGAAACATGTCTCTGATGTCCTGCAAAACACTTTGAACGGCACTAGGCAAAGGGTTATCGTTAGAAAAATCATCATTAGAGTTTAGAAAGATACCCTTATGCACAAGGCAAATCATCAGTTGACTGTTGTCGTTGCCTCGTAGATACTCACCCGGTTGCATGATTGCACAAATATTTCTTACCTCGGGCGGCAAGTGTTTGTCTTCGGCCACAATATTTGTCCCAATCGAAGACTTAGCTTAGGCTGCTGACACGATCTGGAATCCGGTTAGGCCATGCGGGCACCCGACATCCTTCCCTAGACCCGTCGGGTGAACCCTTATAAATTAAATTAGGAAAATAAATATAATAACTCATGAATAAGGACAAGACTTAAAACCAAAACACAGACATACTGATACCTCTAAGCTGTACAAAAGAAATTACAGCTGACTACCCAATATACTAGGTTTAGGGCTATCCAGACTAGACATCTAAGAGTACAGAAGAAGACAAATACCTCCTGAAGGGAGCAAACTGCAACTGAAATAATAAACAATAAACGGGTGACCATCCGGAATGAAAGCTGGCTCACCCTGACAGCTGAAGTCGTCTTTGCTACTTCACAACGTGGCGAATTCAATCCTGGAGCGAACCTGCCGAAACGAAATAAATAGACAAGAAACAAACAACAAACAAGGGTGAGTCAAAAGGACTCAATAAGTGGGGCAGACTAGCCACCTCAAAGAATAGGATAGCTAGCCAAGGAGAAAAGAAACAGATAAACAAAATTCCTCTTATTTAAATTATGAAAAGGCAGAGCCAGATAATAACTAGAAACACGTATGGAATGACAAACTCATTAACAACCGGGAACGTAAAATAGCCAGAACATATAGGTATCCCGAACATATAATCAATCAGAAATACATCCTGTTGCGGCGTGCAACCCAATCCATATATTTATCCTGTTGCAGCGTGCAACCCTATCTATATATTCATACTGTCACGGCGTGAAACCCGATCCATATATTTATACCGTTGCGACGTGCAACCCGATCCATATATTAATGCCGTTGCGGCGTACAACCCGATCCCCGCAACCCAGAATACGAACCAGAAATATATAGGCAAACTGAGATATGTCCACGACATAGTGTACATACCCCATACATAAAACACAACACAATACACACAATAGTCAGTATGCGGTGTAATGAGATGGGATGAATGCGGTACAATGCAATGCAGTCACATATGCCTGATACCTATCTCCGGCGCGGGACTCTCATCGTCTACCAGGAGATGTATGCAAAGATGACCCTTCACCGGCTCGGGACTCTCATCGATTACCGGGAAGTATATGCAATGATGACCCTTCACCGGCTCGGGACTCTCATCGATTACCGGGAAGTATATGCAATGATGACCCTTCTCCGGCTCGGGACTCTCATCGATTACCGAGAAGTATATGTAATAATGACCCTTCACCGGTGCGGGACTCTCATCACCAACCGGGAAGTATATGCAATAATGACCCTTCACCGGTGCGGGACTCTCATCGCCAACCGGGTAGTATATGCAATGCTCAAAACCAGAGTGCAATGTTCATATGCTCAATACAATACCAACAACAGGGCATAACATATAATATACAATGTAAATTCAAAGCTAAGGCGTAATGAGTATGCCTATCGGCAGCTACACACGTTAGGAACACGTGGTAGAAAATTCACGAGGTCAGGTGCCTCCAAAGAAATGGATATAAACACTTACCTCGTTCAAATGCGACTCAAGAACCGCTTTGTCCCTTGGATTCATTGCCAAACGACCCCACTATATTCAATAAGCAGAAAAATATATCAAATTAGGCTAAAGACTTCATTCCTCACATCTTAGGGCAATCCAGTTAGGAACCTGATACCCTATTGGCATACGCAATAC
Organism: Petunia axillaris subsp. axillaris; assembly: GCA_029990575.1. Classification (NCBI taxonomy): domain Eukaryota; kingdom Viridiplantae; phylum Streptophyta; class Magnoliopsida; order Solanales; family Solanaceae; genus Petunia; species Petunia axillaris. Next base: position 131,499,026 of record JARKNS010000003.1, on the reverse strand, counting down.
GCAGGCCAGGCCTATGTACAGGGTTTAAGGTCACATAACCAAACCCTAAATAAATTACATTTATATGTTGCCCATAACTCACTGAGTACAAATATATAATCAATTTCATTATCGGGGTCCAATTGGCCCTTAAAACTATCAATTGAACTTATTAAAATGATGGCTAATATCCCAATTTTTATCATAAAAATATATTCAAACACACATAATAAACTCAAATAATATATTAGGATCATTACCTGAATGTTTCAGGGTGAAAATTCTACTTTTCTCCGGCCTCTTTTCTTATTTTCTGGCATTTTTTTCTCTCGTTGCTTCTCAGCTTTCAAATATCGTTTGTTTCTGCTTCGTTTTCTATTTGTACTTCACGCTAAGGATTGGCTAGCCAGCCGACAAAGCTCCTTTTTTGTCTTTTTCCTTTTTCATTTTTTTAATTTTCTTTTCTTTTCTTTTCTTTTCGCGATGAAAATTAAAATGGTACTCTACGATATTCGAAATAATTTCAACTTTTGCATACAAGTTATACAAAATATATGTAGCATAATCGCTAAGGCGGATATCAAATTGGACTCCCGAAACTCAAGATGCGAATTTTAATAGTAAAAGTCAAATTATTTAACTTTCGGCATTTGAGCGGAAACTAGCCGAACAACATCGAAATTCACTTTCGAAAGTTTATAAAAGTCACAAATAATCATACGAACCTAACGGAGCTTTCAGATTTTGAATCAGAGCTCGTTCGCCAAAACCGAGCTAAAAAATCTCTTTTTAATATTTATCGATAATAAAAACTGACACTTTTTTCCGATGCCTACCAAACGAGTTCTGATTTAGCTCAAATTTTACAGACAGGTCCTAATGGACCTTACGAATATTTTAAAATTATCGGCATACCAATCGGAGTCCTAACTTCCGAAACGACTGACCGAGGTCGTTTCAGCTGCTACTTTCAATTCCTTTAATTTTTTTATAGTCCTCGCTGACTTGTTTCGGAGACAATGGTTTGAGTATGAAACTCTCACCTCTGAGCTTAGCAGTGTAAGTGTTGGATCGTCCATTATGAATAACCGACCGATCATACTGCCATGGTCGACCCAATAGCAAATGACAAGCTTGCATCGGTATCACATCGAACATCATCTCATCTTGATATTCTCCCACTTTGAACTTGATCCACACTTGCTTGACAATCTTCATCTCTCCACATTTATTTAACCATTGCAATCGGTAAGGATGAGGATGCTTTGAGGTAGGTAATCCCAATTGTGAAACCAAGGTTTGGCTCACCACATTTGCACAACTACCCGAATCAATGATCATCGAACAAACTTTCCCCCTCACTAGACACCTTGTATGGAAAAGATTCTCTTTGATTTTCTTCTTCTTCAAGAGTCATGCAACTCAAATTCCTTCGAACCACAAGAAACATTTCCGGATGATCAGCTTCGGCTGCTTCACGACCATCATTATTTTCAGCTCGGTCAATCTCCTCGATATTTTCCTCCTCGGTGTCACTCGCTTACTCGTGGACGGTTCCATCTTCGAGAAAAAGCATAACTTTGCGAGTTGGACACTCTTTTGCCATGTGACCATAACCCCTGCATTTATGATACTGAATTCTTGAAGCACTAGGAGTATTGAGTTGAACTTTTCCTCCCATCTCGTTGGAGTTGCTAACGGTCACTCCCCTTTCGAAGGGTTTCTTCTGATCTCGACCAATATTGTCACTTGCTGGATTCGGACTCTTCCATTCTTTACCTTGGTTCAAAGGAGTTGTAGTGACTCCTTGGTACCAGTTTGCTTTGTCGTCCTTCACCCATTTTTCAGCTTCGATGGCTGCATAAAACACATCTTCCAAAGTTTGATACACATGCAGCCTCAATTAAGATGACACATCTCGAGCAAAGCCATTTTTGAATCGAATGATGGCTTGCTTACCATCTTCTTCCATATCAAGAGCCAATCAAATTCTTTCGAACTCATCATAGTATTCCTCAACTGATTTGGACCCTTATTTCAACTCGAAGAGCTTTCGAAGTTGTTCCTGCAGATATTTGGCATTCACATACTTCGCATCCATTGTTCTCTTCAACTGCAACCATGTGGTGACCTCGGGATAAGCATTCCTTCGCCTCAAGCTTTTGTCAGCTTCCCACCATGTTGACGCATATGCCTCGAACGAAGCAATAACATGTGCAGCTTTTCTCTCTTCGGTCATCTCATTTGTTTCAAAGATTCATTCCAACCGAATCTTCCAATCAAGATATTGGTCTGGATCACTAGTTCCTCTGAAGGGTGGAATAGTGATCTTGACACTGTTCAAGTTTGAATCACGAGCACCTCGGATCGGCTCCAAATACTCATCATAATAGTCATCAGCCTCACGCTCAAAATATCGATCAACATTTGCGCCTCGGCCTCGGCCTCGACCTCAGAAATTTCCACGTCCTCGTTGAACCTGCCTTTGTTGAACGAATGCGGGCCCATACTCAGCTTCGACCTCAGGAAATCCTCCATCATCGATCCCTTCATCCACGACCATGACTTGTCTTCGTGCCCTTGGAAGTGGTAATCTTTTACCTCGGGGAATGCCCAAGTTTTGATGACCAACTTGGGGATTGCCCAAGTTTGGTTGTTCAGCTTGAGGATTGCCCAAGTGTTGTTCAGCTCGGGGATTGCCCATAGCTTCATTTCGAACAACCTTGTCCTTCAACCGTTGTTGTCGAACCAGCTCAGCAAATTGCTCCGATTTCATAGGAGTGGAGTTACTAGTTCCAGCGCTGGACCCATGTAAGGTCACGGACATACTCCCTTGCTCGAGGTTAGCTACTCGAGCACTCGCTCCTTTTACCTCAGTACTGATGCCTTGTATCGCAGCCATGAGATCAGCTAATGACACCTCGGGCTTTTCAATGCCCTTTCCATCGCCTCCATTCCCAGCAATGGTACCTACACAATTTAAAGACCAAGAAAAATGTTAAGGTTAGAAATCACCTTATACACTCCCTCACTTTTATTGGGTGGCGCTCGAGTCCACTCAATTTTGTAGGGTCGGTCACTCAAGAACTTGTAGCCAATGGATTCCTCGGTTGATCAACTTCTCTCAGTTCCTTCGAATTTGACAAGTTACACTGTCTCATTCGGGAAGAGTGAATTGATGTTGACTCGATGGAACAGACGATATTTAACTGCGCACGGGGAGTCAAAGAATTTTCTATGATATTTGGACTTCGGTCACCCCTCGTACGAGTTCCTATAAGCTCAAACAAATTAGTATGACCTCGAGTAGAAAGATTTACTCCAGAGATCCACTAAAGAGAATTTATCGAACACAAGAAAGGAAATCCTAGGAGAATCTACCTTTCGTTTCCTCTTTTGGAAACCTCGGACACAACAACCTTTGTACGGACAAAAGTGGTCCCTCCTTGGTACGTAGGGTTTGCTCTTATCCACTTTCCTTTTTCTTGCCGACAATAATTTCACATGGAGATTTTTATTTTTACAGTTTACCCCTTTCTTCTTCAATGGAACAGTGAACTTAGCTCCGATGTACAGACAACTTTTCAATTTTGTTCACAGTCCACGAACACAAGACTCAGCTCAAGATTTAGGTCGTCTCCAGTAAACCAACGTCAGAGATTTAAGTTCCAAAAGCCAAGCTTACGAACAGCTTTAACAATGCGTCCGTACATTGTTACAATATAACAATTTTCCGGCGTACGAACGGTGGCTCAAACAAGGAACTTTGGAATTTAAGCTCAAAATGCAACCCAAATCAGTTACAACCACCAGTGTTCGATAACAACAACCAAATCTCACTGGGTTTTTTCAAACAACCACCACCATGTCAAGAACAGTACGAAAATCAGTGAGAAACTCTCGTCGTCAAACAACGTATGAAAAGTGCTCGTTTGATTCCTTAGATAATGGTGAACCATAATCTGTAGTTGTTTAATCCAAACAACCAACGATCAAACCATTTTTTTTTGAATGTTCTTCTTTTTACTTTTTTTGGTAATAAGAACATTACAGTAACAACAATAACAAACGAAGATGAAGCTGAAATTGAAAGACACAATCGCACGAGATAAAGACAAATAGGATTGGGGTTGTAAGAACAAGCCCAAACCTTGCTCTGATACCAAGATGGTGCAAGCTTAATCGGAGAAGAAGCTAAGCAACCGAACAACAGAAAAAAAAAACAAAAACAAAAACAAAGATAGAAGCAAGACAAGTCTCTTGCTTCGTTAGAATAAATCCGAGGAACTGGTCTCGATTCAAACAACGGAAGAACAAGGAGATGCACCTATGTTAAGCAACAATCCTCAAGAAGAACTCATGCTTCTTGCAAATTGAATGACCAAAGAAGAATTTGTTCAAACGATTACACGAATGACACAAGTTCTTTAAATTCCCACGATGGGGTCGGCTCTCAACGGAGACACAATTAGCATTCAGCTAAATTCAATATTCATACAAAAACTATATGTCTACAAATGAAATGAAAGGAGGTTTATATAGGCAATACTAAGGCAAAATAGTAAAACGGTCACAGACGACCAATAAGAGCAAGCCACGCAGGGCTGAATAAGTTAAGTGTTCGGACACTCCTTTAGTCGAACACTTGAATTCGAACACTTGAGCTCGAACACTTGAGCTCAAACTCTTGACCTCGAACGGTCTCCCTTCGGTTGGTTGGTTGTTTGCTTTACTCTTCAGCGTCGATGTTGAGTGTTCGATTGGGTGTTCGGTCGCTCCTTTCTTCGCGCTCGAGCTTGTAGATGAAGCCTTCGAATCTTGAGCTCAGCCAATCAACTTCAGAATGGTTGCTTTCTCCCGACCACGCCAATTGAATTGAACATCATGCAACAACTTGGCTTGGCTTCGTGTCATCGGCCTCGATGGATTGAACACTTGATCAGCACGGGTTCGGGCTGCATCACCCATGGACACTCTGCAACTGGTAGTAGTAGTTCCAAAAGTTCTTATGGCTTTTGCCGCTCAACCTTGTCCTGCTGGCACACAAGACAAGTTTGCACATAACACTCTATGTCATCCCACATTCGTGACCAGTAGTAGACCGACTCAACAAAGGTTATAGTGCGACGTTGGCCTGGATGACCAGCCCATGGCTCTCTTTTATGATGTGTTGCTGATGTCTCCAAACTTAGGCACGTAGACTCTCCATCCCGTGGTAAGTAGTAGTCAATCTTCTACCCAAAAGCGCTTCATCTTTCCTTGGGCGGCTAACTCCATAAGTTGCTTGGTCGTTGGATCATGTTGCATAAATTTCTTGATCGCCTCGCGGATGTCACAACTTGCTGAAGTAATCGCTACAAGCTCGGCTTTTCGACTCAAGGCATCGGCCACAACGTTACCTTTGCCCGGCTTGTACTCCGGCACATAGTCAAACTCGGCCAAGAAGTCCTGCCACCTAGCCTGCTTCGCTGTGAGCTTCTTATGTATTTGAAAATAGCTAGTGGCTACATTATCTGTCTTGACCACGAACTTTAACCCAAGAGGATAATGTCGCCATGTGCGTAGCGGTCATCTCTTTGTCTTGCACAGTGTAGCGTCGCTCCGCGTCATTCAACTTGCAGCTCTCGAATGCTATAGGGTGCCTATCCTGTATCAAGACACTCCCAATAGCAAACTCTGAAGTCTCGATATGCACCTCGAACGTCTTGGAAAAGTCTGACAATGCTAAGACTGGCTCTTCCGTTATAGCTGCCTTAACACCTTCAAACGCCTGTTGGCAATGCTCCGTCCAAGCCCACGACTTGTTCTTCTTTAGCAACTCGGTCAATGGTGCGTCCTTGGCTGAATAGCCACTAATGAATCGATGATAGTAGTTAACAAGGCCAAGGAAAGATCTCAACTCTGTTACCTTAGTTAGGGCCTCACATTCTTAGATAGCTCGTTCCTTAGCCTTGTCCATACGTAGCTCACCGCTGCTAATGACATGCCCCAAGATGTGCACCTTCGATTGGGAAAACTCACACTTCTCTCACTTGATGTATAACTCATTCTCCTGCAAGACTTGGAAAACCTTCCTTAAGTGCTCCACGTGCTCCTCAATAGCCACGTGCTCCTCCAAAGTGTTGCTATAGATGACTATGTCATCCAAGTAGACCACCACGAACTAATCAAGGTAGGGATGAGAAATCTTGTTCATAAGAGTGCAGAATGTAGCGGGTACATTGGTTAAGCCAAAGGGCATCACCAACCACTCAAAGGATTCGTATCTCGTAACATATGATGTCTTCGGCTCATCCCCTTCTGCAATGCAAACCTGGTAGTAGCCCTTTTGAAGATCCACCTTGGTAAAGTACTTGGCTTGTCCAAGTCTGTCGAACAAGTCAGCAATGAGCGGGATCGAGTACTTATTCTTCACCATGACCTTGTTGAGTGCCCAATAGTCTATGCATAGGCGCAATGATCCATCCTTCTTCTTCTGGAACAACACCGATGCACTAAAGGGCGCCTTCGATGGGCGGATATGGCCAGTATCTAGTAGCTTCTTCAGCTGTTTCCTAAGCTCCTCCAACTCGGGCGGTGCCATCCTGTATAGGGAAAATACGGGTGGCTTATCTCCTGGCTCCAACTCGATCTTGTGGTCCACCTCACGTCTGGGAGGTAAGTGCTTAGGCAGCTTCTCGGGCATAACGTCTTTGTTTTCCTCGAGCAACTCTTCTATACACTATGGCAGTATCTCTGGATCAACAGCATCATCCTTTAAGCTTGCAAGAGTTGCTATGAATATTGGCTCCTCTTTCTTGAGCCCCTTGACAAGCTGCATAGCCGAAAGATGTGCCTGACCTTTTCCCTGTGGCGGAATGGTCACTGTAGGCACCATGCAAGATCCTTCTCGCTCCATGACCAAAAGACGTCGGAGGTAGGGTTGATCATAGTATGACAACATTGGAAGAACTCTTGCCCAAGTATAATGTCAAAGATATCTATAGATGCAACGATGAAGGTTGTCATACCTTGCCAACTGCCCAACTTTAAACTAATATCATTAGCTACTCCGCAAACCTTCGTCATCTCGACATTGACTGTCTTGAGGTGGGTGTTGCTTGGAGTGAGCTTCGACCCTAGTCTCTTTATTGCGGCCTCGGTCATGAAGTTGTTCGTTGCCCCAGTGTCGACCATGGCACGAGCAGACTTGTTGTTCATAGTGACATCTACGTATTGAGTGTTATACTCGTTAACTTAGTTAGTTTGTCTCGTGACTGCGCCACGTAGTCGAATCGTAGCCAGTTGCGCTGTGCCCGAACTCTCCCCTTGTTCCCGCTCCTTTCGCTCTCGCACTATGGCATTGAGACTCTTTAGGTCAGGACAACTCTTAAAGTCGTGCGGTCCTCCACATATATAGCATCCTTTCTTCTCAGCCTGCACCTTTTTCTCGGCATAAACCTGACGACCACTCTTCTTGCCATCAGATTTGTTGGCATCTTGAGTCTTAGGGTGTTTTTGGTGCGTCTCCTTGCATTTACCACGGTCTCCCCCATCTTTGGTAGGGCCACTCTTTGACTCATTGCCCTTGCCTTTGTCATGCCTAAAATCCATCAAATACTCAGCCTCAACTATGGCTTGGTCTATATTGGTGACTTGTCGGCGTTGCAACTCCTGCTTAGCCCAATTTTGCAACCCATCCATGAAGTGGAATAACAAGTCATCACTAGTAAGGTTGGAAATTTGAAGCATGAGGTTGGTGTACTCTTTCACGTAGTCCCGAATACTACCTGTCTGCTTTAACTCCCTAAACTTGTGCCTTGCCTCGTACACGACGTAGTTGGGGAAGAACTGCCGCTTGAACTCTACTTTGAACTGCTCCCGTGTGCTAATGGTGCACAATCATTTCTCGATGTCAGCCGTCTTCCTTCTCCACCAAAGCATGGCAGTTTTCGAGAGATACATCATTGCAGCGTTGATCTTAGCCTCTTCGTCCCTCACTTTGCCATGCTTAAAGTAGTTCTCCAAGTGCCAAAGTAAGTTCTCCACCTCTTGCGCGTCACGAAACCCCTTGAACACTGGAGGTTTGGGAGCCTCGATCTTAGCCTCCCTCATTACAACTACATTGTTGCCTGCCTTGGTCACACCAGCATTGACCTGCTCCTTGAGTGCCTCTATCTTCGTCTTCATGGCATCAATGGTGCTTAGCGCCTCTATGAGCCTGAACTCCAAGGTAGTGACAGTCTGTTTTATCTCGAACTCAGCTTGCTTGCGTCCGTCCAACTCCTTCTGGACGTCTTCGATCTCATCAAGAGTGTGCCTCTCAAGAGTGTCGAAAGCGCCTTTTAGTTTTCCCAAGCGTTGATCAACGATGTCCATGGCTTCCATCCCTGCTTCGACCTACAAGATCCACTCCTTCTCGGGCATGAGGTCCTCGTCTTTCTCCTCACTTGCCTCGGTGGTTGGTGGGTCGGCGGATGTAGCTCTTTCGCTTGGAATGACATTAAACGACCCTTCTTTACTCTGGTTGGCATTTCTCTTTCTACTTCGCCGTTTCTTGGTGGCGGACTCCCGAACAACGTTGGTTGGAACATTGGCAATGTTGATTTGGTTGTTGATTTCCTCCACGTTGGCCATTCCCTTAGTCACAACCTTCGCTCTGATACCACCTTGTCACGACCTTAGTCTTGAACTAAATGAATCGTGGGGCACTTGACAATTTGCTCACGATCTAACTATGCCAAGTCAGCCGAGATCATTAAGGATCGCTAAGAGAATGGAAATGAATAAGAGAGAATTGCCAAAGGAAGCTTTTTATTATTTGGAAGATTGTTGCTTGATTGCTTGATGGTTTACAAATGAATGACGCCTCTATTTATACTACTATCTTAGGGACGAATATGCAAATAATAATTATTCTACAAGTCCCTCCATATTTTACAAAAAAGTCACTCTCTAGAATAATCTTTCTAGCTAAAATATTCCAAGGTATTCCCAAATATTCTTCCCATATAAATCCATAAGGATCTGGAGTCTTTCAAGGGGAAGCTTTATACCATCTCTCTATAATATTTCATTAAGTGCTAGGCTCCTTTATATGCAAGCTTCCACATAGCAAAGCTATGCGCCAAATGGCGCCTACGTGACATGATAACATGGCGGGTTATCACAGTCATGAGTAAAAAGGAATTTAGCAATATTCTAACGTTCTCGTGGAAAATCTAGTAATAAAAAAGTTATAATTTAATTGTTTTATTGTAGATTAATTGTGTCGCTATAAAAAGTACATTGTCAAAAGTAATCCATTTTCACTTTGAATATCAAAATATTATTTCTCATGAGATTACCCATAATATAGGGAAATAGAATTAATGAGTTCCCTCATTTTTTTGACAAATATCACTTTCCTTCACAACTATTTCAGCTATAGAATTCATATGAGTTTTTTACACAAATATACAAATTTTCACCCTTAATTATAAAAAAATAGCAATATTTCTCTAATTACAAGGCATAACAAAATTTTTCATAGCACAAACTTGATTTTCCTAACCACCAAAATAACATCTCCAAGCCTAAAAACCTCTCATTTCCCAAAATTACATTTCTCACTTTTTTTCTCTCTTCTTCTTCTAACCCTAATTCTTCCATCACAACGCAGAATCAACCATTCCCAAAACATACCCGCCACCACGAAAAACCTCCACCACACGCTTCTCGACCTTAATATCCGCCACCACGAAAAACCTCCACCAAAGCTTCTCGATCTAGGTATTCATACCATCTCTGCTTCTACTATTTTTTCATTCATCACCGCCGCGACTATGGCGTTTCCGCCGTCCGCCACTAGATCAGGCAATTCGGCTGTGAAGAAAGTTAGATAGAATGCATTCCATGCTGATCCAGATACGAATAGCGATACTGGGTTTGGATCCTACATGGATTTTTTCAGTGAATTGGGGGTAATGATGCTACCACAAGACCGACTGTTGTGTCACAAAACAAGTTCATGAAACGGCTCAATCTGTTCCTGAAACCAACCGTTGTTGATTAAGTAGAGTTTGCACTGCAAACAATCAGATCTTGACCCGATTTTATCGCATTCGGGTACCCGGTTTGCCTTTTGAATTAAATCTCTAAGAACAGACCCAGTTAATAGCACTGGAAGAAGTAGTATTATAAGTGAGAAGTGGTTGATGACACTAGCAAAAGCAGTAGTATATGAACACTTGTGATTCCCGTAAATATGACAAGGATGTGTGTCCTTTTTTATTTTTTCCTCAAATTTTAATTTAATTATGAGAAATGATACAGAAATAGTTTAAAATAGCGCAGATACAGTGCTGACACGATGCAGAAACAGTTAGATACTGTATTGAAACGGCACAGAAACGGTGCAGAAACAGTTAGATACGATGCTGAAACAACCTGAAACGGTATAGAAGATACGGTGTAGAAACAGTTAGATAAGGTGCTGAAATAACCTAAAACGGTGGCTTAAATAGTTAGATACAGTGGTGAAACTACCTGAAATGGTGCAGAAACAGTTAGATATGCTGCTGAAAATGGTACTTAAACGGTGCAAAAACAGTTAGATACGGTGCTGAAATAGTCTGAAACCGCTTTGCGAAAAAGTCCGAAACAAAATATAAAAAATAACGTGAAGCAATGCAAAAAAGATGAAATAGTTTAGAAATAGTGAGAAACAACGCACAAACGGGATGAAACAAATGCTAAAACAGTCTAGAAACAGCTAGATACGGTCTAGAAATAGTTAGATACGGTGTAGAACAATACAGATACAAATGAGATACAGAAAGATACAACGAGATACAATATGGTTGGTAGGCGAGATACGGTTAGATACGAGGTGGTTGGTAGTTGAAATACGGTGAGATACGATGTGGTTGGTAGGCGAGATACGGTTAGATACGAGGTGGTTGGTAGTTCAGATACGGTGAGATACGATATGGTTGGTAGGCGAGATATGGTTAGATAGGCGAGATACGGTTAGATACGAGGTGGTTGGTAGTTGAGATACGGTGAGATACGATGTGGTTGGTAGACGAGATATGGTTAGATACGAGGTGTATAATGAGATGCGAGATAGCTGGTAGTTGAGAAACATCGAGATACAGTAAGATACAACGAGATACAATGAGGATGAGATGAGGAAAAGTGAAATTGGGGGAAATAGGAGGAGTAAAAGTGAAATTGGAGGAAATGATGGGAGGAAAAGTAAAATTGGAAAAAATGAAAGGAGTAAAAGTGAAATTGGGGAAATTGTGGGATAAAAAGGGAAATATGGGAAAATGGGATGAGCAAAAGTGATAGTGGGTGAAATAGGAGCAAGAATGTAAGCGTTTGGTATGTTATGGAAAAATATTGCTATGTTTTTGCTATATTTGTAATTAACTTGTGTTTTCTTCTATATATGATTATTTTACTAAAATGTTGCTATATTTGATAATTAAGTTCTAAAACTTGTACTTTTATGTAAAAAATCCAATTCATATCATAGCTCCAACCAACAATTACACATCACTACTATACGTATTAATTTGAACACCCAGGAAATTATATCAAAACACTATCCTATTTACTATAGTAATTAGTACAAATAATATAATTATCAATTTTAAATATGACTATATATTTAGTAAAAGGAATCGGGCCGGATATTGTACCAACGACCCGATTCGACTCCAGAGGGGTATATATATATGTTAGTCCTGAGTCCTGACTCAGTTCTTGTAGAGTCTTTTACCTGAAAACGAACAAACAACGGTCGAATTGGAAATCTCGAAAGAGAAATAAACAAAATGAGACCAAACATAGTTTCTGAGGTATTTAATTTTCTTTTATTCATTACCATATGTTTCGATCTACGTAATATATCCTTTTTGTATGTACAAAAGTGCAAATGTAAATGCTAGCTAGGGTTCTCATTGAAGTTAGAAAAGTAGTTTATTATAGTAATCCAATTTATATGTCTATTTTTTCCTTTGTTCAAGCAATGTTTATTCAATCTGTAATTTAAAGTGTCAATTTGAAGCAAAAAAGCATAATAGGATTTACAATTACTCGAATTACCAGAGCCACCGCTTTTATTATTATTATTATTATTGATGTTTTTTAACCATGGTGTCCGGGCCAGTTTACGCACACCTTGACTAATTCAACGAGTACTTGCTATCTTTGACCAGAACAAGTACCGGGTAACTCTGTCCACCAGATGAAATCACCTAGTGGTATTGCCTCTGCTAGGATTTTGAACCTAAGACTTCATGGTTCTTAACCCACTTCATTGACCACTAGGACACACACTTGCTTTTAAGATCTTCGGAAAAGAAGCAATTAGAGAGATCGTCTTCTTAGCTTAGCTATTTGATTAAAGGTCGTTCTATCGATGAAAACAAAAAAGGAAGAGAACTTGTGCATCGTGTATTCCTTCATCAAGCAATTAATAATGGCACATATTTGTTAGAGTTAGTGGGGTGGGAAAATTTGCTTTTGTGTTGACTTTCGTTGTTCCAATTTGTTTGTAGGCGGGATTGCAGACAAGGATGGGACAATGGTGGGAAGGAATTCCTATCCTTACATCTGCAGTGGTGGTTGTTTGTGGGTTAATTTACTTGGTTTGCCTTTTTGTTGGGTATGACTCATTTGCTGAAGTATGTTTCTGGCCCTCTGCTGTAATTTCTCGATTTCAAGGTAAATGGTCACTTATATTCCTGCTACTCATACATAAACTTAAAGTTGCTTGCTCTGTAGTGCATGCAAGTCTCTTGTGGAGCTATAATTTTGTTATCCTTTCTTTCCTTAAGCATTAATTTGTATCTTATTAGTGTGTCGACACTCATTTTATTTTTGTGTTTCTGTTGCAGTTTACAGGATTTTCACCTCAATTCTGTTTCATGGTTCTCTACTGCATGTTCTATTTAATATGTTAGCTTTGGTCCCTTTGGGTTCTGAGCTGGAGAGGATTATGGGATCTGTGCGTCTATTATATATAATTGTTCTGTTGGCTGTTAGCAATGCTTTATTCCATCTTGTTATAGCATTGTCGGTTGCTCATAATCCTTTTCATCCTTCTCCATACTTTATGGACGAGTGTGCTATAGGTTTCTCAGGGATCTTGTTTTCAATGATTGTGATTGAGACAAGTCTAAGTGGGGCACAAACTAGAAGGTTTGTTTGTTTCCTGTTTCTGGATCCCATTTCCTCTTTTTATATCGTTAAACTACGAACTTTCTTTGTTTCTTTCCCTCTCATATAAGTGAGAAATTTCTTGTATTAATCGATGATCTTATATATGCACATGAGAGCAGATAGATTGGGGAAAAAAACTGTCTGACGTTTGATATGACTGGTCAATTTAGATCAATTATGAGTTGTTGGCATCATGTGTTTGCTTATGTGAGTTTGCCTCTTCTTTTTGCAGTGTGTTTGGGCTTTTTAACGTGCCTGCTAAATGGTAACTAATTTTCACTTTCCGATAGTTGTACTTTTGTTGTGTGTTTAGTTTTATATGCATCTTATGGTATAGTGTTTAATTGCTTTTTCAATAGGTATGCATTGATCTTATTGGTGGTGTTTCAGCTTGTTATGACGAATGTCTCCTTACTTGGACATCTATGTGGTGTTTTGTCTGGATTTGCATGTAAGTAACTCCACCCTGCTGGACCTTGTTCAAGTTTTCAAAATTCTATTCCCTTTGTGATATCGTGATAATTATTTGCACAACCATATATCTAAATTCGTGTTCACCTATCTTATGACGCCATTTATTTTTTCCTTCTTTTTTCTTCATGGTACCAGATACATATGGATTGTTCAATGTTTTAATACCCGGGACTTCTTTCTTCTCAGCTATAGAGTCTTCCTCATGGCTGGTAAGTTCTCCAAGGAAATGACAGTAAGATATTTTGATTATTTTCTTGCCTTTCTGGACACTTGTATGCTCAACTTTGAGGTATAAGTGAGATGGAGCATTATAGTTCCCATTGGCTTGACTTGCTTCATTTTTGTTTGATACTTAAGTCCCACGTGTGTTTGTTGGCATCTTGAAGACAATAAATTCTTAAAGAGGACACAGAACTACGACATAAGAATAAGCAAGCTTGTGATCAAGGCATCTGCATGGTAAATGGTCACAACCAGAGACACTACTAATCACATGACAGGGGGTTTGATTTAATCTAAAATGGTTCTGTGGTTAACAAGAGAACGGATGAAGAGTTCTCATTAAAGCGATATTTTTTTTTTTTTTAAAAATGTATTCTTTTTTTTTTTGTGAGAATGGTGACAAGTTTTAAATAGAAGTGCGAAATGGCTGAGAAAAGCCATATTTACAGAGAGGGACTAACAAAGACTATCCTTTCTTAACTTATTAGGATTCTAATATGTCCAAAATGGATTCAGCATCCTCCGTAAACTCCTGTTTATGCAAAAAATGAAAAAGTAAGAGAGAAGTCATCTTAATTTTCTGTACAGGACAATCCTTGCCTTCAAAGCATCTCAGGTTCCTTGCCCTCCAATTAGTCCACTAAATGCAAGCTGGTACACGCTCCATCAGTTTCTCTACCTGTTTCATCATCTTATTAATTCCAGGGTCTTTCTTGGGGTTGACCATCTAACTCCAAGACTGTTCAAAAGAATATTCTAGAATTGAGCAGTCACCTCACAGTGTGGTAATAGATGCCTATCTGATTCAGCTTACTTGCCACAAAGATGACATTTTGAGCGTATTTGAGTGCCTCTCTTCATCCATTCTTCTTCTGTTAACTTCTTTCACTACTATTGCCGCAAATATTTGCATCTTAATTAATACAAGAAGTCATTGCCTTTCTTCTTTACTGCTGTCTCTGGGGGTACATGTTCTCTTCTCTGAAATCCCATATAAAAGTATTTTAGTAGGTCGTACTCTTTCTCTGGTTCATTCATTTCTTAATTGGTAAATGTAAAATTTTACTGGAAAGCACTCAAGAGAGTGTACAAGAACCCAAAAAGTTTTTAAGAGAAGACCCAAAGATAAAAAACTCCGCGAGAAATACATTTGTAACTGTCAAAAAGAATCCAAAATTTAAGGCACATGCATGCCCATTTATCGAGAAATGCAAATGTCATATCTTTTCTCCCTTTTGATTGTCGAAGCGGTTAAGTTCCTTTGGCTTTTGGGCAATTTAACTTGAGCGCAGAGAGAAACTGTTTTGTTCATTTGCTGTTATATTGAAAGTTCAGATCATTGCATACAACATTTTTAGTGGTTGAGGCATGCTTTCTTTTAAGGCACATCAAAGCCCTGGCCCACCTCTCAATTGCATTTTGCTTGGTTTGAAGCACTTCGATATAAAGTCAATTTGCTAAATACTTAGATCTATATCTATTTTCTCGGCAGTCAACTTGTGTGAGGAGACCAAAGTTTATTATGTGCACTGGCGGTAATGGTGCAGGATACCTACCCACGCATACAAATCAAACAGTGACCTCAAGGTGGATCCTGTTCTTAGTTTAGTATAATCTTACTGATTTAACCTGAGCATGTGCGAAATACTGAATATTCTTCCTTCAGAAATGGAGTGCTTTCTGGAAATATCTGGGAGAACCTTTCTTCAATGATGCCACAGAGAGAGAGCTCTGCTCAGGTATCTTCTGGATTATCTAGTCTCATTTTTATCTTGGTACACAAGTAGATAAACATATGGTGTTGAATTAATCTGTCTTTGCTTTTCTTTAGCAATAGAACATGCTTGAAACAATGTTTGGTGGATTTTTTGGGTTAGCTACATGTGAATAGCAGGGAGAGAGATAGTAGATAAATGGAAAAAAGGAACTCCTGTATATTCGATTTCAATGCTGGTTATGAGAAGCTTAGTGGAGGAGAATAATTTCTGTATTGTAATCTTTGAGACTATTAACGTTCATACTCTATAATTGCATTGCAACCCTGTAACCTAGAATAATCGTACAACCTACTCAAGTTTCAAATTATCACATTTAAATGTAATCTGGAAGACTGGAACAGCCCAGAGTAGTGATTGAAATGAACATAGGTTGAAATCATATCAGTGGAATTAGGTAAGAAGAAAGAAAAATAGGAAACAGAATCTTTTTTTTTCCTCTTTTTGTTTATATTAAGTCGTTTTTGCATTGTTTTTTACTCTGTAGTTTGATAAGTACTAAGGTTTTAAACGGCACCATTATACAAAGAGATCAAATTTGTTTTTCCCTTTGTAAATTAATTTGTTTTTTTTCTCCCCTCTTTTTGTTTTCTCTTTCATTGCTTGTTATTTTCTTTTCTTGGGAGGGTGGGATCCCTGCATTCTTTAGCAAAAACATTCATAAATATGAGTCATCACGGGCTATGTTACTCCATTTAAACTCATCTTAGGCCGATATATATGCAAATACCAAATAAAAGTACTAAAAGTTCTATATATTTCCTAAAGATGTAAATTTCTGGAAAGCTAAATGATTCCTAAAAAGCCTACGGCCTAGATGACTAAAACATATTCTCAACTTGTAGGTATTGCCGATATAGATCTTTTTCTTCCATTGTGCTGTTCTTTTGCTTTTAGTCCTCACAAAAAGGAAAGAGTTCGTTTCATAGAACGGGTAAGATTTCAAAGCATCTCTTACCACGCCTTAGAATTTTGGAAGAAATATCCCAAAAGTTGGAAAGGAGAACTTTTGGTGATTGCTAGTAAACATAAAAGTTGAGTGTGCATAAAACAAGGTGGTTCTCTCGTTTTTAATGTTGTACGAGCCTATAGTATGTCCCATTGACTGATCTAGATTAGAAATAGTTGAGAGGCTATGGATGTTATTTCCCTATCAATTAGCTTATAGCAGCTACTTACGTAGATCTCTTATGTGTATGCCCTAATGAATATATGAAGGAAGACCTTGAATAACGATGAAGTAATTAGACTCTATCAAGCGATTGACTTGTTCAAAATGCAGCCGGTGGCCGATGATAACAGGTTTCCTGGGAGAGGAAGAACTTTGAGTTCTCAAACCTCCACTGGAAATCATGATTCAACATTACAGGCTAGGCTCTTGGATGGTAGCAACAGCCCTGAGGGTATTTCACCTCCAGCAGCAATAGGTGGAGAGCGGAGCTTAGCTGGAAGGTACTAGAAACAGCCTGCTTTTATATGCTAAATTTTTGGTGATCTTATTGATTTTGATCGTAGTCTCCACCTCCTCTATGTTTTCTTATATGTTTATATTGGATATGTTTTAGTTTTGTAGTTCCTTCTAGCATTATATGGCTGACTTGATTTTCTAAGTATTTTCCTATAATATCTTTATTTTCCTAGCCGAGGGGTCTATCGGAAACAGCCTCTCCACCTTAGTGGGGGTAAGGTCTGCGTAGATCTAACCTCTCCTGAGTGGAATATACTGGGTATGTTGTTGTTGTTGTTCTTATTGATTTTGAATTTATCTTAATCATTGGTTGGTCCACTTAGATGATCTGTTCTTAATTGCATTTTCATGTTTGCTGCCTACATATACTGCTATACAATTGATGTTTAGCTGGAAAACAAGGTGTTTAGATTGGCCGATCCAGTAACCAAGTTTAAGTTTTATCGCTACGGATAGGAAAAGCTGGCTTTTCTTAATACGTTCGCAAAACTACTGTTCTTTTACACAGTATAGTTCTTTCTGATTTTCTGATTTCTGTCTAGATCAAATTAGAGCCTCAAATTTCAATAATTGGCTGTCTCTATTATTGCGGATTGTTGATATTGCAACTTCTATTGGTAGATCGTAAGAGCTTGGTGCCTGTGATTTACTCTGAACACATAGTTATGTTTTGATTCTATTTGATAACTCAGACAATCAGCAGAAGATACTACCGCCACGGCTACCAGACTGCTAGGACAGCAGCAGGTATATGGTCTGGATTTGGACCCTTGCTAACTGTGCATCCTTGCAATGAGTTATGCTAAAAGTAACTCTTTAAATATAGGGCTCGATTCCCTCAGATGAAAAGATTCAGAAACTTGTTGCAATGGGTTTTGAGAAGGTACAGACATAGTTCAGATTCACTCAAATGGTGGTGGTTTTAGACTTTGTTAAGATGCTGCATTTCCTTAGAATTTAGGGAGCGCATTTCTTATCACATCCATCTGAGATTTACCTTGCAAATTGACATTTGGCTCATGAATGCACTAACAATCTTGATCTTCTCAGACACAAGTAGAAGTTGCACTAGCAGCAGCTGAAGGGGACTTGAATGTTGCTGTGGAAATTCTGAGCCAGCAGGTACTTATTTTCGGGCGTTATTATCCCAGACATCGGGGATTAGTAATTCTTACGGCTCTTTTAAATGTATCCAATGCAGGGTTAACATGAAATGCAATCATCAGATTAACATCAACAAATGACTCAAAACTGCCCAGGTGATTTGATTGCTTCAAGCCCTGGCTCTCTTTCTCTTTTTTTTTTTTTTTTTTTTTTTTTTTTGAGTATATATTTCTTACACAATTTACTCAACATTTTTAGGAAATAGGGAGGGGAGACATTTCTGTGTGCGATTTACACCTTTCCCATTGATTGTACTATTATCCAACTTAGTGGTTTATATGCTCAATATCAATGAATCATCCATCTCTTCTGATCCCACTCCAATGTGGCACTAAATGAATGTATTCCTGATTCCTGACTTGCAAATTCTTCCCCCCCCCCCCCCACCCCACCCCCTTTGATATACAATTTTCCCCTTTTACCCCCTCTGTTTTGTCTGTCTTGGGAGTTTCAACCGGCTGGTTTAAAAATAGATTATATGCGTTATGCAATTAATTCTATTCCTACCTACTTTGTTCTGGTATTCTCACTTGCAATAAAGTTGAACTTTACAAATACGATTTAATTATATTCAAAATAAAAATCCCCAACAGACAGAATCATCTTGTCTGCGTACTACATTGTTTTGCCACCGAACTTCTACTCAACGTGGAATGTATCCAACAATTGGATTACAAGACGACGTGAATGGCCTGTCTTATTTACACTCTCTGCCCACTTGTCCTATTTTAACTGTATATCGTTTGCAGTATACTGAATATCTTTTTAGTATATCAAATTAAGTATATTTTTTTATGGATTTGAGTGTACTTTAAGAAGTATATTATGGGGTATATTGTATACTAGATAGGTATACAGAAGAAAATGCACTACAAAAAGCAGTGACACATATGCATTGTATACACCCACCGTATTTAGCAGTATACCACTATGGTATACTGTTAAATTAGGTTGATGCATACGAAAACAGTGGTCAAATAAGCACTGTATACCTCTAAGGTATACTGAATTTAGCAGTATACCACTAATGGTATACTGTATTGTGGGCAATAGTTTTATGAGTTGACAGGTTTGCAAGCAAACTAGTCGCTTCTATATAACTTTTGACCTAAAATTAAAAAAAAAAAAAAAAGATTCTGATTTAGTGAATTAGGATCAATTGAAAATTTTGATGATAAAATTTGAAAATAATGAAGAATTCTTAGTAATTTTAGTAATTGGTTTGAAAAAAGTCGCCTGAAATTGGGAGAAAAATTTGAAGTAGTGATGGCTTGAATAATGGGAGATAAATAGAGCGAAAAAAGCAGTTATATGGGAGAGTGTGTTTTAATGGAATGGATATATAATGTAAATAAGTTTGTGGGTAAAAATATAATGGGTATGGAAATATAAATAAGTAGGGTTTGATGAACATTTTTGTAAATTCCCCATATTTTTATGAATTTTTTACACTATATACCCATGAAATTTAAACTATTTACAAATCATACCCATTCAAAATTACACTACCCATGAAATTAAAAATATTTATGCAACCTACTCATTTATTACTGTATACATTTGTTATATAAGTAGTATACAAGTCTAAATTTGGGTGCATACCATTAAATTATACTGCATAAATAATATTATACAAGTTTAGATTGGTAGGACATGTAAATAGTTTGTGGATAGGATTTGTAAATATGAAACTTATGGGTAGATGTGTAAATATTTTGATTTTGATGAGTATTTTCGTAAACATCCCTATTTTTGTCCGACATTAATGACCTGACATGAGCTTTCGATACATGACCTTACAAGAACAAATTTAGGAACTTAACAACATATTACGAGTTAATTAAAGTTTACACACCGGAAGGTAGCCAAAATTTATTTTTTTTTAAAAAAATTAAGTTGATTTGGTCGTGTATTTACCTTTCATTTTAAGTAAATTGTAGGTATGGAGGATTTAAAAATAATCCATCATTTGCCCCACTGCGATATGGCTTGCCTTCTTTAATTTGTATTGGCGGAATAGTGGACATCAGGAAGAGATCCAATGCAATCTCAATTCAGTAGTTGAAACACTTAGATATTTAAGTTACATAACCATATACTTTTTTAATGATCATGTCATACAAAAATATAAGTCCATGCCGGAAAAGCTAAAAGTACAATAAAAAGCTAAAAGTTGGGTTTTCCTAGCTTTTAACTTTTGGCTTTTGGCTTAAAAGCACTTTTGAAAAAGCCAATCCAAATACTCTCTTGGCTAGAATCTCATAGGAGCGGCTCCACTCTTACTCTCATATAGGTGAATTCATCAAGTGTATACTACTTTAAATACACCATCCATAAGGACTATGAATTCATTAAGATTTAAATCTCAGCCTTCCAAATAGTAGCAGTTAAGCACTCTCATTTAAGTGCTTCAGTGTCAATATCGACTTGTTATTACCCATATGAACATATTTTATGGGTTACCATCTCTATTGTCAATCATATTAGCCTTAACTCCCTCTCTTTCGAGGTTTGAAGAATTAATTTTCTTCCCACAGGTTTAGTCAGAGGATCGACCAATTCACTTCTAATTTCACGTAATCAATGAAAATTATTCCATCTCTCAGCAATTATTTTACAACATTATGTCTCAAGAGAATGTTTCTACATTTTCCATAATAGGATTTATTCTTAGCAGCATCAATTACCGCTTTACTATCACAATGGATAGACATAGGAGGCAACACATCATTTGTTAAAGGGATATCAACTAAGAAGTTTCTTACCCACTCAGCCTCAGAACTAAGCCAATTCCAGAGCAATGAATTCTGCTTCCATAGTAGATTTAGCAATTATAGTTTGTTTGGCTGATCTCAATGCTACTGCACCACCACCAAAGGTAAATACTTAGCCACTAGTGAATTTTATCACATCTGAATCAGAGATCCAGTTAGCATCACTGTATCCTTCTAATACAGCGGAAAATCCACTATACAAGATACCATAATTCATGCTTCCTCTCAAATATTTCATCAGTGTTACTAATGCGGACCAATGCTCTTGATTGGTATTATGAGTATATCTACTCAATCTACACGCAACATAGGCTACGTCAGGCCTTGTAAAATTTACTAAATGAATCAGACTCCCAATAATCTAAGCATATTTAGACTGAGCAACTGGGTCACCTTTATTCTTTTTCAATTGAGAGATAGCATCATAAGGAGTAGCCATAGGTATCACATCGAAACAATCAAACTTCTTAAGAAGTCTCTCAACATAGTGTTCTTGTGACAACACAATACCATCATCACTTCTTATGACTTTAACTCCCAATATCATATTTACATCTCCCAAATCTTTCATATCAAAGTTAGTGTTGAACCCCCAAAAAAATAACTCCGAAGGGCTAAATTTAAGGAATATCAACTGAATGGACTAACTCTTTTAGAGTTTTTGGAGTCGCCACCCAATTTTAGGAAAAATAGGGAACCAAATAAGCAAATGCGTGCAAAACTCCGTTTTTGAAAAAAGGCAGTCTTTTCAAGATTCTAAAGTAAGAGGTTTTGTTAATTTCGAAAGAAGGTTTTTAAGGCACTTTCCAAATTCCGTAAATTACGGTTAATCCGATAGGTTTGCAAAATATTTGGAAGTGCTATCTATGCACTTTTCAAAAATAGTTAATCGAACCATTAATTAATTATTAATTAAAGTTAGTAACTTTTCAAAACATTTACCAATTTATTCAAAAGGCTTTACTTGTCTTTTTTTTTTTAAAAAATAAAAATAAAATAGAATATATAAAAGTAAAATAAATTAAAAGCGCATTTTCTTTTGAAAAAGAACGATTTGATCGTCCTAATTTCTTTGCCAACTCATATGTGATAGCACATAAATGGCACTTGCTTAATTTCAACTTTAAAATATGAGTATCTCACCATAAGATGGACACTTTTTGCAAAGTCGTTTCGGGACATTGAGAAGTTAATTAAAACTTCTTTATAAATTTTGACTTTTTAAAGGAACTACTTCGTGTCAATAAGATAGAAGTCTTTTCTTATAGTCATTATTAAACGGTTTTGAAAAGTTTCTAAATTTTGCACGCATTTGCATAATTGGCCACTATTAAATGATGACTCCAAATTTAAAGGAATTGAACATAAGGTAAAGCAATAACTCAAATAATCAAATATTTATTCATAAGACGAAGTACTCCATAAGTCATTTTCATTAATATCTTAAGAGAAAAGAGGATGAATTGAAAAGTAGAACCCAGAACGTGGCTAGCAGTTGAAGATGAGTGACCAAGACCAAAATACAGAACTCTCCCAGGACTTGGATAAATCTTGTAGTCACTAATATAAAATAGCCCCAATAAATTGGCTTGCCATGGTTGAATTTCGAATGAACTCATTCCCAAGTTGTATCCATGCCAAAAAGGAACAAAATAAGAATTTGTAAATCTTCGTAATGATTTCACGACTGTATATTTATGTCAAAGATATTTTAACAATTTTTGTGATCTTAAAGTCACAATGAAACGTAACGGACAAAGCAATGGAAGATAGAACAAATTAAAACAATATAATCCCTAAAAATGATAAGCATTAATTAAACTAAATGCACTTAATCTCATTCAACGCTTAAAGATAACATAATTGCTAAGGCGTCACCTCGAACAGAGGACTATAAATCTTTGAACGTGACTTAAGCTAACAATGGATTTAAAGGACAGCCTGAAAAGGAAATTTTTATCTTTTAACACTTAATAAACTTTGTTGAAAAATGAACTCTTAAATCATGAAAAACATTGAATCTTTTTACACTACATGAACTGCAAGATACCAGAAGACACACCAATCTACTTAGACCTAGGAATTAACATAACATAGGATATTTTACCCCAAGTTGAAAAGCAGTTTTTCCCATATTAGTCAAGACATTACATCAAGATGAAGTTCATTGATCAAAACAAATTTTGTACGAATAGTCATAGGAAACCTGACAAGAATCAGGTTGCGATTTCACATTTTATACATGAACAAGCCGTCATTTAGCAAGGATCATGTACCACTTTTAATATACACAAGCAGCAGCCAAGGATTACTTTCCTGAGCCTCTAAGCAGATCAACCATCTACAAAATAACCCCCACCACTGCCCAGGAATAGACCTCTTTTTCCCTCCTAGGCAGATCCTGGACCCTTTCACTAATAGAAGCAAAGCTGAACCATTACACACACACCTATACAATTTCCCTACTGCCAGGAACAATCCCCAAACCTCTACTACTACTACTACTACTACAATTCTTCTCACTCATACATTAGCCCTTTCAAAACCAGGGACACCCCTGCTACTCATTTAACTACTGCAGCATCTCCTTTTACACCTTTATGCAAAACTGAACTCACACCTCAGACCCTTGAAACTGCAGCATCCAGGCCTTACATTGTACCTCATGGTACAAAATGCACATATTCAAACACACACAGGTCTACAACTGCACACACATTTCACAAGCCAGCCTGCACTCAAACACCATCCTGAAACCCTCACAGCCCAGAATAACCTCTAATCCTGCACTGAAAAGTCAGCAACACCCAAATCACACACCTGCAAAATTCCAGCCAGGCCTGCACATACCTCGACTTAGAAATCTCTAGTTCACACACTGCACACAAAGCACAACCAGACTTGAACACTAACATAGCTCCAACATATACACAGACCTCCCTTTCCTCATCTCATAGCTCCTGCACTCCATGCTACTACTACAAACTACCAGAAGCACTGCTGAACATACGCAATCATCTAGACAACCTAGACAAGCTGAACAACCACCCAGATAATCTATGCAAACTTTATCTTTGATTTTGATAGAAATAAGAAAAGAAAAGGAAATCTGCAGCCTTTAAACTATGCACCCTAACAATTTTCAAAACTCATTCTACATCAAAATATGTTCTATTTTAAGCTTTAAACATCACCAGAACACAAAGGGATTCATACATTCTTATAACTAGAAACTGGAACATAACCAAAACTTGCACTAGGAATAATAGATAAAATTTGAGAGAAACAAAACTGATACCATGCTCATTTCATTATTATTCAGTAAAGCATTTTGAATCTTCAGACAATAATTTAGGAAACAGATGCAAACAAATACATATGTCAAGCGAAAACAGTTGTAGCTATTCGGAAACACACTTACAATTCTAAAATGACTAATAAGATCACTCTTCACGACCTAGCACATATCATTATACAGATTACACCTTCGGCAGAGAAAAAAAAACTAAAGCATTGAGGTGAGGTTATTACCTGCTGAGGTGCAGTGAACAGGGGCGAGAATCTGAAGCGATACCACTCGAAACAAATGTGATGACTCGAACAAGGTGACGACGCGAATAAAGAAGAAGCGATAAACCAAAAAAAAAAAAAAAAGCTAACAGAAACCAGTCGCACTGTATTTATGCTTTTAAACTCTCAAAACCTAGAATGTATTGTGTTCTGCCTTTCCTTCTATTAACTCTAGCCTCTTAGGAACTCTAGAACTTCAAAAACTTGGAACCTCTGTATTCCTCTCATTCACGGCTCTGTTCTCAATTTTCTCCCCCAAACCATTAGGGTTCTTCAAGGTCGTCCCCAAATACCCCCAAAAATGACCCCTCCAACGGCTCTCAACGGATAAGGTGTACCAAAAGGAAAAGGACGACGAGCTGGATGATTTCTATTTGATCGTACTCTGTGCATGAGCTGTAGAAGAGGGTATTTTAACTAGTGTACAAATGTTTTGCGCGGGTAGGGTGGTCTGGGTTTATGTCTTGTGATTTTGACCCCTTTTCCTTCAAAATTACTCCTCTTGCTTTTAATTTTAAAAATTAGCCTTTCTCCAGCTAATTCGACCTCGATTTAAATATTTCGGGACAAAATTGGGTGTCAACAGCTGCCCCTCTTTACCATAAAAGGATGTAAAAGTTTTCAGGGTAAAAAAGTTGACGTGAAAACTAATTTTGTCACGATAAAGCCTAGACTTTGATTCCAAGGACCAAAATGCGAGGCTTATGGACATGGCCGAACTCCGATTTTCGAGTTGCCTACATATCTCGGGCTGAAAGAGAATCAGGTCATATGTAGTTCGACGACACTTAAACACGAAGACTCGTACGATTAACAGAAACAGACACATAAACAGGAAAGAATCTGACTGATCCCTAATCTGGAATGAAAGATTAGGTAAGACTTGCTTGTTCGAGTGCGATTCTTCAGATCCTTGTTGACGAGTCTAGCTCATATCAACAATTGCTCCAGTTCACTGTCAAGAAAGAGTTCCACGTTATGCTCCAAATGCTGCTGCGGTGCTGCTAAAATCCTGTAATAAACCAAACGGTAAGCGAGTAATTGCAAACAAGACTTGATAAATGGAGTAATAAATAAATAATGATAAAAAACTTGTAGATGCTGGTTGCAATATCAATGATAAGCTTGTCTCCAATCAACTGATGAAGAAATCCGGCTTTGTGAGGTAAAATGACTTCGGCGCCGTTGGTACACTGAAAATAAAGCAATAAAAAGCTTTAATTAATAGGAACATAAAGTGAAATTTAAATATAATCATAAGGGTAAAAAATGCCCCATTTTCGGCAATAATCCATGATAAAGCATAATGCTTTAAATCATGAAGAGTCAATTTGAATGCAATCTTGGATTGTACTCCAACCAAAAGTAAGAATACGTCCAAATTATTCACATTATCCTACATGTCTTAACAAACTTATTAGCAATGTAAGGCTACTAAAAATATGTATAGCAAGCGTATAAACGCATCAGGAGGCTACAAATTATACTTCAGAAGGTGTAAATATTAAAACACCTATCGAGGCCATAAAATTATGCCTTAGAGGCATTCAAATAATGAACACCTTCGAGGTGACATAAATACGCCTCCGGGGCAACAAAATTACGCCTTGGAGACATTTAAATAACTAACACCTTCGAGGTGACACAAATATGCCTCCGGAGCAATAAAATTACGCCTTCGAGGCATTTAAATGACTAACACCTTTGAGGTGACACAAATACGCATCTGGGACAACAAAATTACGCATTAGAGGCATTCAAATAACTAACACCTTTGAGGTGACACAAATACGCCTCCGGGGAAACAAAATTACGCCTTCGAGGCATTCAAATAACTAACACCTTCGAGGTGACACAGATACGCCTCCGGGGCAACAAAATTACGCCTTCGAGGTATTCAAATAACTAACACCTTCGAGGTGACACAGATACGCCTTCAGGGCAAAAAAATTACGCCTTCGAGGCATTCAAATGACTAACACCTTCGAGGTGACATAAATACGCCTCCGGGGCAATAAAATTACGCCTTCGAGGCATTCAAATGACTAACACCTTCGAGGTGACACAAATACGCATCTGGAGCAACAAAATTACGCATTAGAGGCATTCAAATAACTAACACTTTCGAGGTGACACAAATACGCCTCCGGGGCAACAAAATTACGCCTTCGAGGCATTCAAATAACTAACACCTTCGAGGTGACACAAATACACCTCCGGGGCAACAAAATTACGCCTTCGAGGCATTCAAATAACTAACACCTTCGAGGTGACACAAATACGGCTCCGGGGCAACAAAATTACGCCTTCGTGGAATTCAAATAACTAACACCTTCGAGGTGACACAAATACACCTCCGGAGTAACAAAATTACGCCTTAGAGGCATTCAAATAACTAACACCTTCGAGGTGACACAAATACGCCTCCGGGGCAACAAAATTATGCCTTAGAGGCATTCAAATAATTACACCTTCGAGGTGACATAAATACGCTTATCGAAAGCGTTAACATAAAGACGCTTCTCGGAAGTTTGAAATATAAAGACGCATTTTGAATGCGTGAACATGTGAATACGTTATACTCTCTGAACTCTTCCACGGAGGAATGGTCTTGATTATAAAACAAAGTGAACCCCCAGGATTGGAAATATCTGAAAATCAAAAAATAGAACTTTAGTAAGCGTTCTCATGAAGTGAAAGAGAAATGAACAAATATGCTTAACAAATTGCAAGAGTTATGGGAAATAGAAATGTCGCCTTTCGGCAAAGTGGAAAAGCGTCGAGCCATGAAACACGAGCTTTATCCAAATATTATTGCAATCCAAGCGATGAGAATCTTAGAGATTGACTTGCTAAGATGTTGATCCTCCTTTGGATCTTAATGTCCCTGCTCTCAAAGAAAACTGTTAGTTTTGGGAGGGAGGGGGGAGCGTTTGATTCATGCTGACTCGAGCTTTCATCCTCCAACAACTTCCTTCTTTGCACTTTTTCTAGATTAGCGATCCGCGTATTTTAGATTGTGACATCTATGTGATCAAATTGAACGTCCTTAATCTTACAACTTTGCACTATTCTCAAAACCACTTTTTGGAACTTTGACAGTTCATTTTCTGATAAACGCTGCTTCTTGCAAAAATCTACCCCAGTTATGATCTTCTGCATCTTCAGCTCACTTTGCAAAAATTGCACCAGTTGTAAGCCTTCAAAACTTCAAATTCCCTTGAAAAATTTGCCCCAGTTGCTTTCTTTGGGGAAACTGGAAATTTTAAAATTAAGGGATGGAGGAGCATACGTATCCCTCCTTGGGAATCAGACTGTGCGTAGTTCTGCTAACAGCCAAATCGTCCATGGCTTATTTCGCTTTAGATCAAACACTTGACCAACTCGCGAGTCAACACAAATCAAACTCACTTTTTGGGGAATAATAAACAACAAAATAAAAATTCAAAAGGTAACAATGTTAGTTTGCATGTTATTTGTGAGGTTGCACATAAGCAAGTAGTGCGCATTGGCATGTGGCAATCACAATTAGTTGAGCGTAAATGAAAATGTGAGCACGCGCCCTACCCTGTAAAGTGCCTCATTGTGCTGGAGGTAGGCCTAATCAAGAAGTTGCAAACACATGTGGTTATTATAATGACACAAACCGTTTGCCAATACAAATTTTGAGATATAATAAACTGCCATAATTGTCAACTTCTTAAATTTAACATGGCAAATGGCTTGGAATTCGTTATAATATCAACACAATCACATAATATGCAAGGTCGTTGGGTTTCAATAACCCGTCAACAAAAAGGCGGTTTCCTAATTCCTGGAAACGGTACCAAGGACTGGGTCCACACTAAGGTGTATATGCATGCATGTCCTAAAAGCTCATTCTAAGAGTGGGCTAACGATTGAGGCAGACAGGTGAGTGGCAAGCGGTCTCGCAGTCGAATTTCCCCCACGATGACTGCCGGTGTACCAACTCTTCATAGGGTTCTTTAGTGGAAGAAAGTGCGGGTGCGCATGGGCGCACCTCGCAGATATTTGGGGTGAAAATGCAAGAGGCTCCCAGGAGTGGGGGAAGTATGAACGGAATACCAGATTATATATGTGCACAAATAAGAGTGTAGTGGCATGCTTTTCGTGGCACACAAACAAACAGATATAATAAAGAAAAATAAATTAAGCATGCTAGTTGCAAATAATTGGAAACCTTTATGGTTAAAACCTTTATCGTCCCCAGCGGAGTCGCCATGATGTTGAACCCCCAAAAAAAAACTCCGAAGGGCTAAATTTAAGGAATATCAACTGAATGGACTAACTCTTTTGGAGTTTTTGGAGTCGCCACCCAATTTAAGGAAAAATAGGAAACCAAATAAGCAAATATGTGCAAAACTCCATTTTTGGAAAAAGGCAGTCTTTTCAGAGATTCTAAAGTAAAAGGTTTTGTTAATTTCGAAAGAAGGTTTTTAAGGCACTTTCGAAATTCCGTAAATTACGGTTAATCCGACAGGTTTCCAAAATATTTGCAAGTGCTATTTATCACTTTTCAAAAATAGTTAATCGAACCATTTATTAATTCAACTAATTAAATTTAGTAACTTTTCAAAACATTTACCAATTTATTTAAAAGGCTTTACTTGTCTTTTTAAAAAAAAATATATAACATAGAATATATAAAAGTAAAATAAATTAAAAGCGCATTTTCTTTTGAAAAAGAACGATTTGATCGTCCTAATTTCTTTGCCAACTCATATGTGATAGCGCATAAATGGCACTTGCTTAATTTAAACTTTAAAATACGAGTATCTCACCATAAGATGTAACTTATATTTCAAGTCACTTTTTGCAAAGTTGTTTCGGGACATTTAGAAGTTAATTAAAACTTCTTTATAAATTTTGACTTTTTAAAGGAACTTCTTCGTATCAATAAGATAGAAGTCTTTTCTTATAGTCTAATAACGGTTTTGAAAAGTTTCTAAATTTTGCACGCATTTGCATAATTGGCCACTATTAAATGATGACTCCAAATTTAAAGGAATTGAACATAAGGTAAAGCAATAAATCAAATAATCAAATATTTATTCATAAGACGAAGTACTCCATAAGTCATTTTCATTAATATCTTAAGAGAAAAGAGGATGAATTGAAAAGTAGAACCCAGAACGTGGCTAGGAGTTGAAGATGAGTGACCAAGACCAAAATACAGAACTCTTCCAGGGCTTGGATAAATCTTGTAGTCACCAATATAAAATAGCCCCAATAAATTGGCTTGCCATGGTTGAATTTCGAATGAACTCATTCCCAAGTTGTATCCATGCCAAAAAGGAAAAAAATAAGAATTTGTAAATCTTCGTAATGATTTCACGAGTGTATATTTATGTCAAAGCAATTTTAACAATTTTTGTGATCTTAAAGTCACAATGAAACGTAATGGACAAAGCAATGGAAGATAGAACATATGAAACAATATAATCCCTAAAAATGATAAGCATTAATTAAACTAACTGCACTTAATCTCATTCAACACTTAAAGATAATATAATGGCTAAGGCGGCTAAGTCAAATCCTAAAAATAACCTAACCAACACACACACACACACACACACACACACAAACACAAAAACCAAGGCCAATCCTAAGGACACTAACATCACAACATCACATTACTCCTATTATAATCTTCTGGAATTGCTCGTTTTCCTTCAACATACAACTTAACAATGGCAGCCACTACTGCTACATCCTTCACCCTTTCAAAACTCCTCGAACAGAGGACTATAAATCTTTGAACATGACTTAAACTAACAATGGATTTAAAGGACAGCCTGAAAAGGTAAATTTTATCTTTTAACACTTAATGAACTTTGTTGAAAAACGAACTCTTAAATCATGAAAAACATTGAATCTTTTTACACTACATGAACTGCAAGATACCAGAAGACACACCAATCTACTTAGACCTAGGAATTAACATAACATAGGACATTTTACCCCAGGTTGAAATGCATTTTTTCCCATATTAGTCAAGACATTACTGCAAGATGAAGTTCATAGATCAAAAAATTTTTTGTACGAATAGTCATAGGAAACCTGACAAGAATCAGGTTGCGATTTCACATTTTATACATGAACAAGCCATCATTTAGCAAGGATCATGTACCGCTTTTAATATACACAAGCAGCAGCCAAGGATTACTTTCCTGAGCCTCTAAGCAGATCAACCATCTACAAAATAACCCCTACCACTGCCAGGAATAGACCTCTTTTTCCTTCCTAGGCAGATCCTGGACCCTTTCACTAATAGAAGCAAAGCTGAACCATTACACACACACCT
This sequence comes from Petunia axillaris subsp. axillaris, assembly GCA_029990575.1. Lineage (NCBI taxonomy): Eukaryota > Viridiplantae > Streptophyta > Magnoliopsida > Solanales > Solanaceae > Petunia > Petunia axillaris. Next base: position 131,468,084 of record JARKNS010000003.1, on the reverse strand, counting down.
ATACAATTTCCCAACTGCAAGGAACAATCCCCAAACCTCTACTACTACTACTACAATTCTTCTCACTCATACATTAGCCCTTTCAAAACCAGGGACACCCCTGCTACTCATTTAACTACTGCAGCATCTCCTTTTACACCTTTATGCAAAACTGAACTCACACATCAGACCCTTGAAACTGCAGCATCCAGGCCTCACATTATACCTCATGGAACAAACTGCACATATTCAAACACACACAGGTCTACAACTGGACACACATTTCACAAGCTAGCCTGTACTCAAACACCATCCTGAAACCCTCACAGCCCAGAAATAACCTCTAATCCTGCACTGAAAAGTCAGCAACACCCAAATCACACACCTGCAAAATTCCAGCCAGGCCTGCACATGCCTCGACTCAGAAATCTCTAGTTCACACACTGCACACAAAGCACAACCAGACTGCTGGACACACTAACATAGCTCCAACATATACATAGGCCTCCCTTTCCTCATCTCATAGCTCCTGCACTCCCATCTACTACTACAAACTACCAGAAGCACTGCTGAACATCGCAATCATCTACACAACCTAGACAAGCTGAACAACCACACAGATAATCTATGCAAAATTTATCTTTGATTTAGACAGAAATAAGAAAAGAAAAGGAAATCTGCAGCCTTTAAACTATGCACCCTAACAATCTTCAAAACTCATTCTACATCAAAATATCTTCCATTTTAAGCTTTAAACATCACCAGAACACAAAGGGATTCATACATTCTTAAAACTAGAAACTGGAACATAACCAAAACTTGCACTAGGAATAATAGTAAAAATTTGAGAGAAACTAAACTGATACCATGCTCATTTCATTATTTTTCAGTAAAGCATTTTGAATCTTCAGACAATAATTCAGGAAACAGATGCAAACAAATACATATGTCAAGCGAAAACAGTTGTAGCTATTCGGAAACACACTTACAATTCTAAAATGACTAATAAGATCACTCTTCACGACCTAGCACATATCATTATACAGATTACACCTTCGGCAGAGAAAAAAAAACTAAAGCATTGAGGTGAGGTTATTACCTGCTGAGGTGCAGTGAACAGGGGCGAGAATCTGAAGCGATACCACTCGAAACAAATGTGATGACTCGAACAAGGTGACGACGCGAATAAAGAAGAAGCGATAAACCAAAACCAAAGCTAACAGAAACCAGTCGCACTGTATTTATGCTTTTAAACTCTCAAAACCTAGAATGTATCGTATTCTGCCTTTCTTCTATGAACTCTAGCCTCTTAGGAACTCTAGAACTTCAAAAACTTGGAACCTCTGTATTCCTCCCATTCACGGCGGCTCTGTTCTCAATTTTCTCCCCCAAACCATTAGGGTTATTCAAGGTCGTCCCCAAATACCCCCAAAAATGACCCCTCCGACGGCTCTCATCGGATAAGGTGTACCAAAAGGAGAAGGACGACGAGCTGGATGATTTCTATTTGATCGTAATCTGTGCATGAGCTGTAGAAGAGGGGATTTTAACTAGTGTACAAATGTTTTGCACGGGTAGGGTGGTCTGGGGGTTATGTCTTGCAATTTTGACCCGTTTTCCTTCAAAATTACTCCTTTTGCTTTTTAATTTTAAAAATTAGCCTTTCTCTAGCTAATTCGAGCTCGATTTAAATATTTCGGGACAAAATTGGGTGTCAACAATTAGTTGACAAAAACAGTTTGGTACTTTGCACAATTTTAAAAATAGTACCAAGTATAAGCATGCCATCAACATACGAATATATTATTAAAAAATCACCATTTAACACTTTAGTATAAAAATATTTATCCACTTTAACTGAAGAAAATCTATCTCTAATTAAGACTTGATCAAATTTCTCATGCCACTGTTTAAGAGCTTGCTTAAGGCCATAAAAGATTTAATTAATTTGACAAATTTTATTTTCTTGCCCAGGAACAACACATCCCTTAGACTGAACAATATAAATTCCTTCTTCTAATCACCATTTAAAAATGCTGTTTTGACATCCATTTGATAAATAAAAGCTTGTACACTGAGGCTAAGGCAATTAAAAGTCTAATAGAATAAATTCTAATCACTGGTGTGTATTGGCCTAAACCGATTTAGGATAACAAATTTAATTTGGGTTGAATTTACAAGCAATGCTAAGTATCAAAGCTGAGATAATAAGCAAAATCACACGTAAATGACAAAGAAATAATGATATTTTAATATTTGAGGTTGAGTACAAATTTTGCCAGAGTTTCTGTATATATTTTCTGATGATTACATTGTAAAGTAAAGAGCTATTTATAGACTAATAAATACAAGAAGTTTGTGCCATGTTCTCTATATTTTCCATTAACTCATCCACGTCTCAACTCCCCTGAAAATGGGGTTAATGGGTCGAAATAAGAGGAGGTCACTCCGCTGAAGATAGTTGAATCCATCGAGGGTTGAATTGTCGACCTCAGAGATGTGAGCATGTTGACTGACCGAGATGATGCTTCATCGAGGTGCAACACGAACTTCATCCTCGGTTGATGACTTCGGTGATCTCGTTGCTTATCTCGAATCATAATTCACAAACATCTATTTGGCTCTCCTTGAGCCATACAACCGAGGTGCTATGTATGCAAGCCAATTTTTACCTAATACAGATAGTCCCTCCACTCCTCGGATGAGTGCCAGAGTCACCGAGGAGTGGAATGAAATTTGGCAGGAGAATGACGCGGCAAAATATATGACAAGAAAATTAAAAATGAGTCCATCACTTCATCTGACCGTTGCGACTTATGTGGTGACTGTTTGTTGGCTCCGAACGGTTACTCCTTTTCGTTTGGTCTTCCCAATATTTCTTGCAATGCTGAATCCTTCCTTATAAATACCTCCACTTGATTTACTTTCTTCCCACTTATGATAATTTCAGCAACAATAAAAGATTTCTCAGAGCAAAGTAAAATTTCCTAATTGTTATTCTTCAAATCCTTCTTCAGAAAAGCCACTTTCTTCTTGTGATTTAATCATGTCTACAACAAACTCCATTCAAGGTTCCAATGGCTCAGAGGGGAGAGTTCTAAACCCCACCACCTTGATCGTTGGCGGCGAGTTGGTGAACGTCGTGGAACCCCTAAAGTTATCACGCCGACGGGCGATGGTGGAGAAGCGATGTCTCAGGCAGGCGGTTCAAGGCGGCGTACAGCCACCGCCGGCCGCCATGTAATCATAGGGGAAGATGACGATGGTGATGATGACGTCACGAGTGATGGCCGTGCTGGTATAGGAATGACGTTGATGGTGATGATGTCACCAGTATTAATGAGGTTAGTGGCCAAGTGGGCGATATCGAGCCCAACAAAGATGGATCTAAGACCGAGGCTGGTACCTCGAAGAAGTCTAGGAAGAAAATTCCAATTGAGGAGGAAATTGACCCTCGGTTGGTTATCCCTTCAGATTTCAGCAATGATAAAGATCTTAAGGTCCAAGCTCAATCCGAGGCTCAACATGATTTAAATAGGAACTTACCGGTGCATGTTACACCGAGCTTGATAACTAAAGATCTGATAGAAATTGTTCGGGCAGACTGCAGATAGGGGCCCGAGGTGGAGATAACAATTCCAGCCCCGAACACTTGTGTTTCTCACCATGTTCCTGGGTATTCTTTTGTCTACACATACCCATTCACCATAGGTTTCACCTTGCTTGTTCATCGGATAATTGATAGGATTTTTCAAGCATACAAGCTATGCCTGGCTCAATTGGGCCCCAGGGTTTTGAGGGTTGTTCAGGCCATCAAATTTTTAAGTCGAAAGGCTGGGTTACCTTTCATTTTTCAACATTTGATCTCCCTTTATTATCCCTACTTTCACAAGGCTGGGGTCGTAGCTTTCTTACCCCGTGGACAGTACGCCATTCTGAACAAAAGCGAAGACCATGGCGACCAAGGTTGGTGTGATCGCTATGTTCTTATTCCGACAATGCTATTATTAGCCGATCCTGATTTTTCCAAGGAGTGGAATGCCTAACATAAGTATCCTGTCCTGGCTTCTTACTTCAGTTACTTCAATCCTGCATTTATACATTGTCGCGTTTGTTGTATGCAGCCAACAAGGACCCGTTAACCCACCGAAGGACTTGCTTGAGTGGGTTACAACGGTGATGGCGAAGAAAAAGCGCCCTCTTCGGCAATGAATGATTATGGCTGCCGAAAAGGAAAATCGTTGGGTATGCAAGAGGCACAGTGAGTTATTCGTCACGTCTGAGTTTTTTCTTTTAGCATATACTCCAAACCAACATCTCTAACATTTTCCCTCTTTTCTCTTTTAGGTTTCCCCAACAAAGCTACCAAGGATACCGAGGGGGATGAAAAGGAACATGAAGAGAAGAAGGACAAAACAGTTGTTGATGCCAAGGATGGTGTTAGCCAGATGGCGAGCTTGGTGAAGCAGCTCACCGAGGAGAGGAAGTCAAAGGGCTCACCGGGCCAAGGGACTTCAAAAGGTGAAGATATCCTTATTGGTCGGTTTAAAAGCATTTCAACTCCTACTTCAATTTTTACCTATAAGCTTTCTTCCCTTTTCTCCACATATTAGAAGAGGAAGAGAGCTGTCTCAAAGAGGCCTACCAAGGCGAAGCACCCTCGAGTTGAGGTGGAGACCGCTCAAGCTTCTGCGGTTGTGGCTGAGAAATGCCAGGGTCTTATTCACGAGCCCAGTGAGGAGATGCCCAAAGTTGATCCCGAGGTTACCCCCAAAGTGGTCTCTGAGGCGCCTAAAATCGCCGAGGCAAACGAAATCAAGGTGATCAATCTCGAGGAGCTAGACCAATCAGTTCCCAAAGACAAAGGCAAATCCAAGTTTGGTGAGGGTTTGGTCTCCAGCATGGTTCGGGCGTGCAACGAGCCTTTACAGACTCCGACCTGGGCGCAAGTTCTTCGAAGGCTGGAAGTTTCCACCAGCTCTAACTTATAGGATTGCACCAAACAAGACCTCATGGGACTTGAGGAGCTGATTGGGTCGAAGGAGGAGAAAATACTTGGGCGCCTTAGCCCGATGAGGTTGATGTCTACCTCGGCTGCTTCTGCACTTCGCATAAGTTTTTTTCCCAACTTGATTTTTCGTTCCTTTGAACTTGCAGTGTTTGAATTTCAACCTTTTCTTTCAGAGTCTTGTCCTTTCCTTCAACGTTGTGCAAATGGAGCGTGCCAGGGCCGAGGAGCTCCAAAATGTTAAGGACACTTGGGAGGACAAGAAGAGGGGCTACTTGGCTCAGATCTCTGAGCTTAAATCCAAATTGGCTGCATCGAACCTTGCACTGAGCCAAGCTCGCAAAGCTGTTGCTAAGTCTGAATTCTAGCTGCTTCGGAGGCTCGGTTGCTAGTGGCAAATGAGAACTTTGCAGTTGAGCGCACATGGCTAAATTTGGAGATCGAACGGCTTCACGTCGAAGTGATTCTTGTCAAGGCTGAACTTCTAAAAAATGGCCAAGACTATCATGCCAAGTTGAAAGAATATATGGCCAAGCTCCACGGATTGGAGAATCACGTGGGCCAAGTTCCAGCACTTGAAGACAAGGTTACTTGACCTTGGATGAGGAGATTGCAAAGCTGCAAGGTGATGCTGCCGAGGCCCAAAAAATTGTTGATGAGCTTCCCTTGAGTGAGGGTTCGGATAATGACTCCGAAGATTGTGGGGATGGCGAAGAAAGCACCGAGGAGGGGACTTCCGAGGGGGAAGAGGATCCCCAAGTTTAGCTTTTCTTTTTGGACCTTTGCCTTAGCTTTTTTTTTTGTAGCCATCGAGCCGAAAACATCTTTTTTAGCCTTCGGGCCTTATGCTAAGGCTTTCGAGCCTTATAATGTAAATAGTTATTGTGGCCTTCGGGCCTTTTGTTAAATGAATTTGCCTTTACTTTCAAGTGTTAACTTTCATTTTGTCTTGGAAATTTTTAAGCTGCACACTTAGAATAATTTTGCTACAAGACTTGTTTCATATAAGATCGATGCTAACTTGGAATGATGTCTTGTTCCCGAGCCGAGGCATGTAAGAGATAACTTCGGTATACAAAATCCCAGAAATAAAGAGATATTGAATCAAGTTCATTTCATTGATAATATGAACGAGCCATAATTGGCTTTTACATAAGGCCTAGTGTAAGCAAGACTTAGGCGCGAAAATAAACAGGTCACTACTGGCGAAAAATACAAAGCGGTAATCTACTCTTCAGGTGTCAGTCCCGGTTACGGCAAGAGAGGCTTTAGGTTGACTTCGGCCGCATCCCTCTCACACCCCCTCAGTGTTCGGGTATAAATCTTGATGAAGATCCGAACATTGTAGATCGTCTTCTCCGCTTCCTGAAAAGGTCAATCAAAGTAAAACGAGGGGTAAGTTAGACTTATTCGACCAAAGCCTTTGGAGCATTTTCGTCTTGAAGCTGTAGGTGAAATTTTATTGACCAAGGATTGTTTACCTTGATGCTAGAAGTAATACCATTTTAAATTTGAGATGTTCCAATTTAAAGGTTCGGGCTTGCCTTCTAAATCTTCAAGTTGATAGGACGCTTTCCCGACGATTGCTTTGACTTTGTAGGGTCCTTCCCAATTTGCAACAAGTTTCCCAGCGTTCTTTTTCTTGGTTGACTGGTTCGAAGCTTTCAACACATAATCAACAACCTTAAAATCTCTAAGTTTGGCTTTCCTATTGAGATATGCTTCGATTTGCCTCTTTTGAGCCTCCAACCGAATCAAGGCTAGTTCCCTTTTTTCTTCAAGTAAGCCTAGTTCTATGCGCATAGCCTGTTGATTTGCGTCTTTGGTAGCGTGAGCGTACCGAAGGATGGATTCACCCACCTCTACAGGGATAAGTGAATCCATCCCATAAGCGAGGGAAAATGGAGTTTCACCGGTGTTATTCTTCTCCGTAGTCCGCAACACCCATAAAACCATGGGCAACTCCTTGGGTCATGGACCTTTTACTTCGTCAAGCCTTTTCTTTATGTTCTCAATGATAATCCTATTCGAGGACTCGACTTGACCATTTGCACTTGGGTGGCAAGGCGTTGATACTATCCTCTTTATGCCCCATTGATTCAAGAAGTGAGTGACCACCGACCCCATAAACTTAGAGCCATTGTCACAAGTAATTTCCCTTGGGACACCGAACCTGTAGACGATATTTTTGCGGATGAAATTTGTGACCTCCTGCTGTCTAAATTTGGCGAAGGCCCCTGCTTTTACCTATTTGGTGAAGTAGTCGGTTAACACAAGTATAAACTGGACACTTCCTTTCGCCTTCGGCAGGGGACCTATTATATCCATTCTCCATTTCATGAATATCCAAGGTGACACGACCAAATGCAAGGGTTTGGCCTGCTGATGGATCATTCGGCCTACTGATGGATCATTCGGCCATGTCGTTGACACTTATCACATTTTTTTACAAAGGCTTTGGCGTCTGTGCTAATAATTGGCCAATAGCATCCAACTCGAAGCAGCTTGCGCACTAAAGCTTTTCCTCTCGAATGATTTCCACATTCGCCTTCGTGAATTTCTCTCATAACATATTTAATCTCTCCCGGACCCAAACACTTGGCCATCATACCACTGTACATTCTCCTATACAATTTTCCTAAAATCATCGAATAGAAAGCTGCTTGAGTCCTCAACTTTTTTGCTTCTCTCTTGTCTGGGGGAAAAGTCCCCGATTCCAAATAAGATATGAACTTGGTTCGCCAATCCCAAGTGTGGTCCACCAAATTGACTTCCAATTTCATGTTCTTCATCTGTGTTGCGAACAACTCAATCAGTCCTCGAATGTCCTTCTTCCATAGCTGAACCTAAGTTAGCTAGGGCGTCGACCTCTGCATTTTCCTCTCGGGGTATTTTTTTGACTTTTCACTCTTCTAATTGAGCCAAAATATGTTGTGCTCAGGCTAAGAACTGTTGCATCTTGGGCTCACAAGCCGAATAGTCCCCGAGTACTTGATTTACCACCAGCTGTGAATCGCATTTCAACTTGATTCTTTCCACCCCCATTTCCTTGGCTAACTCCAAGCCTGCTAGAGCTGCTTCATATTCGGCTTCGTTATTCACTATCTTTTTGAACCAAAACGAATGCCTAATTTTCTCTCCTGTTGGTGCCACCAAGACTATTCCAATCCCCGAACATGTGGAGTTGGTTGCTCCATCGGTGTAGAGCATCCATATTCCCGAGGCAGGACCCTTGGACATCAAATTTTCCCTTTCATCCTCGGGGAGGATCCCAACATTGAAGCCAGCCACGAAGTCTACCAAGACTTGGGACTTGATGGCTGTTCGAGGTTGGTACGTGATGTCATACTCGCTTAGCTCTACTGCCCATTTGGATAACCTTCCTGACAACTCCGGCTTGTGCAATATATTTCTCAAAAGAAAATGTGGTGACTACGGCTATTGGGTGGCATTAAAAATAAGGTCGTAGTTTCCAAGTAGTTATAATTAAAGCAAGCATTAATTTTTCCAAATGGGGGTACCTGGTTTTGCTCACGTAGTAGATGGGTTGTGGCTTTCCATCCTCCTCTCGAAATAATACAGCGCTCACTGACACCTCAGATACAACCAGGTAGACCAGCAAAGTTTCTCCTTCCTTCGGCTTGGTGAGCAATGACACGTCAGCCAAGTAGTGTTTCAACTCTTTCAGCGCTTCTTTACACTCCGGGGTCCACTCGAAGGTGTTATTCTTCCTTAGGACTGAGAAGAATTTGTGACATCGCTCTGATGTTCTCGAGATGAATCTATTCAAGGCAGCAGCTCGGCCAGTTAAGCGCTGGACTTCTTTCACCCCGGAGAGCTCATCAAAGATTTCTTCAATCGTTTCAATTTTTTCTGGGTTAGCCTCGATTCCTCGTTCGGAGACTATGAATCCCACAAATTTTCCCAAACCAACGCCAAAGGCACACTTTTCAGGGTTCAACTTCATGTTGTATTACCTTAAAATAGCGAAGGATTCCGTCAAATGATTTAGCTGGTCCTCCACCCGCACTGATTTGACTAGCATGTCATCTATATATACCTCCATCAATTTTCCAATGTAGTCCTTGAACATGCGACACACTAGCCGTTGATAAGTCGCCCCTAAATTTTTTAGCTCGAAGGGCATCACCTTGTAATAAAAAGTACATCGGTCTGTGATGAACGAGGTTTTTTCTTCATCTTTCGGGTCCATAAGAATCTGATTGTACCCTGAATAGGCCTCTAGAAAGGTTAATAGTTTGTGTCCAGCCGTGGAGTCTATCAACCTATCTATTTGAGGCAATGGATAGGAGTCCTTGGGACAAGCCAGCCTTATTTAAGTCTGTGTAGCCCACACACATTCTCCATTTACCATTCTTCTTAGGAACAACTACAACATTGGCCAAACATTCGGGGTATCTAACTTTTCTTATGAAGCCGTTCTCTTGCAGCTTCATAATTTCATCCTCGATTGCCTTCTTTTTAACGTCGGAGTGCGGCCTTTTCTTCTGTTTCACCGGGGTGTAGCATCGGTCCACATTCAGCTTATGAGTCATGATCTTCTGATCGATGCTGACCATATCTGCATAGGACCAGGCAAAGCAGTCATCATTGGCTTTGAACACTTCTACTATAGCTTCTTTCGACTTCGGGTCCAACTCCGAACCGAAAAACACTTTCCTCTCTGAGAAATCTTTTGATAGTGTGAAAGACTCCAATTCTTCAATGGTAGAGTCCTCGGCTTTCTGATTCCGAGGCTCTTGAATACACACAGGATGTTTTCTACTTCTCCTTGGGGATCGATCTGAGGACATGATTCTCCCTCTTCGTTAGACCCCAGTTGTGTTGATTGTAATTTCTTTGATCCAATCGGGACGACTCCACTCTTCAATGCAACCGAATAGCATTCCCTCGCCATTTGTTGCTCTCCATTGATCGAACAAACCCCCCAAGGGGTTGGGAATTAGATGACCTGATGAAGAGTGGATGATACAGCTTCCATCGAGTGGATCCACGGTCTCCTGAGGATCGCATTATAAGCTATGTCCTCGGGCATGACTTGGAATACTCTCTCCTTAACAACTCCCTCGGCGTATGTATTGAGCGTGATCTCGCCCAATGGTTTCTCAGTGGATTTATTAAAACCAGTTAATATGGTTGCCTTTGGGACGATCTGGTCCTTCAACCACATTTTCTTAACAGCCTCGTAGTTGATTATGTTAACAAAGCTACCGGCATCGATCAAGACCCGTTTAATATCTGAGTCGTTGATTCTCAACATGATGACTAACGCATCGTGATGGGGAAACATCATCCTATCACAACCATCATCATCGAACACTATCTCTTTACCCGAACATCCTACTCGGGTCCTTTTCTCCATTGTTATCGACAGCTTGGCGAACTTTTTAGCAGCTGCAAAGTCAAACCATTCACTTTTGACCCTCCAGTGATCATATTTACAATCCTTTTGGTGGGTGATGCCTTCGGTGGCTGACCATCTCCCATATTCTTTGCATAATTCTCTTTTCCTTTGTCGGTGAGAAATTCTGCCAACAAACCCTTCTTCAACAAGTGTGCTACTTCGAGGCACAAACTTTGCAGTCCTCGGTGCGATGCAGACTTTGGTCTCTTTTTTCTGGAGCCGTTCTCATGTCCTTTGATGCCCTTACTCCTGCCATCCCCTTTACGATGTTAACTAACTCCGTGGTCGACACATTGAAATTATAATCAGGGATCCGAGGTAGTTCCCTAATTTTGGAGATCAGAGCTGGCACCGAAATATTTCTTTGGTTCGTGTTCAGATGGACTTTCCCACCGAGCCGTTGGCTCACGTGCCGATTTCTAAGCCTTTGGCTGATATGTTGCCTCGGTGAAGTATGCGGTTCGTATCGACCCCTTGAATTTCCGCGTGGCTCCTTGGTGCGATATGAGGATTCAAGTCGATTCCTGTAACTAGAACTTTGACCGGCAGCCTTCCATTCAGCTTCTTCTAACCTTATTTATGTATATGCTCTGTTATGCAATTCATTCCATGTAAAAGCCTGGTATTGTTGGAGCTCCTTCCTTAGTTCGGTGGCAGCCTTAGAGTTTCGAACATTGATATTCTTTTCGAATGCCATAATGGTCAAATTGTCATCCATGGAAGGTAACTCCATCTGTTCGGCATGAAATCGTTCGAGGAAGTCTTTGATGGGTTCTTTGGGCCGTTGTTTAGCTTCAAAGATATCCTCTTTCCTTTGGAGGATTTTTTGGGCCCTAGTGTGGGCCTAGATAAACGCATCGGCTAGTTCATTGAAATTGGAGATGGACCCCAAGGGCAAGCGCATGTACCAACGTAATGCCCCTTTTTCCAAAGATTCACCGAATTTCTTCAAGAACATTGACTCCTTCCCAATTTCTGACAAGTCATTCCCCAAGACCATCGATATGAATTCAGTTACATGTTCGACAGGGTTAGTGGTACCATTGTACTTTTTCAGAAATTGGATTTTGAAAGTCTTTAGAATTGGCGCTGAAGCGGCCTCGTGCTTGTAAGGAAACTGCCTATATTTTTCTATGTCGAGCATTTTTTGGGTCTTTCTCATCCCGGGGACATTTTCAAGCCGTTTTTCCACTCTAGCCTCAACTTGGGCCTCGATTTCTTTACTCAATTTTTTGAGGTCCACCAAAGAGCTAGTTTCAGCCACGTTGGAAACTGTTCTGAAGTGTGGTATAGTGCTAGGCATAGTACCTGAACCTCTAGATGTGGCATCATTGGGAGGTCCCCCTGTTGTCGTGCCCGTGGAAATGAAAGTCGGGATGCCTCCATTTGAAACCACGGGTGGGGTTCCATTTGGAGTGGAATTGTTCCTTGCCTCCAACAAGGCACGAAATTCTGAATTAATAACTATCTGCTCGGCCTGTTGTGCTTGAATAGCTTTTAAAGTTGGGATGACAAAAGCTTGAAAAACATCATTGGACCCCGAGGAAGAAGGATCCACTACTGGTGGTATTATGGGTGCAATGGGATTTGGATTTGTATGAGCACCAGTTCGTCCATCGGGAGTTAACTATTTCTTAGTGGAATTTTCATCATTGTTAACCATTTTGAAGGATCAAAATGAAAATACAAACGAACTGAACATTCAACTTTGGGACAAAGCGTTGCTGCTTGTATCCCCGCAGACGGCGCCAATTTGTATTGGCCTAAACCGATTTAGGACAATTTGGGTTGGATTTACAAGCTATACTAAGTATCAAAGCTGAGATAATAAGAAAAATCAAACGTAAATGACAAAGGAATAACGAGATTTCAATATTTGAGGTTGAGTACAAATTTTTCCAGAGTTTCTGTATATATTTTCTGATGATTACATTGTAACGTAAAGAGCTATTTATAGACTAATGAATACAAGAAGTTTGGGCCATGTTCTCCATGTTTTCCATTACTCATCCACGTCTCAACTCCTCTGAAAATGGGGTTAATGAGCCGAAATAAGGGGAGGTCACTCCGTTGAAGATAGGCGAATCCACCGAGGCTTGAAATTTCGACCTCGGAGATGTGAGCATGTTGGCAGACCGAGGTGCAACACGAACTTCATCCTCGGTTTATGACTTCGGTGATCTCGTTGCTTATCTCAAATCATAATTCACAAACATCCGTTTGGCTCTCCTTGAGCCATACAACTGAGGTGCCACATATGCAAGCCAATTTATCCAATACATAGTACAAATATATCAAAATAGTCAATATTTCGTTTTCGAGAAAATCCTTTTGCTACTAAACGAGCTTTATATTTTTCTATAGAACCATCTGAATTAAATTTCTTTTTAAAAACCCATTTACAACCTATAGGTTTTGTACCAGAAGGTAAATCGATCAAGACCCATATTTTATTTTTTATAATTGAATCAATTTCAACTTTAATTGTTTCTTTCCAAAATTCAGCTTCACACGAAGAAATCGTTTCAAAATAATTCAATGGTTTATTATTCACAGTAAAAGTTTGAAAATCATTTCCATAAGAAAAAAACTGTTTTCTAGGCCTTTGCTCGTTCTCAGTTCCTCAATAGAGGCACTCTTTTTTTTTCTCTTCAACGGGTGCATGAGAAACTTTATCAGATAATGGAAAAATATGTTCAAAGAACTCAACATTCGTTGTCTCAATAATGGTGTTGCAATCAAGCACATCACTTTTCAAAACAAGAAATTTATATGCAGTAGTATGTTCAGCATATCTAATAAACATGCAATCAGCAGTTTTAGAGCCAATCTTTCTCTTTTTAGGTTCAGGCAACAGAACTTTGGCAAGACACGCCAGACTTTTAAATATTTCAGGTTAGATTTATAGCATTTCCAAAATTCATAGGGATTTTTGCCAGTTCTTTTATGTGGTATTCTATTTTGTAGGTGACAAGCAGATAATATTGCTTCACTCCATAAATAATCAAGTGCATTAGCACTAACTAACATGGGGTTCATCATTTCTTTCAATGTTCTATTTTTCCTCTCGCCTACTCTATTAGGATCAGGTGAATACAGATGAGTTACTTCATGAATAATACCTTTCTTTTCACAAAGATCATTTAAGGCGAAATATTCTCCTCCTCTATCAGATCTAATCTGTTAAGTTGATTTTCGACCTCAGTTTTATAAGAAATAAAAGCATCAAATGCATCATCTTTATTTCTAATCAAGTACTTAGTATATCTAGAAAAGTCATCAATTAAAGTCACATAATATCTTTTACTACCTCTAGTCATAGTTTGTTTCAAATCACCTAAGCAGGTGTGAATTAAAGATAATAATTCAGTTTTTCTATTTACAGAAAAACACAACTTTTTAGTGATTTTAGCTTCAACATATATTTCACATTTATTAATCTAATTTGAGTCTTAACAAGATATTAAGCCCATTGCATGCAGTTTTTATATAGATGACACATTACCATGTCTTAGTCTAGCATGCCACAAAGAAATAGACTCAACAATTTAAGCAGACGTTGTTTCATATATAGCATCAAAAATATTAAGTTCAAAAAGTCCTTGACTATAATAGCCCTTTCCAACCAAAATATTATTTTTGGTCATTAGAATCTTATCAGATTCAAATGTCACTTTAACCACAACTTTTATTAATAAGGCTACCGAAACCAGGTTGGTCATAATATCAGGAATATGTAGCACATCTACTAGGGCTAAATTTTTTTTTTGAAGTTAGTTTCAGGAGTATTTTACCCTTACCCAGAACTTTAACAGTTCGTGAGTCTCCAAGGTAGACTACTTCTTTATCTTCCCCTATATTAGTATAGGAGGTAAAAGCTTCTTGATTTGTACAGATGTGCCGAGTAGCCCCAGAGTCTACCACCCACTTTTTTCATAGTGCCTATAATATTCACTTGAGAAATGACAGCCGCAAGAAATTCATCTCCTTTAGCTAAATTAGCTTTTGGAGGATTTCTATTTTCTTTGTCATTTCTTGCAATCTTTATATTATTTTGGACACAATAACATGTTCTATCACATTTAAAATAGTAGTTTTTTCTTTTTTATAATTGGAGTTTTCGGGCTTGTAACCTTGAGACTTACTAATATACCTTGTATTGTCGCTACTGCGTGTTGACACCCAATTTTGTCCCAAAATTTTTTAATTAAATATCTAATTATTTAATCAAAGGATAATTTTGAAAATTAAATATAATTGGTTAATTTCTGAGCAAAAGGGTCAAATTTTGCGAAGCATAGCCTAATTTCTATCCTACCCCGCGCAATCCCTTCACTTTCCAATTAATCTTAAAGCAGGCCTAAATTCGTTCCCTAGCTTCAATTGCAGCTTACCAGTGCAATTCCCTTCCATTCTTCCACTTATACAAAATGGCTAAATTTGTTCTTGGGTCTTAATATCTGGCCTATATGTGCAAAATACATATATACATTATATCCTATCAAAAAAATCCCTAATTCAGTTCTTCTAAACCCGATCCCCCTAACCCGTTTTCCCCACACCCGATTCCCTTTCCAATTTTCCCTCAGATTCTCATCAAAACTGTCCAAAAGCCTCGTCACCATGGTCCCCCCCCCCCCCCCCCGTATCCACATCACCATCTCAGTACAACTAGCTGTCTCGAATCTCATCCGTTCATTTGAATCAAGTTTTGATCCGAACCGTTTGATCCAAAGCAACGGTAATTTCCTAGGGATAGAGAGTGAAAGTGGTACGATCCTTGAAGGATTAGACCATTTTCACCCTCATTCCTTAAAGGAAAGGTCAAAAAATTGGGGGTCGTTTGAGGGAATTCACTTCATGCCGAAAACCCTAAATTTTCAGGTATATATTGTTCTTATTTACTCATTTTTGGGGGGATTGAGTTTCTTGGGAAAAAAGGGAGGCAGAGCATATAGGTATATACTTTTCAGTTTTAATCTTTAAAAGAGAGGAGAGTTAGCATTTTTGGTTCCTGTTTGGGATTCAAACATCGGTTTCGTTGTTTGTTATCGTTTCATTTTGCTTATCGCTTCTTCAATATCTGAGTCGTCGACCTTGTTCGCGTGGTCGCTTTCATTCGAGTCGCATTCTTCAGTCCTTTGCCTTAGTTTATTGCACAGCAACAGGTAATACTCCCTCCTGTCATATGCATTTTAGTTCTGATTCGATTAGCTTATTATTTCAAGCTCTGTGTTTGATAGTTTGTCTCTTAAAAGCGTATTTCTTTCCTTTCTGGTTCGTATTTGAAAATGCAGTCGTCTTGTTTGTTTATTAGCTTCTAAAATTTTGGCTAATGTTTGGGTTAAGGAATAATATTTCTCGCATTGTGTATCACTGTGAATCTTGGATCATACTTCTCTTGACCAGTTATAGCCATTGATCGGCTAGCCTAAGATGAGTTTGAAAGTTGGAGCATGTTTTGGTTAAGGATTCAAATCAAGATTCTTCGCATAAACTGTTAAATAGCATACCTAAAGTTTGCATCTTTATATCAAGGAGAGGTTTACAACAAGATTCAGTTAACATAAAATAGCATAACAGAGAAACTTGATGTTTGCTTGTATTTTTATTGAAGTAGCTTTTCAGTTGTCTTTGTTCTCTTTCAAAAGAAAGATTCTGGTTTCTGAACTAGCAAGATAGAAATAGCTTATGCTTATTCTCTGGTTTTGTTTCTGATTAGTGAAATGAGGTTAGTCTGGTTGAATAATTGGAGATAATATAGAATGTGAGGGATTCTGGGATGTTGGCAGATCTGTGTAGGATGTTTTAGATTGGTATGCAGGTTCTTAGGGTGTATGTGAGCTGTTTGTATGTGGTCCAGGTGTGTATGAGGTCTGCTTAAGAATGCTGTGGGCTAGTAATAGTTTGTGCAGGCAGTGTAAGGTGGTGTATAGAGCTATTTTCAGGATGTTCAAGGTGTCCAGGGAGGTGTGTTTGGTTTTATGGGAGAGGTTGAGGTCTGTTAAAAGGGTGTGTGTGAGTTTGTTTCTGTGTATGTAAGGCTTCAGGGGTGTTGTTTGCTGCAGGTGGTTAGGAGTTGTATGTGAGCTTGCAGGTCTTTCCAAGTGGGCAGTTTGTGTGAGGGAGGCTTGAAGATGAGGCAGAGTTTTAAGAGAAGTGAGGGGTTGGTTCTTTGAGGGTGTTTAGGTGGTTTCAGGTGTGTGTGTGTAAAGGCTGTTGCAGGGGTGTTTAAAGGTCTGGTGCAGCAGGTTCAAGTAAAAGGAGATGGAGTTCAGGCTGTGAATGTAGGGAGTTGTCTCCTGGTAGCTGCAGGCAGGTCCTGAGGTCTGAAAGTTAGTGTAAAGGTGCAGGGGTGTCGATAATAGTTGGTTCTCTGTTTGATTTCGATGGGTGTGTGCAGGCAGTAAAGGGAAGGTCTGTGTAAGCAGGTAAGTGAGAGGTGTGTGAGTGATGTTTCAGGGAGTTGCTATGGTATCAGCAGGGTTTAAGAGAGGTTTGTTTGGCAGTATTAAATTTCCTAGAAGTCATGTTTTTTCCCTTAAGTATTAGTTGTCCAGATTTGGTGTCTGATATTAGTTTATTCCCCTCCCTAAGTTGGCTCTCAAAGCAGCATCCTAGTCTTGTTTCTTGAGGTAATATTAGTCAATCTTGTCCTGGTTTATGGTCTTGTTTCAGTTTAGTTTCCTGCTAGTTCTTGGCTTTCTTATCCAACTTTCTTCTTGAATTGTGATCATGGTTTCTGGTTCTTTGTTGCTGCAGCAGCCTTTTTGGTCTTAATGTAATTTGATGTGGTCTAGTTTTAGTTTCAAGTACTCTTTTCGTAATTTGCTATCTTGGTTTTGCCAACTGTTCTGTTTCCTCGTAAATTACCCATAGAATAGAGCTTAGCTGGTCTTACTAGCTCTAAGTTCAATTTGCAGCCTCAGCCTTTTTCCTTGTTCTAAGTGTGTTATTAAAGGCATGAGTCTTTGATTGTGAGATTTGGCTATGAATATATGTGATGAAGCAGGCTATTTTTCACCATGAAAGTGTTCAAAATACCAAATTTTATTGAATGAATGAGCACATAAGTTAGCATAATGTCCTTGTTTTCCATGAAGAAATGGAACATTGTTGGTTAACTATCCTATAGCATTTTACTGTCAAAATTTGTTAGTTTATTTTTCGTTGTGTTGCTCAGATTGCATCCTTTAGATTTCTTAAAAGTTTGCTCTATATAAAACCTGTTTAGTTTAATATTAATCCTTTTTCTTTTATTTGTTTTGCATGAAAACAACTTGGGGCGAGTTGGTTAAAACTCACCTATTGGGACGGCTATTTGCATTTGAAGTTATTTGCTCCGCTTCGCATTTTCGGGACTTGATATCCCCGAAAATGTAAAAGAAAAAATGAAAATCACAAAGTCCAAGGCTCAATGATTGAGTTTGCGCTTCCGGGTTCTATATTCTAAACTCCATCCTTCCCCGTTCCCTTAGAAAATGCATGTTGTATAGGACTTCCCCATAGACCGGATTAGGAGCCCTGTAGGATAGAAATGATATTTGAATTGTGAATAATTATTGTAAATTACTTAAATTGTTTTTATATGAATGCTTTGTATCATTTCTTTGCGAATCGCCAATTAATTTATGGATGTTTAGAATCATTTGTCAATTAATGAGCGCAAAATCAAATTCAACTAAAAATCATACCCTCGTCATAATTCGCATTTGAATTGCTTCTTTATTTATTATATTAAATATTCAACTATTTATTTATTTAATCTAATTTATTTATTTAGTTAATCAATTAAATTTTAATCCATTATTTAGTTATTTACTTAATCTAATTTATTTAATTTCAATTAATCATTTAATCAATTAAATATTTATTTATTTAATTAATTGATCAATTATTATTCATTTACTCCTTTATTTAATTAAAATTGATAAGTATTCATTTATTTAATTAAGTTATTTATTTGCTTATTTATTTATCTATTTATTCAATCAATTAATTTATTCTTTATTATTATCCAATTATTTATCTAGTTTGTTTTATTTAATTATCTAACTTCATTTAGTACTTATTCTATTAATTAATCAATTGATCATTATTTCATTATCCATTTAATTATTCTGAAATTGGATCATCTATTTATCTAGGTATCGGCATAATTAAAATCTTATCTTATTAATATTATTTCTATTATCCTTATATAAAATTAGTTTTATATACTTATTATCCTTAACAAATTCGTGAAAACCGCCGGATTAACCGCATTTAGCGGATTTTCGACAGTGCTCCCGCAAGGGACCTTCTTTCGAATTTAATAGAACCACTTACCTAGAATCTCTGAATTTTAGTAATAAAGGATAAATTGCACTCTTTAGTTAACTTAGGTTCCTAATATTCCTTAAATTAGGTGGCGACTCCAAAGAAAACCCTTTGGAATCATATTTTGATGAAATCAAATCCCGATGCATACTTGTTGTGCATTTTTTTCTGGAGGGTTCAACACTACGAATACGCTCAGATGGAGGAACGACCGCACCTGGAGTAGTGGGAGCAGAATCGACATTGATAATATCAACAATATATTTTTCAGCATTATTGCCTGCCATGGTTTCTTAGATTGTAAGTACAATGGGCAAAAATAATGACAACAATAATGACAATAGCAGTAGCAGCAGTAGCAGTAGTAGGAGCAGCAGCAGTAGCAGTAGGAGCAGTAGGAGCAGCAGCAGTGGTGGTGGTGGTGGTGGTGGTGGTGGTGGTGGTCGTGGTCGTGGTCGTAGTAGTAGTAGTAGTAGTAGTAGTAGTAGTAGTAGTAGTAGTAGTAGTAGTAGTAGTAGTAGTAGCAGTAGCAGCAGCAGCAGCAGCAGCGAAAATATTGTTGAATACAATAATAGTAAAAGGATATAGTTATATTATCTTTGCGTAGATATAGTGTGCTCTGAGTCGTGCTGGACACTATCCTAAGAAACTATTTCAGCAGCTTGATATGTTTCCCCAGGATAAAACGAGCCTACCTCTATTTAATATAGAGGGATCAGGAATCGAAAAAATTATTTATTTTAATCCAGCAAGTTTGAAGTGGTAAAAAGAACTGAAGGAGCAACTAGGAATATGTATTTGAGTGATTTGAGCAATAAAAGAAATAACTAATGACTAGTGAGAGAAAGAGACAAAAGAATTAATCATTAGCAATGATGAAGGCTAATGTTTCATCGTGTTTTTCAGATGGAAGAAGGCCATATTTATAGGATTTTTTACATAAAAGTACAAGTTTTAGAGCTTAATTACCAAACATAGCAACATTTTAGTAAAATTACCCTATATAGAGGAAAACATAAGATAATTACAAACATAGCAAAAACATAGCAATATTTTCCCATAATATACCAAACCCTTACATTCTTCCTTATATTTTCCTCATTATCACTTTTGCTCCTCCCATTTCTCCCTATTTTACTTTACTCCCACCATTTCCCCCTAATTTTACTGTTACTCCTATACTCCTCTCATTTTCTCCAATTTCACTTTTCCTCATCCATCCTCAATGTATCTCGTTGAATCTCACTATTTATGCACCGTATCAACTATTTCTGCACCGTATCTAACTGTTTCTGCACTGTGTCAACTGTTTCTGCAGCACCGTATATCAACTGTTTCTGCACCGTTTCAACTATTTCTGCAGCACCGTATCTAACAGTTTCTGCATCGTTTCAACTGTTTCTGCAGCACTATATGTAACAGTTTCTGCACCGTTTCTACTGTTTCTACAACACTGTATCTAATAGTTTCTGCACCGTATCTAACTGTATCTCACTGTTTCTATGCTGTTTCAGCACTGTTTCAGATTATTTCAACATTGTATCTAACTATTTCTCGACTGTATCAAGCTGTTTCTTGACTGTTTCAGCATTGTTTCATCCCGTTTGTGCATTGTTTCTCACTGTTTCTAAGCTATTTTCACCTTTTTAGCATTATTTTATATTATTTTATACATTTTATTTCGCAATTTTTCACGAGCGGTTTCAGACTGTATCATATCGTTTCATTACCGTTTCAGACTATTTCTACTATGTTTCAGACTGTATCATAGTGTTTCAATGTCGTTTTAAGACTGTATCATATTGTTTCAATGTCATTTTAGACTGTTTCAATACCGTTTCAGACTGTATCATAACCGTTTCAGACTATTTCATTACCGTTTCAGCATTGTATCTAATTATTTCAGCATCGTTTCAGGTTGTTTCAGCACTGTATCTAACTATTTTTGTACCGTTTCAACTGTTTCTGCAGCACTCTATCCAATTGTTTCTGCACCGTTTTAACTGTTTCAACACCATTTCAGCTTGTTTCACCGTTCTTTCAGACTGTTTCGCCGTTGTCTCAGACTGTTTCAAAGTCGTTTCAGCATTAGGAAATATTTGGTACATCCAATAAACACATGTAATTAAGGGGTTTTTCTCATTTTCGATAATTAAACACATCCAGTAAACACATGTAATCACCATAGTTTGATTTCCATAATATTTGGTGCCTACTCGCCGAAAATTCACGTTCCCCGAGTCAGTCCCCATTAGAATTACAAGATGAAGAAACAATTCAAACACAAAACCAGATTCCCATAGAAATTATCAGTGACGAAGAAATGGCGCTAATTTAAGCTGCTTTTTCCGCCACGCTCTCTTTGTTATCGTCTCCATCACGCGCTCATTTCCCCAAAAACTCCTCCATTTCTCTCTTCTCATCTAAACAGAGCCATTCCAGTTGTTTCCTCTTCACAAAGTGATCCGCTAGTGATTGATGTAGAAGATTCTGGAAGTTTATCGAGTAGTCAAAAGAAGAAGAAGAATAAAATTGTAGTTGATTCGTTATTGCATCGGTTTCAAAGAAATCGAGGCTTATTTGTTACTGATATTATTGCCACGGTATGAAAAATAAGCCATGTTACAGTGGTGGTAGTGCAGTGGAACGGTGGTGGATGATATAGTGGTGACGCGGTTGGTGGTGGTGCCATTAATGAAACTAATGGAGGATTAAAAAGATTGAAATGAATTTGACTTCGATTCAGTAATTGACCTTGAGATTTGTACTGTGTTTCTGCTGGTATAGAATTTAGAAGTGAAGAATCAAAGTGTCGGGGTGGAGTTGTATGTTTGGGTCTGAGAGAAGGGAATGGGGAGGCGGTTGGTTTGTTTGGGGAAGTGGTGAAAGTGTTTTAGAGTTTTTAGAAGACTGGGGTGTAAGTGTAATTGTAAAAAATGGAAATGTGCTAAATAAATATTGTTATACCTTGTAATTTGAAAAGTATTGCTATTTTTTTGTAATTAAGAGGTCAAATTTGTATATTTGTGTAAAAAATCCATATTTATAAGCCAATGGTTGTCATCTTTCCATGTCAAATGTCATGATTAGTTTGCCACATTTTGACAACATTCCATGCATTAAACACTTGTCTAAGGTCATGATCTTGTTCATTGGCATGAGGCTGTGTGTCCTTTGCTAGATAAGGTTTTGCATAATTTCCTGGATGATTACGAGAAGAATGTTGTGCTGGATAAGGTGAATGAGAGTGAAAAACTTCTTCCAACGCTGAGAACAGCCACATACGCTTTATTACGGTTCTATAAAAGAGTGTCAAAACCCGGTGAATTTAAACAGGAGGTTGGTAAATGACTGTTGAACGTTTTTAAGCCTGCTTAACATAGCTTTTCTTGCACATTCAAAATTCGTCAAGGTGGGGATCATTTAGTCTATCTTCTATTACTGGGAACATCTAAAATGAAAAGTTGAAAGAGCAAAACGCACATATTTGGTTGAATGATGTTTTTTCCCGTGGTAAAAAATCCAATAATAAGTAGACTTCCATTTCAATGTAATATACATTCTGATGTAAATATAAGTTTTGACAAGAGAGGTAAGCAATAACTAACGACGATGCATATTAGGAGCATGCATGCATTTACACCTTAGTCTGGACCCGGTCCTTGATACCGCCTCCATAGTTAGGAAACCGCCCTTACGTCAACAGGTTCTTGAAACCTAACGACGATGCATATTATGTGTTGTGTGATGACGAATCCTCAGTCCAAACCATGTTTTGAGCAAAATCAGATTTAGAATTTTGTCTCCTATGTTGTCTTTTAGGTCGAAAAATGGAAGAATTTAGCAGAATTGAGATCATAGACAAAATTGCAGTCCGGGGGAAAGTTCGGCAGATTTGGTTGGTTTGTGTTTTGGAGATGGCCTGGTGTAGTGAGATCTAAGAGGCGAAGCCCCTGGTGTCTTTGAAAGGATCAGTGGGGTCCCTCTCGTGAATGGTTTTGCGTGTGTGCATGCCTATGTTGATTATCCAGCTGCAACTTTATAAAATTGAAGTATGCTTGTCGCATACTAGGAGAGCGAAGCCCCTGTGTCTTTGAATGACCAGTGGGGTCCCTCCTTGAATACCAGTGCGGTCTTGGCTACCTAGGAAACTGAGAGACTTGATTAAAGCCGAGGACCAGTGAGGAGCCCTATGAACAAGGTCTGTGAGCCTTGCAAAACCTAGGAAGCTGAGAGGCTTGACTAAAGCCGAGGACCAGTGAGGTTTTATTTTTGAAAGGCCAATTGGCGCCTTTCATGATTTGTAGTCTGGTATTGTGAAGGCAGTTGAAATCTCACCCTTGGATGTTGTGAAATAATTGGGAGTTGTGCTTGGAGGAGCGTTGATGTTTGCAAAAGGTATAGAGGATTGTTGCAGGTTTTAGGCATTTGGGTTTAGAATTTTGTGCAGATGTTGTAAAGAGCATGAGCTATGTTGAAGTTTCGAGTTGATACCAACTTTTGGAACATAGCTGGGATAATGGAATTGCAATATCGAGGCGAAGAGCTGATTGTTATCGATTATTGTTATTATTTATCGCTTACTCTAAATCTGAATTGCTCAAAACTGGCATGAACTATTTTTCGTCACCACTTGGTTGCGCGTCTTAGGCCCACCTCTGGCACAAAGAGGCACCATACAGGGTAGGATGCGTTTGCATTTTTTATTTACGCTCAACTACTTGTGTTTGCCACATGTCAACTTGTTTAAAATGCAAAGCGCTACGTGATGCGCGCTACGTGATTTGTGTGCAATTTTGCCAATGACATGCAAACTAACATGGCTACTTTTGAACTTTTCTTTTGTTTTGTTTATCCCCCAAACAGAGGTTTGATTTGTGCTGATTTAAGCTGGCTGATCACTCTTATTACACAAGGGCAAAAGACCAATCTGCATACTGGTATACATTACCACAACTGACAATGACTGGAATAGATGATTAACCTCGCAATACCGAGAAAAATCTTGCAACTCCTAAATCGTCAAGAGGAAATGTCATTATTGCTCAAGACGAACTGATTCTTGAAATGGCTAAGGAACTACATATGCTAAAAGATAAACTGGCCGCGGTAAGAGGGCAAACTCCTAAAAACACGCCGCTGCGTGGGCCCGATGCATCCCACTCTCTAGGTCAAGTGGGACAATCTCTGGGGCAATCTTTGAACTCAATTGATTGGGTCGCCAATATGAACACACCTTTGAACACCCACAATTCTCTAAAAGCACCAGTCCACCAAAGCAACTTGCCACTTGTTCAAGCTCCACCTCCAAATAACGCTCAATCTAGCCAAACAATTAACCGACCACCCATCTACCCATCACATCAACAACACCCATCATACACCCCGCACCCTGCCAATACTTATTATCAGGCAAACACTCCATATCCGTACCCAACCTCCACTTATCAAAATGAACCCATCCCGCAAGCTTATACTGAAAATCCACCCGCACCATTAGTCCAAGTGGCGGTATCTGGCGGGCAAGATGTTCCTATTGTGGAAATTGATGATTACACCAATCCTCCTTATGTGAAGTTTCAAAATGGTGTTAGAAGAACCGAAAAAGCAGGCGATGGGGGTGAAGATTTGGAGAAAAATGTACAAGGTTGGGTGATGAGTACTCTTAGCAAAGCATCAAAAGGCAAGGACAAGGAAAGTCTAGAATATGAAGACTTGTGTGTTCATCCTGGGATTGAATACCCAGAAGGGTACAAAGTACCAAAGTTTGTTAAGTTTGATGGCAAAAGCAACCCCCGAGCTCATTTGAGAAGATACTGTGAAACCTTGGGAGTGGGGAAGAATGAAGAGCTCCGTATGAAATTATTCATTCATAGTCTTGAAGGCGAAGCTTTAGACTGGTACTCCGAGCAGGATCCCTCAAAATGGATTAACAGGAGGAGTATGGCTTGCGACTTCATGGAGCATTTTGGTTTCTATGCTGAAATACCATTAGATCGGTTGGCTATTGCAAGGTTTAAGAAGAAGACGACTGAGACTTTTAGGGAATACGCGGTACGTTGGAGGAGTGAGGCTGCCAAAGTTAAGCCTCCCATGAGTGAGGAAGAGTTTGTGGGACATTTCATCGAGACATTGGATGAATTCTACTATGATCGAATGGCATCCATGACTAACTCTACTTTTGCCAATCTAGTGAAAACGGGGGAGATGTATGAAGCTGGTTTGAAATCTGGTAGGATCACAAATTTGGCCGCTTTGCAAGCTACAAGTAAGGCAATCCAGTCTGGGTCTGGTAATGGCTTTAACAAAAAGAAGAAAGAGGAAGTGGGAGCTGTTGTGGGAGACATCGAGCATCGACCAGCTGGAAAGCTGAATTTTGACAATTCGTCTGCTTTTCCCACCTGCCAAAGCCCATATTACCCAAATTACCCCACTCACTACCAAATGCCACCTGTTCCTTATCCGGTTTACAATGCACAAGAAAATTACTACCAACCTAGAGCACATGCACCTAATCAATACCCCCGTCAGCCAAATTTTCAAGCACCCCAGAATTACCAGCGTCGTCCTCCTGTTCGTCCCAATATGCAAGGGTTTAATCATAATTACGAAAGGAGAGCAACCAAAACCTATACTCCTCTAGCCGAGTCATATGGCCAGCTTTTTGAGAGATTAAGGAATGCAGGAGTTGTGCAGCCTATCCCTGATAACACCCCAAACCCTCGTCCAAATTGGTATGATGCAAATAAGCACTGTGCTTATCACTCAGGAGCAGCCGGCCATGATATTGAGAGATGTTACACTTTCAAAGACAAGGTCGAGGGTCTAATCAAAGCAGGCACTCACCGGCACTCAGCCAAATGTGCATGATAATCCTCTTCCCAATCATGGCAACAATGCAGTTAATATGATTTCTCTTGAGGAAGAGCTAAATCTGAAGGGCACCATAGTCTCTATTTATGATGTAAGGGTTGATAACATTGCTTCTACGGTACCCAAGCAAGCACTAACTCTGTTGCCAAAGAATGAGGGAACTTTTGGCCTAGGTGGCAACCCCGCTGAAGGAAAGATGGAAAAGGCTGAGTCTGAGAAGAAGCCGACTAGTGTCATACCACAGTCTCTTTTACCATCGAACCAGTCATTTGTCCAAGCACCAGCAATGGCCATGCAGAATTTGATTGAACGTGTTGACAGCCTATTCTTGAATGATGGATTGAAATGCAGTGCAACTATTGAAGATTTTGAGAAAGAGCCACATGTGCAGAATGCTAAACCAGGTGATGCGATGGCTAATTGGACTTGTGGTCCAAAAGAGACTTGATGAATGAACTCGTTATTTTTGTTTTGGCATCACAGTTAGCTTGAGGCCCTGAACTGTGTTTTGCACTTTGTTTATGTTATGTCTATGTCTTTCAAATAACTCTTTTAAATCCTGCATGTTTACCTTTATGTTGTATGCCTCCCTAAATTAGGTTTTGAATAAACAAATGCACTGCATTCTTACCTTATTATTTTGCTATACTTTAACTATTCATGGGCTTTATTATTTTCTTTTGATTAATATACTTACTATTGTTTCAAATTAAAAATAACAAAACATGCTTGAACTTGGCTTGTGACCTATAACGAAACAACTGAACAATTTAAGGATGATGCATTGGAAAGTTACTCTTGCACTCTTTGGATATTACATTACTGTTAGAACTTCAAGCTGGGGCAGCTTTATTTGCCGGCAATTGGAGCCGAAGCGCTTTATCTATACAAGTAGAAGACCTTTATTTGAGAAACCATTCAAGAAGATAAGTTGGAAGATGTCGAATACGCAAAGAGAAGATTTGATAAGTTTACTTCAAACCGGGGCAATTGGTGTTGAAGAAGCTTTTTCCTAATTAAGAAGAAGCAATGGGAAAATTTGCGCCAAGTTGGCAATGTCATTATGTGGAAGAACACTAATCCTGGCAGATATTTATAATCAAGTTTGGCCAAAGGTAATCAACGCATATGCCGACAAAAGATAGTATGTCTAAAGCAACCGCAAGTTAGCATCGGTTTGGATGTAATCTTTGATGTAATGCGAACTACGTGTAACCTGATTCCCAGGGCTGGGATACGTAGGCAACTCCCATAGAGTTCGGTTGTACTAGCACATGAATCCCCTATTTCCTCTTTTATGTATTTTTGAACTACTTCTGACCTGATTCCTGTAATGGCAACAGGATAAGTAGGCAACCCTTATCGGATTCGGTCAAAATATTGTAATACTTTAAGCTTGTTTATCTTTTATGATGTAATTCCGAGCTATGCATCTGGGCAGATGTGTATGTTTTCCAATTCGGATACGGTTTCGTACTTAGATTGCCATACTTCCCCAAAAAGCTTTATGTAAGCAGAACTACGCACAGTCTGATTCCCGTGGAGAGATACGTAGGCGCTCTTAACGGGCTCGACTCTATAATATTAAAATTTTTAGTTTCAAGCAACTGGGGAAAATTTTGCAAGATGAATTGAAGATATGGAAGATAGAAACTGGGGCAAATTCTGCAAAAGGAGTTCGAGGGCATAAAGATTATAACTGGGGCAGATTTTTGCAAAATTGGTATAACTTATCAAAGGATGAAGTGGCAAAGTTCTAAAAGTATTCAAGATTAGCACAAGTTGCAAAGACAAAGGACGTTCAGTTTGTTTCAAGATATGTCACGAGTTTGAGTTAAAGCAGAAATTTTTAAATGCATTATAACTTTCGGTTGCGTATCAATGATTATTTGTTTAATATTTTATCAAATTACTTTACTTTGCCTCTATCTTGAAATATTATACAATATCGAGTTCATAAGTCAAATCTCTGAGTATAATTTGCAAGCCCAAGTCTAAAGAAGAACGAGGGAGCAGTGGCAGCAATGTTCAAGATGAATCAGCACAAATCAAACGCCCCTACCCAAAACTAACAAATTTTTCTTTGAGAGAAGGAACGAGAAAGCTTGCAATGAGAGGATCATTTGCCTTGTGGATGAACAATTTATTGAACGCGCATCCAAAGTTGCCTTGCGGGTTGCGTCGCATTGCCTTTTCATGACTTAAAGCATTATGCTTTGTCATGAGTTATTGTCGAACAAGCGGCATTTCTACCCCTATGACTTTAATTCCTAATAGGCGACAAAGCCGAGGCTTGTTTTGCATTTTCAAAACTAAGCCAAATGAGGCATTGCTTTGTTTCAGGTTATAATCCGCACAAGGTCATCCTTGCCGGATTGTCTCGCCAATTGATTTATCAATGGCTATCGCACCGACTACATTTCTGCGCTACTTTGCTCTGAACTTGTTTTGGATTATGTCTTCGCACTTACTTTAAAATTAACGCCTTGCTTTACTCTTCCAGGTTGACCATCGGCTACGAGGACCCCCTTTGTTGGACTATCTCGCCTATTGATTCCCCAAATGGCTCTTGCATTGCTCTACATTCCCGCATTTGCTTTTCTTTGCACTTGCTTTAAATTATGTCGTCGCACTTGCTTTAAAATTGATGCCTTGCTTTACATTTTTCAGGTTGACTACCAGGCGGGGCTTCTCTCTTGATTGGACTTTCACGCCTGTTGATTCGCTAAATCGCTTTAGCATTGCTTTATATTTCACACTAAATTGCCTTGCACTTGCTTTCAATTATGACTTTTCACTTGCTTTATGTTATGAACCGCTTTACTTTTAGCTTAGCAAGTTAACAGGTCAGCCCCGAGACCCTCCTTGCTTCGTGCCGGACCGGTTCGCCAGCTGATTTGTAGACAATCAATTCCAAGACCCTCCTTGCTGCGTGCCCGACCGACTTGCCAGTTGATTTGTCAAGATGTTCAGATTGCCTTGCACTTGCTTTCAATTATGACTTTGCACTTGCTTTATATTATGAACCGCTTTACTTTTAGCTTAGCAGGTTAACAGGTCAGCCTCGAGACCCTCCTTGCTTCGTGCCGGACCGGTTCGCCAGCTGATTTGTAGACAATCAATTCCAAGACCCTCCTTGCTGCGTGCCCGACCGGCTTGCCAGTTGATTTGTCAAGATGTTCAGATTGCCTTGCACTTGCTTTCAATTATGACTTTGCACTTGCTTTATATTATAAACCGCTTTACTTTTAGCTAGCAGGTTAACAGGTCAGCCCCGAGACCCTCCTTGCTTCGTGCCGGACCGGTTCGCCAGCTGATTTGTAGACAATCAATTCCAAGACCCTCCTTGCTGCGTGCTCGACCGGCTTGCTAGTTGATTTGTCAAGATGTTCAGATTGCCTTGCACTTGCTTTCAATTATGACTTTGCACTTGCTTTATATTATGAACCGCTTTACTTTTAGCTTAGCAGGTTAACAGGTCAGCCCCGAGACCCTCCTTGCTTCGTGCCGGACCGGTTCGCCAGCTGATTTGTAGACAATCAATTCCAAGACCCTCCTTGCTGCGTGCCCGACCGGCTTGCCAGTTGATTTGTCAAGATGTTCAGATTGCCTTGCACTTGCTTTCAATTATGACTTTGCACTTGCTTTATATTATGAACCGCTTTACTTTTAGCTTAGCAGGTTAACAGGTCAGCCCCGAGACCCTCCTTGCTTCGTGCCGGACCGGTTCGCCAGCTGATTTGTAGACAATCAATTCCAAGACTCTCCTTACTGCGTGCCCGACCGGCTTGCCAGTTGATTTGTCAAGATGTTCAGATTGCCTTGCACTTGCTTTCAATTATGACTTTGCACTTGCTTTATATTATGAACCGCTTTACTTTTAGCTTAGCAGGTTAACAGGTCAGCCCCGAGACCCTCCTTGCTTCGTGCCGGACCGGTTCGCCAGTTGATTTGTAGATAATCAATTCCAAGACCCTCCTTGCTGCGTGCCCGACCGGCTTGCCAGTTGATTTGTCAAGATGTTCAGATTGCCTTGCACTTGCTTTCAATTATGACTTTGCACTTGCTTTATATTATAAACCGCTTTACTTTTAGCGTAGCAGGTTAACAGGTCAGCCCCGAGACCCTCCTTGCTTCGTGTCGGACCGGTTCGCCAGCTGATTTGTAGACAATCAATTCCAAGACCCTCCTTGCTGCGTGCCCGACCTGCTTGCTAGTTGATTCGTCAAGATGTTCAAATTGCCTTGTACTTGCTTTCAATTATGACTTTGCACTTGCTTTATATTATGAATCGCTTTACTTTTAGCTTAACAGGTTAACAGGTCAGCCCCGAGACCCTCCTTGCTTCGTGTCGGACCGGTTCGCTAGCTGATTTGTTTGACAATCAATCCCAAGACCCTCCTTGCTTCATGCCCGACCGGCTTGCCAGTTGATTTTTCAAGATTATTGAAAATGCTTTGCATTATGCCTTCGCACTTGCTTTATTGCTTCGCCAGTTTGATTAGAAGATAACTTATCAATGATATCGCAACCCGTACTTGCAAATTTGTATCATCAATATTTGCTCATTTCTTACTTTGATTATCAAAATTTACTAGCAGTTGTTCGCTTACTATTTGCTGAGATGGTTACAGAATTTTAGCAGCACCGCAGCAGCATTTGGAGCATAACGTGGAACTCTTTCTAAGCAGTGAACTGGGGCAATCGTTGATATGATCTAGACTCGTCAACGAGGATCTGAAGAATCGCACTCGAACAAGCAAATTCTATCCTAATCTTTTGCTTCGGATTGGGACGTCAGTTTGAATTCTTTCCTAATCGTGCGTCGTTTTCTGTCAATCGTGCGATTTTTCGTGTCTAAGTGTCGTTGAACTACATATGGCCTGATTCTCTTTCAACCCGAGATATGTAGGCAACTCGAAAACCGGAGTTCGGCCATATCCATAAGCCTCGCATTTTGATCCTTGGAATCGAATTACTTGGCTTTGTCGTGACAAAATTGGTTTCTCGTCAACTTCTTTACCCTGAAAACTCTTTCATCCTTTTCGGGTAAAGAGGGGCAGCTGTTGACACCCAATTTTGTCCCAAATTTTTTTAATTAAATACCTAATTATTTAATCAAAGTATAATTCTGAAAAGTAAATATAATTGGTTAATTTCTGAGTAAAAGGGTCAAATTTTGCGAAGCATAGCCTAATTTCTATCCTACCCCGCGCAATCCCTTCACTTTCCAATTAATCTTAAAGCAGGGCTAAATTCGTTCCCTAGCTTCAATTTCAGCTTACCAGTGCAATTCCCTTCCATTCTTCCAATTATACAAAATGGCTAAATTTGTTCTTGGGTCTTAATATCTGGCCTATATGTGCAAAATACATATACACATTATATCCTATCTAAAAAATCCCTAATTCAGTTCTTCTAAACCCGATCCCCCTAACCCGTTTTCCCCATACCCGATTCCCTTTCCAATTTTCCCTCAGATTCTCATCAAAACTGTCCAAAAGCCTCGTCACCATGGTCCCCCCCCCCCCCCCCGTATCCACATCACCATCTCAGTACAACTAGCTGTCTCGAATCTCATCCGTTCATTTGAATCAAGTTTTGATCCGAACCGTTTGATCCAAAGCAACGGTAATTTCCTAGGGATAGAGAGTGAAAGTGGTACGATCCTTGAAGGATTAGACCATTTTCACCCTCATTCCTTAAAGGAAAGGTCAAAAAATTGGGGGTCGTTTGAGGGAATTCACTTCATGCCGAAAACCCTAAATTTTCAGGTATATATTGTTCTTATTTACTCATTTTTGGGGGGATTGAGTTTCTTGGGAAAAAAGGGAGGCAGAGCATATAGGTATATACTTTTCAGTTTTAATCTTTAAAAGAGAGGAGAGTTAGCATTTTTGGTTCCTGTTTGGGATTCAAACATCGGTTTCGTTGTTTGTTATCGTTTCATTTTGCTTATCGCTTCTTCAATATCTGAGTCGTCGACCTTGTTCGCGTGGTCGCTTTCATTCGAGTCGCATTCTTCAGTCCTTTGCCTTAGTTTATTGCACAGCAACAGGTAATACTCCCTCCTGTCATATGCATTTTAGTTCTGATTCGATTAGCTTATTATTTCAAGCTCTGTGTTTGATAGTTTGTCTCTTAAAAGCGTATTTCTTTCCTTTCTGGTTCGTATTTGAAAATGCAGTCGTCTTGTCTGTTTATTAGCTTCTGAAATTTTGGCTAATGTTTGGGTTAAGGAATAATGTTTCTCGCATTGTGTATCACTGTGAATCTTGGATCATACTTCTCTTGACCAGTTATAGCCATTGATCGGCTAGCCTAAGATGAGTTTGAAAGTTGGAGCATGTTTTGGTTAAGGATTCAAATCAAGATTCTTCGCATAAACTATTAAATAGCATACCTAAAGTTTGCATCTTTATATCAAGGAGAGGTTTACAACAAGATTCAGTTCACATAAAATAGCATAACAGAGAAACTTGATGTTTGCTTGTATTTTTATTGAAGTAGCTTTTCAGTTGTCTTTGTTCTCTTTCAAAAGAAAGATTCTGGTTTCTGAATTAGCAAGATAGAAATAGCTTGTGCTTATTCTCTGGTTTTGTTTCTGATTAGTGAAATGAGGTTAGTCTGGTTGAATAATTGGAGATAATGTAGATTGTGAGGGATTCTGGGATGTTGGCAGATCTATGTAGGCTGTTTTAGATTGGTATGCAGGTTCTTAGGGTGTATGTGAGCTGTTTGTATGTGGTCCAGGTGTGTATGAGGTCTGCTTAAGAATGCTGTGGGCTGGTAATAGTTTGTGCAGGCAGTGTAAGGTGGTGTATAGAGCTGTTTTCAGGATGTTCAAGGTGTCCAGGGAGGTGTGTTTGGTTTTATGGGAGAGGTTGAGGTCTGTTAAAAGGGTGTGTGTGAGTTTGTTTCTGTGTATGTAAGGCTTCAGGGGTGTTGTTTGCTGCAGGTGGTTAGGAGTTGTATGTGAGCTTGCAGGTCTTTCCAAGTGGGCAGTTTGTGTGAGGGAGGCTTAAAGATGAGGCAGAGTTTTAAGAGAAGTGAGGGGTTGGTTCTTTGAGGGTGTTTAGGTGGTTTCAGGTGTGTGTGTGTGTGTGTGTAAAGGCTGTTGCAGGGGTGTTTAAAGGTCTGGTGCAGCAGGTTCAAGTAAAAGGAGATGGAGTTCAGGCTGTGAATGTAGGGAGTTGTCTCCTGGTAGCTGCAGGCAGGTCCTGAGGTCTGAAAGTTAGTGTAAAGGTGCAGGGGTGTCGATAATAGTTGGTTCTCTGTTTGATTTCGATGGGTGTGTGCAGGCAGTAAAGGGAAGGTCTGTGTAAGCAGGTAAGTGAGAGGTGTGTGAGTGATGTTTCAGGGAGTTGCTATGTTATCAGCAGGGTTTAAGAGAGGTTTGTTTGGCAGTATTAAATTTCCTAGAAGTCATGTTTTTTTCCCTTAAGTATTAGTTGTCCAGATTTGGTGTCTGATATCAGTTTATTCCCCTACCTAAGTTGGCTCTCAAAGCAGCATCCTAGTCTTGTTTCTTGAGGTAATATTAGTCAATCTTGTCCTGGTTTATGGTCTTGTTTCAGTTTAGTTTCCTGCTGGTTCTTGGCTTTCTTTTCCAACTTTCTTCTTGAATTGTGATCATGGTTTCTGGTTCTTTGTTGCTGCAGCAGCCTTTTTGGTCTTAATGTAATTTGATGTGGTCTAGTTTTAGTTTCAAGTACTCTTTTCGTAATTTGCTATCTTGGTTTTGCCAACTGTTCTGTTTCTTCCTAAATTACCCATAGAATAGAGCTTAGCTGGTCTTACTAGCTCTAAGTTCAATTTGCAGCCTCAGCCTTTTTCCTTGTTCTAAGTGTGTTATTAAAGGCATGAGTCTTTGATTGTGAGATTTGGCTATGAATATATGTGATGAAGCAGGCTATTTTTCACCATGAAAGTGTTCAAAATACCAAATTTTATTGAATGAATGAGCACATAAGTTAGCATAATGTCCTTGTTTTCGATGAAGAAATGGAACGTTGTTGGTTAACTATCCTATAGCATTTTATTGTCAAAATTTGTTAGTTTACTTTGATAGATTATTTTTCGTTGTGTTGCTCAGATTGCATCCTTCAGATTTCTTAAAAGTTTGCTCTATATAAAACCTGTTTAGTTTAAAATTAATCCTTTTTCTTTTATTTGTTTTGCATGAAAACAACTTGGGGCGAGTTGGTTAAAACTCATCTATTGGGACGGCTATTTGCATTTGAAGTTATTTGCTCCGCTTCGCATTTTCGGGACTTGATATCCCCGAAAATTTAAAAGAAAAAATGAAAATCACAAAGTCCAAGGCTCAATGATTGAGTTTGCGCTTCCGGGTTCTATCTTCTATACTCCATCCTTCCCCGTTCCCTTAGAAAATGCATGTTGTATAGGACTTTCCCATAGACCGGATTAGGAGCCCTGTAGGATAGAAATGATATTTGAATTGTGAATAATTATTGTAAATTACTTAAATTATTTTTATATCAATGTTTTGTATCATTTCTTTGCGAATCGCCAATTAATTTATGGATGTTTAGAATCATTTGTCAATTAATGAGTGCAAAATCAAATTCGACTAAAAATCGTACCCTCGTCATAATTCGCATTTGAATTGCTTCTTTATTTATTATATTAAATATTCAACTATTTATTTATTTAATCTAATTTATTTATTTAGTTAATCAATTAAATTTTAATTCATTATACGGTTATTTACTTAATCTAATTTATTTAATTTCAATTAATCATTTAATCAATTAAATATTTATTTATTTAATTAATTGATCAATTATTATTCATTTACTCATTTATTTAATTAAAATTGATAAGTATTCATTTATTTAATTAAGTTATTTATTTTCTTATTTATTTATCTATTTATTCAATCAATTAATTTATTCTTTATTATTATCCAATTATTTATGTAGTTTGTTTTATTTAATTATCTAACTTCATTTAGTACTTATTCTATTAATTAATCAATTGATCATTATTTCATTATCCATTTAATTAATCTGAAATTGGATCATCTATTTATCTAGGTATCGGCATAATTAAAATCTTATCTTATTAATATTATTCCTACTATCCTTATATAAAATTGATTTTATATACTTATTATCCTTAACAAATTCGTGAAAACCGCTGGATTAACCGCATTTAGCGGATTTTCGACAGTGCTCCCGCAAGGGACCTTCTTTCGAATTTAATAGAACCACTTACCTAGAATCTCTGAATTTAATTTCTTTTTAATAAAGGATAAATTGCACTCTTTAGTTAACTTAGGTTCCTAATAATCCTTAAATTAGGTGGCGACTCCAAAGAAAACCCTTTGGAGTCCCATTTTGTTGAAATCAAATCCCGATGCATACTTGTTGTGCATTTTTTCCGGGAGGGTTCAACACTACGAATACGCTCATATGGAGGAACGACTGCACCTGGAGTAGTGGGAGCACCATCGACATTGTTAATATCAACAATACATTTTTCAGCATTATTGCCTGCCATGGTTTCTTAGATTGTAAGTACAATGGGCAAAAATAATGACAACAATAATGACAATAGCAGCAGCAGCAGCAGCAGTAGTAGTAGTAGTAGTAGTAATAATAATAATAATAATAATAATAATGTACGACGAAAATATTGTTGAATACAATAATAGTAAAAGGATATAGTTATATTATCTTTGCGTAGATATAGTGTGCTCTGAGTCGTGCTGGACACTATCCTAAGAAACTATTTCAGCAGCTTGATATGTTTCCCCAGGATAAAACGAGCCTACCTCTATTTAATATAGAGGGATCAGGAATCGAAAAAATTATTTATTTTAATCCAGCAAGTTTGAAGTAGTAAAAAGAACTGAAGGAGCAACTAGGAATATGTATTTGAGAGAGTTGAGCAATAAAAGAAATAACTAATGATTAGTGAGAGAAAGAGACAAAAGAATTAATCATTAGCAATGATGAAGGCTAATGTTTCATTGTATTTTTCAGATGGAAGAAGGCCATATTTATAGGATTTTTTACATAAAAGTACAAGTTTTAGAGCTTAATTACCAAACATAGCAACATTTTAGTAAAATTACCCTATATAGAGGAAAACATAAGATAATTACAAACATAGCAATATTTTCCCATAATATACCAAACCCTTACATTCTTCCTTATATTTTCCTCATTATCACTTTTGCTCCTCCCATTTCTCCCTATTTCACTTTACTCCCACCATTTCCCCCTAATTCTACTGTTACTCCTCTCATTTTCTCCAATTTCACTTTTCCTCATCCATCCTCAATGTATCTCGTTGAATCTCACTATTTATGCACCATATCAACTATTTATGCACCGTATCTAACTGTTTCTGCACCGTGTCAACTGTTTCTGCAGCACCGTATCTCAATTGTTTCTGCACCGTTTCAACTTTTTCTGCAGCACCGTATCTAACAGTTTCTGCATCGTTTCAACTGTTTCTGCAGCACTGTATCTAACAGTTTCTGCACCGTTTCTACTGTTTCTACAACACTGTATCTAACAGTTTCTGCACCGTATCTAACTGTATCTCACTGTATCTATGCTGTTTCAGCACTGTTTCAGATTATTTCAACATTGTATCTAACTATTTCTCGACTGTATCAAGCTGTTTCTTGACTGTTTCAGCATTGTTTCATCCCGTTTGTGCATTGTTTCTCACTGTTTCTAAGCTATTTTCACCTTTTTAGCATTATTTTATACTCCCTCCATCCCAATTTATGTGGCACCATTTGACCGGGCACGAAGTTTAAGAAAATAGAGGTTGACCTTGTTAAATATTAAAAAAGTAAGAGAGAGAAGATTTGAGTAATAAAAAAGTTGTTGGTAGGTTTAAAAGTATGTAGGGCCCAACAAGGGTAAAATAGAGATGATGCATTAAATAGTTGTCAAATAAGGAAAGGTGCCACTTATTTTGGGACAGACAAAAAAGGAAATGGTGCCAGATAAATTGGGACGGAGGGAGTATTATTTTATACATTTTATTTCGCAATTTTTCACAAGCGGTTTCAGACTGTATCATATCGTTTCATTACCGTTTCAGACTATTTCTACTATGTTTCAGACTGTATCATAGTGTTTCAATGTCGTTTTAAGACTGTATCATATTATTTCAATGTCATTTTAGACTGTTTCAATACCGTTTCAGGCTGTGTCATTACCGTTTCAGCATTGTATCTAATTATTTCAGCATCGTTTCAGGTTGTTTCAGCACTGTATCTAACTATTTTTGTACCGTTTCAACTGTTTCTGCAGCACTCTATCCAATTGTTTCTGCACCGTTTTAACTGTTTCAACACCATTTCAGCTTGTTTCACCGTTCTTTCAGACTGTTTCGCCGTTGTCTCAGACTGTTTCAAAGTCGTTTCAGCATTAGGAAATATTTGGTACATCCAATAAACACATGTAATTAAGGGGTTTTTCTCATTTTCGATAATTAAACACATCCAGTAAACACATGTAATCACCATAGTTTGATTTCCATAATATTTGGTGCCTACTCGCCGAAAATTCACGTTCCCCGAGTCAGTCCCCATTAGAATTACAAGATGAAGAAACAATTCAAACACAAAACCAGATTCCCATAGAAATTATTAGTGACGAAGAAATGGCGCTAATTTAAGCTGCTTTTTCCGCCACGCGCTCTTTTTTATCGTCTCCATCACGCGCTCATTTCCCCAAAAACTCCTCCATTTCTCTCTTCTCATCTAAACAGAGCCTTTCCAGTTGTTTCCTCTTCACAAAGTGATCCGCTAGTGATTGATGTAGAAGATTCTGGAAGTTTATCGAGTAGTCAAAAGAAGAAGAAGAATAAAATTGTAGTTGATTCGTTATTGCATCGGTTTCAAAGAAATCGAGGCTTATTTGTTACTGATATTATTGCCACGGTATGAAAAATAAGCCATGTTACAGTGGTGGTAGTGCAGTGGAACGGTGGTGGATGATATAGTGGTGACGCGGTTGGTGGTGGTGCCATTAATGAAACTAATGGAGGATTAAAAAGATTGAAATGAATTTGACTTCGATTCAGTAATTGACCTTGAGATTTGTATTGTGTTTCTGCTGGTATAGAATTTAGAAGTGAAGAATCAAAGTGTCGAGGTGGAGTTGTATGTTTGGGTATGAGAGAAGGGAATGGGGAGGCGGCTGGTTTGTTTGGGGAAGTGGTGAAAGTGTTTTAGAGTTTTTAGAAGAGTGGGGTGTAAGTGTAATTGTAAAAAATGGAAATGTGCTAAATAAATATTGTTATACCTTGTAATTTGAAAAATATTGCTATTTTTTTGTAATTAAGAGGTCAAATTTGTATATTTGTGTAAAAAAACCCATATTTATAAGCCAATGGTTGTCATCTTTCCATGTCAAATGTCATGATTAGTTTGCCACATTTTGACAACATTCCATGCATTAAACACTTGTCTAAGGTCGTGATCTTGTTCATTGGCATGAGGCTGTGTGTCCTTTGCTAGATAAGGTTTTGCGTCATTTCCTGGATGATTACGAGAAGAATGTTGTGCTGGATAAGGTGAATGAGAGTGAAAAACTTCTTCCAACGCTGAGAACAGCCACATACGCTTTATTACGGTTCTATGAAAGAGTGTCAAAACCCGGTGAATTTAAACAGGAGGTTGGTAAATGACTGTTGAACGTTTTTAAGCCTGCTTAACATAGCTTTTCTTGCACATTCAAAATTCGTCAAGGTGGGGATCATTTAGTCTATCTTCTATTACTGCGAACATCTAAAATGAAAAGTCGAAAGAGCAAAACGCGCATATTTGGTTGAATGATGTTTTTTCCCTTGGTAAAAAATCCAATAATAAGTAGACTTCCATTTCAATGTAATACACATTCTGATGTAAATATACGTTTTGACAAGAGAGGTAAGCAATAACTCGAAATTCCTGACTAAGTAGAGATGAAGATATGGGTTATTACATTCAAGGTGGGATATTTTTTTTATATAGAACTGAATTACATTGTTCTTTTTTATTTTTTTTCACTAAATTTGCTGAACTTCATTCATATTGCTGTCGATATTTCTTATGAACTGTTTCTTCGGGGCCTAAACTTTATGAAACTACGTGCTTTTGACTTCTAGGTAACAGAGAATAAATATGGCAAACAAATTATTTTTTATACCAGCTGGGTTGATGAGCAAAGGCCCTCAACTCGATAAGGTAAGAACATATTAACCTTTTGTGCTCTGTTTCTTTTTTCTCACGGTTTAGTGAGAGGATTTGGCTTGGTTAAGTTATCATAATTTTATTTTTCATTTTTATTCTTTTCCTGTTTCTTTCTACATAATGCCCGTCCTTTCGTGTAGGAAATGGGGAAAGTATTTTTTCAGTTTTCTCTTATTTGGAGTTCATAAATTAATAGGGATAATTCCATGAAATATTCGGGGTAAATTCTAAGCAAGGAATGTGTTGCCATAACAGGTTCAAAATGGAAATAAGAAAACAATCATAAAATTAATGACCAAGTATGTGCTAGCATGAAAAAATTAAATAATAATTATATTTGTATTTTGAAGTACAATATCTTCTTTTAGATTGATTTTTAGGTGATACTAAATTTTAATGTTTCACTTTAATACTTATTTTTATATTGCTAGAAAGGTATGAGCCAAGCTTCATCCTTATTTTGTAGGTAGTTTAAGTATCAAAATTGTAACAATGACTAGTTTATTTTTAAATATGGAAATATTGTTTTGTAATTTGTTAGCCATGACCTGATAGTGGATGAAAGCAAAATATGGGCTTTCAGTATTTGATTGGGAAAAATGTCGAGACTGCATGCACCATTTATAGTGAGAACAATATATATAAGTGAAGACTGTTTCAAGAGGAATAAAAAAAAA
This sequence comes from Petunia axillaris subsp. axillaris, assembly GCA_029990575.1. NCBI lineage: Eukaryota > Viridiplantae > Streptophyta > Magnoliopsida > Solanales > Solanaceae > Petunia > Petunia axillaris. Next base: position 131,428,578 of record JARKNS010000003.1, on the reverse strand, counting down.
AACATATATAGTTCTCGGTACTATCTTATTCTAGAAGAAGTTTCTTTGGGTACTTTTACTGAGATGAAAATTTTGAATAAAAATGAACATTTTAAATTAGATAAATAACAGAATACATAGATAAAAACTCAAACTTGACGGCATTTGTCAGTATAAGGTAGTGACTAGATAGACTCGTCAGTCGTCAGCATAAATGTGCCTTTTAAATACAGAAGTCTGACTTGTCAATTTGCGTTCCTTAACAAAATTTTGACCGCGTGAATTGCTTAAAAATATGATTTGGAAGATATAAGGTGTGAGAAGAAAGGAAGTGGGAATAAGGGATCTGACCTAAGAAATAAGGATAGAGGTGAGCTGTTTTTGCCTTTTTGTTTAACATAGATCCGATTTTAGGCCAATTAACAATTAAATTTATATTTGCAGAGTCACAATCAATAGTTTAGATTAAAAGTTTAGCCGATCTAAGTACTGGATTGTATTAATTATAAGATTATGAATATATATACACGATTTTCGATGGAGATGTAAAGCGCGAATTAAATAGGTATAAGGAACCGTATTAGATTGCTTGATCTTGGTGAGGATCCCCCGATATTAATTACACTTGCAGACTTCAGAACGAAATAAGCATCAATGTAAATAACGAACAGGAGTGAGCCAGAGCAAAGAGAGTATTTTATTGATATTGTAGATAGAGAAGAGAATGTATGTTACAATGATTAAAAAACAAACGTTATATATAGATCTACTAGGCAACCGTTGGGTATCTAACCGCTGGGTACGTAACCGTTTCCCTTGTAACTATTAATCGAGCAGTTGCGTATGAACAGGTAACTGTTCATTCAAATCGCGTCGATTTGGAGAGGCGTTACGCAACTGCCTTGGGCCTGCTCGTGGTAACCGCCTAGCCAGTCATCTGTCCGTTAGATGTCTGTCCGGGGAAACCTCTGCCCGTGCCACGTGGCAGACACGTGTCACTCTTTTAAGTGACGATGGTTTTTATCCAATACAGATAGTCCTCGCACTTCTCGAGCAGAGTTTTTGCTCGAGGAGTGGATGTGAGTTTTGGCGAGAAATTTTATGTGGAGAGTCCAACCTTCATCTGCAACATGATAAGTCTCAGTGACGTGCGCATTAAATGCGAGAGGTAAAAAGTAACTGCGCCAGACACATCCACACGTCTGCCGTCAGCTTCGAAGTGACTACTGTGCGTCCCAAGAGCAAAAGTAATGATTTTTAACCGCCTCAGTCACGTGCACACATCCACTGTCAGTTGCGAGGTGACCGCCGCGCTTTAGAATAATGATGTTGCTTCGGAACTCAGCGAAACCTACATTTTCCTTTGACGGTTGGATCTGATGGTAATCTCTTCGATGGTCTCCACGTGTCTTATGGAAACTTGATGGGCTGGACCTGTTTACTCCTATAAATAGGGGTTTGTTGAATTTTACCCCTTTCGTTTGCTTTTACTCTAAAACTCCCGAATCTTGAAAGAAAACCTTTGAATCTTCTTCAATCTTTCTTCTAACTTTCGATTCCTCTCTAACTATGTCTCCAAAAGCTAAGAAGAATTTGAACATGGACGCCGCTGCCAGTAGTTCTTCTATGGCTACCCCTAGATCTAAGGCCGCTCAGGCCACTGCTTCAGAAATTATCTCCAAGAACTGGGGTGAACTGGAGAAGGACTGCAGCGCTAAGGCCTTCAATAATCATGGTGATGTACGCGTATGGCCAGCGTATAGATTCAAATCTGGGATTACGTCGGAGATGATCCCTCGAGTTAGGGAAGACTGCGGCTGGGACACGAGCGTTCCCATTTTTCCAGTATCTGAGAATGAGAACATTACTTCTCGTAGGGTTTGGTGGACGGCCATGTCTATCTATCCGTTCACAATTGGTTGCACGTTACCCCTCCATCCTGTTCTTGACAGGCTTTGTAGGGAGTATTTTCTCTGCCCGGGGCAACTGAGCCCCATTATGTTTAGAATGATAAAACTTTTTGACTTGTTTGCTGAAGAGACCCGTCAAAGTTTTGAGTATGAACACATTATTTCTTTATACAGTATTCAAGCTTTTAAGGATGGATTCATCAATGCCAGAATGCGTGAAAGCAAAGGCTTGATACGCAGTTCTGAGGACACCAATGACTGGGGTTGGTTGCACCGGTACATATTTGTGCGCACTCAGGCATTGTCTCTTAACTCCAAGGCTCCTCTCTTCGAAAACTGGAATAAGAGGCGTAAGTCCCCGGGTTCCTGTTTGAAATCTTCATATTTCCCTTTTTCGTTTATTTATTCCTTTGATTTTGCCTTACAGCTGCCAAGTTGCCCTATGATAAGCTCATATCGGTTGATGAGCTGACAGCGTGGGTTGAGGCCATTCTGGAGAAGTTTCCCGTCGAGTAGAGGGAATGGACATACTTCGCCACACAAAAAGGGCTGACCGCAAAGACTCACGGTGAGAACTTTTCGCTGTTGCAGCTATTTCTTCTCTTCGTGGCTTCGCTGTACCTGACCGTTTCACCTTTTTACAGGTTTAGGCGCACAAGGAGACTTTTTCCCTGCCCCTCCCCCTCAGGCTGTGCCGTCAGGATCTGCTGTTGACCCTGAGGATGAGGTTGCGGCCATACACATTACGGCGGAGGTAATTGGTAAGAGGGAAAGTGGCGAGGAACTGTTGTCTAGCGGTATCAGCTCTCTGAAGAGAAAGAAGAAAAGCCAGGGTGAGAACGGAGCACGGAAGAAGGCTACGCGTAAGGCTTATGTTGCTGCCGAGAAGACCTCAGCTGCTGGAGGTGAGACTCCGCCTGGTGCTTGTGTGCCCGGTCCTGAAAAAGTGAGTGTTAAGACTTCTGCTGCAGTCCCCGAGTCTGCACGGGGAGATGGCTTTGAAAAAGAGGTGATCAATGTTTCTGATACTGACACCACTGAAAACCTTGTGAGAAAGCCCTATCTCCGAAGCGACAAGAAGAAGGACGAGGGAAAGCCTGCCCGTGCCCCGGAAGGAAGTCCCCGAGTTGACGACGGGGTAAAGGCGGGCTCTTCTCGTGCAGACAAGGGCAAAAGAAAAGTTGGTGAAGGAGAAGAAGAAAAAGAAGAGATCCCCCAAGAGGGCAGCCAGAGTCCCCGTGTTTATTATTTCGAGGATTTGGAGTACGTGGCTATTGAGGGGGAAGTGCCGGTTTATTTTGCATGAATGCGACACAAGAGATCCTGGAGTGGCTGAAATCTTCTTTGGGGTGGCGGATGGTGGGGAGCTCGTTACTAGAGTGGTTTATATCATTGGTACAGACTGTGACGCGTGATCAACTTTATGAGACTATTATGCTCCTCTGGGAGATATGGAATGCTCGCAACAACTTGATCTGGAATGGAAAAATGATACGACCAAACACTGTTATATATAGAGCCAGTCATTTCTAACAAGAATGGAAAGCAGCACGTATTAATGGTGATTCTTATTTGATACCTGAACAATATTTTTACGTTAAATGGTTTCCTCCAGATCCGGTAACTCTGAAATGCAACATTGATGCATTTTATGATATACACATTGGAAGAGCAGGGGCTGATATGCTAATCCGGGACACTGATGGCAATTTTATTAGAGGATTTTGCTCGCCATTAGAGGCTACATCTAAAGCGCTAATGGCAGAAATTCTTATAGTCCGGGAAGCATTAAGTTGATTAAAGATCTGCTATCACACATCCCCAATTATTATTGAAATGGATTGTTTGATAGTCAAGCAAGTATTGGATAAATCTGAGAGCAACAATTCATATTTCGACATTATTCTGCAAGATTGTAAAGCACTCACGTGTGACTTTACATCTATATCCTTGTCTTTTGTTAAACGGTCAGCGAATCAGTGTGCCCACGTATTAGCTAGGACTGCAGGTTCTATGTCTGATGCTATGGAGTGGATCGCGCATCCCCCATTTTTAATTCATGATGTACTCAGCTACGACATAAATATTAATTAAGCTGATTGCTTCATTTCAAAAAAAAAAAAACAAAGTAGTTATTTTAGAAAACTCTGCTAGAGTTTAGTTTTGTTATTTACGAGATAAACTTAACTCTCATGGTTTGTTCGATGCGACTAATTTGCGCTCTTTTAGTTCAACTTTTTTAATGGTGTTGGAAGAACCAACCCATTTACTAAAGCTGCCTGCCAAACAAGTTTTTAAAGGTTCTTCCTCCTGAAAGTGTGTTTGTCTGAAGTTGTGAAAGCAGGTTCTTTACCATGAAACTATGCTACTTTATTTAAACTCATAATAATAATAATTACAAATACAAATAAAGACACTAGAAGTTATATATATTATTGAAATATACAAATCTGCAAAATATGAGCTTTAAGTTATGTGATAATGATTGAAGTGAGATTCAGTAATTGGTACTTAACTTTATCAGGAACAAAATTAAAAGAGGATTCAGTTGGTACTTGAAGAGTTTTCGTTTAAGCAGCTTTACTTCTTGTTGATGGATTGTGCCCCTTGTACACATACTTCTTGCATATCTCATGTGTGAAAAGGGAAAGTGAGTTTGACTCAGCCTTGTAAAATTACCAGTGCTTTAGGATTAGCTATCAATTTTTTGTCACCTTCGCTGTTCTGTTAAGGTACTATAGCATTATCCTTCCTTCAATGTGCTAAAATTGTTGAGAATGAGTGCATTGTGCAAAGACTACAATGGATTTTTTTATTTTTGTTTTTTCTTTCAATCTTCTGCTAAAATGTAACTGCATCACATATGCGTATTGCCTTGTTTCTGACTAATGTTAACCATCTGTTTAACCTAGATCCGATTTTAGGCCAATTAATAATTAAATTTGTATTTGCGGAGTCACGATCAATAGTTGAGATTAAGAGTCTATATAATGAGCTGAGATGATAACAATATGCACGTATGAATAAGTGAAAGTAATGCGTAAAATGTAAATAAGGAGAGGTAACCATATCGTCTCACTCGTCCTCGGGGAGAGTTCTTCGATATCAATCGCCCTTCAGAAGAGTAAAGCACAGAACTAAATAAGAGCAAAGGGAATGATTGAGCAAGATCGAGAGAGAGAGAGAGAGAGAGAGAGAGAGAGAGAGAGAGAGAGAGAGAGAGAGAGAGAGAGAGAGAGAGAGAGAGAGAGAGAGTATTTTTATTGATATTCCAGAAATGAAGTCCAAGTCGTCTACAATCGATTAAGGCGAATGCTATTTATAAGCCTGGCAGGCACCCGTTGGGATTTTTGTAACCGCTGGGCGTGGATCCGTTTGGATAAGTAACTGCCGATCACCTATCCGTTGGAGTCATAACCGCTGGGTTGTAATGATTGCCTTAATGGTCATTAATAGGTTGATCATGGATGATCGTGTTAATAACTGCTTATTTAAGCTGTGTTGACCGTTGAAATGCTTCATAACTTCTTTAGGTCCGTTGGATGTCTGTCCGTTGAAAAGTCTGTTCGTGCCACGTGGAAGACACGTGTCACCTTTTCAAGTCTAGTCAGCTTTTATCTAATACAGATAGTCCCCGCACTTCTCGAGCAGAGCATCTGTTCGAGGAGTGGATATAATTTTTGGCGGGAATCTCTTGAGAATTTTTGTCTTCGTGTGATGTATTTTGATGACGTACGATCCTTACCAGCTAAGTGACAAGCCTTCATGACGTGCGCATTTAATGCGCCGTAACAAAAAGTAATTGCAGCTGGTACATCTGCGAGATTGTAGGTCATTCCGAAATGACTATTGCGTGTCCCAAGGGTAAAAGTAATAATTTTAACCGCTTCAGTCACGTGCACACGTCGCCTGTTGATCGCGAGGTGACTGTTCTTTTTCCAGGGTAATGATGATATTAATAAGTTTTGGTGAACCCTATTTAACGGCTAGATCTGATCGAGGTTTTACTGATGGCCTCCACGTGTCTTGAAGGAGGTTGGTGGGGCTGAATTTTTACTCCTATAAATAGGGGTTTGCCTGATGAGAAACCTTTTACTCGCCTTTATTTCTTCTTCGCTGTTCTCTGAATATACTTTGGACTAGCTTTGAATTCTTCCTGATAATTTCATATTTTCCTTGCAACCATGTCTTCACGATCCAGGAGAAATCAGGGTACTGATGTTGCTGGTAGTTCCTCGGCAGCCACTTCCAGGCCCCGGGCTGCACAAGCTACGGATGCAGAGATAATCCCCAAGAAGTGGGGTGAACTTGAAGCGGACTGTAATATTAAGTCCTTCTATAATAGGAAAGGAGATACGCGGAACTGGCCGGCGTACAGATATAAGTCTGGGATAACGAAAGAGGTGATCCCACGAGTAAGGGTGGACTGCCACTGGGGCGATGAGGTCCCCCTCTTACCGGTCTCTGAGGAGGAGAATATTACTTCTCATAGGGCTGGGTGGACAGCCATGTGCACCTATCCTTTCACCGTGGGGAGTAGCTTACCCCTGCACCCTGTGTTGGAGAGGCTCTGTCGGACGTACCTCCTCTGCCCGGGGCATCCAGTATGTATAGAATAGTTACTCTTTTAGATTGGTTCGCGGCAAGAACCGATCAATCTTTTGGTTATGAGCATTTTATTTCTTTGTATAGTATACAAATTTTCAAGGACGGCTATGTAAATGCCAGAATGCGCGGAAGCAAGGGCTTGGAGCGCAGTTCTGAGGATACCGGTGACCGAGGCTGGGCATATCGGTTTCTGTTTGTGCGCTCCTCGGCCCTGACTTTTGACAACTAGGCCTACCTTCCAGAAGTCTAGAATAAGAAGCATAAGTCCCCGAGTACTTTTTCTGACGTTCTTCATGCCTCTTCTTCTTCTTGTTTTCTAACTTCGTTCAATTTTGTAGCGGCCAAGCAACCCTACGACAAACTCATCTCTGTTGAAGATTTGAGGGCGTGGGTTGAGCCAATTTTGAAGGAATTTACTCCAGGGAAGAGAGAGTGGATGTATTTTGCCACTCAGAAGAGTTTGGTTGTACTCAATCATGGTGAGAGCATTTTTTTATTTTATGATCATTCTTCTTCTTTGAGTCTTTTCCATACCTGACCGTTTTGCCTTTTTCATAGGTTTGGGCACTTCAGGGGATTTCTTCCCTGCTCCTCCTCAAGACGGGCCTCCCGAGCCTGTGGCTGACCCAGAAGCTGAAGCTGAGGCTATACTAGCTTCAGTGGGTGCTCTGCGCAGTAGGGAGGGCGGCGAGGAACTCCTGTCCGATGGACTGGGCCCCTTGAAGAGGAAGAAGAGGAGCCAAGGCGAGGGCGGTGCGCGGAAGAAATCTGCTCGTAAGACTTCCGTCGCTGCTGGGCAAACCTCGTCGGCTGGCGGTGATTCTTCTTCTAGGGCCAATGTACCGGAGCCCATGGAAGAGGATGCTGGTGCTGCTGCCGAAGTCCCCGAGTCTGGACGGGGAGAGGACGTAACCAGGGAGGTTATTACTCTTTCGGACACGGAGGTTGAGGCTGATGCTCCTCTTGGGCGAAGGCCTCATCTCCGTAGTGACAGGAGGAGGGCTGAGGAGGAAGCTGTCTGTACTCCGCGGGGGAGTCCCCGAGTTAATGACGGGGCGGAAGCAGGTCCTTCTAGTGTTGACAAGGGGAAGAAAAAGGTTGGTGAAGAAGAGAAAGAAGAGGTGACAGAAGAAGCAAGAGAAGAAACTCCCCAAGAGGGTAGCCAGGGTCCTCGTGTTTATCGTTTCGAGGATCTGGAGAATGTGGCTACTGAGGGGGCGGCTCCCGTTGTTCTTCGTGAATGTGAGATCATAGACCTGGAGCGGAAGGTGATTCTAACCTTTCCTCATCAAGGTTTGTTTGGCGGTCAGCTATTGGTGGCCGGACAGAGCTGAGTGACATCAGGGGAGTGCGTTACAAGTTCGGGCCAAATTATCCCTCTGAACAGGCTTGGGAACCTAAGTTCTGCGAGAGGAAGCACACTTTGAAACTTGCTCCTGATGTCAACTTTGTAACCAGGCCACACAGCTTGGCTAAGGCAGTCTCCTCGCTCATCGGTCCCCGTGAAGAATGGGCTTTGAGGGGGCTAACCTATGAGGAGTTGGCTTTCCAGATTGCCTCTGATTCTGCCCGGGTAAGTTCTTTCCCACTTTGTTTTGGGAATGATTCCTAGCCTCAGACTTTTAACCCTGACTTACTTTGCTTTTTTCAGTCGAGTATGCTGGCTGCCGAGATCATGTTTCGCTCCAGGCTCAACAACGCTAATCAAGTGGTTGAAGTGAAAAGAGAATTGCTGGAGGCTCTAAAGGACAACAAGACTCTGATTGAGCAGTGTGGTCTCCTTGGTGGTGAAGTTAATCGGTTAACTGACGTCAACAATGGGCATCTTGAGCAAATCAACATTCTCACTAGGGAGAATGACCTTCTTCTCGAGGAGAAAGAAGGGTTCGCGCGCTCTGTCCAGGGTTTGGAGAGACTGCTTGAAGAATGTCGAAACTCTTTGAACGGTGCTAACGAAGATCGTGCATCTCTTGAGATGGATCTTCAGAGAGCTAACAAGGAATCGATTAAAGCCAGGGCTGATCTCCAGGCTGCCAAGGATCAGGTTGCTCAGTTAATGAGTGTGCAGACTGCATTAACCAAGGACTTGGCGAACCTGCGTGATCAGTCTGAAATTAAGGCCAAGCTTGAGGCCCTTGAGGCCAAGCGTGCATTGCTCGTGCAGATTCAGGCTGGACAAGTTAATGTCGAGGAGAAGCTACAGACAACACAGAACGCTGTTCGAAGAATACACCAAGCATTGGGTCTCTCCCCTGAAGAGTCTGAAGGTGAAAACGATGATGAAGATGAAGACGACGACGAGGATTCAGGGAATGACGACAGGACTGACGGAGCTGGTGCGTTGAGTCCTGGTGTCATGGCCCTTCATGCTAGTGCCCTTTTTCTCAATCTATAATTGATGTATTTTTATTTTGTCTGGCGAGAGACGGACTTGTCTGTTGGTGGACAGAAGTCTAGTAGAGACTCTCTAGTCCTTTGTATGGCCGGTTTGTTTGGCGTTTGATCACTCTGCGAATTTCTGTCAGCCGTATTCGGCATTTTATCAATTCACAAAGATAATGTATATATGCTGCTTAGATATGTCCAGTGACTATATTTAATTTGAACTTCTTGATCTTTTGTTTGCATGTGTTGTGGCTTTCGAGCCTTGTGATTGGGAGTTTTCTGAAGTAAGAACTTTATTAAGTTCGTATCTTCAAGAGTCTGCCCGAATGATTTTAACTTAGCCTTTCGTTAGGAAGAGGTCGTAAGTTGTAAATGACCGAATGTTTTTAACTTAGCCTTTCGTTAGGAAGAGGTAAGTTGTAACTGGTCTGACCGTTTGTGGTCGTTTAGAGTGTTGTCCGAATCATTGCTCTGTGCGTGTAACTTTGCTTATCGTTTCGATAGTTGAAAGTTGTTGCATGGCTTTGTAGATTGGCTCTGGGCGAGTCGTTGGCCTGGTGAACAACTTCTCTTATTTTCGTGGAAGCCTTGTCACGCAAAAGTTTTTGTTTTGTGAATGACTCCTCTTATTTGCTGTGGGAGTTTTATCACGTGATAGTTTTTGATTTGTGAATGACTCCTCTTATTTGCCGTGGAAGTCTTATCACGTAAATGTTTTTGATTTGAAAAACTTTAAAAATTTACCTCTTGGTAAGGTCTTTTGCCTCTTGGTAAGGTCTTTTGCCTTTATGAAGGTCTTATCTGGCCTACAGGGGCCTCTCACCACCCTCCTTGTTTTTATGTTAGAGCACGTAAAGTGATAACATGAAAAGAGTTTTCGGTGAGCTGCATATGGAATATATATAACATAACGAGGAGTGTGCCCATTGTGGGATTCGAACCCACAGCCTCGAAGTTGAAGAACTTCGAGCTCTGCCAGTTGAGCTAAATGGATCTGACCTTGTTCAGGTCGTTAGTATGATTTAGAGAAAATATATAATTAAAAGTAAGAAATTTTCATAAATTTAAAAGGTAAGTGTTAGATGACTAACCGTCTTATCACTTAAAAGTGATACCTTTTGAGGTGAACCACATTCCAACTGTTCGGGACAGTAGAGCCGTCTGGTCGTGCAAAACGATAAGATCCTTTGCCGACCGAAGCAATTACTTTGTAGGGGCCTTCCCAGTTAGGACCAAGCTTGCCTGAATTTGTTTCCTGTGTGCTCTGAGAGACTTTTCTGAGTACGAAGTCCCCGACTTGAAAACTTCGTACGCGCAGTCCCCGATTGTAGTATTGCTCAATTCGTTCTTTTTGAGCGATTACTCGTACAAGGGCCAGCTCTCTACGCTCTTCGAGGAGATCCAGCTCTTCGGATAGGTTGACTGAGTTTGATTCTTCAGTGGCATGTGCATATCGCAAGCTGGGTTCTCCAATTTCGACTGGGATTAGAGCATCTGCACCATATACTAATGAGTAAGGAGTTTCTCCGGTACTCATTTTTACAGTTGTGCGATAAGCCCACAATACTCCAGGTAATTCCTCTACCCAACATCCCTTTGCCTGCTCGAGACGCTTTTTAAGGGACTCAACGATGATCTTGTTGGTAGATTCGGCCTGCCCATTCGCAACAGGATGATATGGGGAGGAGGTGATCCTCTTGATGTGCAGGTCATCGAGGAACCTAGTCACTTTCTGGCCGACAAACTACGGGTCGTTGTCCATGACTATTTCCTTAGGTGCTCCAAAACGACACACGACAAAATGCCAAAGGAAGTCGACGACTTCCGTTTGTCGTATTCTTGAATATGCTGCCGCCTCGACCCACTTTGTGAAGTAGTCAGTGATAATCAATAAGAAGCGCATCCCCCTTGGTGCTGTGGGGAGAGGACCAACGATGTCCATCCCCCACTTCATGAAGGGCCACGGGGAGATTATTGAATGGAGTGGCTCTGCTGGTTGGTGGAGAAGATGAGCGAACCTTTGGCATTTGTCACACTTCTTGACAAATTCGTTCATATCTTTTTCTATCTTGTCCCAATAATAGCATGCACGAATCAGCTTTCGAGTTAGTGCCTTACCTCCGGAATGATTTCCGCAACAGCCTTCGTGGACTTCTCTCATTACGTAATTGATCTGGTTCGGTCCAAGGCATTTTGCAAGAGGTCCTGCGAACATCCTCCGGTAAAGCTCGCCGTTGAGAATGGTATATCGGGCAGCTTTCACTCGGAGCTTGCGTGCAGCTTTCGCATCTGCCGGTAGAGTCCCATGGATAAGATAATTGGTTATCTCATTCTGCCAGTCCCAACTAGTGTTGATGGTATTGACTTCGAACTTTTCTCTATCCATGGTCGTGTAGAGAAGTTGGACAACAGCTGAAGAACTGGCTGCCCCTATCTCTGCCACTGATCCCATGTTTGCAAGAGCATCGGCTTCATGATTCTCTTCCCGTGGAATCTGAACTGCTTCCTATTCGCCAAACTGTGCTAGGAGTTCTTTCACTCGGGCGAGGTACACTTGCATCCTGGATTCTCGTGCAACAAAACCCCCATTAATTTGATTGACCACGAGCTGAGAGTCGCTTTTTAGCTTGACGAATGTTGCCCCATAACTTCGGGCTAATTCCAATCCTGCAATAACGGCCTCATATTCGGCCTCATTGTTAGTAATGAATGGGCACTTGATAGCCTACCTTACCGTTTCACCGGACAGAGCAACAAGAACCAGTCCAAGGCCGGACCCTTTGACGCTCGAGGAGCCATCTGTGTAAAGGGTCCACGTGCCGGGAGCCTGCCCTGCATAAAGAATAGATTCCCTTTCTGCCTCAGGGTATATGTTAGTGCTGAAGTCTGCTAGGACTTGCGATTTTATTACTACTCTAGGCTGATAGGTGATATCAAATTCAAATAATTCTATAGCCCATTTCACCAGCCTTCCTGAGAATTCCGGTTTGTGCAGAACATTTCGCAAAGAAAAAGTTGTAACCACAGCTATCGAATGACTTTCAAAATAAGGGCGTAACTTACGAGCAGCAGTTACTAATGCCAGTGCTAATTTTTCTAAAGGTTGATAGCGTGTTTCTGCATCAATTAAAGCTATGCTAATGTAATAGATAGGAAGCTGCTTACCTTTGTCTTCCCGAACTAACACAGCACTTACCGATGATTCTGAGACTGCCAAATAGATCAGCAGCTGTTCACCTTCCTGAGGTGTGGAGAGCAGCGGAGGATTGGATAGATACTTTTTCAAATCCCTCAATGCTTGTTGGCATTCGGGAGTCCATTTGAACTCCTTGTTTTGCTTTAAGACATCGAAGAAACTTTTGCAACGGTCAGATGACCGGGAGATGAACCTGCGTAGAGCTGCTACTCTCCCTGTTAGTTTCATGACATCTTTCCTGATGTGAAGTACATCTGGGATAGATTCAATGGCTTTAATCTGAGCGGGATTGACTTCAATGCCGCGCTGAGAAATAATGAATCCCAGAAACTTCCCGGATCCGACTCCGAAAGCGCATTTCTCTGGATTCAGCTTCATGTTATACTGATCCAGGATTCGGAAAGCTTCCTTCAGATGTGTCAAATGGTCTTCTGCTCGCTTAGATTTTATCATCATGTTATCGATGTACACTTCCATAGTCTTCCCGATATGGTCGTGAAACATTCGATTGACTAGACGCTGATAGGTTGCACCTGCATTGTTTAGTCCAAAAGGCATAACTTTGTAATAGTACGTACCTCGACAAGTGATGAACGCTGTTTTCTCCTGGTCTTCGGGATCCATCAATATCTGGTTATACCCGGAGTATGTGTCGAGGAAGGTTAGCACTTCGTGTCTGGCCGTTGCATCGATCAGTTGATCTATCCTGGGAAGAGGATATGAATCCTTCGGGCAGGCTTTGTTTAGATCTGTGAAGTCGATCTAGACTCGCCATTTGCCGTTCTTTTTAGGTACGACAACTACATTGGCTAGCCAGTCTGGATACTTGACTTCACGTACTGAACCAATCTTCAGCAGCCGATTAACCTCGTCGTTGATGACCTGGTTCCGGAAGGCTCCTTGCTGGCGCGTCTTTTGTTTCACCGGGCGGTGATGCGGATCGACATTCAACCTGTGAGTGATGATGTCAGGAGAAATACCTGTCATATCTGCGTGAGACCAGGCAAATGTTGTATGCCGCTCCTTGAGAAACTGGAGGATATCTCCTCGTAGGCGCTCGTTTAGATCGATCCCCAGATGGACCTTCCGCTCCGGCTTGTCGGTGAACAGCTCTTCGGGATCCAAAGCCTCAACGGTTGGCATATGGTTTTCTTTCTCGTCCATCTTCGCGATGAATTTCGGGACTTCGTACTCAGCCGTTTCGGGTGGTATGTCTGGTCCCGGCCGCTGTAATTGCTATTTGTTCTCTTCGGGAAGTTTGAGAGCCACAGAATAGCAATCTCGGGCAGAGCGCTGCTCCCCTCGAACCTCACGTACTCCCCATTCGGATGGAAACTTCAACACCTGATGATAAGTAGAAGGAACAGCTTGCATGTCGTGGATCCAAGGTCTGCCCAATATGATATTGTAGGCTAGATCCGTATCGACAACATGGAAAGTTGTTTCCTTTGCTACTCCTTCGACAAGAGTCGTGAGGGTAATCTCCCCGAGAATCTTCTCATTCGGGCTCGTTAACATTTACCCTTGAAGTGTAACGACCACAAACGTCCGTCCAGCTGACCGCTGGGGATTCGCGGAGAGATTCATATAATCGACGCGTAACTATGGAACTTTCCCTATCCAGACCGTAAGTAAACGCGACTATTGCCCACTTATCTGGTATCTCAGGGAGTGTTGCTCGCTCTTCCTGGAAGCGCTTTATATACTGGCGAAGAGATTCACCGGGCTTCTGCTTTACTTCGAAAATATTCGTTATACGAATACTCTCTCGACTTCCTCTTGCAATAACTCGTTGAGAGTTGCTTTCTGCCATGTTAGTTATAGAGCAAAAAGATAGACAAAAGTGGAGATAATAGTGAAGATAAACTATTAACCTACGAAGGCTATTGACCGGCTCCCACTGTGGTCGCCAAATTATTTAACCTAGATCCGATCCGATTTTAGGCCAATTAACAATTAAATTTATATTTGCAGGGTCACGATCAATAGTTGAGATTAAGAGTCTATATGATGAGCTGAGATGATAACAATATGCACGTATGAATAAGTGAAAGTAATGCGTAAAATGTAAATAAGGAGAGGTAACCGTATCGTGTCACTCGTCCTCGAGGAGAGTTCTTTGATATCAATCGCCCTTCAGAAGAGTAAATCACAGAACTAAATAAGAGTAAAGGAAATGATTGAGCAAGATCGAGAGAGAGAGAGAGTATTTTTATTGATATTCCAGATATGAAGTCCAAGTTGTCTACAATCGATTAAGGCGAATGCTATTTATAAGCCTAGCAGGCACCCGTTGGGATTTTTGTAACCGCTGGGCGTGGATCCGTTTGGATAAGTAACTGCCGATCACCTATCCGTTGGAGTCATAACCGCTGGGTTGTAATGATTGCCTTAATAGTCATTAATAGGTTGATCATGGATGATCGTGTTAATAACTGCTTATTTAAGCTGTGTTGACCGTTGAAATGCTTCATAACTTCTTTAGGTCTATTCGTGACGAATGTCTGCCCGTTGGATGTCTGTCCGTTGAAAAGTCTGTTCGTGCCACGTGGAACCTTTTCAAGTCTAGTCAGCTTTTATCCAATACACCATCTTCGCAACTCAGCGCATTGTTGATTTGGCGCCCTCCCTTGCCTATGGAAGTTGCTAAGTAAGAGCATTGAGGAAGTGGAGGTCTGGAGGACTGTAGCAAATATTACTAAGGAGAACCATAGTCAGATAAAGGTATGTCTTCAAGATTTAAAAGGACAGCTATATATATTCAGCTCTTTCAAACATTGTATGCATGTCTTTTAATGTCTTAATAGATTTTGCAAATGTTGGGGTGGTTAAATAGGCGAATATGAGAGTGGAATAGTTGTTGTTGTAGTTGAAAGTGAAAAGGGAAATTTTGAGTTGTGGAGATCTTCTGGAAATAGTTGGTGATGACACAACTTTGATCAGTTGGCATGAGTCGGCTGTTGGTTCTACACTATTTTCTATCAGCAATCCATCTTGCTAGGTAAAATTGTAGTGAAGTGTGGAGAAGTTCAATCATTTCTTTTATCTTGAAAAATGCTTATGTCATTTTAGAGAGAATAAATATTGTGGGTCTTAAAGCATTTTTGATTTTGTTTGAGCCATATTATTAGTCCACCTTTCTTCATTCGTTAGTCAAAAACAGTGTGGAGAATTAAAATGATGTAAAGAAATTTTATATCATTTGCAGCTTCATTCCATGAAAAACTTTGTATTTCTTTATGAAAAGAAATGGTTTCTTCCTTTTCTTGGTCTCAAGTTTCTAAAGACATATTTTTCACACACAAGTGCCATATCATTTCTTCCTTTGCGATGCAATATATGGTACTTTTTTCTTTACCAGCAAGCAGTTAAAGCTTTATGATATGTTAGAAATTTTTGACCAGATAATATGCTTGTCTGCATTGGATTATAAGCTTTGGAAATTTCTATACCATTTTGTTGTACTTGGGATTTCTCAGGATTTTCCTTTTTCTTTCTTCTGGCAATGATGATGACTCGAAGCATTTTCCACGATCCTTCTACTGTAATTGATTAGGACTATTCTGTGTGATACTTGATCTCCACATATGGAACTAGTCAGTGACTTATATCCGACAGAATGATAGTCACTTTGGATCTCGTATTGCCCAAACCTTTAATGTTTTTCGCTTATAGTTCTTGTCATATTGAGGGAGCTCAGATCAAGAGCACCAATTCACAGTTTTCTGGCTTGGTGTGGATTAAGGTAATGGACATCTCATGTTGCAAAATGATGCATAATGAGTAAATTACTATCTAATATCTTTTCACTTCCATACCGGAGATGGAGGTCTGAGAAACATTGAACATAAACCTTTTTTTTGCTTGGTCGTGCTGGTTATAAATGTATCTCATTCATTATATCTTATGATTGAGCTTTTAGAAATGCTTGATATTAGATCATCATAAGTTGCAGGAAAAGCAAAAGATGGAAGTAAAAGAAAAGCTTGACAAGTCTGTAATGGAGAGGCTGTGGGTACTCTGTATTGAACTAGATATACCTTATCCTATAGCTACACGAAGAAAGGTGAGTTCATATCTTTTTGCTGCATGTTAGACCTTTTTTATTTCACTTGAGTAGTTTCTTAAGAGTGAATAACATAATGAATTGAAAAAAATAAAATTATCTTACGAGTGAAGGTCAAACTGTCTAAGAAAATTGTTTTCATCCTCAACTTGTCACTTCATATTACTCGAAGATTTGCATCTTGTATATAATCTTCCTTCCGAGTATTTTAACTAATTAAGAGTTTCATATGCATCAGGAAGACATAGTGGCAAAGTTGATGGACTTTTTGGATGCTCCTCATGCTATGACTTCTGAATTGCTTGAAGAGAAGGAAGAGGTTGACCCCTCTGATTGTGGTAAAAGCATCTGTGATTGTTCTGTTTATTTATAGTGTGCTGATGTATCTCTGGTCAAATGAATAGTCTAGTAAAGGAAAGAACCGCAGAAGAGAGAGCACACAAAGCCCCTCATCAGCATCTGTTAAAACGAAAGGTTCAACTAAGGTATTTCTCTTTGTTAATCTTTAACTATGTTTAATAGAAAATTTTGATTAACAAAAAAATTAATGAAATTTCACTACAAAGCTGTTTTGTTGAGGTATATCTGTTTTCCCCTTTTATTCTCAACTTGAATTTCCATATCCACATCCCAAGGTCTCAGAGGGTTAATCATACCAATCACAGTTTGACTTAATAGCATAGAAGCTGACAAAATTGTTTGCAAAGTACTCTGCCGTTTGAGTTGGCTTTTGTCTGGAAAGTGTTCGTATTCTAATCCGATTTTGGATAGAGTGAGGATCTTTTATCTTTATATTTAAAAGAAGAGAGAATTACTGTCCAATGAGTTAAATTTTGCTGTCTGGATTGATGCTAAACACTCATTATGTTTATACTGTTGTGTTTTTTAATTTGAGTTGGTTCATGTTACATCTTTCCAAATGGAATTAAATAGATTGAGAAATCGAGAGAGAAGAAAGGGGAGAATGTGCATTCACGTCAGTATTTTCTTTGAGTTCTGTAGCTTTTTCATTTCATAATCTTTCTCTGGTTTGTTTACAGAGCAGAAAGAAGTCTGAAATTGCATCACAAAAGGCTGAGAAGAAGAATGTACTTGATTGAGATGATGATGAGGAGGAGGAATCTGAAGGGGAAAAAGGTAACGGTGCTCCTGAGGGATCTGCTGAACAGATGTCAGATCAAGGTGAAAGTCGGAGTTTGAATCTGAAGATAAATTGAGACCAAGTGACAACGAACTATGTGGTGCAATTGGTGAAATCCTAAAAGAAAGTGACATCTTTAAAGTGACAATTGAACTCTAATTTGGTTGCATGATTCCATTGCGACTCTGAATGTTGTAGTGCTTTCTCCGTTTCTTTTATTATCTTCTGGGGGATTCATCATGCAGTTTCCTCATATGATTGCCCTGTGGTCATCTGGACATGTATTCTTCTCTATAATCCTTTTCGCTACACTGCTCTTAGGCCATTGGGTAATTGAGTGGTAGTGGTAATTTACATTCCAAAATTCCTGAATTTCTAACATGGTGTATGCGTGCTTGCAGATCACCTTTACTGGCATTCTGGAGCGACTTGGTAAATTTCCTGTATTTCTTCTTTTCTTTTGACAAATTTTTGGTGGTATTAGGATGAAAAGATGCTAGGTCTCATTGATTGTTTTCTGGTAGTCAAGTTATAGATTGAGAAACTTGAGGCACATCATCCACGAGGTCATTGTAGCAGGATATTTGTTATTCCGAAAGAGCATTCAACCTTGTTTCAGACCATCGCCAGACATTTTTTTTCCTTCTGCAGGCAAGCGGTTTAGAACAGATCTCACGCCCAGAAAACAGCATATCAAGATTATGTGCCAGTTTCAGCTTCATCAAATATTCTCTGAGGATGAAGACTAAACAAGATTTTAGCTTCAGAAGGGAAATGCCATGTTCAGTGGAGCACCCTGTAGCAATCTCAATGAACGATATCAACCTCATGACATTGTGGACGCCGTCGTGATTTGTGAGATTTAAAGTGATGTTGGTTGTTTTCTATATTCACAGTTTGCTTTTTTTCTGAGGGTAAACAGTGGATCCATTATTACTGGGCATCTTGCTAAATGGCAACGACCAAATTGTTGGATTAAATGGAAAAATGTGAATGGGAAATGGGTGGAAAGGTGAAAAGGTTCCCTTTTGTAGGAAAACGCACTTTCTCCCACATTGGTAGAGGAAAAGGATTTTGTTGGGTTTAAATAGAGATTTACTTCTCCTAGCTCTTAAAAGGGTTGAGAAGAAGGGAAGCCTCGCGCCGTCGTCGCTCGCTCGTCTCGGCTTCGGATTCAGTCCTTGATACACACAAACTCAAACTCTGACATAGAGACAAGACAGAGACTAAACTTCGGCTTCGGATTCAGTCCTTGATACACACAGACTTAAACTCTGACATAGAGACAAGACAGAGACTAAACTTCGGACAGAGGATAGACTCATACTCGGACAGATAGACACAACCTCGGGCAGAGAAAAACACTGACAGAAAACATATCTTAGTGCATCCCCTCCTCTCTGTCAGCATATTTAGTGAACAACAAGCTTAAGAAGTCTAACGTTATTTATTTTCTGCTCTTAAATAAATATTGTTTAAGGAGACTAAAACTTTTGTGGTTTTCTGCTCCTATACTGTATATTAATCTGCTCGTGGAGACTAAAACCTTTGTGGTTTTCTGCTCCTATACTGTATATTAATCTGCTCGTGGAGACTAAAACCCTCATGGTTTTTCTACTCCTAATTACTGTTGAATAATCTGTTTGTGGAGACTAAAAGCCTTCGTGGTTTTTCTACTCCAATTGTTTAAACAGTTTATTGATATTGTTTCTGCTCGTGTCATTTTGACAGAGATGACAAACGGAGTGGATCCAACTGTCCCTGTTGGGAGTACTAATGCTACCACAGTTTCTGGTGCTGCTGGGCCTAGCCGTGCTGCTGCAACGGTTATGCCACACGCAGAAAAGCCGGGGAAGTTTTCTGGTGTGGACTTTAAGAGGTGGCAACAAAAGATGTTCTTTTATCTGACCACCTTAAGCCTGCAAAAGTTTATTAAGGAGGATGCTCCAGTCCTGACTGATGAAACACCTGAAAACGAATGCTTCCTTGTGATTGAGGCTTGGAAGCATTCTGACTTCCTATGCAAGAATTATATTCTAAGTGGCTTGGAAG
This sequence comes from Petunia axillaris subsp. axillaris, assembly GCA_029990575.1. Lineage (NCBI taxonomy): Eukaryota > Viridiplantae > Streptophyta > Magnoliopsida > Solanales > Solanaceae > Petunia > Petunia axillaris. The sequence continues at coordinate 131,409,241 of JARKNS010000003.1, read as the reverse complement.
ATGACTTGTACAACGTTTATAGTAATGTTGAAACGTCAAAGAAACTGTGGAATACACTGGAAAAGAAATATAAGACTGAAGATCCTGGACTGAAGAAATTTGTGGCTGCCAAATTTCTGGATTATAAAATGGTGGATAACAAATCTGTTGTGTCCCAAGTCCAAGAACTTCAAGTCATTATCCATGATCTCCTTGCTGAAGGTTTTGTAATCAACGAGGCGTTTCAAGTTGCAGCCATGATTGTAAAGTTACCTCCATTGTGGAAGGACTTTAAAAATTACTTGAAACATAAGCGCAAGGAGATGGCCCTTGAAGATTTGATTGTTCGCTTAAGGATTGAAGAGGACAACAAATCAGCTGAAAAGAAGGCTCGTGGAAATGCTACAATAGCGGGAGCAAATATTGTTGAGCATAATCCAAATAAGAGGAAGAAGCCTTCTGGAGGGAAGACCAACCCTAGCAAGAAAAAGTTCAAGGGAAATTGCTACAATTGTGGCAAGAGTGGACATAAGTCCGTAGACTGTCGTACTGCAAAGAAGGACAGGAAAAAGGAAAAAGGTCAAGCAAACATGGTTGAAGACAATAAATTGTCTCAAGGAGTGCAAGACATTGATCTGTGCGCTATGATTTCTGAATGCAACTTAATTGGGAAATCCTAAAGAATGGTGGATTGATTCAGGAGCCACCCGCCATGTTTGTGCTGTGAAGGAAGCCTTTGCTTCATATGCTCCCGCTGGACCTGATGAGGCGCTCTCTATGGGCAATTCTGCGATGGCCAAAATTGAGGGATATGGAAAGATATTCCTCAAAATGACGTCTGGTAAGGTTGTGACTCTGAACAACGTTCTTCACGTTCCTGAAATAAGGAAGAACTTGGTGTCAACTGCACTTCTCGTTAAAAATGGGTTTAAGTGTGTGTCTGTCTCTGACAAAGTTGTAATAACTAAGAATGAGCTGTATGTAGGAAAAGGTTACCTGACTGAGGGCCTTTTCAAACTCAATGTAATGGTCATTGACGCTATGAATAAAACTGCAGCTTCTTGTTATTTACTTGAGTCAAATAATTTATGGCATTCTCGTTTGGGACATGTCAATTATAAAACCTTGCAGAAAATGATCAATTTGGAAGTATTGCCTAAATTTGATTGCGAGAAGTCAAAATGTCAAATATGTGTTGAGTCTAAATATACGAAACACCCTTACAAGTCAGTTGAAAGGGATTCGGAACCATTAGACTTAATTCATACGGACATTTGTGAGATGAAGTCAATACCATCTCGCGGTGGAAAGAAGTATTTCATAACTTTTATTGACGATAGCACTCGCTACTGCTATGTTTACTTACTTAGTAGTAAAGATGAGGCAATTGACGCATTCAAGCAATACAAAAATGAAGTTGAAACGCAACTTAACAAAAAGATCAAAATGATAAGAAGTGATAGGGGTGGAGAATATGAATCTCCTTTTAAACAAATATGTTTGGAATATGGCATTATTCATCAAACAACTGCCCCCTACACGCCTCAATCTAATGGGATTGCGGAAAGGAAAAATTGAACCTTAAAGGAGATGATGAATGCCTTGTTGATAAGTTCGGGTCTACCCCAGAACTTGTGGGGGGAAGCTGTATTCACGGCTAATCAAATACTCAATCGAGTCCCCATAGCAAAACACTTTCCATTCCATATGAAAGGTGGAAAGGAAGGAAGCCCAACTTGAATTACTTCAAAGTGTGGGGGTGTTTGGCAAAAGTGCAAGTCCCAAAACCTAAAAGGGTTAAGATTGGACCGAAAACAGTTGATTGTGTTTTCATTGGGTATGCTATAAACAGTAAAGCATATCGGTTTCTGGTTCATAAATCATAAAATCCCGACATTCATGTTAATACGGTGATGGAATCAGATAATGCTGAATTCTTTGAAACGATATATCCGTATAAGAAGGAATGTGAGTCAGTTGGAGAAAGATCGAAACGACTTCGGGAAGGAACCAAAGGAAATTCACCAAATGAGGAAGAACCAAGACGGAGCAAGCGTCAAAGAACTTCTACTTCATTTGGAGATGACTTTGTCACTTTCCTTTTGGAAAATGAGCCGCGGACGTTTAAAGAAGCAATGTCTTCTTCAGACTCTCCTTTTTGAAAAGAGGCAGTCAATAGTGAAATAGAATCTATTTTGAGCAACCATACTTGGGAGTTGGTTGATCTTCCTCCTGGAAACAAACCATTAGGTTCTAAGTGGATTTTCAAAAGGAAAATCAAAGCTGATGGCACTATTGACAAGTACAAGGCAAGGTTTGTTGTTAAGGGATATAGACAACAAGAAGGTCTTGACTACTTTGACACATACTCGCCGGTAACCAGAATAACATCCATACGTATGTTAATGGCGTTAGCCGCCGTGTATGGTCTTGAAATCCATCAAATGGACGTTAAGACAGCGTTCTTAAACGGGGATTTGGAGGAAGAAATTTACATGGAACAACCTGAAGGGTTTGTGGTTCCGGGTAAAGAAAAGATGGTGTGTAAACTTGTTAAGTCGCTTTATGGACTAAAACAAGCACCTAAATAATGGCATGCAAAATTTGATCATACAATGTTGTCAAATGGCTTTAAAATTAACGAGTGTGACAAATGTGTCTACATTAAGAACACTCCTAATTATGTAGTCATTGTTTGCTTATATATGGACGACATGTTGATAATGAGTAATGACATTGCCAATATAAATGCTACAAAGCGCATGCTGACTAGCAAATTTGATATGAAAGACTTAGGAGTTGCGGACTTAATTCTGGGTGTTAAGATCCATAGGACTCCTCAAGGTCTGGCGTTGTCTCAAACTCACTACATCAATTGTGTGCTTGAAAAATTTAAATATTTGGATTTTAAAGTTTCAAAGACTCCTATTGATGTAAACTTTTCTCTTAAAAAGAACAAAGGTCAAAGCACGTTGCAACGGGATTATGCTCGTGTTTTGGGAAGTTTGATGTACATCATGAATTGTACTCGTCCAGATATAGCTTGTGCTATAAGTAAACTAAGTCGATACACGAGTAATCCCAATCAAACTCATTGGATGGCAATGAAACGTGTTTTGGGATATTTAAAATACACCCAAGACTTTGCATTGCATTATAACAAGTATCCTGCAGTCATTGAAGGATATTGTGATGCCAGTTGGATCACCGGCACAACTGATTCGAAGTCCACAAGTGGATATATTTTCGCACTTGGTGGAGGAGCGGTGTCTTGAAAATCGTCCAAGCAAACGTGTATTGCCCGCTCTACAATGGAAGCTGAATTTATAGCTTTAGATAAAGCCGGTGAAGAAGCTGAATGGCTTCGGAACTTTTTGGAAGACATTCCATTCTGGCCTAAACCGTTGACACCAATTTGTATACATTGTGATAGTCAATCGGCTATAGGAAGAGCTAGGAATGTCATGTATAACGGTAAGGATCGTCACATACGACGAAGGCATAAAACCGTTAGGAACCTACTCTCTAGAGGAATTATCACCATTGATTACGTGAAATCAAGGGATAATGTATTGGATCCACTTACAAAAGGCCTAACTAGAGAGGCGGTTGAGTGTTCATCGAAGGGAATGGGACAATGGCCAAGGAAATCACGGCGGCAACTCTACCTAGGAGACTGGAGATCCCAAGAACTAGGTTCAAGGAGAATACAAAGTTGTGTATGACGGTTCAACATTGTCAATTAAATGTTTGGTCCATTCTCGTTATGAGACAATGTTCAAGTACCAAGGATAAAATGCTAGAGGCATTTTTTAATGATTATCTAAGTTTGATATTGTAATTATCAAACAGTGTATATCTATAGGATTACACGTTTAGAAATCACATATGTAAGTGTGAAGTGGAAGCCGCTTCAAGGAGAATTCGGTATGGCCAGTTCTCTAAGCACTTATGAAACCTGGCGGTGTTCATGGCTGAAACGAACACAACAGTGAGAACCAAAGACGGTTAAGGGTTAGTTGTGTGACTTACGTTGTATAGGTATACACCAAAGCTCAACGGTTCAAAGATATCAAATTTACCGATTGATCGAGTATATCCGATGTATGTTCACTACGGAAAGTTCAAAGGGAAACCTACTTATCCAGATGCAACTAATTCTTTCTTGCAAATCACACAAGTCTGTCATGCATATGTCAAATACAGCCATTCCCCATTCATGTGGGGGATTGTTGGGTTTAATGGAAGAATGTGAATGGGAAATGGATGGAAAGGTGAAAAGGTTCCCTTTTGTAGGGAAATGCACTTTCTCCCACATTGGTAGAGGAAAAGGATTTTGTTGGGTTTAAATAGAGATTTACTTCTCTTAGCTCTTAAAAGGGTTGAGAAGAAGGGAAGCCTCGCGCCGTCGTCGTCGCTCGCTCGTCTCGGCTTCGGCTTCGGATTCGGATTCGGTCAATTGATATGATTGATTGACTTAAATTTTTGGACCAACAAAACTAAAATATTAATTAATTAATATTTTAATCCATTTTTGTAACGGGCAGCTGAAGTGAGTTCAGTAAGGGGCAGCTGAAGTGAGTTCAGTACCGGGCAGCTGAAGTGACATCAACAGATTAATTCCTCCACGTTTCCCTCCACGTTTTTGCATTAAAGTCAGTCATTAGTGGTAGATTAATTCCTCCACATTAAAGTCAATCATTAGTGGTGGATTAATTCCTCCACATTAAAGTCAGTCGTTAGTGGTCAATTAATTCCTCCACGTTTTCTCATTAAATGCAGCTGTGTCTCTTCGTCTGCCCTTGGGTGGCTATATAAACTGGTCATTTGTCAGTCCTTGATACACACAGACTCAAACTCTGACATAGAGACAAGACAGAGACTAAACCTCGGACAGAGGATAGACTCATACTCGGACAGATAGACACAACCTCGGGCAGAGGATAGAAACACTCGGGCAGAGAAAAATACTGACAGAAAACATATCTTACTGCATCCCCTCTCTTTCAGCATATTTAGTGAGTCGTGTGATTTGCTCCGTTCCTTTTTGTTCGCCGTGTTCTACCGTTTGAAGTGCCGCTACGGTAGAACTGTTATCCCGTTCCATCCTGGGAGAAATTAACCCGTGAACCTTGGGCATCGTGAGGGGGTTAGATTTCGTAAGGAGACACAAGTAACTTATGGGGCTCGGGATTGTCCTATTACTAACAGATTATATATTGCAGGTTTTTATATCTTCTAATTTATTTGAACGCAAGAACAACACAAATTGGCATGCACACGCCCTTCGTAATAGATACCTATATAAACCTTTGGTGAAGAGATTACACTTATATTCAGTATAAATCTTTGTCACAACATGACGTTATTTATAGTTCAATTATTAGAAATCATGACGTAAATGAATTACAACCCGTTATACTACCTTGCTTACCTCTTGTTTTTATATGAGTACTAATTTACGTGTCCGTAGGACAATATGGTTATAACCTTCAGTAGCTACGTCGTCCTCCCAACATCAAGGTCCCTAGACCCCCGAAATCTGATCATACATTCCGATAGCTTGATTGTACATTTGATTGGTCTCTTGATTCTGACCCACCGTCAGCATGCCACCAGTAATATACCCACCCACCTGCACTCAAGTCTCCAACGTTATAATCACTATACATGTCTTGAAATCTGAACGTGGCGCATTTTTGCCCTGTAATCTTAGCGGATAAATTTTGAGGAAGTCCATGTATTATTTGGAAGTTTTGGCTTAATTAAGACAATTTTTATACTAATTAACCAAAATAATAAAACTTCTAAATTTTTTAAGTAACTAGTTCAAACGCGCTTCACAGTAACGACACTCATATTATTATATTCAAAAGATGTAACTGAGAAAAATTAACAGAAGACGGAACTACTCCCAGCAACGTCACTAGCTTTAAGCTACATCAATCAGAAATCCTATTGAGTGTGTCAGTTGGTTAGCTTAATGACGTTACTAAGAGTAACGACTATAGTATAAAACGTTCTTCAGAGTAACGTCACTAATCAGTCTTCAAAAAGCCATTAGCAACGTTCTAATTCTAGTTGCACATCAACTTTTCCATCTCAGTTTTCTCACTTTTTCCATCCCAGTATTCTCAATTTTTCCATCCTAGTATTCTCAGTTTTTCAATTGTTTTGAGATCATTCACTAAAGGTATGAAGTATGAACATGCTTAAATAATGTGTTTTGTTGTTGCTATTGCGAAATAGAAAAGCTTCTTCTCATATATCTTGTTATCTAATCATCTATTGTTTATTTTTTTATTTTATAGGAAAAATGTCCAACTTTTGGCATAATGTGATAGTTGCTTTGTATTGGGGTGGAGAAATTATTATTGAAATGGACGGTTTTAGGTACACTGATTGTGCCAGAATAATTGTTAATGTTCCCATTACAACCAATTACGTTGAATTGGTTAGAATGGTGCACGAGAAAATGAGAACAAATAGTGATGATATTAAAATTATTATTTCTGAAAAATATTCTTGTTCATTTCAGGGTAACAATGCAAGGTTCAGTGAGTTTAAAATTGATAATGACTCATTTTTGTCACAATTTTTCTCCATGCATTAACAATTCGCTAACAAGATTGATATTAGTATTTTGGAGATGTATGTAAAAAATATGCCCATAAAATCAAAATAATGTCTTTCAATCGAGTGGTCAACATGGCTATCACATGAATTTATTATCTCAAAATTATGGATTTTCAATGGTTGGTCAGCCTCATTTTACAAGTCCACCCATTCACCCATCATTCCAACAGTGGCCGATGCATGACAACATAAACTTTGGATATTATCAATCTCACACAAATGTGGCATCACATAGTGCATCATCTAGTTATGAACGGTCATTTGATGAAGTGCCAAGAAGGTGCAGCAATCAATCATTTGATGAAGGTCCGAGCAGGCATAGCCAACAACATTTGATGAAGGTCCAAGCAGACAGAGGCACATTGGTAATAGTCGATCATTTCATGAGGAAAGTGGTGATATTTTCAATGATACAAATGCTGAATTTAGTGATGAAAGTTCAAAGGAAGATGAGCCTCCAGAAGATATCGGAGAGGATGAAAATGTAGATAGTGAACCTGATGAAGATATTGGTGATTTTCCTCAAAATAATTTTGGTGTTAGTGCTCGGAATCAATTTGGCCGAAATTTGATTGATGATGTGGAAGAGATAACCTACTTTAGGACACTAGAGAATGAGGATCACATTTTCATGTCAACTCGTGAATCTAAGATGGAATGTGGTTCAATTTGGGATAAGCATGCTAAAAATACCTAAAAAAAAAAGGAATGTATTTTCGCAGTAAAGAAAAGTTGAAAAGGGCGGTTAAGATTTGGAGTTTGGGCAAGAACATAGAATTTAAGGTGGTGACATCAATAAAGTCACTATGGGTCGTGAGATGTAGGTTGCATGATTCTTCAGGTTGCATGTGGTTTCTTCGAGGTCGGAAGCGTGATGAAAATATTTAGAAGATAGGAAAGTATGTCAGTGAGCATAGATGCGAGATTAAAGGTCTCTCTCAGGGTCACGCCAACTTAGATACAAATTTGATTGCATCTATTTTAGTGAATCAAATGAGAAAGAATCCTAAATTGTTGGTAGTTGATGTTATTTCTAAAGTTCATGAAAGATTTGGTCACCAAGTTTCATATAGGAAAGCTTGGCTTGGGCGTAAACGCATTTTTGAATTGGTGTATGGTGACTTTAAAAAATCATTTAGTGATCTTCCTTGTTATTTTGCAGCATTTTAGCAGTCTAATACTGGCACGGTTGTGGAATGGAAACACGAAGAGTCTATGAGTTCAATGGAGGTAAAAACTTTCAAGCATGTTTTTTGGGCATTCAAACCATGCATTGATGGATTCATTACGTGTTGCCCTGTTGTTTCAGTAGATGGAACACATATGTATGGTAGATATGACATAAAACTACTAATTGCTATTGGAATTGATGGAAATGATATTATTCTTCCCCTGGCATTTGCCATTGTTGACAAGGAATCGAAAGAGGCATGGAAGTAGTTTTTTGAAAACTTGAGCGCACCTGTGGTAAGGGGTAGAGAACATATATGTTTGATATCTGATAGGGCAAAAAGAATCTTGACTAGTTTGCAGGAATTGAGGCAATGGCAGGAGCCACGAGCTTTTCATCGATATTGCTTTTAATCTAATTTTCCTAATAAGGACCTAAGTAATTTGATGTGGAGTGCGGCTACATCACACCAAGTAAGGAAGTTTGAAGATGAAATGGAGAAAATTCTAGAAAATAATAAAGATGCCTTTGAATACCTCGTTGGAGTTCCTTTAGAGAAATGGACTCTTTATTATGATGACGGCAAAAGATGGGGTGTGTTGACAACAAATCTTTCAGAATCATTCAATATGTTGTTGAAAAAAGCGCGTGGATTGCTGGTCACAGCGATGGTCAAGCTTTCGTTAGAGCAAAGTATTGAAAGGTACACCCGCAGGTCACAGGCGTCGTTACTCCTTCAAGAGCAGGGAAAAGTTTGGACCGAGAGGTTCAAAATAATGTGGGACAAGAATATTGAAAGTTCAAAAATGCACTTTGTTTCTGATTTTAATGTAATCACAGGTGAATACACTGTTACATCAATGATGGCGAATGGAACAGGTGGTAATACCCATTGTGTCAAGTTGCATGAGAAAAAATGTGACTGTGGCAAGTGGACTAATTTACACTACCCATGTTCTCATGTCTTAAAGGTTACATACAGAATGGGTGGTCTAGCTAGGAGTTTAGTGAGCAAGCATTTCACCATTGAGAGCTATTTTGCAACATATTCTAGGTCATTCTAACTAGTCGGGCACGAGGCGTATTTGCCATCTCCATGTTTTCAAATGAGAAGTAATGAGTTCTATCGTCGTCCCAATCTCCGCGGAAGACAAAGAACAACTAGAATTTCAAATGAGATGGATCGTGGTCCTTCAGTATATGGGCGCGCTTGCACAATATGCAGACAAACCGGGCACGACAGGCGTCGATGTCCAGATCAACATCAATTGGGTGGTCAAGGTAAAAGTCGTCGTTAAAATAAGTAGATTATGTTTGATGTCTCTCTTCAATTTTTGTATTAATATGTGTTTTGTACTAGGTCGTCATTTGCTTTTCAAGTTTAAGATTCCTGTGTAAGCTATTACTATGTTTTAGTGAAGCTATCCTTTAGTGGTGATTGTAAATATATTTTATTTTTATAATAAGCTGCTAAACTGAAGTGTAGATTACATTTTGTGTTTATTTTGTTGACTGTTATTTCTTTAGTTTCTTATGGGTCTAGAAGGTTGAGCAGAGAGTTGAAATCTGATGCCAAGTTATTTATGAATGTAGTAAGGTAAAGAGTAGAGTCATTGGGATTCAACTTTGAAATATTTAAGCAATTCCTCAAGTCCGGGTTTCTAGTCACAGAGATGAAAACATCTAATTTAACTTATCTTGTTCCTTCAACAATTAATACACCTTATCCATAGAACTGAATATATAGAGTGAATAATATAACTATTTTGAATACCAAAAATACTATATTAAGGTTTCCAATTCTCAGCCATGGAGACCTATATGTATCGTACAAAATTCACAAACAAAGTTTCAGTCAAAGCTAACGTATACACCATGGAGGCTGCTACACCACTGTACCACTTACCAAAAAACAGACTAGAAGTTGTTCCACCAATCTTGGACATATAAATATAGCAGAAACTTCACCCCCTTTTTAACAACATGGTTAGCTTGGTACAGGGGTGGATAAGGCTGCAAACTGATAACGCGATCATAAACTTAGATGAATATATTCTTAAAATAGGGCACAAGCACTGAAAAACCAAATAGATGAACACTTGCCAATCCAAAACAAAAGAGGCTGCAATAGTTTTGTAGAGATTATAGTAGCAGAGATTGTAAGCTTGAACCTCGACCATTTCTAGAATTCATGTCTCTAACTTCATGTTGGTACAATTACCATTTAGCTTGATACAACACTGTTAGCTCCACCCATTTGTTTAACGCATTTTTTTTACTTCTTCCATGTTGGTACAGATAGTGACTCTCTATAAAGTAAAAGTAAGTCATTAAGATGTACTTAAAAATATAGAGCTATGAATCTAATTTAAAGAGATAAATTAAACACAATACCAGTCCCACAACGTTTTGGAATCTTTATACCCTTTGGCCTCTCATTGACTTGTGTAATATCTCCTTCATTATTACCATCTATGTTGTTGTCATCTTCAAAATCATTATTACCATCTCCAGCGTCGTTGACATCTTCCAAATCATTGTTACCAACTCCATCGTTATTGACATCCTCCAACTGATTGGGGTCTCCATTACGAACATCAAAAATATGCACTGATAGTGGCCGAGGTGTTCCTCTAAAATGGGGTGGAGCATCCGTAAAAAAGTCAGTTCCAAAACCACCATAGTCATTCTCAAATGTTTGGTCCATAGAATAATTTGGAGTTGCTGGCGTCATTAGTGGCACAATTTGAGTATCCGGAGTTTGGTACGACATATTTGATTCCTGGGCAAAATCCTGAGTATTCACCCCGTCCATGGACCCAATATCACAGTCGCCAACATGAGTATCTGAACCTACGCAATAACCCAAAAGTTATTTTGTGACAAAATGAATAGTTGAAGGTCGATGCCAAAGAGATAACAGAGATGTGAAATCTAGTGCTCTTCTTAGTACATAGGATTTTGGTTTCAACACTGCTCCGCTTATAAACCCTGGCTACATAATGATGAAGTAAGAGAAATCATGTCTCACTAGTGTTGTAATTAATATTATGAAAAAGTACTTTAAACATAAATGGAATTTTTATAATGTAAAACTTTCCCACTACAACTATACTAAAAATAATTCTTGATTGTTTTCCTATTTTAATAGTACATTTATTATGATTAAAACACAAGTTTATGGGTACACTAAAAAATGCAAGTTTACTGTGAGAGAATAGGATAGATGCAGAAGTTTACAACACTAAAAAACTTGCTATTGTCAATTTTTCCCCTTATTTTACATACCTGATGCTCGGTGTAACTCCTCATTGTGCAACCCTGAAGTGGTCCCATCTCCACAATTAGGTACACGATCATCAATTCCTTGTTGATTCGGATCCCTCCATCGAGAACTCACTCCTCCACTCTCAGCAAATCGAGCTCTCCTACCAGTAACACCACCCCATCCCTGCCTATGAGTAGGGGGGCGTAAATGTTCTTCTGTTAATTCATTTCTCCTATAGTTAGCCGGTACATGAAGCGGAGAAGCCTCTCGCACATATTCCAGACACTTAGACCCCTCATCGCGGACCATAGCACGAAATATATAAAAATCCTCCAAAGTCACTTTATCATCGAGAGATTTTGCTTTACCAACCGTTGTATGAATATGTTGCGGTTGCAAACCAAATATTTAAATTAAATCTATCTTAAGAAAATTAATTGATTAAGTATCTATTATGTACCATTGCTTCAAAAGCAGCAGAATTAGGCATATAACCATGTTCACGTTGCGGATGAGTAGCAGGATTACCAATAAGAAGACGGGTAATGCCCTGGAACCAAATATTGTAGGGATCATTTGCATCAAGTGATCCCTGATTGATTGGTGCATCATAGACATATTGTTGACGATTGGTCCAAAAAGGTAACCACTCTGCATGCTCTTGTTCCCAATCTATATTTGGTTTACCACGACGATCGTGATCAAAATGTGAAGCATCAAAGGCGTAATTTTCTGGAATACACTGCATCAACCCAAACTGTCTCAAGACTCGATCAGCCAAGTGACCCTCAACCACATCCCAACAAAAAAAAAAGGAACTCAAGCACGCCATACATTGCGTCCAGCATAGCAAAACTCAGGCAGGCTCTCAATTATATTTTTAGAATATGGCTCCCATATAAACTATAATTAGATGGTAATTTACAAGTGTTAGCGATTAGAATAAAATTTTTTCATAAAAAAAAGAAGAAACAACAAATATGACATCTTACCTGGTCTGCAATCATCGAATCAAGTGCATCCCTTGCAGCTGACAACACATATTGCGTTGTGTCTATCCAACTAAACTGAGCAATCCATTTAACAGCAAGAGGACCCTTAGGTAATGTCTCTGGGAAAAACTTTGTTGTATCCCTCATCCGACAAGCTTGGGCCTAAGGACTGTAATTCTCTCCCATGCCCAAACCTAAAAGTTTGAAAAATAAATGTATTAATAGCTTCATCACTAAAAGATTTTATAAGTTATTAAATATACCTAGAATTATTAATTAATAACTTCATAATTAGAAGATTTTATAAAATAGTAATATACCTAGAGCAAAGGGAGGGATCCAGCAATCTCATTAGCGGTACTCTGTGAGGCTCTACAAAGGTTGCGATACAAACATGCTAATGTCGCACTACCCCAGCTATAAGCATTGATCCTATCCACATCCTCAAGCATAGGCAGGTACATGAGCTTTAGCATGCTTCCAGATGTATCTGCCATCAACATACCAGAAATCATCCAAAACATGTAACATCTAGCTTTCTAATGTACCGTCTCCTCTGTTGCCTCATTAGGCAAGGCTGGTTGTCCTTCCATGTGCTTACTAAGCGCGGAAACCTTAAGCCTACTATAACTGAAGTCCTCCTTTTGTGGAGTAAAACCTAATAATCTCGTACAAATATCCTACCACCCCTTGATGGTCCTCGCCGGATCATTTCCAATAACAGCATCACTATTCACTGATAATCCATACAAGACCTCTACGTCTTGCAAGGTGATGGTAGCCTCACCAGTCTTAAAATGGAATATATGCATCTCGAGACGCCATCTCTCAACCAGTGCGCTGATCAGACTATTATCAATAGAAGGCCGACACGACCTATAAACACCATAAAATCCAGCCTTTGTAATGACATCCAATACTCATTGAGTGGAGTGGAGGGGATGTTCCTTCACAAGCTTCCAAAACTTACCATCACACTTTCTTGTATTTAAAACCATATTATCGTTCCCATTCCATATGTCTCGTGACCTATGAGCGAGTTGTCCGGTCAGTATGGACCTATTAAGTGGGCCAGGCTCGAGCTGATATGTATTACGACAAGACATGAAACCTGCACATATAAAACTATTCGGTCAACATAAAACACTTTTTTTTAAATATATAATAACATTCATTGTTATAATATTATATTAAACTGCAGAAATGTGTCAGGCGGTTACATCAATTAATGTCAGAAATTCGAGCCTTTCAAAGACTGATGTATAATCAAATAAGATAGCTTTGTTGTTAGCAAAATGAACAAATATCCATCCTCATTAAGAAAAATAAAAGCATATAAATTACTCTCAATTATAGGATCATTTGTTTGTAGAAGAAATGGAAAACTATGTGCATTAGTAGCTACACCAGTTTTAGGATAAAACTCATAATTAGTAGCTCGACGACCACCAATAATAATTTGTCTACCATCTAATAATATATGATTTGTAGCATACCATATTATTTGAATCTAACCATTTTGAATTTCTTGCCAATCACAAACATGGTATCAAACTTTCATTTCAGAAATATGTCGAATTTCTCTTCATAATAAATCCAACAATTGAAGTTTCTTTTCAGTTTTAGAAAACAGATCATTTAAAGTTTTCTTTGGGAAAACCACACATAAATGCTAATCTTGGCTGAAACATACACCAATAAATTGGATTACAGTGCTAATTATTGCCTAAACAACAGTAACTCAACTTGACTGAATTTTTCTTATCTTTTGATAATTTCACTAGCTTCTTTTCACCCTTTAAATCCCTGTGTAGCAGAAGGTACATCTTAGAACTAAGAACAAAAACTACTTTGAAATTAAGGAAAAAATTATAGAGCATTAGTCGTATGACTTTTGGTTTGTGCCTTGTACTAATGAACAATTATATCAATATTCGTTTTATTCAACTAAGCTGAGAGCATATAATTGTTTCTAAGCATCAAAGACAAATGTAATTTCTGTACTTAGAAGGTTACCATAATTATATGTTTTGAACCACAACAACAATAAAGCTACAGACATTTAGGGAAATGGTTTTAACAGGGTAACACGACATTTCCCATTTATATCCATAACAGGCAAACAAGTATATGATATAGAAATTTATGGCCAAGCATTTTAACTTTCCAACCACATTCGAGACGAGGCTAAGGCAAAGTTAAAACTATTCTAATTAATTTGACTAGGAAATAGAGCAAGCTCCACTTTAATAGTTCAGCCAAAGTTCACAATATCAAGGAAGAGCCAAAGCATAACCAAACATACGCAGAAAATTCAAGTTGGCTTAGGTAGCATGAACAGAAAAACGATTTGAGGAACAAATGAACTCTCTTTAGATATGAAGAAAACAAGCGGAGCTTCAGAAGCGGCTGGTTACGTTTGGCTTTCCGGAAGCGCTGCTTCTTCTTCGTCTATTTTCAAGATTTGCACCTAAAATAGTCTTTAGTAAATAACGTTACTTAGACTAACGTCACCGGGGAGTATCGTTACTTTTAATAACGTCACTAATCTCTGTTAGCTCCATCCTCTGTTAGCTTTTGGTACTTGTAAAATTTGAATATAATAATCTTAATGTCGTTACTGTCAACTGCGTTTATATTAGTTATGTAAATTTTTAAAAAATGTATTATTTTGGTTAATTACTTTAAAAAGTAGATTATTTTGGTCAAAACTTCTATTATTTGAAACGTTGAGTAATAATTGTGTGTAATGTGTCATTTCCATTGATGGCCTGCCCCTATGCTAAGACTAGTGCATTCTTGACTTATCTATTGTCCTAATATTTTTGAATTTACCGGTAGAGCTTTCTTAATGATTGTGCTCACGTTTGCTATTGGAAGGTAATGAATACAAGAAGGGGGAATGAATTGTTCAGACTTATAAATTCAGTCGACTTATCAAGTTATTAGCTGACTTAGGCGATAATTGAAAATACTTTGCAGAAACAAAGGCAATAATAAAGAGTAAAGAACACAGTGATTTTATACTGGTTCAGAACTAAATGGTTCCTAATCCAGTCTCCTTGGGTCTCAAGGGAGTTATCTCTCTTCAAGCTCTTTGAGAATACGAGTACACTTATGGTTTATCGTTAACCAAAAATGTCCTTTCACTGATGGTTTTATTCCTTCGCTCACCACCAACGATCTTGTCAGACTTATAGATAATCAGACCAACTTCTATGACACAACTGTTACCTCACTACAAGAACTCTCTTTCTTTTCTATTGATCACTCGTAGACTCTTAGGAATACAGTGTAGTAAGTAAAAAACTTATAGAGAAAGTAGGTTGTAAGTAGAACCGTAAGTAAATCTCAGAAGATTCCAAGTATAAATAATGAACGTCCAGAGTTGCCCGTCGTAAGCTGAGATACGGCAGATTTGCAAAGCCCGATCAACGGAGGAGACTTTCCTTGATAGACAATATGATTTGCTGAGATTGAGGAATAGAGAGATTGACCCAAGAGATTTGATTCTTTAGAAGATATAAATATCTTCTTGAAGAATAACGCAAGAGCTGATTGGGACAAGTCCCACGGGTTAGGCACGCTTGAGATAAGTCTTTCCATAGCTGACTCCTCTTAATAATAATTGACAATCCTTCTTTACAAATCAGATCTTCCAAAAGAATTTTCCTTGATAGTCCTGCAATGTACGTCACTCATTAGTGATGTGTCTTTTTTGTTATTATCAAAACTGAGTATATGCTTAAACTCAACAATCTCCTCCTTTTTTATGATGATAAAAAGTAAAGGAGGATATGACAGGGTACTTCCCTTTTCAGCATAGTTGACTATTGAATCTTGACAGTCGACTCCTCCTGTGTATATGCCACCTGCATCAGTAGCAAACAATTGAAGACTCTAGGGACTAGAAGGTTAGTTGACTCCCCCTGAGTATGAAGAACCATAATTACTATAATCACATTAAATTTACATGGATGCTTTGGGGCTTAGGTCTGTTCTCCCCATTTGGAATCAGCAAGAAGGAGCAAAAAAAAATGTTTAAATCATTCAAAATATTAAATACCCAGAGAAATAGTTAGCGAGGGGCAAGGAAATATGTTAGAGTATTCACAACATTGTCGGTCATCCTGTCCAGCTTTGTTTGAACATATCTAGACATAGCATCAATCCGAGCCTGAATATCTGTAGTGACGACATCAATCCTGGCATGTATCTGTCTAATAGCAGAAGCAGAATTAGTCACAGCAGTGTCTTACTTAAGAGTAAACCTACCAACATCCAGTTTGAGTTCATTGATGACCTCAGAGGCTTTTTCACTCTTGAAGTGCAGACTGAGCAACAGATCATTTAGATCAGTCATTGCATCTTTAAGTTTTTTAGAGGGTTCATCCACAGCACAAGGAATAGTAGATTTGGAGGGACCAGTATGGTCACTGACAGGTTTAGGAGTCTTGGTTTCCTTGCGAACCCAAAAACCATCAATACGAACATAACCCATAGATGCAAAAGTACGAGAATTGTAGCAGGCAGTCAGAGAGCAGGTTTTCCAGGCAGATATGTCAACACGATAAAAATGCAGAATTCAAGTAATGATTAACCCATATGCCAGAGATACACATTCAACAATACTTTCAAGCATGTACTCAATAATCCAGGGAGCCAAGTCTAGTTTCTTCTTAGTAACCAAACAATAGACAATCAAAGTATCACGTTGAGAAAGAGAACTAAGTGAACCTGTTCTGGGTAACAAGGTAGTGCCAACAATGTGTGCAAGAACACATATTTCAAATGACAAATCTAGGGGCCCAAGTTGGCCTTCAGGAATATCAGACTTTTCATATAAAAATGTTTTGGCTTGTTCAAATGAAACTTCAAAATCAGATGGCCATAAATTTTTAAAGAATTCAGAGTAACCAGAAAACTTACAGCCCAAGATGCGACACAGAATGGCTTTGATAATAACAATTCTAGTGTTAAGAACCATGGTCTAAAAACCCTCAGAAGAACAGGGTCGAAGATTTGCATAGAAAAGCCTTACCAGATCCTCAGGAATGTCAGCTGAGTTAGTTGACAATAAATTTGACCAGTCCTGAGCATGAAACCAGGGTTTGAGGTCACAATTTAGGGATTCCATGGCGTGAAAATCGAAAAGTCTCCCATGGGCCAGAGATTTGTCTTTGATAGCATCAAGTTTCGCATGAGCAAAGGCATCCCGAAAATCCAAAGTTTCATCTAAATCAGCAAGAGAAAATTCCTTTTTGGGTCTTTTCACACAATCGTCATCATCACTTTGCATGGGTCATTTACCGGATTGTTTTGAAAGACTAGGGTTTTCATCTGGGGTTCCATAGTTTGACATTGTGTTTTTTGAGTAGTCTGAATCCACTTGAACCGGAGTGGTGGAGTTGTGGGTGGTTTTGATTTTGTGCGCTGGCTACGACGAGCCGTGAAGGAAGTTTTTCTAGCCATTTTAATGATGTTGCGGAAAGGGGAAAGGTTTGGAATGTGAAGGGTGTAAGAAGAGAGAGAATGATTTAAAGGGGGTAGAGGAAGAGGGAAGGTTTCGTATGAAGTGAATGGGTGCAGAGATGAAGAGACGTGATGTGAAGTAAAGGGGTGCAGAGTCTTGGAACCCAAAACCACGCCGCCTGACACCTTTTCAAACTCAAGACAACATGTAAAAGTAATAATGACAAGATAACGTACGATTAAATTATAACAGGTGAGAGAAACTATAATAATTAGGATATATATAATTACCATAAGACAGCCGGAAATAATTAATGCCAAATTATATTATATGACATAATCTGCTAATAGGGGTCAGAAATTATTCCTAGCAAATCACGTAAGGCACAGAATCTTTCTTCTAAAAGTGGTTTAATAAAAATATCAGCTAATTGAAAGTCTGTACTTACGAATGCAATATCAACACCACCTTCTTGAACATGATCTCTAATAAAGTGATAACGAACATCTATATGTTTTGTCCTAGGGTGATCAGCAGGATTGTAAGACAATTCAATAGCACTAGTATTATCACATAACAAAGGAATAGGCTTAAAGAATAAATCATAATCAGATAATTGCTTGCCCATCCAAAGAAGTTGTAACATATTATGATTCAGCTGTGGAAAGGGCTGTACAATCTTGTTTCTTGTTGTGCCATGAAACAAGAGATTTTCCAAGAAATAAACTTGCACTACTGGTGCTATTACGGTCTACTCTATCACCTGCATAATCAGCATCTAAGAATCCAATGAGATCAAAATAATTTGTACATGGATACCATAAGCCATAATTCACTGTTCCAACAAGATATCTGAGAATTCTTTTGACAGCGGTTTAGTGAGATACTTTATGGTGCAAGCAAACCCAAGAGAAAGCTAGACACAATGAAACGCGGAAGAAATAACAAGAATAAAAGATAGAAGCAAGTCAAATCTTTCTTCGATTCAAAAGAATAGTGAGGAACCTGTGTCAAAGCTCAATCGAATGAAAATCAAGACGCACCTATGCAACAATCCTCAAGAAGACAAATTTCTTGCAAACTGAATGACCAAGAAGAAAATGTTCAATCGAAGACACCGAATGACACAAGTTCTTTATAATACCACATCGGGGTTCAGCTCCATCGGAGACTCACAATAGCAGTTGCTATGTTTGATCATTCAACAACAACTGCTTTACAATAAAATGGAAAGGAGTATTTATAGACTAAGCTAAGGACAAAATAGTAGAGGGTCACAGGCGACCAATAGGAGCAAGCCACGCAGGGCTATTTTAGTGAGTGTTCGGTCACTCCTTCAACCAAACACGTGACTTCGAGCACTTGAGCTCGAGCTTCTTCACTTCGGTGCTTGGTCGCTTGGCTCAGCTCATCTTGACATCGATCGCCCTTCCTTCGGTTAATTGGATTTAATGTTGAGTGCTCGGTTAAGGTTCGGTCACTCCTCTCTTCGAGCTCAAGCTTGTAGATGAAGCCTTCAGTTCTTGAGCTCGAATATTCAGCTTCGGGGTAGTTGCTTTTCTTCGGCCAAGCCAAATGAATATGAACATCGTGCAGAAGTTTGGCTTGGCTTCGTGTCATTGGCCTCGGTGGATCGAACACTTGATCAGCACGTGTTCGGGCTACATCATCTTCCCCTTCTTGAGAAGATTTTGTCCTCGCAATCGAGCCCTCCTCGTCCTCCGAAGTTTGACCTGCAACACAAGGAACTAAGTCAGCAACATTAAAGGTGTTGGACACGTTATACTCACCAGGGAGGTCGATACGTAAGCATTGTTGTTGATCTTGGTCAACAATTGAAATGGACCATCCCCTCGAGGAGCCAACTTTCCTTTCCTTTGGTTCGGTTAACGTTCCTTTCGGAAGTGAACCCGAACCCAATCCCCCTTCATTAATTCCAACCTTTTACGCCCCTTTGTTTTTCTTTGATGCAACCTTTGCATAAGCTTTCTCGAGGTTCTTCTTCACCTTTGCATGCAACTCCATCAAAGCAGTGGCTCGCCGAGTACCTTCAAAATCAATAACAGAATCTCGAGGCAATGGGGTTAAATCAAGTGGAATCAAAGGATTAAAACCGTACACACATTCGAACGTGGTCATATTGATCATTCGATGCACCGTTGAATTGTATGCAAATTCCATCATGGGCAAACGATCAGCCCAGTTTCCGACCTTGCCTTTGGTCATTGCTCGAAGCAAAGATCCCAAGGTTCGGTTAACTACCTCGGTCTGTCCATCAGTCTGAGGATGGTGAGACGTCGAAATAGTAATTTGGTGCCGAGGGCACCCCACAAACATCTCCAAAAATGACTCAAAAATTTTGAGTCTCGATCACTTACAATAGTACGAGGCACACCATGCAATTTCAAGACATTAGAAATAAACAAAGTAGCTACATGTTGTGCATCATCACACTTTTTGCAAGGAATAAAGTGAGCCATTTTTTAAAAACGGTCGACTACGACGAAGAGGCTATCATGTCAACCCCCCGACCTCGGTAACCCCAACACAAAGTCCATGGATATATCAACCCAAGGTCGATCAGGCACTGGCAACGGGGTATACAAACCATTAGGGTTGGACTTCGATTTAGCTTTCTTGCAAACGAGACAAGCGTTGCAAAGCTTTTCCACATCTCGTCGCATTTTGGGCCAATGGAACTGCTCGGTTAAGATACCAAGAGTTTTGTCGACACCGAAGTGTCCCATCAGACCTCCGGAGTGAGCTTCTCGAACTAAGAGCTCTCTCTATGATGACACTGGCACATAAACCCTCCCACTCTTGAAGAGGTAGCCTTCGTGCCATTGATATTTCTCAACCCTTCGGCCACTCAAGATATCGTCAAGAACGTATTTCAGCTTGGGATCGTCTTCGTACATCGACTTGATGCTTTCGAATCCCATGAGCCTTGAGGCGTGAGTGGTCGCTAAGGCAAATTTCCTTGATAGCGCATCAGCCACAACATTGTCTTTTCCCTTTTTGTAATGAATTACATAGGGAAAACTCTCAATGAATTCAACCAACTATTTCTCCTGACCTCGGAGGTGCTTCAAAGATTCATGATCACTTTTAATCAGTAACTCTCGAGGCCACAAATAGTGTTACCAATGGGCGAGTGCTCGAACGATGGCGTACAACTCCTTGTCATACGTAGAGTAATTCAAGGTTGCACCCTTAAGCTTTTCGCTAAAGTAAGTGATCAGCTTCGATTTTTGCATAAGCACTCCTCCGATCCCAGCTCCGGACGCATCACACTCCGCTTCGAATGCTTTGCCAAAGTCAGGGAGTTGCAACAACGGGGCAGAGCAAAGCCTCCGTTTCAACTCTTGGAAAGCCCTTTCTTGGGACTCTCCCCACACAAATGGATGGTCTTTCTTAACCAGCTCGGTTAAAGGAGCTGCCACGGTGCTAAAGTCACAGACAAACCTTCGGTAAAAGCTAGCTAAGCCATGGAAGCTGCGAACTTGCGATACCGAGGTTAGAGTTGGCCAATCTTTGATGGCTTCGACTTTTGACTCGTCGACTTCCACACCATTAGACTGGCAACGAATCATAGAAAGACTACACGTTCGACACAAAAGGCACATCTCTTGAAGTTAGCATATAACTTCTCTTCTCTAAGCTTATCAAGCACTAGCCTTAGGTGTTCGATATGTTCATCCACAGATTTACTATAAGCAAGTATGTCATCGAAGTAAACGACAACAAAATTATTTATGAACGGTTTGAGCACATGGTTCATCAGTCGCATGAATGTGCTCGGTGCATTGGATAAGCCAAGAGGCATTACCAACCATTCATAGAGATCGAATTTGGTGTTGAATGCGGATTTCCACTCGTCTCCGAGTTTCATTTGGATTTGGTGGTAACCGGACCTGAGGTCTATCTTCGTAAAGCATGAAGAACCACTTAACTGGTCTAGCATGTCATCTAATCGAGGGATAGGATGACGATACTTTACCATTATTTTGTTGACTGCTCGGTGTTGAACCCCCAAAAATATTAACCCCAAAAGGCTAAATTTCAGGAATATCGACAGGATGGACTAACTCTTTTGGAGTTTTTGGACTCGCCACCCAATTTAAGGAAAAACAGGGAACCAGATAAACAAATGCGTGCAAAACTCCGTTTTTATAAAAAGACGGTCTTTCTTTCAGAGATTCTAAAGGTAAGAGGTTTTGCTAATTTCGAAAGAAGGTTTTTAAGGCACTTTCGAAATTCCGTTAAAAAACGGTTAATCCGACAAGTTTCCAAAATATTTGCAAGTGCTATTTATGCGTTTTTTCTAAAGATAATTAATTGAACTATTAATTAATTCAACTAATTAAATTTAGTAAGTTTTCTAAAGATTTTACAATTTTATTTAAAAGCTTTAACTATTTTCAAAATAAAATAAATAAATAAATAAACAAATAAAGCACTTTTTCTTTTGAAAAGGAGCGATTTAATCGTCCTAATTTCTTTGTCAACTCGTGTGTGATAGCGCATAAACGGCACTTGCTTAATTTCAGCTTTAAAACCCAGCTTCTCACCATAAGATGGAGCTTTGCTTTCAAGTCGCTTTTTGCAAAGTTGTTTCGGGACATTTAGAAGTTAATTAAAACTTCTTTATGAATTTTGATTTTTTAAAAGAAACTACTTCGTATCAATAAGATAGAAGCCTTTTCTTATAGTCTATTTATTAAGCGTAGTTTTAAAAATTTATGAAATTTTGCACGCATTTGCCTAAATGGCCTGATTTGCAATAAATTAAATAATGACTTCAAAATAAAGATAATGACCATAAAGTAAATCAAATAACTCAAACCATCAAATATTTATTTATAAGATATAAGTACATAATTATTCTACAAGTAATTTACATAAATATCCTAAGGGCAAAGAGAAGACAAGAGTTAAAAGATAGAACCCGAAAATGTGGCGCAAATAATCCATTATGAAGAAATGCAACCACTACAGACTTCATTCTAAAGGATTGGACTGGATTTCTCTAAGGCACGAGCGTCGACGAGGAGAACTTGAAATGTAAGTATTCAATTTGGACTTGGAACCTTGGAATACCATATGGGAACTCGTTCAGATAGCCAGGGAACACAAAACAAGAATAAGAATTAGACACTTATAATTATAGCAAAAGTTGACAGCAAAATTTGTCAAGATAATTCCTAAGCACAAAATTGGTTGCCAAAGTAAATGGTGAAGACTTTTGAAGTCTAAATTTACAATCCAACAAGCAAACTCACTCGATTAACCCCATATGCATTCAAATAAACAAGAATAAAGGAGGATGCATATCCAATCAGTTTATTCATTTTGGAAAGATATGGTTCCAAGTTCTAATTAAGCTATACCAAATAAAAAAAAACTTGCTGCCAAGTTCCCAAATAGCATGTAATGCATGGGAGTATTTATCTATATGATTCCAGCAAATACAATATTTTATACTAAGTGGAGTACTAGTAGTATAATCAGAGTAAAATTAGCTCTTACGGGTCTCCTGAATCTATTGAGAACTTTGATTTCCTAATGAAATGAGTCAGCTAAACACAGTGATGACTACTACTTCGTTACTGCTATTTCTACAAGAAGCTTTTCCCACAAAGCAAGTTGTGAACACAAACGAGTGTGTTTTAGGCCTGAAATTAGGATATATTAAAGCATCCATCGAGTTAGTAATTTTAATCCATTTTCTGAGGCAACACATGAAAGACTTGTAATTTACTAATAGAGAAAGAACTCTATAAAATTATAGTGTGGGTGTAAGCAAGCTTGCTGAATCAATTACAAATCAGAAAACCATTTAGAACACACTTAGAGAACTAAGGGATCAGCCCCACAAACATAGGCAAAACAGAGCGGAGAACATAAACATCTAAAATCAGAAAGCCAAGAGATAATTTCCACAACCCTCATT
Organism: Petunia axillaris subsp. axillaris; assembly: GCA_029990575.1. Classification (NCBI taxonomy): domain Eukaryota; kingdom Viridiplantae; phylum Streptophyta; class Magnoliopsida; order Solanales; family Solanaceae; genus Petunia; species Petunia axillaris. The sequence continues at coordinate 131,385,769 of JARKNS010000003.1, read as the reverse complement.
ATCCAAAATCTCCCGAGAGAACCTATTGCATCACTAAGGCACACAACACCCCTGAACTTCTACATCAATTCCAGCTGCCCACAAGATAAACTCCATGACCTCCTCTTCACTTCAACTTCCTGGAACACCTCTAAACACCTTCACCATACCAGAACTCCTTTCGACACTCTTGATCAACCCTTCAAACCTCACACAAAACCAGCGACCAACTCTAACAACCTGCAAACATGAAAACACTCTCCAGACCTGTAAACCTACTCTCTAAACACCAGAAAACACCACCTAACAAATTCCAGCACCTGTAGGCCGCCCACAGCATCCTTTAAGACATCTAACACCTGCACACATAGGCCCTGCAGCAACAACAGGCTCCCTTACTGGCTGAAAACAAAACCAGGAACCAAACCTGAACAACAACTAAGAACATCATTCAGACCTGCTTTACTACCTATGGATCCCTGGAAAATGCCCTGAACCAAACCCATACAACTTTCTCAGCTTACCAATAAACTATCTGGACATGCCTTACACCTGCCCTGAACACCCAGCAACAGCTTGACTTTAACCAGAAACAATCCTAATCCCTTCTATGCACTCTTCAAACTCACAGAACAACCAGGAACCAAGAAAGAACAAAGGGACAAAGCTCAAAAGAAAACAACTTCATCGTGGACATCATTTCTACTGCTCGATACATTTTCATCAAATCTGCAGACTCACCTTTCAATACAGAACCAGGAACTTCAAATATCTCAACAATTTCCTTTGAACATCTTACTAGTAAACAAACAAGTAGGAAGACAAAGAAAGATTGCAACTTTAAGCTTTAACAATATTCTAACCTTCAGCACTAATAGTATTACTTAATCACTGTTAACCTAAGCTATATTGACGGATCAAAGTTTTAAACATTCGACAAAGAAAGAACATGAAAGAGCTTAACTTATTGTTCAAAATTATATCACTAGCTTATCATATTTCACACACTGAATCAACATTAAAAGATCGAAATGAGAAAAAGACGCGGATAGTGAAAGAATTTACCTCTTGCGGCGCAGTGAACTAGGAGCGAGGATCCGAAGAAGCGACTCGAACAAGGAAAACGACTCGGACAAGGTCGACGACTTGAACGACGATAAAGCGACTCGAAAATGAAAGCGATAAACAAATAATTGGAAGGAAACCAGAATCCTCCCTACGAATTTTTAAAAGCTGGAAATAAAAGGAACTCTTGTCTATTTAATGTGTACCGTTTTTCTCTCCATTCTTTTTCAGCTCTATATCCACGGCTCTATCCCTCTTTTTTCTGCTCGAACTAAAACTCTCTTTTATATCTCCACGATTAGGGTTCGAGGGTCAGAGAAAATCCCAAAATGACCCATCAAACGGTCAAAAATTTTTAAGGTCTGTACGATGAGATGATGTGGAGAAGGGGGGGACCAGTTAATACAAAATTTGGACTGAAAGGGGAATCGGGTTTGATTCGAACTGAGGGGAAACGGGTACGGATCAGCGGGTTGGGGAAATGGGTTGAAGGTTACTGAAATGGGAATGGTCTCCAAATGGTGAGGCGTGTGTGTGCAATGTATATATGTATTGCGTAAATAGGCTGATATTTAGACTCTACACGATTTTAGCCTCTTTTAAGATTTAATTAGGAAATGAAAGCATTGAACATGTGAGTTGAAATTGGGGTCATGCATTGCAAAATTAACCCTTTTCTTTAAAATTATCAATTCGCTTTTGATTGTTAAAATTAACCTTATTTAAAAATAATTAGACATTAATTTGAAAATTTCGGGACAAAATTGGGTGTCAACACTCGGCAATCAACACACATTCGCCATGTTCCATCTTTCTTTGGGACAAGTATAACAGGAACGGCGCAAGGACTCAAGCTCTCTCGAACAAGGCCCTTGTTCAGCAATTCGTCAACCTGCCTTTGGAGCTCTTTGATGTCTTCGGGATTACACCGGTATGCAGGTTTGTTGGGGACTTGAGACCCCAGTACGAAGTCAATTTGGTGCTCGATTCCTCTCAACGGAGGTAATCCACCTGGCATTTCTTCGGGAAACATGTCTCCAAAATCCTGCAAAACACTTTGTACAGCACTAGGCAAAGGGTTATCATTAGAAAAATCATCATTAGAGTTTAGAAAGATACCCTTGTGTACAAGGCAAATCATCATCTGATCATGGTCGTTGCCTCATAGAAACTCACCCTGTTACATGATTGCACATACACTTCTTACTTCAGGCAATGAGTTTGTGTCTTCGGCCCCAATCTTTGTCCCCATCGGAATTTTAGCTTTGGCCGCTTCTTTCAGTTCTTTCATCCGTTTATAGTCCTCGGTGACTTGTTTTGGAGACAAAGGTTTGAGTATAAACTCCTCCCTTCGAGCTTTGCAGTGTATGTGTTGGAACTTCCATTGTGCACAACCGACCGGTCATACTGCCATGGTCGACCCAATAGCAAATGACAAGCTTGCATCGGCACCACGTCGAACATCATCTCATCTTGATATTCGCCAATTCTAAACTTGATCCACACTTGTTTGACAACCCTTAATTCTCCACACTCGTTCAGCCATTGTAATTTGTAAGGGTGGGGATGTTTCAAAGTAGGTAGCCCCATTTGTGAAACCAAAGTTTGGCTTACCACATTTGCATAACTACCTGAGTCAATGATCATCTAACATACCTTCCTCTTCATTCGACATCGGGCATGAAAAAGATATTCTCTTTGGTTGTCCTCTTTTTCGAGAGTCATACAGCTCAAATTCCTTCGAACCACAAGAAACATTTCCGGATGGTCAGCTTCGGCAGCTTCTCGACCATCATACTGTTCAGCTCGGTCAATCTCCTCGATGTATTCCTCCTCGGTGTCACTCGCTTGCTCATGGACGGTTCCATCTTCGAGCAAAAGCATAACCTTGCGAGTTGGACACTCCTTTGCCATGTGACCATAACCTTTGCATTTATGACACTGAATATTTGAAGCACTAGGAGAGTTTAGTTAAACTTTACCTCCCACTTCTCTTGGTTGGTTAACGGTCACACCCCTTTCGAAGGGTTTATTCAAATCTCGAACAATGTTAGCACTTGTTGGATTAGGACTCTTCCATTCTTTACCTTGGTTCAAAGGAGTAGAAGTAGTGACTCCTCGATACCGCTTTGCCTTATCGTCCTTCACCAATTTCTCAGCTTCGGTGGCAGCTTCGGACAGATCTTCCAACGTGTGGTACACGTGTAGCCTCAATTGAGATGACACATCCCGAGCCAAGCTATTTTTGAATCGAATAGTGGCTTGATCTTCATCTTCTACCAGATCAAGATTCAATCGAACTCTTTCGAATTCATCATGATATTCGTGGACTGACTTGGACCCTTGCTTCAGCTCATAGAGCTTTTGTAATTGAGTTTGCCTATACTTAGCACTCAAATACTTAGCATCCATTGCTCTCTTCAACTATGCCCAAGTAATGACTTCGGGATAGGCATTCCTTCGTCTATGCCTTTTGTCAGCTTCCCACCATGTAGAGGCATACTCTTCGAATGAAGCAATGGCATGGGTAGCTTTCCTCTCATCGGTCATCTCATTGGTTTCAAAGATTCGCTCCATTTTAAGCTTCCATTCAAGAATTAATCTGGATCATTAGTTCCTTTAAAGGGTGGAATAGTGATCTTAACACTGCTCAAGTTTTAGTCTCGAACACTACAAACTTGTTCGGGATACCCATTATAGCAATCATCAGCCTCGCGCTCAATATGTCGATCAACATTTGCGCCTCAGCCTCGACCTCGGAAATTTCCACGACCTCGGTGAGCTTGCCTTCATTGAGCGAACGGCTGCTCATATTCAGGTTCGGCATCAGGAAATTCTCCTTCATCTACCTCTTCATCAACGACCTCAATTTGTCTTCGGGCCATTGGAAATGGTATTCTTCCACTTCGGGGAATGCCCAAGTGTTGATTCTCAGCTTCGGGATTGCCCAAGTTTTGTTTTCTTTGGGGATTGCCCAAAACTTTCTTTCTAATTGCCTCGCTTTTCAACTGATGTTGTCGAATAAGCTCAGCATACAGCTCAGGTTTCATCGGAGTGGAGTTGCTAGTTCCAGCGCCGGACCCGGGTAAGGCCACGGACACACTCCCTTGCTCGAGTTGAGCTACTGGAGCACTCACTCCTCTTACTTCGGCACTGATGCCTTGTATCGCAGCCATGAGATCGGCTAACGACACTTCAGGCTTCTCAATGCCTTTGCCATCGCCTCCATTCTCAGCCATGGAGCCTGCACAAATCAAAGACCAAATAATTGTTAAGGTTAGAAATCACCTGACACACTCCCTCACCTTTGATGGGTGGCACTCGGATCCACTCAATTTATGGGTTCGGTTTTGGTCACTCAAGAACTTGTAGCCAATGGCTTCCTCGGTCGATCAACTTCTCTCAGTTCCTTCGAATTTGACAAGTTACAGTGTCTCCTTCGGGATGAGTGAATTGATATGACTCGATGGAACGGACGCTATTTACTCTTGCGCTTCGGGAAGTCAAAGAATGAAAGTTGGACTTCAATCACCTACGCATGAGTTTCTATAAGCTTAAAGGAGTTAGTACGACCTCGATTAGGAAGAATTACTCTAGAGATCCACTAACTAGATTTATTGAACACAAGAAAAGTGAACCTAGGAGAATCTACCCTTCGATTCCTCTTCGGAATCCCTTTCGAACACTCCAACTCTTGTCCGTACAAGAGTGGTCAATAAAGAGACGCGTTGATACTCATACCTTTGGTGTCACTTACCAGATGAGTGGCAGGACTCATGGGAGTTTTAGCAGAGTTTGCTTCATTCATGCCATACTTAAGGATAAGTTCCTTAGTGTACTTAGATTGACAAACAAAGATGCCATCTTCGTACTGTTTGATTTGCAGTCCTAGGAAGAATATGAGTTCGCCCATCAAGCTCATCTCAAATTATCCCTGCATTAATGCTTCAAAATTCTTGCATAAAGTAGGATTAGTGCTGCCAAAGACAACATCAGCCACATATATTTGTATAATGAGGATGTCAACAGAGGATTTTTGAATAAAAAGAGTTTTGTCATTTCTTCCTCTTGAAAATCCATGCGATAGTAAAACTGAGCTAAGTCTTTCATACCAAGCTCTGGGAGCTTGCTTGAGACCGTAAAGAGCTTTTGATAATTTGAAAACATGATGAGGTGTTTCAGGATTTTCAAAACCTGGGGGCTGTCTTACATAAACTTCCTCTTTTATAAAACCATTTAAGAAGGCACTTTTTACGTCCATTTGAAACAGTTTAAACCTTTTGAAAGATCCATAAGCTAAAAGCATTCGAATAGATTCAACTCTGGCAACAGGGGCAAATGTCTCGTCATAGTCGACTCCCTCTGTCTAAGAGTATCCTTGAGCAATTAGATGAGTCTTATTTCTTACCACTTTACCTTCTTCATTTAGTTTGTTTCGAAAAACCCATTTTGTACCAATAATGGATTTTTCCTTAGGCTTGGGAACCAGCTTCCATACTTGATTTTTCTCAAACTGATCAAGCTCTTCTTTCATGGCATGAACCCATGATTCATCTTGAAGAGCTTCAGTTATTTTTTTGGGCTCAATCTATGAAATGAAAGACAAGTTAGATTTATGAGAGTTTCTTGTCTTCATATCTTCCCGTGGATCTCCAATTATGTATTTCTGAGGATAGTCGGGATCACTTTTCCATTCATTTAGTACTACCACTTCCAATTCTTTGAGATTTGCAAGTGTAGTCGATTCATAATGATCTGAGAAAGGAGCCGACTCTTCAGTTCCTTGAGACTTTGCATTTGGAGGCTCAGTGGTAGTTGCTGAGTTTTCTGGAACATTCAGCTGAGTGCTGGGAACTTCTTCTGCATCACTACCCTTCTCGACACTGGTCAAAGAATCATCAAACACTACATGCATTGACTCTTCAACAGATAGTGTCCTTTTATTAAAAAAATCTGTAGAACCTACTAGTGGTAGAATATCCTAGAAAAATACCTTCATCACTACGTGGATCAAACTTGCCAAGATTATCTTTTCCATTATTATGAATAAAACATTTGCCTCCGAATGGATGAAAATAACTTATGTTGGGACGTTTACCTTTCTAGAGTTCGTAAGGGGTCTTTTGAAGTATGGGACGAATAAGGCACCTATTTAAGATATGACATGCAGTACTTACAGCTTCAGCCCAAAACTGATTTGGAAGGGAGTGTTCGACCAACATGGTTCTTGCCATGTCTTGGAGGGTTCGATTCTTCATTTCTACAACTCCATTTTGCTGAGGAGTTCGAGGTGAGGAGAAGTTGTGAGTGAAACCTTGTGAATTGCAGTATCCTTCGAACATCTTACTTTCAAATTCTCCTCCATGATCACTTCTGATGGTAGAGTTGAAGTATCCCTTTTCTCTTTGAACTTTCTTGCAAAACAATTCAAAACTTTTAAAAGCATCATCTTTATGAGATAAGAAGATAACCCAAGTAAAACGAGAGTAATCATCAATTATTACAAACGCATATCTCTTACCTCATATACTAGTAGTTCTGATTGGACCAAACAGATCCATATGCAGTAATTCAAGCGGTTTGGAAGTTGAAACAATATCTTTTCCTTTAAAAGAGGTTCTAGTTTGTTTTCCTAACCGACATGCATCGCAAATATGATCTTTTGAAAAATTTAGTTTGGGTAGACCAATGACTAGATCATGCTTTGACAATTTCTCAATTAAAGACATGCTAGCATGCCCTAAATTTCTATGCCATGTCCAGGGATCATTTGTAATGGATGCAAGACACAAATGCTTACCTGATGATGCTTTACCGTTGTTCAGAACATAAATATAGTTTTCTCTAGAACCAGAAAGAACAACTTTACCTTTGTTATCATGAATGATACATCTGCTAGATTCAAACTTTACCTTGTACCCACCATCGTATAGTTGACTAATGCTCAGAAGATTATGCTTGAGTCCATCAACCAGAAAGGCTTCTTTGATATCACAAGAGGGGCTTAAAGAGATAATACCTATACCAACGATCTTTCCTTTAGCATCTCCTCCAAATTTTACAGAACCTCCATCGATCCTTGTTATTGATTTGAACAGCTGTTTGTCACCAGTCATATGTCGGGAGCATCCACTATCAAGAAACCATTTTCCAATTTTCATTGCCTTTTGTGGTGTCCCTGCAAAACAAAGATTTTAAGTATTTTTAGGTACCCAAGCTTGCTTGGGTCATTGCAGGTTAGCTTTAGAGGTGCTGGCCTCACTTTTGACTTTTGGTCTCCAAATCCATTTTCCAGGATTTCTCTTTTGACATTTTCTAAACACATGTCCTGGTTCTCCATAATGATAGCAAATGGGCATATTATGAGTTTTAGTGATAGATGAAGTGGATGAGGAAGATTTAGCGGATCTTTAGAAACTGTTAGATCTGACTGAGCTATGACTAGTGGATTTTCGATGGCTGTTTAGTTTGAACCTAAGTTGATTCATTTCTTTCTTTAAAAATTCATTTTCAGTTTCAACTACTTGCAACTTCATTTCCCATTCCTCTTTCTCTTTACTTAATCTCTTAATTTTCTTAAGTGCCTTTTCAAGTTCATCTAGAACTTCGTCTAGACTTCTAGAGTTTTCAATGCAAAATTCACAGCGTACTTCACTTGAGTCGTTTGACGGAATTCCAATACTGGTGGAGTTGTCTGAGGCCATGAAACAAATATTTGCTACTTCTTCCTGCTCAGTGTCAGCTACATCCTCAACACTCCATGTTGCGTATGACCTGTTCCTTCCTTTTCTTTTAGCATCGGGGCAGTTGTTTGCAATGTGACCTTGCTTGCCACATTCAAAACAACGTCCTTCATTTTTGTAATTTGATTGATCTTTCTTGAAAGGGACCTTCCCCTTTCTGAACTGTCTCCTTCTGTTAACTAGACCATTCAAGTTTCTTTACATTATAGCAAGTTGTTCTTGAATATCATCTTCTTCAATTTCCTGGTCATAGTCGACTTCTTCCACAGTAGTGCTGAAAGCCACAGTTTTCTTTTTCTCTTCCAAAGCATTGCGTTTCAGATGAGTTTTCTCAAAGGCAATCAGATCACCTCTGAGTTCAACATATGAAATCACTTTCAGATCTCCACTTTTTATGTTTATGGCCTTTGGTTGCCAAGTGGTTGGGAGGCTTCTCAAAATTTTTCTTATTTGCTCACCACTGGTATAAATCTTTCCAAGGGCTTTGAGTTCTCCAGTGATTTTGCTAAATCTAGCAAACATTTCTTCCACAGACTCTCCATCCTTCATTTGAAATAATTCATACTCATACACCAGAAGATTGATTCTACTTTCTTTGACTTTGCTGGTTCCTTCATAGGTGACTTCCAGTTTATCCCATATTTCTTTAGCAGTTTCACAACTGGATATTTTTTCATATTCTTCACCACTGATAACATTGCAAAGAATATTTACAGCTTTGTAGTTGATTTGGATAACCTCTCTTTGTTCGTCAGTATAATCGTCCATATCAAGATCAGTCGAAAAATTTTGAGGATCTCCTTCTTTTTTTTTTTTGTTGGCTTGGTAGTAGGAATATCATAGGGTCCCTTCCTGATAACATGCCAGACCTTATAGTCAACCGATTTTAAGTATGTTTCCATACGAATCTTCCAATGACCATAATGCTTACCATTGAAATAAGGAGGTCGGGTGGAAAAAGTTCCCTCTTATAGAAGTGCTCCATTAATGACGTGTAAAGACATGATCTTTTCTTACTTGCTGTAAGGCAAAATAAAATATTATGAGTCCAAGCTCTGATACCAATTGATGAATACAAGAGGGGGGTGAATTGTTCAGATTTATAAATTCAGTCGACTTATCAAGTTATTAGTCGACTTAGGCGATAATTGAAAATACTTCTAAGAAATAAAGGCAATAATAAAGAGTAAAGAACACAGTGATTTTATACTAGTTCAGAACCAAATGGTTCCTAATCCAGTCCCCTTGGGTCTCAAGCGAGTTATCTCTCTTCAAGCTCTTTGAGAACACGAGTATACTTATGGTTTATCGTTAACCAAAAACGTCCTTTCACTGATGGTTTTATCCCTTCGCTAACCACCAACGATCTTGTCTGATTTATAGATAATCAGACCAACTTCTATGACACAACTATTACCTCACTACAAGAGCTCTCTTTCTTTTCTATTGATCACTCGTAGACTCTTAGGAATAAAGTGTAGTAAGTAAAAGACTTAGAGAGAAAGTAGGTTGTAAATAGAAGCGTAAGTAAATCTCAGAAGACTCTAAGTATAAATAGTGAACGTCCAGAGTTGCTCGTCGTAAGCTGAGATACGGCAGATTTGCAAAGCCAGATAAACGGAGGAGACTTTCCTTGATAGACGATATGATTTGCTAAGATTGGGGAATAGAGTGATTGACCCAAGAGATTTGATTCTTTAGAAGATATAAATATGTTCTTGAAGAATAAGGCAAGAGCCGATTGGGACAAGTCCCACAGGTTATGCGCGCTTGAGATCTGTCTTTCCATACCTGACTCCTCTTAATAATAATTGAAAATCCTTCTTTACAAATCAGATCTTCCAAAAGAATCTTCCTTGATAGTCCTGCAATGTACGTCACTCATTAGTGATGTGTCCTTTTTGTTATTATTAAAACTGAGTATACGCTTAAACTCAACAAAAGGAGCCTTTCATGCTCTCGTAGTGAACTCTTGCTACTATTTTCTCTGCCCTCTACTTCTGATTCACTGTCCTAAATTGTCATTTTATAGTGCAATAGCAATTTGTTCCTTAGGCTTGTGGATGATCAGTGCAAAAGTGACACCTCGGAAGTGATACAACTGCAAAAGCAAACAAGACAAGAAGGCAAATGTTATGGAGTACTGAACACTCAGATCGGGGGAGGGTGCTGTCGAACTTGTTTAACTTGAAAATTAGTTCCGTCGACTATCAAATTAAATTTAGATTTAAGACCACAAGTAAGGTCTTAGTTCATAATTTTAGGGGCAAGTGGTCTTGCCAGTAAAACCAACTTATTCCGGTAAAAGTGACATTTTAGCAGCAACTAAATGCAAACCGATTTTCACTTTAATTCATATTTTTCTGTTATTGTTATGCCTTTTGGTATGATAAGTACTTATTCATGCCAGTATTATGCTAAACCAAACTATGTTGCTGATATAAATCGAGGGAAATTACACTCTATGTCAATTTAGGAAACTTTTTTAAAAATATAGCAATATTTTTTCAGTTTTCCAAATATGTTAACATTTTTTAGGATGCTACCAAACATAGCAACAATAGGTAAAATCCTAATTTTGCTTCCCTCTCTCTTCTCTCTCCACCTCACTCACTTTTTCGGCGCCGTCACCACCATTTCCATCGGCTTCACTACCATCTCTGCTGGCGACAACTTTTTTTCCTCATTGATGCGCTTGTTGGCGATGCCTTTTCGTTCGTCGATGCTGCTCCTTTTCTTGCTGCTCTAGTCTCATGCTGATGCAGCCGTCATCGCGGATCTGCTTTCCTCCGTCGGCGATGACGTTGTTTCACTGTTGTAGTTGTATCACAGAGCAGGTTGCCGGCACTGCTCATGCTTCGATTTTTTATTATTTTTAGTTTTCCGGTGACTGAGGCGGATCTGCGTCGCCTAGGGTTTTTTCTTGGTGGTTGTTGGTTGTGGAATTTGTATGGCATGTGTATACCCTTTTTATGTTTGTTGTATGTCATGTATATACAATGGACATACAACATACATACAAAGTATATACACTTATGTATGAAATCCCACACATTGTATGTTCGTTGTCTATAAGGTGTATTTCTAATTGGTAGGGGTTACTGCGAGAGTCCTATGACGACTCGGAGCCTGCCGAGAGATTTCGATAATTGCTCAGCTCACTTGTTTAATTCTTTAAATCTCTCCAAAATTTCTCACCCCCTTTTATGTGTTTTGCAGCTTTACTGTTTACTCTTGGGTTTTCTAGCACTACGATTACGTACATCATTCTGTATGTACCTCAACTTAATATCCCTATAATTTCATTCATATCACGTTTATATCTTAAAAAGGCTAATATCTCGATTCATTTTGGCAGGTCAAGGTTATATTTTGATATAGTGTGGTAAGTAGTTGTTGGCTTTTCATGCCTTGGGTCCTTCAATTAAAAGATCCTTTTCAAGTCTTTTTTAGTTAAATGACCCTCAAGTTATTTTTCTTAACTAGATAACCCTTTTTTCTGTTTAACAGAATTAGAGTTAATTCTTAGCCTAATCAAGACCCCCCAACTTTTCTTATTTACACAAACCCCCCACTATTTCCCCTTCCCTTTCTCCCCCATTACTCTTCCATCCCCCCTCTATCTTCCCTATCTTTCTCCATCGTTCCTCATCCTCTTCCACCGCTGCAACGCCATCTGCTCCTCTTCAGCCCCCTTCTCGCCGCCTCTTCCAAATAACCCGATGATGCCGAAAATAGCCGAGAGTTGATGAATCGACTCCTGGTTGTTTAAACAACTAGGAGTCGATGAAAACAACCAGGAGTCGATTCATCAACTCTCAGTTGTTTGAATAGACCGAGAGTTGTTTGAATAAACTGAGAGTTGATTAATCAACTTATGGTTACTTAGTTCAAAACAATCATAAGTTGATTAACCAACTCTCGGTTGATTCAAACAACTTTCGATCGATTTAAGCAACTGAGAGTTGATGAATCGACTCTTGGTTGATTCAAGCAACTGAGAGTTGATGAATCGACTCTTGGTTGATTCAACCAACTCCAAAATTTTGTTTGACGGACTGCAGAAGCATCTCCAATATTTAAAAAAAAAATCTACTACTAAATCTTCACAACAAATACAAAACATAATGGAAAGAAGAAATAAATGAAGAAGAAGAAGAAGAAAAATGAAGAAAACATACAAAGATAAGAATGGACATGGTGAAAATGTAAAAAAAAAAAATGAACGGAGGAGATAAAGAAAAAATGAGGGTGAAGATGAAGAAGAAAAAATGAGAAAACGAAGAAAGAGAGCAAATTGGGAAGAAGGGGAATAAGGAAAGAAAGAAGAAGTAGAAGAGAGAGAAGAATGGGGGGAAATGAAAAATTTGAAAATTGAAATTTGAATATGGGATGGGTTTAAGTGAGATATTTTTAGATTTTTGACATACCCCACAAGTTTTCAAAATTCTAATCTAGTCTCCATTACACTTAAACACATACTTAATATTTTTCTAGTTCAAAGAAAAGGAAAAAGAAAACAAAGGGTTACTTTTTTAACTGAAGACTTGAAGAGTCCTTTTGCTTAAATCTTCACTCATGTCTTTCTCTATTCATTTAGGTTTGTAATTTTTACACTTTGATAGTTTTCTTCTCATTAGGAAGAAGAAGGTGACAGCAACACTTGGGAAATGAAAGGTGAAAGAATATCTATTGTCTAGTATTGATGATATATTTTGTAGCTTTGAATTTGTGGTTTATGCTCTAATTAACTTGCTATGTATGTACCCACTGATATATTTTGTAACGTTGGATTTGTGGTTTATGCTCTAATTAACTTGCTATATATGTAGTTAGCTGTTTGGTGGAATGTTAGATTTGTGGCTTATGCTTATTGTAATTAACTTCACTTTCTATGTATCTAGTTGTTTGGTGGAAGTTTACTGAGTTCTTTGCGGTTTATATCCTTATTGTATGTTCTTTTTTTTCTGAGGGCAAAAAATGTGATACAAATTTAAAACTAAATTAAATTGAATGAGAACTCTTCCCGCTATCCAATGTAGCATAGGTTTTATTTCACAATCTTTTTGCAGGAACGCATTGCTAGGAAGCAATTAACACATGAGGGATCGAGGCAAGAATCTTCTCTTTTTTATTATTTTTAAGGTTCCACCTCCATTTTTTGCTAAAAGTATAAGGTTCTCACTATTAAAGTTTGTCTTTTATTAATTTAAGTTCTGTAGTTATACCCGATAATATATTTTGTTACCAAGTTACACAAATTCCATAACGCATTATTGTATTAGTATCTTGCATGGCCTAGTTATTTCTTTGGCCATGAAAGATGTTACAAAAGCACATGAGATAAATATGGAGTGGGTAATAATTTCTAGCTGTTGAGTTAAGGCAGAGGACGTGGTTGATTGTGTAATTGTGTTGAACAGAAGACAGATATTTTTGTAATTAAACCAGTTAAAGCTTGGGCTAAAATGGTATTAGATTACCTTTGAGGAGATATTGAAATTGTCCTTCCTCTAATATTGTTGAGATAATGGTTTTGAAGAATGACGAAGGACTTAGTGCAGAACCTAATCCTTGAGGAGAAGCGCATTACTAATCGAAAAGATTGTGGGATTCAAATCCATTCAGGACTAGGAGTAGTGGCACATGTGCATGTGCGTATCCTAGCTAGAAAAAAAAGTTGTGTCGTGGCTTCTCATTGAAGTATAAACAGGAGTTGGTACTAAACAAAGAGTGTATCACTGGAAATCTGGACTTACCATAATTGTGAGGTTTTCTAGTGAAACACTGCTAGGGTTAAAAAGCCCATATAAAAGTTAGTAGTTGGGGCAGTCGATCCCAGTTATTCACTACAAGAGTTGAAAGCAAATAAAAGACGAAACAATAATTCTTGGAATGATTTAACTGTGGCGACAACCATTGAATAACTTGGAGCATGCATAGCAAATTGTTTAGGTTATTTATTAAAGTTGTCTGTGTGTTATGCATTGATGGTTTTACTTATCTGCTTATCTCTGATGCCTTTGTAATAGGTGAACTTTGAGTGATTACTTTGTGATGTTTTGCTATTTTACCAATATTTTGAGGGTGTTTTTACCATGTTCCAATCGTAAATTTAAGAGTTTATATGTAAAACTATCAAGATTTGATACTAATTGACTTATTTGGTGTTGTAGGAATTTAACATGCTGAATTGAGGCAAAAAGTGCAAGTTTTGGCTTTAAAGTTGAAGATATAAATATTTCAAGTGATCCGTGTGCCACGCGAGTAATATGGGAAGAAATAGAGTTTTTGCCTAGAAGTGAAGAAAAATTCCAGCGCATTTAGGCCGTATACGCGAACACCACGCGAGCTGAATTGTATGAAGAAACTGAGTCCGCGTGGCACGCGAGCTGAATTGTCTGAAGAAACTGAGTCCGCGTGGCACGCGGACGCCACGCGAAGCAGAAATTCTGGGCGAAAATCTAAGGGGTTTTTGGACTATCTACTTAGTTTCCTACATGGTATAAAAGCTTCTCTTGCCTCCTTTATGAACGATTAACCTAGAAAGAACCTATTCAACATCAAAAGGAGGCAAGGAAGAGAGAAGATCAAGATTCAAGGTTCTATCATTTATCTTCCATCTTATTGTGATTTTTACATGCTTATAGTTATTTATTGTCTTAGAACATGACTATGAGTGGCTAAATCACCCATGCTAGGGTTGATTGAACCACTCCACATACTTGTGTGATGATAATTGCTGTTTTATGAATGAACCTTGTTAATATTTCCTATCTATGTTGTTTACGAATTTCATGATAATTAGTTGGTAGGATCCCCAATTAATTGTCCCCTTTAGTCTTGTGATTACTAGGTATAGATTCATGAGTTAAAATTAAATACATAGCAGTGTTTCAACCTAAAATAAAGGCATTGCTTAGGTTGTCAAAATGGTGAATTAGGAATTTTGATCCTTATTGTGAACCATAAGTGTAGTCCTCCTTATCTTCATTAGTTATTTGGAATAATTAATTAATGAAAGTTATGATTACTTAACAGAAGTGGGTAGTTGTAAATTTGGAGCAATTGTTCAATAGGAAGAGTAAGGGGAAATTGATAGCACAATATTTTAGCACAAGTTAGGAGTTGGGGAAATCAATCCTAGTTTTCATATCTTTTGAATCTAATCTATCTTTATATACTTGTTATTTAGTTTCTTGTTTGGTAGTGTTAGTTATACACCATCATCAAAGATAGTTTAGCTAGATTAGCTGCTAGGAGTCGTGTTCTCTGTGGGATTCGACCTCGGGACTTTAAGTACCGAGCTATATTTTTCGCGACCGCTTAGTCTTTTTTCATAGGACGTAGTTGGGCGTGATCACTTTGTAAAGCTAGAGTTAGGGGTGGCTACCAGACCGGTACGGTCCGGGACCGGCACCGGTAACCAGTTTCAGTCCGGTCCAGGCAAAAAAAATTTAAAAACCGTTGAAAACCTGCCTTACCGGTCCGGTCTCATACGGTTCAAAATTTTGGAGGCGGGTCGGGACCGGAACCGGCGACTGTTTAGCCGTTCGGTCCGGTCCGGACCGGTCTGGTTTGACATTTTTTTAAAAATTTTATTTTTTCTTTAGGCAAATAAAGTTGAAAATTGAAAAACTTAACAATTTATTAATGAAAGTAAACACCATTTGTAAAAATTATGTAAATTATATTTTTTAATGAAACAAAGTAATTATGTAAATTATATCTTTAAATTTATTAATGTAAATTAATCAACTAAACACTAAACAAACATTGATTGGAAAAGAAATACACACAATTTATTGAAAATTCAGAAAATACATAATTGAAATGATAAAAACAAACTAGAAATTGAAATTACACAGATACTAAATAAACTAAAAATTCGAAAATACATAATTGAAATGGAATAGAAAATTGCTTAACCATTTCTTCAATTATTACGCAGATATATGCCCCCCCACTCGACGACTCCATTCGAAATTATGTTGTTTTTCTAAGTGATGTATAAGTTTATGGGTTCCACCCACTAAGTTCCACTCTTTTCCACAAAGTATACATTTAGCTTTGTTATCTTCTCTATTATTGGTGCAAGCTAAATCCGAAGATGAAGCTAAGCAACCGAATCAACAGCGGAAAACAAGATAAAAGTTTGACACAACTTTACTTGCTTGAAAAACACCGAGGAACTGGTCTCGGTACGATTCAAGTAGAAGGAAAGAGCACCTAAACTATGCAACAATCCTCAAGAGAACAATGCCTCTTGCAAACTGAATGATCAAAGAGGAATTGTTCAATCGGATTCACCGAAAGCCACAAGTTCCGAAGACCCCATCAGGTTTGCTTACATCTGAGACTAAAGGAGTAAATGCCCGAGGCAATGTTCATTCAATAATCAATATCCTAAAACTAGCTACTTATAATGCAATAGAACAAGGTTTATATAGGAAATACTAAGGGTAAACTAGTAAAAGCGTCACAAGTGACAAATAAAAGCAAGCCACGCAGGGCTGACATAATGACTGTTCGGAAGCGTTGACTTTGATGCTCGGTTGCTTGCTCGAACACATTGAGTGAGTGTTCGGTAGTCTTGACTTTGATGCTCGGTTGCTTGCTCGAACACATTTATCATCGGGCGCTCACTTGACTTCAAACACAATCTGCTGTGTTCGGCTCTGTGCTGCTCAGCGCTAAGGGTTGGTGTTCGATCACTTTGTCCTCGGGCTCAAATTTGATGATATAGCCTTCGGCTCTAGTACTTTGTCATTCTTCCTCGGAACACATGCTTCCTCCCGACCAAGCCAACTGAATGTGCATATCATGTAGCAATTTGGCTTGGCTTCGTGTCATCGGCCTCGGTGGATCATTCGTTGACTTCGGTGGATTGTCGAGTACTTGATTAGAACTTCGGGCTGCATCAATTATACTCCATAAATTCCCAAATTTCAGAACGACATCTTCGTTCAGGACATTGTGGAGCAGTGGGAGCAGCGGGAGCTTGATTTTCAGCCATTATAATTTATAATTGTTTGGACTTTGGAAGAAATTTAGAAAATAGCCTTTGAGAGTACTTGAGAGATAAATTGATAGAACGTGATGAATTATGTGATATAATGATGAAATAATAGGGTATATATAGATAAAAATAGGTTGGAGTATGGATGGGCGTTTGGGGGGGGGGGGATGGTAGGCCAAAATAGCCGTTCTTGGCTGTTGGCCAACGGCTATATTTGAAAGAGAGCCGTTGGCCAATTCAAACTGCCGGCCTGGCCCGGTTCGGCAGTCGGCCCAAGTGTTTTTTTTTTTTTTTTTGTTTTTCCTTTGTTTTTTATTTAAAGTGATGGAAAATTTGAAAAATATAACAACAAAATATTATCAAGTTTGTACATATGTTTGGAATGTTTAGTTTATTTCAATGTTTAAAGTTTAAACTTAGAATTAAAAAACATGTAGTATTTTTTAAAACTTTGATATTATGAAATTTTTGAAGTGATGATTCAAAGTTCAAACTTTTGAATTAATTTGTTAAATTCAAAGTTCAAACTTTGAATTAATTTTATAAAAATCAAATTTGAACTAATTTACAAACTAGTAATTAATTGTAGTATTTTTCCGCACACTATAAATTAAAAATAAAAAATATGAAGACAATAGTTGTGATGGAATTCCAAGACTTTGAGAAATTTTATTTAATTGTTTAAGATATAAGTAGGGCAATACATACTACAATAGCTAAACTTTCAAACTTGTAATTCAAAATTCTAATTTAGAAAATTACATTCTTTTAAACATATTAGCTAGTTTCTTGATGATAGTCATAGGATTTTCTTTAGGAACTGGCCGTTGTTGTTCTTGTTCATCATCTCCTTCTGGTTCTTCATCTTCTTCTTCTTCTTCTTCTTCTTCTTCTTCATTGCCGGTTTGACTCCCTTCTTCACTTGTTTCGTCGCTCAAAATTTGATCGAGGTATGCTCTGCCTTTTTCGTTAGTAAGTTCTGGTAGACCAAAGTTTCCTCACTTTGCTCTGATCCAATTCCTGAATAAAACTCCTATCTCCATTGCCTCCTCCTTCAACGAATATCTGTGATCTCCAATTTTAAATCTTCCTTGGCTAAAAGCGCTATCCGATGCAACTAATGAAGCTTGAAATATTAATATATCTCTAGCAATTTTTGAAAGAATTGAAAATTGCGATTCTTGATTCTTCCAGTAACCCAACAAATGATGAGTTCCAAAGTTTATAAGTTTCTTTGGATATTGAATTAAATACACTTGGAACTCGCTGTATTCCTCTCCGTACTCGTCCTGTTCTGAAAGCAACGTTTCATCAAGTTCCCTAAAAGTGCTCATCCCCGCATGTGTTCTGCCCATTTGAGAAGAACTTTGCCCGGTGGATTGTATTGGTTCTGTTGGTGTAGCAGTGTCCGCCCAAGCTCTATACTTTTCAAAAATAGCCACTGTATCTGCATAAACTTTAGCAATAGCATCTTCTATACTTGGTTACCCGTTAGTAGCAATTTCAATAGGAGTAATTTCTATATTTGCATATATTTCTCTAACAAGTCGTTCAGTTAACATAATTTTAAAAGTAGGATGCAACACAGAAGCAATGTAAAAAAGAGGAGGAATTGGAAAAAAATAACATTATCTAAATTTTTCAATCATAGCCTCTACAGCCGCTTTGTAAACTTCATATTGCTTATATACTTTCAATAATTCCGATATTACATATATATAATATAACATGGTAGGAGTAGTTAGATAATATTGTCCAGAAAATTCTAAAGTATCTTGATAAAAATTTTGTAAAAATTGAAGGAGATGTTGAACAAGTTACCAATCGTCCTCTTTAAGGTGATAGATTTCCATAAACTGTTTATTACACATTTGATAAATAGGCACTCTATAATCGTAAGCGACATTCAATGCTTCATATAAAGTGTTCCACCTAATACAAACTTCCTTTGGGACTCTCTTAATTGGAATTCCTAATTCTATATATTTTCTTTCCCGTTCTCTTCTTCTTTCTTGGTTTTATTTCTAAAAATATAAGTAATAGCTATTTTCACCTTTTTTATAATGACATTAAACAAATCAAGACCATCTTTTACTACTAAGTTGTAAATATGATATGCAGACCTAACATGAAAAAATTCCTCAAAAAGGGGGTTCAAAGTAGGTTGCAAGTTCCTAAGTGCATCTGTGTTGTTTATAGCATTATCTACCGTAATACTAAAACTTTTGTTAGTTAAACAATACGTACAACAAATTGATGAAACTTTATTACAAATATAATTTTCCGTGTGTGGTTCATCAACAACTTTATAAGCAATAATATATTTTTGAAATACCCAATCAGGATCTATCCAATGAATAGTAACAACAATATAATCACATCCATTAGTAGAACAACCCATATCCCTAGTAAGACATACTCTGGTGTCAAAGTTATCAAATAAATATCGCAAAGAATCCTGATATTCATTGTTAAATTTAATAATATCATTTTTAACAGTAGTTCTTGGAAAACCTTTAAAAGAGGGATTATATATAGACTGAACATAATGAAAAAAACCAATAGAAGAAGGAAAACTATAAGGTAAACCCTTAACGGCAACTAGTTTAACAATAGCTTCCCTATCCTTTTGTTTATCATAAGTAAGAAACCCTCCTGTTGTTTGGTTAATTTTCGCTTGGGTACCCGAAGATTCTTCATGCGCTACTCCGCCATGTTCGGTCCCTAAATATATACCTCTCGCCCGCATTAACCATTCTTTAGGATGTTTCTTTTGTAAGTGGGTCCTAATTTTACCCGTTCCACCATCATTACCCCCAGTTTTAAAAACCCACTCCATTTCACAAATCCCACATACGGTCGTCTGCGTTTCAACTTTCTTTGTTGCAAATTTCCGCACCTCAGATCTATTCTTACGTTTAACCGGTACTCTAGTAGGAGGCATAGGAGGCAAGTCAGACTGAACTTCAGGTGGGCTAGCTTGAAATTCAGGTGTTTCTTCTAAATTAACCCAGCTTTTATTCCCATATCGTGCTTCTAATATTTCATGATCAAGTAGATTATTAGCGCTAACATCATGATAATATTGAGAATCATCTATGTGGGTGAAGTGATTAGAACTACCAGCAATTTCTTTACGTCTATTTCCCCTACAACCACGTGCCCGCCCCCCACTACTAGTTCCAATTGAACCTCTTTGAGACATAATAATAGCAAATAAAATAAATATATGACAAAAAATTATAAAAGAGTAGAAAGTAGGAACGACCAACCAAATATAACCGTATAATTGAGGTGAAGTTGAAACTTGAGCCTTCACTTCAATTCATTAGTTGAATACTTGATAATCGAAAAATTGCAAAAATAGCCAAATTGATATTTCAAGCAAGTAGCGCGTCCAATTAACCCAATACTTGATATTTGAAAGCATCACCAAATAGCCAAATATAACTTTGATAGCAACTCCAATTAAAACTTGATAAAGTAGCCAAATTATAAACTTTTAACAAATAGTCAAAGTAGCAAAATAGCAATATTGTAGAAAATTTGAGAGAATTAGAGAGAATTTGAAGATTTATATGAAAAATATGATGAAATAATGGGGGTATTTATAGGAATAAAATAGTTAGGGGTGGTTATGGGATGGTAGAGGAGTGAAAATAGCCGTTTTTGGTCGTTGGACAACGGCTAGGAGGTCAAAAGAGCCGTTGCCGATGGCTAGTTAACGGCTGAAAAAATCTTATTTTCTTTTTTTTTTTTTGGACCGGTCCGGTCCGACTCGGTCCGACCGGTTCCGGTCTATTTTTTTACCGGTCCATCCATTTTTTTAAGGCACCATTTTGGAATCGGGTCGGGGGGTCAGTAGAGGGTTTTGGTCCGGTCCGAGCCGAGCCGGTTTCCGGCCCAGTCCGGTCACAGCCGGACCGATGGCCACCCTTAGCTAGAGTTTAGCTTTGTGAGTGATTTTGGTCTAGAGTGTAGCCCCTTGGTTACAGAGTTTGTAAACTAAAACTTACTCTTTGTGTTAGTGGAAGTGTTTTCAAAACCCCAGAATGTTGGTCGTGGTGTTTCTCCCTTGAGCAAGGAGCTTTCCACGTAAAACTCCATGTTCGTATTTACAGTTTTTCTTCCAGGGTAGTGTGTTTTTATTGTAGCAGCTGCATAAGAATTGGGTTCTTATGGTCAAGAGTCAGGTTCTTCGACGAAAATTAGAGGACACTATTCAACCTCCCCCTTTTTAGTGTCCTTAGGAGGTGCATAGATTATAACAAGTGGTATCAGAGTAGGTCTTCTCGTTGATAGATTAACACCTTGGCAATGATCTAACTATGAGTGCACCACCTATCATTACTGAAGGACAGTGTGTGCTAAGGCTGCCTCAATTTAATGGGCAATACTATGCCTGGTGGAAGAGTAGAATGGAGAACTATATCTTTGCTGAGGATTATCAATTATGGATAATCATTTCTAAAGGGAATCTGATCCTAACTAAGACAGTTGGTGAATGAGCTGCTGCTCATACTGAACCAAAGGAAAGATCGGAGTATAATGATGCTTATTACAGGATGATTTAAAATAATCACAAGGCCAAGAGACTTGTAATCTGTGGACTAGGTCCTAAGAATTCAATAAAGTCTCATCTTACAAGACTGCAAAGGAAATCTGGGATGCCTTAGAAGTTGCTCATGAGTGGACCACTGAAGTCAAGGACTCAAAGAGAAGAATGCTGAAAAGATAGTTTGAGTTGTTCACCATTCAGGATATGATGACTAGGCTAGCCATTATCACAAATGAGATGAGATATCTAGACATGGAAATCCAGAAATCGAAATGGTTGATAAAGTGTTAAATATTCTTCCAGATGCTTGAGAACCAAAGATGACTGTTATCATTGAGTCAAAGCTGCTAAAATCTATCAAGCTAGAGGAATTAGTGGAAGCGTGTAATAAAGACGCTTATCGAAAGCGTAAACACATAAAGACGCTTACCGGAAGCGTGAAATATAAAGACGCTTATCGAAAGCGTAAACACATAAAGACGCTTACCGGAAGCGTGAAATAAAGACGCTTATCGAAAGCGTAAACACATAAAGACGCTTACCGGAAGCGTGAAATAAAGACGCTTATCGAAAGCGTAAACACCTAAAGACGCTTACCGGAAGCGTGAAATATAAAGACGCTTATCAAAAGCGTAAACACATAAAGACGCTTACCGGAAGCGTAAAATAAAGACGCTTATCGAAAGCGTAAACACATAAAGACGCTTACCGGAAGCGTGAAATATAAAGACGCTTACCGGAAGCGTAAACACATAAAGACGCTTACTGGAAGCGTGAAATAAAGACGCTTATCGAAAGCGTAAACACATAAAGACGCTTACTGGAAGCGTGAAATAAAGACGCTTATCGAAAGCGTAAACACATAAAGACGCTTACCGGAAGCGTGAAATACAATGACGCTTATCGAAAGCGTGAACACATGAATACGCTATACTCTTTGAACTCTTCCGCGGAGGAATGGTCTTGACTACAAATAAAGTGAGCCCCCAGGATTGGCAATATCTGCAAAAATAAAGTTTTTATTAAATTCATATAGACAGGAAAATGCCAAAGATAAAGGAGATATAAAGCGAGAGTTTAAGCCGTCCGGCTCATATTTGGCGAAGTCATAAAGAGTTGAGTGTTATCCTTGAGAAAAATTGAGTTAATGCTTAATTCCTGCAAAGCATAAAGTAAAGTTGTCAATAAAGCAATGAATTTTGATTAGGCAAGGGTAGAAATAGAGAAAGATAAAGTCATTTCGCGTATGCGATGAATTAGATAACGCTTCCAATCTTGGTCGGTTATCTTGGCAACATTGTTCAATGTGTATGACAGATACTCTATGAGGAATTGATAGTTTCTAGTTTCCTCATCTTGTTGTTTTGAAAATTCCTGCACTCAAAGAAAAATCATTAGTTTTGGGAGGGAGGGGGAGCGTTTGATTCATGCTGACTCGAGCCTTCATCTTGCAACTGTTTCCTTCTTCTCACTTTGTCTAGATTTGCGATCCGTCCCTTGAGACTCGGCCAATGAACTAATAGCACAATAAGTTTCAAATAGTTGAAACAAATACTGGCATAGTTGAACAGGATTTTCATGTTAATCTAAAACCCTTGCTGTATTTCAGATGGTGACATATATTGAAACAAATTGAACATCCTTTATCTTGCAACTTTGCACCATTCCCAAACACTTTCAGAATTTTTTCCATTCATCTTCTATCGGGAAATACCACCTTTTGCAAAAAATTGCCCCAGTTATGATCTTTTACATCTTCAACTCGCTTTGCAAGATTTGCCCCAGTTGCTATCTTTCAAATCTTCAACTTGCCTTGCAAAATTTGCCCCAGTTGCTTGCCTTAGGGGAGACTGAAAATTTTAATATTATAGAGTCGAGCCCGTTAAGAGCGCCTACGTATCCCTCCACGGGAATCAGACCGTGCGTAGTTCTGCTTACATAAAGATTTGGGGAATATGGCAATCTAAGTGCGAAGCCGAATCCGAATAGGAATGCCTACACATCTGCCCAGATGCATAGTTCGAAATTACACCATCAAAGATAAACAAGCCCTAAAGCATTACAAAATCTGATCGAATCCGATGTGAATTGCTTACTTATCCTGTTGCCATTCCAGGAATCAGACCAAAAGTAGTTCAAAATTACATAAAAGAGGAAATAGGGGATTCCTATGCTAGTGTAACCGAGCTCTATGTGAGTTGCTTTCCCGCCTTGGGAATCAGGTTACGCGTAGTTCGCATTACAATCAAAATTACATGGAAATGAGAAAAAATATTTTCTTGAGGCAAAATGATAAAGTTTTAACAAGCATGATTCAGGGCCTCAATCTGAATCGAAGTTTTGCAAAGTGCTTTTAGTTCACAACCAAGTCCCCTGCGTTGGTTCACTCAGCTGGATTGTATTGTCCTCAATCAAATCTTGGATCTTATGTTTAAGAAGGACACATTCCTCAGTGTCGTGCTTCGCAAATTCTACATGGTAAGCACAATATTTGCTCCCATCAACACATTCTGGGAGAGGGTCAAGCGTACCATCTCCCGCTAAAGGGTTTAGCACTCCCATATCCTTTAATCTTTCATACAATTGAGCTTGTGGTTCACCTAAAGAAGTGAATTTTCGGCGCTGTCTCTTTTCATATTTGGGACGAGACCCTGCTGGCATAGACTGACGGGCTACCGGTAACTGGTGTTGTTGAGGGTAATTGTATGCTTGCGGTTGTGAATAAGGTTGATAAGCGGGTATTCTAGATTGATGGTAATTGGGTTGAGTATTGTAGACGGGATATGGCGCGGGTGGATTTTGATGCTGACTTGGATAAGTTGGATATAGTGTGCTTCTGTAAATAGATTGGTTTGATGAGTTTCTGAAGGTTGGCTTCTTGTTTGGCCTTTGGTCGATATCAGCCATATCAATTCCAAATTCATCTTCCCTCTTTCTCTTCTCAAAATTACCCATACCAGTCTGGATGGCTTGCGTAGTTGCCTTCACTGCAGCAAAATTTATAATTCGCCTTGTCTTAACCCCTTCTTCAACCATCTCTCCCATCACAAGAAGTTCAGAATAAGGTTTACCCATCATAGGAAGCAAGTGCATGTAATAAGAATCATCTTGGGCTCGGATGAAGTATTTTACCATGTCTTTCTCAGTCATTGGTGGTTGCACCCTTCCAGCCTGTTCTCGCCATCTCAGCGGATATTCCCTAAAGGTTTCTGTTGGTTTCTTCTTCAGATTAGACAAGGTTATAAGGTCAGGAGCCACCTCGACATTGTACTCAAACTGCTTTGTAAAATCATTGGCTATGTCATCAAACTCACGCCACTTGCTTATATCCTGTCTTGAAAACCATTCAGCAGCAATACCTTCCAGACTATGACTGAAGAAGACCATCAGAAGTTCCTCTTTACCTCCCGCAACCCTCATTCGGTTGATATATTTGGTCAAATGAACAAATGGGTCACTATGACCATCATACATATCAAATTTTGGCACTTTAAACCCGGGAGGAAGAGTAATGTCAGGGTATAGATAAAGATTGCGATAGGAGATACTTTGACGCCCTCTAGACACTTGCAAATCCTTAATGGATTGCTGCATGATTTTCATCGTTTGGACTATCTCCCCTTGCTCAACTGTCCTTCCCCGCTTTTTCACGGTTACGGGCACTTCACTTTGTGGCAGATAGTTAGTGAAATCCACATTCTTACCATTGGGGTCATGCTCATAGTATTGGGCTTCGGGATATCCTTGTCTTGGATCATTGGCATTTTGAGGAGCAACAGCCATAGAAATAGGTGCTTTGGATTGTGGAGGACGAGGAGTATCTTTGGCATGTAAATATTGATAGTGAGGCAAGTTGTTTTGGTTAATGAATGCATTTGGGATGTTGTTAACTGGTGCAAGCATATGAATGACACTGGAGGCGTGTTCGGATTGGCAGTTTCAACATTGGGGTTCAGAGTTGACAGCACGGCTGGCGCGCTTTGGTGGCTCGACCCTTTCATTCTGTCTAATTCAGCTTGCATACACTCAATCTGCTTAGCCATTCTAGCAGTTTGTTTATCAGGAACAACAAACGCTTGCTCATTAGAAGATGCAGGGATACCAGTCTGATTATCAGTCATTGCTTACTTCACTTTAGATTAGACACTTAACCAACTCGGGAGTCAACACGAATCAAACTCTCTCTGTTTTGGGAATAATCAAACAAAAGAAAATTTCAAAAGGTAAACTATGTTAGTTTGCGTGTCATTAACAACATTGCATACAATCACGTAGCGCGCGTCACGTAGCGCTTTGCATTTAAGCAAGTTTGACATGTGGCAATCACAACTAGTTGAGCGTAAATGAAAATGCGGGCGCGTCCTACCCTGTAAGGTGCCTCTTTGTGCTAGAGGTAATCCTAATCGCGCAAACAAGTGGTAACAAAAAATAGTTCATGCCAGTTTTGAGCAATTCAAATTTAGATAAGCAATAATAACAATAATTGATAACGATCATCTATCCGTCTTGACACTGCAATTTCATTATCCCAACTATCTTCCAAGAGTGGGCGTCAACTCAAAATTCTAACACAGCTCAAGCCCTCCACAACATCTGCACAGAATTCTAAAAAAATGCCTAACCTTAAACAATTCCCCGTACACCTTTTGCAAACATCCACACCTCCAAGCACAGGTCCCAATTATTTTACAACATCCAGGGGTGAAATTTCTAACCCCCTTCACAATACCAGACTGCAAATCATAAAAGGTTCCAATTGACCTTTTAAAAATAAAACCTCACTGGTCCTTGGCTTTGGACAAGCCTCTCAGCTTCCTAGGTTTTGCAAGGCTCACAGACCTTGTTCATAAGGCTCCTCACTGGTCCTCGGCTTTAATCAAGCCTCTCAGTTTCTTAGGTAGCCAAGACCGCACTGGTCTTCAAGGAGGGACCCCATTGGTCGTTTATAGACATAGGGGCTTCACTCTCCTAGTATGCGACAAGCATACTTCAATTATCATGAATGCAGCTGGACAGTCAACATAGGCCTGCACACACGCAAAGCCATTCACGAGAGCCTTTCACGAGGGGGACCCCACTGATCCTTTTAAAGACACCAGGGGCTTCGCCTCTTAGATCTCACTACACCAGGCCATCTCCAAAACACAAACCAACCGAATCTGCCTAACTTTCCCCTGACTACACTTCTGTCTTCTTCACAAAATTCTGCATTATGATGTCGAATTCTCCGTGGACTGCTATGACCACACAGATTCTGCTAAATTATTCCACTTTCTAACCTCAAGGCAAAATGAGAGACAAAATTCTAAATCTGATTTTGCTCAAAACATGGCTAGGACTAAGGTTTCGTTATCACACAACACATAATATGCATTGTCGTTGGGTTTCAAGAACCCGCTGACGTAAGGGCGGTTTCCTAACTATGGAGGCGGTACCAAGGACCGGGTCCAGACTAAGGTGTAAATGCATGCATGCTCCTAAAGCTCATTCTAAGAGTGGGCTAACAGTTGAGGCTGACTCGACCTATGCGGGATAGACCTGGCCTCACAACGCAGTAGAACTGGCCATGACAAAACCAGGCAAGCTCAATATCCCGAACTAACTTTTGGTGACACGAAAGAAGTTTCAAAGAGTGAGGTAAGGGCAATGCCCTTCCTGCATAACTACCCGTCAAGCGGGTGCCCCGTGATGAAATCGAGGAGGTGAAAGAGAATTGACAGGCTCCATGAGGGAAGAAATATGAACGGAATGCAGACTATGCACAAACAAATATAATACATGCTTTATAAGGCAAACCAAACAAACAGATATAATAAAGCAAATAAATTAGGCATGCTAGTTGCAAACAATTGGAAACCTTTATGGTCAAAACCTTTATTGCTCCCCAGCGGAGTCGCCATGCTGTTGAACCCCCAAAAATATTAACCCCAAAAGGCTAAATTTCAGGAATATCGACAGGATGGACTAACTCTTTTGGAGTTTTTGGAGTCGCCACCCAATTTAAGGAAAAACAGGGAACCAGATAAACAAATGCGTGCAAAACTCCGTTTTTATAAAAAGACGGTCTTTCTTTCAGAGATTCTAAAGGTAAGAGGTTTTGCTAATTTCGAAAGAAGGTTTTTAAGGCACTTTCGAAATTCCGTTAAAAA
Source organism: Petunia axillaris subsp. axillaris (assembly GCA_029990575.1). NCBI lineage: Eukaryota > Viridiplantae > Streptophyta > Magnoliopsida > Solanales > Solanaceae > Petunia > Petunia axillaris. The sequence goes on along the minus strand of JARKNS010000003.1, from coordinate 131,358,256 downwards.
ACGGTTAATCCGACAAGTTTCCAAAATATTTGCAAGTGCTATTTATGCGTTTTTTCTAAAGATAATTAATTGAACTATTAATTAATTCAACTAATTAAATTTAGTAAGTTTTTTAAAGATTTTACAATTTTATTTAAAAGCTTTAACTATTTTCAAAATAAAATAAATAAATAAATAAACAAATAAAGCACTTTTTCTTTTGAAAAGGAGCGATTTAATCGTCCTAATTTCTTTGCCAACTCGTGTGTGATAGCGCATAAACGGCACTTGCTTAATTTCAGCTTTAAAACCCAGCTTCTCACCATAAGATGGAGCTTTGCTTTCAAGTCGCTTTTTGCAAAGTTGTTTCGGGACATTTAGAAGTTAATTAAAACTTCTTTATGAATTTTGATTTTTTAAAAGAAACTACTTCGTATCAATAAGATAGAAGCCTTTTCTTATAGTCTATTTATTAAGCGTAGTTTTAAAAATTTATGAAATTTTGCACGCATTTGCCTAAATGGCCTGATTTGCAATAAATTAAATAATGACTTCAAAATAAAGATAATGACCATAAAGTAAATCAAATAACTCAAACCATCAAATATTTATTTATAAGATATAAGTACATAATTATTCTACAAGTAATTTACATAAATATCCTAAGGGAAAAGAGAAGACAAGAGTTAAAAGATAGAACCCGAAAATGTGGCGCAAATAATCCATTATGAAGAAATGCAACCGCTACAGACTTCATTCTAAAGGATTGGACTGGATTTCTCTAAGGCACGAGCGTCGACGAGGAGAACTTGAAATGTAAGTATTCAATTTGGACTTGGAACCTTGGAATACCATATGGGAACTCGTCCAGATAGCCAGGGAACACAAAACAAGAATAAGAATTAGACACTTATAATTATAGCAAAAGTTGACAGCAAAATTTGTCAAGATAATTCCTAAGCACAAAATTGGTTGCCAAAGTAAATGGTGAAGACTTTTGAAGTCTAAATTTACAATCCAACAAGCAAACTCACTCGATTAACCCCATATGCATTCAAATAAACAAGAATAAAGGAGGATGCATATCCAATCAGTTTATTCATTTTGGAAAGATATGGTTCCAAGTTCTAATTAAGCTATACCAAATAAAAAAAAACTTGCTGCCAAGTTCCCAAATAGCATGTAATGCATGGGAGTATTTATCTATATGATTCCAGCAAATACAATATTTTATACTAAGTGGAGTACTAGTAGTATAATCAGAGTAAAATTAGCTCTTACGGGTCTCCTGAATCTATTGAGAACTTTTATTTCCTGATGAAATGAGTCAGCTAAACACAGTGATGACTACTACTTCGTTACTGCTATTTCTACAAGAAGCTTTTCCCACAAAGCAAGTTGTGAACACAAACGAGTGTGTTTTAGGCCTGAAATTAGGATATATTAAAGCATCCATCGAGTTAGTAATTTTAATCCATTTTCTGAGGCAACACATGAAAGACTTGTAATTTACTAATAGAGAAAGAACTCTATAAAATTATAGTGTGGGTGTAAGCAAGCTTGCTGAATCAATTACAAATCAGAAAACCATTTAGAACACACTTAGAGAACTAAGGGATCAGCCCCACAAACATAGGCAAAACAGAGCGGAGAACATACACATCTAAAATCAGAAAGCCAAGAGATAATTTCCACAACCCTCATTATCCAAAATCTCCCGAGAGAACCTATTGCATCACTAAGGCACACAACACCCCTGAACTTCTGCATCAATTCCAGCTGCCCACAAGATAAACTCCATGACCTCCTCTTCACTTCAACTTCCTGGAACACCTCTAAACACCTTCACCATACCAGAACTCCTTTCGACACTCTTGATCAACCCTTCAAACCTCACACAAAACCAGCGACCAACTCTAACAACCTGCAAACATGAAAACACTCTCCAGACCTGTAAACCTACTCTCTAAACACCAGAAAACACCACCTAACAAATTCCAGCACCTGTAGGCCGCCCACAGCATCCTTTAAGACATCTAACACCTGCACACATAGGCCCTGCAGCAACAACAGGCTCCCTTACTGGCTGAAAACAAAACCAGGAACCAAACCTGAACAACAACTAAGAACATCATTCAGACCTGCTTTACTACCTATGGATCCCTGGAAAATGCCCTGAACCAAACCCATACAACTTTCTCAGCTTACCAATAAACTATCTGGACATGCCTTACACCTGCCCTGAACACCCAGCAACAGCTTGACTTTAACCAGAAACAATCCTAATCCCTTCTATGCACTCTTCAAACTCACAGAACAACCAGGAACCAAGAAAGAACAAAGGGACAAAGCTCAAAAGAAAACAACTTCATCGTGGACATCATTTCTACTGCTCGATACATTTTCATCAAATCTGCAGACACACCTTTCAATACAGAACCAGGAACTTCAAATATCTCAACAATTTCCTTTGAACATCTTACTAGTAAACAAACAAGTAGGAAGACAAAGAAAGATTGAAACTTTAAGCTTTAACAATATTCTAACCTTCAGCACTAATAGTATTACTTAATCACTGTTAACCTAAGCTATATTGACGGATCAAAGTTTTAAACATTCGACAAAGAAAGAACATGAAAGAGCTTAACTTATTGTTCAAAATTATATCACTAGCTTATCATATTTCACACACTGAATCAACATTAGAAGATAGAAATGAGAAAAAGACGCGGATAGTGAAAGAATTTACCTCTTGCGGCGCAGTGAACTAGGAGCGAGGATCCGAAGAAGCGACTCGAACAAGGAAAACGACTCGGACAAGGTCGACGACTTGAACGACGATAAAGCGACTCGAAAATGAAAGCGATAAACAAATAATTGGAAGGAAACCAGAATCCTCCCTACGAATTTTTAAAAGCTGGAAATAAAAGGAACTCTTGTCTATTTAATGTGTGCCGTTTTTCTCTCCGTTCTTTTTCAGCTCTATATCCACGGCTCTATCCCTCTTTTTTCTGCTCGAACTAAAACTCTCTTTTATATCTCCATGATTAGGGTTCGAGGGTCAGAGAAAATCCCAAAATGACCCATCAAACGGTCAAAAATTTTTAAGGTCTGTACGATGAGATGATGTGGAGAAGGGGGGGACCAGTTAATACAAAATTTGGACTGATTATAAGGGTTTTGAGAGGATTTGAAAGGGGAATCGGGTTTGATTCGAACTGAGGGGAAACGGGTACGGATCAGCGGGTTGGGGAAATGGGTTGAAGGTTACTGAAATGGGAATGGTCTCCAAATGGTGAGGCGTGTGTGTGCAATGTATATATGTATTGCGTAAATAGGCTGATATTTAGACTCTACACGATTTTAGCCTCTTTTAAGATTTAATTAGGAAATGAAAGCATTGAACATGTGAGTTGAAATTGGGGTCATGCATTGCAAAATTAACCCTTTTCTTTAAAATTATCAATTCGCTTTTGATTGTTAAAATTAACCTTATTTAAAAATAATTAGACATTAATTTGAAAATTTCGGGACAAAATTGGGTGTCAACACTCGGCAATCAACACACATTCGCCATGTTCCATCTTTCTTTGGGACAAGTATAACAGGAACGACGCAAGGACTCAAGCTCTCTCGAACAAGGCCCTTGTTCAGCAATTCGTCAACCTGCCTTTGGAGCTCTTTGGTGTCTTCGGGATTACACCGGTATGCAGGTTTGTTGGGGATTTGAGACCCCAGTACGAAGTCAATTTGGTGCTCGATTCCTCTCAACGGAGGTAATCCACCTGGCATTTCTTCGGGAAACATGTCTCCAAAATCCTGCAAAACACTTTGTACAGCACTAGGCAAAGGGTTATCATTAGAAAAATCATCATTAGAGTTTGGAAAGATACCCTTGTGTACAAGGCAAATCATCATCTGATCATGGTCGTTGCCTCGTAGAAACTCACCTGGTTGCATGATTGCACATACACTTCTTACTTCAGGCAATGAGTTTGTGTCTTCGGCCCCAATCTTTGTCCCCATCGGAAGTTTAGCTTTGGCCGCTTCTTTCAGTTCTTTCATCCGTTTATAGTCCTCGGTGACTTGTTTTGGAGACAAAGGTTTGAGTATAAACTCTTCCCTTCGAGCTTTGCAGTGTATATGTTGGATCTTCCATTGTGCACAACCGACCGGTCATACTGCCATGGTCGACCCAATAGCAAATGACAAGCTTGCATCGGCACCACGTCGAACATCATCTCATCTTGATATTCGCCAATTCTAAACTTGATCCACACTTGTTTGACAACCCTTAATTCTCCACACTCGTTCAGCCATTGTAATTTGTAAGGGTGGGGATGTTTCAAAGTAGGTAGCCCCATTTGTGAAACCAAAGTTTGGCTTACCACATTTGCATAACTACCTGAGTCAATGATCATCGAACATACCTTCCTCTTCATTCGACATCGGGCATGAAAAAGATATTCTCTTTGGTTGTCCTCTTTTTCGAGAGTCATACAGCTCAAATTCCTTCGAACCACAAGAAACATTTCCGGATGGTCAGCTTCGGCAGCTTCTCGACCATCATACTGTTCAGCTCGGTCAATCTCCTCGATGTATTCCTCCTCGGTGTCACTCGCTTGCTCATGGACGGTTCCATCTTCGAGCAAAAGCATAACCTTGCAAGTTGGACACTCCTTTGCCATGTGACCATAACCTTTGCATTTATGACACTGAATATTTGAAGCACTAGGAGAGTTTAGTTAAACTTTACCTCCCACTTCTCTTGGTTGGTTAACGGTCACACCCCTTTCGAAGGGTTTATTCAAATCTCGAACAATGTTAGCACTTGTTGGATTAGGACTCTTCCATTCTTTACCGTGGTTCAAAGGAGTAGAAGTAGTGACTCCTCGATACCGCTTTGCCTTATCGTCCTTCACCAATTTCTCAGCTTCGGTGGCAGCTTCGGACAGATCTTCCAACGTGTGGTACACGTGTAGCCTCAATTGAGATGACACATCCCGAGCCAAGCTATTTTTGAATCGAATAGTGGCTTGCTCTTCATCTTCTACCAGATCAAGATTCAATCGAACTCTTTCGAATTCATCATGATATTCGTGGACTGACTTGGACCCTTGCTTCAGCTCATAGAGCTTTTGTAATTGAGTTTGCCTATACTTAGCACTCAAATACTTAGCATCCATTGCTCTCTTCAACTATGCCCAAGTAATGACTTCGGGATAGGCATTCCTTCGTCTATGCCTTTTGTCAGCTTCCCACCATGTAGAGGCATAAGCTTCGAATGAAGCAATGGCATGGGTAGCTTTCCTCTCATCGGTCATCTCATTGGTTTCAAAGATTCGCTCCATTTTAAGCTTCCATTCAAGAATTCATCTGGATCATTAGTTCCTTTAAAGGGTGGAATAGTGATCTTAACACTGCTCAAGTTTGAGTCTCGAACACTAAAAACTTGTTCGGGATACCCATTATAGCAATCATCAGCCTCGCGCTCAATATGTCGATCAACATTTGCGCCTCAGCCTCGACCTCGGAAATTTCCACGACCTCGGTGAGCTTGCCTTCATTGAGCGAACGGCTGCTCATATTCAGGTTCGGCATCAGGAAATTCTCCTTCATCTACCTCTTCATCAACGACCTCAATTTGTCTTCGGGCCATTGGAAATGGTATTCTTCCACTTCGGGGAATGCCCAAGTGTTGATTCTCAGCTTCGGGATTGCCCAAGTTTTGTTTTCTTTGGGGATTGCCCAAAACTTTCTTTCTAATTGCCTCGCTTTTCAACTGATGTTGTCGAATAAGCTCAGCATACAGCTCAGGTTTCATCAGAGTGGAGTTGCTAGTTCCAGCGCCGGACCCGGGTAAGGCCACGGACACACTCCCTTGCTCGAGTTGAGCTACTGGAGCACTCACTCCTCTTACTTCGGCACTGATGCCTTGTATCGCAGCCATGAGATCGGCTAACGACACTTCAGGCTTCTCAATGCCTTTGCCATCGCCTCCATTCCCAGCCATGGTACCTGCACAAATCAAAGACCAAATAATTGTTAAGGTTAGAAATCACCTGACACACTCCCTCACCTTTGATGGGTGGCACTCGGATCCACTCAATTTATGGGTTCGGTTTTGGTCACTCAAGAACTTGTAGCCAATGGCTTCCTCGGTCGATCAACTTCTCTCTATTCCTTCGAATTTGACAAGTTACAGTGTCTCCTTCGGGATGAGTGAATTGATATGACTCGATGGAACGGACGCTATTTACTCTTGCGCTTCGGGAAGTCAAAGAATTTTCTACGAAAGTTGGACTTCAGTCACCTACGCATGAGTTCCTATAAGCTTAAAGGAGTTAGTACGACCTCGATTAGGAAGAATTACTCTAGAGATCCACTAACTAGATTTATTGAACACAAGAAAAGTGAACCTAGGAGAATCTACCCTTCGATTCCTCTTCGGAATCCCTTTCGAACACTCCAACTCTTGTCCGTACAATAGTGGTCAATAAAGAGACGCGTTGATACTCATACCTTTGGTGTCACTTACCAGATGAGTGGCAGGACTCATGGGAGTTTTAGCAGAGTTTGCTTCATTCATGCCATACTTAAGGATAAGTTCCTTAGTGTACTTAGATTGACAAACAAAGATGCCATCTTCGTACTGTTTGATTTGCAGTCCTAGGAAGAATATGAGTTCGCCCATCAAGCTCATCTCAAATTATCCCTGCATTAATGCTTCAAAATTCTTGCATAAAGTAGGATTAGTGCTGCCAAAGACAACATCAGCCACATATATTTGTATAATGAGGATGTCAACAGAGGATTTTTGAATAAAAAGAGTTTTGTCATTTCTTCCTCTTGAAAATCCATGCGATAGTAAAACTGAGCTAAGTCTTTCATACCAAGCTCTGGGAGCTTGCTTGAGACCGTAAAGAGCTTTTGATAATTTGAAAACATGATGAGGTGTTTCAGGATTTTCAAAACCTGGGGGCTGTCTTACATAAACTTCCTCTTTTATAAAACCATTTAAGAAGGCACTTTTTACGTCCATTTGAAACAGTTTAAACCTTTTGAAAGATCCATAAGCTAAAAGCATTCGAATAGATTCAACTCTGGCAACAGGGGCAAATGTCTCGTCATAGTCGACTCCCTCTGTCTAAGAGTATCCTTGAGCAATTAGATGAGCCTTATTTCTTACCACTTTACCTTCTTCATTTAGTTTGTTTCGAAAAACCCATTTTGTACCAATAATGGATTTTTCCTTAGGCTTGGGAACCAGCTTCCATACTTGATTTTTCTCAAACTGATCAAGCTCTTCTTTCATGGCATGAACCCATGATTCATCTTGAAGAGCTTCAGTTATTTTTTTGGGCTCAATCTATGAAATGAAAGACAAGTTAGATTTATGAGAGTTTCTTGTCTTCATATCTTCCCGTGGATCTCCAATGATGTATTTCTGAGGATAGTCGGGATCACTTTTCCATTCATTTAGTACTACCACTTCCAATTCTTTGAGATTTGCAAGTGTAGTCGATTCATAATGATCTGAGAAAGGAGCCGACTCTTGGTTCCTTGAGACTTTGTATTTGGAGGCTCAGTGGTAGTTGCTGAGTTTTCTGGAACATTCAGCTGAGTGCTGGGAACTTCTTCTGCATCACTACCCTTCTCGACACTGGTCAAAGAATCATCAAACACTACATGCATTGACTCTTCAACAGATAGTGTCCTTTTATTAAAAAAAATCTGTAGAACCTACTAGTGGTAGAATATCCTAGAAAAATACCTTCATCACTACGTGGATCAAACTTGCCAAGATTATCTTTTCCATTATTATGAATAAAACATTTGCATCCGAATGGATGAAAATAACTTATGTTGGGACGTTTACCTTTCTAGAGTTCGTAAGGGGTCTTTTGAAGTATGGGACGAATAAGGCACCTATTTAAGATATGACATGCAGTACTTACAGCTTCAGCCCAAAACTGATTTGGAAGGGAGTGTTCGACCAACATGGTTCTTGCCATGTCTTGGAGGGTTCGATTCTTCATTTCTACAACTCCATTTTGCTGAGGAGTTCGAGGTGAGGAGAAGTTGTGAGTGAAACCTTGTGAATTGCAGTATCCTTCGAACATCTTACTTTCAAATTCTCCTCCATGATCACTTCTGATGGTAGAGTTGAAGTATCCCTTTTCTCTTTGAACTTTCTTGCAAAACAATTCAAAACTTTTAAATGCATCATCTTTATGAGATAAGAAGATAACCCAAGTAAAACGAGAGTAATCATCAATTATTACAAATGCATATCTCTTACCTCATATACTAGTAGTTCTGATTGGACCAAACAGATCCATATGCAGTAATTCAAGCGGTTTGGAAGTTGAAACAATATCTTTTCCTTTAAAAGAGGTTCTAGTTTGTTTTCCTAACCGACATGCATCGCAAATATGATCTTTTGAAAAATTTAGTTTGGGTAGACCAATGACTAGATCATGCTTTGACAATTTCTCAATTAAAGACATGCTAGCATGCCCTAAATTTCTATGCCATGTCCAGGGATCATTTGTAATGGATGCAAGACACAAATGCTTACCTGATGATGCTTTACCGTTGTTCAGAACATAAATATAGTTTTCTCTAGAACCAGAAAGAACAACTTTACCTTTGTTATCATGAATGATACATCTGCTAGATTCAAACTTTACCTTGTACCCACCATCGTATAGTTGACTAATGCTCAGAAGATTATGCTTGAGTCCATCAACCAGAAAGGCTTCTTTGATATCACAAGAGGGGCTTAAAGAGATAATACCTATACCAACGATCTTTCCTTTAGCATCTCCTCCAAATTTTACAGAACCTCCATCGATCCTTGTTATTGATTTGAACAGCTGTTTGTCACCAGTCATATGTCGGGAGCATCCACTATTAAGAAACCATTTTCCAATTTTCATTGCCTTTTGTGGTGTCCCTGCAAAACAAATATTTTAAGTATTTTTAGGTACCCAAGCTTGCTTGGGTCCTTGCAGGTTAGCTTTAGAGGTGCTGGCCTCACTTTTGACTTTTGGTCTCCAAATCCATTTTCCAGGATTTCTCTTTTGACATTTTCTAAACACATGTCCTGGTTCTCCATAATGATAGCAAATGGGCATATTATGAGTTTTAGTGATAGATGAAGTGGATGAGGAAGATTTAGCGGATCTTTAGAAACTGTTAGATCTGACTGAGCTATGACTAGTGGATTTTCGATGGCTGTTTAGTTTGAACCTAAGTTGATTCATTTCTTTCTTTAAAAATTCATTTTCAGTTTCAACTACTTGCAACTTCATTTCCCATTCCTCTTTCTCTTTACTTAATCTCTTAATTTTCTTAAGTGCCTTTTCAAGTTCATCTAGAACTTCGTCTAGACTTCTAGAGTTTTCAATGCAAAATTCACAGCGTACCTCACTTGAGTCGTTTGACGGAATTCCAATACTGGTGGAGTTGTCTGAGGCCATGAAACAAATATTTGCTACTTCTTCCTGCTCAGTGTCAGCTACATCCTCAACACTCCATGTTGCGTATGACCTGTTCCTTCCTTTTCTTTTAGCATCGGGGCAGTTGTTTGCAATGTGACCTTGCTTGCCACATTCAAAACAACGTCCTTCATTTTTGTAATTTGATTGATCTTTCTTGAAAGGGACCTTCCCCTTTCTTAACTGTCTCCTTCTGTTAACAAGACCATTCAAGTTTCTTTACATTATAGCAAGTTGTTCTTGAATATCATCTTCTTCAATTTCCTGGTCATAGTCGACTTCTTCCACAGTAGTGCTGAAAGCCACAGTTTTCTTTTTCTCTTCCAAAGCATTGCGTTTCAGATGAGTTTTCTCAAAGGCAATCAGATCACCTCTGAGTTCAACGTATGAAATCACTTTCAGATCTCCACTTTTTATGTTTATGGCCTTTGGTTGCCAAGTGGTTGGGAGGCTTCTCAAAATTTTTCTTATTTGCTCACCACTGGTATAAATCTTTCCAAGGGCTTTGAGCTCTCCAGTGATTTTGCTAAATCTAGCAAACATTTCTTCCACAGACTCTCCATCCTTCATTTGAAATAATTCATACTCATACACCAGAAGATTGATTCTACTTTCTTTGACTTTGCTGGTTCCTTCATAGGTGACTTCCAGTTTATCCCATATTTCTTTAGCAGTTTCACAACTGGATATTTTTTCATATTCTTCACCACTGATAACATTGCAAAGAATATTTACAGCTTTGTAGTTGATTTGGATAACCTCTCTTTGTTCGTCAGTATAATCGTCCATATCAAGATCAGTCGAAAAATTTTGAGGATCTCCTTCTTTTTCTTTTTTTTTTGTTGACTTGGTAGTAGGAATATCATAGGGTCCCTTCCTGATAACATGCCAGACCTTATAGTCAACCGATTTTAAGTATGTTTCCATACGAATCTTCCAATGACCATAATGCTTACCATTGAAATAAGGAGGTCGGGTGGAAAAAGTTCCCTCTTATAGAAGTGCTCCATTAATGACGTGTAAAGACATGATCTTTTCTTACTTGCTGTAAGGCAAAATAAAATATTATGAGTCCAAGCTCTGATACCAATTGATGAATACAAGAGGGGGGTGAATTGTTCAGATTTATAAATTCAGTCGACTTATCAAGTTATTAGTCGACTTAGGCGATAATTGAAAATACTTCTAAGAAATAAAGGCAATAATAAAGAGTAAAGAACACAGTGATTTTATACTAGTTCAGAACCAAATGGTTCCTAATCCAGTCCCCTTGGGTCTCAAGCGAGTTATCTCTCTTCAAGCTCTTTGAGAACACGAGTATACTTATGGTTTATCTTTAACCAAAAACGTCCTTTCACTGATGGTTTTATCCCTTCGCTGACCACCAACGATCTTGTCTGATTTATAGATAATCAGACCAACTTCTATGACACAACTATTACCTCACTACAAGAACTCTCTTTCTTTTCTATTGATCACTCGTAGACTCTTAGGAATAAAGTGTAGTAAGTAAAAGACTTAGAGAGAAAGTAGGTTGTAAATAGAAGCGTAAGTAAATCTCAGAAGACTCTAAGTATAAATAGTGAACGTCCAGAGTTGCTCGTCGTAAGCTGAGATACGGCAGATTTGCAAAGCCAGATAAACGGAGGAGACTTTCCTTGATAGACGATATGATTTGCTAAGATTGGGGAATAGAGTGATTGACCCAAGAGATTTGATTCTTTAGAAGATATAAATATGTTCTTGAAGAATAAGGCAAGAGCCGATTGGGACAAGTCCCACAGGTTATGCGCGCTTGAGATCTGTCTTTCCATACCTGACTCCTCTTAATAATAATTGAAAATCCTTCTTTACAAATCAGATCTTCCAAAAGAATCTTCCTTGATAGTCCTGCAATGTACGTCACTCATTAGTGATGTGTCCTTTTTGTTATTATTAAAACTGAGTATACGCTTAAACTCAACAAAAGGAGCCTTTCATGCTCTCGTAGTGAACTCTTGCTACTATTTTCTCTGCCCTCTACTTCTGATTCACTGTCCTAAATTGTCATTTTATAGTGCAATAGCAATTTGTTCCTTAGGCTTGTGGATGATCAGTGCAAAAGTGACACCTCGGAAGTGATACAGCTGCAAAAGCAAACAAGACAAGAAGGCAAATGTTATGGAGTACTGAACACTCAGATCGGGGGAGGGTGCTGTCGAACTTGTTTAACTTGAAAATTAGTTCCGTCGACTATCAAATTAAATTTAGATTTAAGACCACAAGTAAGGTCTTAGTTCATAATTTTAGGGGCAAGTGGTCTTGCCAGTAAAACCAACTTATTCCGGTAAAAGTGACATTTTAGCAGCAACTAAATGCCAACCGATTTTCACTTTAATTCATATTTTTCTGTTATTGTTATGCCTTTTGGTAAGATAAGTACTTATTCATGCCAGTATTATGCTAAACCAAACTATGTTGCTGATATAAATCGAGGGAAATTACACTCTATGTCAATTTAGGAAACTTTTTTAAAAATATAGCAATATTTTTTCAGTTTTCCAAATATGTTAACATTTTTTAGGATGCTACCAAACATAGCAACAATAGGTAAAATCCTAATTTTGCTTCCCTCTCTCTTCTCTCTCCACCTCACTCACTTTTTCGGCGCCGTCACCACCATTTCCATCGGCTTCACTACCATCTCTGCTGGCGACAACTTTTTTTCCTCATTGATGCGCTTGTTGGCGATGCCTTTTCGTTCGTCGATGCTGCTCCTTTTCTTGCTGCTCTAATCTCATGCTGATGCAGCCGTCATCGCGGATCTGCTTTCCTCCGTCGGCGATGACGTTGTTTCACTGTTGTAGTTGTATCACAGAGCAGGTTGCCGGCACTGCTCATGCTTCGATTTTTTATTATTTTTAGTTTTCCGGTGACTGAGGCGGATCTGCGTCGCCTAGGGTTTTTTCTTGGTGGTTGTTGGTTGTGGAATTTGTATGGCATGTGTATACCCTTTTTATGTTTGTTGTATGTCATGTATATACAATGGACATACAACATACATACAAAGTATATACACTTATGTATGAAATCCCACACATTGTATGTTCGTTGTCTATAAGGTGTATTTCTAATTGGTAGGGGTTACTACGAGAGTCCTATGACGACTCGGAGCCTGCCGAGAGATTTCGATAATTGCTCAGCTCACTTGTTTAATTCTTTAAATCTCTCCAAAATTTCTCACCCCCTTTTATTTGTTTTGCAGCTTTACTGTTTACTCTTGGGTTTTCTAGCACTACGATTACGTACATCATTCTGTATGTACCTCAACTTAATATCCCTATAATTTCATTCATATCACGTTTATATCTTAAAAAGGCTAATATCTCGATTCATTTTGGCAGGTCAAGGTTATATTTTGATATAGTGTGGTAAGTAGTTGTTGGCTTTTCATGCCTTGGGTCCTTCAATTAAAAGATCCTTTTCAAGTCTTTTTTAGTTAAATGACCCTCAAGTTATTTTTCTTAACTAGATAACCCTTTTTTCTGTTTAACAGAATTAGAGTTAATTCTTAGCCTAATCAAGACCCCCAACTTTTCTTATTTACACAAACCCCCCACTATTTCCCCTTCCCTTTCTCCCCCATTACTCTTCCATCCCCCCTCTATCTTCCCTATCTTTCTCCATCGTTCCTCATCCTCTTCCACCGCTGCAACGCCATCTGCTCCTCTTCAGCCCCCTTCTCGCCGCCTCTTCCAAATAACCCGATGATGCCGAAAATAGCCGAGAGTTGATGAATCGACTCCTGGTTGTTTAAACAACTAGGAGTCGATGAAAACAACCAGGAGTCGATTCATCAACTCTCAGTTGTTTGAATAGACCGAGAGTTGTTTGAATAAACTGAGAGTTGATTAATCAACTTATGGTTACTTAGTTCAAAACAATCATAAGTTGATTAACCAACTCTCGGTTGATTCAAACAACTTTCGATCGATTTAAGCAACTGAGAGTTGATGAATCGACTCTTGGTTGATTCAAGCAACTGAGAGTTGATGAATCGACTCTTGGTTGATTCAACCAACTCCAAAATTTTGTTTGACGGACTGCAGAAGCATCTCCAATATTTAAAAAAAAAAAATCTACTACTAAATCTTCACAACAAATACAAAACATAATGGAAAGAAGAAATAAATGAAGAAGAAGAAGAAGAAAAATGAAGAAAACATACAAAGATAAGAATGGAGATGGTGAAAATGTAAAAAAAAAAATGAACGGAGGAGATAAAGAAAAAATGAGGGTGAAGATGAAGAAGAAAAAATGAGAAAACGAAGAAAGAGAGCAAATTGGGAAGAAGGGGAATAAGGAAAGAAAGAAGAAGTAGAAGAGAGAGAAGAATGGGGGGAAATGAAAATTTTGAAAATTGAAATTTGAATATGGGATGGGTTTAAGTGAGATATTTTTAGATTTTTGACATACCCCACAAGTTTTCAAAATTCTAATCTAGTCTCCATTACACTTAAACACATACTTAATATTTTTCTAGTTCAAAGAAAAGGAAAAAGAAAACAAAGGGTTACTTTTTTAACTGAAGACTTGAAGAGTCCTTTTGCTTAAATCTTTACTCATGTCTTTCTCTATTCATTTAGGTTTGTAATTTTTACACTTTGATATTTTTCTTCTCATTAGGAAGAAGAAGGTGACAGCAACACTTGGGAAATGAAAGGTGAAAGAATATCTATTGTCTAGTATTGATGATATATTTTGTAGCTTTGAATTTGTGGTTTATGCTCTAATTAACTTGCTATGTATGTACCCACTGATATATTTTGTAACGTTGGATTTGTGGTTTATGCTCTAATTAACTTGCTATGTATGTACTTAGCTGTTTGGTGGAATGTTAGATTTGTGGCTTATGCTTATTGTAATGAACTTCACTTTCTATGTATCTAGTTGTTTGGTGGAAGTTTACTGAGTTCTTTGCGGTTTATATCCTTATTGTATGTTCTTTTTTTTCTGAGGGCAAAAAATGAAATACAAATTTAAAACTAAATTAAATTGAATGAAAACTCTTCCCGCTATCCAATGTAGCATAGGTTTTATTTCACAATCTTTTTGCAGGAACGCATTGCTAGGAAGCAATTAACACATGAGGGATCGCGGCAAGAATCTTCTCTTTTTTATTATGTTTAAGGTTCCACCTCCATTTTGTGCTAAAAGTATAAGGTTCTCACTATTAAAGTTTGTCTTTTATTAATTTAAGTTCTGTAGTTATACCCGATAATATATTTTGTTACCAAGTTACACAAATTCCATAACGCATTATTGTATTAGTATCTTGCATGACCTAGTTATTTCTTTGGCCATGAAAGATGTTACAAAAGCACATGAGATAAATATGGAGTGGGTAATAATTTCTAGCTGTTGAGTTAAGGCAGAGGACGTGGTTGATTGTGTAATTGTGTTGAACAGAAGACAGATATTTTTGTAATTAAACCAGTTAAAGCTTGGGCTAAAATGGTATTAGATTACCTTTGAGGAGATATTGAAATTGTCCTTCCTCTAATATTGTTGAGATAATGGTTTTGAAGAATGACGAAGGACTTAGTGAAGAACCTAATCCTTGAGGAGAAGCGCATTACTAATCGAAAAGATTGTGGGATTCAAATCCATTTAGGACTAGGAGTAGTGGCACATGTGCATGTGCGTATCCTAGCTAGAAAAAGAAGTTGTGTCGTGGCTTCTCATTGAAGTATAAACAGGAGTTGGTACTAAACAAAGAGTGTATCACTGGAAATCTGGACTTACCATAATTGTGAGGTTTTCTAGTGAAACACTGCTAGGGTTAAAAAGCCCATATAAAAGTTAGTAGTTGGGGCAGTCGATCCCAGTTATTCACTACAAGAGTTGAAAGCAAATAAAAGACGAAACAATAATTCTTGGAATGATTTAACTGTGGCGACAACCATTGAATAACTTGGAGCATGCATAGCAAATTGTTTAGGTTATTTATTAAAGTTGTCTGTGTGTTATGCATTGATGGTTTTACTTATCTGCTTATCTCTGATGCCTTTGTAATAGGTGAACTTTGAGTGATTACTTTGTGATGTTTTGCTATTTTACCTATATTTTGAGGGTGTTTTTACCATGTTCCAATCGTAAATTTAAGAGTTTATATATAAAACTATCAAGATTTGATACTAATTGACTTATTTGGTGTTGTAGGAATTTAACATGCTGAATTGAGGCAAAAAGTGCAAGTTTTGGCTTTAAAGTTGAAGATATAAATATTTCAAGTGATCCGTGTGCCACGCGAGTAATATGGGAAGAAATAGAGTTTTTGCCTAGAAGTGAAGAAAAATTCCAGCGCATTTAGGCCGTATACGCGAACACCACGCGAGCTGAATTGTATGAAGAAACTGAGTCCGCGTGGCACGCGAGCTGAATTGTCTGAAGAAACTGAGTCCGCGTGGCACGCGGACGCCACGCGAAGCAGAAATTCTGGGCGAAAATCTAAGGGGTTTTTGGACTATCTACTTAGTTTCCTACATGGTATAAAAGCTTCTCTTGCCTCCTTTATGAACGATTAACCTAGAAAGGACCTATTCAACATCAAAAGGAGGCAAGGAAGAGAGAAGATCAAGATTCAAGGTTCTATCATTTATCTTCCATCTTATTGTGATTTTTACATGCTTATAGTTATTTATTGTCTTAGAACATGACTATGAGTGGCTAAATCACCCATGCTAGGGTTGATTGAACCACTCCACATACTTGTGTGATGATAATTGTTGTTTTATGAATGAACCTTGTTAATATTTCCTATCTATGTTGTTTACGAATTTCATGATAATTAGTTGGTAGGATCCCCAATTAATTGTCCCCTTTAGTCTTGTGATTACTAGGTATAGATTCATGAGTTAAAATTAAATACATAGCAGTGTTTCAACCTAAAATAAAGGCATTGCTTAGGTTGTCAAAATGGTGAATTAGGAATTTTGATCCTTATTGTGAACCATAAGTGTAGTCCTCCTTATCTTCATTAGTTATTTGGAATAATTAATTAATGAAAGTTATGATTACTTAACAGAAGTGGGTAGTTGTAAATTTGGAGCAATTGTTCAATAGGAAGAGTAAGGGGAAATTGATAGCACAATATTTTAGCACAAGTTAGGAGTTGGGGAAATCAATCCTAGGTTTCATATCTTTTGAATCTAATCTATCTTTATATACTTGTTATTTAGTTTCTTGTTTGGTAGTGTTAGTTATACACCATCATCAAAGATAGTTTAGCTAGATTAGCTGCTAGGAGTCGTGTTCTCTGTGGGATTCGACCTCGGGACTTTAAGTACCGAGCTATATTTTTCGCGACCGCTTAGTCTTTTTTTATAGGACGTAGTTGGGCGTGATCACTTTGTAAAGCTAGAGTTAGGGGTGGCTACCAGACCGGTACGGTCCGGGACCGGCACCGGTAACCAGTTTCAGTCCGGTTCAGGCAAAAAAAATTTAAAAACCGTTGAAAACCTGCCTTACCGGTCCGGTCTCATACGGTTCAAAATTTTGGAGGCGGGTCGGGACCGGAACCGGCGACTGTTTAGCCGTTCGGTCCGGTCCGGACCGGTCTGGTTTGACATTTTTTTAAAAATTTTATTTTTTCTTTAGGCAAATAAAGTTGAAAATTGAAAAACTTAACAATTTATTAATGAAAGTAAACACCATTTGTAAAAATTATGTAAATTATATTTTTTAATGAAACAAAGTAATTATGTAAATTATATATTTAAATTTATTAATGTAAATTAATCAACTAAACACGAAACAAACATTGATTGGAAAAGAAATACACACAATTTATTGAAAATTCGGAAAATACATAATTGAAATGATAAAAACAAACTAGAAATTGAAAATTACACAGATACTAAATAAATTAAAAATTCGAAAATACATAATTGAAATGGAATAGAAAATTGCTTAACCATTTCTTCAATTATTACGCAGATATATGCCCCCCCCCCCCCCCACTCGACGACTCCATTCGAAATTATGTTGTTTTTCTAAGTGATGTATAAGTTTATGGGTTCCACCCACTAAGTTCCACTCTTTTCCACAAAGTATACATTTAGCTTTGTTATCTTCTCTATTATTGGTGCAAGCTAAATCCGAAGATGAAGCTAAGCAACCGAATCAACAGCGGAAAACAAGATAAAAGTTTGACACAACTTTACTTGCTTGAAAAACACCGAGGAACTGGTCTCGGTACGATTCAAGTAGAAGGAAAGAGCACCTAAACTATGCAACAATCCTCAAGAGAACAATGCCTCTTGCAAACTGAATGATCAAAGAGGAATTGTTCAATCGGATTCACCGAAAGCCACAAGTTCCGAAGACCCCATCAGGTTTGCTTACATCTGAGACTAAAGGAGTAAATGCCCGAGGCAATGTTCATTCAATAATCAATATCCTAAAACTAGCTACTTATAATGCAATAGAACAAGGTTTATATAGGAAATACTAAGGGTAAACTAGTAAAAGCGTCACAAGTGACAAATAAAAGCAAGCCACGTAGGGCTGACGTAATGAGTGTTCAGAAGCCTTGACTTTGATGCTCGGTTGCTTGCTCGAACACATTGAGTGAGTGTTCGGCAGCCTTGACTTTGATGCTCGGTTGCTTGCTCGAACACATTTATCATCGGGCGCTCACTTGACTTCAAACACAATCTACTGTGTTCGGCTCTGTGCTGCTCAGCGCTAAGGGTTGGTGTTCGATCACTTTGTCCTCGGGCTCAAATTTGATGATATAGCCTTCGGCTCTGGTACTTTGTCATTCTTCCTCGGAACACATGCTTCCTCCCGACCAAGCCAACTGAATGTGCATATCATGTAGCAATTTGGTTTGGCTTCGTGTCATCGGCCTCGGTGGATCATTCGTTGACTTCGGTGGATTGTCGAGTACTTGATTAGCACTTCGGGCTGCATCAATTATACTCCATAAATTCCCAAATTTCAGAACGACATCTTCGTTCAGGACATTGTGGAGCAGTGGGAGCAGCGGGAGCTTGATTTTCAGCCATTATAATTTATAATTGTTTGGACTTTGGAAGAAATTTAGAAAATAGCCTTTGAGAGTACTTGAGAGATAAATTGATAGAACGTGATGAATTATGTGATATAATGATGAAATAATAGGGTATATATAGATAAAAATATGTTGGAGTATGGATGGGCGTTTGGGGGGGGGGGGGGGGGATGGTAGGCCAAAATAGCCGTTCTTGGCTGTTGGCCAACGGCTATATTTGAAAGAGAGCCGTTGACCAATTCAAACTGCCGGCCTGGCCCGGTTCGGCAGTCGGCCCAAGTGTTTTTTTTTTTTTTTTTTTTCCTTTGTTTTTTATTTAAAGTGATGGATAATTTGAAAAATATAACAACAAAATATTATCAAGTTTGTACATATGTTTGGAATGTTTAGTTTATTTCAATGTTTAAAGTTTAAACTTAGAATTAAAAAACATGTAGTATTTTTTAAAACTTTGATATTATGAAATTTTTGAAGTGATGATTCAAAGTTCAAACTTTTGAATTAATTTGTTAAATTCAAAGTTCAAACTTTGAATTAATTTTATAAAAATCAAATTTGAACTAATTTACAAACTAGTAATTAATTGTAGTATTTTTCCGCACACTATAAATTAAAAATAAAAAATATGAAGACAATAGTTGTGATGGAATTCCAAGACTTTGAGAAATTTTATTTAATTGTTTAAGATATAAGTAGGGCAATACATACTACAATAGCTAAACTTTCAAACTTGTAATTCAAAATTCTAATTTAGAAAATTACATTCTTTTAAACATATTAGCTAGTTTCTTGATGATAGTCATAGGCTTTTCTTTAGGAACTGGCCGTTGTTGTTCTTGTTCATCATCTCCTTCTGGTTCTTCATCTTCTTCTTCTTCTTCTTCATTGCCGGTTTGACTCCCTTCTTCACTTGTTTCGTCGCTCAAAATTTGATCGAGGTATGCTCTGCCTTTTTCGTTAGTAAGTTCTGGTAGACCAAAGTTTCCTCACTTTGCTCTGATCCAATTCCTGAATAAAACTCCTATCTCCATTGCCTCCTCCTTCAACGAATATCTGTGATCTCCAATTTTAAATCTTCCTTGGCTAAAAGCGATTTCCGATGCAACTGATGAAGCTTGAAATATTAATATATCCCTAGCAATTTTTGAAAGAATTGAAAATTGCGATTCTTGATTCTTCTAGTAACCCAACAAATGATGAGTTCCAAAGTTTATAAGTTTCTTTGGATATTGAATTAAATACACTTGGAACTCGCTGTATTCCTCTCCGTACTCGTCCTGTTCTGAAAGCAACGTTTCATCAAGTTCCCTAAAAGTGCTCATCCCCGCATGTGTTCTGCCCATTTGAGAAGAACTTTGCTCGGTGGATTGTATTGGTTCTGTTGGTGTAGCAGTGTCCGCCCAAGCTCTATACTTTACAAAAATAGCCACTGTATCTGCATAAACTTTAGCAATAGCATCTTCTATACTTGGTTACCCGTTAGTAGCAATTTCAATAGGAGTAATTTCTATATTTGCATATATTTCTCTAACAAGTCGTTCAGTTAACATAATTTTAAAAGTAGGATGCAACACAGAAGCAATGTAAAAAAGAGGAGGAATTGGAAAAAAATAACATTATCTAAATTTTTCAATCATAGCCTCTACAGCCGCTTTGTAAACTTCATATTGCTTATATACTTTCAATAATTCCGATATTACAGCTATATAATATAACATGGTAGGAGTAGTTAGATAATATTGTCCAGAAAATTTTAAAGTATCTTGATAAAAATTTTGTAAAAATTGAAGGAGATGTTGAACAAGTTACCAATCGTCCTCTTTAAGGTGATAGATTTCCATAAACTTTTTATTACACATTTGATAAATAGGCACTCTATAATCGTAAGCGACATTCAATGCTTCATATAAAGTGTTCCACCTAATACAAACTTCCTTTGGGACTCTCTTAATTGGAATTCCTAATTCTATATATTTTCTTTCCCGTTCTCTTCTTCTTTCTTGGTTTTATTTCTAAAAATATAAGTAATAGCTATTTTCACCTTTTTTATAATGACATTAAACAAATCAAGACCATCTTTTACTACTAAGTTGTAAATATGATATGCAGACCTAACATGAAAAAATTCCTAAAAAAGGGGGTTCAAAGTAGGTTGCAAGTTCCTAAGTGCATCTGTGTTGTTTATAGCATTATCTACCGTAATACTAAAACTTTTGTTAGTTAAACAATACGTACAACAAATTGATGAAACTTTATTACAAATATAATTTTCCGTGTGTGGTTCATCAACAACTTTATAAGCAATAATATGTTTTTGAAATACCCAATCAGGATCTATCCAATGAATAGTAACAACAATATAATCACATCCATTAGTAGAACAACCCATATCCCTAGTAAGACATACTCTGGTGTCAAAGTTATCAAATAAATATCGCAAAGAATCCTGATATTCATTGTTAAATTTAATAATATCATTTTTAACAGTAGTTCTTGGAAAACCTTAAAAAGAGAGATTATATATAGACTGAACATAATGAAAAAAACCAGTAGAAGAAGGAAAACTATAAGGTAAACCCTCAACGGCAACTAGTTTAACAATAGCTTCCCTATCCTTTTGTTTATCATAAGTAAGAAACCCTCCTGTTGTTTGGTTAATTTTCGCTTGGGTACCCGAAGATTCTTCATGCGCTACTCCGCCATGTTCGGTCCCTAAATATATACCTCTCGCCCGCATTAACCATTCTTTAGGATGTTTCTTTTGTAAGTGGGTCCTAATTTTACCCGTTCCACCATCATTACCCCCAGTTTTAAAAACCCACTCCATTTCACAAATCCCACATACGGTCGTCTGCGTTTCAACTTTCTTTGTTGCAAATTTCCGCACCTCAGATCTATCCTTACGTTTAACCGGTACTCTAGTAGGAGGCATAGGAGGCAAGTCAGACTGAACTTCAGGTGGGCTAGCTTGAAATTCAGGTGTTTCTTCTAAATTAACCCCGCTTTGATTCCCATATCGTGCTTCTAATATTTCATGATCAAGTAGATTATTAGCGCTAACATCATGATAATATTGAGAATCATCTATGTGGGTGAAGTGATTAGAACTACCAGCAATTTCTTTACGTCTATTTCCCCTACAACCACGTGCCCGCCCCCCACTACTAGTTCCAATTGAACCTCTTTGAGACATAATAATAGCAAATAAAATAAATATATGACAAAAAATTATAAAAGAGTAGAAAGTAGGAACGACCAACCAAATATAACCGTATAATTGAGGTGAAGTTGAAACTTGAGCCTTCACTTCAATTCATTAGTTGAATACTTGATAATCGAAAAATTGCAAAAATAGCCAAATTGATATTTCAAGCAAGTAGCGCGTCCAATTAACCCAATACTTGATATTTGAAAGCTTCACTAAATAGCCAAATATAACTTTGATAGCAACTCCAATTAAAACTTGATAAAGTAGCCAAATTATAAACTTTTAACAAATAGTCAAAGTAGCAAAATAGCAATATTGTAGAAAATTTGAGAGAATTAGAGAGAATTTGAAGATTTATATGAAAAATATGATGAAATAATGGGGGTATTTATAGGAATAAAATAGTTAGGGGTGGTTATGGGATGGTAGAGGAGTGAAAATAGCCGTTTTTGGTCGTTGGACAACGGCTAGGAGGTCAAAAGAGCCGTTGCCGATGGCTAGTTAACGGCTGAAAAAATCTTATTTTCTTTTTTTTTTGGACCGGTCCGGTCCGACTCGGTCCGACCGGTTCCGGTCTATTTTTTTACCGGTCCATCCATTTTTTTAAGGCACCATTTTGGAACCGGGTCGGGGGGTCAGTAGAGGGTTTTGGTCCGGTCCGAGCCGAGCCGGTTTCCGGCCCAGTCCGGTCACAGCCGGACCGATGGCCACCCTTAGCTAGAGTTTAGCTTTGTGAGTGATTTTGGTCTAGAGTGTAGCCCCTTGGTTACAGAGTTTGTAAACTAAAACTTACTCTTTGTGTTAGTGGAAGTGTTTTCAAAACCCCAGAATGTTGGTCGTGGTGTTTCTCGCTTGAGCAAGGAGCTTTCCACGTAAAACTCCATGTTCGTATTTACAGTTTTTCTTCCAGGGTAGTGTGTTTTTATTGTAGCAGCTGCATAAGAATTGGGTTCTTATGGTCAAGAGTCAGGTTCTTCGACGAAAATTAGAGGACACTATTCAACCTCCCCCTTTTTAGTGTCCTTAGGAGGTGCATAGATTATAACAAGTGGTATCAGAGTAGGTCTTCTCGTTGATAGATTAACACCTTGGCAATGATCTAACTATGAGTGCACCACCTATCATTACTGAAGGACAGTCTGTGCTAAGGCTGCCTCAATTTAATGGGCAATACTATGCCTGGTGGAAGAGTAGAATGGAGAACTATATCTTTGCTGAGGATTATCAATTATGGATAATCATTTCTAAAGGGAATCTGATCCTAACTAAGACAGTTGGTGAAGGAGCTGCTGCTCATACTGAACCAAAGGAAAGATCGGAGTATAATGATGCTTATTACAGGATGATTTAAAAGAATCACAAGGCCAAGAGACTTGTAATCTGTGGACTAGGTCCTAAGAATTCAATAAAGTCTCATCTTACAAGACTGCAAAGGAAATCTGGGATGCCTTAGAAGTTGCTCATGAGTGGACCACTGAAGTCAAGGACTCAAAGAGAAGAATGCTGAAAAGATAGTTTGAGTTTTTCACAATGGGTAAAAAGGAGTCCATTCAGAATATGATGACTAGGCTAGCCATTATCACAAATGAGATGAGATATCTAGACATGGAAATCCAGAAATCGAAATGGTTGATAAAGTGTTAAATATTCTTCCAGATGCTTGAGAACCAAATATGACTGTTATCATTGAGTCAAAGCTGCTAAAATCTATCAAGCTAGAGGAATTAGTGAGCAGCTGGAAGACTCATGAAATGATGAAGGAATCCAAGAACAAGTCAGGACCCAAGAAGCAAAAGATTCTTGCTCTTGGGGAAACCGATGAACCAGAGGTTGATTTGCAAACTGTTAAATCGGCAATGGTTAATTCACTCAGACAACACTTCAATCTTGGGAAGTTCAAAGGATTCAAGAAGAATGCAAAGGACAACTCTGGGAGGAAGAACATAGTCGATAGCCCCGACTACTCAGGCTGCTTTAAATGCTTCAAGAAGAATCATGCAGTTATGGATTGTCCAATGTGGAAAGTTGAGTGGATGAAGAACAGGGCAACATAAGAGAAGGAGAAGGACACTTCTAAAGACAAAGACAGGGACAAAAAGAAGTTCAGGCGTCCTCCAAACTTCAAAGCTGAAAGAAGAAAGAAGAAGGAAGACTTTTATGCAACTAAGGGACCAACTGATAGTGAATCTGATGGAGAAAAGGACTCAGATGAAGAGCCACCACTAGCACTAATAGGTTTGAAAAATGAAGACTCGAGGGTAATTGGTTCGTTCAAAATTTATGAAGGAAGGAACCCATCCAGACCTCCACTGTTTGAAGGAGTTCACTACAAGATATGGAAAAGAGAAATGAAGGTATTTCTTCAGGCTACTGATTATAGTCTTTGGCTAATAGTGAAAAGAGGACCCTATGTACCGGTAAAGAGAGCTGTAAATGGATCCTTGGTACCCAAGTTGGTAGAAGAACTGGATCCACAAGATTTGGACTAGCTTCAAGCAAATGCCGAAGCTATGATGATGCTGAAGAATCGAATGACCTTTGATGTCCTAACCAAAGTGATAGAATACAAGTCTGGTACGAAAATATAGGGGGAAACTAAAGGAGATATGCAATGGAGATAGTCAGAAGAAGGAAGCTGCTCTTATGGTGACTGATAGTGAAGAAACGGCTTACACGACTGAGGTATGTCTCTCTGATCTGAAAGATAATTTGTACACATACTCACCTAATAGCTTGTTGTTGATAAATGCCACTTTAATTGAGGGTTATGAAAAGTTAAAGTCTGAGAAAGACCAGCTATCTGAAGTTTTGTCGGATTTAAAGGTTAGATGCAAGAATCTTGAAGAAGCTAATGCTGAAATTGAAAAAATTAATGTTTCTCAAAAGGGATAGGCTCTTGTATCAAATTAAAAAATCTCAGAACTTGAACTAGAAATTGAAAAACTGAAGGAACCAAATGGAAAGAAAATAATTAGTGAAGTTCAAACCTTTCTTGATAATGAACTAAAGAGAACAAATGAAATTTTTTATCAAGAAACTGAAAGGAATAGAATTCTCAAAGAGAAGTTTGAAAAAAGCTGATTATGAACTAACCAGGTTAACAAAATGGAATAATTCTTCTGAGGCAATGAACTGGGTTCTTGAAAACCAGAACAAAGGAAAGAAAGGTCTAGGTTTTAGGAAACCACTGCCTCCTTATAATTCTAAAAGAAAATATGTAGGTCTCCGCTGCAACATGCTTTGCACTTTCTGTGGTAATACTGGTCACTTTAAATAAAATCGCATTACAATGAGTAAGGCTAAAACTAAGAACAAAAAATTTGCTTTACCCGATTGGGCTAAAAAGGATTTAATTCACCCATTCTCTCATAAGAAGGGACCCAAGCTTGTCTGGGTTCCTAAAACCAATCCTTAATCTGTTTTGTAGGCTAGAGTGAGAATGAACAATCCAAGCTGGATTCTAGATAGTGGGTGTTCAAGGCACATGACAGGAAACAGAAGAAATTTTCTCACTCGCAGCATTTCAAGGAGGTAGTGTGGCCTTCGAAGGAGGAAAGTGATGCAACCCAATGCTCATCCAAGCCCTTCACAAGGAGCCAAATTTGGGAGTTGCAACAGTTACAGGCAATGTTCACACAGCTGGAGCTGATTGAGCAAGTATTGGAGGTTCCAAGGCAGTTTTGCATGCTTACTACCTCTGGAATTGAAAATACTCATCGCGATCGCGAGTGCACAGAAGCGATCGTAAAGAGCCAGAGAGAAGACCTACGCGATCGCGAGCAGTCAGAAGCGACCGCGGAGGATGGAAATGCAGAGCTGCGCGATCGCGAGTCCTTAGACGCGATCGCGCGAGAGGCTGGTTGAAGCCTTTGCCTGCGCGATCGCGAGACCATACCCGCGATAGCGAGGCTATGAATTAATGCTCAGCACGATAGCGACCATCACTGCGCGATCGCGCTGAGACGAGGATCAGAAGGCCCAGCAGAAGCTAATGATTTGAAGGCCCATTGTTAAGGGTTAATTAAGGCATTTGTGCCATAGTATAAATACTCCTAAAGTCATTAGAAAACCTAGTTTTGATGAATATTGATAATTGTGAGGATTTGGCTAAGCTTGTTTGCTTGAGCTCATTAATTTTCTTGATTTGCAATTAGCTTGCACTAATTGAGGATCAAATAGTAGTGGTTCCTTTGTTTAGGTGATTAAGGGGGTGATTAGGATAATCTTTCCTAATTAACTTCCTTAATTCTTCTCTAAATCAATTGGGTCTTACTTTATTTCTTGTCTTTTCAATTTGTGTCTTTAATTTTCATATCATTTGATATCAGAGCTGGATTAGTGTTTGTTTTAAAATTCACTAAACCAATTCTTGTTCATCAAGTCAAAAAAAAAAAAGTAAAAAATCCAAAAATATAAGTCTTAGGATTAGGTTTCTATTGAGTGCAATTTTTGGTACCATTTGAAGATGGTGCTGCCTAGCAACTATTCCCAAAAGGAATAGACAAACAACAACATATTGGTGCTGAATTGAAGGAAATCAAAATTAGGGTTCTTCATCAAGAATTTGGGGTTTTTGAATTTGGTTGTTGAAATCAAAGAATCAATTACTAGGGTTTGTTCACGGACCAACAAAGAGTATACATCTCAAATGTGGAGCAAAAACACAGTGGTTTGTGAAGAATCAAGTTGAAAAGTGAGCTTCAAAATCGGGTTCTGCTTCAAACCCAGAAGCTTACGCGATTGCGCCAGTTCCAGTGTTATCGCACAAGCCACTAATTAAAAGGCCTACGCGATCGCGACAATCACACGCAATTGCGAAAGTACCACCAGCAAAGGCATCGCGAATGCGACTCAAGCTCACGATCGCGCTGAATATCAGTTTCCCAGAAAAGCAGATTCTTAGACAGATTGTTCGCAACAGCCCCGTAATAGTTTCCAATCAACCGAAACTCAATTTTAGCATCAATAACAGTGAGTTTCTATATCATAACCCAAATTTCATCCAATTCCGATTCCGATTCGTGCCAATTCGATCGTGTCTTTCTTTCTTCGCTTTCTTTAAACTTTCCTAAAGTGCTTCCATCCGTTTCAATTTCCGTATCTTGTCACAACAATTCCTTCCGATCCCGAATTAGTTGAGTTTGATTGTCAAGTTGGGTTTAGTGTGCGAAGAACAAACTAGCAATAGCCAAAGAGTGGAAAAAGGAAAGTGAGGAGAGAGCATTAGAGTGAGTAAAAGCCGAACGTTGAGTGCAAACACGAGTGAATTGAGTGATATCAATTTGAGTGAAAACACTTAGGGAGCGACTTAGTGAGGACTCTTTCTACTAACATTGTTTGTTTACTTGTTTGTAGGTACAATGACTCAAAAGGGGTCGAAGCGGACATGGAACTTAAAACCATGATGCAAGCCATGATGGCTAAAATGAGCTTGATGGAAGATAAAATTGATGGGTTGGATGGGACGGTGAAGCAGCTAACAACAAAGGAAAAGCTTCGGGAAACGGGTAAACAAGTGGTTGGCACACCTCCGACCGTGGGGGTGGGTGCGGGGTGATGGACCAAGCCAAATCTCTCGGGCCAATGACTGCTACTCTCTAATGGTGGTCCAGGATACCTATTCGCCGAATGTCACTCCACAAGCAAGGGATCCTACTCATGATCTCCCAAGAAATGAACAACCAAGGAATGACACTCCAAGGCCACTTTAAGTTGAGGGTCTTCATGAGGATGAGGACAATGATAATGAACCATTTCGTTATCCGGGTGAAGCCCAACGAGGGGAAGCTAGAAGGCGAGTTGGTCGATTTGGGACAGGTTACCAGGGGAGAGTGGATCGTGGTGGAGACTAGTATGACCACGGGGGTTATGGTGGGTAACGGAGGTATCATGATGAAGATAGGGGGTTGAAAACTATCAAGGTCAACCTACCTACCTTCCAAGGTAAGAGTGATCCAGATAAGTATATGGAGTGGGTGGTCTCGATGGAGAGAATCTTTCCAATCAACAACGTCCAAGATGCTACAAGGGTGAAATATGCTATCTCCCAATTTGAAAGCTATGCTTCTACTTGGTGGGAGTCCAAGAGAAGACAAAGGGAAACACAAGTGCTCATTACCAATGGGGGTTAGGCGGCTTTGAAAGCCATGATGGAGGCTCGGTTTCTACCTCCAAACTATGAGGATGAATTGCTCAAAAGGTTCTACAATTTGAGGCAAGGAACCAAGAGCGTGGTGGAGTATTTTGATGAATTTGAGAGGACTAGGACAAGGGCTAACATGCTAGATGGTGACCGGTCTCTCATACGAAAATTCCTTGGAAGTTTGAATAGGGAGATCTCCTCCTCAATGGAATTGCACCGGTTTGAAAGCTTGATTGAAGCATTCCAAGAGGCTCAAAAGGTGGAGAACGGGATCAAACTAGACAAGTCTTACAAAGCCAAAAATATCTCATCCACTTGGAACAAGGGAAAGGATAATGTGAAGGCTTATACCCCATGGGATAAAGCTAAGGATCCCAAACGTGACTTCAAAGGGAACTTTGAAATAACCAAGCCCAAGGAGGAACCCAAGGTGGGAGGTAATAAAGCTAAACATGAAAACTTATCTAACATTCAATGCTACAAGTGTAATGGTCGTGGCCACATGATGAGAGATTGTCCCAATAGGAAGAATATTATTGCTTTGGGTGAAGGGGGCTATGAAACAGGTTGTAGTGATGATGATGAGATAGATAGGGGTATGCCAGTGACGATAATTTTGAGGAGCCAATGGATAGTGGGCAATTAGATGATATCTATGCTACTTTCGTGGTGAGAAGAATAATGGGGGTGCAAGTGAAGGAGGAGTCGAGTCAAAGGGAGAATTTATTCCATGCATATTGTAAGGTTCAAGGGACTACTTGTGCTTTGATTATTGATAGTGGTAGTTACGTCAATGTGGTGAGCAGCACCTTGATTGAGCAACTCAAACTACCCACTAGAAAGCGCCCACAATCCTACAAACTCCAATGGTTGAATGAGTGTGGTGAACTTAAGGTGACCAAGCAAGCCTTGATTAAATTCAAGATTGGGGATTACCATGATGAGTTTTTGTTTAATATGGTCCCTATGCAAGTTTGTCATATTTTGCTTGGTAGGCCTTGACAATATGACCGCTTGGTAAGGCATGATGGCAAGACTAATAGGTATGCCTTGGAAGTGGGGGGCCGGAAATTTGTTCTCAATCCATTGACCCCGGCGCAAGTGAGTGAGGGTTATAGGAAGATGAGGGAGTTGAAGTTGAAAAGAGAGAAAGAAAAGAAAGAGGGAGTTGTGGAGGAAGTGAGAGTGGGAGTTGTTAGTCAAAAGAGTGAGGAACCAAAAGAGGGAGTGAACTTTTTCTTGTCTAGGAAGGAATGTTTGAGAGATGTGGAGGAAGGAGCACCCATGATTCTCCTCCTATACAAGGAGCATGTTTTGCTTACTAATGAACTAACCCTTTCTTTGCCTAGTTCTATTTCTTCTCTTTTGCAAGGTTATGAAGACATCTTCCTCGAGGAGTTGCTTAGTGGATTGCCACCACTAAGAGGCATTGAGCATCAAATTGACCTTGTTCCGGGTTTCCAATTGCCCAACAAGGCCGCTTATAGAAGCAACCCGGAAGCTACCAAAGAACTCCAAAAGCAGGTGGATGAGTTGCTTGGGAGAGAACTTGTGCAAGAAATTTTGAGCCCATGTGCGGTCCCGGTCATCCTAGTGCCAAAGAAAGATGGGACTTGGCGCATATGTGTGGATTTTAGAGCCATCAACAAGATCACGGTAAAATATCGTCATCCTATTCCTAGGTTAGATGATATGCTTGATGAGTTATATGGATCTTGTGTGTTCTCTAAAATTGATTTGAGGAGTGGATACCACCAAATCTGGATGAAACTGGTTGATGAGTGGAAGACGGCCTTTAAGACCAACTTTTTATGAGTGGCTTGTCATGCCTTTTGGCTTGTCAAATGCTCCTTCAACCTTCATGAGGTTGATGAATCATGTGCTCAAACCCTTCATTGAAAAATTTGTTGTGGTTTATTTTGATGACATCCTTATCTATAGCAAATCCATTGATGAGCATGCTAATCATTTGAAAACAAGTATTTGATGTCTTGAGAAAGGAACAACTATTTGCTAATTTGAAAAAATGTTCTTTTTGTGTTGAAAAAGTTGTTTTCCTTAGTTTTGTGGTGAGTGCAAATGGTGTGGAAGTAGATGAGGCTAAGGTGGAGGCCATTAGAGATTGGCCCACTCCTAGAAGTATTGGTGATGCGAGAAGTTTTCATGGGTTGGCTAGCTTTAATAGGAGGTTTGTGAGAGGATTTAGCACTATAGCCGCACCATTGACCGAAGTAATAAGGAAGGATAAGGTGTTTGTGTGTGGAAAAGAGAAAGAAGAGGCTTTTGTGAAATTGAAGGAAGTCCTTAGTTCTACACCTCTTCTCCAATTGCCAAACTTTGATAAGACCTTTGATATTGAATGTGATACTAGTGGGGTAGGCATTGGAGCCGTGTTGATGCAAGAACAAAAGCCTATTGCCTATTTTAGTGAGAAACTCAAGGGAGCAACCACTAAATATTCCACTTATGACAAAGAGTTGTATCTCTTGGTGAGGGCATTGGTTCGTTGGCAACATCACCTTTGGTCCAAAGAATTTGTCATTAGAACCGACCACCAATCCTTAAAACACCTCAAATCCCAAGAAAAATTGAATGTGAGTCATGCCAAATGGGTGGAGTTTCTTGAGACTTTTCCCTATGTCATCCATTACAAAAAGGGGAAAGAGAATGTGGTGGCGGATGCCTTATCAAGAAAGTTTGTGCTTCAATCAAGAAGGCACTTGTTGTTGAATACTTTGGGGTCCAAACTCATGAGCTTTGAGAGCATGAGGGAGATGTATGCAAATGATCCAGAGTTTGGAGAACTTTATGCTAATTGTGAAGTGGAGGAAAGAGGTAGAAGAATCATTTGAATGTGTGGTGAGGAGGAACTTAGTGGTGATGTGGAGAAAAAGAGGTTTCACAAGTTTGATGGCTTCTTGTTTAGGAATGGGATGGTGTGTGTGCCTAGCTCATCTTGGAGGGAGTTGATAGTGAGAGAGGCACATAGTGGGGGACTAATGGGGCACTTTGGAGTGGGCAAGACCATGGAAATCCTTAAGGAGCAATTCTATTGGCCCAAAATAAAGGTGGATGTTGTGAGGGTATGTGGCCAATGCTTGGAGTGTAGACAAGCCAAGTCAAAGCTACTTCCACATGGTTTGTACTCACCCCTTCTCATTCCCTTAGGTCCTTGGCTTGACATTTCTATGGATTTTGTCCTTGGGTTGCCTAGGACCAAAAGGGGAAAGGATAGCATTTTTGTGGTTGTTGATAGATTTTCTAAAATGGCTCACTTCATTCCATGCCACAAGGTTGATGATGCATCTCACATAGCTAACTTGTTTGTTGAAAATGTGCTTAAATTGCATGGGGTCCCCAAAAACTATTGTTAGTGATAGGGATCCCAAGTTCCTTAGTCATTTTTGGAAGGAGCTTTGGGGGAGGCTTGGCACTAAGTTGTTGTTCTCCACTTCTTGCCACCCCCAAACCGATGGCCAAACCGAGGTTGTTAATAGAAACTTAGGTGCCATGCTTAGAGAAATGGTTAAGGGGAAGCTAGCTTATTGGGAAGAACATCTACCTTTGATTGAATTTGCTTATAATAGGACCATGCACACATCTACTTGCATGACACCTTTTGAAGTTGTGTATGGTTTTAATCCCCTTACCCCCTTGGATCTTACGCCTTTGTCTAGTGATGTTGTCTTGAGCTTAGATGCCAAGGTGAGAGCTCAAGAGATGAAGCAACTTCATGAGCAAGTAAGGAAACAACTTGAGAAGAAAAACCAAGAAGTTGCCAAGAAGGCGAACAAAGGAAGGAAGAAGATCATCTTTGAGCCCGGTGATTGGGTGTGGGTTCATTTTTGGAAGGATAGGTTCCCAAACAAGAGGACGATCAAATTGATACCTAGAGGCGATGGCCCCTTCCAAGTCCTTGAACGCCTTAATGACAACGCGTACAAGGTGGACTTGCCAAGCGATTACCAAGTGAAAAGCATGGCACTAAGTTGTTGTTCTCCACTTCTTGCCACCCCCAAACCGATGGCCAAACCGAGGTTGTTAATAGAACCTTAGGTGCCATGCTTAGAGAAATTGTTAACAAAGGAAGGAAGAAGATCATCTTTGAGCCTGGTGATTGGGTGTAGGTTCATTTCTGGAAGGATAGGTTCCCAAACAAGAGGACGATCAAATTGATACCTAGAGGCGATGGCCCCTTCCAAGTCCTTGAACGCCTTAATGACAACGCGTACAAGGTGGACTTGCCAAGCGATTACCAAGTGAACAACACGTTCAATGTGTGTGAGTTGTCTCCCTTCGAAGTCAAAGATCAATTGAATCTGTGGACGGATTCTTCTCATGACGGGGAGAATGATGAAACCCGACGCTCATCCAAGCTCTTCACAAGGAGCCAAGCTCAGGAGTTGCAACAGCTACAGGCAATGTTCACACAGCTGGAGCTGATTGGGCAAGTATTGGAGGTTCCAGGGCAGTTTTGCATGCTTACTGCCTCTAGAATTGAAAATACTCATCACGATCGCGAGTGCACAGACGCGATCGCAAAGAGCCAGAGAGAAGACCTATGCGATCGCAAGCAGTCAGACGTGATCGCGGAGGATGGAAATGCAGAGCTGCGCGATCGCGAGTCCTCATACACGATCGCGTAAGAGGTTGGTTGAAGCCTTTGCCTGCGCGATCGCGAGACCATAGCCGTGATCGTGCGGCTATGAATTAATGCTCAGCGCGATAGTGACCATCAATGCGCGATCGCGCTGAGACGAGGATCAGAAAGCCCAGCAAAAGCTAATGATTTGAAGGCCCATTGTTAAGGGTTAATTAAGGCATTTGTGCCATAGTATAAATACTCCTAAAGTCATTAGAAAACCTGGTTTTGATGAATATTGATAATTGTGAGGATTTGGCTAATCTTGTTTGCTTGAGCTCATTAATTTTCTTGTTTTGCAATTAGCTTACATTAATTGAGGATCAAATAGTAGTGGTTCCTTTGTTTAGGTGATTAAGGGGGTGATTAGGATAAGCTTTCCTAATTAACTTCCTTAATTCTTCTCTAAATCAATTGGGTCTTACTTTATTTCTTGTCTTTTCAATTTATGTCTTTAATTTTCATACCAGAAAGGGTGGTCAGATTGTTGGCATAGGAAAAGTTGGGAGATCACTGTATCATGCTATTGGAAATGTATATTGTGTTAATGACCTCAGACATAATTTACTAAGCATATCTCAACTATGTGACAAAGGAAATGAAGTTAGCTTCTCATCTGTGGGATGCATCGTGAAGAACCTACATAGTGGATAAGTCATCATGGAAGGAAAAAGGGTGAACAATGTATATAAGGCATCGCTAGGATCACTTCTTGAGAACAATTTGACTTATTTGAACATTCAAGAGAGTGACTCTCAACTGTGGTACAAAAGGTTGGGAAATGCCAGTCTATCACATCTTAACAAGCTTGCATCGAAGGATCTTTTCCGTGGTTTGCCTACAAAGAAGTTCGAAGACATTAATATGTGTGATGTCTGTGTCAGGGGAAAACATGTGAGATCATCCTTTAAGTCAAAGAAAGTGGTAAGTACCTCAAAACAACTCGAGTTGATACATATGGACCTATGTGGACCAATGAGGGTTAGAAGCAGAGGAGGAAAGAGGTTTGTGTTCATGATAGTTCATGATTATTCAAGATAAACATGGACTCAGTTTCTTGCTTCCAAGGATGAAGCTTTCGATAGCTTCAAAGAGTGGGCTGGCATTGTGCAGAAAAGGTTGAGTTTGGAGCTTGTGAGCATCAGATCTGATCATGGCATGAAATTTGAGAACGCAAAATTGTCTCAGTACTGTTTCAAGTATAGCATTGATAATAACTTCTCTTGCACCAAGAAATTCACAGCAAAATAGAGTTGTCGAAAGGAAGAACAGATCTTTAGAAGATACGGCAAGAACCATATTGTTGTCAAGTGGTCTAGCAAGAAACTTCTGGGCTGAAGCGGTGAATACAGCTTGCTACTTGTTAAACAGATGTTCCATAAGAGCAATCCTTGACAAAACTCTATATGAGTTACTCAGAAAAAGAAAACCCAATATTGCCCACTTGAGGCCATTTAGATGCAAATGCTTTGTACACAACAATGGCAAGGAGCCTCTTGGAAAATTTGATACAAGAAGTGATGAAGCTATCTTTCTGGGTTATTCTACTCAAAGCAAAGCTTATAAAGTGTTCAACAAAATAACTCAAACTGTTGAAGAAAGCATGCATGTGGTGTTTGATGAATCAGACAATGTAGTGGTTGAGAAAGAAGGAGATTATCAAGCAATAGGTCTTGCTCGAGAAGACTCTGCTAAAGGCACAGAGAATCCAGAGGAAAAGGAAAAATCAAGTGAAGGAGATGGAGAATTGACTCAAGGGCAACAAGAAGTCAACATGTCAGGGGGAACAGCTGATCAGGATGACAAACAAAATGAAGAAGAAGAAGGACCTACTAACACTGCAGCTGCATGTCCTCATCAAATTCAGCCAAGACCCTAGAAATATTAGAGCTCTCATTCTTTGGAAAATGTGCTATCTGAATTGAACAATTGGATTATGACCAGGTCTGCCTTGAAAAACTTCTGTGCATTCTTTACATTCCTATCTGCTATGGAACCAAAGAATGTTAACGAAGCTCTCGAGAATCCGGACTAGGTGATAGCTATATAGGAGGAACTACACCAATCTGAGAGAAGAAAAGTGTGGCACTTGGTTCCTAGACCAATGGATAGATTAATCATTGCAACCACGTGGGTGTTCAGAAACAAACAGGATGAACATGGCATAGTTACCACGAACAATGCCAGATTAGTGGTTCAAGGTTACAGTCAAGAAGAAGAAATTGATTATGATGAAAACTTTGCACCAGTGAGTCCATAAGAATGTTGATTGCTTTTGCGACCTACATGGAGTTTACATTGTATCAGATGGATGTGAAGAGTGCATTCTTGAATGGCTATCTTAATGAGGAAATATATGCCATACAGCCTCCTGGTTTTGTAAGTAGTGACTTTCCTGATCATGTACACAAACTTGACAAAGCTCTCTATAGTTTGAAGCAAGCACCCAAAGCTTGGTATGAGATATTGTCAGGGTTCTTGCTTAAAAATGTTTTTTCAAGGGGAAGGATTAACAGCACACTATTCTTGAAGAAGAAAGGAAATGATCTATTGGTGGTACGGATTTATGTTGATGACATTATCTTTGGTGCCACTGATGAGGATTTGTGCAAGGAATTTGCTGAATTGATGGGCAGTGAGTTCGAAATGAGCATGATGGGAGAACTGAATTTCTTCTTGGGGTTGCAGATCAAACAAAATCCTGAAGCAACAATAATTCATCAACAAAAGTATGTTAAGGAGCTGCTGAAGAAGTTTGATATGGAAGAAGCTTAGGAAATGACTACTCCTATTGCTCCTGGAACAAAGCTGGATATGGACGAACTTGGTCCTTTCACAAATGAGACCAAGTATAGTGGAATCATCGGTTCTCTCCTCTATCTCACAACCAGTCGTTCAGATATTATCTACAGTGTTGGACTCTGTGCAAGATTTCAATCTAAACCCAAGAAGTCCCACCTGACTGCTGTCAAAAGGATATTAAAATACTTAAAAGGAACTCAAGATCTGTGTCTATGGTACCCCAGGGGTGGTACATTTGAGCTACTTAGTTTTGTAGATGTTGATTATGCAGGACCTTTGGTGGATAGAAAGAGCACTTCAGGAATGACACATTTCCTGGGTCCTTGCTTAGTTTCTTTGGCTACAAAGAAGCAAAACTCAGTGGCTTTATCTACTGCTGAAGCTGAATATATTGTTGTTGCATCATGTTGTTCTCAGCTATTGTGGATTAAACAACAACTGAAGTATTTTGGAATTAAATGCGGAGTTGTGCCTATTTTCTGTGACAATACAAGTGCTATGAACATTGCCAAGAACCCAGTCCAACACAAGAGCCAAACTTATTGATATTAGACATCATTTCTTGAGAGATAATCTAGAAAAAGGTCTAATAACTATGAATTCATGCAGGACGGAAGACCAAATTGATGACATCTTTACCAAGGCTTTGAACAAAGTGCATTTTGAAAGGAACAGGTTGGAGTTGGGGATGACCCAACACCTAATTCCCAAGATTTTGGTTAATGAAGTGTTCTTTTATTCAGTATTTGAAATCACTTACTATAGTCTATTCTAAAATTATAATGTTGAAAGTAGACATGTTTGACTAAGTCTACAATGAATTATCTAATGAGTTCCCATAGAAGAGCCTACTAAGTAAAAGAAGGAACTATGAACATAACAAGGAATCATGTCCAGGTACGACTATGTGGTTATTTTTGTACACGTAACTGAAATTTAATTATCCTGGATGTGCATCCTTAAACCTTCCATTTATGTGTGACCACCTAGTTTATTGGACATTCCTTATAACTTACACATATAAACTTAAATCTACCCCACTTGGAATAGGAGACTTAATGTCAATTCCCTCATAAGCGTCACATCGCCCACTTTTTTGGTTCCAAACACACAAAAAGGTGTTCTACTTCTTTAATTGTCATCATTGAATTGTCTTTCCAAGATCAACAAAACACTTTCCCTCAATTCTCTATCTCACAAATCATCTGAAACAAAGAAAATCCTCTCTTCCAACATCTTCCAAAAATCCAAAAAAAAAATGTCTTAAGCACAATCATCCTCAGCCTCATCCACCGAGACTTCTGAAACCCAAACTTTTAAAAACCTTACAATGAAACCTATGCCTACCACTGTGGCTGAAAGAATTGCTAGGGCAAGGTTAAATGTTCAAAAGAAGGTTGGAAAGAAAGCACCCAAGAAATCGACTTCAAAATCAACTGCTCTTTCGGCTACACTCAGTGTCTCAGACATGCAATCTGTAGAGGTAAGTAACATGACTCAAACTATTTTTACCATCATAGATTCTAATTTATACCCTGAAAAATTGAAATCTTGGTGACTGGTGTGGATGAAATTGTTAAAACTGTAGATGTTGTGGAGTCCGTTACTGAAACTGACAGGGGGGGAAAGTGTAGAGGAGAAGGAGAGTAATATTGAAGTAGGAGTTGTTGAACCTAGGGTAGAAGCAAATGCTTCAACTATGGCTCAAGGGATAGCTAGTGTAGATGCTGCAAAATCTGTCCTTGAAAAGTTGAGTACAGAGGAGTCTATAGAATCTCATAATGGCCCGCTCGGCGAACCTAGTTTGGAGGCTGCTCCCTTAGAAAAGGAGCATGTGGAAGTAGATGTTAGTGGTCCAGTTGGTGGAGGACCAAGTTCTGCTGAAGTTGCTAAAAAACCTGAGAAAAAACCTGGTTCATCCTCAGTTCCTATTGCAACTGACGATGCAAAACTGGAATGGACTGATTCTAAGGCTGAGAAGGAGGATGATACATTAGAAGATGTAGGTTCCAAAGAAAAGTTTCAAAAGGATGTTCGGTGAATAGGATGAGAAGTTGTTAGAATAAGATGAGGGGGAGGTAGTGTTTGTAAGTGGAACAAAGTCAATGAAAGAGAAGAATAAGAGGAAATTGATGAAAAGAGGAAAAATTGTGGGAAAGAGGGGGCTTGCTGATGAGAGTGATGATGAAGAAGACTCTTAGTCTGATTATGAGAGCATGAAGGAATCAGTGGTTCCTAGGAAGATGGCTACCAGGTCGGCTCTTAAGTAGCAGGTTGAAAACCAGGAGAAATTTGCTTAGAAAAAGAAAACAAAAGAGGCTGAAAAGAAGCAGGTTGTTGATGACAAAGAAAGCAGGATTAGGATGGGGACTTTGTGGACCCAAATGACTCAGACTCTGAAACCTCTAAGGATTCAAAGAAGAAGAAGAAAGAAAATAGAGTAGAGGTAGACAGAGTGGCTTTCTTTGCTAAGCATCAGGTGCTGCCCGGGAGTGTTTGGTGTGATCTGGAGAAGCCTAAGATGAAACCTCTGGTTGAGAAGGTGAATGCTCAGGGTCGGACTAAGTTGTTCTCAAAAGAAGATAGATGTTTATATGCAGAGAAAGTGAGGGAGTTCTATATGAACTGTAGTGTGGCTGGTAGAAGAGTTTTTTCTGTGGTTAAAGGTGTAGAAATTGAGTTTGGGAGAGCTGAGTTGTGTGTGATCTTAGAGGTGCCTACTGAAGGTTATTGCAGGTATATGAAGTTAAAATGGACCAAAAGAACTGACAAGGTTACTTCCTTGGGGGTAGTAAGGAAGTTCTCTGGTAATCCCAAACTGAGGAAGGAGAGGAAGGTAGAGAAAAAAGAGATAGAACTAGCTCATCAGCTGGTATTTGAATTTGTGCACAGGTTCCTGTTTCCAAGAGGAGAAAGAAATAGTGAAGCTTGTGCACTTGATCTAACATACGTAGATCTGCTGGACAGAGGTGTTAAAATTAACCTACCTAGGCTTATCATAAGACACATTAAGAGGATTGCAGATACTGACAAGAAGGTTCATTCTCTTGTGTATTCCTACATATTGCAACAGATCTTTGAAAATTTTGGAGTGCCTCTTAAGAATGGGAAGAAGGCTACTCATCATTAGATGTTTGGCATGCATGTCCATGTGACTTTCTCAAGGAGAAGAGAGCATCCAAACGTTCTATGCAGGTCCAGATGGAGAAAGTTGATGAGAGTGAAGAATTTGGACCAGATGAAGCTGTATCAGCTGTAAAGGAATTGAAGCAGCATTTGTTGGAGCTGAATGAGGAAAAAAAGAAGCTGAAGAACCAGCTAAAGTTGAAGGATCAAGAGATTTATCGCTTGACCATCGAGTGTAACAGGCATCAGGCTGAGTTGGTAGTTGAGAGAGCCAAAAATACAAAGAACCTGGATGCTCGTCAAGAACATCAAACTTTAAGCCTTTGTCTGCCCAGTCCTTGTCCAAAATCCTTCTTATCCCTCATTTATGCTACACATTTAAGACAATTTGTGTTTTGGTCTGTACTTAATTGGGCCATATATATTGTGCCCTGGATGATTGATTTTAAATTACTTGTTCTGTTTTTGTTGTTTCTCCTATATAATTGTGGGTTCTATTTGGGCCCTTGGATATATTGATCGTGTTCTTAATTAACTTGTTTCCTTGTGCTATAGTCTGGACTGTATTAGCTTATTCTTGCAGGATTTTTGAATCTATTCGATGATGCCAAAAGGGGGAAGAAGGAAATGTTGGGATGTTTGTAACCTGACTCATCTATTTTAAAATTTTCTTTCAACTGTATTTTTGTTATTTTTGTCTTGGTGTTTGCATGTACAGGTTCTTAGGCAACATTTGTTTGTCATCATCAAAAATGGGGAATTTGTTGAGATAATGGTTTTGAAGAATGACAAACGAAGGACTTAGTGCAGAACCTAGTCCTTGAGGAGAAGGGCATGATTGATAGAAACGATTGTGGGATGCAAATCCATACAGAACTAGGAGTAGTGGCACGTGTGCATGTGCGTATCCTAGTCAGCAAAAGAAGTTGTGTCATGGATGTCTCATTGAAGTATGACAGGAGTTGGTACTAAACAATGAGTATATCACTGGAAATCTGGACTTACCATAATTGTGAGGTTTCCTAGTGAAACACTGCTAGGGTTAAAAAGCCCATATAAAAGCTAGTAATTGGGGCAGCCGATCTCAATTATTCACTACAAGAGTTGAGAGCAAATAAAAGACAATACAATAATTCTTGGAGTGATTTAACTGTGGCGACAACCATTGAAGAACTCGGAGCATACATAGAAAATTGTTTAGGTTCTTTATTAAAGTTGTCTCAGTGTTATGCATTGATGGTTTTACCCATTTGCTTATCTTAGAAGCCTTTGTAATAGGTGAACTTTGAGTGATTACTTTGTAAAGCTAGAGTTTAGCTTTGTGAGTGATTAGGATCTAGAGTGTAGCCCCTTTGCTACAGAGTTTGTAATCTAAAACTTGCTCTTTGTGTTAGTGGAAGTGTTTTCAAAATCTCAGAGTGTGGGTCGTGGTTTTTCTCCCTTGAGCAAGGAGCTTTCCACATAAAAACTCAGTGTTCTTATTTACAGTTTTTCTTCAAGGGTAGTGTGTTTTTATTGTAGCAACTGCATAAGAACTGGGTTCTTATGGTCAAGAGTCAGGTTCTTCGATGAAAATTGGAGGACACTATTCAACCCTCCTTTCTAGTATCCCTAGGAGGTGCATAGATTATAACAAATATGTTTTGAACAGATTTTTTATGTCATCTGTTTAATTAAATTCTGAAAGGTTAGTGGTTTGTAAAACGCAAAGGACTCATGTTATGCGATTAAAAAGCTTTCAATCATAGTGACATTTCTTCTGCATATGGTCTCCGATAAATTGGTTAAAAATAAAACGGACGAAACAACTAATAATATGTGGATTTATGTCAAAATTAGAATCCCTGATGCCCCTTAAAAACTACTCCCTCCGTCCCAAATTAGTTGTCACTTTAGGAGAAATGGTTTGTCCCAAATTAGCTGTCACTTTAGGATTTCAAGACTAAATTTACTAATTCTTTCCAACTATACCCTTAATAATTAAAATAATTCTCAAAGAAAGTTAATAGTCAAATATTAAATAAGGGTAACATAGTAAAATACACACCATATTTAATGGTTTTCTTAATGGGCGTAAAAAAGCTGAAGGCGACAACTAAAATGGGACGGAGGGAGTAACTGCACCTTGCAAAATGTTGGAGAAGAATCTAGCTGGAAAGTCCTGATTTCACTCTATGTGGCCCATCAACCAAGAAAAATGGTAATCCATACAGAAAGTCACAAATTAACTTAGCATTGCGAGAGACACAAATAATCAGAAGAATAGAGCTCAATAAAGCCTTAAAGGAAAGACTGACAGGAGATGAATAGCTGGTAGGACCGTAGGAGGAACTTTAGCTTAAGTTGGGTGAGAATATAACTCAAGATTAACTAATCGAAGCAAAATAAACTTGAGTTATGAGCTTTTCCATAATTTTTCATCGCAGCATTTGATCAAATTTAAGCAGGTACAGGTTTACATCACCTATATTGTTGCATTGGGGTTTTTTTTTATGTTGCTTATCAACGTTTTCTTAATTTTCTATCCTTAATTTCTTATGTATGCTATCTAAAGGAGACTCATGTATGCTGTCTAAACGAGATTCGTGTTTAAACTAAAATAGTATTTCCTAAAGAGCCGTCAAATACTTTTAAATACGATGTAAAACGAATGACGATGGTACTAATTATCATTCTAAATTAATGGGGCGAATCCAAATTCTTGAAAATTGATAACAGCTTATCGTCCTATAGGCACTACGATCAAATACCTAATTTTTCATTAAAGAATCATTAATTTTTTATGGAACAGAACGACACGTCGAAAAATCCATTGGAGCATTTGTGCAAAACCCAAGGTATTTAACATTGTTCTTTAAATTTGGTTTCTTTTAATAATTTTTTCGCTTTGGTACTTAGCCTAATGATAGGCTAAATCATTAAGTGTTGAGCTC
This sequence comes from Petunia axillaris subsp. axillaris, assembly GCA_029990575.1. Taxonomy (NCBI): domain Eukaryota; kingdom Viridiplantae; phylum Streptophyta; class Magnoliopsida; order Solanales; family Solanaceae; genus Petunia; species Petunia axillaris. The sequence goes on along the minus strand of JARKNS010000003.1, from coordinate 131,316,866 downwards.
TGTCACACTAGGCTATTGGGGTAAGATGATTCTAATAACAGATTAGGATCAGAATCCCAGCAGGTGGTGGTGTTAAAGGTATGGTTGGATAAAAAACCCAGGCGGAAGGTTGAATGCCAGAACCAAGGTTCTGTTGTTTGCCCGTTTAGCCGAGGATGGCGTTTAGGGCTGTTGTTGAACCTAATTTTGGGTTCAGCCACTCCTTGCCAGGGTTGGGTCACCAGTAAAGTTTCCTGTTACCCCCATGCTGCAAAAAGATCCGGTCCGAACAGCTTATCGTCCTATAGGCACTACGATCAAATACCTAATTTTTCATTAAAGAATCATTAATTTTTTATGGAACAGAACGACACGTCATGCAATTCAAATAAGTCAAATTTATTAATGAGATTTTTGACAAATAAGTATCACGGTATTGTATTATTGCAAACAAATTTAATGCTACTACATGTACATCATGTGATTTGAAGGTCATGCAATTGGTTTATGCATCGAACAAAGAACAAACAACCTTGGGAATATAATTATATCAAGGCACAACACATAAGGTTATAGTAGCTTGAGAATATGCAAAAGATAAAGTTGGTCAAAATAGCTAATCTGCCGTCACCAATTGGAAGTCTAGGGATATGCAATGATGCCAACTTTTGTATAAGTTGCATTATTTGAAAAAAAGAAAAACATAAGTTACTCCCTAAAGATATATACCTTTTAATATTACTCCCAACCTAATACACTATGTCGTTATTTTTTGTCATGGCTTCATCAAGTGGGGACATATCAGGCTCAGAGGAAGAGAAAAAGGATGATATCAGACAGAGAATCAACAAGAAGATCAAGGGGAAACAAAAATATTTGGATGATTTGATGGCCCAAGTAACTACGTTAATCAAGGAAAATAACCATATTTTAACAACACCACAAATCTATCCATGACAACGATATCATTTTCCACAATCATAAAGCAAAAACAACACGCATAAAGTAATAAATCTATCTCCCATTTCAAATTAAACTCGTTGTCTAATAATTAGTAGTTAGCTATTTTTCAAGTAGTTAGATATTTTTCAATATATATATATACCAGGTAAGCTAGTAATCTCTATGGATCCCTCGCCTTATCCTCGGGTCCGACATTCTCTTTGACATTCTTCTTGTCCTTTTTCTCAGCTACGATCTTCTTCTTCTCGGATTCAAAAGATACCTTAGGGACCTTCTTCTCAACCTTACCCTCCTCAGATTCAAGAGATACCTTAGGAACCTTCTTCTCAACCTTACCCTCCTCAGATTCAACAGATGCCTTCACCAATTAGAAGTCTAGGGATTTGTAATGATGCCAACTTTTGCATAAGTTGCATTGTTTGAAAAAAAACATTAGTTACTCCCTAAAGTTATACTCCCTCCGTCCCATTTTAGCTGTCGCCTTCAGCTTTTTCACACCCATTAAGAAAATCATTAACTAAGGTATATATTTTACTATATTACCCTTATTTAATGCTTGGCTATTAACTTTCTTTGAGAATTATTCTAATTATTAAGGGTATAGTTGGAAATAACTAGTAAATTTAGTCTTGAAATCCTAAAGAGACAACTAATTTGGAACAAACCATTTCTCCTAAAGCGACAACTATTTTGGGACGGAGGGAGTACACCTTTTAAAATCACCCGCAACCTAATACACTATGTCATTATTTTTTGTCATGGCTTCATCAAGTGGAACATATCAGGCTCAGAGGAAGAGAAAAGGGATGATATCAAACAGAGAATCAGCAAGAAGATCAAGGGGAAACAAAATATTTGGATGATTTGATGGCCCAAGTAACTACGTTAATCAAGGAAAATAACTGTATTGGGTAAAAAACGGCTTACTATGAGTCGCCTCGGTAACATGATCTGATGGTAACTAATGAAGGTTATATTGTGAATAGGTTAGATATGTAAATAGGTTAGTTATGTAAATTGTATATTGGGCCAAGCCCGTTAAGCTTACTTGGTCCCTAAGTTAGGTTTACTAGGTTTTCTCTTGTATAAATAGGGGACTCCCTTCATCAATGAAAGCAAGAGTTTTCACCCAAATCTTATTCTTCTCTCGTGTGATTGTGTTCGGTTTTTACATGGTATCAGAGCCATCGTGAAACTCTTCAAGTTGAAAAGTAATGGAGGCTACAAAAGGTGATGCTGCAGTCGTACGGAAGACAATCTCTCCGTACGATATCACCTCGAATGATAATCCTGGTTTGATTATCACACAGGTCCAGTTGACTAGTGAAAACTATGAGGAATGGGCGCGGTCAGTTAGAACGGCGTTGTGTGTAAAGAAGAAGTTTGGTTTTGTTGACGGATCGATCAAGGTGCCCGATGAAAAGTCGATCGATTATGAGGACCGGTGGACTATCAATTCTCTTCTGGTGTCGTGAATTAGGAATTCGATCGAGCCTACTCTTTGGACCACCATATCGCACATGGAAGTGGCGAAATATCTGTGGGAGAGTATTCGAGAACGTTTCTCAATGGGAAACGGACCTCGGATTCAGGAATTGAAAGCGGCTTTGGCCGGTTGTAAGCGAAAGGGATAAACTATTGCTGCTTACTATGGAAAACTGGCTATGTTGTGGGAAGAACTAGGAAATTGTGATAAGTTTCCAACTTGTTCGTGTGGAAACTGCACTTGAAATCTAACGGTTGCACTGGAGAAGAAAAGGGAAGATGATAGGGTTCACTTATTTCTTATGGGGCTGGATGAAAGTCTTTATGGAACTGTCCCTTCCAATCTCTTGGCTCAGGATCCGTTGCCATCGATGAATCAAGTCTACCAAAAGGTAATCCAAGATGAACGGGTCAAAGGGATAGCACGAACTCAGGAAGAAAGAGAGGAGGTGACAGCGTTTGCTGCACAACGATCACAGCTACCGAAGACAGGCTATAAGGAGTGTTACTTGTGTGATCGAGGAGGACATCCTCCGGAACGCTGCTATGAAGTTATTGGTTATCCGGAGGGGTGGGTGCACTATCCAAAGCAAGGTTCTTCAAATGGAGGACGTGGCAGAGGAAGAGCTAAAGGCAACAGAGGTGGAAGAGGTCGTGGACATCAACAGTTTAGCTCGAATGCTGGTCGAGGACGTGGAAATAATCGAGCAAATACTGCTCAAGCTGAGTTCGAGAATGGAGAAAACAGACACATGAGTGTGCCCGGACAAACTAACTTGTCCGGAATAACAGGTGATCAGTTGCAGATGTTGTTCGATTTGCTGAAAAAGGAGAAAGCAAGCACAAGCGAACCATCGATTGGTAAGAAAATTCATCTTTCATGGATTATTGACATGGGGGCGTCAAATCACATGATCGGTCAGATAGGTGCTTTGGAGAATTTACGAACAATACCAAAGTGTCCGGTAGGTTTACTGAACGGAAGCAGTACGATGGCAACTCAGGAAGGATCCATCAGATTTAACGAAGACATGGTTCTTCACGGAGTGTTATATGTGCCCGAAATGACTTGCAATTTTATTTCTGTGTCTCAATTAATTAATCAAATTGGTTGCAATGTAAATTTCACTAATGATTTGTGTGTTATGTAGGACCGGGATACGGGGAATTTTATTGGAGCGGGTGAACAAAAGGACGGACTCTACTACTTTTGGATGATACCCGTAGTGAAAGCTATGAAGGTCGATATGGTAGATTTATGGCATCAAAGGTTGGGACATCCTTCGATGCAAGTAACAAAATCTCTTTCAGTTTTAGAAGATAGTGGGAAAGATAGCTTAGAGGGAAAAGCATGTGATGTATGCCTTAGGGCAAAGCAAACTAAAAATGTATTTCCTTCGAGTAATAATAAAGCTGTTGAACCTTTTGATTTAGTTCATTATGACTTGTAGGGTCCTTATAGAACTGAGTCTTCGTGTGGTGCATCATATTTTTTTACTGTTGCTGATGATTGCTCACGAGGAGTATGGGTGTTCTTGTTAGTTGATAAAAGAGAGGTCGGACAAAAATTGAAAGGCTTCTTTGCAATGGTAGAAAGACAATTCAATAAACGGGTAAAGTGCGTCCGGAGTGATAATGGAACCGAATTTGTAAGTCTGAGAGGGTATTTTCTCGAACAAGGGATCTTGTTCCAAACTTCTTGTGTAGGGACACCCCAGCAAAACGGTAGAGTTGAACGGAAACATAGACATATCTTAAACGTGGCACGGGCGCTACGTTTTCAAGCCAATTTACCGATTGACTTCTGGGGAGAATGTGTGATGACGGCATGTTATTTTATTAACCGGACACCTACTAAGTTGTTGAATGGGAAGACACCTTACGATATCCTGATGGGTGTGACACCGAATTATGATCATTTGAGGGTGTTCGGTTGCTTATGTTATGCTCGCAATCAAGGACAAACAAGTGACAAGTTTGAGAGTAGGAGTCGTCGATGCGTGTTCTTGGCCTATCCAAATGGGAAGAAAGCGTGGAAAGTGTATGATTTGGAGGCAAAGGAGTTTTTGTTCTCAAGGGATGTGGTGTTTTATAAAAAAGAATTTCCGTTCGCATCCAAGGAAACTGAGGAAGAAAAACGGAGACAAGATACGGTTCCTGTTACCGTAGCATTGGAGGAGGAAGAGGCGAGTGTGCGAGGAATGGGGGGTGTTGAACCCGAAGTCATGACTCCGGAAATTGAACCCGAAGTGGTGACTCCGGAAGTTGAACCTGAAGTTGTTCCCGAAGTTGAACCCGAAGAGTTGGGTCGTGGAAAACGAAATAAGAAAAAGAATATCTTGCTGAGAGACTTTGTTACTAATATGGTCCAAAAGATGAGTCATCGGGTATCGTCCTGTGTTCGAAAGTCTGATTGTTCATCCGTTTCTCAACAACCTTCTGGTAAGCCCTATCCTCTAGCACACTGTGTCAATTGTGATAATTTCTCTTCGAAACCTGTGAGTTTTCTTGCAGCTATAACGCAAGCACATGAGCCTACCTCCTATTCGGAGGCGGTGAAAAATGAAAAATGGAGAACAGCCATGGGGGAAGAATTGAAGGCATTAGAAGCGAACAAACCTTGGGAGATAGTTCGCTTACCTACGGGGAAGAAGGCCCTCGGATGCCGATGGGTATATAAGATAAAGTACAACTCAGATGGAACTATTGAAAGGTACAAAGCAAGACTGGTGATTTTTGGGAATCATCAAATCGAAGGAGTTGATTACACGGAGACATTTGCACCGGTTGCAAAGATGGTGACTGTCCGATTTATTCTGGCCGTAGCAGCTGCCAAAAATTGGGAATTGCATCAGATAGATGTGCACAATGCATTTTTGCATGGTGATCTTCACGAAGAAGTATATCTGAAATTGCCTCCGGGACATCGCATGACTGGGAGAGGAACTGTGTGTCGCCTTCGAAAATCATTGTATGGCTTAAAACAAGCACCCAGGTGTTGGTTTGCGAAGTTGTCTGCTGCTCTTAAGCAATATGGGTTTCGACAATCATATTCGGATTACTCATTATTTACGATGAAGAAAGGAAATGTGCATTTGAATGTGCTTGTTTACGTGGGCAATTTAATCATATCTGGTAATGATTCGAAGGCAATTCGAATTTTTAAGTTGTATCTCTCGAAATGTTTCCATATGAAGGATTTAGGTGCCTTGAAATACTTCTTGGGAGTTGAAGTGGCAAGGGCTCCGAATGGAATCTTCTTATGTCAGAGGAAGTATGCATTGGATATCATATCGCAAGCAGGCTTGTTGGGGGCAAAACCGGTTGGTACACCGACAGAACAAAATCATCGCTTGGCGCTTGCGACTGGTCGCTTTATCAAAGATCCTAAACGTTATCGGCGACTGGTTAGAAGATTGATTTACTTGTATTTTACACGACCAGATTTGTCCTATATTGTGCATGTGTTGTCGCAATTCATGCAAAGTCCCCGTATGGAGCATATGGAAGCAGTACTTACGGTTGTTCGATATTGAAAGGCTGTCCGGGAAAAGGCATCGTATTTAATTCTAAGTGTGATATGAGATTGCGCGGGTGGTGTGACACCGATTGGGCAGGTTGTCCGTTGACACGTCGGTCGTTGACAGGTTGGTATGTGTCGATAGGGGACTCACCAATATCTTGGCGAATGAAAAAGCAACAGATCGGGTCAAGGTCCTCCGCCGAGACAGAGTATCGATCGATGGCGATGACCGTGTGTGAATTGAAGTGGTTGAAAGGGATATTATGGAACCTTGGAATCGACCACAACTCTCCGATGAATTTGTAGTGTGACAGTCAAGCAGCGTTACATATTGCTCGGAATCCTGTCTTTCATGAACGCACTAAACACATCGAAGTCGACTGTCACTTTGTTCGGAATGAAATTATCGGAGGAGTCATTCGTCCCAGCTATGTGCCTACGACCACACAACTTGCTGATATTTTTACGAAGGCGCTGGGACGTGCCCAGTTCGAGTACTTTCTTAACAAGTTGGGCATAAGGAACCTTCACGCTCCAACTTGAGGGGGGTAATGAAGGTTATATTGTGAATAGGTTAGATATGTAAATAGGTTAGTTATGTAAATTGTATATTGGGCCAAGCCCGTTAAGCTTACTTGGTCCCTAAGTTAGGTTTACTAGGTTTTCTCTTGTATAAATAGGGGACTCCCTTCATCAATGAAAGCAAGAGTTTTCACCCAAATCTTATTCTTCTCTCGTGTGATTGTGTTCAGTTTTTACACTAACCAAGCATGTGATGACAAGCTGTAAACCGAAGCAAGCGAATGAGTCGCCGAAGTCAGGCACCGAGGTCATCACCGAACGAGCCATAAGCTGTGCTTCGGTGATCCTCGCTTCAACCGAACGGCAGAGTCGCGCCACTGAAGTAACACATTTGCACCTCGGTAGGATACCTCGGTTGTAACGGCTCAGCAACTCACTACTTCAGCCCACTACTTTATCCCACTAACTCCATTAATAAATGCTCTGGATGTGGTTTTGACCATTATATTTCGTGGAGAACGTGGAGCTGGCCCTTGTATCTATAAATAGCACTTCATTTTACATTGTACATATTCAGAAATATATACAGAAACTCTGAAAAATTTTGTACTCACAACAATATATTAAAATCACGCTATTTTCTCGCATTTACGCTTATTCTTAGCATTTTCTTGACTTTGATTCGAAGATTTACTTGTGTTCCAACTCAAATTTGATTTATGATCCTAAACTGATTTAGGCCCATACAAATTGGCGTCGTCTGTGGGGATACAGGCATAACGCTTTGTTTCAAAGTTAAGCATTTTTTTTCGTTGAAGTTCATAATCTTTTGACGACGAAATGGTTGATAATAGTAGAAATCCTACTGAACACCAGTTAACTCCGGATGGACAGACTGGCGTTCAATCAAACCCTGCTTCTTCATCTCTGATAACAATCGAAACATTTCAAGCTTTTGTTGTTGCTTTATTAAGGGTTCTGCAGGAGCAACAGGATGAACAAGCTAATATCAACGCTGAATTCCGCGCCTCGATTAACGCGAGGAATAGCTCCACTCCAAATGGAGCCCAGCCTGTGGCCTCAAATGGAGGCATCCCGCTCTTCATTCCTACGGGCGCAATAATAGGGGGACCTCAAAATGGGGCCACATCTGGAGGTTCGGGAACCTTACCGAACACAACGCCACACTTCGGGATGCTTCCTACCGTGGAAGAAACTACGTCTTTGGTCGACGTCGAGAGGTTAACTAGAGAAATCAAAGCTCGAGTCGAAGCGCGCGTGGAAAAGCACCTCGAGAGCGTCCCCGGGGTCACTAAGGCCAAAGACGAGCTTAACATCGATCAATATAGAGTGTTGCCATTCAAGCCCGATGCCGCACCAGCTTCAACTCCCAAAAATTTCAAGCTCCTCTTCCTAAAGAAGTACGATGGGACCACCGATCCCAAAGAATATGTAACTGAGTTCATGGCGATGGTAAAGAGCATAACTTAACGGCAATAGAGCTCGAGTCAATGTTCTTGAAAAAGTTTGGCGAATCCTTGGAGAAAGGAGCGCTGCATTAGTACATGCGCTTACCAGCGGGGTCAATTTCCACCTTTAAAGAAATGGTTAGCTCCATCGTTAAGTCCCACACTGAAGCACAAAAAATTCTCCAAAGGAAAGAGGATATATGTGAGGTCAAGCAACGGCACAGTGAGCCACTTAAGGACTTCCTCGAGCACTTTCACGCTGAACGCATGGAGCTACCTAAAATGGATGATACTCTAGCCATCATGGCGTTTGAAAAAGGTAACAATGTTCGCAACTCCGACGCCACCGCTGAGTTGCAAAAAGAGCTTCAGCAGTATCAAACTCTGAAGTGGGATGATCTACACAAACGAGCTTACTCAAAGATAAGGCTGGAGGAAGCCGAATTTAAAAACAATGGCCGAGGTCACAACTACAAGAACCGAGGCGAATCCTCGGATCGCGCCGAAGCGTAGCGAGGAAACTCGAAGGGAAGGTACGAGCCACACACCTCCTCAAGGCAGCCTATCAGCCAAAGGTTGGGAAATTCCTTTGGTAACCCGTTTGTGAGCCCATATGTAAGCCAACAGCTCGGAGGAAAGGTTCTTCCTAACTTGAACCAAAGAAATTCCTCAGGCCCAGCTTCGGTCTCAAAAAACAAATAATTACCTCGAATATATCGACTTCGGAGCTGGTCAGCATAGTAAAGGGAACCGCCGGGGTAAGAATACCCAAAAACATGAGAACTCCAGCAGACAAAAGAGATCAAAATTTGCATGTGAGTTCCATGCAGATTATGGCCATCGCACCGAGGACTGCAAAGAATTGCGCCTCGAGGTGGCACATTTGTTGAAGAAGCGTGTGTTAGCAGAATTCCTTACCGACAAGGGAAAAGACAACTACACCAAGAACCGAGGTGATGGACAGCCACCTCGGGCACCACCCCCGAGAGAGTTGTAAGTGTTATCACCGGTGGGTCAGAGGTGAACCGGGTGAACTTTGCAGCTGCAAAGAAGTTCGCCAAGCTGTCGATCACAATGGAAAAGAGAACTCGAGTGGGAGGCTCGGGTAAATAAATTGTGTTTGATGATGATGATTGTGATGGGATGATGTTCCCTCATCACGATGCCCTGATCATCATGTTGAGAATAAATGACTCGGACATCAAACGAGTCCTGATTGACCCCGGTAGCTCAGTCAATATAATTAGCTACGGGGCTATTAAGAAGATGTGGCTTAAAGGGGAAGTCATCCCCAAGGCAACACTGTTGACTGGCTTCAACAACTCCACGGAGAAGATTTTGGGTGAAATCACACTCAAGACATTTGCTGAAGGAGTTAGCACTATTTCAAGTGTCGCCCGAGGACATAGCATACAATGTGATCCTCGGCAGACCATGGATCCATTCCATAGAGGCTGTCCCATCCACTCTGCATCAAGTGATCAAGTTCCCTACACCTTGGGGAGTTCGATCAATAAAGGGAGAGCAACGAGTAGCAAGAGAATGCTATTCGGTTGCATTGAAAAGTAGAGTCGCCCCGACTGGGCCAAAACAATAGCAACTAATGCAACCGGGGTCAAGCGAGGAGGACCTCCGAGGATAAATTGAAAAGATCCCGGCATGCATTCAAGAGCCTCGGAAACAAAAGGCTGAGGACTCAACTATTGAGGAGTTGGAATCTTTCACCTTGTTGAAATATTTTCCTGAAAGAAAAGTATTTGTCGGCTCGAAGTTGGACCTAGAGTCGAAGAAACCAATCATCGAAGTCTTAAAGTCCAACAACGATTGCTTCGCTTGGTCCCATTCGGTATGAGTGGTATCGATCCGGAGATCATGACCCACAAGTTGAATGTAGACCCAAAATTCACCCCGGTCAAACAGAAGAAATGACCTCACGCCGGGGTTAAAAAGAAAGCAATCGAAGACGAAACTACGAAGCTGCAAGAGAATGGCTTCATAAGGGAGGTGAAGTATCCCAAATGGCTGGCTAATGTGGTTTTCGTGCCTAAGAAAAATGGCAAGTGGAGGATGTGCGTAGACTACACTGATCTAAACAAGGCTTGCCCCAAAGACTCCTATCCATTGCCACAAATAGACAGGTTAATAGACTCCACGGTTGGACACAAATTATTAACCTTCTTGGATGCTTATTCGGGTTACAACCAATTCTTCATGGATCCGAAGGATGAAAAGAAGACCTCGTTCATCACTGACCGAGCTACCTTTTGCTATAAAGTGATGCCCTTCGGTTTGAAAAATGCTGGGGCGACATACCAGAGACTAGTGTGTCGCATGTTCAAGAAGTATCAAGTCAATTCGAATGGAGGATCATCTGAATCATCCGAGGGGATGGCATGAAATTGAATCCTAAAAAGTGTGCCTTTGGTGTAGGGTTAGGCAAATTCTTGGGATTCATAGTCTCTGAACGAGGGATCGAAGCCAACCCAGATAAGATCAAGGCCATCGAAGAGATCCCTGAAGTGTTGACTGGGGTGAAAGAAGTTCAGCGCTTAACTGGCCGAATCGCTACCTTGAGTCGATTCATCTCAAGGTCTTCCGAGCGATGCCATAAATTCTTCTCTGTCTTGAGGAAGAATAATCACTTCGAGTGGACACCGAAGTGTAAAGAAGCGCTAAGAGAATTGAAACGTTATCTGGCTAACGCGTCGTTGCTCGCCAAGCCAAAAGATGGGGAAACCTTGCTAGTTTACTTGGCTGTATCCAAGGTGTCGGTCAGTGCTGTATTGGTTCGAGAGGAAGATGGCAAGCAACAGCCCATCTACTATGTGAGCAAGACACTCCTCGATGCTGAGACCAGGTATCCTCACTTGGAAAAACTAGCACTTGCTTTAATTATTACTGCTCGGAAACTACGACCTTATTTCCAATGTCATCCAATAGCAGTAGTTTCTACCTTCCCCTTGAGAAGTATATTTCATAAACCTAAGTTATCAGGGAGGTTATCAAAATGGGCAGTAGAATTGAGCGAGTATGACATCACTTATCAACCCCGAACAGCCATCAAGTCCCAAGTTTTAGCTAACTTCGTAGCCGATTTTAGTGTTGGGATCCTACTCGAAGCCGAAAAGGAGAACTCAATGTCAAAAGGAATGGCTTTGGGACTGTGGATACTTTACACCGATGGGGCAACTAATTCCAAGGGTTTGGGATTAGGCATAGTGTTGAAGGCGCCCACCGGGGAGAAAATCAGACACTCTGTTTGGTTCAAAAAGGTGACCAATAATGAGGCAGAATACGAAGCAGCTTTAGCGGGCTTGGAGTTAGCTGTAGGAATGGGGGTGGAAAGAGTCGAGTTGAGATGCGACTCACAACTGGTGGTAAACCAAGTGCTCGGTGAATACACGGCTCGGGAGCCAAGAATGCAGCTATATTTGGACCGAGCACAGAGGATTTTGGCCCAATTCCAAGAATGGAAAATTAAACAGGTGCCATGGAAGGAAAACATCGAAGTCGATGCTTTGGCAAACTTGGGTTCAGCAGTCGATGAAGTTCACTCGGGCACCGATTCAGTGGTTCGGTTGCTTTCTGCACAAAGGAGAGAGATGAAATTGCAAGTCAACTCGGTGGACCATAAATGGGATTGGCAGAGTAAGTTTATCTCTTAATTCGACTCGGGGATTGTCCCTCAAGGTAAGAAAGAAGCTAAAAAGTTAAGGACCCAAGCGGCTTCATATTCTATGATCAAGGGTAATCTGTATAGAAGGTTGTATTGCGGCCCGATAGCCAAATGTTTGGGTCCGGATGAAGCTAGATATGTGATGGCTAAAATACACAAAGGCGGGTGTGGCAATCACTCGGGGGGGAAGTCTTTGGTGCTCAAAGTACTTAGAGCTGGGTACTATTGGCCCACCATCAGCGCTGATGCAAAGGCTTTCGTGCAAAAATGTGATAAGTGTCAACACCACGTACGAATGATTCATCAACAAGCCAAACCCTTGCATTCGGTCGTGTCGCCGTGGTCTTTTATGAAATGGGGGATGGATATTATTGGTCCCTTGCCGAAGGGAAAAGGTAGTGTTCGTTCATTTTAGTTCTAACCGATTACTTTACAAAATGGGTGGAAGCAGGAGCTCTCACCGAGGTTAGACAAAAGAAGGTAATCGATTTTATTAGAAAGAACATCATTTACAGGTTCGGTGTACCAAGGGAAATCACTTGCGACAATGGTAAACAATCCATGGGAGCAGCTATCACTGATTTCTTCAAGCAATGGGGAATCAAAAGAATTGCTTCGACCCCCTATCATCCAAGTGCCAATGGCCAAGCCGAATCTTCAAACAGGGTAGTATTAAAAATCTCAAGAAAAGGCTCGATGAGAAGAAAGGTCCTTGGCCCGAGGAGTTGCCAGGTGTATTGTGGGTCATGCGGACAACAGAAAAAACAGCACCGGTGAGACCCCTTTTTCATTTGCTTATGGCATGGATTCCCTTATCCCTGTGGAAGTGGGCGAACCAAGTCTTCGGTATGCACACACCACCGAGAATGCGAATCAGCACGCCATGCACATAGAGTTGGACTTACTCGAGGAGAAAAGAGAGTTGGCTTTGGTTTGGCTAATTGCACAAAAGAGGCAGATCGAAGCATATCTCAATAGGAAGGTCAAACTTAGAGATTTTAAAGTTGGTGATTATGTGCTGAAGGCTACGAATCAATCAACGAAGGAGAAGAACAGGGGAAAACTCGTCGCAAACTGGGAAGGACCTTACAAAGTCAGAGCAATTGTTGGGAAAGAATCTTACCAAATTGAAGATCTGCAAGGCATACTTGAACCCTTAAATTGGATTGACATAAATCAATCCGTAGAAATTGTCTAATTTGTATATTGAAATTTACACGCTCGATAATGCATTTAGACTATCTTGTCTAATCTTTGTGTGGCTTAACTTTTGAAATTTTGCTAAATGATTACCTATACTTAATTTTGATTTGATGCAATATTCGGTAAAATCATAATAATGTGCTACAGATCATTTTGCCAAATTTTAATTTCTAAAAGAATATCACAAGCATTCTCATGGTCTTGCAGTGTCTTAAACAATAAGAAAAAGAATGGAGTTGTTTCTCTAGGTCTAGCAATAAAGCTACAAATTTATGCTCTACTAAAGATTAAAAAGGAAGAATTGATAAGTAAAAGGCCCATGTTCCTAAGTGGTAAAACAGTGTAGTAGTAGTAGTAGTATTATTATTTGGATTATTTATGCAAAAATACAAAGAGGACCTATCTTCAATACTACTTGTAGCAATTTCCGAGAAAATGTTTTCTTTCTTCAGTTATTACAATTGCTTCACCATTTTAATTTTTAGTTTATTAGGCAGCAGAAGGATTCCAAGCCATTAAACATGCTTTGTCCACGCGGCAACAATCCAAAGTGAGTACCATTGAGCGTTACTCCATCCGTTCCATTTTAGGTGTCATAGTTTGACTTGGCACGTAGTTTCAGAAATAAAGGAAGACTTTTAAAATTTGTGGTCTAAAATAAAGCATAGATGTTTGTGTGGTTGTAAATCATTTCATTAATGGCAGAACTGTAATTTTGAAGTTAAATAGTTACCAAATTTAGAATGCTGTCATTCTTTTCGGAACAGACTAATAAAGAAATGCTGCCACATAAATTGGAACGGAGGGATTACTTGACTAAAGTATATAATGGAGGGGATCTTTCCCCTCCATATGTGATGCATTGCCTTGGTCCTCAGAACAACTACAAAATTGAATTTGCTTAATTAAACTAAAACACAATCCGTGAGTCTCAAATTGAATATCCACCTTAACTAGTTTGTCCTTCCCAAAATAATGGAGTACCTTTTTGAACTGAAATCTTGTCACACTTTATACATTTCACTAGCACAACTTTTTCTCTATTCTATTTCTGTAAGAAGTAAAAGTCAGCATCTAGCTCCACATATGCCATTAGAAAATTGTATTGAACAATTTGCATTCGTCTTTGTATTCAATCTCGGAGTTCTTGGTTGGACAAGTTGGTATACTAGAAATCCTGAGTCCTAGATGACCAGTCTTGTAAATTTAGGGGGTCAAACCCGCATCTATGCTAAATATAAATTGGATGTGAAGAAACGTGTTACTTTAGATTGTTAAATTCCACTCTTGAGGTACGCCAATTCAACCACCGACGATGAAAATCTAAATAGTTTAGGTAAACCTCAATAGAGATGGAGTAGAATAACATGTCAATTGCTTCGGTCTCTGAAGAAATGAGGCTAACAAAATCTAAACAAGGCTGTTGATCCAAGTCTATGTCTGGATGATTTTGAATCGACATCGGAATCATAACGATCCCACTGAGAATTTTACTCTTGTCTGTGTAAGAGAAATTTATCTAGTTATGGATGGGTATTCAATTCAAGGAGTTAGGTTCAGTTTATATACTATGAAGAAACAATCAAAGACTTGTCCTGGCGACTCCTGAAGTCCCTTCACTTTCAGAAAACTATCACAGGTTGACCCTGGATTTTGATGGTGTTTAACTCATTATCCTCGTCCCAAGAATTCTATAGGAAACAATGTGTGTCATCTTGGTGAAAATCAGAGACAATGTTCCGAAGCGTTTCGAAGTATTGATCAATTGTCCAAGAAGGTGATCATCTTGGTTCCCATCTTCTAAGTAATGTTTGGGTTGATAGTATAATTGTTTTTATATATTCATAAGAATTTAAACTTCTTTAGATATATGTGTATGTTTATTTACTTCTTTTCCTTTTTTGGGTCCAGTGTGTTTAATGATCCATACAAAGCCAGTTATCTTTTGCTTAAAAGCACGAATCAATAAAAAAAGATTAAATTCTATAATGATCACATAAATAGAACTCAAAAAAAAAAATGCACTTCCGCTATGTAATAAATGTCGTTAAATATTGCAATCACATCTCATTTGCATCAATCATACTCTTCCAATCCAAGGTAGTGTAGTACCAATTCCAACAAGGTAAACTTAGGTAGAATATACTTCACATATTTCAATCATAGGTCAAATATACCAAAATAGAGATAGTATACATTATGAATCTATACATTACTTGCTCATCTGGATAAATAAGTCAAGCACCCTTGTTACTGTTCCATGGCTTAAGCACGCCAACGACAATGATTACAACGATTATAAGGAGGATCATGATCGCAAAGCACATCCATTTTCTGGAATTCCTCTGTAGTTTCTTCGCCTTTAGTAAAGCAGTATTTCCCGATTGCACATGGTCTACAGCAGTTGAAACCTGAAAATAAAATTTGAGTTGTTGGAAATGAGAATCAAAAATATAATCATACCACAAGTCTCAATTTATTTAAAAGAGAGTAACTAGGAGGAATAATACAATCATAAAGAATTTCAGTACCTGTGATTCTATATTGTCAAGCATGTCCCCTTGAGCATCAACCAACACCGCTATGTCTAAGAATATCTGCATTGCACAATAGGACACAATTTAGACTAGAATGCTCAAGATTAGGTTACGTACTGCGAACTCTCTCTCCCATTGTTCAACAATTAAGTACTGCTTTTTTAAGAAACTTTTGAGCTACCTGTCCCCCATCATAAGGGAAGTATAGTACCTGCTGCAACTCAAGAAGCTTCCTCTCTAACTCTCTGACTGCATCATGGCGCTCTTGAATTTC
Organism: Petunia axillaris subsp. axillaris; assembly: GCA_029990575.1. Taxonomy (NCBI): domain Eukaryota; kingdom Viridiplantae; phylum Streptophyta; class Magnoliopsida; order Solanales; family Solanaceae; genus Petunia; species Petunia axillaris. The sequence goes on along the minus strand of JARKNS010000003.1, from coordinate 131,301,235 downwards.
AGCTAATGTGCCCATTATCTGCAAGACAACCAACATTTCAAAGTTTCGACGGAAGAAAAATGTAACCTTTTTTTCGCAACAACTATCAAACAAACACAACCTCATAACTTTAAAATTCCAATCAAAACTTTTTTACTTGTTTCCGAACAAATTCCCCTAAACTGTTCACAGGCATAGACTTTAAAGTACAAGAGATAATAACGTGAAGCATTCAGATCTTGATCCCGTGTTCTATGTGAAAAGGTTACAAATAGTGCATAAGGTAACACCACATTGTTAATGAAAGGAAGAGATTGGAAAAAATCATTGAGAAGGACCATACCTGTCCTCGCCCTTGCTGCTGAATAGCCTTCTGGAATATCTGTTCACTGTCCCCAGTCTCTATCAATCTATCAATTGTCTGAACGTGAAAATACAGGGAAACAAGAAGAGGGACAATTAGAAGATGAATGACAAAATAAACTAAGTTCACAATAATTCACAAAATCTACAAGTTTTACCTCTTCATCAGCTCGATTACCCGTCACTGTCAACCACAAAAAGAGAAAGATACAAGAAAAAGGAGATTAGTATTGTTTAAGTACTATTAACATTCCGTGGAAATTTCAAACTATGAAGTTTTTGGCACCTGTGAATACTCGCCTTTCAACAACCTCACGATATTCATGGTGGATGTTTTCCCTTAAAGTCTGCAAACAATTAAATCATCTGAACATAAGAGAAAGTAAACCTAGAGAAAAGGCATTATTAAAGCAGCTGACATACCTGGAACTCAGCCATCTTATCTTTGAACTTCTTTTTCAAGGAACTGCAAGCATAAATAACAAGTCAAGTTTGGACCGTCAGTATATCAAGATAGGTATTAAGAAGGTGCAACAATGTAAGAGCGGAACCCCAGAGAGAACAATAAGCACTTCAAGTTACCAATCTCTCTGATACATTAAGCACTAGCAAGCTGGAAACCACTACCAAGTGTTTCCACATGTGTACATAAAAGAACTAAGAAGTAAAAGTTATATATTTAAACACTTTCGTGATTTCATAAGGTGGTGTTTATACAAGGCAAACACCTGACCTTAACAAAGCACACATCCGTAATGTATTACTAAGAAGAGGAACAAACTAACAATTTCTGCTTTCCACAATCAAGATCACCAGAAACTGTACATCCCATATCACAATCCTTTTATACTCTCCTGATCAGCACAACATTACATCCCATAGCACAACGATAATTTACTCTCCTGATCAGCAAAAACTTCGAGAATTCAAACTCTATTTACCAAGACATAATACCAACTCTAATGTTGATTTACCCAAGCTACCTCAAATTTTCCTGCTTTGCCTTCCCCAGCATAGTGGCCACATACTCATAGCCAACCAATTTGAGCATCTCTTTAAAATAAGTCATTTTGATACCCATTCAATAACGTCAAAATAATAACTGTGCGACAAACTTACAAAGAGATAACTAACAGGGAAACAAAGGAGAAAAATTACACTGTTGTTGCTGTTCTTGATCTGTCAACAGCTGATCCTTTACCACATCCTGGCTTGTTTCTATTGGCTAGATTCTGCAAGAGAATAAACAATAATTGAAACAGAGAAAAATAGGACCAAAAGTAAGAGACGTAAGCATTTAAGATTACTCACTTCTTTATCAAGTTCCTCAATTTTTAATTTGATTAATCGAGCTGTTTTTCCGACTTCATCAACATCTTTTTCCATTCGCTGCTTAATTGCTGCAGGTTAAAATTTTATCAACAACAACAACCTACTTAAAAGTAATAGCAGATTATGAAAATGAATAGCAAGAATCAAAGGAAAAGGAGCTATGCTGCCTGGATCCTCCAACAACGCTGTCGCACTGAGGACCCGAGCAATATAGGAAAGGGGACCTTCCCAAGCAAACAGAAAATCTTACTCGGTGAAACATACTCCTCCTTCGGTTGTTATTTTTTATTTGCTACATTTGCAAAAACAAAAATAAAGAAACAATAAACTGCACCTACACGCTTCATCTTCTATGTCAGCGTTCTCAAATTGCTTCAGGGCATGCTCTTATCTCTTATGTGTACTTCTAATGTGTGTATTATTTGCACAAGTGCATTAAAAAACGTTAAGAGTATGGTCACTGTTGTTGCATAAATTGGGCTACATACTTAAAGAAAAGAACACATAAGTTGGAAGTTGGAACAGAAAGCATATCCAATTATCTTGTGCCTTATTTCATTCTACATTCCCTTATATGGTATACCAAGAATGATAGACCTCCTTCTACACAAATGTGGAAGTCTACCTGCAGCATGTCATAAGAACATATAATAATCTCTCTTCATAATACTGAACTTTCATGCAGCGTCTTTTTTCCTAAAGTAAACCATTTTTGACTAATCAATTATTCTTTTGAAAAAGAATTTTGTTACAGATGCATTTGTTGGTAAGGTTTACGCAAGGAGGGCCCCGCAAGTTCAGGAAGATATCAACTTCAAAGAGGATAAATAGACATCAGATAGTAGTAGTAGTTTAGTTTATCAGAATAAGTAGTAGTTCAGTTTAACTAGAATTACAATATGAATAGATTTTCTATGTTAGAAGATTCCTAGTTTTCCTTAATAGCTTTGTAACAAGAGTCTCTATTTAAAGGGACAGAAGGAATGAAATAAAGGAAAGAGAAATTTATTCTGAAATTAGAGATCTGGGACTCTCTCCACATAACGAGTCCTAAGGTTATAAGCTCCCTTTGACGAGCTTATTTAATTCATCAAAATAGGTCGACGGAATAAAAATAAGGAGAAAGATCTGTTCAACAAGGATTATCCAATTAATCGCTGGGTGATAAGGTCCATAAAGTATGGTTCTAACAACTTGGTATCAGAGCCAAGCACCATGGGCGAACAAAGCGCACGGAAAGAGTTACGGACTCTTCTTCAGGACATGCAAGCAGCCAACAAAGCACGGATTACAGAAGCAGTGGCGCAATCTGAATCAAGGATGATTGCTAAATTGCAACAATTATCCTTGCAATTGCAGGAGGTCGTTGGTGGGTTTGGCAAAAACCAGGGAAAGGATTCTGATGCAGGAGTAAGCAGCAATATAGGCAGCCAGCAATAAAGACCAGAAAATCGGCTTAATCTGTTGACGGGGAATGGTGTGGTACCTAGGTACACAAAGCTGGATTTTCCTACTTATGATGGATCTAAGGACCCACTGATTTGGCTACATCGTTGTGAGAAATTCTTCTCCAATCAGCGAACAAATGAAGCTGATAAAGTAGGATTGGTTTCATTCCATCTTCTCGGTGAGGCACAATTATGGTATCACCAAGTGGAGCAAGAGAATCCCACAATTGATTGGTCGGAATTTAAAGAATATTGTGCTCTCAGGTTCGGGCCACCAATGGGTAATAATCCATTAGGTGATCTGGTTAACTTGAAGCAAACGGGCTCAGTTGAAGAATATCAACACCAATTTCAAGAACGGTTAGCTAGAGCCAACAAGTGTGTTCGCGTGGACCAGCACGTTAGTCTCTTCAATCAGACTTGATGTTGAGATGCAGTGTCCTCCAGATTTGGTTCATGCCATGAATATTGCCCAAGCGTTTGAGAAGAAATAGGAGGTAACGCGGGCAGCACCCTCTCGAAAGGAGTCTTGGCAAGGAACAAAAGGCTATTTCAACACTAGTGCAACTTCAATGGTTCAAATCCCTAAGGCCAACAATGCACAAGGTGGGATTAATGAATCAAAGTTGGTAAGTCCATCTACTCCTTTTATAAAAAAGTTAACAAGGGCTGAAATGGCAGAGAGAAGGGCAAAGGGACTGTGTTATAATTGTGATGAACTGCACACAATTGGGCATCAATGTAAGAAGCTATTTTGGTTGGAGCTAGCTGACCAAGATGACATGGAATTTGATCCTAAAGAGGTGCAGGACCCTGAAATTTCCTTGCATGCTATCACGGGACAAAAGAGCGCAAGGACAATGAAGTTATTATCAATCATGAAAGGCCAACCATTGTTGAGCTTGGTTGATTCTGGCAGCACACACAATTTCATCAGTCACAAGGCAGCCAAACACTTGGGGATGGAAGTACAACCGTGTTCAAGTGCCAGTGTATCAGTTGCGAATGGAGAAAAAGTTTACAGCATTGGAACATGCACTGCGGTATCCTTCCATATTGATAATAATATTTTTAAAGCTGACTTCTTTGTTATTCCGTTAGATGGCTTTGACATTGTACTAGGGGTGAAATGGTTACAAACGTTGGGCCCCATTTTCTGGGACTTCGTTTCATTGACAATGAGCCTTAACTCCAACGAAGAACAAGTCACTTTTCAAGGGCAACAAACTTGTTCGAAGGTACAGCTTCATATATTGCAGGATCCAGAGGAGCACAACAACAAATGGAGCAACTTCTGGTTGAATTTGCAGACTTATTTCAAGAACCCACAGGGCTGCCTCCTTTGCGAAATTGTGACCATCGAATATGTTTATTACCTGGTTCCAAACCAGTGGTGGTTCGGCCATACCGATATCCACATTTGCAGAAGGATGAGATCGAAAAACAATGTGTAGAAATGTTACAACAGGGTATCATTCAGCCTAGTAGACCGTTTTCATCTCTTGTACTATTAGTTCGTAAGCATGATGGAACTTGGCGTTTTTGTGTTGATTACCGTGAGCTCAATGCTATAACAGTGAATGATAAGTTTCCAATTCCGGTGGTGGATGAACTACTTGATGAATTGTACGGGTCCAAATATTTCACAAAGCTAGACTGAAGTCTGGCTATCATCAGGTCCGTATGGATCCCTCAGATGTTGAGAAGACAGCCTTTCGTACACATCATGGCCACTTTGAATTCTTGGCTATGCCTTTCGGACTCTCAAACGCGCCATCGACATTTCAAGCACTTATGAATGAGGTATTTAAACCATACTTGCGTCATTTTGTGTTGGTTTTCTTTGATGACATATTAATCTATAGCAAGACGTGGGACGATCATCTCACTCATATTCGCATAGTTTTCGAGTTACTGCGTTCTCACAATCTGTTCCTCAAGCGATCCAAATGCTCTTTTGGAGAGAACCAGGTAGCGTATCTCAGCCATGTGGTGTCTGAAACAGGCATGGCAGCAGACAGAGGCAAGGTTCAAGCCATTATTGACTGGCCTCAACCACAGTCCGTCAGTACCTTGTGCGGATTCTTGGGATTAACAGGTTATTACCGTAAGTTTATCAAAGGTTACAGTCAATTGGCAGCCCTTTTGACTAACATGCTTAAAAAGAACTCTTTTAAATGGGATGATGCAGCTTTAGTTTCTTTTGATACTCTTAAAAAGGCGCTTGCAACTGCTCCTGTTTTACAAATGTCAAATTTTGATGATCAGTTTATAATTGAATGTGATGCCTCAGGCGATGGTATTGGGGCAGTATTGCAGCAGAATAGCCATCCTATTGCTTTTTTCAGTCGACAACTAGCTGTCCGACAGTCCAAATTGGCTGCATATGAGCGAGAATTGATTGGCTTAGCTAAAGCGGTGCAACATTGGCGTCCTTATTTGTGGGGCAGGCCATTTTTTATTCGCACGGACCACTACAGCCTTAAATATTTGCTGGAACAACGGCTTACCACTTCACTGCAACAGCATTGGATCAGCAAGCTTATGGGGTTTGATTTTAATGTGGAGTACAGAGCTGGCCACTTAAATAAGGCTGCTGATGCCTTGTCACGTCGCCCTAGTCATGAGGAATTAGTGTATGCCATCAGTCAACCACGTGTACTACTGCTTGATGCGATTAGAGAGGAGATACATACTGATGCTTCCTTGAAAGAATTAGCCCAACAAGTGCTCCGCCACGAACTTGATGATGCCTGGTCATTCAACGACGGGTTAATTTTTTATAAAGGTCGTATATATTTGCTTCCGTCTTCCCAGCTGATAGTATCAGGATATCATGACAATGCCCATAAAGGGGTACATAAAACATTGCAGCGAATACGACAGGAATTCTACTGGAAAGGTATGAAGTCGGTCATTGGGGAATATGTGGTTGCCTGTCCAGTTTGTCAACGTAACAAGGCTGAACATTTAAGCCCTGCAGGTTTACTGCAGCCCCTAGCACTTCCTACACAAATTTGGGCTGATATTTCCATGGACTTTATTGATGGCTTGCTAAAGGCTTGGGGTAAAACAGTTTTATTTGTGGTAGTAGATCTTTTTTCCAAATATGCACACTTCATACCTATGTCTCACCCCTACAATGCAAGTCATGTTGCCCATATTTTCTTTGAAAGTATAGTTCGCTTGCATGGATTTCCTGAATCGATTACTTGTAACAGGGATGTAGTTTTTACAAGCATCTTTTGGAAAGAATTGTTTCGTCTAAGTGGAACGAAGTTGGCATTCTCATCTGCTTATCACCCTCAAACTGATGGTCAAACAGAGGTTGTGAATCGTACTATTGAAATGTATTTGCGTTGCTTGGTTGGGGACTATCCCAAGAAATGGGTTGATTGGTTGCCTTGGACAGAGTATTGCTATAATACTTCCTTTCACACTGCATTACAGACAACGCCCTTTAAAGTTGTTTATGGCAGAGATCCTCCTCGTCTATTGTCCTATGTAGCTGGTTCTTCAAGAGTGGAGGCTGTTGATCATGCCTTGCTTGATCGTGATTCTGTTTTGCATGACGTTCGTAGTAAGTTGCAACAAGCTCAGGTCAGGATGAAAGAATATTATGACAAAGGTCACAGGGAGGTTACATATGAGCCAGGGGAACTGGTTTGGCTGCGCTTACATCCTTACCGTCAAAAATCTGTTGCTGGTCAACAGCGCCATAAGCTTGCACCTCGATTTTTCGGGCCTTTTCCAGTCTTACGTCGAATAGGAGAAGTTGCTTATGAGTTACAGCTGCCCCCTGGAAGTAAGCTGCATAATGTATTTCATGTGTCCCTCCTTAAGGCTTTTAAGGGAGCTGTTCCAGTAGTGCCTCCAACTCTGCCACCAATAGAGGATGGTCGTGTTGTTCCTATGCCCTGTTCTGCTTTACGTGCTCGTCTTAATCGAGGTCTTGGGAAATTTTAGTGCATTGGTGTGGGTTTGAGCTATCAGATGCAACATGGGAGGATGCAACACATTTTCCTAATGCCTATCCGGATTTCACGCTTGAGGACAAGCTCTTTTTGGAGGACGGGGCTAATGTTACAGATGCATTTGTTGGTAAGGTTTACGCAAGGAGGGCCCCGCAAGTTCAGGAAGATATCAACTTCAAAGAGGATAAATAGACATCAGATAGTAGTAGTAGTTTAGTTTATCAGAATAAGTAGTAGTTCAGTTTAACTAGAATTCCAATATGAATAGATTTTCTCTGTTAGAAGATTCCTAGTTTTCCTTAATAGCTTTGTAACAAGAGTCTCTATTTAAAGGGACAGAAGGAATGAAATAAAGGGAAGAGAAATTTATTCTGAAATTAGAGATCAGGGACTCTCTCCACATAACGAGTCCTAAGGTTATAAGCTCCCTTTGACGAGCTTATTTAATTCATCAAAATAGGTCGACGGAATAAAAATAAGGGGAAAGATCTGTTCAACAAGGATTATCAATTAATCGCCGGGTGATAAGGTCCATAAAGTGTGGTCCTAACAAATTTCTAGTTAACTTTTGCAACACATTAGGAATATCTTACTCCAGCCAAGTTTAACTGGGTTCTATAAAATGGGTTAAAGTGAGCATCTAATACGAGGACACTACACCATAATCATGCAAATCAATGGCCATATCACTTGCTAAAGTATTATAACTGCAAGATGAAGGATTACCTTTCATAGCAGCAGCTTTTGTAATAGCCTTTGATTCCTCATGAGCATCCTGTTAAGAACATTGCTAAGGATCTTAAGTATTTACATATTTACCAAGTAATTCTAAGCGCTTTTGGCTCATAATATTTTCTAAGCAACCTGCATACTGAGCTACAAGTCTTAAAGTTACACCTGCACCCCTAAGTAAGTTGAACTACACTTACTGAGAGAGAACTATGAATTATAGAGAGGATATATGGGAGAAACTTCTAGTTATGTAGAGGAAATCGATTTGTCCATTGAAGCTAGATTACAAAATACCCAAACGTCAAATGGCAGTCTACCTATTATCTTTTGAGACACAATGCTCCTAATAAATCTAATAATCAATGAACTAGTGGGAAAATGAAGTTGTGAAAGATGATAACTGATATCTCATAAACCATCGCATGCAACACGTACACTCAAAATATTGATTCTTCAAACTGTAGAAGCATGTCGAAAAAAAGGAAGCTCATTGTTATCTTACCAAGAAATTGAGATAAAAAGGCATTTTGATAAATAAAGAAAATTAATCCAGATATAAAGGCTTATAAATCAGATGGTCAATATAAAGAAAGTTACCCATTAAATACATTAGAGCCTAACTGGTTTTAGTATAGATATCAAATCCAGAGCACCTAAGCTAAATACACGCTTTAGGAAGTTACGCATTAAACACATTAAGAGCTTAGTCATTGCATCAAGGAATGAAAATTTAGATGAAAACTCTGCACGTGAAAGTTGAACCTTCGAGCAAAAAGATGTTGATTAGACCAAGACGATTGTACATCAAGTAGTGAACAAAAGAAGATACATTAGAATTTCACAGTTCTCAAACGCATCTCAAAATACACAACAAGAAACCAAACTCATAAAAGAAATAAGGGCATGAGCTGTTCAAAGAATGACCAAGTTGAAAGAGATAGAAATAGTATCTTTGAGACACAAAAGAGAAAGAAAACCTAAGCTCATGCAGTTTCCCATTTAGAGCCCTGAACCAAAACCATATTTGGAATTCCCCATTCCTCTGTGGGAAAAGAAAAGAAGGAAGTAGTAAGGTACTCAATTTCACATTCAAGGAGATTAGGTACCAAATCCATAGCAGGCTTCTAATGACAGTTGAACCCTCGTAAGAAAAGGATAGCCAGAGGGAAAAAAGGAAAACATTTTATACCTGAAGCTTCCTGAGGAGCCCGTTCAGTTTTTCATACTGTTTCTCAATTTGTTGAACCTAGCAGACAAAGAAAAGAGGGGAAACAATTGGACGAAGTGAGAAAGATTCATGAGATCAACAACAAAATGTGCAGGGAAGTAATTGAAGATGGAGAGTGGGAAGGATGCTACAATCATGGCATTATTCTTCCAATGCAAAAATAACAAGATTATTCATAAACCTTTTTGAAGAAGTCGTCAAGGCCCAGCTCCCCGGAATTCATTGGTCTTTGTGTTCCCATTTCAATATCTCCATTTCTATCATTTTGATGCCTAGGGGCATCAAAAGTATCAATATCATCCTACAAGAGAAATCAGCCTGTTATAAAATGAAAAATGAAATTTCTATATGTTTTTCAGTAAGTGCATTATTAGAAAGATACAGATATTTATAATGTACTACAACGTAGCAACATACTTCAAGGATTTTATCAACGCCAACATAAGTCAAAGAAATTAATAACCTAGTAACATTAAAATAGCACTAGGACAACTAAACCCTTGGTCTAGTGACACAGACATTGAATATCCCTCTGACGTCATTTTTGAAGAAACAAAAAGGAGAACTACCAGGATAATCATTTTCTTAAAGTATAGAAATGACAGGACAAAGGCCAATTATTCTGTACATCTTATACACATGAAGAAATCAGACTTCAAAGACAGTTGGCCGATGACAAGCAATGCCCGGAGCTATTAGAGTTTTAAGTACTACATTGAGAAGGATAAGGATTTTCAGGTTGCTAGTCCAAAAAGTTATAAGGAATACGCCATTTTTGAAGTGAAAATTTTGACTGTAAATCACATAACCAGTTATCAGCTCGTTGATTCAAACTTCTACCACAAAGGTTGATCTTATTAGTGCTTGGGGCAAACTTTTGCTATTCATTCTAGAAAGTCCTCTAACATCGTAGCATCCTCTAGCACCATTTTGTTTATACTGGAGATTGAGATAGTTATAATGACACCATATTAGCATTCTCTAGCACCATTTCGTTTATGCTGGAAATTGAGATAGTTATAAGGACACCATATAAGCATTTTGGTCTTTTTTTTACTTTAGCAAGGCGTTTGACTATGCACCAAATTGTTAGAGACCAAACTACCAAGTCAGATATTGCCAAAAGGTGTAAAGTTACAGCTTTATTGTGTGATAATTCTCAGGTGGAAAATTTTCCATGGAGAGGAGTCTACAGACGATCAGGTAGCTTTGCCTCCTAATATTTAATACATCCAAGAAAATTGTGTTAAAACATGTGTAGGTTCTCTAGGCAAACCCTTTAATAGTGTGCAATAGTAATAGGAAACTACCCCTTGGTGTAACGTGGATTAAGTTTCTTTAGAATGGCAACCAGCAACTACTTAGATTAAGGATCATGGTAAATAAGGTAACCTCATAACGATAAATGCACAAAGCTCTAGGCAGTATTATTCTCCCACATTTCTCAAACACTCAGAACTATATTCATAAAACGTAATTATCCTATTGTAAAGCTTACTAGCCAAGGTTTGTAATCCAGCTATTGGTTCACTTACCTGGAGCTGAATATACGGAAGCACTAGTTTGATTAAAAGGAAGGGAAGGCCCGTTCCATGACACTTCTAGTATAACTATATGTTTCAGGACATTGCAACTTGCAATCTCGTATTTCTAGACTTGTGTGAGGATGCCTGTAGAAAGTTCAAAATCTATCCTTGTTTCCAAATGCATTTTTTAATGCTTGCTTTGATACACTGATCATTTACTCCCTAAACTAACGAAAATCAGAACCATGTCTATCTTGATTATTCCAGTAACTTAATAACTTACGCTCAAGCATATGTGTTCCATTTTGTGCTTTATGTCGAATATTAGACACGATGAGGTCTATTTGTCAATATAGTGGGTAATTGGCCACTTTGGGACAAGAAAAAAGAACCTAAAAAAGTAGGAAATGGAACCTCATGATCACCATTTATGATGGTATTTCATTTTATCATTTTTGGCAAACATGAAAGTAAGTCTCAGCTGGTCTGTTCCATCTGAATATTGTGTTCCCACCCCCCATAGACAGTTCTAGTATTGGTATGTCATTCTGTAAAATACCTACTTCATTCAGGAAAGGTGTAACTGTGTAAGCTTGGTAGCTATTGCATTAGAAAGTTTTTGTTCAATGCTCAATCTTCTTTTATACGTAATAAGAATGGAGAGCAGAAACGATTGATCATGGTGGTTCTGAAGGAGAAGATCATGCTATAGTTTGAGCCTTTACCCCCTCCATAACAGGGACAATGACAACACTCAGACATCAGTATTATCGACACTACACTGACAATGATGATGTCCGACAGTCTGAGTGTTGTCATTGCCCCTAAAGAACCATTTCTCTTTCTTTCTGCAATTTTTTGTAATGGCATGTAATAAAGGAGCAACATTTATATAAGATTTTTGCATTTCAAATCCTTAAAAGCTATGTAAGTTCCAGCATCTTGTTTTCCTTCACTTATTCTACCCAATAAGCATTAAGTTTAAATCGAGTTCATAACTGTAGACAGGGAATGCAGCTCTTTTACCAATTGTCATCATACCAATGTCATTTTCCCCAGTCTCTCTTCATTCCTAGCTTACCCATCAGCCAGAAACCGTCAAGTATAATCAACACCACAAAATTACATTAGATAAACCTTTTCTTTCTTGATCAAATCAAGGAGAAAATTGGAAAAATGGGGTAATGACATGAATATATTTGACCCTTTGACCTAAGAAAGCTACTCCATGGGAAAATCCAACTAGGGTGAACACAAAAACCGCCAACAAGTTCTGCTCTTTCTCATATCTTTTGTGTTTCATTACAAATCATGAATATGCTAAATTGGGTATCATGACATAAAAATTTGACCCTTTGAGCTTTGAAAGCAGTGAAACATGGTAAAATGTTAAATTCAAAATGGACCTTGACCATAATTCAACCCCAAAAGTTAGCTCAAAGGGCAAGACTGCACAAGGTCACATAAGGGACAGTCTATCCCATTCCATAGTCGAGGTGCAATCACTCAGAATCAACCCCCCCCCCCCAAACCCCCACAGTCTCAACTAGAGCGTGCTCAGTCTATTCCGAGAGGTGGAGGGGGTGGAGAACCTGGCTCAGGTACCATACCAAATTCAACATGGACGTTGGACCTTACTCAACCCCAAAAGCTAGCTCAAATGGTGAGGATGGCAAAAGGCCATTTAAGTAACCATCTATCCCATCCCACAATCAATGTGGGATCACACACAGAAAATCCAAAAAAGGGTCAACAGGTTTTGTTCTTTTCTTCATTTCATTGCATTTCACAGGTCCCATACAGATCAAACAAAATGCTAAATTGGGTATCATGACAATAAAGAATTTGACCTTTAAGCTATGAAAGCAACAAAACATAGGAAATCAAAAAAGGGTCAACAAGTTTTCTTCTTTTTTCCATTTTCTTTGTATTTCTCAGCTCCCATACAAATCAAGAACATGCTAAATTGGTATAATGACAATAAAGATTTGACTTTTAAGCTATGAAAAGCAGTATGACATAGGAAAATCTAAAAAGGGTCAAGAAGTTTTGTTACTATTTTTAAGCTTCTATACAAACCAAGAAAATGTAAATACAAATCAGGAGCAGGGTTTACTGAAAGCCCACAGAAAGATAGCGGCTGCGGTTCCTTATCATTCAAAAAAAAGAAAATGCAGATAGAAGAAAAAGGACTTACATTTAAAAGGTCATTCATTGTGGAGAAGAATGAGAGATCTTGTTGGTGCTCTCTCTCTCTCCCTTTTCTTCTCAATCAGATTTCAGAGAGAGGGAGAGAGGAGAGAGAAAGAGACAGGAAATATGAAAGAATGTGCTTTTGGTGTTGGAACAGCGTGTGACACAGCGTTAAGGGGGGTTTCTTTTCTTCAATTCAAACCTTCATCAGTAAGTACTGTTTTGTTTGTTTATTCTAATATAATTCTGTCGTTTCTTTTCTTCCTATGAGGACTTCTATTGTTTGAAAAAGCCACTTGATAATTGGATTTGAGTGTAATTGAATGTAATTACACAGTTTCGCATATTTGTTTGACCAAATAATTACTTGATTACCATGAAATTGTGTGTAATTGAGGAGCTCTAATTAAACTCTCCAATTCTCGAGAGGGATTGAGAATCGGAGGTAATTACATGGTGTAATTGCCTAGAACTTTTCAAAAGCATTATTTCTCTCTTTTCCGGTCATTATATTAAAAAAATGAAAATAGTTCCTCTTTAGTTTTCTATTTAAGACAGGTAGCTTAATTACTGGGTTAATCACGTCATATTTCAGACGTGTAATATACTTGGATGATTCTAACTACACTGTAATTTGTAAATACGTTAATTATCATTCTTTATATATTTTTGTTTTTTCTTATAGTAATAAACAAAAAGCATCATTTATATATGTAATAAATGTAAGACCTCTACTGTAGGTTTTACTTGTGTGTTGTAAATTTCTCTAATACCTTCTATATTATGAGGAGGACCTCATAAAAACAGTTTCATACTTTACTAGTTCTATTTCCCGTTAATAGGAATAAATATCTTTTATAAACAAATTACGAATTATTCTTTTATGATATCAGTTACCGTTATATTTTTACAAACTTTAAAACCTAATAATGAATAATATATCACAGTACTTATTTAGACATACACATATTACAAATTAAAACGTATTTAGATATTCAAATGAGATATGTACGATAATATTTTAAAAATAATTTTAACTTTAAATTCAAAAATATCTAACTATGTAATTACAATTATGTAACCAAACATGACAAGTGGAATTACACTGTAATTACATTGTGGAAAACAAACATGACTTTATAATTACTATATTATGTAATTACTATGGGGTGTAATTACTACCCTAGTAATTACACAGCATAATAATTATTCCAAACAGTCCCTAAAGTTTGTCCCTAAATACTCAAATATCTTTAACTATAGGCTCCGAGTTCAAATTTAGAAATTAGAGTTGTTTTTCATCCAAAATATTTTTTTCTAAGAAATAATTTCTTGACACTAATTAAAATTAGTTAGATTCAAAATGAATATTGGACGTAGTTTTAAAAAGCGAAAACAAAGAAGTTGAAAAAGAAAAACCTCATAATCCTCCGTTAAGTTTGACTTTTCATTCAATGGTCATTCATAAAAGGAAAAAGGGCAAAATATCCCTAAATAATTTGAAGGGATTTTTACCCCACATAACCATCCCCAACCTTTATCCACTTTTTGTAACCATATTTTGTACTTTTTTTCTTTTTCTAGCATATTTATTAAATATAATTTGATGATATAAATATTTAAAAAATATAAAACAAATATATATGTGTATAAAATATATATATACAAAATATCAATCTATTATATTTGATATTTTAATTATAAATTTGATTTTAAATATAAATATTGTGGCTATATTATGTTAGTGCTAAATGACTTGTTAATATGAAATATTGTGGGCTATTTATGTGGAAATCCCTAATTTGAAACATAGATTTTGCCCCCTATTTATTTTGGGCAAAAAAATATCTCCATCATTAATTAACTACATAGGTTCAAAAATATTTTTCTAGTAGAGAAGTAAATGCATTTTCCACTAGGGAAAAATTTTATGTTATGTCTCACACGCCACATCATACTTGTGTGAGATAAGTACTAAATAATTTGACAAGTACACTCATGGGTCCCATTAGCTTACTTTAAGGTAAAAACTAAAAATGAAAATTTTTAAGTCCAAATTTATTCTTTTTAAAATTATAAATAAAAGACCAAAATATTAATTAGAGTGAAGAATATATGGTAAAACAGATTGTACTTTGGCAACATTGGCTACTGATTTCACACGGCATCAACTCGGCAAGCACTATTCCATAGCTATTCAGTTTATTAGTATTTTTATCAAAAACAAAATGCTTGTGGCAAACTATTCGTATTATGATAAACATTCCATCCATATGCAGGCTGACATCTATCCGAAAAGTTCCAAAATCAAGACAATCATCTTAGAAGACACGTTGTGTCTATTCGATTATGCTCTTCAAATACAAGTTCCTTACGTTTTGCCAATTCTTCTTTAACAATAATACGAGGAAATTCACACTTGTTGCACATTTTGGAAGATTTGTTTCTCCTCCATATCAAGATTTCCAACAACAACACCCATGCAAAGAACCTTCTTCAATTGAAACTTTACAGTAGCCTTGGTCTCATTAACCTTAGACTCAAGCGACTCCTGGTGGGTAACAAGGATAGGAAACTTCCCTACCTTGGTAAGACCAGGACCCAATATATTGAATAATGACAGTGATGTAGTTCAAATCACTTATTAAAATAAAGTGCAACAATGTTTCCTATGAAGCACATGTAGTACTTCAGTTTTCTTTTTCTTTTTTTTTTTCTTTTTTTTTGAGTTCTAACTTTATCAATTGAGATAAACAATAAAGTAAAGATTAGACAATTAAAAAAACAATATGATTGATCGATATATATTGACTCATATTGTTCTTCATACTGCTAACATTGTTTAAGCTTCACTCTAATACTATAAATTCAATCAATCCACAGATCCATTATAACTCCAACGTTAAGACAATTACGATCAATGTCGATCTAGTACTATGGAATTATTATCTAAGATACAAAATTAATTTTTTTGGCTACTAAAATCAATATTTCTTCCCCTAATATGCGAGTATTGGTTCCCAATGCAACCTCCAAATTGATTAGCCGATGCTTGAGTTAGCAATTGCGTGAAACTAGTATTTGAATCTCCATATAACTGCATCAATAAATTAAAATAAATCAAAAGAGCAAAGGATGACCATTTAATAAATTAAAATACAAAGGCTAATAACAAACTTAAACATCAGAATTTGAATTAGAAATCAAACCTCAAAACTTGGCATTGAGGATTGTTGCTCGTGTTGTTGTGCAGCGCTAGCTTTTAGTGTTTTACGTGGTGCCCTTTTTTCCCTTTACTCAATGTTTGGCTTCAATCTTCCATATCCATTTCCTTTCCTTTTTTCTTAATTGGATCCAATACTTGATCATTGATTCTTGAAGAAGGACCAATAGATGTACTAAATTTGGGATAACTCTTTTGAGTACCTTCTATATATAACTCATTTTGGAGTTTAGTAATCTCAACTCTTGCTTGATGCAGATGTTTTCTGGAAATTTTTTCGGACTCGTCATCGTTAGCAGCCAAAGTCATAATAGCAAATGATTCTTTCATTAACCCCTTTAAACAAATAGTCATAGATGAAGCTGGTGTTTTTTTCTTATTGTTGTACTCCTCAATCCATTCCCTTATTTAGTATTCTTTGTCCATCTTTTCATAATGTATTGTTCAGGAATATAAGAAAAATCCAAGTCAAAGAACAAAATTCTTAGTGCATGGCAACATAACCAACCCAATGACTCAAATATACGACAACTACAACTTATAGAATTATCAAGAGAATTGAATTGAACAGTTTCAGTTTGTTCTCCCTCCCTCCTAAAAATTGTGTATATACGAGAAATATCATTACTTTCAACATTGATCACCTTTTTGGATGTTCCTTGCAGAAATTCATGTTGAAATCTCGTAAATATGGTTCTTGTGTAAACAGTGGCAGCATGTTTTAACATCCCACAATCTTCTATAGTAATTTTAGGTATTCCTCGACATTTGAAACCCTCTGTTGCCTCACTATCACGCATTTTAGTTGCTCGCTGCTCGTACTGTTTAACAAATTCAGTTAAAGTGATAGTCTTGCAAGCCATTTTTGTAAAGACTCTATTTGTGCTCTCGCTCCTCTGATGATCTAATGTCTGCAGAGAAAATAGAACGACTAAATGCAGGGCACCACTTTTTACTCAAATCATGCAATATTTAAAGCCAATTATTGCTCCCACAACCTCATTCCTCCATTATCTCTTGCTATATCGACTCAAACTCTGACTCCGACTTGCACCTTCATAAGAGCTTGTCAAAATGTTTCTCTCTAAATCCTGATTTCCAATAAATTTGAGGTATATTATTTTGAGCATTTCTATCAATAAACCATTCGCATAAACGATGACAAGTATTAGGAAAAACTTCTTGAATGGCAGAAGCTATTGCTGAAGCTTGATCGGTAAAAATGGTTTTTGGTGCTTTCCCTCCCATCGCCTTCAAAAATATGTAGAACAACCAGACAAAAGAACTAGTCATTTCATCAGATAAGAATGCAGATCCAAAAAAAAAAAAAAAACATCTTTCCAATGATTATTCATGCCCACAAATGGAGCACAAATCATGTCATACCTATTGGTACAATATGTAGTGTCAAAAATCATCACATCCCCAAAACACTCATAGTGCAGCTTAGAAATACTATCTCTCCAGTAAAAGTTACACATTCTTCCATCTTCATCTGCTTGTAAAAAGTAAAAAAAATTTGGATCCTCGGATTGCATATTCATAAAATTATTTAGCAGAGTTTGAGCATCCTCACTGTCAATCATATGTCTCTTACGTGCTTGTATAAAATTATGAGCATTTTGTTCAGTAAATCCAATATTTTCAATACCACCTACTTCATTCTGAAGATATCGAACGTCTATTTTAGTTCGAATACCAGCATCTACCATAGAACTAAGAATATCTTTAGTACAATCCGTAAGGTTTCGACCAGACGGTATGGAATGTCTTAAATTTTCCTTTATCATTGGGTGGTTATGCTCATCACAAAACTCAAATACTTCCCATATTCCATTTGAAATCTTAAATTTTATATGAACCTTGCAACCACATCTATATGCTAACCTTTGGCGTTGTCTTTCCTCATAATTGGAGCACAAAGGGGATTGTCCTTCACAAGAACAAAGAAATAAACACCTAGTTAATTCATTGTTTCTGTTATAAGTTTTTGCACCTTTTCGAACACCAAAACTTTTTGCCACAACATAAGAATTGTATGCTTCATATGATTCATCTTCAAAGCTAAATTTCATCCCAATCTTAAAAGCAAAGTCATTCTTGGCATTAGGCATTGTCTGCACCAATTTGTAATAATCTTGATCTTTGATATTATGATCTACATGAAATATAATTTAAATTAATTATGAAATATTTATACATAAACAATAAATAAATTAAATCAAATATTACAATTGATCATGTAAGATAAAACTTAAATATTAAAGTCTTACCTTCATTATTTAAATTCTCGTTGGCAGCAAGTGAGGTCTCCATGTTCTTTGAGTAAAAAGTTTGTCTGTGCTCTTATTCAATGTATAATTAGAACCAAGAATAAACTGAAAGGCTATGGAATAGTGCTTGCCGAGTTGATGTCGTATGGAATCAGTTCACAATGTTGCTATAGTACAATCTTTTTTTACTGTATACTCTTCAATCTAATTAATATTTTGGTGTTCTATTAATAACTTTAAAAAGATTAAATTTTGACTTGAAAATTTTCATTTTTAGTTTTTACCTTAAAGTAAGCTAATAGGACCCATGAGTCTACTTGTCAAATTATTAAGTTCCTCATACAAGTATGATGTGGCGTGTGAGACATGACATAAAAATTTTCTGCACTAGCGGGTTGCTCCAAAACAAAGGAAAATGGCCAAATATTACCTTGTGTTGCCTTTTTAATGTCAATTTAGTACATAACTATTCTAGGTAGAAAAATATTATAGTTACCAACATTAATTTTATCAAGAAAATATGAATTCAAGAATTGTCTATCAAAATTATTATTCCCTAGCTCGAAACATAGGTTGACTAATTAAGTGCACAACATGTGATATAACATACTTAATTAAGTATAAGTTTAAGGAAGTTTAACACGGCACATAAAGAATACATGAGGACCTTTGAAATTTATGCTTTTAAACAAGTTATATCATTGTGTGGTTATAAAATTTTCAAAACTTATTAAAATGTGCCAATAATATTTGTGTGACAATAAAAACTTCTTTTTAAAGGTAAACTGAGAAAACAAAACTAAAAGATATTTTTAAACATATAAACGTGTCATTCTTTTGATTGATCTAAACAAGTGTTACGTAAATTAGAATATAGTGAGTAACGTTTATATTACACAAATTTAATAGTGTACTTGATCGTGCCCAACTACACCTATAAAAGGGACTAAGCGGTTGCAACAAATATAGCTTGGTACTTAAAGTCCTCGTACTTAAAGTCCCAAGTCGAATCCCACTAAAAATGCGGATTCCTAGCAGTTAATCTAGCTAAACTATCTATTCAATCAATTTTGGAGTTTTTATCTTTGCTTTGTGTAATACTAACACTACTTAACAAGAAAGTAAATCACAAGTAATTAAATGATGGTTTTGATTCAAGAGGATAAAAAGTCTAGGATTGATTTTTCTAACTCCTAATAACTTGTGCTATTTATTTTCATTGAGTCTTCCTATTGAACAAGTGCTCCAAATTTACAACTATCCACTTCCGTTAAGTAATCATAATTTTCACTAATCAATTATTCTAATTAACTAATAAAGATAGGGAGAACTACACTTATAGAATCAATAGTTATAATTCATCATTTTGACAATCTAAGTAGTGTCTCTGCTTTAGATTGAAATATTTCTAAGTGTTCAACCCTAACTTATGAATCTATTCCTAGCAATCACAAGAATAAAAGGGACAATTAATTGGGGATCCTACCAATCAATAGCATGAAATCCATAAACAACATAGATAGAAAGATTAATCAAGGTTCATTAATAACAAAAATATTCATAATCACACAAGCATGTCGAGTGGTTCAATCAACCTTAGAATAGGTGATATAGCCATTCATAGTCATGTTCTAAGACAAGAATTCATTATGAGCATGTAAAAATCGCTAGACATGGATAGGTGGATGAAGTAAAGCCTTGATTCTAGAAGCCTCTCCTCCCTTGCCTCATTTGAATGTAAAATATGTCAAAAGTTTGCTTCCTAGGCCAAAAGTCCCGTCGAATATGAGTTAAGGACGCAATTATAATGTAAGGAAGCATCCTGGATGAAAATGCCCTTTAAAAATCCATCATAGCTTTGGATTGTGCTGAAAATCAACGTGCACAACATGCTATACGTCGTGCCTTCATATTTTGCCTGAATATCTGATTTTGCTAAGTTGTAGGACTTTTTCGAGATGCCACATATCATGCATGTTTTTTACAAAAGCACATCCGTGCAACACCTGTGTAGCACGCCGTGCCTTTCCTTTTTTTTTTTTTTTTTTTTTTGGAAATTTTCAGCTTTATCCACCTCATCAAATATCGTGCCACATGAGATATTGTTGGTCCTGGTTAGGGGTGAACATAGGGCAGTTTGGTTCGGTTTTATCATTAACCAAACCAAACCAAATATATCGATTTTTCAAATTTATAAACCAAACCAATATAAAGTCGGTTTTCTCGATCTCGATTTTTTCGGGTTTTTTAGTTTTTTTCGATTTTTTTGATTTTTATTATATAAAGTCTCTACAAAAAATATGCAAGTTTTGCTTTCAAATATTTCTTACAGTCAACTATCGATGTATGATTTTTATAGACAATTAGACATCAAGAATAATTACATTTACATCTTAATAAGACAATAAAAAAATGTACGTAAATTAGAAAACTAAAAATGGAGAGACGCGATATAAATGAATTGAGTTAGTTTTATTTTTTCCCCTTTAATCAACCGTGTAGTATGTTGCTTGTGTGCTAGTGTTTAGATGATAATTTAGTGATATTAATTCTTTATTATATATAGAAGATAATTACTTAAATGTTAACTAAGAGAGATAATGTAATCCATTCCCTTATAAGTAGTTACATCTAATGCTTAAAGACTTCATCAAGTCTGCGGCTTAGAAAATGTGGAGTATAATTAGTTTAAGTTTATACAATATAATAAAAAGGGTATGTGTTTATTTAGTATTTAATACTCACTTGAGTGCTATGCCATGTAAAATTTTCTTAAAATCATATATAAAGAAGTTCACAATGAATATTTTTTATCTATAAATAGGTAAAAATAATATTATAAAATATCGATTCGGTTTGGTTCGGTTCAGTTTGGATTTTTTTTTTTGGTAAAATCAAACCAAACAAAATATGTCGATTTTTATTTTTCCAAAACCAAACCAAATCAAACCAAACCACAAGTCGATTTTTATTCAGTTCAGTTTGGTTTACAGTCTGGTTCAGTTTATCGGTTCGGTTTGTATACCTCTAGTCCTGGTGGAAAGGGATTACAACCGAAGGACAATTTTGAACAACTTCTATAGTGGTATAGAACAATTTTGTTCGAAAATTTTAACAAAGGTTAAAATAAAATATTTTTATAGTAGATGAACAAATTTGGCACTACTCCCTTTTAAAATGCTCCCAACATCTTTTTTTACTTATCCAATTTATTTATTTATTTTTAAATTTTTACTTAGCATTTTTAGTAAATCAAGAGCTATTTAATTATATCTTTTCAATTTTAATCATATTATTAAATAACTATTTTTTAAATTATAGTTAAATTTAAATTTGCAAAGCATATTTGTATTGGTCTAAACTAATTTAGGATTACAAATCGAATTTGGGTCGTGAATACAAGCAAATTTTAGTATCAAAGTCGAAATAATAACAAGAGTAGACGAAATTGCGAATAAATAAACGTGATTTCTATATATGAGAGTGAGTACAAGGGCAGAGTTTCTGTATATATTTCTGAATGACTACAACATAGAAAATGAAGCTATTTATAGAATAGTAAGCTTGGGCCACGTTCTTCATGTTTTGCCATCTCCAGACCCACGTTCAGCACATTCAGTAATGGAGTTAGTGGGTTGAGGTAGTGGGAGGTCGTGTCTCCGTAGCTGAAGTTATCCACCGAGGTTCATATCGATAACCTCGGTGGTGCGAGCTTCCTGATCGACCGGGGCGATGTTTCATCGAGCTTCAGCTCGAAAACTATCTTCGGTGATTGACTTGGATAACCGACTTCGGTGACTTCATCGTCCACTTCGATCTTCCGTATCCAAAATATCTTTTCGGTTAGCTTCAACTCGTACAACCGACGTACCACGCATGCACACCGATTTTCACCCAATACAGATAGCCCCCTTACTTCTCAGGTGAGTGCCAGAGTCACCGATGAGTGGAATGAATTCACGCGGGAGAATGATGTGGCTTAATCTTATCCAAGAGTTTCAAAATGTCACTAGTCATTTCAAATTACTGTTGCGCGTTACGTGGTGACCATTCGTTGGCTTCCGAACGGTCACGCCGATTTCTTTGCCTTCCTAACGTTACAAATACTCATGAATTTTCCCATTTGCACCTTTTCACCTCTTATAAATACCTTCACTTGGAAATTTTACCCCACTTCTTGTGATTACTAAACTACAGTAGAGAAAGAAGAGAGTTCTCATTCCAAACAATATTTCAAACCATACCGGATCTATTTCTTCCATCTTTCAAGAAATCTTCGTTTCTCAACTTATAATCATGTCTGTGACACATTTAACTCAAGATTCCAGTGATTCTAATGATGGGGTTTTATGCACTGCTGCCATGATCGCTAATGGCGAGTTCCTTGATGTCGTCCCACCACAGCAAGTCATCGACGCAGAGAGTGGTGGTGGTGAGGCGACATCTCTGGTGGATAGCTTTAGGCGGCGCAAGGCTAGGGTAGGGCACGATAGAGCTGAGGTAAGCCAGGATGTCGACGTTGGTAATGGTGACGACGTCATGGGAGGTGACTTCATGGAGGATGAGGATGTTGCTTATGTAGAGGAGACCAGTAACAGGGATGACAGTGTGGAGGTGACTGGTGACACCGAGGTGGGGGCCAAAGCTGATACCTCGAAGAAATAGAGGAAGAAGATCCCAATCGATGAAGAAGTTGACCCTGGTTGATTCTCCCTTCAAATTTTTAGAATGATAAGGACTTCAAAGTTCAAGCTCAATCCAAGGCTCAGAAGGGCTTAAACAGAAATATTCCAGTGCATGTCACCCCAAGTTTGATTACCAAGGACTTGATAGAGGTTGTTTGCAAGGATTGCAAGTGGGAGCCCGGAGTGGATATAAGGATTTCAGCTCCGAACACCGCTGTTTCAAGCCGTGTCCCTGGGTACTCTTCGGTTTACACCTACGCATTTACCATAGCATTTACTTTACATGTTCATCACATAATCGACACATTTTTTCTATTTTACAATTTGTGCCAAGCTCAATTCAGCCCCGGGGTTTGGAGGACTGTTTAGGCCCTCGATTTCTTAAGTCAGCAGGCTAGGCTGCTCTTCACTTTTCAGCATTTGATTTCCCTCTACTATCCTTATTTTCACAAGGTCGGGGTCGTTGCGATGTTACCTCGAGGAACCTATGTAATCATGGCCAAAACCAAAGATCATGTGACCGCTATATTCTCATCCCTACCAGCTTAATATCAGCCGAGCTTGATTTCGAGGCATGGAATGCCCAGCGTAAGCACCCTTGCTGTATCTTCTCACTTTGGTTATTTTAACTTGTGTTCATAGGTTGTATTGTTTGCTGCATATAGCAAACAAAGTTGCTGTAAATCCCCTAGATGGGTTGCTTGAGTGGGTTACCATGGTGCAAGCGAAGCGGACTCGCCCTCTTCGGCAGTAGATGCTCATGGCTGCTGGGAACCACTGGTCATGCAAGAGGCTATGTTGGGCAATTCTCCATATTGGTGTTTTTCCTTTTCAGGATACCAAAGAGTGAGAGAAGGAAAAAGAAGAGGTGAAGGAAAAGAAGAAAGGAAAAGAAAAAGAGAAGAAGGAAGAGAAGAAAGTGATTGACCCCAAGGCGGGTGTAAGTCAAATGCAGGCTTAGGCGGAGAAGCTCGCCGAAGTCAAAGGGTCCAAGGGCTCTCCGGGCCAAGGGACCTCAAAATGTGATGACATCTTCCCCGGTCAGTTTGCATGTGTCCCAACTTTCTCTTCTTCTTACACTTATGAGCTATCACCTCTTCCTTTTTCATATTCAAAGAAGAAAAGGGTTGTTTCAAAGAGGCCCTCCAAGGCGAAGAAGCCTCGTGTTGAGGAGACCACCGCTCCAGCTTCCTAAGCGGCGACCGAATGACGCGAGGTTTGATTGATGAATCTGATGGAGAAATGCCTGAAGCTACTCCTGAAGTGGCTCCTGAGTTAGTCCCCGAGGTCCCTAAAGAGACCGAGGTGATTAACATCGAGGAGTTTGACCAAGAGGCTGCCAAGAGGAAAGGCAAAGCCAAAGAGGGCGAAGGCCTAGTTTCGAACGTGGTTTGTGCCGCTCGTGATTCTGTTCAAGCCCCTTTATCTACCCCTCGGATTTTGGAGCTCCCAACTGATGCCAATTTATTGGAGGGCACCAAGGCTGACATTTTTTGTCTTGATGCACTGCTTGGACCTACCGAGGAGCATGTTCTTAATAAGCTTAGCCCCATGGGTTTGATGGGAACCTTTGCCGCTTCTGCTCTTCGCGTAAGCTTTCACACATTCTACCATTTATATTCATATACTTTCATTCTATCACTTTTCCATACTTAGCTTCGCTTCCTTTCCATTGTTCAAAGCTTAGTCCTCGCATTGAAGGCAATTTGTTTGGAGCATGAGCGAGCCGATTAAGTCCAAGTAGTAGAAAATGCTTGGGGAGAGCAGAAGAGAAGATATGTGGCGAGGATCGCCGAGCTGGAGGCGCAGTTAGCTGTTTTGAACCAAGAGTTGGGGCATGCTCATGAAATCGCCGCCAAAGCTGAAGCTGATGCACACGAAGCTCAAGCCGTCTCTGAGACACGATTGTAGAATTTGAGAGATGAATTTGTGGGAGAGCGTTCGAGGCTGAACTTAGAAGCTGAGCGACCCGAAGTCGAAGTGTTTCGTGCTAAGACTGAAGTACTTGAGGCTAGCGAAAAATACCGCGATAAGTTGGAGGAATATATAACATAACTTAGCATATTGTGAGGCCAAGTGGATCAAGTGCCTGCTCTTAGGAGCGACGTCATCAGACTTTGAGGAAAGATTGCAGATATCAAGCAGCGCACCAAAGTCAAAGCCACAAGGGCGAAGTTTGAAGAGGCATGGGCCGTTTTCAAGACTAGGCCGATACATTAGAGCAGGTTAAAATTGGAAAGATTGTCCTTGAAGAGGAGATTGTCAAGGCGCAAAATGATGCCGCCGAATCTCAAAAGATAGTAGAGATCTTCCATCAAGTGAGGGTTCGGATGATGGTGAATCTGAAGATGAAGAAGGTGGCGAGGAGGGCGCCGAAGAGGATGAGGAAAATACAGAAGAGGGGAATCCTGAGGGGGAGAATAGTCCCCAGCCTTAGCTTGTCCCTTATGCTTTCCAATCCATAGCAGTTTTTGTTAGACCTTCGAGCCTTTTATTGTAAATAACTTTATGACCCTCGAGCCTTTTATGAATGAATCTGCTTTTTGCATTTAAGTGTTAGCTTTCATTTTGCTCTATGAACTTTTGCACTGGACACTTAGAATAATTTTTTCATGTAAGACTTTGTTCATACAATATCGATGCAAACTTGGAACGACGACTCCTTCCCGAGCCGATGCATGTAAGAAATAACCTCGATATACAGGATTGCAGAAACAAAGAGATATTAAATCAAGTTTATTTCATTGATGATATCAACAAGCCATAACTGGTTTTTACATAGGGCCTAGTTCAGGTAAAACTTAGGCGCAAAAACGACTTAAAAACATGCCACTATCAGCAAAAATACAAAGCGCTAATCTATTCCTCGGGCATTAGTCCCCGGTTGTCAAATAGATAGACTTCAGTGGAGGACGTTCAAAGCCGACCTAGACTGCATCCTACTCCTCACGCCCCCCAGTGTTGGGGTGTGAATCTTGATAAAGATCCGAGCACTGGAAATCGTCTTATCTGCTTCCTGAAAAGGTCAAGCAAAACAAAACGAGGAGTAAGTTAAAATTATTCGACCAAAGCCTTTGGAGCATTTTTCGGCTCGGGGATGTAGGTGACATTTAAGCGATCAAGGAATATTTACCTCGATGTTAGAAGTAGTACCGCTTCAAATTGGAGATGTTCCAATTTAAGGGTTCGGGTTTGCCCTGCAAATCTTCAATTTGATAGGATCCCTTCCCAACAATTACCTTAACTTTGTAAGGCCCTTCCCAGTTCGCAATAAGTTTCCACCATTCTTCTCCTTTTTTGATTGGTTCGAAGCCTTTAGTACATAGTCACCAACTTTAAAATCTCTAAGTTTGGACTTTCTGCTGAGATACGCTTCAATTTGTCTTTTCTGTGCTGCTAGCCGAACCAAGGCTGATTCCCTTTTTTCCTCAAGAAAATCCAATTCTATGCGCATGGCATGTTAATTAGCATCTTTGGTGGCGTGAGCGTACCGAAGGCTTGGTTCGCCCACCTCCAGGGGGATTAGTGAGTCCATGCCATAGGTGAGGGATAATGGGGTTTCATCGGTGTTGTTCTTCTCCGTAGTTCGCATCTCCCATAATACCCCCGATAACTCTTCGGGCCAAGGGCCTTTTGCTTCAATAAGCCTTTTCTTGAGATTCTCAATTATCACTCTATTCGAGGATTCAGCTTGTCCATTGGCACTTGGGTGATAAGGGGTTGATATCATCTGTATCCCCACTGTTTAAGGAAACCAGTGATAGCCGCCCCATGAATTGTGGGCCGTTGTCACAAGTAATTTCCCTCAGGATACCAAGCTTGTAGATGATGTTCTTTTTGATGAAATCAATCATCTCCTTCTGCTTAACCTCGGTGAAAGCCCCTGCTTCTACCCATTTTGTGAAGTAATCGGCCAGCACAAGAATAAATCGAACATTGCCTATGCCCTTTGGTAATGGGCCAATGATGTCCATTCCCCATTTCATAAAGGGTCATGGTGACCCGGACGAATATAGAGGTTCAGCCTGCTGATGAATCATTCGGACTTGACGTTGGCACATATCACATCTTTTCACAAAGGCTTTTGCATCTGCGCTGATAGTGGGCCAATAATACCCAGCTCGAAGTATCTTGCACGATAGGGATTTCCCCCCTGAGTGGTTGCCGCACTCTTCTTCGTGTACCTCCATTATTACATATCTGGCTTCATCCGGATCCAAGAATTTTGGCCATGGGGCCACTGTACATTCTTCTATATAGCTTTCCCAAAATCATTGAGTATGAGGCTGCTTGAGTTCTCAATTTCCTTGTTTCTCTCTTATAAGGGGGAAGAGTCCCCGATTCAAAATAAGAGATAAATTTATTTTGCCAATCCCATTTGTGATCCACTGAATTGACCTTCAATTTCATCTCTTTTATTTGTGCAGAAAGCAACCGAACCACTGAGTCAGTCCCCGAATGTTCTTCTTTCACAGCCGAACCCAAGTTAGCTAAGGCATCGGCCTCTGCATTTTCTTCTCGAGGTACTTGTTTGATTTTCCATTCTTGGAACTGAGCCAAGATGTTTTGTGCTCGGGCTAAGAATTGTTGCATCCTGGGCTCACGAGCCGAATATTCCCCAAGCACTTGGTTCAATACTAATTGCGAATCACATCTCAACTCAATTCTTTCCACCCCTATTTCTTTGGCCAGTTTCAAGCCTGCCAAAGCTGCTTCATATTCAACCTCATTGTTCGTTATCTTCTTGAACCGGACCGAATGTCTAACCTTCTCCCCGGTTGGCGCTACCATGACTATTCCTAACCCCGAGCCTTTAGAATTGGTTGCCCCATCGGTGTAAAGTATCCATATTCCCGAAGTCGATCCATTCGACATCGAGTTCTCTCTTTCAGCTTCGGGTAGAATTCCAACGCTAAAGTCAGTCACGAAGTCCGCCAAGACTTGGGATTTGATGGATGTTCGGGGTTGATAAGTAATATCATACTTGTAATCACCTAATTTTGGCACCTAAAATACAAAAATGCACAAAATATGTGTGTTAATTGTTATGTGATTTTACCTTTTCTTTTGACTATTTTAGTTATTAATTAGGAAGAAAAATGCTACAAAATTGCCAAAAAATATACTTCTGATGCGAGCAATTGTTAAAGTATGAGTAAATGTGATTTTATTGCTTGCTTTAATACTTTGTTACATATGCTTATAACATCACAAAGTACATAAAAGTGTTTTGAATTGGATGGCTAAACTTTGAACTAATTGTCATTGGGCTGCCTGAAATTGAAAGGAAATGCAGCCCATTCAAAAACTGACCCGTCCTATTCCATCTTATAACCCCATTTCCAGTAATTTCCACCACATACACAAAATTGCATAAAATTGGAGAACCCCTGCTCCCCCGCCGTCCCGTCGCCGGAGCTCCACCACGGCAACGATGATTCCTCTCTTCTCCGGCCAGATCTTATGTCCACGGGGTTTGTCTCACTTTGCTCTACACGTTTCTGAAGGTACTTTTCCCAAAAATCCCCTCAATTTCCTTCTCGTAATCTCTGCCCGTGTTCTCGTTTGCTTTCTTTAATGCCACCACTGCTAGTTGGTGGATTGATGTAGTAGAGGTGGTGATGACGATGATGTTGGTGCGAGGCTATAGACGCTGGGGAGTAGGGCAGCGTATGGTGTCGATCCAATAGTGATTCGAGTTGTGAATATAGTATGATGGTTAATTTATTTGGTGTCGACGAGTTGTGATGGCGCTGCGATGTCGAGGTGGCGATGGCTGCGCAGCTATTTTGAACAGCAGTGGTTCTAATGTGTTGGCTGAACGTGGGAGAGTTATGGTGTTTCGTTTAGATGCTACTGGAGGTGATGCTGATAATGTGAGAAGGCAGGGGTGTGGGATAGCGATGCGATGGTGACGGAGCTGCTATAGTGACTGTGATGGCAATGATTTTAGTGGTAAAAGCAGTTTGCTTCAGGGATGGCGCTGTAATGTTGACAGCGGAGACAAAACTGTGGTGACAACGAGTCTCGTGGAGGCTGCTCCGATTGTGTTGAGGCTGTCCGAGGCCGTGTTGATGGTGGAAGCAACGTCAAGGCAGTGGCGATCAACATCTGGGTAATAGTGGCAAAAACGGCATTCTAGTTTAGCCGGGTTAGATGAAACTTTTATGCTTTGCTCTTGTTTTGTAGTTTAGACGATTAGACTAGAACATCATCATGTATGTGTAGTGTCAATTCTGCTTATAAATAATAATTCAGCTGTTCAATGTTAAGCTCGTTTCAGATTTTGTTTCATGTCCCGTTTTCTGTTGGTTTGCATTTTTTTTAGTCTGAGATAAGCATGGAAACTATATTTTATCAAAATAGAAATGGCCTTGACATGTTTATTGGTTTTGATGAGTAGCTTATAGGTCTGAATCCATTTGAGCCGAGATCTTCCTTGATCTATTGTTCATTTCATTGTTAGGGAAAAATAATGTGTGAATAGTCGTATGTCTTTGTTTGTGTTCATTAAACTGATGCTCACTGTCGAATGGTTCTCAGGCAAGAGGTTTGTGGTTGAAAGTTGAACTCATTTCATGTTTTGCCTAGCTAATGTTGCTAGTATGTGTGCGTATGTGTAAGTTTATTCATGTTCGCTGTTGAGTTGCTGGTTCTACTCCTGTTGAGTTAGAAATCCTGTTTTATGTAAATGATCAGTCATAAGTAATGTGTGATAAGTGTGGAAACTGAGTTGGTTTGTTCTAGTGTGTATTTATTAGTTTAGGTCTGAATCTGTTCAAATATGAATGGTATGTTTAGCATATAGAATCAGTGATGTGAGTTAGCCATAGATTTGTTCATTGAAGTTTGAAGTGTTTAATTTTCAGTTTGTTTAGTTATAGGATTTAGCATTTGTATTTGATCTGTTAAGTTGTTCAAGCCTAGTTAAGTGTTTTCTTGTCAATTTAAGCTCTATTAGAGTGTGATTTTAGTTTCAAGTAAGTTGGTGTAAAATCTGAAAGAAAAAACAAAAATTCAAAAAGAATGAAAAGCAGTCAAAAGTCAAATGTAAAAAGTGTGGACAGCTTGTAGAGAAGGGTTCTCTATCTGTTTCTTTTTTTGCTGTTTTGGTGCAAGCTTGGCATGCCAAAGGTGAATTTCCACTCACATGGGTGTGTTTTTACCCAAGTTTTTACCCCATCCCTTAGCCTATTTAATTCCTCTTCCTTTCTTCATTTGGGGACGGGGGAAAAAATACTCTCAGTTCTCTTTTTAGTAGATCTGAAAAACAGAGAGGAGAAGGATCCGAAAATACACTTCTAGACACAGAGAACACTCCTCCAGAACATACACAAGAGAGCTGAAACAGAGGGCTTCCTTTCACTCTCAAAGGCTTGAAAAATAGATCCGAAATAAGAACTCATGAGAAGCACAACTTCACTCCAAAAAGAGAGTAGATCTGAGAGAAAATACTAGAAAAAATAAGTGAGAAAAATAGTGAGTAGTGGGTTTGAAAGTTTAAGGAGTCTGCTTATGGGTTTCACTGCTGCTGCGTTTTGGTATGTTTATGCTTGGGTATCATTGTTATTTGGCTTGTTGATTCTACACAATAGGTAACTTTGAAAGCCTTGGTAATTTTCAGTCTTTTTTTTTTCTCGTGGATGAAATATAGCATGCTAAGCCTAAATAAGTGATATCTTATTTATTTGTGTTTATCTCTACATCGTTTGCTGCATATATTCTTTTTTATATTTTTATTATTATTTTTTTTAACTCAAAAATAAGAAATAGAGAACATAGTTGGATGCTTGATAGTTTCTGAGCCTGAAGAATGCAAAACAGAGAAACATCTTTGGTTTTTTTTTCTGTGAAATTGGCTAAATCTGCAAGGAAATGCAAACTTTGACTTTCAAGTGCAAATGTTAAGAATGACTTTAGTTCTTTTTTTTTTTGTAAATTGCTTCTGTGAAACTATAAGTGCATAGCAAAATTGGGTCTCAAGTTCAACACAAGCTGAAAAATTGGAAAGGGTCGAAACAAGGAGAATCTGTTGTGAAATACAAAAATTTGCAAAAAATATAAAAAATGGAACTCAATTTAGGCCACTCTTCAACGACAATTTCACAATTGTTTAGTAATGTTAGGCCATTTCTTAAAGGATATGAAATAAAAAGGGCAAATGAGACATGGTTTAAACTTGCAATATGATCAATGTGGTGTTATTAGGCGCAAATGAGACATGGTTTAAACTTGCAATATGATCAATGTGGTGTTATTAGGAAAAATGGCAGTAAGCAAGAAAGAAAAATCAAGTTGAATAACGTTGGTTTTTACTTGGGCAAAAGCAGTGTACTAATGAAACTCTAATTGTAGAAAGGTACCAAACGATTGGGCAATATTATTAGGCTGAAGCTAAATAATAACTATTTGTTCATATGGAAACTTATTTTAACTCTTTTAAGTTAGGAGATTTTGTTCGGGTAAAGTGCCTGCACAATTTAACTAATTTAAGTCGGAAGATTTCGGACGGGTGAAGTGCCCGCACGATCATATCTCGATTTGAGTTTTCATTTGAACGGACAAATTATTATCAAATCGAAGCGTAACAAAATCAAGGCAAAATATAACAAAAGAATTTCAAAAGAGTCGAAATGCGTCAATAAAAGCAACTGTACTTGGCACAGGACTCGAAGGTGCCTAACACCTTCCCGAGAGTCAACCGAGATCCTTACCCGGAACTCTGACGCAGACCATTTACGAGTCATATGTGTTCTAAGGTACACCACTTTGGTGACTTGGCACACCTTTAACTTGTCAAGTGGCGACTCTGATTCTCTTAAAATAACTGTGTACCTTATTCTAACACCTAGTCACAAGCCTTTTAAACACTTTTAATAAGTTTTTCTTTTTTTGAGTTAAAAAAGGGTCGTAACAGTACTCGCTTAACTTTACTACCCATTTAGACAACCTTCCCGACAACTCCGGTTTATGCAATATACTCCTTAAGGGGAAGGTGGTAACTACCGCTATTGGATGACATTGAAAATAAGGTCGTAGTTTTCGAGCAGTAACAATTAAAGCAAGTGCTAACTTTTCCAAATGCGGATACCTGGTTTCGGCGTCGAGGAGCGTGTTGCTTACATAATAGATGAGCTGTTGTTTGCCATCCTCTTGTCGAACCAACACAGTGCTCACTGACACCTCGGACACGGTCAGATAAACCAATAAAGTCTCTCCATCCTTTGGCTTGGCGAGCAGCGACGCGTTAGCCAAATAGTGTTTTAATTCCTTCAGCGCTTCTTTACACTCCGGTGTCCACTCGAAGTGATTATTCTTCCTTAGAACTGAGAAGAATTTATGGTATCGCTCTGATGACCTCGAGATGAATCTACTCAAGACAGCGACTCGGCCAGTTAAGCGCTGAACTTCTTTTACCCCGCTTAGTTCATCGGGGATTTCTTCAATTGCTCTGATCTTTTCTGGGTTGGCCTCGATTCCTCGTTCAGAGACTATGAATCCCAAAAATTTTCCCGAACCTACGCCGAAGGCGCACTTCTCAGGATTTAGCTTCATGTTGTACTGCCTTAAGACAGCGAAGGCTTCCCTTAAATGGCTCTAATGGTCTTCCATCTGAGCAGATTTAATCAGAATGTCATCTATGTACACCTCCATAGACTTCCCAATATTGTCCCTGAACATGCGACACACTAACTGTTGAAACATCGCCCCGACATTCTTCAGCCTGAAGGGCATCACCTTGTAGCAAAATGTACCTTGGTCAGTGATGAACAAGGTTTTTTCTTCATCCTTCGGGTCCATGAGAATCTGATTATACCCCGAGTAAGCGTCTAAGAAGGTTAATAGTCTATGTCCCGCCGTGGAGTTTATTAATCTTTCTATTTGTGGTAATGGATAAGAATTTTTGGGGCAAGCTTTGTTCAGATCCGTGTAATCCACGCATATTCTCCATTTTCCATTCTTCTTGGGCACAACTACAACATTGGCCAAACATTCAGGGTACTTCACTTCTCTTATGAAGCCATTCTCCTGCAACTTCATCGTCTCATCTTCGATTACTTTCTTTTTGACACCGGCGTGCAGCCTCTTTTTTTGTTTTACCGAGTAAAAGGTGGATCCATATTTAGCTTATGAATCATGATCTCCGGATCGATGCGGCCCATATCCGAATGGGACCAAGTGATGAAATCATCGTTGGACTTCAAAACTTTGATTATAGCTTTTATCGACTCTGAGTCCAACTCTGAGACGATGAACACTTTCCTTTTAGGGAAATCTTTTGACAATGTGAAAGACTCTAGCTCTTCGATGGTTGAGTCCTCGACTTTTTGTTTCCAAAGTTCTTGAATACACACCAGGATCTTTTTCAGTTTCTCTTTGGGGATCGTCTTGAGGACGTGACTCTCCCTCCTTGTTAGACCCCGGTTGTGTTGATTGCTATTTCTTTGGTCCTGACGGGACGACTCCATTCTTCAACGCAATCGAATAGCACTCCCTCGCTACTCGTTGTTCCCCTTAATAGAACGAGTTCCCCATGGGGTTGGGAATTTGATGACTTGGTAGAGTGGATGGAACAACCTCCATAGAGTGAATCCACGGTCTCCCGAGAATTACATTATACGCCATATCCTTTGACAGAACTTGAAATAATGTTTTCTTAGTAATCCCTCGGCATACGTGTTGAGCGTAATTTCACCCAATATTTTTTCAGTGGAGTTGTTGAAACCAGTCAGTACAGTTGCTTTTGGGATAACCTCGCCCTTCAACCATATTTTCTTGATAGCCTCGTAGCTGATTATGTTAACAGAGCTACTGAGGTCGATCAAAGACTCGTTTGATGTTCGAGTCGTTGATCCTTAGCATGATGACCAAAGCATCGTGATGGGGAAACATCATCCCATCACAATCATCATCATCGAACACTATCTCTTTTCCCAATCCTCCAACTCGGGTCCTCTTCTCCATTGTTATTGAAAATTTTGTAAACTTCTTGACGGCTGCGAAGTTCACACCATTTACTTCCGACCCCTAGTAATTACATTCACAACTCTTTCAGGGGGTGGCGCCCTCGGTGGTTGACCATCACCTCGGTTCTTCGCGTAATATTCCTTCCCCTTATCCGTGAGAAATTCTGCTAACACACCCTTCTTCAACAAATGCACCACCTCGAGATGCAGAGCTTTGCAATCGTCGGTGTGATGACCGTAGTCCGCGTGAAACTCACAAGGCAGATTTTGGTCTCTCTTATCCGCGGGGTTCCTTATGTCCTTCGGTACTCTTACTCCAACCATCCCCTTCACGATATTTACCAACTCCGAGGTTGATATATTAATATTATAATCTGGGATCCGAGGTAACTCCTTATTCTTGGAAACAAGAGCTGGGCCCGAGGTGTTCCTTGATTTGTGTTGGAATAGACTTTCCCACCAAGCCATTGGCTCACGTGCGGATTTCCCAGCCTTTGGCTAACAGGCTGCCTCAGTAAAGTGTATGGTTCATATCTGCCCTTTGAATTTACTCATGGCGCCTTGGTGCGATATGAGGATTCAGATCGATTCTTATAGTTAGAGCTTCGACCAATAGCCTTCCATTCAGCTTCTTCCAATCTTATTTTGGCATACGCCCTATTATGGAAGTCATCCCACGTCAGAGTTTGGTATGTTGGAGCTCCTTCCTTAATTCGGCTGCAGCCTCGGAGTTACGAACATTGATGTTCTTTTCGAACGCCATGATGGCCAAAGTGTCATCCATAGCAGGCAACTCCATACGCTCGAACACTCGAGGAAATCTTTGATAGGCTCTCTGGGCCGCTGCTTGACTTCGAAGATATCCTCCTTCCTTTGGAGGATTTTTTGCGCCCCAGTGTGAGCCTTGATGAATACATCAACCAATTTATTTAAAATTAGAGATAGACCCCGCGGGCAAGCGTATATACCAACGTAATGCTCCTTTCTTCAAAGATTCACCGAACTTCTTTAAGAACATTGACTCCTTTTCTATTCTGATAAATCATTCCCCAAGACCATCGACATGAAATCGATCAAATGCTCAACGCGGTCGGTAGTTCCATCATATTTTTCCAAAAACTGAATTTTGAAAGTTTTTGGGATTGGCGCTGGAGCGGCCTCAGGCTTATAAGGCAATTGCATGTACTTTTCAATATCAAGCATTTTTTGGGTCTTCATCACTCCGGGGATGCTTTCGATCCATTTTTCCACTCGTGCCTCCACTCGTGCCTCGACTCGGGCCTCGATGTCTTTGCTCAATTTTTCAACATCCACCAAAGAGCTAGCTTCAGCCATGTTAGGAACTGTTCTGAAGTATGGCGTTGTGCTAGGTATTGTGCCCGAACCCCCAGATGTGGCCCCGTTAGGAGGTCCTCCTGTTGTCACGCCTGTAGGAATGAAAGTCAGGATGCCTCCACTTGGAGCCACAGGTGGAGTTCCATTTGGAGTAGAACTATTGGAGGCACGAAATTCAGCATTAATAACTGCCTGCTTGGCTTGTTGTTCTTGAAGAGCTTTTATAGTTCGGATGACGAACGCTTGGAAGGCATCATTGGATCCCGAAGAGGAAGGATCCGCTATTGGTGGTATTATAGGCGCATTGGGATTTGGATTCGCGTGAACACCGATCTGTCCATCGGGAGTTGACTGAGGTTCAACGGAATTTCTATCACTGTTAACCATATTTTCAGGTAAAAATAAGAATTCGAGCGAAAAGAACGTTCAACTTTGGAACAAAGCATTGATGCTTGTATCCCCAAAGACGGCACCAATTTGTATTGGCCTAAACTGATTTAGGATTACAAATCGAATTTGGGTCGTGAATACAAGTAAATTTAAGTATCAACATTGAAATAATAGCAATAATAGACGAAATTGTGAATAAATAGACGTGATTTCTATATATGAGAGTGAGTGCAAAATTTGGCAGAGTTTCTGTATATATTTCTGAATGACTACAACATAGAAAATGAAGCTATTTATAGAAAAGTAAGCTTGGGCCACGTTCTTCATGTTTTGCCATCTCCAGACCCACGTTCAGCACATTCAGTAACGGAATTAGTGGGTTGAGGTAGTGGGAGGTCGTGTCTCCGTAGCTGAAGTTATCCACCGAGGTTCATATTGGTAACCTCGGTGGTGCGAGCTTGCTAATCGACCAGGCGATGTTTCACCGAGCTTCAGCTCGAAACCTATCTTCGGTGATTGACTTCGACAACCGACTTCGGTGACTTCATCTCCCACTTCGATTTTCCGCATCCAAAATATCTGTTCGGTTAGCTTCAATTCGTGCAACCGACGTGCCACGCATGCACACCGATTTTCACCCAATACAATATTTAATAAGAAAAATCCGATAACATTATTAAATTTATTTATAATTTATTGATGGGTGTAAAATATTAAAAGATGACAATTGACACATAAGGAAGTAACATAAGTTTGGCCAAGCCGACTATTCATTAATAGTTTGGCCAAGCCGAGTAGGAGTGAATGTAAACACAGAAGTTTTCTCACACGTACTTTATTAGTGGTAAAACGCAATGCCCTTTCCCTCAAATCAATACAAGCGTGACACGTTCCCTCTTTTAGAAACATTGATTGATGACACACTTCTATCTACTTCTCATTTCCACCTCATTATTGTTACCTCTCCTTTCATTCCTCAATACAGAAGCAAGAACTACTCCCTTTCACCAAAAGTACGTATCTACCGACATTTAAAAGTACATATGTAATTCTCCGTGTTACGTTCGACACACGGCTAATAATTAATATTCTATTCTGTCCTTTATCTTCAATCCTTACTATAAATTCTCTGCTTCTGCTTTGTCATAATATCCACAAATATATCTATTTTGTCATACTTTATATAGAGCACAAATTTTGTTAGAGTTTTCTGCTTCTTTCTGGATAGGGTAAGTCTTATATTTTTGTTTGCTCGCCTTTTTTATACTAATTCTGTTATGATACTTTTTCTTGTTTGCAAAGTAATTCACTTTGGTGCTGTTTATTTTGTGTAAAAGTTGATTTATTTTGTTCCATCGCTATCTTTTTATTGAAACCCCTGTCATTTTTCTTATTTGTTGATACAGTTTTGTGGTATTGAGATGTGTTGTGTGCAATAATTTGTTTTGTCAATCAATTTTGTGGATTCATTTTTGTATGTGTATGTGTGTGAATATTAATCTGTATTGTTTATATTATTTGTTATATTTCGGTGTCACTTTCTTCTTTCTGTGCTAGAATTACCAATTTTGATTGATTGTGATCATCCTAAAAAATATAGGAATAACAACTACTATGCCTCAATCCCAAACTGATTAAACCCCTCATCCATAAAAAGGCACATGCAAAAAAAAAAAATAATAATAAAACAAGAGAAGCCCGAGATGAGCTTAAATGAAATAACATAGTAAGTAAGTGATGATTTACCCGATTAAAACTTGTTCGGGGTTTGAGACTTAGTTCTTATAAGAACAAGAAATGCCCGGCCCTTTTTCCGCTATTGTGAAAATTTTGGGATAGTTGTGGTCCTGTGGATTAGAATGAAAGACAATCTAGGCTTTAGATACCATGTGTCTGTTAATATCATTAAAGTTGAATGACATTACTGAATAATCGGTGATATCTCTGCAGTTATCTGCAATGAACAATGTGGTTTCTCTCTTAGAACCTTACGTTTGCTAGAAGCTTTGAATCTGAATTTGGAGTAAGTGAAAGTTTGTCTTCTGCTTATGTAGTTGATCAACTCATAGTTTTTTACATTCCATGTAACACATGTTAACTAATGACCTCTTTTATGATATGGAGAGAATGAAAAAAAAGAAGAAGGAAAAACTATAGTAGAGTGAGACTTATAAAGAACACGAAATGCTTAAAGCGAGTTAGAAGCTGAATTTTAAGTGGCACGGGGTATAGATGTTCCGTATAGGTGATACCAACTAGAAGACTCTTAGTATGTTAGAGATAACCATCAGACGGACTCCTAATGTTTTATAATCCTCAAGTATGTAGTATCGAAATGTTATGGACCCAAAAAGAGAATTTATGATGTTGAGGATTTATATAGCTGATCGAACTGCCTTTAAGGCGTAGTTGTTAGTTGTTGTTTTGTGATACAAAAGTTTTTGGAAAGGATAGGGGCAAATGCTTGAATGAGATATTTTTGGAGTCAAGTTAGGTTTATGGAGAGATGGGTTCTGTTTCATTCACTCTGGTTCTCAACTTCTTTTATTCTCTAGGTATGTGTAAGTTCCAGCTAGTTAATCCATACGGCCTCTTCCTGTATTTTCATTTGGTTAACTTCCCTTTGATATTTGGCTTTGACCTATATATAGTTCTAGAAATGCTAATGGTTCAGTTGCTTACTGTGTGATTCATAAGCAAAACTAGGACAAAAACTGCCATTGAATTGTATAACATCCGTGTGAGACAGTTTAATGGTTCATTAGGTTCAAGCTACCAAGTGCGAATGGACGTAACATGGATTTGTTTGGCTATGTCTTTGAACTTCCTCCGATGCCAACCTGCAAAAGCATTGTTTCTCATTCATTGTTTCGGATAAAGTTTCCTGTTTATTGCGTCTTCAGTCATTTTTTTAATCTTTTTTCTTCCTACCTAATGCTTTTATTAAACATGAAAATTTAGCCTTAATTTTTTTCTTAATGTTCCATTTCCTTTTCAGATACCTTGGAGAAATTAAAGGCACATTGATGTGCGTAAATTTTGGATAGGAAGGTGAAACAGCGGTCTTGCCAAGAGAGAAGAAAAGATGGAAAAGGAAGATCTTCATCTCAAAGAAAAGTCTGATAAATTGAAGGAGGGAGAGGAGAAGAAGACACACAAGGAAGAAAAGCATGAAAAAGACGTGAAGGAGAAGAGGGATGAAGAAGCAGAGGAGAAAGAGGAGAAAGAGGACAGTAAAAACAATGACAAGAAGGAAAAGAAAAAGAAGAAGGATAAGGAAAAAAATACAGGGAGCGAAGAGGAATCGGAGGACACCGAGGATGAGAAAGATGGTGAAACAAAAAATGTAAAAGAGAAAAAACTCAAGAAGGAAAAGAAAGAGAAAAAGGATGGAAAAAAGGAAGAGAAGAGCAAAGAGGATTCAGCAGAAGAAACCGAGGAAGAGAAGGATGATGAAAAAGGGGAGGAGGAGGATAAAGAGAAGAAGAAAGATAAGGAGAAAAAGGATAAAGTAAAGAAAGACAAGAACAAACAGGAGTCGGTAGAAGAAGACAGTGAAGAAATAGAGGAAGAGAAGGATGGCGAGAGAGCGGAGAAGAAGGATAAAGAGAAGAAACTCAAGAAGGGTAAGAAAGATAAGAGCATAGAGGAGTCGGAGGGAGAAGCAGAAGAAGAGAAGGATGGCGAAAAAGGGGAGAAGAAGGATAAAGAGAAGAAACTCAAGAAGGGTAAGAAAGATAAGAACAAAGAGGAGTCGGAAGAAGAGACAGGAGATGGGAGTGATGATGGGAAAGGGAAGAAGAAGGATAAGGAGAAGAAACACAAGAAGGAAAAGAATGAGAAAAAGAATAATGGAGAGAAACACAAGAAAAAAGCGGAATCAGATGAAGAAAACGAGAAGTCGACAGAGGAAGAGAAGGATGATGAAAAGGGTGTGAAGAAGAATAAAGAGAAGGAAAAGAAGGAGGAAAAGGATAAAGGAAAGAAAGACAAGAGCAAAGAGGAGTCAAACGAAGACGATGAGAAGGGAGGGAAGAAGGATAAGGAGAAGAAATGCAAGAACAAAAAAGAGAAAATGGATAAAGAACGTAAAGACAAGAGCAAAGACGAGTCAGATGAAGAAACGGAGGAAGAGAATGCTGAGGAAAAAGGGAAGAAGAAGAAGGATGGAGAGAAGAAACACACGAAAGATAAGAAAGAGAAAAAAGATAAAAAAAAGAAAGACGTGAGCAAAGATGAGTCAGAAGAAGAAGGCAACGAAGCAACGGAGGAAGAGAAGGATGATGAGAAAGGGAAGAAGAAGAAGGATAAAAAAGGGAAAAAGGATAAAGAAAAGAAAGATAATAGCAAAGATGAATCAGAGGAAGAAGGCAAGGACGAAAAGGAGGGAGAGAAGGATGACGAAAAAGGGAAGAAGAAAGATAAAAAAGAGAAAAAGGATAAAGAGAAGAAAGTCGAGAGCAGAGAGGAGTCGGATGAAGGTGAGGTCGCCACAAGAGAGATAACTATTGAGGAAGACAAGAAACTATCTGATGATGAAGGAGAAGAGACTGGTAAAAGAAAGGAAAAAGGAAAGGAAAAAGGAAAGGAAGGTAAAGATGAGAAACAAAAGGATGCAAAAAAAGATAAAGCTGAGAAGAAGAGAAAACTTGAGGACAAGTATAAAAGCAAGAATCTGGATAAGTTGAAATCCAAATTGGAGAAGATCAATGCTAAATTGGAAGGCCTTCAGCAGAAAAAAGCAGACATTTTGAAGACAATAAAAGAGGTAGAGGATAAGAATATAGCTGTAACTGAGAGTGCTAAAGATGCAGAGCCAAAGGACTAAGATGGAGCTGTGGGTGCACAGTGAGTTGTATATTTTCATAATTTTGTTACACATGCTTATACTGCATTAAGTATGCTTTTTCTTCCACTGTCATGTAGAGATGTATTATCTTTGGTTTAACAGAGGAATAGAGTTTATATATTTGTAAAAATTCTGGCTTTTATCTTTGTAAAAATTCGTTCACCTTTTTTATCTTGGCTTGTTTCATTTAGTGTTGCACCTATAAACTGTGCAAGTGTGTGAAGTAAAGAGAAGTTGCTGTGAAAGCATGGCTAGCAAATGGCAAAGGTGGCCCATTAATTGCAAAGTGCAGCATGTCCAGTTCTTTTACTGCTAAAAAGATTTAAAAAAGAAATTATTCGCGATAGTTTGCTTGGAGAGATTAGGTGAAATAGACCCCATAATAGAGTTGATATTAATCGTCCTTGTGTAGTCATTTTCATTTACCGTTTAACTATTTGATATTAACTTATACCCCTTAAGTGTTGTCTTATACTTGATACAACATGGTATAGCTAATAGCTATATTAATTCAACGCGTATACTTATCATCATATAATAAGTCCTGCATTGTGGTTTTGGTATAACTAGTCATGAACCATATGAGCCCTTAGGGGTTGTTCGGTTGCAGGAGTATTTTACACGGGTATTAACTATTAATATGGGTATTAGTAATGTAGGTATTAATAATGTGTGTATTAATAATGTGGATATTGATAATGCGGGTATTAGTTATGTGAGGTTTAATAATGTGGGTATTTGTCATGCATATATTATAACGAAAGGATTATTTATTGAATCACTGATATATTACAAATTAACAAACAATATTATTATTCAAAATATTTATTTACTCCTTAAATAAAAATTTAAAATATCTTTATTATTATGAGGGTTAATTTTGTCATTTTAAATTTTAATACTTGCATTATTAATACCCACATTATTAATACCACCTTCTACCCCGCATAAAATAATACATAAATTCCCACATTAATAATGCGGGTATTAAAAATTCGGAATATACAAAAACGCAACCAAACGTTGCACTAATTTTATGCGGGTATTAAAATTTCACAGAAAACCAACCGAACGCTGCGCTAAATTAGCGCGGAATTTTGATAAACCCTTAACTAAGTAACCGAACGACCCCTTAATGTATTGACCATAAGAACATACTGCTAATATTGATTTAGGTACTTGGACTTTTCAGGATAGATTGCCTCATTGAGCTTCTGGATGATCTTATTTTCCTATATTCTCTTTGTTGCAAAGCATTACTCTTATAAGATAGCACACTCATTTTGATGTTTCAAATAGATTTAGGTGCATTACTTGAAGACTCAACCTTAAATGTTAAACTTCGACATCTTTGTCTTCATCGGTGGAGCCTCTCTTCCTGGGAGGAGGGGGACCCTTACTGCCACTCTTCAAAGTCGTACATGAGACTTTCACCCCATATGATTCCTAGTTCAGTTAGTTTGAATTCATTGGATCCTTTTCCGCGTTTGAGAAATCCCCCCCCCCCCCCCCCCCCTTCCATGTAGCTTGGTAAGGAAATGTTGAGTAGTGGGTACAAGACACTTTACATGTAAGGCCTAATTGCTCAAAATTGGGGTTCTCATTATGGTCAAGCAACTAGTCGAGGGGTTGCTCTTGGTCAGTCTTTTTGTGTGTTGGGGGTGGAGGGAATGTAGCATATATAAGAAGAAAATTTGCTTCCTAGGCATATTAGACTCTGTTATGCAATGTCAGTTCAACATAAACTGGGAAATCAATTAAGGATTTCAATAGATGTAAATATGCAATGCATTTTTGTGTATTGACAAGTATTGTGTTATTGTGTTCTGAGAAATAGTTGCAGCACTAAAGAATAAAGATGAGCAACAAAGGGAGATGTAAAAGAAGAAATTGAAACCCCATCCTAACTGTTGATGGACATATACCATCTCACGTGTTGTAAACACCTTCGGAGCTTCTTTAGAACGTTTAATACATACATTATATCACTTAGCTTTTAATAAACTCTTTCTACCACCTCCTCATTTGCACCTCAAATTTTTTAAAAACTATTGTTTGCACCTCCAACTAAAGAGTCTAATTTCTCATTTCAATTGCTTTGGAATGTTTCCAAACAGGTTGGCATTTGGTTGAAATATATTTTGTGCTGATAAGTATATATCTCAGTCGTTTAAAGAATTACGTACTTTTCTAATATGCATTAGAAAATACTTGTCAATTATATGAGTTCCCCAAAGAGCTTATTCGTTTCAACAATTGTCTTCATATGCTTTAATAGATTCCTCGATCCTCAATAAACTCATATAAGAGCTAGATTGTAACTTTAACCCGCCACTTGTGTGTTTGGGTGTTCGAACCAAGTCCCACATCGGAAGTTGGCAAGGAAAATAACCTACTTATAAGGTGTAGGGATCTCTTAATGGTGTGAGGCCTTTTGGGAAAACCGTGCGGGTTTAGCCCAAAGCGGACAGTATCACACCATGTTAAGAGCACCTTGGGCTGTTTTAGCCCAACAACTGGTATCAGAGCCAATGGTTCAACGAGACGAGTATGCAGCGGAGTGAGTGCGTAGGGCCCGACTTAGCCTTTACCCGTTGTGGGCTGGATTACTGCTTGCCTTTACCCACAACTTTGAGGGCCCGGTTAATGTCTTTGCCCGTCTATCCGCCGGTTTCAACCTTTGGCATAGCTTCAAAGACGCACACAGAAGTTACTCAATTGTTGATGTGGGTGACACACAGTACAGTGAATCTCCAAATAAGCAGAGATGTTCCATGTGGAACTTAGTTCGAGGGGGAGATTGTTTGGGTGTGCGAACCAAGTCCCACATCGGAAGTTGGCAAGGAAAATAACCTACTTATAAGGTGTAGGGATCTCTTAATGGTGTGAGGCCTTTTGGGAAAACCGTGCGGGTTTAGCCCAAAGCGGACAGTATCACACCATGTTAAGAGCACCTTGGGCTGTTTTAGCCCAACAATAGGAAGTTCATAAGTTCCAAGTTATCATGGGATTATAATGAAGAGATTTATAATAAAGGGATTATATAAAGAATATACTTCTATTGGTAGATGTTCGATTTCTTAGACTAAAAATAAAACATAAAACGAGGTATAATATAAAACATGGTTTGATTAAAAAGTGTTTTCAAAGGCGTTTTCGGGGTGAGTATCCATGCGAGCCCGGGGGCGAGGCGTACTAAAAACGCACCGGTGCGTTTTGGTGGGGTGTAGATCCTGACGGCGTAAACACCAGAATTTGGGGTGTACTTAAGGCGTATGCGTTGGGCGAATCTCGGGGTGTAAGCCCCAAAAATAATTCAAAATTTTAAAAATTTATCAATAATTTTTTTACGTAATGTCTACACTCAAATGTCAACTTGCTAATTAAATTTTCAAAACTTTTGTTATTTCGTAGTTTTACGTAATTTTTACTCTTAGCCTAACATAATGTTTGAATTTCTAGATTTTCTACGTAATTTTAC
Source organism: Petunia axillaris subsp. axillaris (assembly GCA_029990575.1). Classification (NCBI taxonomy): domain Eukaryota; kingdom Viridiplantae; phylum Streptophyta; class Magnoliopsida; order Solanales; family Solanaceae; genus Petunia; species Petunia axillaris. The sequence goes on along the minus strand of JARKNS010000003.1, from coordinate 131,257,257 downwards.
CCTTTTATGTGATTTATATTTTAAAAAAAATATTGATGTAAACTATTTTATTATATAAAATATGAAATATCAGAGATCCATGGGGCATACATCCAGTGCTTAGGGGCTTATGCCTCGCCCTGTATCAGGTAAAATGCCTCGCTTCGTGCTCACACTTTTTAAAACATTGATTTAAACTAGATAAAATGGGAGTAAAAATAAACATACGTGATACTCCTATAATATAAAACATGTGTTTGATTAAAATTAGATAGAATGAGATAAATATCAATTTCGATTAGTCTTTCTCAAAGAATTTTGGTAGAATAGTAGAGTATGCCAATGTGGTATAAAAAAAATATATAGTGTCATTGTGATATAAGAGTGTATTTCCGAAAAACGTATTTCAGGTATTACAATTAAATTTGTATTTAGTTGAGTCTTAGGCGATCGTTTTATATCTCAACTTGATCGATGATGAGTAGTTTACATCGGTAAGTGGTCGGTTTTACAGATCTTAATTCGAAAACAGTACAAGTAGCAAATTCGAAGGAACGGAGTAACGAGTTCGATTAGGTTATGCGACAAGTTCAATTCGAAGACAGTTATGGTGCAAGTTCAGATCGGATATTGATGCGATTGAGTAAGAGATTTAAAGACAGATTCACAAAATACGATAAAAAACTAAATGAGCAAAGGCAATCGAATTTATATGATTCCGATCACAACTGATGATATTAGTTTCGTTCAGTATCAAATAAGCGATTCTAACAGGATTCGATGAACAAGATTATGATAGATTATCGATGTCAAATATGCAATCCTATATAACAGCCGATGATAGTTTTGAATAAAACGATGGAAACACAATCAATGAAATGAACTTTATCGAATTAATACTTATGATTAAAATGACAACTATCTAACAGAGTTGGTATCAATTAGTAAGTTTAACGAACAATGGATGAATTATACGATCGACACAATAGCAATGGATTTAACGAAATCGAAGGCAATAAGCAAGTATGTTAACAATTAACCAAGCAAACAGTGAAATAAATAACAATAAATTGAATGAACGAAAGCAGTAAAGCTTATTGTATTAAAGAGTCGATCAAAGGTTGATGCTCTTGCTGAAAGAGATGAATCCTCCTCCAAGCTTGAATCAAGCCTTGACTGATGTTTTACACAATATTTTTAGAGGATTGACAACAGTAGATTTGCTTAGGGAAACAACAATGATGCAATTGAATAAAGGGGATACTTTTGTTCAGATGAACGTAAGTTACAAAAGGGGAAAATGGGAGCCTATTTATAGATCAGCTAGGGTGTAAAGTTCCCAACCCTAGAATAACTCCACTCCCCCACGTTTCTTCAGCAATTATTCACGTTCCATGAGTTGCGCTGGGTTTGTTTCGATAAAAGTGGGATAAGATCAACCAAAGTTATCTACTAGAACAATCGTCTTCGAATCACTCCGATGTCAACACAACACAATTGACAACACCAATGGCTGAGGCTGTTTCCACATTGATCTCACCTCACAATGTCTTCGGAGCTATAACTTCGCCACGTAGTTAGCCACGTGTCCTTTGCGTGACCGAACATAAAATCGACCAATACAGATAGTCCCCCCACTTGCCAAGCATGTGTCCGAGAAACTTGGTAAGTGGCTTGAGACTTTAGGCGAGAAAAACACGTGGAGCATCCGTGGCCCTTCAATTTGAAACGTCAAACCGTCACTTCAACTTCCCATCGCCGCACGTGTCAGTCAACGTGCGGATGACAGCTTTCATCGGTTGCCGAGGCAATGATGACTTTTTGCCTTATAAATACCGATTTTAAACCATTTCTACAAACTTTACAACTTCAGAATTTCCAAAAAATCTCAGAATTTCTAAAGCCTCTCCAATTTGTTCAAGCAAATCTCAAGAATTCTTGCGTGTTTTCATCAACTTATGTTTCAAATCTCTAGATCAGTTGTTCAAATCTTGCTAAAAAATATTTTCATCTTCTCAAAACCTTACTGATGTTGAAGCTGTTGCTTCTACTGCTACTACCGCCACAGCGCCACCGTAGTCTATCGTGGCGGCGGAGCAAGTTGCCACCGTCGCTAGCCCTTCAGGAGATAAAAAGGGCAAAAAACGAAAAGACAGAAAACCAAAAAGCTTTGGCCCCAAGAAGTCGTATTCAGAAATTCTCCCGAAGAGGTTTACATACGAAAATGACTGCAAGGTCAGTGTTCAAAACGAAACGGAGAAGAGTAAAAAGAAAAATATTTCGATTGACCTTGTATACTACGCCGTCACTCCTGAATCGATACCACGAGTTCGGGAAGATTGTGGTTGGAAGGTTGGTGCAATAGATGTGAAGTTCCCACCGAGGAAGTCGACATTGGCTACCCACATTGAAGATCATTTAGTGGTGTTAACGTACCCTTTTACTATCGGTTTCACTCTTTTAGTCGACAAAGTCATCGAGGATTTTTGTAAGATGTAAAATGTTTGCCTCGGGCAACTTTCTCCAACGATATGGAAAACGGTAGTGATCATGTGATGGATCGCAGAGATGGCGGAAGTGGAGTTGACACTTCGCCACATTCTCAACATCTACTTCCCTCGAGTTTATAAAGGAGGGGTGATTAATTTGGCTAAACGAGGCCAACGGGCCCTGATCTCCAACAATGATGACGATCTTCGGGGGTGGGACCAACGTTTTGTTTTTATTCCCACCCCCGAAGAATCATCATCATTGTTCTGATGGTTGATCAGAGTCCTAGACAAGACAACCAACGATCAGAGGGCTTGGAAGCCGGTCGCGACTTTGAAGACCTTGAAAGCCAAGAATCATGGTAAGTTCTTCCTTTTGAACTTGTGTTTTGTATCTTGATTTGCTCTTTCCACTAATTTTTAGTTTCCATAGGTATCACTGGTGCCGGAGGCGAGCCCAGTGACGAAGAAAATGAGGTCGAGGGCGAGCAGAAAGCCGATGACGCTCCTCCTCCGAAGAAAAAGAAGAAATCCTTTAAGGATTTGAAGAATCAATACTTGCTCAAGGTTGTGGGAAAAGAGCAAGGGGCCAGTTCGTCGGCCGTGCCCCAAACAATCGAAGAAGTTGTTGCTGTGACGAGCTCAGTTATTGCAGCGGTGAAAGCCGTCGAAGAAGTGACCTCGATTGTTAATCCGAGGGGGATGAAGCGGGAGAGGAATCGGGGTCTGACCAGTTGGTGAGGCGTCCCAAAAAGCATGTGAAGGAAAGGCTCCAAGAAACAGCTATTCAGCTTAAGGCGGCTGAACAACTTGGAGATCCTTCAGGCGATTTGGGAGGCGACGATTTCCACTTATCTCCAATAGCCGAAGAGGTTACTTCAGGTTCAGGGGGCTTACCCAGCAGAGAGGGTGCCATCATTTCTTTGGGCATCGTGCCTGAGGTTCAAGAGGAAATGATCGGTGCTTTCGATCGAAGTCTCGAGGAAAGGGATCCAACAAAAGGCAAAATGCCAGCCTTAGATCGGCCAACAGCGACAGCTAGATCTAAATACGATGAAGAAATAGGCTCGTCGTCCTTGGCGCAGATCATGCTGATCCGATCGTACCCCTTCCTCGAGGTGAAGATGCTGCTGCCTACGCTGCTTTGGGTGAGTATGAAGCATTGGGTGACAGGTCGCTTACGATCACCGTGCCACACAACGTTGATCTACTTAGGTGCCCAAAGCGGCTTTTAGACTACCTTTTTGATGTCATAGGCCCGATGGAGCAAGCTCGCTTGAGTACGCACGAAGACTTAAGCTTGCCTTCGCAGATTGCTTTTGGTGCTTTTAGGGTAAACTTCTATCGTCTACTTCCTTCTCTTTGCATTTCATATCATCTATTTCTCTCTCTCTCTTCGCATTTTATTGAATCTTGCTTATTTTCAGAACTCCATAATGGCAATCGAAACGGCTGATCGGATTCACCAACTTTAAGATGGAGCCAAAGTGCTAAACGAGCAAATCATTCATCTCACTTCAGTGGGGGAAGAGCTGCACCAGAAATTGAAGGCTTTGGAGGCCAAGCATGCTGAACTTTTGGCCAAATTCGACAAAAGTATGAAGGAACATGCCCTTCGTCAATCTGAGTTGGAATCTTAGATTCGAGCCTTGAACGAGCAGCTTAGTGAACATGAAGCCAACTCGGAATTGAAACGTGCCGAACTTATCTCTGCCTTGGAGAGCAAGGATCGAGAGTTGGCTAAAATGTCCGAGGAACTTCAACTTCTTCGTAAAAGCAACGAAGATTTAAGCGTTCAAGCCAACGGTCTGTCGGAGAGGAACCGACTGCTTCAAAGGGATTCGACCAACTTAAGGCGTGACCTTGAAGAAGAATTTGAAAAGAAGAAGGGCTTGATACTTGCCGAGTCAAGGCGCGATGTACTTAGGGAAATGTTGGATCAAAGTGTGGATATTCCCACAGAGCTAAATGATGCAGTCGCCATTGTGAGGTTGGCTCGTGAAGATCTTGGTATCCCTACAAGTTCTTCCGATGAAGGCTCCGACGAAGATGACGAATGGATTTTGAACTTGTCTTTATTTAGTTGTTTTTTACCAGTGGTTTGGTCTTTTGTTTTTGAAACAATGAGGTCTTTTGACCGATGTATGTAAATATTTTCCGATGGAATGAATTATGTTCTTGGTTCCCTTTACCACGTTGCATGTTATTTTCCGAAGATAAGTTAGTTTGATCGTTCGGAATGTTTAATGATTGAGCGATAGTCGTTGGAAAGAATGTAATAGGATTGGGGCCCAATGTATTCAGTGCGTAGTAAAGAATGACGTCTCACTTTCACGTGATGCACTCTTCGAACAACTTTAGGTTCGGAAATTTAAACTTGAACACTTGTCAAAATTTATGAATTGTAAGAATTCGGTAACACAGATCGATAGCACAAAATGGCCAGTGTTGTAAAGATCATAGAAATGATTGTAAAATGACTAAGTGTTGTATATTATTAAAGTATTGGCCGCTATCGAGCACTTTGACATATTTAATATCCATTTTTTTAGGGCATCGAAAACAAAAGAAATTCTTTGATCACTAATGGATCGTATACATATTGCACGTCTCGAAAACAAAGGAAATTCTTTGATCGCTAACGGATCGCATACATATTGCACGTCTCGAACAGTCCCCATTTTTGAGTGAAAACATTGGGGCTTGAGATCTTTGTCGAGTTTTGAACGAGTCCCCGGTTCGAGTGAGTCCCTATTTCGAATGGAAACGAACGAATCCCTAGTTCGAGTGAAAATGAACGAGTCCCTAGTTTGCTCTCAATCGATGTTGTCTTCGCCTTCGGAAGAAATCTTCAATCTTTGACTGCGCGACAGTCTTTACCGACTCCATCCCCCCCAATATTTGGGTGCGAAGTCTGAGTAATCGAACACTGGGCCTCTCATTTCGACATCTGAAATGAATACAATGAAAGAAAAGCAACGAGAGAAAGCGTTAAGGATGAAGACCACGTTAGAGTATTCGTCAGACTTATCGACCCCGATTGGAGCGTTTTGAGCTCAAGTGTTCGTGGGTGATGTTTGTCATCATTCGATTCCAACTATGCCTATTATCTAAAAGTGTTAGTATCAAATAATCAATAATCAAATGTGCCCGATGGAGGGAAAATGAAAATTATGTAAAAGAAAAGACGGAATTTGATCATACTATACCATAGCGTTTTCAGAAGTAATACTTCTTCAATTGCGTGATATTCCAATTTAAGTCGACTGGCTTGGAATCCATTGTTTCGAGCATGTATGAGCCCTTTCTGATCACTGCTTTGACCCGATAGGGTCCTTCCCAATTCGCTCCTAGTTTGCCTTCGTTGGGTTCATTTTTTTTCGGTCTTTTGATCTTTAATACGGAATCACCTACATTAAAAGCTCGATACTTGACTTTTTTGTTGAGGTAGTTTTCTGCCCTTTGCTTTTGCGCTTGTATTCAGATTAATGCCATATCTCTTTTTGCCTCGATCAGGTCCAAATCTATCAACATAGCCTCTTTATTTGATTCGTCAGTGGAATGAGCGAACAGAAGAATAGGTTCCCCCACTTCCACCGGAATCAATGCTTCTACTCCGAAGACAAGGGAGAACGGAGTCTCTCCAGTGCTGTGTTTCACCGTTGTTCGATGAGCCCACAACGCACCTGGGAGTTCGTTCGGCCAATTGCCCTTTGACTCATCCAACCTCTTTCAAGTACTCGATGATTGTCTCGTTGGAAGACTCAGCTTGGCCATTTGCACTGGGGTGATAGGGTGTTGATGCAATCTGCTTGATCTCCCACTTCTTGAAAAAAGCTGTGATTCGACTCCCCACGAATTGTTTGCCGTTGTCGCACGTGATCTCTTTCGGGATTCCAAAATGACAAATAATGTTCTGGTGAATGAACTTCATAACTTGCTGTTCACGAATTTTAGCCAAAGCAATTGCTTCTACCCACTGAGAAAAATAATCTGTTAAAATTAAAATAAATTTTACCCCACCGGGTGCTGTCGGAACCGGTCCGACCAAATCCATTCCCCACTTCATGAACGGCCACGGTGACGTGACTGAATGAAGGGGCTCTGCCTGTTGATGTATGAGGTTTCCAAATCATTGGTATTTGTCATACTTACGAACGAAGTCCTTGGCGTCTTCTGCGATCGTTGGCCAATAGAATCCAGCTCTGATTATTTTTCGTACCAACGATTTGCTGCCGGAGTGATTGCCATATTCGCCTTCGTGAACCTCCCTCAACACATAGCTCGTGCCATCTGGCCCAACACACTTTGCTAAAGGGCCATTGAGCATTCACCTATAGAGTTGGTTATCTAAGAGGCAGTACCTAGCCGCTTTAGCTTTAAGTGCTCGGGCAGACTTCTTGTCCTCGGGTAGGGTACCTGTTTGCAAATAGGAAAAACATTTGCTTCTCCAATCCCAAGTATGGTTAACATTGTTTACCTCTTTGATGCTCCGAAAGAGTGGAGATTCGAACAAATAAACCACCGTTTCGTCGAGTTCTCCATCGATAGCAGCTGCAGAATCGAGGTTGGCCAGGGCATCTGCTTCGATGTTGTCCTCCCTCGGGATCTGGGCTATCTTCCATTCCTGAAAAGAAGTTAGAAGATTTTGTACCTTGTCAAGAAATTACTGCATCCTTGAATCTCGAACACAAAAATCCCCATGGACTTGGTTCACCACTAGGTGGGAATCACTTTTGATATCCAACCGTTCGATTTTCAAGTCTTTTGCGATCTTTAAACCTGCTCCGAGGGCCTCTTATTCGGCCTCATTGTTAGTCTTTGCATGTAATTTGATCGCATAACTGAGTTTTTCACCGGTAGGTGCTATCAGCAAAATTCCGAGGCCAGTTCCTTTCACGTTAGAAGCTCCATCGGTGTACATCATCCAAAATCTAGGGTCTGGATCTCTCATCATTAGTTCCTTTTTGTTTGCTTCCGGAAAGATGTTGGCGCTAAAATCTGTTACAAAATCAGCTAAAACTTGAGATCTGATGGCGGTGCTAGGTTTGTATGTGATGTCGTACTCACTCAGCTCGACCGCCCATTTCATTAATTGACCGGAAAGATCTGGTCGATGTAAAATATTACGCAATGGGAAAGTGGTTACAACAGATATTGAATGACATTGGAAATACAGTCATAATTTTCGTGCAGCAGTGACTAGTGCAAGTGCTAGTTTTTCTAGATGCGGATACCTTGTTTCTGCATCCAATAGTGTTTTACTAACATAATAGATAGGAAATTGGTTACCTCTGTCCTCGCGAACGAGGACAGCGCTTACAGCCACTTCGGAAACAGCCAAGTAGATCAGCAATATTTCTTCTTCGACTGGTTTTGAGAGTAGTGGAGGGTTGGGTAGATACTGTTTTAACTCTTTGAGGGCTCGCTTGTATTCTGGTGTCCAATCAAAGCTTTTGTTTTTCCTCAGCACGGAAAAGAACTTGTGACATTGTTCGGATGACGTCGAGATGAACCTGCTGAGATAGGCTACTTGACCGGTCAACTGCTGAACTTCTTTTACCGTTGTCAAGTCTTCGGATATGCTCTCGATCGCTTTGATTTTGTTTGGATTAGCCTCGATCCCTTTTTGCGATACGATGAATCCCAAGAACTTACCGGATCCGACCCCGAACGCGCATTTCTCCGGGTTCAGTCTCATGTTGAACCGCCTTAGTATCGAAAACATCTCCTCCAAATGACTCAAATGATCCTTCCTTTTTAATGACTTAACCAACATATCATCAATATACACCTCCATCGTTTTTTCGATCAAATCCTTAAACATGGTGGTAACAAAACGTTGATAAGTAGCCCTAGCATTCTTGAGGCCAAATGGCATAACTGTGTAACAATAAGTCTCCGTGTCTGTGATAAATGAAGTTTTTTCTCGATCTGCTGGATCCATCAAAATTTGGTTATAGCCTGAATAAGCGTCCAAAAACTTAACATTTCGTGTCCTGCCATCGAATCAATCAGTCTATCGATGTGAGGCAGTGGGAACGAATCATTTGGGCAAGCTTTGTTAAGGTCGGTATAATCGACACATACTCTCCACTTCCCATTTTTCTTCGGAACTACAACAGTGTTTGCTAACCATTATGGGTACTTAACCTCCTTAATGAACCCATTCGCTAACAACTTGTCCACCATATCGTTGATAACTTTCCTTCGGAATCCTCCATTCGGTCGTTTCTTTTGCTTTACCGGCCGATGTTTTGGGTCGACATTCAACTTGTGTGTGGCGACCTTTGGGTCGATCCCTATCATGTCCGCCTGGGACCAAGCAAAGCAGTCAGAATTACTTTTGAGAAAAGATATGATTTTTGCCCTTACTTTGGAATCCAATTCTTCCCCGACGTATACTTTCCGATCTGGTTTGTCATCGAATAGCATTACTTCCTCTAATTCTTCAATCGTAGAGTCTTCAGCTTTTTGGTTATATGGTTCTCTAACACATGACGGAATCGGTGCGAATTCGTCTTCGACTACGGGCTCCGCTAACTGTACTCGTTGAGCACATGACGGAGTCGCAGTGAAATCTTCGGCCACAGATTCCGCTAACTGTGATTGCTATTTTCGAACACCATCCTTGACAGCCACTGAATAGCATTATCGAGAAGCTTGCTGCTTACCTCTTATTTCACGAACTCCCCACGGAAACTTCACAACTTGATGTAGAGTCGATGGCACTGCTCCCATAGCGTGGATCCATGGTCGACCTAGTATCACGTTGTACGCCATGTCACCCTTCATTACTTGAAACAATGTATCGCTTTTAACGCCTTCCGCGTATGTCTTAATTGTAATTTCTCCAACGGTCACTTCACTTGAGTTGTTGAAACCCGATAACACCGTTGAACGAGGAACTATCTTGTCATTCAACTGTAACTGTTCGACTACCCTGGAGTGGATTATGTTAACCGAGCTGCCGGCATCGATTAACACCCTCTTTACATCAGCATCGTCGATCCTTATCGTTACCACCGGTGCATCATGATGGGGGTGAATCATTTCATCGAAATCAAAATCCCTGAACACAATATCATCGTTCATGTCGTCTCGTGTCCTCTTGTCTCGCGTGAACGAAACCTTTGCATACTTCTTTGTAGTGTAAGTCACTCTGCAAACGTCATCTCCCCCAATTATGACGTTCACCATCTTCCTCGGAGCAGGAGGTTTTGGTGGTTCATCATCCTTTTTCTTATTAAAATTGTTTCGCCCCCTTTAAGTCAAAAATTCCACACTAAGTGTCCTTTTTGTAGTAAACTGGCTACTTCGTATCGCAATGCTTTACATTCTTCGGTGTATGTCCAAAATCTTGATGAAATACGCACCATAGGTTTTCATCCCTCGTGTTTGGATTCGTCTTCATGCGACCGGGAAACTTCATGACCTTATCACCCATCCCTTTCAAGTGATTTACAAGATTCGGTGTCGATATGCAAATATTGTATTCTGTCACTTTTGGAGGCAGTGGTCGATCCTTCGGAGCCGAAGATGCATTCGGCTGCCCCCTCTTCGGTTGATTCTTTGAGCCACCAGCTTCGTGGTTGTTGCTCCCCATTTGAGGGAAACTGTAGGGTTCCCATCGTTGATCCCTGTAGTTTTGCCTGTCATTCTCAACTCTCCGTGGTGGTGGTCGATCATATTGATGATTATATCGGGCTAGGTCCAACTCTTCTTCCTCAGCCCTAATCTTAGGTTCACACTCACGATGTAAATCATCAAAGGTCCATGCATTGATCTCCCTCAGGCGATCTTTCAACTTCGCACATGCTTCTGTCGAATCGGTGCGCAAGTTATTAGCAAAAGTCGGACAAGCCCATCTCTCCTCGAGGTTTGGGATGTGAATCTTTTCGTTGTTGAATCGCTTCACAAACTATTTGATAGTTTCACCGGGTCGCTGCTTAACATTCAAGATATCTTCCACTCTTGGTTCTATCTTTTTCGCTCCAGTGTGTGCTCGAATGAACTTAGCTGCCATATCATCGAAATCTGATATCTCATTTTTTGGGTGGCTGCAAATACCATTTCAACGCTGCCACCTTCAACGTTTCACAAAACTTCTTCAGACTAACCGAATTAATCTCATCCGAAGTCAGGTTGTGACTAACCGACTGAACTGTGACCGAAAACATGTCAATGTGATCCCTTGGATCTGTAGTTCCATCCTATCTCAAACTTTCTGGCAACTTGATGGTTTTAGGAATGGGTAGCGGGGCTGCACCTGGCGGAAACGGACGCTTTAAAATCGATTTCTTAGCGACTTCGTTCGTCAACTTCGGAACACCTGGCAATTTCTCCATAAATGACTTTATCTCGTTGAATTTCTTATCTACTGTATCATTCAACAAAGTTTGCAACGTAGCCAACATTCTCACTTCTATCGTAACGGAGGCCGGAGCTCCCATAGCCACGGCGGTCGTACCCGATCCTCCAGATCCTACCCCTGCTGCAAGTCCCCTTGTTACGGCGCCCTGAGGAACCGAAGTCGGAATGCTTGCGGGGGGGTGTGATCGGGGAGGTGGGCGCTCTATTTCCGATAGAGCTAGACAGGATCTTCAACTGTTCTTGTATCATTTCGAATTGAGAATTATGCCTTCTCAAATACGCCATCAACGCCGTGTTCGTATCCATTGACTCAGTTTCGACCGCGGGTTCCTTACCGGGTCGTTGTCCTTGAGGCGCGTTCAATCGTGAACCAGTAGGAACGTCGTCGCGAATCGGATCCTGCTTGTGATTGGTTGATTCATCGACCGCTTCGCTGTTTGCCGGAACATGAACCCCGTCATTGGGATTGAGTTGTTGTTGGCCGTTCAGAGCGGCGGAAGCGTCAATGTTACGTTCATCTACCATCGTAAGACAAAAAAGCAAACGTAAGTAGTGTCAAATAATTCAAATTTCGAAATAAATCGATTGCCTAGACCCCACGGTGGTCACCAAATTGTATTTCCTAAAAATTTATTTCAGGTGTTACAATTAAATTTGTATTTAGTTGAGTCTTAGGCGATCGTTTTATATCTCAACTTGATCGATTGATGAACAGTTTAGGTCGGTAAGTGGTCGATTTTACGGATCTTAATTCGAAAATAGTACAAGTAGCAAATCCGAAGGAACAGAGTAACGAGTTCGATTAGGTTATGCGGCAAGTTCAATTCGAAGACAGTTATGGTGCAAGTTCAGATCGGATATTGATGCGATCGAGTAAGAGATTTAAAGACAGATTCGCAAAATACGATAAAAAACTAAATGAGCACAGGCAATCGAATTTATACGATTCTGATCACAACTGATGATATTAGGTTCGTTCAGTATCAAATAAGCGATTCTAACAGGATTCGATGAGCAAGATTATGATAGAATATCGATGGCAAACATGCAATACTATATGACAGCCGATGATAGTTTTGAATAAAATGATGGAAACACAATCGATGAAATGAACTTTATCGAATTAGTGCTTATGATTAAAATGACAACTATCTAACCGAGTTTGTATCAGTTAGTAAGTTTAACGAACAATGGATCAATTATACAATCGACGCAATAGCAATGGATTTAACGAAATCGAAGGCAATAAGCAAGTATGTTAACAATTAACCAAGCAAACAGTGAAATAAATAACAATAAATTGAATGAACGAAAGCAGTAAAGCTTATTGTATTAAAGAGTCGATCAAAGGTTGATGCTCTTGCTGAAAGAGATGAATCCTCCTCCAAGCTTGAATCAAGCCTTGACTGATGTTTTACACCATATTTTAGAGGATTGACAACAGTAGATTTGCTTAGGGTTTGCTTAGGGAAACAACAATGATGCAATTGAATAAAGGGGATACTTTTGTTCAGATGAACGTAAGTTACAAAGGGGAAAATGGGAGCCTATTTATAGATCAGCTAGGGTGTGAAGTTCCCAACCCTAGAAGAACTCCACTTCCCCACATTTCTTCAACAATTATTCACATTCCATGAGTTGCGTTGGGTTTGTTCTGATAAAAGTAGGATAAGATCAACCAAGGTTATCTGCTAGAACAATCGTCTTCGAATCGGAGATCGTCTTCGAATCACTCCGATGTCAACACAACACAATCGACCGCACCAATGGCTGAGGCTGTTTCCACTTCTATCTCATCTCACAATGTCTTCAGAATTTGCTGTAACTTCGCCACGTAGTTAGCCACGTGTCCTTTGCGTGACCGAACATAAAATCGACCAATACAAACAGAATTATGGGATTGCTAATTCCGGTATTAACAAATCCTATTAAACGAGGGATAAGGTAATCCAAAAATCTCAGAAGTAATCCCAAACCACGTACCAAACATACCCCTTCTATTACTGAGATGAAGTATTTGGACTCCAGACAAGTCCATATAGCCCCTTTTAGTCTATTGTTTGAATATCTCTCACGACCCCAAGGGGCTGAAAATTTCACGGTTCAATGCTAAGCATAAGAAAATTATTGTATTATATTCCTGCTGCTTACATAATACTACTTCGTTTATTTATACAGATTTTGAGAAGGTCTAAGATGGACTCACGCTCAATAAACGAAAAATGAAGTGAAAAAGAGAAAGAGTGCAAGATTATACTATTGCTGAGTACCAGATCCCTAGCAGAACTCAAAGGACAGTCCCCTGAATTATTAGCTACCTTCCCAGAATTCAATGATGGAAGTCATTAAAATTTAGGATATGCTCTTCTTGCGCAAAAGTTTGATGTCCAATTTAAGAAGTTTGATGTGCTTCTTTCCCCCCCTCAAAAGTTTGATGTGCTTCCCCTCCCCCCCAACCCCTCAAAGGGTTGATTTGTGGGGGTACTGATATACATGGACATTTTCTCAAATAATTCATCAGAATACACACTCTTTTTTTTTTTTTGTGAATGTTTTAATAAAATCAAACTGCATTAGTCCATTTAAAATGATTTTATTTTTTCAATTTTCAGCAAAGATCTTGTCAAAATATTTCCTTCAAATCTTTTACTTAATGATTTCACTAAAGTAGTTGTAACTTATAAACGTGTCACAGCCAGTGACATACCTACGTGCATTGAGTGTGATGAATCACCACCCAAACCAGTTTCTGTCAGTAAATTAAATTATTAGTTTATGCAATTATTTGGTGACTCTAGAATATAACACAGCATGACCTTAAATTCTCACTATATTTGGCTATTCAAGGCAACCAAGAAAATGGCAGAACCAAAATTAACTAACATGAACCGAAACAATGGAGAAGTTGGAGGAAGATGAAGTGTCAAAGCAATACTGCCCTAGTTACTGGTGGCTGTAAAGGCATTGGGTAAGTTTGAACCTTAGCTTCCCCTTTGAGTACTCTTCCATGTATAGAGGTGGTAATAATAGTTTTAGTGGAAATAAGTAAGAAATTTTTCTAAAGGTGGTTAAACCAATTTAATACTCTGTATGAATTTATATGAAGTATATATATATTTGACTCATACCGATAGGAAGTGTTGAGATGGATGTTTTGAAGAATGACAAATGAAGGACTTAGTAGTTTAGAGAAGAACTTAGTCCTTTATGAGAAGGGCACGACTGATCGAAAATATTTTGTGGAATGTAAATCCATGCAGAACTAGGAGTAGTGGCGCGTAGGCTTATGCGCATCCTAGTCAGCAAAAAGAAGTTGTGTCGTGGCTGTCTCATTGAAGTATGAACGAGAGTTATTGCTGAACAATGAGAGTATCACATGAAATCTTGACTTGCCTTATTTACAAGGTTTCCTAGTGAAACACTACTAGGGTTATGAAGCCCATATAAAAGCAAGTATTTGAGGTAGCCGATTGGAGTTATTCACTACAAGAGTGGAGAGCAAATAAAAGGCGATTCAATAGTTCTTGAAGTGACTTAACTGTGATGACAACCATTGAAGAACTCGACGCATAATTGGCAAACTGATTAGGTTCTTTCTTGTAGTTGTCTCAGTGTTTACGTATTGTTAGTTTTACCTATCTGCTCATCTTAGAAGCCATTGTAATAGGTGAACTTTTGAGTAATTACTTTGTAAAGCTAGAGTTTAGCTTTGTGAGTGTTGGTCTAGAGTGTAGCCCCTTGGTTACAGAGTTTGTAATCTAAAACCTGCTCTTTGTGTTAGTGGAAGTGTTTTCAAAATCCCAGAGTGTGGGTTATGGTTTTTCTCTCTTGAGTAAGCAGTTTTCCACGTAAAAATACTGTGTTTTACTGTTTTACTTTCAGTTTGGTGAGTATTGATCATGACCACTGTACAAGAACTGAGTTCTTATAACCAAGAGTCAGGTTCTTCGTCAAAATAGAGGACACTATTCAACCCCTCCTTCTAGTATCCATAGGAGTTGCATAGAGTACAACAAGTGGTATCAGAGCAGGTCTTCTCGTCACCAGGTTAACACCTTGAGAAAGATCTAATCATGAGTGCACCACCTACAATCACTGAAGGGCAGTCCGTGCTAAGGCCACCACAATTCAATGGGCAATACTATGCTTGGTGGAAAAGTAGAATAGGAAACTATATCTCTGCTGAGGATTATCAATTATGCATAATCGTATCTGAAGGGAATCTAATCCCTACTAAGACAGTTGCTGAAGGAGTTGCTGCTCATACTCAACCAAAGGAAAGATCTTAGTATAATGATGCTGACTACAAGATGATTGATAAGAATCACAAGGCCAAGAGGCTTGTAATCTGCGATTTCGGCCCTGAGGAGTTCAACAGGATCTCATCTTACAGGACTGCTAAAAAAATCTCGGATGCCTTAGAAATCACTCATGAAGGAACCACTGAAGTCAAGGGCTCAAAGAGAAGAATGCTGAAAAAACAATTCGAGCTATTCACCATGGGTGAGAAGGAGTCCATTCAGGATATGATGACTAGGCTGACCATTACCACAAATGAGATGAGATCTCTAGACATGGAGCTCCCAAAAGTTGAAATGGTTGATGAAGTGCTGAATGTTCTTCCTGACGCTTGGGAACCAAAGATGACTACTATTATTGAGTCAAAACTACTAAAATCTATCAAGTTAGAGGAACTAGTGGGAAGCTTGAAGACTCATGAGATGATGGAGTCGAAGAACAAGTCAGGACCCAAGAAAAAAAGACCCTTGCTCTTGAGGCAACCGATGAACCTGAAGTCGATTTGAAAACTGTTGAATGAGCAATGGTTAGTGCACTCAGACAACAGTTCAATCTTGGGAAGTTCAAAGGATTCAAGAAGAATACAAAGGACAACTCTGGGAGAAAGAACATAGTCGATAGTCCAGACTACTCAGGCTGCTTCAAGTGCTTCAAGAAGGATCATGCAGTGATGGACTATCCCATGTGGGATGTTAAGTGGATGAAGAACAGAGCAACAAAGGAGAAGGAGAAGGACACTTCCAAAGAAAAGGACAAGGACAAAAAGAAGTTCAGGCATCCTCCAAACTTCAGAGCTGAAAGAAGATAGAAAAAGGAGGCCTTCTACGCAACTTAGGGACCAACTGATAGTGAATCTGATGAAGGAAAGGAGTCAGATGATGAATCACCACTAGCAAGATGGGGTTAACAGATGAAAGTTCAAAAAAGGCTGGCTCGTTTGAAATCAAGGAAGGAAGAAATCCCTTCAGGCCTCCATTGTTTGAAGGTCTCAACTACAAGAAGTGGAAAAGAGAGATGAAAGTATTTCTCCAGGCTATGGACTACAGTCTCTGGTTGATTATGAAAAGAGGACCCCATATACCTATGAAGAGAGCTGCAAATGGATCTCTAGTTCCAAAACTGGTAGAGGAACTGAATCCACAGGACTTGGATTGGCTTCAAGCGAACACCAAAGCTATGCTCATACTTAAGAATGGAATGACTTTTGATGTATTAGCAAAGATAATAGAATGCAAATCTGCCAAGAAAAATATGGGAGAAGTTGAAGGAGATCTACAATAGAGATAGTCAGAAGAAGGAAGCCGCTCTCATGGCACCCGATGGAGAAGAAGCTGCTCACTCAGCTGAGGTATGTCTCTCAGAATTGAAAAAAAATTTTGCATACATACTCACCTGACAATCTGATACTGATAACTGCCACTTTAATTGAGGGTTATGAAAAAGTAAAGTATGAGAAAGATCAATTATCTGATATTGTGTTCGACTTAAAAGCTAGATGTAAGAACCTTGTAGAAGCAAATACTGAATTTTAAGAAATTAATGCTTCCCTAAAGGGCAGGCTCTTGTATCTAACTCTAAGATCTCAGAACTTGAACTTGAATTAGATAAGATGAAGAATGTAAATGGTAAGGAAGTAATTAGTGAAGCACAAACCTTTCTCGAAAATGAGCTTAAACGAACAAATGAGATTCTTTGTCAGGAAGCTGAAAAAGAACAGAGTTCTCAAAGAAAAAGTTAAAAAAGCTGACTATGAGCTTACCAGGTTAACTAAATGGAACAAATCCTCAGAGACAATGAATTGGGTTCTTGAAAACCAGGTCAAAAGAAAGAAAAGTCTAGGTTTTAGAAAATCACAGCCTCCTTACAATCTCAAAAGCAAATATGTAGGTCTACCTTGCAATATGTTTTGCACCTTCTGTGGAAATACATGTCACTTGAAAGAAAATTGCATGAAAATGAGTAAGGCTAAAACTAAGAACAAGAATTTTGCTTTACCTGATTGAGCTAAGAAGGACTTAATTACTGCATTCTCTCATAAAAAGGGACCCAAGCTTGTTTGGGTTCCTAAATCTAACCCTTATTCTATTTTGCAGGCTGGAGTGAGAGTGAACAACCCAAGCTAGATTCTAGATAGTGGGTTTTCTAGGAACATGACAAGAGATAGAAGAAATTTTCTCTCACTTGCAGCATTTCAAGGAGGCAGTGTGGCCTTCGAAGGAGGAAAGAGTGATCAGATTGTTGGCATAGGAAAAGTTGGGAGATCAATGGATCATGCTATTAAAAATGTATGGTCTCAAACATAACCTACTAAGCATATCTTAACTATGTGACAGAGGAAATGAAGTTAGCTTCTCATCTGTGGGATACATTGTGAAGAACCTACAGAGTGGAGAAATAGTCATGGAAGGAAAAAGGGTGAACAATGTATACAAGGCATCGTTGGGGCCACTTCCTAAAAACAATTTGACTTGTCTAAATGTTCAAGAGAGTGACACACAATTGTGGCACAAAAGGTTAGGACATGCTAGTCTTTCACAGCTCGACATGCTAGTCTTTCATAGCTCAACAAGCCTGCATCGAAGGAGCTTGTTCGTGGTTTGCCTACTAAGAAGTTCGAAGATATTAAGATGTGTGATGCTTGTGTCAGAGGGAAACATGTAAGATCATCCTTTAAGTCGAAGAAAGTGGTTAGTACCTCAAAAACACATGAGCTGGTACATATAGACTTATGTGGACCAATGAGGGTTAGAAGCAAAAGAGGAAAGATTTTTGTGTTCGTGATAGTTGATGATTATTCAAGATACACGTGGACTCTGTTCCTTGCTTCCAAGGATGAAGCCTTCGATAATTTTAGAGAGTAGGCTGGCATTGTGCAGAAAAGGTTTAGTCTGGAGCTGGCCGGTAAGCATCAGATCTGACGATGATACCGAATTTGAGAATTCTAAATTCTCTGAGTACTATTTCTAGAATATCATTGACCATAATTTCTCTGCACCAAGAACTCCAAAGCAAAATGGAGTCGTTGAAAGGAAGAACAGATCCTTGGAAGATATCGTAAGAACCATGTTGTTGTCTAGTGGTCTAGGAAGAAACTTCTGGTCTGAAGCAGTGAACACAGCTTGCTACCTGTTAAACAGATGTTCCATAAGAGCAATCCTAAACAAAACTCCGTATGAGCTACTCAGAGGAAGGAAACCAAATATTGCTTACTTGAGACTATTTGGATGCAAATGCTTTGTACACAATAATGGCAAGGAGCCTCTTAGGAAGTTTGATGCAAAAAGTGATGAAGCTATCTTTCTGGGATATTCTACTCAAAGCAAGGTGCATAAAGTGTTCAACAAAAGAACTCAAACCGTTGAAGAGAGCATGCATGTGGCATTTGATGAGTCAGACAAGGTGGTGGCTAAGATGAAAGGAGATGATCAAGCTATAGGTCTTGCTCGAGAAGACTCTGCTGAAGGCATAAAGAACCGAGAGGAAAATGAAGAACCCAGTGAAGCAGATGGAGAACTAACTCTTGGAGAACACGGAGTAAACATATTAGAGGGAACAGCTGACCAAAATTACGAACAAAATGAAGAGGAAGGACTCACTAACAATGCAGCTACAAGTTCTCTGCATCAATTTCAGCCAAGACCTTAGAAACATCAGAGCTCACACTCTTTGGAAAATGTGCTATCTGAACTGGACACAGGGGTTATGACAAGGTCTGCTTTGAAAAAATTTTGCGCATTCTTTGTTTTCCTATCTGCTATGGAACCAAAGAATGTCAAGGAATCTCTTGAGGATCCAGACTGGGTGATAACAATGCAGGAGGAGCTACACCAATTTGGAAGGAGTAAAGTATGGCACTTGGTTCCTAGACCAAAGGATAGATCAATTATTGGAACTAAGTGGGCGTTCAGAAAAAATTGGATGAACAGAGCATACTTACCAGGAACAAAGCCAGTTTGGTTGTTCAAGGCTACATCCAAGAGTAAGGAATTGACTATGATGAAACTTTTGCACTAGTGGCTAGGATGGAAGCCATAAGAATGCTAATTAACTGTGCCACATACATGGAGTTCACACTGTATTAGATGGATGTGAAAAGTGCATTCTTAAATGGCTATTTGAATGAGGAAGTATATGTTATACAGCCTCCTGGGTTCATAAGCAGTGACTTCCCAGATCATGTGTATAAACTAGACAAGGCCCTCTATGGGTTGAAGCCAGTCCCCAGAGCTTGGTATGAGAGGCTGTCATGCTTTCTGCTAAAGAATGGTTTCTCAAGGGGAAGAATTGACAACACTCTATTCTTTAAGAAGAAGGGAAAAGATCTATTGGTGGTACAAGTTTATGTTAATGACATCATCTTTAGTGCAACTGATGAAGAATTGTACAAGGAATTTGCTGACTTGATGGGCAGTGAGTTCAAATTGAGCATGATGGAAGAACTGAATTTCTTCATAGGAGCCACTCAACCACCCTCCACCGCCACTGACCTATCACCGGAAATCGAGCCGCCACCGCCATTGGGAAAACTGAAATTTCACCGGATCTCGCCGGATTCCTTATTTTATTGGTGGATTTGTTTAAATTATTACTTTTTGATAATTTTATATACCTAACATAATTTTATATACCTAACTCTATCAAAATAATAAATTATACATGTAAATACATAGAAAAATGTGTATGCAAGAAGAAAAATACAAAAATATACACAAAAAATATATATTTTATACAAACATCCATAAATAGTGCACAAATCTGAAATTTATAAAACTTTATTCATTGTTCATACACGCATATACAGCTTTATACAAATTTACAAAAGTGTATAGAATGTGTTTACACACTGTCAATACGTACATATATAATATTTATTCTGTAAACTTGTATAAAAATGTATAAATTTGTATAATTTCGCAAAAATAATTTTAAACAGTGCTTCGGGCAGATTTTACGCAAAAGTTTAACAAATATCCAAGATCTATACAGTTTTATACAAGAAAAATACTAGATCTAAACATTAAACCAAAGTTTTAACAAAAAACTAGTAGTTCTCAACGGTTTTTTATGAAAAAAGTGAAGAAAACGAAGAAACTTGATAAATAAACTCCTCACCGGAGTTTTGACCGGACTATACAACAAAAAGCAATATTGTTATAAAAAAAAAAAGAAGAATAAGAAGAAACAGCGGCGGTGGCTATGGCAGTGATGATGCTGGCGGCGATGGCGGCGACATGGAGGAGAGGGGATAACGATGGGGCAGTGGTGGAAGGGATGGGGGGTGGCGGCGGCAGTTATGTTTTAAGGGTGAAGAGAAGAGAGGAAAAATGAGAAAGAGGGAAAGAGCAGAGATGAAAAATGGGGGCTAGAGTTTTTTCTCCTTTAAACAGGGGGCTGCTATAGAGTGAAAGAAAAAATTAAAAAAAAGGGAGCGGGTGCTATGTCGGGTAAGGTAGCAAACTAGGGCTCTTTTTTGGTAATTTTCATGAGTGGGGTGTCTCTCAATGTAATTGTCCCAAAAATATTGTAACTAATATAACAATCACTATTTTTTAGGGAGACTACTGGGTTTGTGTCGGATGTGATCTGTTTTGCTATAGTACTGTGAGGACAAACCTGGAGCAATTTGATTTTCAAATTTACTGATATCATTGTCTAAATATCAATTGAAGGAGTTAAGTACTTTTTCAGATGAAATATTATAGTTTAAGTTATTTATATTTGTAATATGTCAAGTAAGCTTAATTTTTTAATTAGAATGACAAAATTATGTTTTTTTATTAAAAGAAAAAATTATACCGCATGAACAATGTTAGATCAATTTAACGAAAAATAGTCATTTTTTCGCATATTTTATGCATACTGTTGCATAATATGTGCATAATATATGCACAATTTTTGCATATTATTTAGAACGACTACTTATGTAAAATTTCCTTCTTTAAATGTGTAAATGATGATTTGCCTCTTTGAATTTATATCCATTGTTGAAGTATTAGTAGGCAAATTTCAACCAATTTAAAAAACAATAGAAAGAATCTCGGATAAACTGTTAGAAGGAGTATTACACTCCTATATAGATTAAAGGCAATAAATTAAATACGCTAAGTTTTTGAATTGAATTTGTGTTAAATGGAAAACAACCATTTTTTTTTCTTTGAAAACAATGAAAAACACAAAGAAGTGCAAAGGAGATCATGCAAAGTTCGTTGTCAGCTTGCCTTTACTCTTGAAAGACTGTAAAAGAGTAAAATATATCAATATTTAAAAAAATAAAAGGAAAAGATCTATATACTCGGTATATAGCTTTTCTGTAAGAGTATATCTACAACTTATCAAATTCCATCAACATCTTTAGAATTACTCTTTATTCACTTAATTATATGTGTTTTGAAATGCACACGAACCCGTTTAAAGCCAATATGATTTTTCTAGGAATCTGGAGCTCATGGTTTCAAGAAAATAATTCTAGAATCAAGGACTTTATGGTTATTGATGGCCTTCAATCTCTGTTATGACTTTTCTTACAATTTTTTTGAACAATCTCTAGCATTTCGTTTATTTTCATACTCAAACATGTTGAAAATGTAGTAAATAATGATTCTTATTTATTTTGAATCATGTTATAATTCAAGTTGTTCCTGCCATTTACTTCCTTTGTTTTCATGGTATTTTTATTATTGGGTACATTTCATTGAGTAACATAATAGAAAATTGAAGTTCTATTAACACAATATGATATATCATGCTCAAACAAGCTAACTCACAATTTTATATAATTGATATTTTGTGATTCCCCTTATTCGTTCTTAAACTTGGTCTGCGAGGATTTTCTCTCTCTAGAATATGAATTCCCTCTCAGCTAACACTGGTGCCATGGTAGGAAAATCTAAAACTAGAGGAGGAGGAAGATCTCAATCACAAACACAAATCTCACTAAACCGAATGTCTCATGGGATGCCTCAAATAGAAGATTCCAAAAAATCCAAAAATTTGAATGTTCTTCAAGAAATACAACCAATAGATATCGCATTTGTTTTGAAGCAAAATACTCCGGGTCCTAGCACTCAGGGATCGAAGGCGTGGGCAGATATAGCAGAATCAGAGGAAGATTCCATTGAAAATATACAGCCAAAAGGAAGAAACACTCATAATCATAGCAAGGATCCAGGTAAGAGTACTGAAATAAGCCCAAAATTGTGGAGTAATATAGTAAGAAAAACACCATATGATGATGGTTTTGACCTTGAATCAGTTGAAACAAAAGGAAATGGCACAATAACCTTGGAGGATATAAAAGGGGAGATAGAATTCTGGAACGATGCTGTAATTTGCTATTGTTTTGGGTTCTAATCCACCCCAAACAGTAATGGAGGGGTATTTTCGAAGGGTTTGGGGGTGAATTAGGTATTGATAGGATTGCTCAGGTACAAAGAGGTGTTTTTCTAAGTTCGATTTCATACGAATGAAAGCAGAGCAAAGTTGTAGAGTAAGGTGTTAGAATGTTTGATCATAAGCCAATGGTGATGAAACCTTGGAGATATGATACTGACTTCAAAAGGAGAACATGGAGAAAATCCCTGTGTGGATCAGATCGATAGACCTGAATATAAAGTATTGGGGATAAAATGCACTCTAACAAATTGCAGGTTTAGTGGGGAAGTCTTTGAAAGCAGATCGAGCAACCTCAAATAAGAAGAGACTAACTTTTGCAAGGATACTGGTTGAAGTAACCCCAAATCAGCCATATCCTTCAGTAATAAGATTTGAGGATGAACTAGGGGGCATAGTGGAGCAGAAGGTGATCTTTGAGTGGAAACCAGTACTTTGTGAGAAGTGTAATAATTATGGGCATGAAACTGGGGAATGCAGATGGAATTTAACCACAAGGAAGAATGATAAATCAGAGGGAGATGGGACTAAAGGAGCAGACCATGGACCAAGTATTCAACATGAACCAAGTGGGCCTCAGATTGCTACTGAAGCTAAAGGGAAAGAAACTGAAGAAGGGGAACATGTTACAAAAACTGCACCAACAGGTGAAGAATACACTCAGCAACAAAGGAAGCAATGGGGAAGGGGAAAAGGAAACAATTGGAGAATTAACAATCGAGGAAGAGGGGGCTTACATCAACTCAACACTGGCAACTCTTTTGTTGTTTTAAAAAATGAAGAAAAAGATGGCAGGAACAAGACTAAGAATGCAGAAATTGAGAAAAGACAAGAACATATTTTAGAACAGTGAAAATGAACAAGCAGTAGTCCTAAAAGAAGTAGGTTCAACTAACCCTGTGGTTGAACAAGCTGTCAAAAGTTCAGAAATTGACAAGGGAGGGGGAGCCCCATATAAATAGATAAAATACGATTCTGGAATGTCAGGGGCTTAAACAGGGCTTACAAGCAATATGAGGTACTTTTATTGCTCCATACACTCAGAGTAGCCTTGTTTGGGCTCCTGGAAACTAGGATAAAGAGAGCAAAAGATGCTAAAGCCTCTCTTGTCCGAGGTGTAGACTGCTCCTTCGAAACAAACTTGGCTCAGCACCCTGGAGGTAGAATTTACTGTTATGGATGCCTCAAATATTTGAGGTTAATATAGTAAAGGTTACAGATCAACTAATATATAGTACTGTGAAACACATTGGCACCAAACAATATTTTAACATGACAGTGGTGTATGATTTTAATGATGTTGCTTATAGAAGACCATTATGGCAGCAGTTAAAGCAAATATCAGGGATGGTGCAGGGTCCCTGGATCAGTATGGGGGATTTCAACTGTGTTCTACATAAAGATGAAAGAATATGGAGTCTTGTTTCTTATGCTGAAGTAAAAGAGTTTCAAGAATATTTACTGCAATGTGACCTAGAGGATATGAAGTCAACATGGTCCTATTTTACATGGAACAATTAACAGGAAGGTGTAGACAGGATCATGAGTAGGATTGACAGGGTGGTTATAAATAAGGAGTGGGAGGCAACCATGGCACATGCTGTAGTGCATTAAATGCCAGAAGGTCTGTATGATCACTGCCCTGCAATTATTCAATGGGAAGACAAGGCACAAAAAATACACAAAAGTTTTAAGTACTTTAACATGTGGAGTCTGGATCCTGACTTAAAAATGCAAGTAGCACAAAGTTGGAAAACATCTGCTGCAGGAACACAAATGTTTCAGCTCATAGGAAAAATGAACAGAGTGAAAGAGGTGCTGCTGAAGCTAAACAAGAACCTGTTTTCAGAGGTGGAAAAGAGAACAAATGAAGCTGAAACATTATCAAAAGAATATCTGAAGTGGCACCAGGCTAGGTATCAGTTCCTGAAGTAAAAAGCAAAAGTATTCTAGATGCAAAATGGGGATCAAAATACAAAGTATTTTCATAACATGATGAAGTCAAGGAGGAAAATGAACAGCGTTTTCACAATAAAAGATGAGAAAGGGGAGGAAGCTACTAGCCCAGAGGAAGTCATCCGGAAATTTGTAGAGTATTATGAACATCTAATAGGACAAAAATAGGAGAGTAGAATGCATGTCTCCAGTGAGTTAGTGAAGTAGGATGCTATATTATTAGAACTACAAAGGCAAATATGTGCAGAGTTTACTACACAAGATGTAAAGGAAGCAGTTTGGGCTATTCATGGTGAAAAAGCTCCAGGCCCAGATGGCTATGGGAGCAACTTCTTCAAAGACACTTGGGAAGTGACAGGGAATGATGTGGTGAAAGCTATAATGGAATTCTTCAGCAGAGGTAAAACGAGCAATGCCCTTAATAGGACTCTCTTAACACTCATACCAAAAGGGCAGCATGTGGAAAATGTGTATGACTTTAGAGCAATTGCTAATACAGTCTACAAAGTCATTTCAAAGATGCTATGCTCTAGATTGAAAAAGGTCATGCCTGACCTAATCGCTCCAAGCCAGAGTGGCTTCATAGCTAGTAGAAGTATTGTCCATAACATCCTTATATGCCAGGATATGGCCAGATTGTACAATAGGAATAATACTCCCAAAAGATGCTTGATCAAAATAGACTTAAGGAAAGCTTATGACACAGTGGAATGGCAGTTCCTAGAAGAAATGCTGCATGCTCTGAACTTTCCACAGAGATTCATACAATGGATCATGGAGTGTGTAACTACACCTACATACACTATAACTTTGAATGGAGGACACAATGGTAATATAATAGGTAAGGGAGCCTGCGACAAGGGGATCCTATCTCCCCTCTATTGTTTGTCATCTGCCTGGAGTACATGTCAAGGATTATGAAACATATTGCAGGAAAACAGGGGTTTGAGTATCACACAAGATGCAAAGGAGTTGAGTTAAATCACTTATGCTTTGCAGATGACATATTGTTATTCTGTAAAGGAGAAATGACCTCAATAATGTGGATGCTGAGGGGGCTGAAGACTTTATCTGAAGTTTCAGGCTTGAAGACAATCCCAGCCAAGTCAAACATATATGCTGTAAACATGTCTACTTCAG
Organism: Petunia axillaris subsp. axillaris; assembly: GCA_029990575.1. Classification (NCBI taxonomy): domain Eukaryota; kingdom Viridiplantae; phylum Streptophyta; class Magnoliopsida; order Solanales; family Solanaceae; genus Petunia; species Petunia axillaris. Next base: position 131,231,632 of record JARKNS010000003.1, on the reverse strand, counting down.
AAATTCAGGACGTGTGTGAACTCACTGGATACAAAAAAGGTACACTCCCTTTTAGATACTTGGGGGTGCCAATATCTCCTAGGAAGTTTACTACCACAGATTGTCAGGTGCTAGTGGAGAAGATGTCGGCAAAAGTGAAAATATGGGGATCCAGACACCTCTCCTATACTGGAAGAGTCATGCTTGTCAACTCAGTACTTATACACATCCAATTTTACTGGGCCTCTATATTCATCATCCCTAAAACAACAATGAAGCAAATGGTAGCTATCTGCAGAAGCCATATATGGGATGGCAAAGTCATCACTTCAAGACCAGCTCTAGCAGCATGGGACTTATTGTGTAGACCAAAGAAGGAAGGAGGGTTAGGGATTGTTGACTGTATGTTATGGAACAAGACGGTTGTTGCAAAATATGTATGGAACATAGCTAGTAAAACTGACAACTTGTGGGTAAAATGGGTACATCATGTGTACATAAAGGAAGCAGAATGGTAGGGATACCAGGCACCGCAAGATTGTTTCTAGTATTGGAAGCAAGTATACAGAATGAAGCAAGAATTTCAAGGAGGGTATGTTCAAAATGACTGGCTAAAGATGGGAGGGACATACACAATTCATAGTGGGTACATATGGAAACAGGGGGATAGAGACAAGCAGCCGTGGAGACAATGGATCTGGTGCAGATTAAACATTCCAAAGCACTAAATCCTAAACTGGTTGGCCATTAACAAAAAATGGCTAATTTTAGTTTGCATGCTTATTTGATGTGGACAATAAATGATTTTCCTGCTTATGGAATATTGTCTGGTTGGTCCACGGCTGGTAAGTTTTCTTGTCCTATTTGTATGGAAGACACAAAAGCATTCTATTTGAAAAATAGACGTAAGCACACATGGTTTGACTGTCAATGCCAGTTTCTGCAAGATGACCATCCGTTTAGGAGAAACACTAGCGCAATCATGAAAAACAAGGATGATTTTGATGACCCCCCACAAAGGTTGAATGGCCATGAAGTTTGGGCTAGAGTTTAGGGGTATCCTAAGGCAAAGGAGCAACAACCATTACCTAGAATACCGGGTTTTGGTGTTACATACAATTGGATGAAGCAAAGAATATTCTGAGAACTTCCTTATTAGAAGGATAATCTTTTTCAACATAATCTGGATCCAATGCACATTGAATTTTTTTTTGATGTTGTCTTTCACACTGTGATGGATGTATACAACAAAACAAAAGGACAACTTGAAGGCAAGGTTAGACATTCAGGCATACTGTCGGCGATCGGAATTGCACCTGCAATCAGATGGGGTAGAGGTTCGAAAGCCGACAGCCAATCACACTTTTGACTTAGATGAGAGAAGAATGATTTGTGAGTTGCTACAAAATATTAAGTTTCCTGATGGTTGCGCTTCGAATATATCCAAATGTCTGGACATGACAGAAGGTAAGCTGATTGCAATGAAAAGCCATGATTGTCATGTTTTCATGGAAAACTTGCTGCCAATTGCATTCAATGGGTTGTCCGATACAATTTGAAAACCCCTTACCGAAATGAGTATTTTTTTCACAGACTTGTGTTCTAGTACATTGAGGGAGGAAAATCTTCGGATGATGGAAGCTAATATTCCCCTGATCTCAACGAAATTGACTAAGATCTTTCCCCCTGGTTTCTTCAATGTGATGGAACATCTGCCTATGCACCTCGTGGAAGAAGCAAGGCTTGGAGGTCCAGTTCAAGGTAGATGGATGTATCCTACCGAAAGGTTAGTTTGCGACCTAAATTTTTTTTAAAAAGATAAGTACAAATTATATAATGAAATATGTTATGCAGGACTGTTGGCAAGTGTAAGCGGACTGCAAAAAATAGAAATAGAATTGAGGGAAACTTTCCATTTCTGTTCGTATTATTTCGGGGAAGAGGTGCCATCTCTAAGGAGTAGGCCTAATCGGCATGACGTTGGTGGGAGCGAAAATACATTGTATCCTCAATTTTCCATATTCAATCATCCTGGTAGAGGATCAAAACAGGTTTCGCAAAAAGAATTCAGCAACATCGATAGAAAAGTAGCTACGACACATGTATCGTTGAATTGCCCCGAAGTGCAGCCCTTTTACAGGTAATTGTCAATTTCTACAATGAACGTAAATTCGAGGGAAGAGGAAACAGTTGACCAATGCAATTTTGTATTGTGCCTAGCAGGTTATATGTAAGTTGCTTTGGGCATGATGCTATTACTGATAATTTCTCAAAGTGATTTAGAGAATACGTAAGTATTTACGTATTAAATCATACCATATCTTGAATACTATTTTTCAAATTATGCCACGTATATTTCTAACTAATAAATTTTCTTGAACACCATTTAGGTTTAAAATCCTGATAATGGAATCAATCATCCATTGTTCTGTGATTTAGCCTTAGGCCCCATTTATAAGTATAGACAGATGTCTACTTTATCAATGGGTTTAAGTTTCACACTGAAGAATGGTCCATGAGGAAGAAAACCTTTAATTGCGGGGTGTGGGTTAATGCAGGCACATGTGAAGGTGGTTTGACTATTATGGTGTGATCCAGGAGATAATAGAGCTAGATTTTAATGGTTCTCTCAGGAAAAAGTTGGTGCTCTTTCGGTGTGAGTGGTTTGATCCAACCCCACATAAAGGTACAAAGGTGCATCCGAAATATAATATAGTTGAAATCAATCACACCAGAAAGTATGCACATTACGATCCATTCATTATTTCTCAAAATGTGAAACAAGTGTACTACGTTCCTTATCCAAGGTGCAAAAATAAGGTCAAGAACAAGGCTAAAGCGAATTGGCGGGTTGTTTTAAAAGCCAAGCCGGTTGGAAGAGTGGAGGTGGATGATGCATTGGATGAAGCATACCAAAATGACATTTCCACTGTGCAGGAGATTGTGGATGAAGAATTACTCGATGAGCTGCATCAGGGTGTTGAGTATTTTGAAGAATTTGATTATCAAACCTTCACCCAGACTATGGAAACATCTTTGGCATTCGAAGAAGAAGAGTTTATTGAAGAAAATGATTCAACTGAGGATGAATTAATTGATGAAACAGAAGCAAGCGATGATGACTGATGTTAGTAGAAGTATATTTATGCACAATATTTGTTTTAAAGATGTTTAGTTCTTTTTTTAAATTGATTAAAGTTGTCCATAGTGTTTATAATAATTTTTGATTATACACTTGAGTTTTTATTGATTTTAATATAATTTTTTCAGATATGGCATCTCGGGGGAGGAAGGGTCCCAAGATCCGTGGTGGTCGGACTACGAGTTATACATCATCATCTTCAGCAGGGCATACTACATTTTCGATGCCATCATTGACACCGACTACAGAACTGCTCGGCTTAGTAAGTACATATCCTCATAATTTTTTTACCGGGCCCCCGAGCACTCCAGTATTCCATCCTACACATGAACCTGGAACATCTTTTCAATCTATGCCACCGCCGGGCTCCCACTACCAGTTTGGCCAGCCTACTGGCCACTCTTTCCATTCCATGCCTCTAGTAGGCTACTCCCCCCAGCCGGTGCATGTACCAGGCCCTTCACTTCATACATTTTAAGCACCAAGCACTTCTAGCATGATGATGGTACCTACCCCTAGCATACGTCCCCAGCATATCCCGTCTGCATCCCCTGCCATGACCAGTATTGAACAACCTGCATCACAAGCTACATGCCCGAGTTCGAGTAGTCCTTCAGGTACTGGGTCACCTGTTCCAGAGACGCAGAAAAATTCTACTCCATCTGTCACCACTACTGCGCGGAAAGGTAGGAGGAAATGTGCTTCTGCCAATGTACAGACCTGGTGGTGTTGGAACAAAAGATGTCCGTGGTAGGTTGATTATCAAGCCTATTGGAGACGGGTAAGTATTGTTATATATAAAGTTTAAATAATCAACTATTTAAAAGAATCAATATACATTTATATAGTTGATTATGTTTAATGGAATGCAGGTTTATTCCATCGGAGAAGGCGGTGAGGCTTATTAAGGAATCTATGTCTCCACACTTTATGGATGGTTGGCCATCATGGGGAAAAATACCCCCGTCTGTTAGACATCGCATGTTCGAAGAGTTAATATCTTTGGTATTTTGGCATTTTAACACTAAACTTTATTTTTAATTTTCATTTATATTATGTTGTGTTTCAGAACAAATGTTCGTGGGATTCAGAATATGATGAGATTGTCCGGGGGAATTTTGAGAAGAAAGCAGGGCAAAGGCTAAGTGACGGATTATCAAAATTCAGACTTAAAGGAATTGTTCCGAACTGGATTTATCCTCAAAATTGGGAAAAACTAAAAATATATTTCAAGTCACCAGAATTCATAGCCCAAAACGAGCAAGCTAAGAAAAACCGAGCATCAGTGAAGGGTGGGTCGCTGCATACTTGTGGCTCAGTTAGTTTTGCAACCCATCGAGCTAGATATGTATGTCTTTATAAATTTTGATCCAATTATAAACTAATTAAAAGCTATTTTTAAGTTTTCTTAATTCGTTTGCATTGTGTAGGAAGCAGAACACGGACCTATAAGTGATATTGAATTTTACCTGTTGTTCTATTATGTATATGATGAAAATGGAAATATAAGCAAATGGGTCGAGCCACGTGCACAACAGCTAGATGTAAATATTCCTAACAATTTTTGAATTATTTATCACAACTCTTTAAGTAATTGTCGTAAACTTATATATTTTGTTATAGGAAAACTATAAAGCTACTTACAAACGATGGGTTGAAAGCTAAGGATCATGGTCGAAGAAGGCGTTGTTAAACCCACCCCAGAAGAAGAAGCTGCAATGTTCGTTGAGGCGGGTGGTGGCTACAATAACAAAAACAGAGCCTATGGTCTTGGTCCATCGCGTTACAAAAAGCCGTCACGAATAGGTATTATTAATGCTTATGCATCTTCTTCTTCTTCTTCTTCCGGTGCTTCACAGAATGTGGATCCAGTTTTGCAAGCTAAATTGGAAGAGATGGAGAAATAGCTAGCGGACCAAGAGAAGGAACGTGAAGAGATAGAGAAAAGGCTAGCGGAGCAAGAGTTTCAACACCAAGCTGACCGTGAAAAGCTGGAAAGATTAGAGTCCTTGGTGTCGAGCTATATTATGGGAAAGGGGCATGGAAATGATTCTCTATAGTTTGTTAATTTTTTGTCGAATTAAACTTGATAGTGGGACGTGTTAAGCACTTTTATGAATGATTTTTTTTATCTTTTAGTTGTTTGTGTTGATGAACAGTTTATGAAACCAGGACGTAGATTAGTTTAACTGCCCGATGGTGGCTTTATCGTTATGTTAGACAGGTTGTGGTTCTATTTTAATTGTCGTTACTGGTTGAGTTTTGGTTGAGTTTTGAGGTAATTGTTACTGTTGTTGCTGCTGTTACATGTTGTTTTGGTTGTTGTTGATGCTTATATGTTGTTTCTAATCGTTTGTTGAGCAGGTTGTTATTAATGGTGAGGGAATTCCCTCTCCAAACGTTTAAAAAAATTAATGGATTGCGAGGGAATTCCCTTGCCAAAAGTTTTTTTTTAAAAATTTCTTACTTTTGGTTAGGGAGTTCTCTCGTCAGACAAGTAAAATAATAAATATTTGGGTACATTTGTCTAGGGAATTCCCTCGCCCAATTACACTGACACACTTTCTCAAAGAGGGCCTACTTAGCTGTTGGCTAGGGAACTCCCTCGCCAAAAAAGCTTTTCTACGAAGCTTTTTGCGAGGCGTGTGCAGAGAGGGAGTTCCCTCTCTAACACGCATTTGGAGAGGAAATTTCCTAGCCAAAACTCTCTCATAAAACGTGCAATTTCTAGTAGTGGTGCTTGTTAAGCACTTGAATTCTCGGCCAACACCTCCAAGTGATGCCTCATTTTCTCTTAGCTTGCTATCTTCCTTGTTGATCCTTCTAACAAGATGTACGCTCGTCCAAAGCTCAAGAACATGTGCCCCATTTTGGACTGCATCATCCTTACCTTCTTGAAATGATTTCGTCCTCAAAATCACACCATCAGATCATGCACGCAAAAGAAGACAACCAAAGCTTACTACTATTAGAGTAGGTTAGCTCAAAAAAAGATTAGTGCAACTTGTGTGGAAAACACACTCTTATGATAGAGCCAAGCATCTATAACAATGGTAAAGTCTATGTCTCCGAAGGAAATAATAAGCATTTGGCTCAACAATGGAATGGATTCAAGACAATAACAAACAAAGAGATTAATAAGGTGTAGAACATGCAATCTCAAACAATCAAAGTACCTACTATCCCTACGCTCACGAGAATCACACCAAATCTTCAATGCAATGCCTTTACAATTTGGCACAACGGTTGTGTCATGCTCTCTCTCGGAGGTGTAGTCAACATATGGAATAGAGCAAGTAAAGTAGTGCAACCTAGTGCTAATATCAACTACTCCATTCCCTTTCTTAAGACCACTCTTACTCACACCAAGAGAAACCTCCTCACTTTCACACTCGTCCCTAAGACAATCCTCCTCAATAGACAAACCCCCAAGAAAAACCTCAATAATGGCTTCTTCATCATCATAGCCCACACAATGAAGGTGAAATGATCTTGGTTAGTCGTTTCAGAAGTTAGGACTCCGATTGGTGTGCTGATAATTTTAAAATATTCATAAGGTCCATTAGGACTTGTCTGTAAAATTTGAGCTAAATCAGACCTCGTTTGGTACGTATCGGAAGAAGATTTCAGTTTTTATTGTCAATAAATATTAAAAAGAGATTTTTGAACTCGGTTTTGGCGAACGAGCTCCGATTCGAAATCCGAAAGCGCCGCTAGGTTCGTATGATTATTTGTAACTTTTATGAACTTTCGAAAGTGAATTTCGATGTTGTTCGACTAGTTCCCGCAAAAATGCCGAAAGTTAAATAATTTGACTTCTTTTCCATTTAATTTGCATATTGAGTTTCGGGAGTCCGATTTGAGATCCGCCTTCTCGAGTATGTTATATATTTTTTTTTATAACTTGTATGCAAAAGTTGGAATTATTTCGAATATCGTAGGGAACCATTTTAATTTTCGTCGCAAAAATAAAAAGAAAAGAAAAAAAAAAGAAGAAAAGGACAAAACGAGAAATTCTAAAAGCTAATGACGGTGGGTTAGTTCATAGGATAAAAACGAAACTAAGGACATGAACAGAAACAGAGAGAAAAATGAGAAATAGAACAAAAGCAAGGAAAGAAAAAAAAAGCCAGAAAATGAGAAAAGAGCCGGAGAAAAGATAGAATTTTCACCCCGAAACATTCAGGTAATGATCCTAATATATTATTTGAGTTTATTACATATGTTTGAATATATTTTAACGGTAAAACTTGAAATATTATACATCATTTTAATAAGTTCAATTAATAGTTTAAAGGGTCAAATGGACCCTGATAATGAAATTGATTATATATTCGTACTCAGGGAGTTATGGGCAACTTATAAATATAATTTATTTGGGGTTTAGTTATGTGACCATAAACCCCGTACATAGGCCTGGCCTGCGTATTGTGTATGTGAATAGGGTATCAGGTTCCTACCTGGATTGCCCTAAGATGTGAGGAATGAAGCCTTTAGCCTAATTTGATATATTTTTCTGCTTATTGAATAGAGTGGGATTGTTTGGCAATGAAACCAACGGATAAAGCGGTTGTTGACCAGCAATACTAACTTTTGGAAGAGGTAAGTGTTTATATCCATTTCTTTAGAGGCACCTGGCCTCGTGGATTTTCTACCACGTGTTCCTTACGTGTGTAGCTGCCGATAGGCGTACTCATTATGCCTTAGCTTTGGATTTATATTCTATATTATATGTTATGTCATATTTTTGGTATTGCATTGAGAATCTGAGCATTGTACTTTGGCTGTGAGTTGGCATCTACTTCCCGGCTGTCGATGAGAGTCCCGCACCGGTGAAAGGTTATTATTGCATCACATTGCATTCATATGCATTATATGTCATTCATATGCATTACATTGCATATCATATTGGGTGTGGGAGTATTCCGCCCCAGGAGCAGGAGTATTCCGCTCCATTGTATCATATTGAGGGCAGGAGTATTCCGCCCCAGGAGCAGGAGTATTCCGCTCCATTGTATCATATTGAGGGTAGGAGGATTCCGCCCAGGAGAGTGCAGGAGTATTCCGCCTCAGCTTTACATTATTTCAGGTGCAGGAGTATTCCGCCCCAAGAGAGTGCAGGAGTATTCTGCCTCTGGTTTATATTATATCGGGTGCAGGAGTATTCCGCCCCAAGAGCAGGAGTATTCCGCTCCAGTTGATTATCATATTGGATTCCCCTCGAATGCAGGAGTATTCCGCTACGGGATGGGATTACGGGCACATGTGACCCTTTGCATCACATTTCATTTCATTTCATTTCATCTCAATTCATACCATTGTGTAGACTTGCGGTACATGACTACTGTTCTGCTTATATGTGCATTGCTTATTTGTTGATATGTTTCTGGCTCACATCCTGGGTTGAATTTATAGTCTCTTACGTGTTTCCGATTATTATCTGGCTCTGTATTTTTAAAATTTAAATAAGAGGAATTTGGTCTATCTGTTTCTTTTCTCCCTGGCTAGCTATCCTATTCTTTGAGGTGGCTAGTCTGCCCCACTTATTGAGTCCTTTTGACTCACCCTTGTTTGTTGTTTGTTGTTGTCTACCTATTTCGTTTCGACAGGTTCGCTCCAGGATTGAGTTCGCCACGATGTGAAGGAGCGAAGACGACTTCAGCTGTCAGGCTGAGCCAGCTTTTATTCCGGATGGCCACCAGTTTATTGTTTATTATTTCAGCTGCATTTTACTCACTTCAGGAGGTATCTGTCTTCTTTTGTACTCTTAGATGTCTAGTTTGGATAGCCCTAAACCTAGTATGTTGGGTAGTCAGCTGTAATTTCTTTTGTACAGCTTAGAGGTATCAGTATGTCTGTTCTTTTTTTTGAAGTACTGTTCTTATTTATAAATTGAATTATATATATTTTCCTAATTTAATAGGTAAGGGTTCGCTCGACGGGTCTAAGGGAGGATGTCGGGTGCCCGCATGGCCTAGCTAGATTTCGGGTCATGTCAGAAGGTTAGGACTATCTGAAGAATCATTCACCTCACGTGGAGTTTCAAAGAAAGGATTATCTAAAGAATCAAATTCCTTACACCATGGAGGTTATAACTCACTCTGTACTCTAGTTTGATAAAACTCACCACCCCCATTGAAGATGCCTTCAAATAAAGGATTAGTAAAGGCACACTTTTCAAGTTCATTACCTAACAAAGGTGAAGTATCAACACTAGATTCATCATCATCTAAGGAGTCACTTTGCTTATCCCTATCCAGCTCACTCACTAAGAACTCTAAAGACCAATACCAGCCTCACTACAACACACAAAACCACAATTGTAAAATATATCACCAAAGGAAAGAACAAGATAATCAATAAACTCATCTTCCCCTCTACCAAATATGGGTGGTGTGTCATAACAAGGCTCATATACAGGGTCAACTATAGCTTCTTCACCAAAAAGAGGTTTATTGAACATAGAGCTCACATCATGATGCGGCTTACAAACCCTCTCAACTAGTGATTCATGCTCACACACAAGTTGACCATTAGTCTCCATACTAGTTGCAAACACATTGTAGTCATGCAAATCATCACCTAGTACACTATTATTAACACTTTCACAAGAAAAGGAATCACTATGCTCATGGAAGGAAGAACTAACACTTACACTCGAGTTGCTGCCTCGATCACTTAAAGCACTTGAAGTGTCTTGATAAGCTCCTCTACTTAGCAGCTCACAATGAGGATCTTCATCACCTGCCCTTTCTATCTTAGAGCATAATTGAGGCTCTATCTTCTTGCCTCCAAGAATTCCTAAAACAAGAAGAAGAAGATAAAGAATTGTTAGAACAAAGGGTGTCCTCACTCTGAATTTTTCTTTTCTCTTCTCTCCTCTCTCATTTTTCATTCAAGATTGGGTTTAGATTGAGGTGACAACCTACTCACACCACTCAACACAACCTCTCCTTTTTTCCAATCGAGAGTTGTCACCGGTCACTTCCTTACCCCTCTTAATATTTGTCTCTCATGCTCGAGCGAGTTGGGATGAGTCCTAAGAATGCCCCTAGCTGGAGTACGTGGACTCTTTACATCAAGCCAAAATTTGGGACTTATAAAATCATCACTTGATGTACTCTTGTTTTTAGGTAAACCACTTGACTTTGAGTCATGCGGTTTCAGGCTCACCTTGTTGACGATTGTCAACCCTTTACTTGTGCACTTGTCCCACTAATTATTGTGTTTATAGGACTTCTTGTTTGCTCCATTCCAGTCATAGGATGAAGTTCTTTTATTATTCCCTTTTGAGTAGGCCAAGAGTGTACACTAGTCGATATCTTGACCTTTTCCCGCTAGGCATAATATTCATAAACTCTTTGATTAATGCCAAGAAGATACACATCCCTTACTATTTTGCAACTCTTTGTTGTGCAACCAGGGTGTACCTAACCAAACATCAATATTTCGCATGGGATGCACATCATACCATAGATACTCCTTATAATTTTTCATAGATATGAGCACTCTGGCTTCCTTAGAAACCCACACTCTATTATATTCATAAGGATGTTTCAATTTATAGCATGGTATCCCTAGCATCTCAACTAAAGAGGTGCTAATGCAATTGGCATCAGTATCATCGATTTTGAACAAACATCTTTCATACCCATCTACTTCATGGACAAACCTACTCAATCCCAAGTTTCCTCGATTTTCATCCAAGTAAGAACCTGAATGACCAAGAGTAGTAAGGCTATCGACACGGGTTCCCTTTAACCCCCCATTACTTGCAATACCACTAGAGTAGGTTTCACTTCCTATAACTCTTCCAACACCATTCACGTAATTGAAAGTTGAGGAAGAAGTCTCATACCTTGTTACACCATCATGAGATTGGTAGCCCTCCTCAAGGTATCTATAATAGCTTCTCCTAGTGGTAGGAGCGTGGTAAAAGCTCTTCTCCTCCAATCCATCTCCATATCCATTCAAACCTTCTGTATGGCTCTGTGTACCTGCAAAAGACATATGAAGAAACACATGGAAGCAAAAGGTTAGTATAAATAACCTCACTTGCACTCCCTCACTTTTAGTGGTGGTACTCAATACTCTTTATAGTTCACACTCTAAATACCACCACCCAAAGATTTTCCATTATTTCTTAAGAACCAAGGTGCAAATTCACAAACTACTATGTCCAAGTATTGGTTCGGAATGGAGTTTATGTGACTCTATGGATGGACGGCTCTTTAAAGTACGCACTTGAATCGAAGAAAATTCTATGAAGGATGGAAAGAATGGAGGTTTGCACAAAATCCTGCAAGCCCAAAAAGTTAATAAGAGCTCAAGTAGAAGAATTACCTAAGAATTTCTAACTAGAAGTTATTAAGATAATTAATAAGGAAAACTTTAGTTGAACAATCATATGTTTTCACACCTTCGTGCCATAATATCTATAACTCATCAATCAAAGGCTGCAAAAATACATCAATAGAGCTTTTTGGGTTACTAAGACCAGGGATAATGCAACTCAGAAAAATATATGGACTTGTCATACACATTTCTGGTGGTAGATTATACAGTATGACGAATACAGGCCAGCAAGAATATGGGGCGGCAGAGATAGCAAATGGAGTGAACCCATCAGAACTTAAACCCAACCGGATGTTTCTAGGTTCACTAGCAAATTCAAGATAAACCCTATCAAAATGCTTCCATGCTTCGCCATCAGATGGGTGACATGGAATACCAGGCTGTTTTGCACGTTCATGATGCCATCTCATATGAGGAGCAGAGCTCTTTGATGCATACAACCTCTTTAACCTTAGTATAAGGGGTAAGTAATGCATCACTTTAACAGGGAACTTTTTCTGTTTAGCATTTCTGACCGGCTTATAACGAGCCTCACCATAAAATTCATAAAATTCAAAGCTCGCATATTCCTTATAGAATAACATGCAACCCTTCTTACAACAGTGAATTCTTTCTGAAGAGAGCCCTAAAAATGAAACCAATTTTTTTGAATAGTAGTACGAGGCAGGCCGCGCCAAGTTACTTAGGTTTAGTTCATTCATAAGCCCAATGATCTCATCCATGCCTCCTTGAGATATATTATAATCTGATTTAATACTAAACAACCTAACTGCAACGGACAACTTAGAATGCGTCGCCCCCTCGTAAAATGGGCGACTAGCTTCTGCCAACTGTTCGTAAAAGAGCTTCGCCTCATCATTTGGTAACTCCTCAACAGTAGGCTGAGATGGTTCCCTTTGGTACATCCCACATACATCATTTATCATTTCATGCATAGGATAGCTATACCCGACATACACACCGCTAACCCCAGCATATTCATTTTGGTTGTTGACCTCAGCGACACTAGGGTTACACTCTCCATGTGCAGTCCACACGAAATAATTGGGCATAAATTTTTTTTATAAAGATGGAGAACAACGGCATCTATTCGTTGCACGTTGCTACACTTGCATTTCACACAAGGACATTTGATTTTACCCTCTCTCATATATTCCGGAAGCAATTTAGCTTTACAAATAAAGTGCTCAACCCCATCTACGAATGATTTCTGCAAACCCATGTTTACATAAAATCTATTATACATCCAACTACGATTTTGACCAGATTCTATCTACACAAAGATTACAAATAAATATATTTAGAATAATGCAATAAAGTATATCACTTGTACACTAGTTGTATTTAAATTTTATTAATTTTGCTAATTAAACCTTCCTTTTGTTCATGAAATAATTTTTCAACAAGTTAACTATTTTTCATTGGTTCCACGGTCAAGCTTTACACGGAGCTTTACACAAATCTCACCAAATTAACCAACCACCATTATGCACAAATTAAGCTCGCAAATTATCAATTAAAATTATTTTCTAATTAATCAAAGTAAGGCTAAAGGTGTACATAGCTAATTGTCCCACCCCACCCATCTCTTTCTCTAATGAAATACATGGCTCAAGAATTTGTGGCATTACACAAGAATCCAAATGGTTGTTAAGTGTAATTGATTTGAGGGATAATAGTAATAAAAAACCTTAAAAACTAAGAGCAATTTTAACGGAGATTGTTACTTGAATGGAGAGAATAGTTGTCCTTGTCTAACTGGCGGGAGAAATTATTGTTTTAACAATGGAGTCGTCGGAGGAGTTGTTTTAACAGTGGGAGCAGTTTGAACGGAGGAAGAAAGAAGTTTTTTTTTTTTTTTTTGTTTTGGTTAGGGAGAAATTGTTGCGCGTTGTTGCTGTAATGAAACTAGATCTATATTTTATTTTGTCTTTGGCTAGGGAATTCCCTCACCAAAGGCCTGGCATGGATGTTGCTTTTGGTTGGCGAGGGAATTCCCAAGCCGTGTAGGAGAGAGAATTTTTCAGGCTTTTTGAATGGCGAGGGAATTCCCAAGCCAATGTAAAATCTTTTTTTTTTAAATTTTGGCGAGGAAATTCCTAAGCTGTGTAGGAGAGAGAATATTTTATACATTTTGAATGGCGAGGGAATTCCCAAGCCAGTGTAAAATCTTTTTTTTTTTTAATTTTGGTGAGGGAAAGAATAACTTTGGCGAGGGAAGTCCTTCTCTATATGTTTGGCTAGGGAACTCCCTCGCCAACTCTTCCCTCGTAAAAGGCACAGTTTCTAGTAATGCACCTTGGCGAGCTAACTTTGGGCGTTATGAAGCTTGGAAGTTTTGGCCAGATTTTGCGTGCACTCAACAAACTCTTTTTGGCGCCAAGTCTTTGTGGGCAGAATTTCCATGCACTCAACGAGCTACTCAATGAGCTCCTTAGCCTTATATTGCATAGATAGTCATATTCTAAATAATGACACTTTATTGGCCCTGCGTGGTCTTTTATGTTAGCCTATTTTGGGGTTTTCCTACAAATTTTGGGCGTGTAAGGGCTAACCTACTTAAGCCTCTTGTTAGCGCTATTTTCAGCTAGTTTTCAGATTACACAGAATATAGAAACAAGCGTAGACTTGTAGAAGCTCTCTAGCTTCGTTTTATCTCTTATACTTGAAACCCCTGGAGATCATCAGTAGAATGATTCCGATGATTGGTTCAAGTTTCACTACTTCCTTGGACTAATCTTTCATCTTTATTGTAAGTTTTAATCCTTTATTTCTTCTAATTTATGTTCTTCCTATTCATATCTTCTTGTTTGAGTGTTGAACTCCATCTCTATCTTGTTTTCTATGTTGAACTCCATCTCCATCTCCTGGTCCTTTGCAAGTCCTCTCTGGAGAAACCTATCAGCAAGATCAAGCCTAAACCTTGGAAGCATCGAAGTTCACATCTACTGGAGAATCTCATTTCTGACTTAAACTCTGGAATTTTAACGAGAGGAGCTATGAAGAACTTCTGTGCATTCTATGTGTTTCTCTCATATATGAAACCAAAGAATGTACGAGAAGTAGTTGAGGATCCTGATTGGATGGTTTCTATACAAGATAGGAACTACAACAGTTTGAATGAAGTAAAGTCTGACAATTGGTCATTAGTACCAAGGAAAGGTCCATCATAGGAACTGAGTGGGTATTTAGAAACAAGCTGGATGATCATGGCCTAGTTACAAGGAACAAGGCTAGATTTGTGGTTCAAGGTTACATTCAAGATGAGAGAATCGACCATGATGAAACCTTTGAACCTGTTGCAAGAATGAAAGCCATTAGGATGCTGATTGTTTTTCTATGTATATGGAATTCACCTTGTATGAGATGGATGTGAAGATTGTATTTCTAATTGGTTATCTAAATGAAGAGGTGTATGTAGTTCAACCACCAGGATTCGATAACACCGAGCTTTTTGATCATGTCTACAAACTTGACAAGGCATTGTATGGGTTGAAATAGGCTCCTAGGGCTTGGTATGGATGGTTGTCCTGGTTCTTACTGAAGAATGATTTTACTGGAGGAAAAATATACAAAACATATTGTTTCTAAGGAAGAAATCCAAGGACCTGGTCAATGTTAAAATCTATGTAGATGACATTATTTTTGTGCTACTAATGAATTCATGTGTAAGGACTTTGCAAGTTTGAGAAAAAAGAGTGCTAAAGCCTATGGAACAAAGCAATTCATGTGTAAGGACTTTGCAAGTTTGAGAAAAAAGAGTGCTAAAGCCTATGGAACAAAGCTTAATCTGGAATAAACTAGTTCTCGTGTTGAAGACACAAAACTTAGAGAAATTATTGGTTCTCTTCAATATCTTACTGATAGTAGGCTAGACATTGTGTTGGTATAGGTATATATGCAAGATTCCAATCAAAACCAAAGGAGTCACATATTTCAATAATGGAAATAATCTTGAGATACTTGAAAGGTTCTCATTACTTGTATTTGTGGTATCCTCAAGGAGGAACTTTTGATCCTATTAGTTGTATTAATGAAGACTATTTTTGTCATTTTGTGGATTGGAAGAGTACATCTAGAATGGAACACCTTTTAGGTTCTTACTTAGTTTCATGGACTAAAAAGAAATAACACTATGCGTTTCTCTCCACATCTAAAGTTGAGTATGTAGCAGCTGCTTCTTGATTGTTGACATCTACTGTAGATGTCGAACCAACTGAAAGACCTTGCCAAGAACCTGGTCCTTCCCAAAAGGCTAAGCTCATTGAAATTAGGTACCATTTCTTGAGAGATGATGTTGGAAAATCCTAATTATAATGAATTCTTGCAGGATTGATGACCAGATAGCAGATATCTTCACCAAGGCATGGAACAAGGTATAAGCTGAAAGGAACAGGTTGGAACTAGGGATGACAAAAATACACTGAACGACCCAGTACCTGGTTCCCTCGATGATTGGCTAGTTAAGTATATTTTATGTTACCTTTTTAGGAATACATCAAAATTTCGGTTCTAGTTTTATACTCTAACAAGTATGCATTTCATCTATGTTAGAAACTTCTTACTAATTTCTAATGATGCTATTTTTCTGTTCAGATATGAAAAATTGAGAAACATGAGGTGATGAATATGTTGCATATGTGTTCATGTACGCATCTAAACCATTGAGATTGTTTGCATAAATATTTTCTTAACTGGTTCATCTATTCATTTTATAACCTCCTTGGTTGGCACCACTTTCTAAGACATATTTGAAATTCAAAACCTATTTGATGACTTGGTGTCAGTTCTCAAGAACCTTTAAATGATGAATCACTTCAACTCCTTCATTTTTTTCATCTCCGAAAAGAAATCACATCAAACACTATAATCCTTTTAGAAACCCATGTTTCACCAGAACCCAAAATTGTTGAACCTAAAGGGAACAAAGAAAGCTGCGATGATCCGTTCTATGGATTTGGCTTGAAGTTTGTTAGAGTAGGGTAAAGAAAAGAAGAGAAAGAACTTGCTGAGGAAGTCGATGAAACTATGAAAGAACCTGGTTCTGCCTCAGTTACTTTGACGGCTGATGACGTAGAAATAGAAAATTGATGGGTCTGACAATGCTCCTTTAGAGGTAAGACCTGAATCCACTAGAATAAGTTTTATTTTACATGAGTCAATTTTGAGCCCTGAGAAAGTTGTTACTGAGGTATTAATAACAGGGTTAGATGAACTTCCAAAGCCTGTAGGTGTTGATGGTTCTGGTAGTATATGAAAGAGGGAATGTTGTTGCTGTAGAAACTAGCATTGCTAGTGTAGAGCTTGTTCAAGTTGCTATGTAATCAATTAAAGTTGTTGAGTTGTTGGGTTGTCAAAAAGGCACAGTCGACGAGCCTAGTTCAGAGACTGTTTCTTCAGGGATTGTAAATGAGAGTGCGGGTGTTGGTGGTCCAGTCAATTAGGACAAGGACCTGCTAAAGTTGTGAAAGGATATGAGAAAGGACCTGGTTACTAAAACAACTAATGATGCGAGACTTATAGACTGAATCTGATTAGGAGAACCAGGAGGAAGAAGTGGAGAAAGAGTAGAGACACAGAATGAAGAAGTGTCTGAGAAAAAAAAAGTACAAGAAAGTTTGGTGCTGAGGATGAGAAAGAGAAAGATGAGGATAAAGTGATGTTTGTTAGTGAAACAAAACCAGTAGAGAAAGAACCACCAAAATAGTAAAGGCTGAAACTCAGGGGAAACCTACTTAGGAACACGGTTCTCGGAGTAAGGGAATGATAGAACTGGTCCAAGAAAATTCAACAGCCACTTTGTCTCAAATTGAGGTGATTGTTGTTTTGCGTAAGAAATTTGATTTCATGACTGGTAATGTGGTTCATGATTGTGTTTCTCAATTTGTTAGAGAAAGCATGGTTGTGTTTGAGTATGACCCATCTGAGGTCCCAGTTGATGAACCTAGTTTAGAGGTTGCTTCCTCGATAGTACATAAAAAGGAAAAGAAGAATGGGAAAATATTGTTGAATCTGATAGTTTTGCTGAAAGGGAAAAAGCCACAGTGGAAGAACCTGGTTCATCCACTGGTCCTTCGACTGTTGATGAAACAGATTTTGTGTTGTCTAAGGATAAATGTTGGGAAAAGAGTTTGTGTCTTAGGACGTGGCTGACCGTTTATCTGTAGATGATCCTAGTGTGTTTAAAGGATCCAAGGTTGATGAACTGAAAATAAGAGTCAGCCAATTCCTAGAGATTTATATGGTGGTAGTGATTAGGATGAGGAAGTCGTTCTCTTGAGTGAAAGAAGCTGAAGCAATGGAGACCTATGTAGTAGAACTTGGAAAGGAGGAAGAAACACACAAAGAACATGGTAAAGAAATAGGTAATGCAAAGATCAATGAACCATCTTCTTAAGTTCATGAGGAACATAATGATGACATACCCTTATTCCAATTAAAGAGAAGGACTACTGAGTGTGTTCCTTAAGTGCTGAAAAAGATGAGGAAAAATTAGTAAAAGGAACTGAAGAAGAGGTGAGGCATGCAAAATCTCCTGTTGAACTTGGTCCTAGTGCAGAGAAAAAGGTTGCTAATAAAACGAATGAAGTGGAATGAGTTGTTGGTTCAACGAACTTCTTATTGTAAAATGTAGAATTCTCGAGGATAATGAACAAAAGAGAATGGTACAGCTGGTTGCAAAGTTGCAAAGTCGAATGCTCAAAGCTGGAAGAACCCGTTTCATGAAAAGTTAGAGAGTTATATACAAAAACTCATGGGAAAACCAAAGTTTACCAAAGCCACCTAGATAAGAAAAAGGTTATGGCATCTTTCCATCCATTGTTGTTTGAGTTTGTGCTGAAGTACTTGTTCTAAAGGTCCTAGTATCGTAGGGAGGTGGACACCTATTGGACAGAAATATTTCTATCAATCTAAAGGAGTAATGATATAGCATATGGAGAGGATAGCTGGTGTGGAACTAGGAAAGCATGGGTTGGTGTATGAGTTTCTTCTTACAAAGATTATAGAACTTTTTAGTATGTCTTTAGACAAATGTACAAAACCTGATCATCATGATGTCTTTTAAAGGAACATCCTAACGAGCTGTGATTACCATTTGGAAGGAGAACCTGCAGAGGAATCTATCGAGCATGATAATGATGAAGGTTCTCATATAGGTGATTGGAATCAATAAGCAGAAGCATATGGAAGGTGAACAGTGATGGAGATATAAGAAAATTTGAGGAACATTGCAGCGATGCTTGCTTATTTCAATATATCTGTTCTATACACTTCCTAGACCAGAACCAGTTCTTACCTTATGTCCCATATTCCCTCTGTTTTTTCTCTTATGTTTTGTTTAAGACAATCTTTATGGTATTAATCTTGATGTTTTGGATGCTTATTTGGATATTTTTTCTGATTCATTACTGATCAATTCTTTTACCTTACGGTTTTAACTAAGCATCTTAGATTGAAGTTTGACAGGTTCTGCACATGATTGATTTACTGTTGTCTAGGCTATAGAATCGATATTACTTGATTGGTTCTTTGATAGGTGTATTGTGATATTTTTGGTGATGCCAAAAGAGGGAAGAAGAAATGTTGGAGGTATTTGTGACCTAGTTTCGTTCTGTTATTAAATCTTATACCTCTTTCACTGCTTGTGTGCTAGTTTTAACATGGATTTATACTTCTCTAGGTAACATTTATTTGTCATCATCAAAAAGGGAGAATTTGTTGAAGTTTGAGTTTTGATGATTGATAGACGGAAAGAAATTGGTGACGGACCTGGTAAAGGACCTGGTTCACTGATAGGTTCACCTATTGATGAAAAGATGCACATATACATTTTCAGTCTAAGATGGAATTGCAAAGAACCTGGACGGATCAATTTTACAATCCAAATTGGATTAGGAATCACGCAGGAAAGTTCTACGAAGCAATATAAGACAGGAAGTAGAATCCTAGTAGAACTAGGAGAACCTCGCGCAAGAAGATTCTGCAAAGCAATGAAAAATTTAATCCTAATGGGATTAGGAGTCTCTTGGGAATGAATAAAAAAGTCTATAAGGCGGCTAATAAACCCTAATTGCCTTGGGTGTCAGCTGAAAGTATCTTGGAGATCTACATAATAACGGGGAATATTTTCAAAGAGTCCAAGAATGGAAAAAGTATGAAGGAGGTAAAAGCATATAAGGAAAGTATTTATTGAATCCTTATTGGAGAATAATTATTTTCCCTTTCCATCAAAAAATCATATACACACTATATATACATCATTATGAAAATTCCAAGAGGTATGCACGAAATATTGTCTCTTCAGCCCCAAGAGAGATATTAAGAGCTCAAAAAGTTCACAATTCTGAAGAGAACGCGGAGAAGGAGCTGACTGGACGAGAGGTTTTTCATCAGGTTTAATCAATTACCAGTCCACCAAGAACGTGCAGCAGGAACTGACTGGATTAGTGGTTCTTTCTCAAGTTGTATTGAGTTTCTGTCTAAGCCTAGTTCATATGTATTAGGGCTTTTTGTTGAACGAAATGCACCTATTGAGGACATTAGAAGGAGGGGGGTTGAATAGTGTCCTCCGATTTTCTCTTAAGAAATTAACTACTATTTCTTACAAGAACTGGGTTCTTGTGTAAGTTCTTCTTCGACACACAAGAAACATAGAGATTAAACTGAAGGTAAAGAACATGGTATTTTTACGTGGAAAACTCCTTGCTCAAGGGAGAAAAACCACGACCCGGACTTTGGATTTTTAAATCACTTCCACTAACACAATGAGCAGGTTTTAGATTACAAACTCTGTAACCAAGGGGCTACACTCTAGACCCTAACAAACCTAAAGCTAAACTCTAGCTTTTATAAGTTATTCTCAAAAGTTTCACCTATAATAATGCTTCTCCGACTAATCAAAATAGGTAATACATTACACTCAAGGTTATACGACAACGGCAATAAAGAACCTATTCTATAAACTGAATAAGCACACAGTTCTTCAAAGGTTTTCTGCAGTTATCCATTCATTCAAGATCAATGAGTGATTCGCCTTGTATTTGCTCTCTACTCTCGTGATGAATGAATGATCAACGGCTGCCTTAATTACTCGCTTTTTATAGGGTACACGAAACCCTAGTAGTTTATCACTAGGAATTTTCTCAGCTATGGTAAGAGAAGATCTACCGTGATATACTCCTTGTATAGCACCAAATCTACATTCACACTTCATAGAGACAGCCCAGGCATGAACTCTTTTGCTGACTAGGATAAGTAAACCTGCAAACGTCAAGTTTTTCTAGTTCTGCATGAATTTGCAACTTATAATGTTTTCAATCAGTCATGTATTCTACTAAGGACTAGGTTCTTCACGAGGTCCTTTGCTTGTCAATCTTCAAAATATTAACATTCTCAACAATTTTGAATTGTAACTTATTACGCGTATGTGAGAAGCATTACTTAGGTACTGTATTTGGAGAAAATCTTCTTTTAGGCCAGAGTTAGGTTAAAGAATTTGTTACGGTCGTGGATTATAGGCAGTTTTTTACTTAGGAGGATTCCTAGGTATAGTTGCTACAATTGAGTTAACTGTAAGCAGTTTAGACACTAAGAGTTTGTCCCTTGGATATAGAATTTGTAATCTAAAACTTATCCGTTGTGTTAGTGAAATTATTTCTCAAAATCCCAGAGATTGGGTCGTGGTTTTTCTCCCTTGAGCAATAAGTTTTGCACGTAAAAATTCTTGTGCAAGTTTATTTTTGCATTACTCTGTTCGCACAGTTTTTAGGAGAAACTCATCAAGAATCAGATTCTTATAAGCGCGAGCAAGGTTCTTCGAAACGCGAAAATCGTAAAACACTATTCAACCCCCCCCCCCCCCCCCAATTTCTGTTGAAGGTATACTAAGTGCAACATGCTACTCATTTTTACTGTTGATATTCCTGAGAAAATTATGAAATCTAGTAGAAATATCAATCAATAGGTGTAAATTACTAGAATTTGATAACGTTTTTGCATACCTTTATTTGCTTTTTAATTAATATATATACTAATCATCCTTTGCTTATTTTTTAATTCATTTAATTTGGCAGGATAGGCTCACAAACGATCTACTAAATCCATCGAGTTGTTTAGACAAGCTAAATAAGTTACACCACACGTCCACACCCTCTTAATGTATAAATTTACATGTTTGGTTTTGGGGTGCATAAGAATGTACTCTCAAATTTTGGTTTTTTGAACTTTTAGGTTAATGGTCAATGGTTTCGTACGCTTGTCGAAGGAAAAAAGTGAATTCTACTTCTTGCTTAAAAGATGAAGCTACTGGTTTGATGTCTAGTATTGATCTTTCTGAGGTAAAGTTTGATCTTACTAAGGTTTTAGACTTGAATTATGATCTAGTCAAGTTAACTTAACATGAACTTGCCTACTTATTTGTCTAATCATCTTTCTCTGTGCTAAGGATATGTTTTGGTGAGAAGCAACTGTCTTTACTTCTCATGTCCTTCGAGTACCACCTTCAGTTGAAGTTGCCTATAAAGGAACTAGTAAATCAAAGTAGTAGAGAATACGAATCTTTGTTTTGTTGAGTGTGTTGGCCTAAATCGGGATAGGGCAACAAATCGAATTTATATTGGGTTAAACGGGTAATTCACTCGTATCGAAGTGAAGTTTGCGCTAAATTGATTTTGAACCAGACGAAAACTTGGAAAGGTAACGAGGCAAGAAATAAGATAAACAAGTCAACAAATAAAAGTAAGATTCAGTATCGTATTGATCGTATCCTGTTGTTTACAAATGAGCTCTATCTATAATCAGGAGGAAGAATGACGTTGTAAAATATCATAATGGTGCCTTTATGGCCATTATTCTGTACATAATTGTGATTAACCCATCATAATGGTGCCTTTATGGCCATTATTCTGTACATAATTGTGACTAACCCATGATATATCTATTAAATGTTGGAGCAATGGTCGACAGTTACAAAGGTCGGCCCTCGTCTTCCCGAGGTGCGTCATCCACTCGGAGTTGCTGGGGGGTTTCCCTGAGCTCAGTGCTTCGAGCTTGTCTTTCCTTGTTTCCTAAGGTGATTTATGGGGCGAGTGTCCACGTAATCTTTCCCTCGGAAGCTTGTCTCGTGGCGCAGTCTTCATGCTGCACACCGAGGTCTCGCTTGAGACCTCGGTAACTTTCCACCTAATACAGATAGTCCCCCCACTCCTCCAGAGGTTGCCAAAACCGTCGAGGAGTGGAATGAAATTTTGGCCGGGAGATCGATGTAGCTGTTGTTGTGCCGCAGATTTTGAAAACGGCGGTTGTCATTTTGAATTCCCATCAATCATGCGTGGCGATCGCTGATTGGGCGTGTTTTCTGATTTTGTCTTCCCCATGCGGCTGTAATCATGGCGCTTTTTAACCTATATATAGTCGAACCTTGTCTTCTTTTTCTTACTTTTTCTTGTCTTCAGTAGTAAAGCTTTTACATTTCTCTCTCAAAAGATTTCCGAAAGAAATATGTCTCAACAGGATTCATCACGTTCTCCGCCTTCTCTTGTCGACACCATGATTATTGGTAGGGAACTGGTTAATGTTCCTGAACCGCTGAATGTTGTTGTTCCCCTAACTTCAACATGGAGGATCTTGTTTTTCCTAGCGGTGTGGATCAAGAACTCTGTTCTTCTATGGGTGGGGCCGCTAGAGTAGCTACGGCGGAGGAGGAGGAGGTCACCACGAAGGATGTGGGCGATGAGGAACTTCTCTCTGACTGCTTGGAACTTAAGCCCCATTACGTTATTCCTTCGAAAATAGATCTTTCGAAGGATTTTGTCATACAGCTGGAAACTGAGTCGGAGGCTAGAAGGAGAAGGACTATTCCTGTGGGGGATACACCGAGCTTGATCACGCATGCGAACATTCATCTGGTTCGTTCTGATTGCAACTGGGGGCCCGAGGTGAGGGTTGGCATCCCTGCCCCTGAGAGCTTTGTGTGCGATCGGGTCGAGGGGCGTTCCTTCGCCTTCACCTATCCTTTCACTATTGGTTTCTCACTCCCTATCCCCGAGGTGTTGGATAATTTTTTCCAAACCTTCCAAGTGTGCCTGGCCCAGATTGGTCCCGGGGTATTAAGGCACGTCTAATGTCTCGAACTTTTGAGTAAATTAGCGGGGGTGACTTTTACCCTCGATCACCTTTTGTATCTGTTTTCTCCCACCCTTCACAAGGATGGTGTTGTTCAGCTCAACAGACGGGGCTTGTACTCGCTGATTACGAAAAGCAAGGATCTTGAGGACCGTGGTTCGAACGAGTGCTTCGTCATCTTGCCTACCGATCTTATCTCCTTGAAGCTTGATTTCCCCGAGCGGTGGAATCGAGCTCGTAAGTGTTTCCTCCTTCGTTTATTTTTGCTTTACTTTTTTCCTTTTCTGACTCCTTGCTCTTATTCCTTTAGCCGAGGTGGTCCCGATTGCTTGTCCAAAGAACTTAGTTCAGTGGGTTCAAGCCATTATTGATGCCAAACCTAGGCCAGAGAGGTTGTGGATGGTTTTGGCCACATGTGAGAACTAGTGGGCTTGTAAAAGGTATTGTGAGTTATCCTCCACTCAGCCTTTTGAGTTTTAATCTAGTTCTCTGAGGCCCTATGCTTCGTGGCCTCACTATCAATTTTCCATTGTTGGGCTCCCCAAGAGGGCGATCACCGCGCCGAAGGAGAAGAAATGGAAGAAAGATAAGAAAGAGAAAGTTCCCAAGGTTGGAGATGCCTTGAATGCCCTCGAGGATCTAATTGGGAACCTTTCAAAGGAAAAGAGTGCAAAGGGAAAAAAGAAGAGGAAAACGGCTCCCGAGGCGTCACCGGACCTTGGGGCCAAAATAGGTTGAGTATTTTTCTATTGCTTTCATCATTTGTTCCGTTTGTTCCATTTTTTCATGTTCCTCCTTTCTTCTTTCAGTTTTGAGGAGGAAAGAGCTGTCCTAGGAGGAAGCTCCAGAAGCAAAGCGGGCCCGATTGGAGCCTATCCCATTTCCTGAGCTTACTCTTGTTGGCGAGGCTGAGTTAAGGCAAAATGGGATTGCAGTTCCTTCTACTCACGAGCCTGAACTGGTTCAAGTTGCTGATAAAGACGTGGGGAATATTCATCCCCCTTCTTCAGTAGAGATATACGAAGCTAGGCCATCTCGAGTGGGGGACAAGGCTCCTCGAGCTGCCTCTGAGCCTGCTCTTGACGCGTCTTCTTGGAGGCAATTTCGCTACATCAAAATTTCCTCTGAGCTTTATCTTCTTGATGGTGACATCCAAGTCCCGGTCAGCCTCCATGGACTCCAAGGTCCTAAGGAACGCGATCGTCTTAAGGAGTCTCCTATCTCTGATTTGATGGCTGATGCTGCACAGCAGGCCATTCATGTATGCTTCCTTTAACTTTCTCTTTTCAATTCGTCATTTCACTTCCTTCTCTGATTTTTAAAGTTCCTTTTTGTAGTGTTATATCAACTCTATCAGGGTCGCCGAGATGAAAAGCTTCAACAGTTAAGGGCTGGATGGAGGCGAGAGCGAGCGGATCTCGTGGCCCGGATGAGTGGTCTCGAGGGAGAGCTAGTGAATGCAATTTTCGAGCTAGAGCGAGCTAAAGACCCCGCTAATAAGTCCAACCTCAAGATGACCAAGGCCCTTGAGGCTAAATCCGACATCGAGGCGACAATAGCTCATTTGAAGGAACTTTGTGATGCGGAGCTGAAGCGAGTAAAGAACGAGGCTCAGTCACTTATTAACGAGAGGGCCAAGAGGTTTCATGAAGACTTAAAGCGGAAATTGCTTAAAGTGAATAAGATGGCCACAGAGAAAGATCAGTAGGCCAAGGAAAAGAGTCAGCTCGAGAACGAGGTCAAGTTCCTGAAAGGCAAGGTTGATTTTTTCTCCTCGAGGCAAAAAATGAGGAGGACTCGGGCCAAGGTGGATAAGAATTGGGCCGTTATTCAAACGAGGCTAAAAAATTTGAATGAGTGTCGTGGCGGGATCGATCTAAATGCCGAGATTTCTAAACTCGAGAGCGATGCTGCCGTGGCTCAAAAGTTGATGGAGAATCTCCCTTCGAGCAGCCAGAGCTCAGAGGAGGGAGACGATGACTCCAAAGCGGAGCTTTACAGTATTACCTTCTGTTTTCCCTTTTTTGGTTAAGGCCCTTGTGCCGTTTTCTTTATAAGTATTTGGGGCCTTCGAGCCTTTTATTAATGAAGATCCTTTTTATGAATTTGCTTGCAAGACTTTTCATTATTTCGAGCTAGCTTAGGACGACGTCTCGCCCTCGAGCCGTAGGCTTAACTTATGACTAGCTATGCATGTTCAAGTGAGAATAAAAGGATGACGAATAGGAGTATATTCCATTGATCAAATTTGCATGCCCTTATAACAATAAATGCCTGCCTCCAACAGGTCTTAAGAGAAAAGGAACTAGAATTGCTTTTTATTCGAGCAAATTACAAGGGTGATCCTTCGGCGAGGCAATTGACCATTCTCCGAGGGCTTTCCTGGCGAAGTTCCCGGTTATTGAATCTTTGCTCGTTGCTATTTTCTTGGACCACTCGGGGCGACTGTACTCTTCATTGCGACTGAATAACACTCTCATGCTATTCTTTGTTCTCCTTAGATGGCTCTTACTCCCCATGGATTTGGGAACTTGATCACTTGATGCAAAGTGGATGGCACAGCCTCTATCTCGTGGATCCAGGGCCTTCTGAAAATGACGTTATAAGCTATGTCCTCGGCCATAACTTGGAAGGTAGTTTGCTTGTTCACTCCCTCCTCAGTAGTCGTGAGGGTGATTTCCCCCAAAGTCTTCTCGGTGGAGTTTTTGAACCCTGTCAGTATGGTCGCCTTCGGGACGACTAGGTCCTTTTAACCACATCTTTTTTATCGCGCCATAGTTGATGATGTTCACCAAGCTGCCTGATTAACTAAAGCTCGTTTGACATCACAGTCGTTGATCCTGAGCGTGATCACTAGCGCGTCGTGATGCGGAAACATCATTTAATTGCAATCCTCTTTGTTGAATACCATCTCCTTGCTTGACTCACCAGCTCCTTTTCTTTTCTACGTTGTAGTGGACGATTTTACCACTTTCTTCGTTGCAGCAAAGCTTACTTCGTTTACCTCTGAGCCCTCAGTGATGACATTCACTACCCTCTTTGGTGTTGTACTCGAGGTGGTTGCTCATCCCTCCTATTCTTCGAGTAATTGTGCTTCCCTTTGTCGATTAGGTACTCTGCTAGCACCCCCTTTTTAAGCAAATGGGCCACCTCGAGACGCAATGCCTTACAGTCTTCACTTGCGTGCTCGTAGTCCATGTGAAATTCACAGTGTTGGGTTTGGTCTCTTTTGTTTGGGGGAGTTCTCATGTCTTTGGGTAGCCTCACTCATTGATCAGTCATTCCCTTGATTGCATTCACTAGCTTGGAAGTGGATATACTGAAGTTATACTCGGAGATTCGAGGCAATTCTTTTTCCTTGGGTACCAAGGATGGGCCCGAGGATTTTTGACTGGAGGATGATCCGACTTTCCCCCCGAGTCTTTAACTCACGTGTTGATAACCCCCAAGGTGTTGTCTCATGTGTTTCTTTTGGGTTTCATTGTACGGATCATATCGATTTTTTGAATTCCCTCATGGTGAATTGGCGCGTCGAGAGGGTTTAGTCCGGCCTCGGTAGGAATGATCTCGCCCTGTGCTTCTCCACTCTTCTTTATCGAGCCTAATCTTCACCGTCGCTCAGCCATGCAACTTGTCCCAGGTTCGAGCTTGCCATTGCTGGAGTTCTTTCTTCAGTTTCGCCGCGGCTTCCGAGTTGCTCATATTAAGGTTCTTTTCAAAATCCATGACTACCAGGTTAGCATCCATCTATGGTAGATCCATCCGCTCGGCCTGAAAGTGCTCGAGGAAGTCCTTGATGGGCTTGAGGTATCCTTGTTTTACATCAAAGATGTCTTCATTTATTTTGATGATCTTTTGAGTCCCGGTGTGAGCCTTAATGAACATGTCTGCCGATTTGTCGAAGCTGGAAATGGACTCGGAAGGGATGAGCATGTACTATCTCAACGCTCCCTTCTCCAGGGTTGTCGGTGAACTTTTTTAAGAACATGGATTCATTTTCAATCGGGGTTAGATCGTTGCTTTTGACCATGGCTGTGTATTCAGTAATATGGTCAACGGGATCCGTCATCCCGTCATACTTCATCAGAATTTGTAATTTGAAATGTTTTGGGACAGGCGCTGGAGCAGCTTCAGGTTTGAAAGGTAATTGGCGACATCTTCCAATGTCCAGTGCTCGTTGTGGTTTACGGACCACTGGCACATTCTCAAGTCACTTCTCCATACTAGCCTCGAACTCCTTCTTCCATTTTTTGAAGTCAGATGCGATGCTCGTTTGAAACGTCGTGGGAGCCACAGTCCCCGAGACCCCAAACGTAATCCCATTTGGAAGTCCTTCTGTATTTGTTCCAACATGGGTAGTGGCATTGTTCCCTCCATTAAACATCGCAAAGGGAACATCACCGAGGACAGAGTGGATTCTCCCGCTCCCAGCGAGGGCTTCTAAAGAGCTCTGAAACTGCTCATTAAATTGATCTTGTGCGGCTGCTTGAGAGGCGTCTTGCTCTCGCATTTGCTGCAGCGAGTTGACCATGAACTACTGGAAGGGGTCGCCGAAATTTGAAGATGTTGGTTCGGCTATCAATGCTCCTACGGGAGGTTTCAGACTGATTGGTGGAGTCGATCTGCTTGGGGGCGCCAACCCAACTAATGGAGCTGAAGTGCTCGTTGGGATGGGGCTAACGGGCGGTGTCGAGCCAGTTGGCTGTAATGGAACTCCACCACTGGCCTCGGTGAGGCCCAATGTCTAGTCGGGCACTTGAATGGTTATATTGTCATTGACAGCGTCTGTCATTTTGTTTTTGGTAGAAAGTCAAAATTACGGTCTTCGGAACGAACGTAATTACCAGGTCCCCACAGACGGCACCAATTTGTGTTGGCCTAAATCGGGATAGGGCAACAAATCGAATTTATATTGGGTTAAACTTGTAATTCACTAGTATTGAAGTGAAGTTTTAGCTAAATTGATTTTGAACTAGACGAAAAATTGGAAAGCTAACGAGGCAGCAAATAACAGTAAGATTCAGTATCGTATTGATCGTGTCCTGTTGTTTACAAATGAGCTCTATTTATAATTAGTAGGAAGAACTGACACGACCCGGAATCCGGCTAGGCCGTGCGGGCACCCGACATCCTCCCCTAGACCCGTCGGGCGAACCCTTACCAACAAAATTAGGAAAATAAATATAATCCAATTCATTAATAAGAACAAGGCTTAAAAAAAAACACTGACATACTGATACCTCTAAGCTGTACAAAAGAAATTACCGCTGACAACATACTAGGTTTAGGGTTATCCAGACCAGACATCTAAGAGTACAAAAGAAGACAAATACCTCCTGAAGGGAGCAAAATGCAACTGAAATAATAACCAATAAACTGGTGGCCATCCGGAATAAAAGCTGGCTCACCCTGACAGCTGAAGTCGTCTTCGCTCCTTCACAACGTGGCGAATTCAATCCTGGAGCAAACCTGCCGAAACGAAATAGATAGACAAGAAACAAACAACAAACAAGGGTGAGTCAAAAGGACTCAATAAGTAGGGCAGACTAGCCACCTCAAAGAATAGGATAGCTAGCCAGGGAGGAGAAACAAATAGACCAAATTTCTCTTATTTAAATTATAAAAGGCAGAGCCAGATAATAATTAGAAACACGTATGGAATGACAAACTTATCAACAACCAGGAACGTAAGATAACCAAAACATATAGGTATCCCGAACACATCAACAATCAGAAATACATCCTGTTGCAGCGTGCAACCCGATCCATATATTCATCCTGTTGCGGCGTGCAACCCGATTCCCGCAACTCAGAATACGAGCCAGAAATATATAGGTAAGCTGAGATATGTGCACGACATAATGTCAAACCGCATACATAAAACACAACACAATACACACAATAGTCAGTATGCGGTGCAATGAGACGGGATGAATGCGATATGATGCAATGCAGTCACATATGCCTGATACCTATCTCCTGCGCGGGACTCTCATCGTCTATCAGGAGATATATGCAATGATGAACCTTCACCGGCTCGGGACTCTCATCGATTACCGGGAAGTATATGCAATGATGATCCTTCACCGGCTCGGGACTTTCATCGATTACCGGGAAGTATATGCAATGATGATCCTTCACCGGCTCGGGACTCTCATCGATTACCGAGAAGTATATGCAATAATGACCATTCACCGGTGCGGGACTCTCATCGCCAACCGGGAAGTATATGCAATAATGACCCTTCGTCGGTGCGGGACTCTCATCGCCAACCGGGAAGTATATGCAATAATCACCCTTCACCGGTGCGGGACTCACATCGCCAACCGGGAAGCATATGCAATAATGACCCTTCGCCGGTGCGGGACTCTCATCGCCAAGATTCTCGTAAAAGCATCATAAAGAACCAAGGGAACCACAAGGCCCTGCTCCCTTGCCCAACGCGAGCTCGTACAGCTGGGACCTCCGTAATTAGATCGTCAGCACAATTAAAAACTTTCGGGGCTTTGTCAAGAATAACGTTGTAAAATGTCATAATGGTGCCTTTATGGCCATTATTCTGTACATAATTGTGGTTGACGCATGATCTATCTATTAAATATTGGAGCAACGGTCGACAGTTATAAAGGTCGGCCCTCATCTTCCTAAGGTGCGTCATCCGCTCGGAGCTCCTGAGGATTTTCCCCGAGCTTAGTGCTTCGAGCTTGTCTTTCCTTGTTTCCTAAGGTGATTTCTAGGGTGAGTTTCCACATAATCTTTCCCTCGGAAGGTTTTCTCGTGGCGCAGTCTTCGTGCTGCACTCCGAGGTCTCGCTTCGGTGACTTTTCACCCAATACATTGAGTTTAGTATTTTTTTTTTTTAAAAAAAAGATTGTGAAATGTATAGTATTTTTATGTAAGGGGACTGTATTTGAAGGGAATTTTTTGGTGCAAGGCCATTTTGTTAGTACATGCTATGTTAACCTGTCTTAATAATATGTATCTTTACGAAATCCTCTCTTTAGACTAATAATAATAATTTTCTACCGAGTTACTAGTCTCAAAAATATTAATTCACTTTGATATTTCATATAAGGGAGTACGAAGAATATGAAGAGTGTTATGATGCAAAGAAGTGAAGTTGGGAAGTCCAAGTGATTACCTAAAAAAGGACTTCTCGCAGAAAACTTCTATACTTATCCTTTCGCGTATGAACTCATGACACATTCCAGTTTTGGTATATTGCTTACTAGAAATTGGAATTTTGTAACTGTGTTGGCTTAAATCAGGTTAGGACAATAAATTGTAATAGGGTTAACAAGCAATTCGTTGTATCAAATAAAATAATTAACCAAAAATAATAATAAATAGAGATGGAATTAACTGAAAAGTAAGGTAGCAGATGTATTTTCTGTATTTCTATATTGAGTTCTGAATGCCTTACAAGGATCACAAAATAACTATTTATAATGTACAAGGATGCCAAAGTAATAAATGTAATTAATGGCCATTACTCTCATGTTGATCGTGGCCAGCCCATGATCTTCTCTGCCACATCATATCACGATGAGGCCCTTCCCAATTAGCAGCTAATTTACCACCGTTTCTTTATTTAGTCGTTTGGTTCGAGACTTTTAACACATAATCACCGACCTTGAAAGTTCTGAGCTTAGCTTTCCTATTCAAGTAGGCCTCGATCTGCCTTTTTTGGGTTGTCAATCGAACCAAAGCCATTTCCCTTCGCCTTTCAAGTAACTCCAACTCCACGCGCATTGCATGTTGCTTTGACTCCTTCGCTACATGAGCATATCGAAGGCTAAGTTCACCAACCTCTACAGGAATCAAAGAATCAATCCCATAGGCGAGGGAAAATGGAGTTTCACCCATGATGTTCTTCTCAGTGGTTCGTATTGCCCATAATACCCCCCGAAAACTCATTGGGCCACGGGCCTTTAGCTTCATCCAACCTCTTTTTGAGATTATCTACGATTATCCTATTGGAATATTCAGCCTGCCCATTAGCACTAGGGTGATAGGGCGTCGAGGCCACCCTTTAGTTTCCCCACTTTGCTAGAAAAGTGATGACCTCCGAACCCATGAATTGTGGGCCATTATCACAAGTTATCTCCCTTGGAACTCCAAATCTACAGATGATATTCTTCCAAATAAAGTCGATAACTTCCTTCTTCCTAGCCCTAGCAAAAGCCCCAGCTTCGACCCATTTGGTGAAGTAATCAGTAGCACGAGGATAAAACGAACTTCGCCTCTCGCCTTGGGAAATGGGCCTACAATGTCCACTTCCCACTTCATGAAGGGACAAGGTGACACTACCGAGTGCAGGGGCTCGGCTTGATGATGAATCATCGAAGCGTGATGCTGGCACTTGTCACACTTTTTTACAAACAAATGAGCGTCTTCACTCATATCGGGCCAATAATAGCCAGCTCGGAGAAGTTTATGCACCAAGGCCTTGCCACCAGAGTGATTGCTACATTCACCCCGTGCATTTCTCTCATTACATATTCATACTCCCCGGGCCTAAACACTTGGCCATCGGGCCGTAATAGAGCCTTTTATACAATTGCCCCTGCACAATTGAATATGGGACCACTTGCCTCCTAAGTTTTTCAGCTTCTCTCTTATCTGCTGGTAGGATCCCGAAATCCAAATATGAAATAAACTTAGTTCACCAATCCCAATGTTTACTTACTGAATTTACTTCCAACTTCATTCTCCATACCGCAGAGGTAAGTATCCGAACCACTGAATCAGTCCCCAAGTCCTCCGCTTCGATAGCGGAAGTCAAATTGGCCAATGCATCTGCCTCGGCATTCTCTTCCCGGGGAATTTGTTTAACCTTCCATTCTTGGAAGACACTTAAGGCTCCCTGTACTCGAACCATAAATTGCTTCATTCTGGTATCCCAAGCCATATAATCACCGATGACTTGATTCACCACAAGGTGTTAATCACATCTCAACTCTACTATTTTTGCCCTCATGTTCTTGGCCAGTTCCAAACCTGTGATAGCAACCTCATACTCAGCCTCGTTGTTGGTCAACTTCTCAAACTTCATGGAATGCCTCAATTTTTCCCCCGTAGGAGCCACAAGCACTATTTCGAGCCCCGAGCCATTGGAAGTAGTTGCTCCATTAGTGTAAAGTATCCACACCCCGGGGGTTGGACCTTTAGAAACCAAATTCTCCTTCTCTACCTTAGGAAGTATCTTAGCACTGAAATCAGCTACAAAATCGGCCAGTACTTGAGATTTATGGTAGTTCGGGGAGATATACAATGTTACTCACTTACCTCGACCGATACTTCGATAATCTTCTCGACAATTCAGGCTTATGTAATATATTTCTTAAAGGGAAAGTAGTTATTACGGCTATGGGATGACATTGGAAACAAGGTTGAAGTTTACGAGCTGCTATAACCAAAGCAAGTGCTAACTTCTCTAAATGAGGGTATCGTGTTTCAGCATCGAGAAGACTTTTGCTTAAGTAATATATAGGTTGTTGTTTCCCATCCTCTTCTCGAACCAATACTGCACTGACCACACCTTGGATATGGCTAGATAAACCAACAGTGTCTCCCTATCCTTTGGCTTAGCAAGCAACGGTGCATTAGCCAAATAATATTTCAACTCTTTCAACACTTCTTTGCACTCAAGTGTCCACTCAAAGGTAGTATTATTCTTTAAGATAAGGAAGAACTTGTGACACCACTTGGAAGACCTCGAGATAAATCTGATCAAGGCGGCGAGTTGACCAGTCAAGTGTTGAACTTCCTTTAGTCCCGTGAGCTCCTCGGAGATCTCTTGAATAGCTTTAATCTTGTCAGAATTTGCCTCGATGCAGCACTCGGAGATAATGAATCTTAGAAACTTTCCCGAGCCAACCCCAAAAGCACACTTCTCAGGGTTTAACTTCATGCAGTATTGCCTTAAAATAGCAAAGGCTTCTCTCAAGTGATCCAAGTGATCCTCCATTCGGATTGACTTCACTAGCAGGTCATATAAGTAGGCTTCCATTGTTTTCCCACTATGATCTTTGAACATTCGAGACACCAGCCTTTGATAGGTTGCCCCGGTGTTTTTAAGGATGAATGACATCACTTTATAGCAATTTGTTCCTTGATATGTGATGAAAGAAGTCTTCTCCTCATCACTTGGATCTATCAAAATCTGGTTATATCCCAAGTATGCATCTAGAAAGGTTAACAGCTTGTGTCCAGCCATGGAGTCTATCAACCTATCTATTTGAGGCAAAGGATACGAATCCTTGGGGCAGGCTTTGTTCAGATCTGTGTAATCAACATACATCCTCCACTTGCCATTCTTCTTCGGCACTACCACCACATTGGCGAGCCAATCATGGTATTTTACTTCCCTATGAAACCATTGTCGAGCAATCTCTTGGTTTCATCCTCGACAGCTTTCTTCTTTATGCTGGCATGCGGCCTCTTCTTTTACTTTACCAGATGGTGGTAAGGATCCACGTTTAGTTTGTGCGTCATTATCTCGGGATCATTCCAACCATGTCTGAATGAGACCATGTGAATTAATCATTAATGGCTTTCAACAATTCAAGGAGAGCCTTTTTTGACTCGGGATTCAATTCCGAGCCCACGAAAACCTTCCGGAATTCCCTCGAAAAAGCAAAAGATTCCAATTCTTCAATTGTCGAGTCCTCACCTTTCTGTTTTTGAGGCTCTTATATGTACGTCGGGATCTTCCCACCTCCTTCTGAGAGCCCACTTCAAGAATCGAAGTCTCCTCCTCGCCAGACTTCGGGCAAATTAATTTCCATTTTGATGGCTCACTCGGGCCCACTCCATTCTTCATAACAATCGAGTAGCTTTCCCTTTCCACTCGCTGCTCACCTTGGATCGCACGTATTCCCCATGGGGTTGGGAATTCGATAACTTGATGCAACGTAGATGGCACAGCTTTCATCTCATGAATCCAAGGCCTACCGAGGATAACATTGTAAGTCATATCCTCGGTCATTACTTGAAACACTGTCTTCTTGTCAACTTCTTCAGCATCAGTAGTGAGAGTGATCTCACCTAATGTTTTCTCTGTGGATTTGTTCAATCCAGTCAGTATGGTTGCCTTCGGGACGACGAGGTCCTTCAACCACATCTTCTTTACAGCCCCGTAGCTGATAATATTAATCGAGCTACCGGGGTCAATCAAGACCCGTTTGACATCTGAGTCATTAATTCTTAACATAATCACCAAAGCATCATGATAGGGAAACATCATCTCATCGCAATCATCATCATCAAAAACTATTTCTTTACCCGAACTACCTGTTCGAGTCCTCTTCTCCATGGTAATTGAAAGTTTCACAAATTTCTTCGCGGCATCAAAGTTTACACCATTCACCTCTAATCCCCCTGTTATCACATAAGTTTGAAAAAGGTCATTTGATGTAGATGAAGAGGAATCAATTGGTGGTGCAATTGATGGTCACACCAGCTGGTGGAGTTGTGCCAATTGGCATTCCATTACCGATTGGGTTGATAGAACTTGTGTTTCATCTGTAACCTGCTCAAATGTGTTATAAGTGTTATCAGCCATCGTTTAAAACTGGCAAAGAGAAACAAGTAATCACGATGTACAACTTTAGAACAACACTATTGCTTATTCCCCATAGACGATGCCAGTTTGTGTTAGCCTAAATCAGATTAGGACAATTAATTAAATCTGTAATGGGGTTAACAAGCAATTCATTGTATCAAAGAAAATAATTAATCGAAAAAATAATAAATAGAGATGGAATTAACTGAAAAGGAAGGTAGCGGATGTATTTCTGTATTTCTATATTGATTTCTGAATGCCTTACAAGGATCACAAAATAACTATTTATATTTTACAAGGATGTCAAAGTAACAAATGTAATTAATAGCCATTACTCCAACGTTTGATCATGGCCAACCTATGATCTTCCCTTTAAATGTCATTGTAATGAGCATCAAGTTACAAAAATGATTTACTAGAAGGTAACACTTCCCCTGAGAGTTATGCCTCGGGATGATGTGTTTTCAACCGCCTGAGTAGGGGTGTTCATGGGTCGGGTTGAGTCGGTTTTACTCTAAAAGATAACCAAACCAATTAATTCGGGTTTTCAAATACTTAAATCACAACCAAACCAATTAAGTCGGTTTTGCACTTGTTCGGTTTTTGTCGGTTATTTCGGTTTCTTCGGTTTTTTGTCGGTTTTTTTCCTCACTAAATTTGTAACATACACTTCCAAGGATCAAACACATATTCGAGCGACTATATTCCACCATGACACATCCACACCAAGTACACTATAAAAAAGAACAAACTATTTATGTAATCAAGAGCTATATATGTAGCTTCATCCAAAAATTGATTATACAAGCATTTTACCATTTTAATTAACTTAATCATATTTCTTATAATGATTTTTTTCGTGTTTGAAAAATTGAAGATATATCATTTTCCAAGATATCTTGTTGATAAGGAATTAACCGACAATGGAAGACTACAAGACAAGTTATTTTTAACAACAATAGATTGTTTAACTTGTCAGAATAAAGACTAGAATGCAAACTAAAATGCAAAATACAAAAATTATATAAAAAGATGAGGAACTAAACTAGAATTCAAAAGAGCAAAACAAAAATTATATAAAAAGATGAGGAACTAAATTAGAATTCAAAAGAGCAAAAA
Organism: Petunia axillaris subsp. axillaris; assembly: GCA_029990575.1. NCBI lineage: Eukaryota > Viridiplantae > Streptophyta > Magnoliopsida > Solanales > Solanaceae > Petunia > Petunia axillaris. The sequence continues at coordinate 131,195,348 of JARKNS010000003.1, read as the reverse complement.
AAGAAATAATATATATATATATATATATATATATATGATGTAAATTCATAAAAATACACATAATTGTATGTCTAATTATAATTTTTAAATATTATTTATATAGTCGGTTTGGTTCGATTTTTTCCGGTTATTTTCTGTTTAAAACCAAAACCAAACCAAATTATATCGGTTTTTTAAATTAAAAATCAAAACCAAACCAAACCTAAAGAATGTCGGTTTTTTCTTTCGGTTTGAGTCGATTTTCGGTTTGGTACGGTTTTTCGGTTTCACTTGAACACCCCTACGCCCGAGGATTGGTCTTCATCAAAGCTTACTGAGGAGTCTTGGCCTTAGTTCCTGGCCTCGGAAAATCAACTTCGAAAATACTTGCTGACTCATGCCTTGAATCTTGTGCTCGAAGCACGTTTAATTTTTCCCCAATATAGTGACTGTCAATGGGCGAACGAAGAACAATTTTTGAATTAATTTGGAATTGTAGTGCCTTTATCTTCACTTGTTAACTATACCATATTGTGAACTAACTTTACCAACAATTTCTAGCTAGGCTCAGTCCCCTAACGGTTTAGCTGAAAAAACATGCTCTTCCATCAAAAATCTGCAATTTAAGCTCAAATATTACTAAAGCATGTTACCGGAGATTTTAATCTAGGATAAAGTACAATCATGCAGTAGGCAATAATCAATGCACTTGACTGTTCAAAAGTTTTCTTTCATCTAAAATTGTTCTTAACCAAGGAGATGTGGCACATCTCTTAGATGAACAAAATTTAGTTTTTTTATCTCCTTTTTAGACCTTTCCCTATTTTCCTAATTAGGATATTAATCATAAACCGTATTTATTAAACATTCATTAATCATATCGATATGTGTTCTCCACATAATAACTGGTGGTCTAGCATCACCACTCTTTCGTATGGTCTCTTACATAAAGGGCTCATCATCCTTTTTTTCCCGACTATAACCTTTTTTGTCCAAAAAAATTTGTTCGTTAAAAAAGACATATATCTTCAATTTATAAAGCATGCATGAAGTTTAACTAAAATGAATTGTTTTTATAAAGATATAAGCTAGTGTAAAAAGACCAATTTGCAGCAACTATGCACAAGATCATTAATCATTGGGATGATCAAGTCCTACATAGAGTCTCACGTTGTTGTGTGGGTATAAATTTTCACTAGCAAAAGTCATAAAACTTCAACTCCAATGGATGCATGAAAGGCTTCAAACAAGAGATAAGTCGAGCAGTAATGAATTTTATAACGAAAGGAAGGCCAGTTTATTGTACCAAAAAAGAAATCAGAGACAAAACCCAAAGGTATTAGGTACAACTTGAAGATAACAAGGTACATATCCATGGAAAAACGTATAAATGGATTCGAGGTAGATAAGTAGAACTGACGGTAAACACTGACAAAATTTGATAACTCCAGCACCTTAAATGGCCACCACTAGAAGAAACAAGTAACTGAAGCAAAACCAGAATACAGTCATACAATTATCTCTAATATTTTTCTTTTTTAGATATGGTAAGGTAACTGAAGAAGGTTTAGTAAATACTCCATGAAAGGCTGCAGGATTATGAGACTTGAGGTTTGTAGATTGAAATATGATATTCTAAAAAAGTTTCTATTACAAACCAATGCCAACCTACAACTGTTTTTTGGTAAAGAAGATCTCCAATTGGAGTAGCGTTTGCTACGCCTACTGCTCCCAGCCACCTAGCCTTGTCCCTGGGTCATAATTTGTAAACAGTCGAAACTCATTGCCTAGTTTGCAGGAGTGATGTGGCCTAAAAGCACACGGGCGTAAACCCAAGAGCTCTGAAGCCCTATCGCTTTGCACTTCACCTGCATGTCCATAAAAGAAAATTAGTAAGCATCTTCATGACAAACATGAAGAATGAAGACAGGAAGAGATAACTGGGTCGATGTTTTAATGCCTTGAGAAAAATTAACTAGATTCAATGACCTATAAACAAGATGAACGATGGGAGCTCAGATCGCAAAACACTGCATAAAGTCTAGTATGTACCTGTGAGTAAAAGCAAGTAAGCTCGTCCTGGTCTCATAAGAAAAGAAATTGTTTGAGCTACTTTCTCTAAGCATTCCCGACTCTGAAAATTTAATAGAAAAAAAGGTACTGAATAAATCATTGCATCGATGTTAAACTTGCACAGACAAGTAATGACAAATGATGCGAATAATTCACTTTCATAGCATTCCCGACACTGAAAAATGAAAGAAAAGAGTTACTGAATGAAATGTCGTATAAATGTTAAACCTGCACAAGACAAGTAATGTCAATACTGGGATTACTTCTTCTTCATTGTCACAAGAATGCATAAAGCAGTTAGTTTCCTAACAGACATTAAAGAGGTTAACTGAACGAGAAGTATCTATGTTTTTCTAGGATACGGATACCTTCTATTATAGCTGAAGATGCTCTAAAAGTCAATTTTCAGGCAAGCCTTCGGGTTACTTTTTAGCAGGATCCTCGCATATTTAGAGAGAGAGAGAGAGACCTTGACACTTAGAGGTAATCCATCCTGACCTCAGAAATGCAGATTCATAGGAGGTAAAGAAAATGCAGATTAAAAAAGGCAAAGAAACAGAGGCAAAGATAAAAATACTGTCTCTAAGCATTTATTTTTGATAAAGAATGTTTAAGAGTCTCCAGCTAGATATTAAGATATGCCTGTTGCCCGAACAGATAAAAAAATGAGCAATCGAGGCAGCATAAAATTCTCTCATTAACAGAGACCAGTAGAAACTGAAAGAAGCATGAGGTTTAATAGGTGAATATTCTGTAGAAGAGAAAGTAACATTTGAAATCAAATTTCGAGAAGAAAAGAAAAGGGAAAGAATAAGATCCACTTAAAAACTTGCATGCCCGACTATGAAATGGTCGAGATTCGGGATACTCTCATGCAAAATATGCATTTTTTTCATATATCCATCTATACGTGCAAGGCCCATAGTTAAGCAATGGATGATAGCCAAAGTTTTGAATATAAGGAGGACAAGTTATTTATAGGAATCTCTTAAATACACAGGGAACTTACAAATCAAATTAGTCGCAAGTAAAAATAGAATATAGTGCAAAAAAGATTATTCTTTAATAATCATAGAATCACTTCAGTACGTAACATATGTGCACTCACCAGGTAAGGAGGATCTGCAACAATTATTGGATATGAGTGTTTCAATGATGAAGGAAGATCTTCTGGCTGGTTGTAGTCATAGAATGTGAACTCAGTTCCATACTGCTCAAATCGTTTGTCATACTCAAGAAGTTGTGCTGGTACATTAGGGTCAATTTTCTGATACCGTGTGCATAAAGCAAAGCATTAGAAGTTGGAAAATATAGCAGTTCACCATGAAGAACTAAAATATTAGACAAAAATTGAGTACACCCGAAACCGAAACTGAAGTCAACAGCTTTGCAATGGATCATCGTTGTGCTACAAATGTTAATAAAGCTATCACTTACAGCTCCACCTAACATGACTCTTTTCTGGACAAGAACTTAGCAAACAAAGCACACCCATTTATAATGAATTATCTCTGATGCTACAAATGTTAATAAAACTATCTCTCTTCCTAAAATTATCTCTATACATTTGCTACGTTAACTATCTATTGTCCTTAAGTCTGTTCCCTGTTAACATCTTTTTCCTAAACTAAAAATCAGCAAAGTTTTGACCTCCCATCAAACAGAAATCCAACAAATTCCCATAGTTTGCACCGTTACTCAGTCATTTAAGCAGGACGAAAGGATCCAATTCCTTTTGCTAGATTATTGAAAGAAACAAAAATGTAGTCTGTCTTAATGTCCAAACATAAAAGAACAAAAGGTCTAAATGACACAAGTTTGACAACTAAAATACACTCATATCAACTAGTTGTAAACAGTGCGCAATCAAAATAAATAATGTCCGTCAATTTGAATTTCAAAAATTATTGGTTCTTTTTTATATATAACTAACAAATCCGCTGTTTCCAGCTAATTAGCCTGCCTTTCTATCCTTCTCTATCTAAATTTCATGTCTGCATCAGCCGCAGGATCCGAACTTGTGATTTGCGCCAACAACATATTGCGTTAACCTATGCCATTGAATCAAAGCCCTAAAGGCCAATAATCATTATTCTCATTTTAGGAACATTTTCATAAGCTGATTCTCTTATCCAATAGTACAAAATAAGTTCAAGTATCAATATAAATAAATGTTAATATCATCACATCACTCAAAAGATATCCGCAGATAAGCCTCCATAAAGAGTGCTATTTATAATCATAAAAATAAGACAGGTTGCTTACTAGAAGAGAACATGTAAAAGTAATCTAATATTGTAAAAAACATTTACACTGACGGTGTATATAACTTAAACTCACACAGTATACCTTAAGGTAAGCGTAAAGTGTGGGGCAAGCAATGCAAGCAACCCCCGCCGCCGCCTCCGTGGAATCAAATGACCTTAAAATCGTGAGCACTTCATTTGCAACTGTTTCAGCTGTTTCCCGGTCATACCAGAACTGACTGAGCCGCCAATCCTCCGATACCAGCGCCACGTCATCCTCCTCCGCCGCCGCAGCTGACGGAGCTTCCGCCGCCGCAGCTCTGTTCTGTTCGGCGAGAAACTCTTTCAGTGCTTCTAGAGCGTGAGAACTTAATGCCGGAGTATCGTCGTCGACGACGGAGCTCAAAACGGCGTCGTTTTGTACTGTCTCCATTTTTTGCTGTAAATTTTTTGCGACCCTCGAAAAAGTTTGACTTGGTTATACTCCCTTAAGTTTTGGTTGAAACCAATCCACTTCAATCGGAAGACCAAAAAAGGTTTTTGTTTTTTTGTTTTTTTTTTTTTTTGTCCTATCCGGTGTTTAGTATCTTTATTAAAACCTCGGCTAATCTGAATTTGCGCCGCGTAAGACATATTCTGTTGAAGGGCTCCCAACTAAGATTTTTTCATTATCAGGATTCGAAGTCGATACCTCTAAGACATATTCTGTTGAAGGCCTCCCAGCTAAGATTTTTTCATTATCAGGACTCGAAGTCGATACCTCTAATTGAAGGTGGAGGGATCGTTGCCACCACAACCCTTGATGATGGAAGACCAAAAAAATTATCAATGTTCCAAAATTTACTTATTTGATGAAGATGGTCAAATATAGGGGTGGCCAAAACATAAAGGAAAAAAGTGGTATGTAAATTATTTTTTTAAAATAACTGCCCACAAACATTAAATTATATAAATTTTAAAATAAACTCAATTCATGTATAATCTATGTTTTCTTTAAGATTAATTTTACTATACGTGTGTGTGTTGCACGTATATTGTACGAAATAAAAAAAATTATAAGTTAATAAATTATAGTTTAGAAGAATGAATTAGGTGTTATGAAAATTGGCATTTAGATATGTACAATAATCATTTAAGCCGAAAAAATGAATGTTATCAATTAACTCAAGCTATTTACACAGAATCAGTCTATTCTCAAGGAATGCAATTATTTAGTTTTTTGCTTATCATTTTTCTCGCAGTTTTTATTAACTTTCCTGCATATTTATCGTATTGCTAGTGACCCTTCTATAAATTTAATTATTTAACTTATACGACCAATTTTAAGCATAAACACGTACTACATATCATGTTAATATATCGTGAATATTAAAATCATATATTGTATAATATTGGGTGAATAAATTTATGAAAACTATCTATATATATATATATATATATATATATATATATATATATATATATATATGTATATATATATATTGTTGGTATTGCATTTTATTTTATTTTATTTTATTATAATTTTTGCTTCTTTGATTCGTTAAATTTTGTTATTAATCAGTAATATTTGTTTAATATTGTTGAATATGTTATATGAAATTATATTATATGCGCAGTTGATGTAAATTTTTAGCAAAGTATTGGTATTGCATTTTGTTTTCTTTTTGATGTAGAAATTGTTGCCCACAAGTCAACAGTTGAGATTACATCCAATCATAAGTTCTGTTGGCTGTTGCATTTTTTATTTTCCTATTTTGTAGAAACGGTTGCCCACAGAGCAAACAGTTGGCATAGCATTCAAACATAAGTCCTGTTTGTAGGGAAAGTACTGCCTATCAGGATATGCTTTGCTTAGTGTTTAGTAGTAGGCATGGACTTTTTATTTTTCTTTCTTTTTATGATGTTGACATTACATTTATTGATTGTACATGAAAATTTGTTGCCTATTAAGTTTGAGTTAATTATGGTGTGACATTGCATTTTTTGATTCTATATTTTATTTTATTTTTTAAATTTTTTGTATTCAGATTTCGTTAAATTTGTGCAGGTATGATTGCGTAGTTATGTGCTTAAGTTTGTTGACTCAATAATGCATGGCAAGGATGTTTCTAAGATAAAGTGCACGCAGTTGAAAGTTTATCGTTTTGATTGGGCTACTAATCTGTGGAGTCATGCAAGGTCCAAGTCAAATGGTGGATATGATACTCCTCATGAGAAGATAGGTGATGATTACCATGAGCATAATTCTCTTCTTTATGAAGGAGTACTTGGAAAGTTTTTCTCTGTTGTATAAAAGTAATGAGGATGACTTAATTTTTAATGTAAATGCTTCTCTTTTAGTTGATGCGACTGAATCGTTTGTGTGTAACACATGCTTCTACTTTTAGTAATGTGAATGCTCTGGGATTTGTAGAGTTTGATTGTATTTAGTGTTGAATGTACATTTTTCTGTAAGTGTTTTATTTGTGTCGTGACTTATTTTCTAATGTTGTTTGTATTATGTAAGCTTATGGTGTTGTGGGGGAAGTAACTCAATGCAAGTGGCTTGTGGAACTTGGTGAGGGGTAAGGGATGAAGTGCATCCTAGGCAGCATTATTTCAAGTGTACTAGCTTTGGGAATTTGGGTAGGAGTGGAGGCCAAGTGCTGCATGTTAAGGGATCTAGCTGTGAGGGGTGTAGGCCAAGTGCTGCCGGCGGGTCAGGCATCCACTTAAGGCAATTGGTTGTGGAATTTTTGGTAAGGCTTTTGCAGGCAATTGTTGCCTATTTGCCAACACTTAAAACTAAACACAATGGTAGAGGGGGTTAATGAAGAAATGAAGCTAAAACATATTGAATGCTTAGCTTGTGTGTTTAGTGTTTGTATATTTTAAGCTTATTACGTGAGGGCAGCAACTCAAGGCAATTGGCTTGGGGAATTTGGTGACGGGTGGAGGTCAAGTGCTGCCCAACATTTAAAGGAAATTTCTGACTGGGGGAATTTGGTGAGTATTGGGGGTCAAGTGTTGCCTAGGCAGCATTTCAAGAGTATTGGCTTGAGGAATTTGGTGAGGGGTGGAGGCCAAGGGTTGCCTAGGCAGCATCTTATTGGAATTGTCTTGGGAATTTGGTAAGGAGGGGAGGTCAAGTGATGTCTGGGTAGCAACTCAAGTCAATTGCCTGTGAGAAATTGATAAGGGTTGGCGGGAACTGTTGCCTATTTACCAACACTTGCAAACAAACACAATGATAGAGGGGTTAAGAGAGAAATGAAGCCAAGACATACTGAATCAAAATAGAATAAGACAAAAGCAAAAAGATTGTTCTCTAAAATGTGATTCAATATATATATAAAAAACATAATATTAAAAAATATAATGACATGACATGACAAAATAGCACTAATTTAGTGAAGCCGATTGAGTAGATTAATCGATGATATTTGGTTCGTCATCTTCGTTTATACGTCCCGTAAGCATCATCTCTCTGATTTGTTTGAGTACTTTATGGACATTGTGATTCAAAATCAAAATTCTGTCTAATTTTTCATTTTGTCATCCAGACTTGCTACGTCGCTCTTTTAAATAGCGCTCTATATTCCGTTGTAAGCAATGTGGATGCAATTTGTTGCCACTCAAATGTTCATGAATTGAAATCGAAACATGAGTTTAGAGTTTGGTTAATAGATTAACAAGATAAAGCAAACATCAATATTTCTTTGTTAAGTGTTACGCATAAGCAGTGGAGGTCGACTGGCAACAAGTTGAGAAACTTATCTACACTTTTTTAATTAAAGTGTTGGCTTTCAGCCACAACTTGTAGGGAAATTTCCATACACAAGTTATATCAGGTGCATGTAAAGATTTTGCAGCACAACTGAAGTACTGCCTATTGGCTTGTTTTGCACCAAACCTCTAAGTGTTGCCCACAAGGCGATACTTACAAGGCAGCAGTTCATGAGATCAAAATTGATGTCTATTAGGCAGCACATGTAGAGTTACTATACATGTTGTTTCGAACCAAGCCTCCAAGTGATGCCCGCAAGGCACCACTTACAAGGCACCACTTCATGCGATTAAAAGTTTTGCCTATTAGGTGGCACATGTAGAGTTTATATGTAAGCAACTATTTGCACCACAGTTGCAAGTGCTGCCCCCAAGGCAGTGAGTGTAGGGCAAACATTTGCCCATGGATCATAGCTTAAAATGTGTTGCCTGATAGTGATAATTTACAGAGATTATCTACAAGTAATTTTAAGTAATTTATTCCAAAACAACGTCGTTGCAACTAGATAAGAGTATAATAATTCTATTTGTAAATTCTACACCAAATACAGATTAAAACTAATATAAACTTTTTTCATTAATTGATAATTATTTTAACATTAATGTTGGGTATCTGATAGTAGTTTTTCGATTGATATCACCAAAACTCATAGCTCGCATTAGCTAATATATAATTATATGAAATTTAAACAAATTATACGAATTTAAAATATAATTATGCAAATTTAATTCAAAATCTACGTATAATCAATAAGATATTGAATATATTTACATTTGAATCTTCGTTTTCTGCAAATATGAAGTTTTGTTAGGGTTTGAATCTGTTAAAATCTGTAGTGGAATGGTAAACGGAAGAAAAGGATAATTCACGTCAATTTTATTATGTTCAGGGGGTATTTTCATCCGAAAATGCTTCACTTAGGTTAGGTAAGGTCAATCTTGCAAATCATTGTTAATGAGGTCAATTAGTCAAACCATTGCCTAAGGTGTCATAGTTCCGTAATTCTCCTGCTTAAAAAGTGGCTTAAAAGCACATATGTGCTTATAAGCTCATTAACAGGTGTTAGGTAATTAAAAAAGCCACGGGCTTATAAGCACTTACGTGCTTAAAATAAGCAAAAAATGAAAAGTTAGAAAATACTAACTTCTCAAAGTAGTGGCTTATAAACAACTTATGGCTTATAAGCTACTTATAATAAGCTCACCCAAACGAGCTCCTGGTAATCTTATGCGACAAACTCATCGCCATATCATTACTTTTTTAAAATGCTAAGTTGTTTATATAAATGTTGTCCAACTCTAAACTAGAATGACCTTGAAAACCATTTGGTAATTAGTCTTTTTTTTCGTGCAACTTGATAAGTAGTCCTACTTCAATTATAAGGATCCCAAAACCAAGATATACCTTAAGTGTCAATCTTTTGTTGGAAATATTGTTCTTGCTATAATCAAATGATTTGGAATTTTCACGAAGAATACATAAAAGATATCATGATGTACACTTCACAAAAAAGGTTGCACATTAAAACAAGTAGATTTAATATGGTCAATTTAGTAAGACAATAAGTTGCATAATTCGTTCTCTTTAATAATGATTAAAACCGCACGGTACTAATACTAGTTACTTTAAGTATAATTTAACTATTATAGTTATATTATATGATATAATGTAAACAACCGTGTTGGTAAAGTGGTAAGTATTTTTCCTCTCTACTCCCTCTTTCCTCTAGGATTTTTTGTAATACCGATTGAGTGGAGCAATTGAACATATGCAGTGTTCGAGAGCGGATAACGAGGTTAAGACCCGAAAGAGGGTCAAAAAGCCTCCAAAGATGGTTGCGGGTGACGAGGTTAACACACGAAACTGGGTATGTTCTTTTTTTCTTTTTCTTAATCAGTATATAGATCGTGAAGAGAAGCCTTGGAGAAACTCGTAAAGTTGTCTTCGTGTGACCACGGTCAAGCCGTTGAACAACCACTGATTCTTGTATCAGGACATGCTGGTACATCATACCTTCTTCCTTGGGGTGTGGCGCTTTCTCGAACTATGCGGGATACTTTGTGAACTACGCTGCCTTTTTTTAATATATAGATTGTGTTCAGAAATCCAATATATATATACATACACATACATACACACATACACATACATACAATTAAGCTTTCCATCACTAGCCGCTGGTCTTCGCTCGAAGGATGAGATGGCAATCAGTCAATTCAAAGATTTGCCCCTTATTGGTATGACCATTATTAACCCTCTGCTCTAGTTTCCATTTTTATATTTAATTTGCATATCACAAATTTTGTATTCACAGAATGGAGTCCTGTTAGAGCATATGATGCTAGTTTTCTTGATTTTTCTGAAATGCTAAGAAAAGCGCGGCTCCACAAACAGCAGGTAGCTATTGTGTCTTGGTTACTTTTTTTTTAAAACATATTGTGGTTGTAGCTTTCACCTTTTTTTTTTTTTTTTTTGGTTTCATAGTCTGAAGCTGCTACTTTTCTCAAGAAAACTTTTAGTGGTTGTACCCACTGGCCAGAAACTAGTGATTTGGTGTTAATTGACCATGACCTGAAGGAAGAATTTAAAAGACTTCTGTGTTCTGGGGAGGTTTGTTTTTAAATTTGCTAAACCAATAGACTGACTAGCACGATGATTCATGTGGTTTTGAATGGTAATTAATTAATTGTTGGTTTACAGTTTACTAGTCTTGGATTAGTGTTTGCCGGTGTTTGGTCAGATCAAGCAGATTTGCAGCTGTTAGCAACCAAAAAATTTCGCTGATTGTTCAAAGATCGTATGACTAAGCCTGCTCCAACTTCTTTCTTATTAATTTTATTCACTCTGCCCATCAGTTACGTGTGAATTTCTATCCACAGGTAGGCGTCCTCCTCTTATGCAATTTATTATTGAATTTGGTGTCGTTCCATGATTTGATGAGTTTCTGGATAAGGAAGATGCTCTGGATCTCCAGGTAGGCAGTGATGTGTTGATTACTTTTTGGTACCATCTTTAGCGTCTCGTGGTTGTAGATACACTCTTGCTTTACCTTGTGGTTTTTTGTTTATAGTGTGAAGTTGCTTTTGCTCTCATAGACATTACTTCTAAAAATATCTTTCTCGATCATGTTGTTGATGAACCATGGACTGGTGGGAATTCTTATAAAGATTATAGATTCTCTAGATTCTCATGTTCGTGACCAGGTGTGTTATGTACGTAGCAGACCCTTACTTTCTATATCTATGTGTATTAGCAAGCTGATTGTATCCTCGTTCGAACTATAGGGTGCGTTAAAACTGGGAAATATTGCTGAGATAACTGAAGGTCGTGATCTTGTTCATCGGCATGAGGTTGTGTGTCCTTTGCTGGAAAAGGTTTTGCGTCTTTTGTGTCCTTTGCTTCGAAAGGTTTTGATTTCTTTGTATTTATTGAGTTTGTCCCACATCGATGGGAGTGGGTTTCCTTGGCCTCTTTATATGGTCTTTGGCAATTCTCACCTCATGAGCTAGCTTTTGGAGTTGAGTTAGGCTCAAGGTCAATTTTTTTTAACATGGTATTAGAGCAAGCAGAGGTCCTGTAATCGAATCTCAGCCCCATAATTCAAAAGAATTTCTACGTTATACCACATCTAACAACTTAAGATATTAGATGAGATGGTCATGCACTTCAACATGTTAAAGAAAAATGGACCTTGGGCTTAACTCAACCCACATCTAGTAGCCCCATAATTCAAAAGAATTTCTACGTTATACCACATCTAACAACTTAAGATATTAGATGAAATGGTCATGCACTTCAACATGTTAAAGAAAAATGGACCTTGGACTTAACTCAACCCACATCTAACAACTTAAGATATTAGATGAGATGGTCATGCACTTCAACATGTTAAAGAAAAATGGACCTTGGGCTTAACTCAACCCCAAGAAAAATGGACCTTGGGCTTAACTCAACCCCAAAAGCTATCTCATGAGGTGAGGATTGTCCAAGGCATTGTCCAAGACCATATAAATAGGCCAAGGAAACCCATTCCCACCGATGTGGGACAAACTCAACACCCCTCGCACGCCCAGGTATCCACACACGTAGGTACCAACACATCAGAGCGCCCATCACATGAGCGCCCACACACGGTCCAAATATAATCTTGGACCTAACTCACACCCTTAAATATAGCTCATGAGGTGAGGATCGCCCAAGGCTATATAAAAAGGCCAAGGAAACCTACTCCCACGAATGAGAGACAAACTCAACACCCCTCGCACGCCTATGCCTTTGGCAACTGGGTCATGGACAATATAAGATGGGGCCCAACATTGGTTGAACAAAGAATTGAGATGGGCCTGTCTCTGGTACTATGTTAAAAAAAATGGACATTAGGGCTAACTCAAGCCCAAAACCTAGCTCAAAGAGATGAGGGTTGTCCAAAACCAAATAAAGAAGCCAAGGAAACCCACTCCCACAAATGTGGGGCAAACTGAACACCCCCCGCACGCCCGGACCTTTGGCAAGTGGAGCGTGGACAATATAAGATGGGAGCTCAATATCGGTTGAACAAAGAATTGGGATGAGCCAGACTCTGTTGATTCTTTGTTGTGTAAGGACAACCTCTTCAGTTTTAACGCAGTATCCCCTTCAAATAAATAAATGAATGTAAGAAAGGCGGGATAACTTGAAAGAATAATACTATGATTCTGCAAATACCTCATCTGTTGAGTGGGCGCACCAACACGGCGACAAAGTCCAATCAAAACCCTAGCACCAGAACCGTATACCTGCTTGCCTCGACTATCTTACATACTGGACTCGGCCCAATACTAGATGGAGTACAAGGTATTTTAAGTCCAACATATATTTAAATGACATAAATAGCCAACATAATTTGATATGCGCATAATATAAATGAACTATGTATATAATATATTAAAAACGGTTAGTTTTTATTTAATTGGTCTAGCCTTGTTTAAGTTGCGTAAATTTCTCTTATTTAGAAAGTGGTGATGAAACTAGTTAGCCACTCTAGGAGCTGTGTTTTATATTCCTAGGCACAACATTTTGAAATTAAATTTTTTTAATCAAAAATTAACGACAATTATTTAGTAGCTAAAAACTGAATTGTTGCACTGAGGAGTGGCTAATTATGCATTTCACCCATTTAAAACCAACTTTATTTGGATTAGTCCATTTAATTAGACTCTAAATTATGTGTCACTACACTAGCAAATGACCAATTGATTTATTAGTTCATCTTAGAGCCTCGGTTAATCAAATTATGTGGCGCTTAATCAAAAGTAATAGCTGATAGAATTTTGACATAAGTTGAACAAGTAAATTTGCAAATATATTGGTTCAACAAATAATAGGGATGGGCCTGGCTCTGATACCATGTTAAAGAAAATAGACATTGGGCATAACTCAACCCCAAAAGCTAGCTCAAAGAGAAGAGGATTGTGTGAAACCGAATAAAGAGGCAAAGGAAATTCACTCTCACCAATGTGGGACAAACTGGACACCTCTCCGCATGCCCAAACCTTTGGCAACTGGAGCGTGAAAAATATAAGATGGGGCCCAACATCGGTTAAGCAAATAATTGGAATGAGTCTGACTCTGATTAAAGAATTACACAAAGTGAATAAGATTACATAAAGATAATATTTTTGCAAAGAGACGACACTTCCTTTCTTGGTTGTGCAAGATCAGCCTCTTCAGTTTTAACGCAGTATCTCCTTTAAATAAATAAATGAGTATAAGAAATGCCGGATAACTTTAAAGGAATTTATGAAGAATAATAGTACTATGATTCTACAAATACATCATCTATTGAGTGAGCGCACCAACACGACGACCAAGTCCAATCAAAATCCTAGCTCCAGAGCCATCCATTCTAGAAAATCAAGATGATGGTATCAAAGACTAATTATGTATTTCACCTATTTAAAATCAACTTTATTTGGATTATCCATTTAATTGGACTATAAACTATGTGTCACTTCATTAGCAAACGACCAATTGATTTATTAGTTCATCTTAGAGCCTGGGTTAATCAAATTGTGTGGCGCCTAGTTAAAGGGACTATCTGATGGAATTATGCCTTAAGTTGAACGAGTAAATTTGCCAATACATCGGTTGAACAAAGAATGTTGATGGGCTTGGCTCTGATACCATGTAAAAGAAAGTGGACATTGGGCCTAATTCAACCTCAAAAGATAGATCAAAAAGAGGAGGATTTTCTGAAACCAAATAAAGAGGCCAATGAAACCCACTCCCACTAAGGTGCGACAAACTGAACACCCCTCCGCACGTCCAGACTTTTGGAAACTGGACCGTGGACAACATAAGATGGGGGCCCAACATCGGTTGAACAAATAATTGGGATGTGCCTGACTCTGATATAAGATTTACACAAAGTGAACAAGATTACATAAAGATAATATTTTTACCAAGAGTTGCCACTTCCTTTCTTTGTTGTGCAAGATCAGCCTCTTTAGTTTTAACGCAATATCCCCTTCAAATAAATAAATAAATGTAAGAAAGGCGAGATAACTTTAAAGAATAGTACTATGATTCTGCTAATACGCCATCTGTTGAGTGGGCGCACCAACACGACGACCAAGTCCAATAAAAAACCTAGCACCAGAACCAGCCATTTTACAAAATCAAAAGGATAGTATCAAAGAATAGTTTAATCAAAATCTCATGGATAGTATTAGTAACAAAAGACAAACAAACAAACAAACAAACCAACCCGCGGAAAGACATAATCACGCAAACAGTAGCAGCCTGTCGGACACCCAACAACAAAAGATTTTTGTGTTTCCTTAGCTCACCGCTTCTTACTTACGCTAACACAACTTTATATACCTGTTAGCATCAACTATCTTACATACTGGACTCGGCCCAATACTAAATGTATTACAATGTATTTTAAGTCCAACATAAATTTAAATGACATAAATAGCGAAAATATGTTTGATATGCACATAATATAAATGAACTATGTATATAATATATTTAAAAAGGTTACTTTTTATTTGATTGGATTAGCCTTGTTTAGGTTGTGTAAATTTCTCTTATTTAGAAAGTGGAGAATACACTAGTAAGCTACTCTATGGGCTGTGTTTTATGTTCTTAGGCACAACATTCTGAAATTAAGTTTTTTTTTTTTTGTTCAAAACTTCACGACAATTATTTAAAAGCTAAAAACTGAATTTTTTCACCGAGGAGTGGCTAATTATGCATTTCACCCATTTAAAACCAACTTTTTTTAGATTAGTCCATTTAATTGGACTCTAAACCATGTGTCACTTCACTAGCAAAGGACCAATTAGATTATTAGTTCATCTAAGAACCACGGTTAATCAAATTGTGTGGCGCCTAGTCAAAAGGAGCAGCTGACGGAAATATGCCTTAAGTTGTACGAGTAAATTTGCCAATACATCAGTTGAACAAAGAATTGGGATGGGCCTACCTCTGATATCATATTAAAGAAAATGGACATTAGGCTAACTCTACCTCAAAAGCTAGCTCAAAGGGAGGAGGATTGCCCAAAATCAAATAAAGAGGCCATAGAAAGTCACTCCCACCAATGTGGGACAGTCTGAACACCCCTTCGCACGCCCAGACGTTTGGCAACTGGAGCGTGGACAATATAAGATGGGGGCCAATATCGGTTGAAAAAATAATTGAGATGGGCCTGACTCTGATTTAAGAACTACACAAAGTGAATAAGATTACATAAAGATAATATTTTTTACCAAGAGTTGCCACTTCCTTTCTTCGTTGTGCAAGATTAGCCTCTTAAGTTTTAATGCAGTATCCCTTCAAATAAATAAACGAATGTAAGAAAGGAGGGATAACTTTAAAGTCATTTATGAAGAATAATAGTACTATGATTCTGCAAATCTCATCTGTTGAGTGGGAGCACCAACACGGCGACAAAGCCCAATCAAAACCCTAGCATCAGAACTAACCATTCTAAAAAATCAAGAAGATGGTATCAAAGGCTAATTCAATTAAAATTTTATGGATGATATTAGGGTAACAAACAAACCAACCCACGAAAAGACATAATCACGCAAACAGTAGCAGCCTGTCGGACACCCAACAACAAAAGATTTTGTGTTTCCTTAGCTCATCGCTTCTTACTTGGCTTAACACAACTTTATATACCTGTTTGCCTCGACTATCTTATATGCTGGAATCGGCCCAATACTAAATGGAGTACAAGGTATTTTAAGTCCAACATATTTTTAAATGACATAAATGGCGAACATACATTTGATATGCACATAATATAAATAAACTATATATATAATATATTAAAAATGGTTACTTTTATTTAATTGGTCCAGCCTTGTTTAGATTGTGTAAATTTTTCTTATTTAGAAAGTGGAGATGACACTAGTTAGCCACCCTAGGAGCTGTGTTTCTGTTCTTGGGCATAACATTTTGAAATTAAGTTTTTTTGTTTAAAACTTCACGACAATTATTTAGTAGCTAAAAACTAAATTGTTTCACTGAGGAGTGGCTAATTATGCATTTCACCCAATTAAAACAACCTTTATTTAGATTTATCCATTTTATTAGGCTTTATTCTATGTGTCACTTCACAATGGACCAATTGATTTATTAGTTCATCTTAGAGCCTGGGTTAATCAAATTGTGTGGCACCTAGTCAAAAGGAGTAGTTGATGGAATTATGCTTTAAGTTGAACGAGTAAATTTGCCAACACATCCGTTGTACAAAGAATTCGAATGGGCATGGCTCTGATACCATATTAAAAAAAATAGACATTAGGCTAATTCAACCCCAAAAACTAGCTCAAAGGGAGGAGGACTGCCCGAAACCAAATAAAGAGGCCAACAAAACCCACTCCTACCAATGTGGGACAAATCGAACACCCCCTCCGCATGCCCAGACCTTTGGAAACCAGAGCATGGACAATATAAGATGGGGGCCCAACATCGATTGAACAAATAATTGGGATGTGCATGCCTCTGATTTAAGAATTAAACAAAGTGATTAAGATTAGATAAAGATAATTTTTTTACCAAGAGTTGCCACTTCCTTTCTTTGTTGTGCATGATCAGCGTCTTAAGTTTTAACACAGTATCCCTTCAAATAAATAAATGAATGTAAGAAAGAAAGGATAACTTTAAAGGTATATATGAAAAGTAATAGTACTATGATCCTGCAAATACCTCATCTGTTGAGTGGGCGCACCAACATGATGACCAAGTCCAATCAAAACCCTAGCACCCGTTATTCTACAAAATCAAGAAGATGGTATCAAAGGCTAATATAATCAAAATCATATAGATAATATTAGGGTAACAAACAAAAAAAGAAAGAAACAAACAAACCTGCGGAAAGACATAATCACGCAAAAAGTAGCAGCCTTTCGGGGGGGGGGGGGGGGGTAAGTGCACGAAAGGCTACTTTTGCCGCTGGTCTTTGGGCACAGGCCACTAATACCAAAACATTTAGTTTGTGGCCACTTTCGCTTAAAAGATAGAATTTCAGTCGAGGGCCCTGGATTGAAGTTCAGCCTTTAAAGATAGAACTTCAGTCCAGGCCATATGGATTGAAGTTCAGTCCTAAAGATAGAACTTCAGTCCATGGCCATATGGATTGAAGTTCAGTCCTTAAAAATAGAACTTTAGTCCAGGGCCATGTTGACTGAAGTTCAGTCCAGTCCTTAAAGATGGAACTTCAGTCCAGGGCCATATGGACTAAAGTTCAGTCCTTAAAGATGGAACTTCAGTCCAGGGGCCGTATGAAATGAACTTCAGTCAATGATCAGAACTTAAGTCAATGTTTATTTAGTAAAGGCCCAAAAGTTGCCTCTAGTGTAAGACCAATAAAAATAGTGGCCTCAAACTAAAGTGGCCTCTGGGCGAAATTTTTACGCCTTTCGGACACCCAACAACAAAAGATTTTTGTGTTTCCTTTTCTCACCGCTTCTTATTTTCCTTAACTCTACTTTATATTCCTTCTTGCCTTGACCCAATACTAAATGGATTACAAGGCATTTTAAGTCCAACATATATTTAAATGACATAAATAGCGAGCGTACATTTGATATGCACATAATATAAATGAACTATATATATAATATATTAAAAATGGTTACTTTTTATTTAATTGGTCTAGCCTTGTTTAGGTTGTGTAAATTTTTCTTATTTAGAAAGTGGAGATGACACTAGTTAGCCACTCTAGGAGTTGTGTTTTATGTTTTTGGGCACACCATTATGAAATTAAGTTTTTTTGTTCAAAACTTCACGACAATTATTTAGTAGCTAAAAATTGAATTGTTTCACTAAGGAGTGACTAATTATGCATTTCACCTATTTAATACCAATTTTATTTGGATTAGTCCATTTAATTGGACTCTAAGCTATGTGTTGTTTCACTACCAAATGATCAATTGATTTATTAGTTCATCTTAGAGTCAGGGTTAATCAAATTGTGTGGTGCCTAGTCAAAAGGAGTAGCTGATGGAATTATGCCTTAAGTTGTACGAGTAAATTTGCCAATACATTGATTGAACAAAGAATTGGGATATTTATCCTGCTCTGATACCATATTAAAGAAAATGAAAATTAGGTCTAACTAAACCCCAAAAGCTAGCTTAAAGGGAGGAGGATTGCCCGAAACCAAATAAAGAGACCAAGGAAACCCGCTCCCACTAATGGAGGACAAACTAAGCACCCCTCAGTACGCCAAACCTTTGGCAACTGGAATGTAGACTATAAGATGGGGCCCAACATCGGCTGAACAAAGAATTGGGATGGGCCTGGCTCTGATTTTAAAATTAAACAAAGTGAATAAGATTAGATAATGATAATTTATTTTACCAAGAGTTGCCACTTCCTTTCTTTGTTGTGCAAGATCAGCCTCTTCAGTTTTAACGCATTATCCCTTCAAATAAATAAATGAATGTAAGAAAGATAGGATAACGTTAAAGGTATATATGAAGAGTAATAGTACTATGATTCTGGAAATACCTCATCTGTTGAGTGGCGCACCAACACGCCGACCAAGTCCAATCAAAACCTTAGCACCAGAACCCGATATTCTACTAATTCAAGAAGATGGTAACAAACAAACAAACAAACCTGCGGAAAGACATAATCATGCAAACAGTAGCAGCCTGTCGGACACACAACAACAAAAGATTTTTATGTTTCCTTAGGTTACCGCTTCTTACTTGCCCTAACACAACTTTATATACATGCTTGCCTCGACTATCTAACATACTGGACTCGGTCCAATACTAAATGGAGTACAAAGTATTTTAATTCAAACATATATTTAAATGACATAAACAGCCAACATACATTTGACGTGCACATAATATAAATGAACTATGTATATAATATATTAAAAATGGTTATTTTTTTTTATTTAATTGATTTAGTCTTGTTTAGGTTGTGTAATATTCTCTTATTTAGAAAGTGGAGATGACACTGGTTAGCTACTCTAAGAGCTGTGTTTTATGTTCTTAGGCATAACATTCTGAAATTAAGTTTTTTTGTTCAAATCTTCACGACAGTTATTTAAAAGCTAAAAACTGAATTGTTTCAATGAGGAGTGGCTAATTATGCATTTCACCCATTTAAAATCAACTTTATTTGGATTAGTATATTTAATTAGACTCATGTGTCACTTCACTAAAAATGGACTAATTAATTTATTAGTTCATCTAAGAGCCAGGGTTAATCAAATTGTGGTGGCACCTAGTCAAAAGGAGTAGCTGACAGAATTATTCCTTAAGTTGAACGTGTAAATTTGCCAATACATCGATTGAACAAAGAATTGGGATGTGTCTGGCTCTAATACCATATTAAAAAAAATAAACATTGGGCTTAACTTAACCCATAAAGCTCGATCAAAGAGAAGAGGATTGCCTGAAACCAATTAAAGAGGCCAAAGAAACCCCACTCCCACCAATGTGGGACAAGCTGAACACCCCTCTGCACTCCCAAACGTTTAGCAAGTGGAGCGTGGACAATATAAGATGGGGACCCAACAACGATTCAACAAATAATTGTGATGGGCATGACTCTAATTTAAGAATTACATAAAGTGAATAAGATTACATAAAGATAATATTTTTACTAAGAGTTTCCATTTCCTTTCTTTTTGTGCTAGATCAGCCTCTTCAGTTTTAACATAGTATTCCATTCAAATAAATAAATGAATGTGAGAAAGGCGGGATAACTTTAAAGGAATTTATGAAGAATAATAGTACTATGAATATGCAATTACCTCATTTGTTGAGTGGGCGCACCAACACGACGACCAACTCCAATCAAAACCCTAGCACCATAACCAACTATTTTAAAAAATCAAGAAGATGGTATCAAAGGTTAATTTAATCAAAATATTATGGATAATATTAGGGTAAAAAAAAAAAACTAACTAACTAACCCGCAAAAAGACATAATCATGCAAACAGTAGCAGCCTGTCGGACACCCAACAACAAAAGATTTTTGTGTTTCCTTAGCTCACCGCTTTTTACCTGCCCTAACACAACTTTATACACTTGCTTGCCTCGACTATCTTACATAGTGAACTCGACTCAATATTAAATGGAGTACAAGGTATTTTAAGTCCAACATATATTTAAATGGCATAAATAGCGAACATACATTTGATATGCACATAATATAAATAAACTATGTATATAATATAATAAAAATGATTACTTTTTATTTAATTGGTTTAGCCTTATTTAGGTTATGTAAATTTCTCTTATTTAGAAAGTGGAGATGACACTAGTTACCCACTCTAGGAGCTGTGTTTTATGGTTTTGGGCACACCATTCTGAAATTAAGTTTTTTTGTTCAAACTTTCACGACAATTATTTAGTAGCTAAAAATTGAATTGTTTAACTAAGGAGTGGCTAATTATGAATTTCACCCATTTAATACCAATTTTATTTGGATTAGTCCATTTAATTGGACTCTAAGCTATGTGTCGTTTCACTTGCAAAGGACCAATTGATTTATTAGTTTATCTTAGAGCCAGGGTTAATCAAATCAAATTGTGTGGCGCCTAGTCAAAAGGAGTAGCTGATGGAATTATGTCGAGTAAATTTGCCAATATATCGGTTGAACAAAGAATTAGGATGAGCATTGCTCTGATACCATATTAAAAAAAAAAATTAGTCCTAACTAAACTCCAAAAGCTAGTTCAAAGGGAGGAGGATTTCGTGAAACCAAATAAAGAGACCAAGGAAACCCGCTCCCACTAATGTAGGACAAACTAAACACCCCTCCGCATGCCCAAACCTTTAACAACTGCAACGTGGACAATATCAGATAGGGCCCAACATCGGTTGAACAAAGAATTGGGATGGGCCTGGCCTCGATTTAAGAATTAAACAAAGTGAATAAGATTAGATAAAGATAATTTTTTTACCAAGAGTTGCCACTTCCTTTCTTTGTTGTGCAAGATCAGCCTCTTCAGTTTTAACGCAGTATCCCTTCAAATAAATAAATGAATGTAAGAAAGACAGGATAACTTTAAAAGTATATATGGAGAGTAATAGCACTATGATTCTGCAAATACCTCATCTGTTGAGTGGGCGCACCAACACGCCGACCAAGTCCAGTCAAAACCCTAGCACCAGAACCCTTAATTCTACAAAATCAAGAAGATGGTATCAAAGGCTAATATAATCAAAATCATATAGATAATATTAGGGTAACAAATAACAAACAAATAAACCTGCGGAAAGACATAATCATGTAAATAGTCAGCATCGGCCCTCTCCTAAGGCAGCTATAGCAGCTGCTTTAGGCCCCACTTTGTCGAAGGCCCCCATTTTGTTTAATAGTTAAATATAGTATATATTGTAAAAGTAAAAAAAAAACCTAGAGTCAAAAATTGCTAACGCGGGAGTGCTGATGCAGGTGGCTTAAAGAGGACAAAGGGTTTTTGATTGATGAGGGCCCCGTTTGTGGACTTCTCTTGAGTGCGAAGTCATATAGACTTTTAGCATAGGAAAAAAGGAATGACTGATTGGGCAATTGGCAGTACTAGTTGACCGTTAGGACTTAGGAGTTAGCTTTTTTTTTTCTTTTTTCTTTTTTTGTTAATTTGTTTGTGGGAATAGGAAAAGTCCTTGTTAAAATAAACAATACCTCTTACAGCTCATTCTTATTCCTATTGATAAAAAAATTTCACTCCTCAACACTTCTCAATTCTCATAGCAAAGAATACTTGTGCAATACATTATTTTTGAACTATTCTTCAATTAAAGTCTCCATTTTGCAATAGCTACATCAAGTATTATTGTGGAATTTTGATGTATTGATTTGAAAAATAGTGGAGAAAAATCTTACAACAAGCATACTTGAGCAAAAATTATAATTTGATATCAAGCTATTTATCCTTGAACCAGGTTCTATCTTTCTATCTATTTATTATTTTATCATCTAAAATTTAATATTATTGTTATTGTTATTTCGTACTAAATATGAATATGGTTATGAAAAACTCAAGAAAAAAAGAAAAATTAAAAATTTTATAAAGTCCCAAAAATGTGCTCTTGATAAATTTTTATTAAAAAAAATCTTGCGTTAGAAAATTTGGGAGAATGTTCTTTAGATGAGCAAGTTACTAATTCGATTGAGTTAAATAATTGTGAAAACAATGACATTAAAGAAGAAGAACAAGTAAGTGACAAGTCGGATATAGATCCTCATGAAAATCAAGAGCTTATAAATGAATTAGATAATTCAACTCCTATAAATATATATGATCCTAGTCAATGGACTAATGTAGATACAAATTTGAGAGATCTACTAGTAGAAAAAGAACCGATTAGAATTATTGACACAACTTTTCCGTATGATAGTTTTTCTAGACATTTTTCTACTACACATTATATTCAAAAATTAGCAAATAGTGAAAGACATGATAGAAGATGGTTAATTTATTCTAAAGACTTAGATAAAGTATTTTGTTTTTGTTGTAAGTTGTTTAGTTCAACTTCCGATACTTGCTATGGTAAACTAGCTAGTGAAGGTAGTAATGACTGGAAGAATATTAGTACTAAGCTTAAAACTCATGAAACAATAAATGAACATATTATCAATATGGCTGCATAGATTGATTTAGATATGAGACTGAAAAAAACTAAAATAATTGATAAAGATGTTCAGGAAAAGATTAATAGAGATAGAGAGAATTGGAAAAATGATCTAAACTCTTGGTAAAAATAATTTAGCGTTTAGAGGGAAAAGTGAAAAGATATATCAAGAGAACAATGGAAATTTTTAAGTTTAATTGAAAGGATTGCAGAATTTGATCCCGTCATGCAGGAACATGTTCGCCGAATTAAGCATGATGAGATTCATAGTCATTATCTTGGGCATAGAATACAAAATGAATTAATAAACTTATTGGCAAGTGAAATTAGAAATAAAATTATAGAAAAGATTGTAGAAGCAAAGTATTTCTCCATTATACTTGATTGCACTCCAGATACAAGTCATCAAGAACAAATGTCTTTTGTATTGCAGTGTGTGGATATTTCAGCAACTCCAATAAAAATTAATGAATATTTTTTTAGAATTTTTAAAAGTGGATGATACAAGTGGAAAAGGTCTGTTTGAAAATATTATAGATGAGATAAAAAATATTGGTCTTGATATTGATAATTTAAGAGGATAAGGATATGATAATGGGTCCAGTATGTAGGGAAAACATCAAGGGGTGCAAAAAAGACTTCTTGATATAAATACTAGATCATTTTATACACCATGTGGTTGTCATAATCTAATATGGTACTTTGTGATATGACTAATTCTTGTACGAAAGCTATATTATTCTTTGGAGTGGTACAACGTATATATTCACTATTTTCATCTTCTACTAAGCGATTAAAGTATTAAAGGATAGTGTACCCAATCTAACTCTTAAATCATCATCACAAACTCGTTGGGAAAGTCGCATTGAAAATATCAAAGCAATAAGATTTCAAACTCCGCAAATAAGAGATGCTTTATTGAAATTAGTAGAAATTAGCGATGACCCAAAAACTAAAAGTGAAGCTAATTGCTTAGCAACATATGAACTTGAAAATTTTGAATTTTTATTGGGTATGACTATTTATTATGATATATTATTTGCTGTTAATTCAGTTAGCAAAAGTTTGCAGTAAAAAAACATGCATATTGATGTTGCCATAAATCAGTTGAAAGGTTTGGTTTCTTTCTTTAACAAATATAGAGAAGAAAGATTTGCAACTGCTATGATATCTGCTAAGGAAATTACATTTGAAATGAATATCGAACCTAAATTTTGTAAAAAACGTGTGATATATAGGACAAAAAAAATTGATGAGAATGTTGATAATGAAATCTCAAAGTCTCTCGAAGAGTCCTTTAGATTTGATTACTTTTTATACATAGTAGACAAGGTGACACGGCCCGGAATCCGGCTAGGCTGTGCGGGCACCCGACATCCTCCCCTAGACCCGTCGGGCGAACCTTACCAATTAAATTAGGAAAATAAATATAATTCGATTCGTAAATAAAAACAAGACATAGAAAAAGAAGCACAGACATACTGATACCTCTAAGATGTACAAAGAATTACAGCTGACTACCCAACATACTAGGTTTAGGGCTATCCAGACGAGACATCTAAGAGTATAGAAGAAGACAAATACCTCTTGAAGGGAGCAAAATGCAACTGAAATACTCCCTCCATCCCAATTTGAGTGTATTGGTTTGACTTGTCACGGAGTTTAAGAAATATAGGGAGACTTTTCAATCTTGTGGTTCTAAATTAAAGATGAGTGTAATGTACTAAAATATTCTTTGAATTTGTGGTTGTAAACTTGTCGTGTATGATTTTTGAATTTTCAACTTACCAAATATAGAAAGAGGCACTCATTTTGGAATGGAGGGAGTAATAAACATAAAACTGGTGGCCATCCTGAATAAAAGCTGGCTCACTCTGACAGCTGAAGTCGTCTTCGCTCCTTCACAACCTGGCGAACTCAATCCTGGAGCGAACCTGCCGAAACGAAATAGATAGACAAAAACAAACAACAAACAAGGGTAAGTCAAAAGAACTCAATAAGTGGGGCAGACTAGCCACCTCAAAGAATAGGATAGCTAGCCAGGGAGAAAAGAAACAGATAAACCAAATTACTCTTATTTAAATTATGAAAAGGCAGAGCTAGATAATAACTAAAAACACGTATGGAATCACAAACTCATTAACAACCAGGAACGTAAGATAGCAAGATCATATAGGTATCACGAACATATCAACAATCAGAAATACATCCTGTTGCGGCGTGCAAGCCGACCCATATATTCATCCTATTGCGGCGTGCAACCCGATCCATATATTCATACCGTCGCGGCGTGCAATCCGATCCATATATTTATACCGTTGCGGCGTGAAACCCGATCCATATATTTATACCATTGCGGCGTGAAACCCGATCCATATATTCATACCGTCGCGGCGTGCAACCCGATCCCGCAACCCAAAATACGAGCCAGAAATATATAGGCAAACTGAGATATGTCCACGACATAGTATACATACCGCGTACATACAACACAACACAATACACACAATAGTCAGTATGCGGTGCAATGAGATAGGATGAATGCGCTATGGTGCAATGCAGTCACATATGACTGATACCTTCACCGGCTCGAGACTCTCATCGATTACCGGGAAGTATATGCAATAATGACCCTTCACCTGTGCGGGACTCCTCCACTTAGAGCATAAACTCATACAACTAATTTGAATAGAAATAGTCATTTTCGCACAACCTACTGGATTAGGGAAGACTTAGCTAAATAGAGAACGCGGCTCTGACCTGAGCTACCAAATTACTCTCTCGAGTTGCCAAACAGTTGCAACTCTTGAGTTCACAACTCCATACATTTTCTATAAGCACCACCGCCTGATGGATCAAATCAAAGGTCAAATGACGCCTCTCATTACCCTTAGTAGCCTTGAAAAACAGCAATGTGCTTACCCGGCCACCTTGACACGCACTCTGGCTCAACACAGGGAACATCACAAGAGGCTACTGACTGCCTAAGCTCACAAGTGCCGAACAAAGAATAGATGGCAATGGACTGAGGATAGAAATAATTAGAGCTTCAGGAAGCTCATCTTTTTATTTGCTCGGCTCCCAGAGCTACACTACTTCCCAGTCAGGCTAACCAAAGAATCGCAATTGAAGAGATAGACATTAAATAAGCTTTATGGAACAACATTTATGTCAATTTAACCTTCCTATAAGAAGGAAACTCTTACAATTTACCAGAAACCCTTTTATAATTAAGACAAGCTCATGGAATAACATGACTCTACAAGCATCTTGAACAAAAGGAAGACACATAAATTGCATATTACTTACTTATCACTTTGCACCGGAAGAAACGATAACACTTTCTGATGGCGACGAATTAGGATCTCATTATCCTACCAACACTGAATTCCGACGAGAGAGGTAAATTGAATTGGCATAATAACAGTAGGTGGCGTAACAAGATGCCAAGCAGAGAATACCGACACTCACTCCCAAATCTCTCACATTTAAATCAGATAAACTAGTCGGGTCTCACAAATTCCCTAAATAAATCATACTAGAAGCTCACCCCTCTACCACAATCGATTCTTGATAGAAACAATATCCAAGGAAGCCATGGAAACATGGTAAGATAAACGAAGTTTAGACCGATCAAAAGAATCAAATCTTACTCACATTTAAGGGAAGAAGAAATACTTGGGTCTAGTACATCGGATACCTCAGCATCCAGCCAGACTGGCAGTTCATAAAACTGCCTCTGCGGCTGAACTAAGCCGCTACACTGATAATTACCTTCTGAAGAATAACTGCCACCATGCTCTCAACCTTTACTGGATCGTGGAATTTCTCTGGCTGATTGAGATCTAAATAAAATCCCTACGACTGGGCAGGTGCCTGAGGGCAAGAAGAAGGACGACTGTCTACTTGCTGGAGTAAGGGAAAACTCCTCAAAGGATAACCAAACTCATGACAATGATATCACTTTTTCGACTAAAAATGGAAGTTGAAAAGATTGTTGATAGCTGTAAAGAGAATACTGAATCTTATCTTGACGAGCTACTGGCGCACTCTAAGAATCACGTGACACAAGCTGAGATAACCTGGAAGGTGACCTCCCAAAATAATCAGAACTCTTACCTCCAAATGAGGTACCATGGTTACCCACTAGGGCCACGGGATCTCTTGCTCTCCCGCTCTAACTCTTCCCCTCTAATTTATGGTATGCCTAATACCTTTGAGCAATATCAACAAGGACATAAAATGAAGTCCCAACCTCAATTTTTTCGAGCCATCTGGGTTTTAAAAGAAGGAGAAAGGTCATCAATAAATCTTTGAATCTCTCGAAAGGCTCATGGACTAGTTCTAATGCATATTCAGCCATTCTATAGAATTCAATCTCATATTCTGAAACACCAACAGGCTAACCGACAGGCTACCCTGTCCAATCCACTCAAACTAGCAACACTTTTCATCTCGCTCGTTACTCGAAAGGAACTTTTTCACGAATCTAGAAGAAAAACCGAACCAAGTTAGCTAATAAGAGAGCGGCTCACAATTCAAGGCTGGACCCTGAAACTGGAAAGAATAATAATCAACACCATACTGCTCGATATAATCAAGAGCCTGGAGGATACGCTGACATCATTTTATTTTAAAAAAAAACTTACACAGGGATTATCTAATGCATAGCTTGAGAATATCGAAAGGTTCAACCAGATAAAATAATGCAGCATCTTCGAACACTCGGACCGAGCTATTACTCAGGTTAGCTAGCCAGCCAGAATAACTAGAGGCACAACACATGCTGCCTCTGGAACATAATTCACTGCAGCAATATTAAGAACTTGAATAGGAACTCTGTAAGTCCGAACATCTGCATATGCAGCGACCTGATAAGCTGCCTAGCGAATAATAGATTCTTGCGGTATCTGCGTCGCCAAGATTCTTGTTAAAGCATCTTAGAGAGCCAAAGGAACCACAAGGCCCTGCTCCCTTGCCCATCGTGAGATGGTACAACTGGGACCTCCGTAACTAGATCGTCAGCACGATCAAACACTCTCGGGGCTTGAGTAGCTCTAGCCCCATGCTAGACTACTTTGTCTTGAACTCATACCGTTTGCTGATTTGTCGCACGAGGGTTCACAATTACCACGAAGGAATTAACGAATTACGAAAATACTTTTGAATCCTAGACCAACGCACGATCAGTAATGAAGAAAGTGAAACTTCCTAAATGCCGTCATAGCCTCTCGTAGATAAGTACGGACGTCTATGTACCCATCATCGAGACTCTACTAGACGATGTCTTAGTCTGGATAGACTTTAAACCAGGCTCTGATACCAACTGACACAACCCGAAATCTGGCTAGTCCGTGCGGGCACCCGACATCCTCCCCTAGACCCGTTGGGCGAACCCTTAGCAATTAAATTAGGAAAATAAATATAATTCAATTCATAAATAAGAACAAGACTTAGAAAAAGAAGCACAGACATACTGATACCTCTAAGCTGTACAAAAAAATTACAGCTGACTGCCCAACATACTAGGTTTAGGGCTATCCAGACGAGACATCTAAGAGTATAGAAGAAGACAAATACCTCTTGAAGGGAGCAAAATGCAACTGAAATAATAAACATAAAACTGGTGGCCATCCTGAATAAAAGCTGGCTCACCCTGACAGCTGAAGTCATCTTCGCTCCTTCACAAAGTGGCGAACTCAATTCTGGAGCGAACCTGCCGAAACGAAATAGATAGACAAAAACAAAAAACAAACAAGGGTGAGTCAAAAGGACTCAATAAGTGGGGCAGACTAGCCACCTCAAAGAATAGAATAGCTAGCCAGAGAGAAAAGAAACAGATAAACTAAATTCTTTTTATTTAAATTATGAAAAGGCAGAGCCAGATAATAACTAGAAACACGTATGGAATCATAAACTCATTACCAACCAGGAACGTAAGATAGCCAGATCATATAGGTATCCCGAACATATCAACAATCAGAAATACATCCTGTTGCGGCGTGCAACCCGACCCATATATTCATCCTGTTGCGGCGGGCAACCCGATCCATATATTCATACCGTCGTGGTGTGCAACTCGATCCATATATTTATACCGTTGCGGCATGCAACCCGATCAATATATTTATACCGTTGCAGCGTGCAACCCGATCCATATATTTATACCGTTGCGGCGTGCAACCTGATCCCTGCAATCCAGAATACGAGCCAGAAATATATAGGCAAACTGAAATATGTCCACGACATAGTATACATACCGCATACATAAAACACAACACAATAAACACAATAGTCAGTATATGGTGCAATGAGATGGGATGAATGTGCTATGATGCAATGCAGTCACATATGCCTGATACCTTCACCGGCTCGGGACTCTCATCGATTACCGGGAAGTATATGCAATAATGACCCTTCACCGGCTCGGGACTCTCATCGATTACCAAGAAGTATATGCAATAATGACCCTTCACCGGTGCGGGACTCTCATCGCCAACTGGAAAGTATATGTAATAATGACCCTTCACCGGTGCGGTACTCTCATCGCCAACCAGGAAGTATATGCAATAATGAACCTTCACCGGTGTGGGACTTTCATCGGCAACCGGAAAGTATATGCAATAATGACCCTTCACCGGTGCGGGACTCTCATCGCCAACAGGGAAATATATGCAATAATGATCCTTCACCAGTGCAGGACTCTCATCGCCAACCGGGAAGTATATGCAATAATGACCCTTCACCGGTGCGGGACTCTCATCGCCAACTGGGAAGTAGATGTAATAATAACCCTTCACCGATGCGGGACTCTCATCGCCAATCGGGAAGTATATGCAATGCTCAAAACCAGAGTGCAATGCTTGTATGCTCAATGCAATACCAACAACAGGGCATAATATATAATATACAATGTAAATTCAAGGCTAAGGCATAATGAGTACGCCTATCGGCAGCTACACACGTAAGGAACACGTGGTAGAAAATCCACGAGGCCAAGTGCCTCCAAAATAATGGATATAAACACTTACCTTGTTACAAAGTTAGCACAGTTACTCAACAACCGCTTTATCCTTTGGATTCACTGCCAAACGATCATGCTGTATTCAATAAGCAGAAAACTATATCAAATAAGGCTAAAGGCTTCATTCCCCACATCTTAGGGTAATCCGGATAGAAACCTGATACCCTATTCGCATACGCAATACGCAGGCCAGGCCTATGTACAGGGTTTAAAGTCACATAACCAAACTCTAAATAAATTATATTTATATGTTGCCCGTAACTCACTGAGTACGAATATATAATCAATTCCACTATCGGGGTCCAATTGACCTTTTAAACTATCAGTTGAACTTATTAAAATGATGTCTAATATCCCAATTTTTACCGTTAATATATATTCAAACACACGTAATAAACTCAAGTAATGTATTAAGATCATTACCTTAATGTTTCGGGGTAAAAATTCTATCTTTCTCCGGCTCTTTTCTCATTTTATGGTATTTTTTCTATGGTTTGCGTTTCTTGTTTCTTTCTCTGTTCCATCATGCGCTAGTGACTTTTGAGCTAAGGGATATCCTTACCCCTTAGCACCGCCTCTTAATTGTCCTTACTTTCTTTTCCTTTTTCTATTTTCTCTTTTTTTTTCTTTTGCTTTTCTTTTCGCGACGAAAATTAAAACGGTACCCTACGATATTCAAAATAATTCCAATTTTCTCAAGTAAGTTATACAAAATATAAGTAACACAGTTTGCTAAGGCGGATCTCAAATCGGACTCCCGAAACTCAATATGCAAATTAAATGAAAAAAAAGGTCAAATTATTTAACATTCAGCATTTTAACGGAAACTAGCCGAACAACCTCGAAATTCACTTTTGAAAAGTCACAAATAATCATACGAACCTAACGGCGCTTTCGGATTTCAAATCGGAGCCCATTTGCCAAAACCGAGCTCGAAAATCTCTTTTTAATATTTCTCGACAATAAAAACTGAAACCTTCTTCCGATGCCTACCAAACGAGGTCTGATTTAGCTGAAATTTTACATATAAGTCCCAATGGACCTTACAAAGATTTTAAAATTATTGGCACGTAAATCAGCGTCCTATCTCCTGAAACGACTGACCGAGGTCGTTTCACAAAAGTATTTTTTCACTTCAAAATAGATTTGAACAATTCGAAGCATATGAAAATATTTTTGGATTTTTATTTAGCAGTAAAAAGCTGAGATCACTAGATGATATAAATTTGAAAGAACATTGCCTTAATTTGGAATGTTCCTTAAAGCTTAATAATCAATCTGTTATTGATGGTTTAGATTTATTTTCTGAATTGAAAGTGTTAAGGGAAGTAGTAATCAAATAAAAAGATTTGATTCTTTTCCGATGCATATATTGCTTATAGAATAATGTTAACAACTCCTGTAACCGTTGCTTCAGTGGAAAGGAGTTTTTCAAAATTAAGATTGATAAAATCTTACCTAAGATCAACAATGTCTTAAGAGAGATTAAATGGATTAGCCATATTTTTAATTGAGAAAGACTTATTAGAAGAAATTGATTATACAAAAATTATTAATAACTTTGCATCTCAGAAAACTAGAAAAATACACTTCAAATATTATTATTATTATTTTTTAAAATGTAAGGCCCCTTATTAGAGTTTGGCTTTAGGCCACAAAAATCGTTGGGCCGCCACTGCAAACAGTAGCAGCCTGTCGGACACCCAACAACAAAAGATTTTTGTGTTTCCTTAACACACTGCTTCTTACTTGCCCTAACACAACTTTATATACATGCTTGCCTCGACTATCTTACATACTGGACTCGGTCCAATACTAAATGGAGTACAAGGTACTTTAATTCAAACATATATTTAAATGACATAAATAGCCAACATACATTTGATGTGTACATAATATAAATGAAATATATATATATATATAATATTAAAAATGGTTATTTTTTTATTTAATTGGTTTAGCCTTGTTTAGGTTGTGTAATATTCTCTTCTTGAAAGTGGATATGACACTAGTTAGCCACTCTAGGAGCTGTGTTTTATGTTCTTAGGCACAACATTTTGAAATTAAGTTTTTTTGTTCAAATCTTCACGACAGTTATTTAAAAGCTAAAAACTGAATTGTTTCACTGAGGAATGGCTAATTATACATTTCACCCATTTAAAACCAACTTTATTTGGATTAGTATATTTAATTAGACTCTAAACTATGTTTCACTTCACGAGAAATGGTCTAATTGATTTATTAGTTCATCTAAGAGCCAGGGTTAATCAAATTGTGTGTCGCCTAGTGAAAAGGAGTAGCTGACGGAATTATGCCTTAAGTTGAACGTGTAAATTTGCCAATACATCGATTGAACAAAGAATTGGAATGTGCCTGGCTCTGATACCATATTAAAAAAATGGACATTGGACTTAACTCAACCCATAAAACTAGCTCAAAGGGAAGAGGATTGCCTGAAACCAATTAAAGAGGCCAAAGAAACCCATTCGCACCAATGTGGGACAAACTGAACACCCCTCAACACGCCCAAACGTTTGGCAACTGGAGCGTGGACAATATAAGATGGGGGCCTAACAACGGTTGAACAAATAATTGGGGTGGGCGTGACTCTAATTTAAGAATTACATAAAGTGAATAAGATTACATAAAGATAATATTTTTACTAAGAGTTTCCATTTCCTTTCTTTTTGTGCTAGATCAGCCTCTTCAGTTTTAACATAGTATTCCATTCAAATAAATAAATGAATGTGAAAAAGGCGGGATAACTTTAAAGGAATTTATGAAGAATAATAGTACTATGAATATGCAATTACCTCATTTGTTGAGTGGGCACACCAACACGACGACCAACTCCAATCAAAACCCTAGCACCATAACCAACTATTTTAAAAAAATCAAGAAGATGGTATCAAAGGCTAATTTAATCAAAATCTTAAGGATAATAATAGGGTAACAAAAACAAACAAACCCGCAGAAAGACATAATTACGCAAACAGTAGCAGCTTGTCAGACACCCAACGACAAAAGATTTTTTGTGTTTCCTTAGCTCACCACTTCTTACTTTCTCTAACACAACTTTATACACCTGCTTGTCTCGGCTATCTTACATACTGGACTCGACTCAATACTAAATGGAGTACAAGGTATTTTAAGTCCAAAATATATTTAAATGGCATAAATAGCGAACATACATTTGATATACACATAATATAAATGAACTATGTATAATATATTGAAAATAATTACTTTTTATTTAATTGGTTTAGCCTTGTTTAGGTTGTGTAAATTTCTCTTATTTAGACAGTGGAGATGAAACTAGTTAGCCACTCTAGGAGCTGTGTTTTATGTTTTTGGGCACACCATTATAAAATTAAGTCGTTTTTGTTCAAAACTTCACGACAATTATTTAGTAGCTAAAAATTGATTTGTCTCACTAAGGAGTGGCTAATTATGCATTTCACCCATTTAAAACCAATTTTATTTGGATTAGTCCATTTAATTGTACTTTAAGCTATGTGTCGTTTCACTAGCATAGGACCAATTGATTTATTAGTTCATCTTAGAGCCCAGGGTTAATCAAATTGTGTGGTGCCTAATTAAAAGGAGTAGCTAATGGAATTATGCCTTAAGTTGTACGAGTAAATTCACCAATACATCGGTTGAACAATGAGTTAGGATGGGCCTTGCTCTGAAACCATATTAAAGAAAATGAAAATTAGGCCTAACTAAATCCCAAAAGTCAGCTCAAAGGGAGGAGGATTGCCCGAGACCAAAAAAAGATTCCAAGGAAACCTGCTCCCACTTATGGAGGACAAACTAAACAAACCCCTCCGTACGCCCAAACCTTTGGCAACTGGAACGTGGACTATAAGATGGGGCCCAACATCGGTTGAACAAAGAATTGGGATGGGCCTGGCTATGATTTTAGAATTAAACAAAGTGAATATGATTAGATAATGATAATTTTTTCACCAAGAGTTGCCACTTCCATTCTTTGTTGTTCAAGATCAGCCTCTTCAGTTTTAATGCATTATCCCTTCAAATAAATAAA
The DNA here is from genome assembly GCA_029990575.1 of Petunia axillaris subsp. axillaris. Taxonomy (NCBI): domain Eukaryota; kingdom Viridiplantae; phylum Streptophyta; class Magnoliopsida; order Solanales; family Solanaceae; genus Petunia; species Petunia axillaris. The sequence goes on along the minus strand of JARKNS010000003.1, from coordinate 131,161,107 downwards.
TGAATGTAAGAAAGACAGATAACTTTAAAGGTATATATGAAGAGTAATATTTCTATGAATCTGCAAATACCTCATCTGTTGAGTGGCGCACCAACACGCCGACCAAGTCCAATCAAAACCTTAGCACCAGAACCCGCTATTTTACAAAATCAAGAAGATGGTATCAAAGGCTAATATAATAAAATTCATATAGATAATATTAGGGTAACAAATAAAAACAAACAAACAAACCTGCAGAAAGACATAATCACGCAAACAGTAGCAGCCTGTCGGACACCCAACAACAAAAGATTTTTGTGTTTCGTTAGCTCACCGCTTCTTACTTGCCCTAACACAACTTTATATACATGCTTGCCTCGACTATCCTACATACTGGACTCGGTCCAATACTAAATGGAGTACAAGGTATTTTAATTTAAATATATCTTTAAATGACATAAATAGCCAACATACATTTGATGTGCACATAATATAAATGAACTATGTATATAATATATTAAAAATGGTTATTTTTTTATTTAATTGGTTTAGCCTTGTTTAAGTTGTGTAATATTCTCTTATTTAGAAAATGGAGATGACACTAGTTAGCTACTCTCGGAAGTGTGTTTTATTAGGCACAACATTTTGAAATTAAGTTTTTTTGTTCAAATCTTCACGGCAATTATTTAAAAGCTAAAAACTGAATTGTTTCATAGAGGAGTGGCTAATTATGCATTTCACCTATTTAAAACCAACTTTATTTGGATTAGTATATTTGATTAGACTCTAAATTATGTGTCACTTCACTGGAAATGGACTAATTGATTTCTTAGTTCATCTAAGAGCCAGTGTTAATCAAATTGTGTGGCGCCTAGTGAAAGGAGTAGCTGACAGAATTATTTTTTGAGTTGAACGTGTAAATTTGCAAATACATCAATTGAACAAAGAATTGAGATGTTCCTGGCTCTGAGACCATATTAAAGAAAATGGACATTGGGCTTAACTCAACCAATAAAGCTAGCTCAAAGAGAAGAGGATTGCCTGAAACCAATTAAAGAGGCCAAAGAAACCTACTCCCACCAATGTGGGACAAACTTAACACCCCTCCGCACGCCCAAACGTTTGGCAACTGGAGCGTGGACAATATAAGATAGGGGCCCAACAACGGTTGAACAAATAATTGGGATGAGCCTGACTCTAATTTAAGAATTACGCAAAGTGAATAAGATTACATAAAGATAATATTTTTACTAAGAGTTGCCATTTCCTTTCTTTTTTGTGCAAGATCAGCCTCTTCAGTGTTAACATAGTATTCCCTACAAATAAATAAATGAATGTAAGAAAGGCGGGACCACTTTAAAGAAATTTATGGAGAATAATAGTACTATGATTCTGCAATTACCTCATCTATTGAGTGGGCGCACCAACACGACAACCAACTCCAATCAAAACCATAGCACTAGAACCAGCCATTCTACAAAATCAAGAAGATGGTATCAAAGACTAATTTAATTAAAATCTTATGGCTAATATTAGGGTAACAAAAAAAAAAAAAAAACAAATGAAACAAACAAACAAACCCGCAGAAAGACATAATCACCCAAAAAGTAGCAGCCTATCGGATATCCAACAACAAAAGATTGTTTTGTTTCCTTAGCTCACTGCTTCTTACTTGCCCTAACAAAACTTTATACACCTGCTTGCCTCGACTATCTTACATACTCGACTCGACCTAATACTAAATGGAGTATAAGGTATTTTAAGTCCAACATATATTTAAATGGCATAAATAGCGAACATATATTGGATATGCACATAATATAAATGAACTATGTATATAATATATCAAAAAAGATTACTTTTTATTTAATTAGTTTAGCCTTGTTTAGGTTGTTTAATTTCTCTTATTTAGAAAGTGCAGATGACACTAGTTAGCCACTCTAGGTGCTGTGTTTTATGTTTTTGGGCACACCATTTTGAAATTAAGTTTTTTTGTTCAAATCATCACGACAATTATTTTGTAGCTAAAAACTGAATTGTTTCACTTAGGAGTGGCTAATTATGCATTTCACCCATTTAAAATCAATTTTATTTAGATTAGTCCATTTAATTGGACTCTAAGCTATGTGTCGTTTCACTAGCAAAGGAACAATTGATTTATTAGTTCATCTTAGAGCCAGGGTTAATCGAATTGTGTGGTGCCTAATCAAAAGGAGTAGCTGATGGAATTATGCCTTAAGTTGTACGAGTAAATTCGCCAATACATCAGTTGAACAATGAGTTAGGATGGGCCTGGCTCTAATACCATGTTAAATAAAATAGATATTGGGTCTAACTCAGCCCCAAAAACTAGCTCAAAGGGAGAAGGATTGCCCGAAACCAAATAAAGAGGCAAAGGAAACCCACTCCTACCAATGTGGGAAAAACTGAACACCCCTCCAGACGCCCAGATCTTTGGCAGCTGGAGCGTGGACAATATAAGATGGGGCCCAATCCGTAAGGAATTAGGAAAAACTCAAAACATGAAAGTTGTAGCCCTTTGAGTTTTGGTTCTAATGGCACCAGTTTCAGGTCGTTTGGACATTCCTATCAAAAGTTATGATTTTTTCAAAAGAAGCTGTCGCAAAGGCAAAAAAAAAAAAAAAAAACTGCTATAAAAAGGCCATTTCGGTTCATAACTTATAAAAATCATTTGGTGAGCTCTTGAGGCGATTTTTGGGTATTTCTTGAAGACCCAATCATACTTACACTTTAGGTAAGCCTTTCAATCCATCTTTATGTTGATTAACACAAAAATCAAAGGGTTGATTCTAGGAAATGGTTAGAACCCTAGATTCTTAAGAATTGGGGAAAGACATCGAGCAAGGCTCGCATGTGGAATCTAAGTGTACTTTTGGACTCACGGGAGCGTGGGGAGTCCGGAAAAGTACATTTTGTAAATTTAGGGCTCGGCCCTACCCGGGGGCATTTTGGTAATTTTTACCCTAGGATGCCTATAGGCTTAAATAGCTATAATTGAGCACTCATATGTGCTATATCTTGTCTTAATAGACTTAGTGGAGAGTCCTTCGTGGACAAGGCGAGCGGAAAAGGAGATTCTTCCCGGCATTTGAGCCCGAATTTCGAGGTAAGTGAGACTTGACCTCTATTGTGCTTGTGGACTCTTCCTTCATGCTAGTATGCTTCATGTACGCATATATATACCTAACAATGGTTAGGATTAATGATGTGAACTACTTGGTATTATTGTTTGTTATAAATAGCGAGATTGTGACTCGACCGAGGTATGTGCCGGTCTAAACGCTACGTCGAGGTAGCTTAAATTTATATCGTAGTAACGCTTGCTACGCCATGCTTAGATAGAAAGAACTTGGGACATGGCCGAGGATGTTGCCGGCATGTCATGATAAATGTCTTGCCGAGGATTTTTCCGGCTTTTGTATGATATTGGTACTTGATTTGTTCACGTGCCGGGTTGGGTAGTGCTGTCTATACGTAACCTTGGGTTGGACGACATGGGAGTAGGGATTGTACCCCCAAACTGTGGTCGGGTTAACCTTCGCCTTACGTTCAGCTAGCATAACCAACCTGGGTTACGGTGACTGTGAAATATTATCGTTATTAATATTTCTGTTATTATTTATGTTATTGTTATTAATGTCGTGGATATTAATACTGTTAGAGGGACACTTGACAGGGGGTGTGGTGTCGCCTATACTATGAGATGTGTCCCACTTGACAGGGGGTGTGGTGTGGACACTTGATCTTTGAGATGTGACACACTTGACAGGGGGTGTGGTGTGGTCACTTGATTTATTGAGATACGACGCACTTGACAGGGGGTGTGGTGCGATCGTAGACAAATTTTAGATGAGCCAACGACTACGGGTCGTTGGTCTACTTATTCATGATTGTGATAGTGACTTCGGGTCACGGTATATGGTTGATACTTAGTAGTGGTGTTGCTAGTCCATCGTAGGTCTAGGTTAGTCGGCACTGGAGTAGAGATTGGACCTCCAAACCGCCGCTGAGTTGACCTATGCCTTACGTTGGATGGGCATCATCCTTGAGTCATCTGGTTACTACTTGTGTGTATGGAATGTGTTACATCTATTTGTGATTTCACTACTTTATTGTATGATTACTATAGTATGTTGTTGCTTATGATGCATGTAGCGACTTGTCCCGCAAGGGTACCTTAGCGGGCCTGTCGGTGATCTTACTGGGCTTCGGCTCATAACTTACTCTGCTACGTGCGCAGGTCCTTCATCCAGTCAGCAGCCCGGACGTTAGCGGTTCCCGAGGCTTCTGAGACTTTTGATTGAGGTGAGCCGACCACACAGACCGTGGTGGCATACCGCCGGAGTCACTTAGAGATAGGACTCAGATTTTTTTGATGTATATTCATACTTTATTGAGTCACTCTTAGAATGCTCCAATTCTTTTGTGGATATATTCTTTTGGACTTCACACTTTTATATTTATATATCCATTTATGATCTTTTCACATTATTGTTCTTTTCCGCATCTTGTTTCATTGGTTCGCCTAGGCAAATGTTGTTTAGGTGCCATCACGAGCCCTTGGAAATTGGGTCGTGACAGTTTGGTATCAGAGCCCTAGGTTCTAATTCGAGTCCTAGGAGTCTTGGAGCAGTGTCTGAGTAGAGTCTTGCTTATGGGTATGTTGTCGACCATACTTATGAGCGAGAGGCTACAAGGGCATGTTAGGAAATGTTTTCCCTTCGTTTCATCTCTATTCGTGCTGAGTAGCTTATATAGGTGCTGACCCTTTTTCGTGTATTGTATCAGATGGCGAGGACGCGAGCATCCTCAGCCAGGAGGGCTGCATCTTCTACACCCGCGTCTGCGGGAGAGCCATCAGCACCTACGCAGCCGCCAGCTGCTAAGAAGACTCGGGCAGGTCGCCCGTCAGCCACTAGGCAGGACACAGCTATCCCTGCGGTGTCCGCAGCGACTCTGTCAGCATCTATTCCCCCTGTGCCTGCTGTTGTGCCAGGCACCGTTGTGATCTCTTCAGAGGAGTATATGAGACTGATGGCCTTATCTAGCCATCAGGTCCCTGTCAGAGATGATGTTGCAGCTCCTGTTTCGGCTCCTCAGCCGACCACACCTGTTATGAGCACGCCTACTTCTGAGGCTGCTCCTGATCATATTGCCCAGCCTTCTGCTTCTGCTCCTCAGGCAGGTCCTGTTATTTCTACTCCTCCTATGGGCACTGAGGAGGTTGCCAGGAGGATAGAGTCATTCATGAAGCTTCAGCCTCCAGAGTTCGACGGTACCTCAGCTACATGTACTGCCCAGAGGTACATTCAGAAGTGTGAGAAGATTTTGACAGTTCTTGGTACTAGAGACACCTTAGGGGTGCAGTGTGCTTCTTTCAGATTATCGGGAGATGCGGAGACATGGTGGGTCTCCATGATGCGGCAGAGGTCTAGTGACCTCCCTCCTTTGTCTTGGGCTGAGTTCGTGTCTATGTTCATGAGCAGGTTCGTGCCCCAGAGTCAGCACGATGCTCAGAGGCGCGAGTTTGAGGGGTTGAGGCAGGGAAACCTGTCTGTTTCAGAGTATGACACCAGGTTCTTGTGGTTGTCTCAGTTTGCGCCGGCTATGGTGGCTCAGGAGAGGGACAAGGTCCTCCGGTTTGTTGAGGGTCTTCATCCCCGCTTGCAGGTAGCTGTTGCCCCTGATATGGGCAACAAGTCATATTTTGAGATAGTTGATGTGGCGCAGCGGATGGAGGATATCTTCGCCAGGGCTGACGCGGAGAGGGCGGCCAAGAGGTCGCGTCAGTCTGGTGGGTATAGTGGATCCGCTCAGAGGGGTCAGGGTCATCAGGGCCGTTCTCAGTCTAGGCCCCAGGCTGCTGCTTTGCCTGCCTAGGATTTTTCTTCAGAGACCCCGAGGCCTCAGTCATCCCAGAGGCGGGGTGGCTCTTTGCAGTCTGGTACGCCGCAGTGCGGGAGGTGCCATCAGAGGCATCATGGGAGGTGTTCGTCTGGAGGTGGTCGTGGCAGAGGTGGTAGAGGCGGTAGAGGAGGTAGAGGTGATGGATGTTTTGAGTGTGGGTCTCCAGAGCACTATGTCAGGACTTGCCCTTATGTTTCATCAGGTCGCCAGGGATCTGCAGCTATGGTACCATCTGGTCCTCAGGCCGCCAGGCCCGTTTCTCAGATTCCTCCTAGACAGCAGTCTCAGAGAGCTCCGGGTTCAGGAGGCTCGGCGCAGGTCTATGCTATGACTCGTCAGGATGCTGAGGCATCCAATGATGTCATCACAGGTATTATTTCTGTCTGTGGCCGCGATGCTTATGCTCTTATTGATCCGGGGTCTACCTATTCGTATGTGTCGCCGGGATTTGCCCCTTGCTTGGGCAGGGATCTGGTCTTCTTAGATGATCCCTTTATGGTTGCCACCCCTGTCGGGTCTTCTATATATGTAGATAGGGGTTATCGGCAGTGTATGATCTCCATCTGTGGTGTAGAGTCCTTAGTGGACCTGATGCTGCTCGATATGTCTGATTTCGATGTCATTATGGGCATGGATTGGCTGGCTTCCTGTCATGCGACTTTGGATTGCCATGCCAAGTCCGTGACGATTGGGGCGGAGGGTGAGTCTCGGGTTGTATGGAGAGGTTCCAGGCCTTCTCCGAAGAGTAGGATCATTTCTTTCTTGGAGGCGCAGAGGATGATATCTAGTGGGTGCGAGGGATATATTGCTTCAGTTCGGGATGTCCGGGCAGATGAGTTATCCCTTGATAGAGTTCCGGTTGTTTGTGAGTATCCGGATGTGTTTCCTGATGATTTGCCGGGTTTGCCGCCTATGCGGGAGATAGAGTTTTGCATTGATCTATTGCCAGGCACTCAGCCTAAATCTATTCCCCCGTATCGTATGGCTCCTGTTGAGTTAAGGGAGCTGAAGGAGCAGATTCAGGATTTGCTCGATAAGGGCTTCATCAGTCCCAGTGTGTCTCCATGGGGTGCCCCGGTATTATTTGTAAAGAAGAAGGATGGCTCTATGCGGATGTGTATTGATTATCGGCAGCTGAATAAGGTTACTATCAAGAATAGGTATCCTTTGCCGTGTATTGATGATTTGTTTGATCAGCTTCAGGGTGCTACCTTCTTCTGGAAGATTGATTTGAGGTCGGGGTATCATCAGTTGAGGATTCGGTCCGAGGACGTTTCCAAGACTGCTTTTCGTACCCGATATGGCCACTATGAGTTTCTGGTGATGTCTTTCGGGCTTACGAATGCCCCAGCTGCTTTCATGGATCTGATGAACCGAGTGTTCAAGGCCTACCTTGACTCCTTCGTCATTGTGTTTATCGATGATATCTTGGTTTATTCGAGGAGCAGGGAGGAGCATGAGCAGCATTTGAGAGTTGTTCTTCGGACTCTGAGGGATCAGCAGTTGTATGCCAAATTCTCCAAGTGTGAATTTTGGCTCAGTTCTGTATCTTTCCTAGGTCACGTGGTGACCAAGGATGGGGTGTGTGTTGATCCGAAGAAGATAGAGGCCGTTCAGAGTTGGCCTAGGCCTACTTCTCCTACAGAGATTCGGAGTTTCTTAGGCTTGGCAGGTTATTATCGGCGGTTCGTCGAGGGGTTTTCTTCTATTTCAGCACCTCTGACGAAGTTGACCCAGAAGAATGTTCCTTTCCTGTGGTCCGATGCCTGTGAGTCTAGCTTTCAGAAGCTTAAGACTCTGTTGACTTCAGCGCCAGTGTTGGCCTTGCCTAGTGGATCCGGGGGATTCACCGTATATTGTGATGCTTCGGGTGTTGGCCTGGGTAGCGTTCTGATGCAAGAGGGTAAGGTGATAGCTTATGCCTCGAGACAGCTGAAGGTCCATGAGAAGAATTATCCTGTCCATGATTTGGAGCTGTTAGCCGTCGTGTTTGCACTGAAGTTGTGGAGGCACTATCTTTATGGCGAGCCATGTGAGATATTCACCGATCATAAGAGTCTCCAGTACTTGTTCACTCAGAAGGACTTGAACGGGAGACAGCGCCGCTGGTTAGAGCTGCTGAAGGATTATGATCTTTCTATCCGGTATCATCCCGGAAAGGCTAATGTTGTAGCCGATGCCTTGAGTAGGAAGTCCATGGGTAGCCTCGCCTATCTTGATGCTGATATGAGGCCGTTGGCCCGTGAGTTGCAGGCTTTGTCCATTAGTGGGGTTCGGTTTGATAATTCTGTTCCAGGCCGGGTGCTTGCATATGTGGGGTCTCAGTCGTCTTTAGCTTCCCAGATTCGGGAAAGGCAGTTCGAGGATCCTTATCTGAGAGATCTCCGGGACAGGGTCCTGAGTGGGGGAGTGTCCTCGTTCGTGATTGGTGATGATGGTGCTTTGCGGCTTAACGGCCGGGTATGTGTTCCAGCCATTGTGGAGCTGAGGCAGATGATTTTGGCAGAGGCTCACAGTTCGAGATACTCCATTCATCCGGGTACTGCGAAGATGTATCATGATCTTCGAGAGCTGTATTGGTGGAAAGGGATGAAGAGGGATGTTGCTGATTATGTATCTCGGTGTTTGAATTGCCAGCAGGTGAAGTATGAGCACCGGAGGCCAGCCGGGGTGACCCAGTCTATGCCCATTCCCGAGTGGAAGTGGGAGCAGATCACTATGGATTTCGTAGTTGGTTTGCCGCTGACCGTGGGTAAGCATGATTCGGTGTGGGTAGTAGTTGATCGACTGACGAAGTCGGCTCACTTCATTCCAGTGAGGACTACTTATACCTCGGAGCGTCTGGCTCGTATCTTCATTGAGCAGATTGTGAGATTGCATGGTGCTCCTGTTTCTATCATTTCTGACCGAGGTGCTCAGTTCACAGCTCAGTTTTGGAGATCTTTTCAGAGAGAGCTGGGTACTCGGGTCGATCTCAGCACTACATTTCACCCGCAGACTGATGGCCAGTCTGAGCGGACCATTCAGATCCTCGAGGATATGTTGAGGGCGTGTGCTATTGATTTTGGAGGCCATTGGGATAGCCATTTGCCGCTAGCAGAGTTTGCGTATAATAATAGCTATCAGGCTTCTATCCAGATGGCTCCGTTTGAGGCATTGTATGGTCGGAGATGTCGCTCGCCTATCGGTTGGTTCGAGTCTGGTGAGGTCCAGGTGTTGGGGCCCGATTTGGTGCAGCAGACCTTAGATAAGGTCCGGGTTATTCAGGATCGACTCCGCACGGCTCAGAGCCGGCAGATATCGTATGCAGATCGGAGGCGGAGAGATCTTGAGTTCATGGTTGGGGACCGGGTATTCCTCAGAGTGTCGCCCATGAAGGGTGTTATGAGATTTGGGAAGAAAGGCAAGCTCAGTCCTAGGTTCATTGGGCCTTTTGAGATATTGGAGCGCGTTGGCGCCGTTGCTTATAGACTGGCTTTGCCTCCCTCTCTGTCTGTTCATCTGGTGTTCCATGTGTCCATGCTCCGGAAGTATGTTCACGATCTGTCTCATGTGATCGATATGGCTTCCGTGGAGGTAGATGGCGACTTAGCTTATTCGGAGGAGCCTATTGCTATTGTGGCTAGAGAGGTCCGTAAGATGAGATCGAAGGTGATCCCGCTTGTGAGAGTTCAGTGGGGGCATCACTCCATTGCCGAGGCCACTTGGGAGCTTGAGTCCGAGATGCGTGAGAGGCATCCGCGCTTGTTCGATGATTCAGGTATGAAATCATTGTATTTTCTAAGCCTGAATTTGCATTTTTAAGTTTTATTAATTTCGGGTGGTACCGAGGGGTCCTCGAAATCTGTGCCAGCTCCGTGGCTAGTGTGTGGATCCTACCTTAGACTTAGGCTCGTCCGAGGACGGCCGAGAGTCTAAGTGGGGGAGAATGTAACGACCCTCAAATAGTCGTTACGGGATCCGGGACCTCGATTTGCATGTCGACAGTCCCAAAAGCTCTGTTAGGTCATTTATGACCCGTCTGTGAAATCTGAGTCGAAACGGAGTCCGTTTGATAGGTTTTTGAGAAAAGGATTCGTTTATGAAATTCCGGAAATGAATTTGGGGTTTCGATAGGTCGTTTTGAGTAACGAACCCCGATGGAAAATCCGAGCGCACCGTTAGGTCCGTCTCATCATTTATGATATGTAGCAACCTTCAAAATTGAAAACGGACCTCGTTTGATAGGACTTTTGATAAAGTCCCCGTTTCGGAAGTTTAAAAGAGTTAAAAGAGGTTTCCGAGCTCGATTTGAGCAAATGAGCTCCGATGAGAGATCCGAAAGTTCCGCTAGGTTCGTATAGTCATTTGTGACTTGTAGCAACTTTCGGAATTGGATTCCGAGGTCGTTTGGTTAAATTTCGCTATTTTGGCGAAAGTCGAAAATTGAACCTTTGCCGTGGGACCCACTTTTTGAGTTCTGGAGGTCCAAATTGAGTTCCGTCTTGACGAGCATGTCATCCAAGTATTTTATGACTTGTGTGCAAAATTTGGGATCATTCCAAGCTTCGTAGGGTCCCGTTTTGCCCCTAAAACAGTAGAAAATCTGGTGCGACTTTTCTGTTCTGTTTTGGCGCAAACAGTCGGATAAAAGCTGATTTTTCGGCCAATCCGTAAGGAATTAGGAAAAACTCAAAACATGAAAGTTGTAGCCCTTTGAGTTTTGGTTCTAATGGCACCAGTTTTAGGTCATTTGGACATTCCTATCAAATGTTATGATATTTTCAAAAAAAGCTGTCGCAAAGGCAAAAAAAACTGCTATAAAAAGGCCATTTCGGGTCATTTCGGTTCATAACTTATAAAAATCATTTGGTGAGCTCTTGAGGCGATTTTTGGGTATTTTTTGAAGACCCAATCATACTTACACTTTAGGTAAGCCCTTTCAATCCATCTTTATGTTGATTAACACAAAAATCAAAGGGTTGATTCTAGGAAATGGGTTAGAACCCTAGATTCTTAAGAATTGGGGAAAGACATCGAGCAAGGCTCGCATGTGGAATCTAAGTGTACTTTTGGACTCACGGGAGCGTGGGGAGTCCGGAAAAGTACATTTTGTAAATTTAGGGCTCGGCCCTACCCGGGGGCATTTTGGTAATTTTTACCCTAGGATGCCTATAGGCTTAAATAGCTATAATTGAGCACTCATATGTGCTATATCTTGTCTTAATAGACTTAGTGGAGAGTCCTTCGCGGACAAGGCGAGCGGGAAAGGAGATTCTTCCCGGCATTTGAGCCCGAATTTCGAGGTAAGTGAGACTTGACCTCTATTGTGCTTGTGGACTCTTCCTTCATGCTAGTATGCTTCATGTACGCATATATATACCTAACAATGGTTAGGATTAATGATGTGAATTACTTGCTATTATTGTTTGTTATAAATAGCGAGATTGTGACTCGACCGAGGTATGTGCCGGTCTAAACGCTACGTCGAGATAGCTTAAATTTATATCGTAGTAACGCTTGCTACGCCATGCTTAGATAGCAAGAACTTGGGACATGGCTGAGGATGTTGCCGGCATGTCATGATAAATGTCTTGCCGAGGATTTTGCCGGCTTTTGTATGATATTGGTACTTGATTTGTTCACGTGCCGGGTTGGGTAGTGCTGTCTATACGTAACCTTGGGTTGGACGACATGGGAGTAGGGATTGTACCCCCAAACCGTGGTCGGGTTAACCTTCGCCTTACGTTCAGCTAGCATAACCAACCTGGGTTACGGTGACTGTGAAATATTATCGTTATTATTATTATCGTTATTTCTGTTATTGTTATTAATGTCGTGGATATTAATACTGTTAGAGGGACACTTGACAGGGGGTGTGGTGTCGCCTATACTATGAGATGTGTCCCACTTGACAGGGGGTGTGGTGTGGACACTTGATCTTTGAGATGTGACATACTTGACAGGGGGTGTGGTGTGGTCACTTGATTTATTGAGATACGACGCACTTGACAGGGGGTGTGGTGCGATCGTAGACAGATTTGAGATGAGCCAACGACTACGGGTCGTTGGTCTACTTATTCATGATTGTGATAGTGACTTCAGGTCATGGTATATGGTTGATACTTAGTAGTGGTGTTGCTAGTCCATCGTAGGTCTAGGTTAGTCGGCACGGGAGTAGAGATTGGACCTCCAAACCGCCGCTGAGTTGACCTATGCCTTACGTTGGATGGGCATAATCCTTGAGACTTCTGGTTACTACTTGTGTGTATGGAATGTGTTACATCTATTTGTGATTTCACTACTTTATTGTATGATTACTATAGTATGTTGTTCCTTATGATGCATGTAGCGACTTGTCCCGCAAGGGTACCTTAGCGGGCCTGTCGGTGATCTTACTGGGCTTCGGCTCATAACTTACTCTGCTACGTGCGCAGGTCCTTCATCCAGTCAGCAGCGCGGACGTTAGCGGTTCCCGAGGCTTCTGAGACTTTTGATTGAGGTGAGCCGACCACACAGACCGTGGTGGCATACCGCCGGAGTTATTTAGAGATAGGACTCAGATTTTTTTGATGTATATTCATACTTTATTGAGTCACTCTTAGAATGCTCCAATTCTTTTGTGGATATATTCTTTTGGACTTCACACTTTTATATTTATATATCCATTTATGATCTTTTCACATTATTGTTCTTTTCCGCATCTTGTTTCATTGGTTTGCCTATGCAAATGTTGTTTAGGTGCCATCACGAGCCTTGGAAATTGGGTCGTGACAGTTATAATGTAATAATTGCGTCAATAATGACCATTATTCTGCATTTAATCGTGGTCAGCTCATAATCTTTTTCTTAAATTTTAGAGCGACGGGCGACGGTTATAGAGAGCCAAGTCTTGTTCGTCGAGGTGAGTCATCTCCTCGAGAGGTTATACCATTAGTTATTCTTAATCTCAACTGGATTTTCCTCGAAGCGGTGCTGGTGATTTTTCCCCTCGGGAAGACGTCCTCATGAGTTTCGTCTTTTCCATGATCCGAGGCCTCACCCCGAGGTGGTGGGGTTTTTACCCAATACAGATAGTCCCCCCACCCATTGGATAATTGCCAAAATTTTCTGAGGGGTGGAATTGAGTTTAGGCGGGAGAGTGACGTGGCACATTTTTGGCCAGGAAATTTGATAAGGCGGGCGTCGTTTCAGCGTCTCATCCTTTGCACGTGGCTCAGTTTTGAACGGCTATGTCTTTTTGTTTGGGTTTCCCTATGTAACTGTCATCATGACATTTTAATCCACTTGTACGTTGCTATAAATTGGTCATTTTCTTTGTTGTTATCTTCATAATTCCATACTTTTCTTTGGAGCCATTTGCATTTCTTCCCCTCTGTCAAACTTTCAAAAGATTTCATCATGTCTTCTCCATCCCAGCGTGAGAATATTGTTGATGTTGAAACATTGGTTTCAACTGAGGATTTGTTAAATTCTCCCCCCTCAGTGACTTCTTCTCGTTCGAGAGATAGCCCTAGTGTAGCCAGCCAAGAGCCGTCCATCGGCGACGATGAGGTGGCGATTGAAGAGGCCGTTGATGGTGATGAGACCTCGCTGCCGAAGAAGAAGAAAAAGAAGCAAGTTTATCAGGGGAAACTTAAACCTCAATGGGTTATTCTAAGCCGATTTTATTCGAGCAAGGATTTCAATATGAGGGGGCAAACGGCCTCGGATGTTGTTAGGAGAAGGAACCTCCCTGTTCAACTTTCCCTTAGCTTTGTCTCAGAGGAACATATGGCTCTGATCCAAGGGGAGTGTAATTGGAGCCCCGAGGTCCTAATCTCGATTCCTATCCCTGAGCAGCGCACGTGTGATAGTGTTCCGGGGCAGTCTTTTGTTTATACTTACCCTTTCTTGATAGGTTTTTCTCTCCCTCTTCACCCTATAGCAGACACCTTTTGCAGGTTGCACAATGTTTGTTTTTCCTAGCTTGGCCCCGGCTTCTGGAGGGTCGTTCAGTGTCTCGACTACATTAGTCGTAAAGCCGGTGTCACATTTGGGTATGATCATTTGATTTCTCTATTTTCTCCTTCTCTGCACAAAGATGGGGTTGTGCAGTTGAACAAGCGGGGTTAGTTTTCTCTTATTACCAAGAGCGATGACACCGAGTAAGTTGGTGTGTTTCGTTCGTCCTCTTCCCACCTCTTCTCTTTCAGCTAAGCCTGGGTTCCCCGAGGCGTGGAATAGGGCACGTAAGTCATCTTCTGGTTTTTATTTTTCTTTACTTGGCTACAATAAATGTGAAAGAACTGACCTTTTGTCGTGTTTTTAGCAAGAAGACCTCCAATCAATCTCCCCCAGGATTTGGAGGCTTGGGTGCAAGCCATAATCAGCGCCGAGGGAGGTTGGACAGAGATTGGATGGTTTTGGCCGCTTGTGAAGAAAATAGATGGTCGGGCAAGCAACTGGGTTAGTATGTTGCCAATTTGGTTATTCTATTTCCTCTATGCGCCTCTTCCTACTTCTAACTTTTCTTATTCTTTCCAGATTTCAATGATTTGCATAGCAGAAAAGGAAGAAGATAAGAAAGAGAAGAAGAAGGCGAAGAAGAAAAAAAAGCAGGGATGATGAGCTGAAGTTGTTGAGGTCCAACATGTCGATGCTAACTTGCATCTTATCGAGGAGTCTGTTCAGACTCTTATTTAGGCCCCGAGAGGTATTTTTGCCTATATTTTGTATTCCTCTCTCTACTTTCCCTTTGAGTAACGCGTTTCTTTCTTCTCAGGTTCAAAAAGAAAAGGCGATACGCCTAAGAAGCCAGTTAAGGCTAAAATTCCTTGGGTTGATTTGCCCACAGTCCCTCGGCAAAAATTAATTGATGAACCAGAAGATGTTTGTGTTCAGAGCGTAGCCGATAGGACAATTGTGAAGTAACCGAGTTAAGTGGTTGACAAGGTTTGTGAAGACTTAGGGTCCAGTGGGGCAAAGTCTACCAAGGCGGTCAACAGGTTTGCCGAGGCGACCTCGTCTGCGAGACAGGCGAGTGTGGATCCACCTCAGGCTAAGGTGAATCTTCCCCGAGGAATTAGGCGAATTCCAGTCCTAATAGATGTTTGTCTACTAGATGACAACATGTGGGTCACCATTAGCTGCAAAGGGTTACTTGGGCCTTTAGAGAACGATCGCCTAAAAAATATCCCCTCGAACGACTTGATGGCCTACTCAGCTCAGCATGCAATCCATGTGAGGTTTCATTTTGTTTCTACCTCTTTTCCAGTTCTAACTATTTTTCTTGCTTTTGACTCATTTCCCTTTGGTTGTAGGGCTATGTGTATGCCATGAAAGCAGTTGAAATTGAGGCTCAACGAGCAGCACAACTTTGGTGGGTTGGGGATAAGTGGGATCGTAAGAGGAATGTGCTTGAGGCTCGTGTTGCTGAGCTCGAGAAACAACTCTCCAGCTCGGAAGCTAACTTGAGTTGATCTCAAAAAGAAGTCGAGCAACTTGGTGCTGAACTTTCTCAGGCCCATGGAGAAGTTACCAGTATTTTGGCCGAGAAGAAGTTCCAAGAGGAGAGTTATCAAGCCGAGCTCCAGAAGCAAGCTGATAAAGCCGATGCAGTACTTAAGGGGTTGACTGAGTAACTCCAGGAGAAAACTTTGCTACTTACCTCAAAGGTGGACGAGGTCGAGGCCAAGAATAAGGCTTTTAAAGCTGAAGTGAAGACTCTCCGTACTGAAAAACCAGTCTCTTCCTCCAAGCTTAAATCCAAGTTTAAGGCTAAGTTGGATTTGAGAGCTTCCCGAGCGAAGGTTGACAGAAATTGGGAAATCATTCAGACCAAGTTGAGGACCATTGAACAGTGTAAAAAGGTGATTATCTTGGATGATGAGATTGCCAAGGCCACAGTAGATGTTGCTATGGCTCGGGGTTTTTTGGATCAACTTCCTTCGAGTAGTGATAGCTCATCTGAAGGAGAGGCTTCAAGTAGCGATAGTGAGTTCGAATGAGCGACTGCTTGTTTGTTTTTTGTTTTTGGGCTTTCAAGCTACTCCGTTATAATTATTTTGGCCTTCGAGCCTTGTGAATATATGAATGTTGAATATCAATTATTTTGATATCTTTTCAATTTTTATTTGCTTGCAACACTTTAAATGTATTAGAGAGCTAGCTTAGGACGATGTCTCGCCCTCGAGCCGAGGCTAAAATTGTAATGGATAAAAAAATGGTAGATCAATTTTTATTCCATTGATAGAAATCAAACCAATTTACATAAGGCCTAGATGTACTTAGGCATATTTCATTTTACAAAAATCCATTTGGGGGGTGAAGAATATAAGTACTCGAGCATAGAGCTGAGTCCCCGAGTTTAGGCCGTTCCCCGAGTCTGGGTTATTTCTGAAGAATTTTGAGCTACAAGTTTGTGAGCCGATTGCAGATTGATCTCGCTCCCTTGTCACCCTCCCTCCCCAGTGTTCGAGGGTGGAGGATGAAGACTTGAGCACTGTTGATTTCGGGACCACATTTCGTGTTGCTAGAAGTAATACCTCTTCAAATTGGATAAGTTCCAATTCAAAGGCTCTTGCTTCCCCTTAAGGTCTGCCAGCTGATAGGATCCTTTCCCTACGATTCCTTTTACTCAGTAGAGGCCCTCCCAATTAGCGTCTAATTTTCCTGTATTTTTCTCTTTGGTTGTTTGATTCGAGGCTCTTAAAACATAGTCACCAACCTTAAATTCTCTCAGCTTGGCTTTTTTGTTCAAGTAGGCCTCGATTCGTTGATTTTAAGCTTTCAACCGCACCAATGCCATCTCTATTCCTTCTTTGAGCAAATCTAACTCTATTCTCATAGCTTTTTGATTTGATTCCTCAGTAGAATGTGCATACGGGAGGCTCAGTTCACCCACCTCGACAGGAATTAGTGAATTGACCCCCTAAAGAGAGAAAATAGATTTTCTCCAGTGCTGTTCTTCTCTGTTGTCCTCATTTCCCACAACACTTCTGGTAACTCATCGGGCCAGGAGCCTTTAGCCTTGTCCATTCTTTTTTTAAGATTTTCAACGATTATCTTATTTGATGATTCACCCTGTCCATTGGCACTTGGGTGGTAGGGTGTTGAGGTTACCTTTTTGAATTTTATAAGGAAGGCTGTGACCTCCGAGCCAACGAACTGCGTACCATTGTCACAAGTAATTTCCCTTGGGACTCCAAATCAACATATGGTAATTTTTCATATGAAATCGATAACCTCCTTTTGCCTTACGCTGGAAAAAGCTCCTGCCTCGATCCATTTGAAAAAATAATCAGTAAGCACGAGGATGTATTTGACACTGCCCTTCGCTTTGGGGAAGGGTCCTACGATATCCATTCCCCACTTCATGAAGGGCCATGGTTAAACCACCGAGTGCAAGGGCTTGACTTGTTGGTGAATCATAGAAGCGCGCCTTTGACATTTGTCGCAATTCCTAACGAACACTCTATCATGCTCGCTCATCTCGGGCCAAAAATAGCCGGCTCCTGAGTGATTGCCACAAGTTCCTTCATGTACTTCTCTCATCACGTACTCATATTCTCCTGGGCCTAAACATTTGGCCATTGGGCCGCAATAGAGCTTTTTGTATAGTTGTCTGTATACCATCGTGTATGGGACAACTTGCTTTCTGAATTTGCTGCTTCCCTTTTACCTGGTGGTAGAGTCCCCAACTTTAGGTAGGAGATGAACTTTGTTTGGCAATCCCAATGAAGGTTCACCATATTCACTTCCAGCTTCATTTTTCCAATGGCTGATGTAAAAATCCTAACTGTGGCGTCATTCCCCGAGTCATCCGTTTCGACTATCGAGGCCAAGTTTACCAAGGCATCGGCCTTGACGTTTTCTTCTCGTGGTATTTGCATGACCTCCTTGACATTTTCTTCTCATGGTATTTGCATGACCTTACATTCTTGAAAGGTGCCGAGTGTCTGCTGCATTCTTACTACGAACTGTTTCATTCTGGGCTCTCGAGTCGTATATCCACCGAGGACTTGGTTCACCACTAGCTGCGAGTCACACCTTAGCTCTACATTCTCAGCTCCCATTTCTTTGGCCAACTTTAATCCTGCTATGGCGGCCTCGTATTCAGCTTCATTGTTGGTTAACCTCTTGGATTTCATTGAGTGCCTTAGCTTTTCCCCTGTGGGAGCTAAGAGCACTATTCTGAACCCTGAACCATTGGAATTGGTCGCTCTATCGGTGTAAAGCTTCCATACCCCATGGGTGGTACCTTTCGATATTGGACTTTCTTTTTCTGCCTCGGGGAGTAGTTTAACACTAAAATCAGCTACGAAATCAGCGAACACTTGAGATTTTATGGCTGTGCGAGGTTGGTATATAATGTCATATTCGCTCAGCTCGATTTCCCACCTAGATAACCTCCCCAATAATTCTGGCATATGCAATATACTTCTTAAAGGGTAAGTTGTTAGTATGGCTATTGGATAGCATTGGAAATAATGCCGCAATTTTCGAGCAGTAATGACTAATGCAAACACTAATTTTTCTAAATAAGGATACCTTATTTCAGCATCGAGGAGAGCTTTGCTAACATAGTATATTAGTTGTTGCTTTCCTTTTTCCTCCCGAACCAGAACTGCCCTGACTGAAACCTCGGAGACAGCCAGGTATACCAACAACGTCTCGCCATGTTTTGGTTTGGCCAACAATGGGGCGTTGGCCAAATAGTGTTTCAACTCTCTCAAAGCCTCCCTACATTAAGGAGTCCATTCAAAGGAGGTGTTCTTTTTCAAAACAGAAAAGAACTTGTGGCACTGCTCGGACGACCTCGAAATAAATCGACTCAATGCGGCTAATCGGCCAATTAAGCATTGGACTTCCTTCGGGCTCGACAATTCCTCGGGGATTTGTTGTATAGCTTTGATCTTGTCAGGATTTGCCTCAATGCCTCTCTCCGAGACAATGAATCCTAGGAATTTGCCTAAGTTCACCCCAAAAGTACACTTTTCAGGGTTAAGCTTCATGCAATATTGTCTCAAATTGCAAAAGCCTCATTTAGTTGTTTCAAGTGATCCTCCAATCGGACAGATTTTACCAACATATCATCAATATATGCTTCCATCATTTTTCCGATGTAATCCTTAAACATCTGGCTCATCAACCTTTGATAAGTTGCTTCGGCATTTTTGAGACCAAAGGGCATCACCTTGCAGCAGTAAGTTCCTTCATCTGTGATAAAAGAAGTTTTTTCTTCATCACTAGGGTCCATCAGGATCTGGTTGTACCCTGAATACGCATCCAAAAAGGTTAAGAGTTTGTGTCCAGCCGTGGAGCCTATTAACCTGTCTATTTGGGATAAATGGTAGGAGTCTTTGGGGCAAGCTTTATTCAGGTCGGTGTAGTCAACACACATTCTTCACTTGACATTTTTCTTGGGTACCACTACCACATTAGCAAGCCAATCTGGGTACTTGACTTCTCTTATGAAACCATTGTCGAGCAACCTCTTGGTTTCGTCTTGGATCGCCTTCTTCTTTACTCCAGCGTGAGGTCTTTTCTTCTGTTTCACCAGGTGGTGGTTGGGATTTACATTCATCTTGTGCATCATGATCTTGGGGTCGATCCTCACCATGTCTGCGTGAGACCCCAAATCAATCATCATTGGATTTTAGTAATTCGATGAGAGCTTTTTTAGACTCAGCGTCCAGCTCCGAGCCCACGAATATTTTTCTTTCCGGGGAACTCTTCTGATAAGGCATGAGATTCTAGCTCTTCCACCATTGAGTCCTCGGCCTTTTTCTTCCGAGGCTCTTCAATGAAAGTTGGAATCCTCTCTTTCTGCCTTAGAGGAACTGTTTTTTGCACCGAGTCTCCTCTTTTAAAGGCTTTGGGCCGCTTGATTGTGACCTTGAGTGCACGATCGGGGCGTTCCCACTTTTCGCAGTAACTGAATAGCATTTTTGAGCTGCAGATTGGTCACACCGAATTGCACGAATTCCCCACGGGGTGGAAAACTTAATTGCTTGATGAAGGGTTGATGGTACAGTCCCTATTTCGTGAATCCAAGGCCTTCCAAGGATGATGTTGTAGGCCATATCCTCGTTCATTATTTGGAAAGTTGTTTTCTTGTCAACTCCCTCGATGGTGGTTATGAGGGTGATTTCCTCTAAAGTCTTTTCCACAGAGTTGTTGAACCCTGCTAAAGTGGTTATCTTCGGGACGATAAGGTCTTTCAGCCACATTTGTTTGATGGCTCTGCGATTGATGATATTTACAAAATTTCCAGGGTCTATTAAGACTCATTTTACATCTGAATCATTGACCCTTAAGGTAATAACTAGAGCTTCATGATGAGGGGTCGTTACCTCGTGGTAGTCTCCCTCGTCGAAAATGATTTCTTCGCTGCCCCTTTCCATTTGGGCTCTTCTTTCCGTGCTAGTTGAGAATTTTGCAGGCTTCCGCACCGAGGAAAAGTTGATGCCGTTTATTTCTATGCCGCCAGTTATGACGTTTGCAGATTTTCGTGACATCAAGGTCGTCGATATTTTATAGAGATCAGGGAAAAGCTCTGCTTTGGAACGTTATTAACAATATACTCACAAACGACGCCAATTTGTGTTGGTCTAAATCGGGATAGGACAACAAATCGAATTTGTATTTGGTTTAATTGGTAATTTCTTCTATCAAAGTGATGTTTGAGCTAAGGTTAAATTCGAACTAGATAAAGGCTAGGAAATGAATAAAAGTATAAGTTGAATATTGTATTTCTCACGGAATTTGATTTATCTGTTTCTTTCTCCCTGACTAGCTATCCTACTCTTTGAGGTGGCTAGTCTGCCCCACTTATTGAGTCTTTTTGACTCGCCCTTGTTTGTTATTTGTTTCTTGTCTATCTATTTCATTTCGGCAGGTTCGCTCTCGGATTGAGTTCGCCACGTTGTTCAGGAGCGAAGACGACTTCAGCTGTCAGAGTGAGCTAGCTTTTATTCCGGATGGCCACCAGTTTTATGTTTATTATTTCATTGTATTTTGCTCCCTTCAGGAGGTATCTGTCTTCTTTTGTACTCTTAGATGTCTAATCTGGATAGCCCTAAACCTACTATACTGGGTAGTAAACTGTAATTTCTTTTGTATAGCTTAGAGGTATCAGTTTGTATGCATTTTTTTTAAAGTATGGTTCTTATTTATGAATTGAATTATATTTATTTTCCTAACTTAACTGGTAAGGGTTTTCCCGACGGGTCTAGGGAACGATGTCGGGTGCCTGCACGGCCTAGCCAAATTTCGGGTCGTATCACCACTCTAGGAGGTGTGTTTTATGTTCTTAGACATAACATTCTGAAATTATGTTTTTTGTTCAAAACTTCACGACAATTATTTAATAGCTAAAAACTGAATTGTTTTACTGAGGAGTGACTAATTATGTATTTCACCCATTTAAAACCAACTTTATTTAGATTAGTACATTTAATTGGACTCTAAATTAAGTGTCACTTCACTATCAAAGGACCAATTGATTTATTAGTTCATCTTAGAGCTTCAGTTAATCAAATTGTGTGGCGCCTAGTCAAAAGGAGTAGCTGATGGAATTATGCCTTAAGTCGAACGAGTAAATTTGACAGTACAACAGTTGAACAAAAAATTGGGATGGACCTGGCTCTAATACCATATTAAAGAAAATGGACATTGAGCCTAACTCAACCCTAAAAGCTAGCTCAAAGGGAGGAGGATTGCCCAAAACAAAATAAAGAGGCCAAGGAAAGCCACTCCCACCAATGTGGGACAGACTGAACACCCCTCCGCACGCCCAGACCTTTGGCAACTGGAGCGTGGCCAATATAACATGGGGTCCCAATATTGATTGAACAAAGAATTGGGATGGGCCTGACTCTAATTTAAGAATTACACAAAGTGAATAAGATTACATAAAGATAACCAAGAGTTGCCACTTCCTTTCTTTGTTGTGCAAGATCAGCTTCTTCAGTTTTAACGCAGTATCCCTTCAAATAAATAAATTAATGTAAGAAAGGCGGGATAACTTTAAAGTCATTTATGAAGATTAATAGTACTATGATTCTTCAAATACCTCATCTGTTGAGTGGGCGCACCAACACGACGACCAAGTCCAATCAAAACCCTAGCACCAAAACCAGCCATTATACAAAATCAAGAATATGGTATCAAAGACTAATTTAATCAAAATCTTATGGATAATATTAGGGTAACAAAAGGAAAAAAAACAAACAAAACCGCGGAAAGACATAATCACGAAAACAGTAGCAGCCTGTCGGTCACCCTACAACAAAAGATTTTTGTGTTTCCTTAGCTCACCGCTTCTTACTTGCCCATCTTACATACTGGGCTCGGCCCAATACTAAATGGAGTACAAGGTATTTTTAGTCCAACATATATTTAAATGACATAAATAGCCAACATAACTTTGATATGCGCATAATATAAATGAACTATGTAGATAATATATTAAAAATGGTTACTTTTTATTTAATTGGTCCAGCCTTGTTTAGGTTGAGTAAATTTCTCTTATTTAGAAGTGAAAATGATACTAGTTAGCCACTCTAGGAGCTGTGTTTTATGTTCTTAGGCATAACATTCTGAAATTTAGTTTTTTTGTTCAAAACTTCACGATAATTATTTAGTAGCTAAAAACTTAATTGTTGCACTGAGGAGTGGCTAATTATGCATTTCACCCATTTAAAATCAACTTTATTTGGATTAGTCCATTTAATTGGACTTTAAACTATGTGTCACTTCACTAGCAAAGGACCAATTGATTTATTAGTTCGTCTTAGAGCTTCAGTTAATCAAATTGTGTGGCGCCTAGTTAAAAGGAGTAGCTGATGGAATTATGCCTTAAGTCGAACGAGTACATTTGACAATACATCGCTTGAACAAAGAATTGGGATGGGCCTGGCTGTGATACCATATTAAAGAAAATGGACATTGGGCCTAACTCAACCCGAAAAGCTAGCTCAAATGGAGGAGGATTGCCCTAAACCAAATAAAGAGGCCAAGGAAAGCCACTCCCACAAATGCGGGATAGACTGAACACTCCTCCACATGCTCAGACATTTGGCAACTGGTACGTGGACAATATAAGATGGAGGCCTAACATCGGTTGAACAAAGAATTTGGATGGGCCTGGCTCTGATTTAAGAATTACAGAAAGTGAATAAGATTACATAAAGATAGTTTTTTTACCAAGAGTTGCCAATTCCTTTCTTTGTTGTGCAAGATCAGCCTCTTCAGTTTTTAAAGCAGTATCCCTTTAAATAAATAAATTAATGTAAGAAAGGCGGGATAACTTTGAAGTCATCTATGAAGATTAATAGTACTATGATTCTTCAAATACCTCTTTTGTTGAGTGGGCGCACCAACACGACGACCAAGTCTAATCAAAATCCTAGCACCAGAACCAGCCATTCTACAAAATCAAGAAGATGGTATCAAAGACTAATTTATTTAAAATCTTATGGATAATATTAAGGTAACAAACAAAAAAACAAGGCAGAATACATAGATAGCCCCTTAAAGTTGTACTCAATTTCCATATAGACACCTCAACTTACCTAGTGATCAACTAGACACCTCACGTTATTCTCAGTGTATTTTGTGAGCCCCTCGCGGTGACATGGCAAATCAAGTGTATCTCACACACTTCAGAGCGAATGAGATGCTTATGTTTTCTTAAATAAAATTATTTTATGTGGGTTCCACAACTATTTTTCATTTCTTCATTAATATTTTGATTTTTTTTATCCTACATCAGATACAACTAAGTGGGCCCGAACAGTTGATATCTGCAGTTAGGGATGGCAACGGCGCGGGCTGGCGCGGGGCGGGGCAGGTTACAGTGTTTGCGGGGTGGGGCAGGTTTAGATCAATCGCGAGGCGGGGTGGGGCGGGGCGGGGTGGGTTTTAAAGTTTTTTTAAAAATATCAGGCAGGGTGGGGCGGGTCGCGGGTTGAATAAAAATGCAGAATAGCTGCTCCACAATCTAAAAAACTGCATCTCTCTCATTTTTCCAGCAGCTCCTACACGACATCACATCTCTTGGAATTGATTCGCAAAACTTCTTACTTTACAAAATGGTATTTCTAAAAATATTATTGTTTAACGTCTATCATGGCGCAATACTTAGTCGCAGGGGCGGCCCGACGATTTTTGTGGCCTAAAGCCAAACTCTAATGAGGGGCCGTACATTGGAAAAAAAAGCTATGTTTTTATTTGAAGTCTATTTTCTAGCTTTCTGAGATGCAAAGTTATTAATAATTTTTTTATAATCAATTTCTTCTAATAAGTCTTTCTCAATTGATAATATGGCTAATCCATTTAATCTCTCTTGAGACATTTTTGATCTTAGGTAAGATTTTATCCATTTTAATTTTGAAAAACTCCTTTCTGCTGTAGCAACGGTTACAGGAGTTGTTAACATTATTATATAAGCAATATATGCATTCAGAAAAGAATCAAGTCTTCTATTTGAAGCGAAAAAATAGCCTTGTCTACTATGTATAAAAAGTAATCAAATCTGAAGGACTCTTCGGGAGACTTTGAGATTTCATTATCTACATTCTCATCAAATTGTTTTTTCCGATATATCTCACATTTTTTTACGAAATTTAGGTTCGATATTCATTTCAAATGCAATTTCCTTAGCAGATATCATAGCAGTTGCAAATCCTTCTTCTCTATATTTGTTAAAGATAGAAACCAAACCTTTCAATTGATCTATGGCAACATCAATATGCATGTTTTTTGACTGCAGACTTTTGCTAACTGAATTAACCGCAAATAATATATCATACCAAAAAGTCATATCCAATAAAAATTCAAAATTTTCAAGTTCATATATTGCTAAGAAATTAGCTTCACTTTTAGTTTTTGGATCATCGCTAATTTCTACTAATTTCAATAAAGCATCTCTTATTTGCAGAGTTTGAAATCTTATTGCTTTGATACTTTCAATGCGACTTTCCCAACGAGTTTGTCACAATGATTTAAGAGTTAGATTGGGTACACTATCCTTTAATACTTTCCATCGCTTAGTAGAAGATGAAAATAGTAAATATATACGTTGTACCACTCCAAAGAATGATATAGCTTTCGTACAAGAATTAGTCATATCACAAAGTACCAAATTTAGGTTATGATAGCCACATGGCGTATAAAATGATCTAGTATTTATATCAAGAAGTCTTTTTTGCACTCCTTAATGTTTTCCCTTCATGTTGGACCCATTATCATATCCTTGTCCTCTTAAATTATCAATATCAAGACCAATATTTTTTATCTCATCTATAGTAACTTCAAATAGACATTTTCCACTTGTATCATCCACTTTTAAAAATTCTACAAAATATTCATTAATTTTTATTGGAGTTGTTGAAATATCCACACACCGTAATACAAAAAACATTTGTTCTTGATGACTTGTATCTGAAGTGCAATCAAGTATAATGGAGAAATACTTTGCTTCTACAATCTTTTCTATAATTTTATTTCTAATTTCACTTGCCAATAAGTTTATTAAGTCATTTTGTATTCTATGCCCAAGATAATGACTATGAATCTCATCATGCTTAATTCGACGAACATGTTCCTGCATGACGGGATCAAATTCTGCAATCATTTCAATTAAACTTAAAAAACTTCCATTGTTCTCTTGATATATCTTTTCATTTTTCCCTCTAAACGTTAAATTATTTTTACCAAGAGTTTTGATCACGACAATAATTCTTGAAAATACATTTTTCCAATGCTCTCTATCTCTATTAATCTTTTCCTGAACATCTTTATCAATTGTTATAGTTTTTTTCAGTCTCATTTCTAAATCAATCCATGCAGCCATATTGATAATATGTTCATTTGTTGTTTCATGAGTTTTAAGCTTAGTAATAATATTTCTCCAGTCATTACTACCTTCACTAGCTAGTTTACCATAACAAGTATCGGAAGTTGAACTAAACAACTTACAACAAAAACAAAGCACTTTATCTAAGTCTTTAGAATAAATTAACCATCTTCTATCATATCTTTCACTATTTCCTAATTTTTGAATATAATGTGTACTAGAAAAATATCTAGAAAAATTATCATACGGAAAAGTTGTGTCAATAATTCTAATCGGTCCCTTTTCTACTAGTAGATCTCTCAAATTTGTATCTACATTAGTCCATTGACTAGGATTATATATATTTATAGGAGTTGAATTATCTAATTCATTTATAAGCTCTTGATTTTCATGAGGATCTATATCCGACTTGTCACTTACTTGTTCTTCTTCTTGAATGTCATTACTTTCACAATTATTTAACTCAATCGAATTAGTAATTTGCTCATCTAAAGAACATTCTCCCAAATTTTCTAACGCAAGATTTTTTTTATTTAATAAAAATTTATCAAGAGCACCTTTTTGAGACTTTATAAAATTTTCAATTCTTTTTTTTTCCTTGAGTTTTTCATAACCACATTCATATTTTCTATTTGATATACTTATCTTCTTCTAAATAATCTAAAAATACACTATATACGTACGAAATAACAATAACAATAATATTAAATTTTAGATGATAAAATAATAAAAAGATAGAAAGATAGAACCTGGTTCAAGGAAAAATAGCTTGATATCAAATTATAGTTTTTGCTCACGTATGCTTGTTGTAAGATATTTCTCCACTATTTTCCAAATCAATACACCAAAATTCCACAATAATACTTGATGTAGCTATTGCAAAATGGAGACCTTAATTGAAGAATAGTTCAAAAATAATGTATTGCACAAGTATTCTTTGCTATGAGAATTGAGAGGTATTGAGGAGTGAAATTTTTTTATCAATAGGAATAAGGAGCCGTGAGAGGTATTCTTTATTTTAACAAGGACTTTTCCTATTCCCACAAACAAATTAATGAAAAGGAAAAAAAAACCTAACTCCTAAGTCCTAACGGTCAACTAGTGCTGTCAATTGCCCAATCAGTCATTTCTTTTTTCCAATGCTAAAAGTCTATATAACTTCACACTCAATGGAAGTCCATAAACGAGGCCCTCATAAATCAAAACGCCTTTGTCCTCTTTAAGCCACCTGCGTCAGTAATTTTTTACTCTAGTTTTTTTTTTTTTTTTACACAATATATACTATATATAACTATAAAATAAAATGGGTGCCCTCCACAAAGTGGGGCCTTCTGCCTTAGGGGATGGCCGGCGCTGCTTAGTCGTCAAATACGGAGAAACTTTTCTTCATTAAATTCATTCCCCTTTAATATAGTCTTTCTGCTTGTTCTTGAATTGACTATTTTACTAGGATGTAAATCCAGTCATTTTCTTTCATTTTAATAATCATACATCAGAATAGTCATGTTTTATTAGTATAAACTTTCATATTGGAAAACAAATTTCGTGTATAAAATTCAGTAATGAGAAAAAGGAAGTACAGTTAGTTCATTATACACTAATTTTAGCAAAAACTTGGCAAATATGATTTGAGTTATATTTTGAAACGGAAAAACGAATACAATTAAAATTTTAAAAATAGGACGGAGCGGGGCGGGTTGACGTGGGGCGGGGCAGGATTTAAACATATAAACTGCTCTGCGGGGCAGGTTAACCAACACGCGGATTCAGGTCCAACCCGCCCCGCCCCGCTGCCATCCCTATGACTGCAGTGCAAGATCTTTATCATCATCTTCCATTTCTTCCATTTTTTTCCCTCAAACACTTGCAATAAACCTTATGTCGTCCATTTCCTCTTTATCATCTATCTTCCAATTAATATCTGTAGTGCAAGAATAATTCATTCACCAAACACGTGGCCTTCTTCTTGATTATCTCCACCACCACTTCTACTTCTATTATAGTTTTGCTCAACCATTCCACTACTCCAAATGGGTACTCCACTCTCTGATTCCTCCGAGTCATGGACTTCAAAATTCAAGTTGTCAAAATCAGTTTTTAAAGTTAATAATGCCAAACACAATTGTCGTTCTAGAAATATTTCAGGCCGACTATCAACACTGCCTTGCGATGAAGGGATTTGACTTCCAATTTTTTTAGACAAATCTGACATTCTGACCAATAAGATATTGATAAAATATGAAATAGATTTCAATTTTTACACTTTGTTTGTCACGGGTATTAGAGGTGTAGAATATGAAATGGGTTAATGGCAATTTGCTAGGTTGGAAATAGTTGCGATAATCTATTTTATAAAAGAACATAGTAAGTTTATAGAGGTGGGAAGAGAAAGCGGTGAATGAAATAAAATGACAATTGGGATCCCAAGAGCATATTCTCAAAAAAATTACAGGACTTGTGGAGAAAAGAAAGTAGAAACCACCATTGAAGGGCTTTGGAAAAGCTTAAAAATCACAGTGGGTTTAAATGATTTTTTTTTTGTATTTTTCTAAATTGATTACTGGTTTGATGTTAGTTTTTCTCAAAGAGTAGAAGTACAGATATTGATTTTCTCAATAGGGGGAGGGTGGTGGCAGGTTTTGACGAGGAGGGGAGGGGGAGGGTGGCGGGTGAGAAGTTGAGGAAGAAGAAGAAGGGTGGGCCACGGGTTTTAGTCTGCTTTTGAAGAATTAGGAAACAACTTTATGATTTATTATTAATTAAAATTGTAGTTTACTTTTTTATTTATAGATGGAATTTGTTTTTACATGTGTCATCATCTTATTTGGTCAATTTACATGTCAGAAATGACTTAGTCCCACACGGAATATCACATACACGTGTGCTTAAAAGATACACATCTATCAATATAGGATGTCTAGTTGATCATTAGGTAAGTTGAGGTATTTATATGGGAATAAGGTACAACTTTAAGGGGCCATCTACGTATTCCGCGAAAAAACAAACCCTCAGAAAGACATAATCACGCAACAGTAGCAGCCTGTTTGACACCCAACAACAAAAGATTTTTGTGTTTTCTTAGCTCACCGCTTCTTACTTGCCCTAATACAACTTTATATATCTGCTTGCCTCGTCTATCTTACTTACTGGATTGGCCCAATACTAAATAGAGTACAAGGTATTTTAAGTCGAACATATATCTAAATGACATAAAAAGCCAACATACATTTGATATGCACATAATATAAATGAACTATGTATATACTCCATCCGTTCCAATTTATGTGGCAGCATTTCCTTATTCGTCTGTTCAAAAAAAAAAATGGCAGCATTCTAAATTTGGTAACAATTTAACTTCAAAATTACAGTTTTACCATTACTGTAATGATTTTCAACCACACATATATCTTTGTCTTATTTTACACCACAAATATAAAAAGTCTTCCTTTATATCTTAAACTTTGTGCCAAGTCAAATTATGACACATAAAATAGAACCGAGGGAGTAATATATTAAAAATGGTTGCTTTTTATTTAATTGGTCTAGCCTTGTTTAGGTTATGTAAATTTCTCTTATTTAGAAAATAGAGATGACACTAGTTAGCCACTCTAGGAGCTGTGTTTAATATTCTTTGGAACAACATTCTGAAATTAAGTTTATTTGTTCAAAACTTCACGACAATTATTTAGTCGCTAAAAACTGAATTGTTTCACTGAGGAGTTGCTAATTATGCATTTCACCTATTTAAAACAACTTTTATTTGGATTAGTCCATTTAATTGGACTCTAAACTTTGTGTCACTTCACTAGCAAAGAACCAATTGATTTATTAGTTCATCTTAGAGCCTCAGTTGATCAAATTGTGTGGCGCCTAGTCAAAAGGAGTAGCTGATGGAATTATGCTTTAAGTCGAACGAGTAAATTTTCCAATACATCGGTTGAACAAAGAATTGGGATGTGCCTGGCTCTGATACAATGTTAAAGAAAATAGACATTGGGCCTAACTCAACCCCACATCTTGCTCAAAGGGAGGAGGATTGCCTGAAACCAAATAAAGAGGCCAAGGAAACTCACTCCCATAAATGTTGGACAAACTAAACACCCCTCCACACGCCCAGACCTTTGGCAACTAGAGCAATGTACAATATAAGATGATGACCCAACATCGGTAGAACAAAGAATTGGGATGGCCTGGCTCTGATTTAAGAATTACACAAAGTGAATAAGATTTCGTAAAGATGATTTTTTTTACCAAGAGTTGCCACTTCCTTTCTTTATTCTGCAAGATTAGCTTCTTCAGTTTTAACGCAGTATCTCTTAAAATAAATAAATTAATGTAAGAAAGGCAGGATAACTTTAAAGTCATTTATGAAGATTAATAATACTATGATTCTTCAAATACCTCATCTATTGAGTGGGCGCACCAACACGACGACCAAGTCCAATCAAAACCCTAGCACCAGAACCAGCCATTTTACAAAATCAAGAAGATGGTATCAAAGGCTAATTTTATCAAAATCTTATGGATAATATTAGGGTAACAAATAAAAAAAAAAAACAAACAAACAAACAAACAAAAAAACCCGTGGAAAGACATAATCACAGTAGCAGCCCGTCGAACACCCTATAATAAAAGATTTTTGTGTTTCCTTAGCTCACCGCTTCTTACTTGCCCTAACACAACTATATATACCTGCTTGCATCGACTATCATACATACTTGACTCGGCCCAATATTAAATGGATACAAGGTATTTTAAGTCCAACATATATTTAAATGACATAAATAGCCAATAACATTTGATATGCACATATATAAATGAACTATGTATACAATATATGAAAAATGGTTATTATTTATTTAATCGGTCTAGCATTGTTTAGGTTGTATAAATTTCTCGTATTTAGAAAGTGGAGTTGACACTAGTTAGCCACTCTA
Organism: Petunia axillaris subsp. axillaris; assembly: GCA_029990575.1. NCBI lineage: Eukaryota > Viridiplantae > Streptophyta > Magnoliopsida > Solanales > Solanaceae > Petunia > Petunia axillaris. Next base: position 131,130,441 of record JARKNS010000003.1, on the reverse strand, counting down.
GGAGCTGTGTTTTATGTTCATAGGCATAACATTCTGAAATTATGTTTTTTTGTTCATAACTTCACGACAATTATTTAGTAGTTAAAATTGAATTGTTTCACTGAGAAGTGGCTAATTATACATTTCACCCATTTAAAACCAACTTTATTTGGATTAGTCCATTTAATTTGACTCTAAATTATTTGTCACTTCACTAGCAAAGAACCAATTGATTTATTAGTTCATCTTAGAGCTTCAGTTAATCAACTTGTGTGGCGCCTAGTTAAAAGGAGTTGCTGATGGAATTATGCCTTAAGTCGAACGAGTAAATTTGACAATACATCGGTTGAACAAAGAATTAGCATGTGCCTGGCTGTGATACCATATTAAAAAAATAGACATTGGGCCTAACTCAATCCCAAAAGCAAGCTCAAAGAGAGGAGGATTGCTCGAAATCAAATAAAGTGGGAAAAGAAAGCCACTCCCACCAATGTGGGACAGACTGAACACCCCTCCGCACGCCCAAACTTTGGCAACTGGAGGAATGGACAATATAAGATGGAGGCCCAACATCGGTTGAACAAAGAGTTGGGATGGGTCTGGCTCTGATTTAAGAATTACACAAAGTGAATAAGATTACATAAAGATAATTTTTTATCAAGAGTTGTCACTTCCTTTCTTTATTGTGCAAGATCAGCCTCTTCAGTTTTTAACGCAGTATCCTTTCAAATAAATAAATTAATGTAAGAAAGGCGAGATAACTTTAAAGTCCTTTATGAAGATTAATAGTACTATGATTATGCAAATATCTCATCTATTGAGTGAGCGCATCAACACGACGACCAAGCCCAATCAAAACCCTAGCACAAGCACCAGCCATTCTACAAAATCAAGAAGATGGTATCAAAGGCTAATTTAATCAAAATTTTATGGATAATATTAGGGTAACAAACAAAAAACAAACAAAACCGCGGAAAGACATAATGACGCAAACAGTAGCATCCTGTCGGACACCCAACAACAAAAAATTTTGTGTTTGCTTAGCTCACCGCTTCTTACTAGCCCTAGCACAGCTTTATATACCTGCTTGCCTAGACTAACTTACATACTGGACTCGACCCAATACTAAATGCAGTATAAGATATTTTAAGTCGAACATATATTTAAATGACATAAATAGCCAACATACATTTGATATGCACATAATATAAATGAACTTTCTCTTATTTAGAAAGTGGAGATGTCACTAGTTTGCCACTCTAGGAGCTGTGTTTAATATTCTTTGGAACAACATTCTGAAATTAAGTTTATTTGTTCAAAACTTCAGGACAATTGTTTAGTCGCTAAAAACTTAATTGTGTCACTGAAGAGTTGTTACTTATGCATTTCACCTATTTAAAACCACCTTTATTTGGATCAGTCCATTTAATTGGACTCTAAACTTTGTGTCACTTCACTAGCAAAGAACCAATTGATTTATTGGTTCATCTTAGAGCAAGAGTTAATCAAATTGTGTGGTGCCTAGTCAAAAGGAGTAGCTGATGGATTATGCCTTAAGTCGAACGAGTAAATTTTTCAATACATCGGTTGAACAAAGAATTAGAATGGGACTTGCTCTGATACCATGATAAAAAAATGGATATTGAAATAACTCAATCCCAAAAGCTAGTTCAAAGGGAGGAGGATTGCCCAAAACCAAATAAAGAGGCCAAGGAAACTCACTCCCACAAATGTGGGACAAACTGAACACCTCTCCGCACGCCCAGAGCTTTGGCTACTGGAGCAATAGACAATATAAGATGGGAGCCCAACATCGGTTGAACAAAGAATTGGGATGGGCCTGGCTATGATTTAAGAATTACACAAAGTGAATAATATTACATAAAGATAATTTTTTTACCAAGAGTTGCAACTTCCTTTCTTTGTTGTGCAAGATCAGCTTCTTCAGTTTTAACGTAGTATCCTTTCAAATAAATAAATTAATGTAAGAAAGGTTGGATAACTTTAAAGTCATTTATGAAGACTAATAATACTATGAGTCTGCATATACCTCATCTGTTGAGTAGGCGCACCAATACGACGACCAAATCCAATCAAAACCCTAGCACCAGAACTAGCCATTCTAGAAAATCAAGACGATGATATCAAAGGCTAATTTAATCAAAATCTTATGGATAATATTAGGGTAACAAACAAAAAAAAAAATAAACAAACAAAACCGCAGGAAAACATAATCATGAAAACTGTAGCAGCCTGTCGGTCACCCAACAACAAAAGATATTTGTGTTTTCTTGCTCACCGCTTCTTACTTACCCTAACACAACTTTATATACCTGCTTGCCTCGACTATCTTACATACTGGACTCGACCCAATATTAAATGGAGTACAAGATATATTTAGCTCAACATATATTTAAATGACATAAATAGCCAACATACATTTGATATGCACATAATATAAATGAACTATGCAGATAATATATTGAAAGTGGTTACTTTTTATTTAATTGGTCTAGCCTTCTTTAGATTGTGTAAATTTCTCTTATTTAGAAAGTGGAGATAATACTAGTTAGGCATTCTAGGAGTTGTGTTTTATGTTCTTAGGCATAACATTCTGAAATTAAGTTTTTTTGTTCAAAACTTCACGACAATTATTTAGTAGCTAAAAACTTAATTGTTGCACTGATGAAGTGCTAATTATGCATTTTACCCATTTAAAATCAACTTTATTTGGATTAGTCCATTTAATTGGACTCTAAACTATGTGTCACTTCACTAACAAAGGATCAATTGATTTATTAGTTCGTCTTAGAGCTTCAGTTAATCAGATTGTGTGGCGCCTAGTCAAATGGAGCAGCTGGCGGAATTATTCCTGACGTTGTACGAGTAAATTTGCCAATAAATCGGTTGAACAAAGAATTGGGATGGGCCTGGCTCTGATACCATATTTAAAAAAATAGACATTGGGCCTAACTCAACCCCAAAAGCTAGCTCAAAGGGAGGAGGATTGCCCGAAACCAAATAAAGTGGCCCAGAAAACCTACTCCCACCAATGTGGGACAGACTTAACACCTCTCTGCATGCCCAGACCTTTGGCAACTGGAGCGTGGACAATATAAGATGGGGGCCCAACATCAGTTTAACAAAGAATTGGGATGTGTCTGGCTCTGATTTAAGAATTACACAAAATGAATAAGATTACATAAAGATAATTTTTTTACCAAGAGTTGCCACTTCCTTTCTTTGTTGTGCAAGATCAGCCTCTTTAGTTTTAACGCAGTATTCCTTTCAAATAAATAAATGAATGTAAGAAAGGTAGGATAACTTTAAAGGAATTTATGAAGAATAATAGTACTATGATTCTGCAAATACCTTATCTGTTGAATGGGCGCACCAACACGACGACCAAGTCTAATAAAAAACCTAGCATCAGAATCAGCCATTCTACAAATCAAGAAGATGGTATCAAAGACTAATTTAATCAAAATCTTATGGATAATATGAGGGTAACAAACATACAAAAAAACGAACAAACAAATATGCGGAAAGACATAATCACGCTAACAGTAGCAGCATGTTGGACACACTACAACAAAAGATTTTGTGTTTCCTTAGCTCACCGCTTCTTACTTGCCCTAACACAACTATATATACCTGCTTGCATCGACTATCTTACATACTGGACTCGGCCCAATATTAAACGGATACAAGGTATTTTAAGTCCAACATATATTTAAATGACATAAATAGCCAACATACATTTGATATGCACATAATATGAATAAACTCTGTATATATAATATATTAAAAATGGTTACTTTTTATTTAATTGGTCTAGCCTTGTTTAGGTTGTGTAAATTTTATATAGAAAGTGGAGATGACACTAGTTAGCCACTCTAGGAGCTGTGTTTTATGTTCTTAGGCACAACATTCTGAAATTAAGTTTTTTTTTTTCAAAACTTCACGACAATTATTTAGTAGCTAAAAACTAAATTGTTTAACTGAGGAGTGGCTAATTATGCAATTCACCCATTTAAAACAAACTTTATTTGAATTAGACACTTTCGCAAGCAACCCTTGAACCTCTCCCAAGCTTTTGGAAAAGTCTCGAGCGACTTTTGTCTGAACATGAGTATTTCATCAACCATCTTCGCAATTTTGTTTGGTGGGAAAATTTTCTTCTTAAACATGATTACCAACTTATTCCACGAAGTTATAGAATTGACTGGAAAAGAATCAAACCAGTCACTAGCATCATTCGTCAAAGAAAACGGGAATAACATCAACCGCACGAACTCGGCTAGAACTCGAGCATGCTTCTGAGTTTCACACACCCTCATAAATTTTTTTAAATGCTTCTGAGAATCGTCAGTAGATTTACCCATGAAGAGTCCAGCGTTGGACAACAGACTAACCATAGTTTGGGTGATGTAAAATCTCTCAGCTTCAAATTTCGAAAGCCAAATAGTAGAAACCAAGTTTCCAGCCACAGGCTGAGCAAAAGCATTCAGTGCCAAATCTTCTCATATCTTAATTTCTTTGGTTTCTGATTTTCTAAGTGTATTGCCAACAGTCTTCGCCCTTCTCAAGGCGTGAAATGTCCTCTCAATCTCTGGGTCAAATGATTTCAACTCTGCAGACTGAGATCTTGTCTTACGCATATACCTGAAACACACAAATTCCAAAGAGTTAGTTCAAGATGACAAAAGTGAAGTCAATTGAGAAATAAAATTAGCTATTTTAACAACTAAAATAACACCGTGCTCCCTGACAACGGCGCCAAAATTTGATCGCGCCCAACTACGCCTTATAAAATGGACTAAGTGGTCGCAACAAATATAGCTCGGTACTTAAAGTCCCGAGGTCGAATCCCACAGGAACACTCGAAATCTAGTTGTTATTCTAACTAATTTATCTAACCAATTAACTCCCAATGTTTGTATTTGAATGATGGTTTCAATGTAACAACTAATTAACACTAAAGTAAGTAGAAAAATATTAAGAAATAACTAATCAAGGATTTAGAAGCCTAGGATTGATATACCCAACTCCTACCTATGTGTTAGAATAATTCTTTTAATAAATTCAACTGGATTTTCTTCCTATTGAACACTTGCTCTAATTATACAATTATTCACTCCCATGTAATAGTAGTAAATTTCACTAACCAATTTTCCAATTAATTAATGAAGATACTTAGGATTACAAGTTTAGTTCACAATCAGGGTCAATGATCACAAATCACCTTATTGACAACATAAGTAATACCTTGATTTTAGGTTGAAATATTGCTAAGTGTTTAACCCTAAATCATGAAGCTATCCCTAGACACACAAGAATAAAGGAGACAATCAATTGGAGGCCCTTCCATTCAATAGCAATCAAAACATAAACACTTAGGTAGGAAGAATTCACAAGTTTCATTCATCAAAACAAATATTCATAGCACATAAGTATTGAAGTGATTCAATCAATCCTAGAATGGGTGAATTAGCCACTCATATTCATGAAAATCATATCAATGTAATTCATGAATATTTAAATTACAAAAAGTAAGGAAGAATTTAGGAAAAACTCTGTTCTTAAAGTCTCCAAAGCTCTAGCCTCCTTTTTGCTTCTTTTTCAATGTAAAATTCATAATGGAAGCAAAAGAAGCTTTTATACCCTGTAGGAAACTGAGAAAAACTAAAAACCCCTTAAATTTTCGCCCAATAGCTCTGTGTGCCACGCGGACTAATTTTCTTCAGGCAATTCAGCTCGCGGGGCACTCGCGTATTCGACCTAAATGTGCTGAAATTTTTATTCCATTCCTAAGCAAAGACTCCATTTCTTCCAGTGTCACTCGCGTGACATACAGATAACTTGAAATCTTCAGTATCTTCATTTTTAGCTCCAAAACTAGCACTGTCTTGCTCAATTCACCATGTTTAAATCCTACAACACCAAACAACTCAATAAGTATCAAATCTTGAGAATTTTGTATATAAACTCTTAGATATACTACCATAATATGGTAAAACTACCCTCAAAATATAGGTAAAATAGCCAAATATCAGGATTCATGTACTTGATTACAAGAATGAGAAAGGGAGTAATTTGTCCCAACAGTGCAACTCTAAAAAAATACATATATAAGAAACAATTTAGAACTTAACCATAAGGAAGTACATAATGATGCTTCTTGTTGTATCTGATTCTGAAAGTTCTGTAGGTTCCCTTGGCTTTAGGAGGGAGATCATTTGAGCTCATATAGATTTGTTCTCCTTGAATTGTACCACCCAATTTAGATAAAGTATCGGCCAATTCATTTCCCTCTCTATAACAATGTTGGACCTTGTAGCCAAAATTTGTGATGATACATCTCATTCTAAGGACCTCAGATTCCAATTCCCATGAGATTTTAGAATCGTTATGCATCATATTAACCACCAATAAAGAATCCATTTCCAAACAATATTGTTAAGATTATGATAAGCACACTATTCCAAACCAAATAGATCAGCTTTAATCTCAGCAGGATTGTTTGGCGAAAGCCCAAATTAAATCTCCATTTCTTTTCCTAACAACTCTTCCAATACCAGCTGCATTATTCGTAAGAATACAACTACCATTAGTGTTCAATTTAAGCTAGTCCTCCTCAGGTCTATTCCAAATAATAGCGGTGAAAGTAGTTACAGGTGTGAGGTTATCCAATTGTTGACACAATTGACTCTAGGAAGTAGTAGTCATATTAGTAATCTTTTCTTTTTCTAGATGAACTTTAAGATGAAAAAATACCTCATCACAGATTCTTCTAACATTTATTCTTCTATTTCCATATCCGATGGAGCAGCTTGCTCTCCAAAGTTCCCAACAAATCAAAATAGGCATAGCCTTAGCAACAATTTTGTGTGTGATATTTGTATTTTGTGTCGCCCAGCTTTGGTTCCACCAGTGATTCAAAGTGGTGATTAGGTTGTGGGAATTTGTGAGGATACCAAGAGTAGCTGCAAACAAATTCCAGACAACAGTAGCCGTGTCATCCTGTACAAAGATATGAGCAATGATCTCTTCCTTTGGGTTCCTGAACAAAAACATCTAGACACAATTAAATGATCTCTTCCTTTGGGTTCCTGAACAAAAACATCTAGACACAATTAAATGATTAAAGTTACATAGAGTTTCATCAACAGGGATTTTCCTTTCAATGGTTCTCCGTAAAAAGGACATTTTAAAAGCTATTCAAATATGATAGCACTAAAGAGATAGGTACATTTTCTATGCATCTTCACTTTCTTTAATTTTGTTTCCAGTTTCTTTCTTATTACATACGGGGTTTAGAGAGGGTGAAGGTAATTAAAGGGGCAAGAACAACGAATTGTGTACCTTGTTTTACAGCGGAAATTGTTGAACTCACCACCGTAAAAATCACCCCAAGTCAAACCTTGAATCACTAGGAAACAAGGTAGGTTTCCACAAACTAAGTATCTCTTATGTGTTTCTTTTGTTGGGAGAAAAATTAGAGAGTTTTTTTTTCTCTGTTCAAGAAGAAGTGAGTTTCACGTTCAGTTTTTCTCCATTTATCTGAAGAAGTGAGAGGGCCCCACCACTACTCGCATAACGCATAAAGAAAGAGTTGTGGGGGGGGGGAGTTGTAACTTCTCTTAACCACTCTCACTTATCTGAATTTAATAGGGTCAAGTATTGGGTTGGGCCAAACCACATGGGCGACCCATGATCCAATAACCCAAATAACTAACATCTCCCACTTCGCACATGGTGGACTGGATCCAAACCAGTACCATATCAATAACACATATAATTCATACAGACAAATAGTTCGTGCGACCTGCGAGCATCTTCAAGAGCCATACCTACTAAGGTTGTGCAATAGCTCCATGTAGGAATTCAATCACATACGGAAAGAATTCACTATTAACATGAGGATATTATTACTCGCAATACCCCAGACATCATTCGCTACCCTAGTAGCTACTTATCTGATCCCTCAACCTCGATTGAGGTGAACTCGAGTTCCTATTTAACTTAGTATCACAATTACACTTGAAACTCTCATGGCAAATGTAATGGTCGACCTGTGAATATAAGTTAATTTATAAATCATTCTAATTGTCTTCCCTTTCTACTCGAATCTATTCATCCCAAATCAGCTGCTTTCCTAGACATGCACCGCATTGCCGAATCACTCGTGGCTATTAGTAACATGCTAAAGTAGCAACACAGATTTGTACTTCAAGAGACAGTAAAAGGTCAAAGGGTATTCTAATGAAAATCAAATTGATTTTTCTTAGGGTTCACACAATGAAGAAGCAGGGATCCATTCTTCTATCACCCTATTGGTCGATCAGCACACATGGTATGAAACACGTGCTACGGTGTTCTTGCCTAATTTTGGCGCGTGTGTCTCATTTCTAAATATATAAACACCGTACAGATCTTGATCTAGACACTTCTGAATGTCTAACCTGAGTTTTTCTTCAAACAATCCTCAGATCCAATAATTTATGAAAAACTCACATCTGGCTTACGAAACAAGTCATATAGGATATACAAATCCATAAGTCTGAAATCTAATCAAGACCGACCATTTAAACTATTTATGACCTTGTACAATTCAAGGTTCTAATTGGTCTCATCCCTGCACGTTCCTCGACGTCAGAGGCGATTGCCCGTGTGAGAGAGCCGATCTCGCGACTTGTTCGACATACTTATCACAAATAAATTCCATCACATGCACATGAGATTTAATACAAACTCAATCATATATATAGATGAGTATAACATTCAAATTGTTCTACAATACATAAATTTAGTCATATCCTACGCAAACCTAGAGCCATTACATGTTTCTCAAACTGGTCTCTAGATATTGCCTTTGTAAAAGGATCAGCTACCATTTTTAGTGTAGGCATGTATTGTATTGGAACTTCACCACTTGCAACTATGTTTCTCAAGTACTTATACTTGGTATCAATGTGTTTGGTCTTTTCATGATGCTTAGGATCTTTTATAAAATCAATAGCCGCCTGACTATCACAATATAAAATTATCGATCCTTGAGGATTCTTTGCAATATCTAGATGCTCAAAGAATCTCTTCAACCAAACAGCTTCTTGTACTGCATATGTATAAGCTACGAACTCAGCTTCCATAGTTGAAAGAGCAATACAAGTTTGTTTCTTACTTTTCCATGAAATGGCCCCACCATTTAGTAAGAAAGCATATCCAGATGTTGACTTTCGTTCATCCAAGTCACCAGCCCAATCAGCATCTGTATAACCTCTCAACATCAAATCAGATCCACCATAGCATAGTGAATAATCTGCAGTTCCTTTCAGGTATCGAAATATCCTCTTCACTGCTTTCCAATGATCTCTTCCAGGATTGGATTGATACCTGCTAACTAGACCTACGGCATAACAGATATCAGGGCGAGTACACAACATAGCGTACACCAAGCTCCCGATAGCACTTGAGTATGGAACTCGAGACATTTCATCCTTCTCTCTTTGCGTCTGTGGACACATTTCAAGACATAAAGCTTCACCTTTCGCTACAGGAGTATCCATGGGTTTGCACTCACTCATCCGAAAGCGTTCCAGAATTTTCTTTATATATGTTTCTTGAGACAGACTCAATAATTTCTTGAAACGGTTTCTTTGGATCTTAACTCCTAGGATATAGTCTGCTTCACCCATATCTTTCATGTCAAATGACTTTGAAAGCCATGACTTGATAATCTTTAGATACTCCAAATTATTTCCAGCCATCAATATATCATCCACGTAAAGAGAAAGAATTACAAACATATCATTGGACCTTTTAACATAAATGCAATGGTCTTCATCAAACATAGTAAAATCATATGAGATCATTTCTTTATGAAATCTCAAGTACCATTGCCTTGAAGACTGCTTTAGACAGTAAATAGATCTTTTCAATTTACAGACCTTATTTTCTTGGCCCTTAACGATGAAACCTACAGGTTGTTCCATGTAGATCTCCTCGTTCAATTCTCCATTGAGAAAAGCTGTCTTTACGTCCATTTTGTGTAATTCTAGATCCAAACGCGCAACAATAGCTAAAAGTAAGCCAATTGAGGTAAACTTCACAACTGGCGAAAAAGTATCCTCATAATCAATTCCTGCTTGCTGAGTAAAGCCTTTTGCTACCAGTCGTGCCTTGTATCTTTCTATCGATCCATCCGCTTTACGTTTAATTTTCAGAACCCATTTGTTCTTAATTGCTTTACGCTCAGGCGGAAGATCAACTAAGTCCCAGACTTTGTTGGTTCTCATGGACTCTAACTCTTCTTTCATTGCTTTCATCCACTCATCCTTTTCAGGGCTCGATAAAGCCTCGGCAACGGAATTTGGTTCATTCACTTCCGATGCCGATACCAGGAAAATGTAATCCTTTATATCATAAGTACGTTTAGGTACACCTTTCCTGGTACTCTTTCTTAATTGAAACTCAGATTCACAAGAAGGATCTTGTATTGAAAAACTCCCACTCGGATCAGCACCATACTCTTGATCAATTAGATCATCAAATGTGTCAGAAGACACTTGCTGACCATTTGAGTTCAACATTTCATAAAGAGGCTCTCCATCCTTTACTTCACCCTTCTTAGGAAAATCATTTTCTAAAAATGTGACATCTCGTGATTCAATTTCAGTAACACTTCCATCCTCCCATTCACCAATAAACACATACCCTTTAGAGTGTTTTGAGTATCTTATAAAGATACATTTCTTGCCTTTTGGACCCAGTTTACCAAACTTGTTAAAAGAATCTTTTATGAATGCAGCACAACCCCAAGGTCGTAAATAATCCAAGTTTTGTTTCTGGCCGGTCCATAGCTCATAAGGAGTGGGAGGAACTGACTTAGAAGGCACTCTATTCAATATATAGGCTGCAGTTAATAACGCATCTCCCCAAAAAGAGGCAGGTAAATTAGCTTGCGCCATCATTGATCTTGTCATATCCAATAGAGTTCTATTCCTCCTTTCTGCTACACCATTTTGCTGAGGTGTATAAGGAATAGTTAATTGTCTGGTGATTCCTTTTTCACTACACAAGTCAATAAATTGTCTTGAAAGATATTCACGCCCTCTATCAGTTCTTAGAGTTTTTATACTCTTGTCTAATTGATTCTCAACCTCATTCATGTATCGTTTGAAGCACTCAAGTGCTTCGGATTTATGAGAAATCAAATAAACATAACCAAAACGCGTGAAATCATCAACAAACGTAATGAAGTACAAGGCACCAGATCTTGCCTTCACGTTCATTGGACCACAGATATCTGAATGGATTAATTGCAATGGAAAGTCAGCTCTCTTAGCCTTCCCAAAAGGTTTACGTGTAATCTTTCCGGCAAGACATTGTTCACAAGTTGGCATTTCAATTTTCGAGAAAGAACTCAAGTGTCCTTCCTTTGCCAATCTATTCATTCGATCTTGCCCAATGTGACCTAATCTAGCATGCCATGTAATAATGTCAACATCTCTATTACTAGAAGAACATGCCATAACACAACGGTCCACATAATAGTCATAAGTAGAAGGATTACAACTTAATACAAAGAAACCATCGTAAAGATGTCCAGAACCATAAAAGACATTGTCTAGAGTAATTCTCACAACATTGCGACTAAAGTTCAAACAGAAACCTAAATTAAGAAGTACAGACACAGATATTAAGTTCCGTCGAATTTCTGGAGCATATAGGACGTCATGCAACATCAAAGTACGACCACCACGCAAGTCAATCCTGCAAGTGCCAAGACCTTTGACTTCAACCTTCGCATTATTTCCTACATATATCCACCTTGATCCAGATGGTACTCGACGGTACTCCACAAACGCTTCTCGATCACGGGTCACATGGTCGGTGGCCTCTGAGTCTACAATCCACACAGGATAAGATTCAGTTAATAAAACGGTGCTAGAAACAAATGTAGCACTTAGAGATGCATTTTGAAATGCTACCTTTTTCGGCTCAGTGCATTCACGAGCAAAGTGTCCCGGCACTTGGCAGTTGTAGCATTTCATCTTGCTCTTGTCTTTCTTCTTAAAGAACCGTTTTCCCTTCTTAGGATTTGGTTTGTTTCTCTTCTTTGAGGGTCCCTCACTAGTCTCCTTGCCCTTTCCGCCTTTCTTCCGTTCATTTTTACGCTTGAATCCTGAAGCCTTTTTACCACTTGATTCTGCCACATAGGCAGTGGGCATAGCTTTTGCAGCACCAAGCCGCTCAATTTCAAGCTCAACATGGCGAGCAACATCACCAAAAGTTTTGATGCTGTCATTGTGGGTCAAGTTTACTTTCAGATGTTCCCAATTACTTGGAAGAGACCGGATCACTGCCTGAACCTGCTGCTCATCAGAGAGAATATGACCAGCACTTTTGAGTTGAGCTATCATGTTTGACATCACCCTAAGGTGTTGTTTGACACTATGGTCATGACGCTTCTTGTAAGTGTCAAATTTGATAGTCAGCTGTCTAAGGCGGGTCACAGTAGTACCCCCATATGTTTCTCTCAAATGTGCCCACATGGCATGAGCAGTAGGGAACTGTTCACATTCGTGAATGAAATCATCCACAACTGAGCTTACAATGATTCCACGAGCAGTGACATCTTTCTTTTTCCAAGAATTGTAAGCCTCAAGATCTCTCCTATGTTGGGCAGTGTTACCCTCCTCTGGGCAAACCATGACATGGTTAATGGCTTCTAGAGCATCTTGCTCTTCCAGCACATACCACATCTTACGGCTCCAAATGTCATAATTCTCGCCGTTCAGTTTGTCACCCTTGTTTAAGTCAGCAATGAGAGTTTTTGATGCCATAGTCTGTTAAATGAAACAATAATGCAAGTGTATTTATTACTCATCATTCTCGCATGTGATATACACACTTAGGCAAATCAATTAAATAAAATATTAATTTTACACTTAGTATAGAATCGAAAGGTTACTAAGTTTCCATTCATCATCTACAACTGAATGTTCAACTAATATTAAATAAAATTATTTCTCATAGTGTGTATCTCGTTAAGATTTTCAATATCATGTCATACTTATTTTTTTTTTAATTGCCACACATAAAAAAAAATTAAACAAATAAAATGACATTTAATCTTGCAAACAAAAGACAAACTTTCATTAATTGAAAAACTAATTACAATGAGAAACAACCTAAGTTACATGTAGCTGGGCCATTACATGTTCATGTATTTTTCCCATTCATTTTCTAGTGCGTTTAAATAAACATAATAAGGCACTTTTGGGAATGTCTCATGATACATGTTAGTCAACACTTCACTCCAAGGCTCTATAAGTGAATCAGCCAACATACTAAGAGCTACATGTTCATCAATTATATAATCAAATTGACCTAGTTCATAGCGTTTTATCTCAAAAAGGTCAATGTGCTCCCATATAGCAGCATTAGGTTCCATCTTGAACTCTCTAAACTCCTTAAGTTTCTTTTCTCCCTCCCTTTGAATAGCCCTTTCATCCCTTAGCAAATTTTGCATCGCCCTGGGGACATTCCGTATGACTTCACGTCCTCGGGAATAAGTCCTACGGCGACGCACTCTTCTACGTTGTCTTCTTGCTCGATTTTCAATACCACTCCCACTTGGAGCAAATCGAGCTTGTCCCTGTTCAGCCATATCTGAAATATGACCAAGGAAATAATGAGAATGGACATACCATTCAGTGTGGCAACATATGTCACATCTTGTAGAAGCGATTTTAATACAGGGATTAGGACTAAACAATTTTAATGCACATACAGCCACACATGCATTAATGGCACACTTTATTTTATGACTCAATATACACATAGTGGTTGTTTCTAATGTCTCCTTTACAGAAACAAGACATTCATTCTTAACACCACTTCAATTTACTGTACTCATTGATAGAAAAAGAAAGAAGTGCATTACAATGATGTGATAGTACCTTTACGTCTTACGTTAAAGACTTCGCAACAGATTTAAACCCCAAAAAAAAAAATGATCTTCGACAAAACAAATAATGAGTAGAAGTATGTGGGTTTAGTTGTTAGTATCACTTAGGTTCTTTCACATGGGAAACACAATTCCCTATAATTAGAAGTCACTAATTGAATGATACCACAGTCCAAGAATCAGTAAAACTTTTGTCATTGTAGGCAATTCGGGGCAATTTAATATCCCATTGACCAAAAAAAAAAAAAAAAAAATCAATGCACTTTCAGAACGGATGGTTATTATTCCTTTCCGAAAAATAAAACAAGATTTTCCTTTTCAATTTGTTTTCCACTTCTGATTTCAGAATGACTTTGACGCCAAGCATTAAAAAAAAAAGTTTATGGTACAACATAAGTTTCCCGTCGCATGAAATTGCTGCTTCATTGCACATGCTTATGGCTTCCATTTTTTCTTGTCAAAACTAACTTTCCAGTTTAGAAAAGAAGAAGCATATGAACAAAACATATTTGTTCGATTTCAAGGTGTGGAATCTCAGCAACAATGACACATAAATTTTAGTGCAGAACTCGTTCTATCACATACTCGGAAATCAGAATTGGCATTACTCCAAAAACGCATTAGAAAACGACAATTAACCAAAAACTTCAAAACAGTGACTTTCAAGAAATTAACATCGCACTAGAAAACAATCAATCTAGGCTCTGATACCAATTGAAGGTAATTAAAGGGGCAAGAACAACGAATTGTGTACCTTGTTTTGCAGCGGAAATTGTTGAACTCACCACCGTAAAAATCACCCCAAGTCAAACCTTGAATCACTAGGAAACAAGGTAGGTTTCCACAAACTAAGTATCTCTTATGTGTTTCTTTTGTTGGGAGAAAAATTAGAGAGTTTTTTTTTTCTCTGTTCAAGAAGAAGTGAGTTTCACGTTCAGTTTTTCTCCATTTATCTGAAGAAGTGAGAGGGCCCCACCACTACTCACATAACGCATAAAGAAAGAGTTGTGGGGGGGGAGTTGTAACTTCTCTTAACCACTCTCACTTATCTGAATTTAATTGGGTCAAGTATTGGGTTGGGCCAAACCACATGGGCGACCCATGATCCAATAACCCAAATAACTAACAGAGAGGAACTTGGAACGGGGATGGTGTAAGTGGAATCCTCGCTTAATATGTTACATAGCAATCTTGGTATTTTAATGCCTTAATGATGACAATGTAAATATAGTGAAGAAAACAGATCCTTTTAAAAAAATAAATTGTGTTACCATGCAGAGAAATGTAGTATCAAAAACTTTTATGGATGGCTTATTGGCTTTACATTCCATTGTTTGGATATTATGCATAGAATTTTTAGTTTTTTTTTTTTTTTTCGGGTATAGACTGTGACTCTTTTGTCCCTATATATTGATCTCACAAATTGTTCGAGCAGCTGCTGGACCTGTTATTGGTGTAATGGGAATGAAATATAATTGAAATGAATGAAGATATAGAGGACTATCATTAGATCGACGCTAAAGTACTGGGAATTGCATCCATTTTGTTTTTTCTTTTTTCTCTTTTCTACATGTTTTCAAATGTATAGCATTGAAGATTGATTACGTAGCAGATATCCTATACAAACTAAAGCGGAATATAAACAAATTGAAGGTAAGATGCATTAAGAATTATTAGTTAAGCTCTGCAATTTCCTCTCTTGTTCTCTACAAATTCCTCTCTTCTTTTCTAGAAATTCTTCTTTTCTATTGGGTCCGAAAGAGTTTATTTGTCCAGGAAAAGGATAATGTTTTCATACCAATGACTTTAATTTCGTAATAAATATGATTATAGAAGCCAATTTTTTCAAATACACATTATATTTTTAACAATAAAAAAATCTATTCATAACAATCAGGTATAATTTTCAAATTTAGATTAAAAGGAAATTTGAGTTGGAATGACTTTCTAACTACTTAAACTCTTATATATAATTAACCTTGCCAGCTTACATCTTGTTTGACATCTATGCTTATTTTGCATTGCAGGAAGAAGTTCATGAGTTGCTTATGACTTTTGATATGTTGATGTCAAAGATTATATGAAGTACTATTGTAATCGTGTTTGGCCGGATTCTTGAGCCTTCTTATGCTTTAGGGACCATGTGGTAGCTCAGTTTGAGATGGCTCCCTTTGCAACCCGTCATCCAGCTCTTTTCTAATATATGTTTCATACATGCTTCCTAAGGAGCTTTAAGTTTTGATCATCACAATTAGCATATTTGTGTATTCATGTAGTACACATAATTGACAGAGGTAGTATAGTATAAATAGTGGTGAGATCGTGGCGTTCCAGAACTCCACAAGTTTTTTTTGGCAGAAAAGGTCTTCTGTTTTTCTTTTCTATTTTTTTAAGTCTGATTAACACTAATCATGGACCAAATTAACACTTTTAAAACTTGAGGGTTTTTCTTAAAACATACATAATAATAATTTCAAACATTGGGAATAACATATCATTAAACTCCCTCCCCACCCCACGCGTGGCCTTTTGAACTACTTCTTCACTTCACTTCATCTCCCAAGTCACGCCAAATCTAAACCAAATACTCTCCAACTTCTCTGTGGTTTTCAAGTAATCCGATCAGCAATACAATAAAAGGTAAACAATGTCATTATCATTTAAATTGTGGTGTAAATATCGAACCTAGGTTTTTGTTTTTAATTTTTTCATCGACAGTGATTAACGATGATTTGGGTGTTTGTTTTTTTACAAAAGGTGTAATATTGTGTTGAAATTGAATGGCATTATGTATTTTAATGGGTAAAGTAGTTCCGAACTACAAAGGGGAGTTTCAATGTTCAACTGAAATTTGTAGGTTTTTTTATATTTTTTAGTTAAATTGTAACGATTTGAGGGTTTTCTGGGAACCAACGCTGCTTTCTTTAGTTGCAAATTGAAGTTATTGCTGTTATTTGTCTTGATATTCCGAACACCATAGTAGCTGAGATTCTAAACATCTAATAGAATGTTCATGATTTTCTGTAATTAAATTTTGTATCCCTTATTTTTCTTTGCAGAAAAATGGTAAATTTAAGACCGAGAAATAAAAATGAAGATGAGCAGAAGAAGCAGCCTACAAAGACTCCCAAGAAGGCAATTTCTAAAAAAAAAGGGTCATTCGCCGAAAAAGAAACTTGAGAAGCCTACTACTTCAGATTCGAAACGTACTCTTACAGATTTAGAACCTACTCCTAAATGCCCAAGAACAACTAGAACAACTAAAAGAAAATTAGTTTTGGAGAGTGACGGCAATAGCCTAGGAGAAGTAGTAGGCCCACGGAACAAAGGTGATAAACAAGAGGAAAGTCAAAGTCCAGTACCAAGTTACGATCTAAGTAAAGGTGGGGAGGATTTGGAGAGGGCTGCAGATGAGGGTGAAAGAAGGGTGGTTTTAGATGACGCCAGTATTGATGAACTGTTAAAAAGTGATTTTTTGAGGACTGGAGTGGAAGATGGTGATCGTGAAAAGGAAGAAGAAGATGGTGGTAAAAAAATGAAGAAACTGATGATTTAAGTAGAGAAAAATGAGAAGAAGTAGGGGGAAGCAGATAAAACAGGGGAGAGTCCAAGAAGCAGTAAAAGAAATAGAAGGGAGGCGGATGATGTAATTTTAAAAAGCAACTTTATGAAGGATCGTGAAAAAAGAGTTAAAATAGATGGGGAAGTTGTAAATAATGCAGATGGAAATGTTGAAGAGGAAGTAGGTGAAGAGAAGGAAACTGCTGAAGGAACATCTGGATTGAAATTGGAGGAAGACCAGGTGATAGTTGAATTGAAACGCGTATTGTTCGGAACGCCAATGTTGATGTTCTACACGACATCTTTTATGTTCCCAACATCAGCATTAAGGCTGGTAGCTCTTGTTCGGAACACGTGACGTGTTGTTCCGGACGGTTACTACCGTCGTTCAGAACCTCAGAATAAGCATGTTCCGAACATTTATGTTTTCCCTTTAATGTGATTTATTATCATTGTGATTCATTTTATTAATTTTATGCTAAAATTATGTGCAGTATGAAGACGCTGTCCATGCTACTTTCAAGAGTAACGTTGAGGGTCTCTTCAAGACCTTCCTGACCAACAATGAACCTTTTAATGGGAAGATTACTGTTCGTTCTTTGTTGGCTAGGGGTATGATACAGTTCAAGGAGGTTCTGAAAAAATTACAGGTGAGAAGGGGATTTGTCAATAGCTGTTTCGGTCCTTTCTTGCAATTACTGGAATAACCACTGTTTGGCACCAAGTTGGTGCATAACATCTTCATGTGAAGGATTATTTGCAAGAAGCAGAAAGAGGTTTGAATATCCTTCAATGGATTGCCAGCACGTTTTGGCCTATCCGAGTTTGCACTAATGACATGGCTATACTATGGGGCCTATCCAAGTAAACAGTATATGGAAAAAATGTTCAAGGAGAAAAATAGGAAGGAGAAGGAGAAAGAGATAAAGGAAAAGGAGGAGAAGGAGAAGAAGGAAAAGGAGGAGAAGGAGAAGGGTAGTGGGAAGCGGAAGGGGAAGAAGAAGGTAGAGGAGTCACCCTCACCTTCACCCTCACCCTCACCTTCACCCACCAAAAGGAAGTTCAACAAGCCCAAAAAACAAAAACAGCCGAAGAAAAAGCAAGCTGTGAAGTCTGGTGACTTGCTTGAGTTGGTATGTTCTAGAACCTGTCCTAAGAAGTGGTATTTAAATCTGTGCATGGCTTGATTTGTTCATACTATTCTTTGTACGAGGGATTCCAAATATGGAATAGAGGAATGGGTGGTGTGCTTGTCCGCCGATCTTGAGGCATTCCAGCGTTATCCTTGGGGTAGGATGAGTTTTGAATTAACAATGGAATATCTGATCAAGCCAATGGAAGCCATACTTACAATCTTTATGGCTTTCCATGGGCATTCATGGCCTGGGCTCATGAAGCTATTCCTGCCTTGAGACAAAAAGATTTGCCAAAAGAAAAAACAATGCCAAGGATCATAAACAGGCTTACTGAAATTTGTGAAAGAGATACGGACAAGTTGTTTGACCAACGTGATGTTACTGTAAGTATTCCGTTTTCCATATATGTTATGTAATGTTTGGAACAACCTCGTGTTTGCTGAGATATTTCTAGTTGATGTTCGGAACATCTTCATAAAGAACCGTCAACTGCTTCAGTCAACGATGTTCGGAACATCTCTTTTTGATGTTTTCGAACAGCATGACTTTGTTCCAAACAACTTTAAAAGATTTTTAAAATTTAGTTGATATTTATTTAATGTTGTTGGGTATATTAACAGGTTGTTCACCCTTTCCTCATTCCTACTGCTGAAGAGCTGGACATGGATTACTTTCTAGACCTCGTGCCATTTGAAGACTCTGAGGACGACACAATAGATCATTTTTGTAAAGTGTTTGAGGATGCTTGCAGCGTTGGCCTTGTTGGTGGCACTACAATTTGTATCTTTAAGAACAATCCTGCAACCCCTCCAAGACAAGTGATAGAAATTAAAGCTATGGAAGCCCCAGAAACGATGATATTTGGAAGTGATGGTGAATAAAATGAAGAGGAAATTGGTGGCCTGCAAGATGTAAATATTGAAATTGGAAACAAAGCTGATGGTGATGAAGTTGGCGGTGAGTTTGAAGTTGCCGGTATCGCTGAAGTTGGTATAGTGAAGAGGAGCTCCAATTGCAGAGGCTGCAAATATGATGAATGCAGCGGATGGAGGGAAGCAATGGAGCAAAAGATTTTGGCTTATGATCAAAAGATCGTGAGAGAAAAGGATGGTGGCTTATGAGCAACAGATCGTGCCTTATGAGACAAAGGATGGTGCTTCTGAGAAAATCAAAGGTGATTCTTCTGGTGGTGATGGATTCGACATCCCCAAATGTAGCAGTTGCAATTGAAAAGATTTCGACGATTGCCGTAAAGGCATGGAGATGGAGATGGCGGCCTTGCAGGAGACGATTGAGCAGTTGAAGAGCAAAACGATTATGAAACCTACAAAGGCTGTGAAATCACTACAAACAGAGGAGAAGAAGAAGCAGGAAGAAGTTGGTCCGAGGCTTCCAGTGGATATTTACAAGCCATTGAAGCGGAAAAAAGTGTTGGCGTTGAACGCATTTATCAAAAAGAGGAAGAAACAAAAAGATGTTTTTCTTGGATTGCCGATGAATTACCTAGATTTCAAAGATCTGATGAACAAGACTGTGTGGCTGTAGGACATTGTAAGTTTATTTTTGAATGATTTTCTGAACTTCAAATCGTTGTAGGGAACATACTAACTGAGTTCGGAACATCCTTATTATGCTTGGAACAACTCAAGCATTCCTAGCTTCTCATAGATTTCTAGAACATCACACAGTCGTTCCGAACATGGAATGATGTTCGGAAAGACAGACCTTTCCTTCACTCACTTATACTCCAATTTATTTTTGTCTCTTATATGTTATGCAGTATGTAGAAACTATGATGACAATGATGCGGGAGAGGCATTTGAATTACCCCGATCATTACGATCAAAGTGACCTCATTTTGGATATGGCATTCTTAACAAGCATGAAAAAACGCTACTACCAACTGAAAAAAGATGCGCAAGATGATAAGATACCGCTTGACGAGGCATTGAATACGTATCAGTTTGATGAGGATTATCTGAAGTATGCACACGGAAAGCTACCTTACCCAGGGGGTAGGTGTTGGGCTGGTGCTAAGAGGATCTTTGCCGTCTTCAACATCAATGACAATCACTACATGATGGTGGTGTTTGACATGGTTGAAGCGAAGGTTTGGGTGTATAATTGCAATCATGGTTGCAATGATGATGAAAAGTTCTTGCCAATAATTGTCCCCATTCTCTACATGTTCCCGATCTATATGAGAAATTCTAAGTTATTCAAACACTTGGATCCGATGTGTAAGGAAGGAGACATGTGGTCGTTTGAGAGAGTGCCAAGATCACGTTGTCCACAAAATCTAACAGGGCAATCCTGTGGAGTGTTCGCGTTGATGTACATTGAGCATCTCATTACAAACACCCCCATGGACAAAATTTGTGACAATGTGGCTGATCAGTGGAGGCGACGTTTAACCGTTTGTATTTTTGACGGCAAAATGAAGCCTTGATTTGGGTAATATGTAATATTTGGATAATCTTTTAACTTTTATTTTGGTTATGTAATGAGGTATGGATGACTTTTATTTTCTTAGCCAAGTAATAGCTTTTGATGTGCTTAAAAGGATAGCATAATTAGCCGCAATTAAAACAAACATTCTTATATATTGTTCAATTGTTCAGCATTCAACAGAAAATGACAATAAAATTTAGACGATTATTACATAAGCTCCAGAATGACGTATTATTGTTCCTGAAAAAAAAAAGATGATGTTCGAAACATCAGCAACATTTAATTAAGCTTACCCTGGAACAATACTACTTCGTTCTGGAATGATAAGTCGTTCCTTAATATAACCACTGACATATAAAATTATAACTAAAATAATCATAAGCAATCGAACTTAGGGTGCATGTTGCGGAGCTTGTGGTGGTGCTTCAGGTGGTGTTCCTGGTGGTGTGGAGTACGGGACATAATCAATTCTCTTTTCAGCAAGCAGCCCTTTAAGCATTCTCTTCATCATTCTTATGTCCCTTCTATAATCATGGAAGAATTTTTCGAATTTGAATTTCCATTCCCACACTTCATACCTCAGCTGGTCCAAGCCGCCGTTCGAATTTTTAGAATCTGAATATGAACTCGAGGAAGGAAACCTAGGCCATCTTGAACTCGATGCTCCTCTTATCGGAGCTCCCCTTGTTCTTGGACGACGAGGCATTTTGAAATATGTGGAATCAATGTGTGACTGTTGGGTAATTATAAGAGTAAAATGACAATCGACGAGTCTGTTGGGAATGGTTTTATGGAAAGTGACTTTTGACGAAACTCGTAACCGTTGTGCCTTTTAGATTTTTACATCGGAACATTTTGAAAGTCGTTCGGTATATTGTGTTTATTTAATTATAGATGGATTAGTTTTTTAGAAAATGAACAGAGCATATAAATTGTTCATTATTTGTTCAGAACGACAGTGTGATGTTCTGCGCGTAAAGTTGATGTTCGAAACATGAATATCTCATTGTATAAAGGTTGCTTTTGTTCCAGAAGGACAATTTAACTTTCTGAACGTTATCAAGATGTTCTGAACATACTTACAGGAACTAAAACATATTTTTCATTGATCATCATTGTAGAGCTTTACAAAAAGAATGCTAGTTATATTAGCATTCAAATGGAGAAACTGCACATCACTGTCAGTGCTTTACAAAAGGAATTCTACTTATACTAGCATTCTAACAAAAGATACTAGATTATAAAAATTCAAAAAGAAATTATACCAACTGACACGACCCGGAATTCGGTTAGGCCGTGCGGGCACCCGACATCCTCCCCCAGACCCGTCGGGCGAACCCTTACCAAATAAATTAGGAAAATGATTATAATAATTCATAAATGAGGACAAAACTTAGAAAAAAAAAAAAAACAAACATACTGATACCTCTAAGCTGTACAAAAGAAATTACAGCTGACTACCCAACATACAAGGTTTAGGGCTATCCAGACTGGACATCTGAGAATACAGAAGAAGACAGATACCTCCTGAAGGGAGCAAAATGCAACTGAAATAATGAACAATAAACTGGCGGCCTAACCGGATTGTGAGCCTCATTCCTCACATCTTAGGGCAATCCAGGTAGCAACCTGATACCCTATTCGCATACGCAATACGCAGGCCAGGCCTATGTACATGGTTTAAGGTCACATAACCAAACCCCAAATAAATTACATTTATAAGTTGCCCATAACTCACTGAGTACGAATATATAATCAATTCCATTATCGGGGTCCATTTGACCCTTTAAACTATTAATGAACTTATTAAAACGATGGATAATATCTCAATTTTTACCGTAAATATATATTCAAACACACGTAATAAATTCAAATAATATATTAGGATCATTACCTGAATGTTCCAGGGTGAAAATTCTACCTTTCTCCGGCTCCTTTTCTTATTTTCTGGCATATTTTTCTGCTTATTGAACACAGTGGGATCGTTTGGCAATGAATTCAAAGAATAAAGCAGTTGTTGGGTAGCAGTGTTCACTTCGGAACAAGGTAAGTGTTTATATCCATTTCTTTGGAGGCACCTGGCCTCGTGGATTTTCTACCACGTGTTCCTTACGTGTGTAGCTGCCGATAGGCGTACTCATTACGGCTTAACTTTTGATTTATATTCTATATTATATGTTATGTCCTGTTATTGGTATTGCATTGAGAATCTGAGTATTGTACTTTGGCTGTGAGTTGGTATATACTTTCCAGTCGTCGATGAGTGTCCCGCGCTGGTGATGGGTTATTATTGCCTCATGTTGCATTCGTATGTCCATTGCATCATATTGAGGGTAGGAGGATTCCGCCCTCGGAGCAGGAGGATTCCGCTCCATTGCATCATATTGAGGGTAGGAGGATTCCGCCCTCGGAGCAGGAGGATTCCGCTCTATTGCATCATATTGAGGATAGGAGGTTTCCGCCCCCGGAGCAGGAGGATTCCGCTCCATCTATTTGGCACATGTGACACCATTGCATCATACTGCATTCATCCCATTTCATTGCACCGCATGCTGACTATTGTGTGACTATTGTGTGACTATCGTGTTGTGTTTTATATATGCGGTATGTATACCGTATCTCAGTTTGCCTATACATTTCTGGCTCGTATCCCGGGTTGCACGTTGCGACAATATAAATACATGGATCGGATCGGGTTGCACGCCGCAACAGTATAAATATACGAATCGGGTTGCACGCCGCAACAGTATGAATATATGGATCGGGTTGCACGCCGCAACAGGATGTATTTCTGATTGTCGACATGTTCAGGATATCTATATGTTCTGTCTACCTTATGTCCCTGGCTGTTTATGATTCCAAACGTGTTTTCAGTTATTATTTGGCTTTGCCTGTTTATAGTTCAAATAAGATGGCTTTAGTTTATCTGTTTTTCTTCTCCCTGGCTAGCTATCCTATTCTTTGAGGTGGCTAGTCTGCCCCACTTATTGAGTCCTTTTGACTCACCCTTGTTTGTTGTTTGTTTTTGTCTATCTATTTCGTTTCGGCAGGTTCGCTCCAGCATTGAGTTCGCCACGTTGTAAAGGAGCGAAGACGACTTCAGCTGTCAGGGTGAGCCAGCTTTTATTCCGGATGGCCACCAGTTTATTGGTTATTATTTCAGTTGCACTTTGCTCCCTTCAGGAGGTATTTGTCTTTTTTGTACTCTTAGATGTCTAGTCTGGATAGCCCTAAACCTAGTATGTTGGGTAGTCAGCTGTAATTTCTTTTGTACAGCTTAGATGTATCAGTATGTCTGTGCTTTTTCTAAGTCTTGTTTTTATTTATGAATTGAATTATATTTATTTGCCTAATTTAATTGGTAAGGGTTCACCCGACGGGTCTAGGGAAGGATGTCGGGTGCCCGCACGGCCTAACCGGATTTCGGGTCGTGTCAGTTGGTATCATATAATAAACATTAATAGGAACATCCACATATAGCGTGAAGGAGAGGAGTAGAAGTTAAGGTAATGCATCGCCTTATCAGCTAGCAGCCCTTTGAGCATTCTTTTCATCCTTCGCATTTCCTTCGTCTATGTTTTTGACGTCCTTTCTGTAGCCATGTAGGAATCCCTCAAACTGAAACTTCCAACCCCACACTTCTGCCCTTAGTTGTTCCAATATGTCAATAGCTCTTTCAGTTTGTGGTTCGTCTACAAATGATAATGCAACAGCTGTGTTTTGCCTCGATGTGGAGGCTCATCTAGCCGTGGAGGCTCCTCTTGCCGTTGAGGCTCCTCTGGCCGTGTTGCCACCTCTTGTTCTTGGTTGACGTGACATTTTTGATGATGAATGGTTTGAATTGTAAGTTGTTTAACGTGGATTGAAATGGGTTGAATTGTAAGTTGATGAATGTTGATTGAAATGCTTTGAATTATGGGGTATTTATAGAAGCAAAGAGAGGCAACCGAAATGTTTGTAGCCGTTTGGTGTATGTATTGGTATTTGAGTGGCTTGAATCGTAGCCGTTTGTGTATTTCAAATTTTGAACGTGTGGTTCTGAATGTCAACCTATATAAGTAAAATTCGTGTAACGTATCCTTGAAAAGATGTTCCGAACATTATTGCAACCTAGCTGCTACCTACCTGCAACCTAGTCTAGCTGATAGGTGTATTGGTATTGTAGCCGTTTTTGAATTTCCCTTGAAAGATGTTCCGAACATCATTTCGATCTACACCAGACTCGTGATAAATTATTACATTGGGCGTGTGAACAATATTTATTTACCAACGATAATAAAAATACACCACCCAACACATTATATATCCGTTCATTATTTATAAAACCAGTTTACAAAATTAAATCAAACATCTATATTAAAATATCTAGTAGATCCGTTAATAGTAGCAGTGTAGTACCATTTTGTCGATGTGGAGATTATGCGAAGTTAACAACATCGTGGACTCAACTAAACCCAGGAAGGAGGTTTTACGGATGCAAATATGGTCAGGTTAGGCGATGGGTTTATTTTTTTCTTGTAGTCATTTGTTTGTTGTATTTATTTTCTTTTTTTTATGTAGGCAAATGGCTGCAACTACTTTAGATGGCATGATGAAGGGATGTCAGATCAAGCGAAGAGAGTAATATGGGGTCTACTTAAGAAGTTGAAAGCTGTTGAAGAAGAGAGGAAAGAGGCACGGTTATGGCGGAAAAAATTGGGTATTGGGGTACTGCTAGTTGTGGTGCTAATTGTTCTCATATTATGTACTTGGATCAAGTGTTGGTTCATATTTTAGGTTCTATTTATTTTAGATTATTATTATTTGTGTACTAATGATCAAGAAATTTCAATTGAAATTGTTATTTTGTCCTGTAAATTACCATTGTACCCGAAGTCATTCCCCACGACTTATTTGTTGTTTCAATCATATCGCTATCTGTTCTGAACATTTTCAAAAACAATACGATGATAGCAACATCGAAAAATGGCGCTCCGAACATGATGTTCATGTGACAAACATCAACAGCAACTCTAGTTGGTCATTTCTACTCATAATGATCATAATTTGTCACACAAACTACTCTAAGTGGTCTTTCTGATGAAATTTGATGAATTTATCACTCTTACAAGTATAATTGGTCACTTATAGTCATATAATCATCATATTTTGTCGCGCTAATGACTCTAATTGTGAAAAAGTATGATGAAGATAGAAAAAATTGAACATGGCGCTCGGAATGATACACAACTGTGACAAACTTCTAGTTGATGTTCGAAACTATAGTTTGTGTATGGATAAACATTTCTCACTCTTACAAGTATAGTTGGTCATTTATAGTGATAGTGATAGTGATAATCATTTGTCACTCTTACAAGTATAGTGGGTCATTTCTTTACATGGTAATCATCATTTGTCACTCTAACAAGTCTAGTTGGCCATTTCTACTCATAATGATCATCATTTGTCACACAAACTACTCTAAGTGTTCTTTCTGATGAAATTTGATGAATTTATCACCCTTACAAGTATAATTGGTCACTTATAGTCATATAATCATCATATTTTGTCGCACTAACTACTCTAATTGTGAAAAAGTATGATGAAAATTGAAAAAATTGAACATAGCGCTCGGAATGATACACAAATGTGACAAACTTCTAGTTGATGTTCAAAACTATAGTTTGTGTATGGATCATCATACGATGAAGATAGAAACATTAAAAATTGTGTGATCCCAATGGCCGTTTAATGCGACGAACATCAATAGGTTGTTCTAAAACAACCTTACGATAGATGATCATCACTTGTCACTCAATTGGTCATCACTACTGATAATTGTCAACATTTATCACTCTAATTAGTCTACCAACTATATTTGGTCCTTTCAAGCGAAATGAGCATCATTTGTCACTTTTTGTTCCGAACAAGTATAAATTGTACTTTCTAGTTAAAATGAACATCATTTATCACTATATTCTGGATATTTGGACGTGTATAATGTTAATGATTATCATTTATACCTGGAACATACCAGTTGCGTTCCGAACATAAATCTTTGTGTTGGAACACATTATATATGTTCCGAACGTGGTGTATGAATTTATTAACTTTTTCAAAAATAGAGTAGAACAAGTTGTCGTTTGGAACATCGTATTTAATATCCTAAACGACAGTTGATGTGTTGCGAACTATAAGCAAACATGATGGTTTGGAGACAATTTAACAGTACTAATTAAAGACCTTCATAATAATATTAATTGAAAAGAGATAGAAAAGCATATTCATAAACAATACAACTACTTAAACAACTAATATATAATAGCGTCTTCGTTATTGTTTTGCCCTCCACCAAATTGATTTTGGATAACCATCTCAATCCGATGTAACTGCAATTGCATCTGCTCAAATTTTGTCTCGAGTGTTTGAATGGACCTCTCGCAATTATCTGCTACCTCATTGATGTCAACAACTTCAAAATGCACGTCTAGCAGTCTTGCAGGAAACGACTTGTTTTGAGGCTCTCGGACTCGGTGGTAATTCCATGGATCGTTAAATGCATTATTGGCCATCTGCATGAAAAGTTGTTTAAAATTTAGAAAAGATTCAAAGTGGAGTTATGTTTAAGGAATTATAAACAGATTAGATTTTGAAATTGTTTTATGAAAAACGTAGAAAATATGAAAAACTTGAGTACCTCAACTTGTTCTTCCTTGATAGAAACTGGTGAAAACTGAACTTGATACTTGGTGAATGCGAAATAAATTGTGAATTGAGTATTCATCAAGGAGGTATTTATAAATGTTTTGAAGTGGCTTTTAATTTCTATTGCACGCCTTTTTCAATGGCCGAGGCAAATGAAGGGACACATATTTACAAGTGTGCATGTGTTTTGACGTGACTGTTGCAGCAACCAACTTGTATTTTAGCCGTTTGGTTTATTGGTATCTGGGCATCCCAACTATTCATTGTAGCCGTTTGTGTCTTTTAAATTTTGAATAGCTTGTTCGGAACGTCATGTATAAAAGTATAATATAATATCATTGACAAGATGTTCCGAACGTTTTCTCTAAGGTAGCACTTGGTAAATGCTACGACTATGAATTGTGAAAAAAAGACCTCACAAGCTTTCAAATGCCTTGACATCATTCGGAACATCAAATGTAATATCCTAGACAACACTAGATGTGTTGCGAACAATAAGCAAATATGTGCACAACATAATTGCAAAAGATGCAGTAAAGCAAATATGTGCACAACATAAATTAAGAAACTAGTAAAGCAAATATGAACACAATATAAATTATACAAGTAGGACGAAAAGTCCATTATGCAATTCAAATAGAAATCCAAATAATCGAAATTATAACGAGGATGATGCTTCGTCCAATTCACAAACTCAATTTGTAGGCTAACTTGTAGCCTCAGTTCCACTACGAACAACGGGGCATGTAGTTTTCTTGTGACCATATCTCTTGCAGTTGCCACATTTATTTCTCCTCTTTGGAAGACGTTCCCCAATAGATCGAATCCGGTTAACCCTTCTCCTTCCACGGTTGTTCGGCTTTGGGGGCGGAGGTACCGGATAAAGTATCTCTTCAGTAGGGACGACCCATGATTCTTCAGGAGGCACTGCATTGACAGGCTCCGCATAGGCAAGGATGTATGCTTGTGTTGTGTAATATCCAGAAGTGTATTCATACACTACTTCCATATTCATCGCCATGCAACCCCCTAATTTCTGCCATAGCATGTACACAAGGTAACTGATCAAGATCAAACTCCCTACATGTACATGTCCTCTCATATAGATCAACTTCTGCCTCATACCCTGGACTAATGATTTCGAAACCATAAGTTCCCTTGCTTTTGACAACTAGCTTGTCTCCCACTTCTTTATTCTTCCTTATTTTTATTTCAACGTCTGGGACGCATAAATTTGGGTGGTTGATTAACTTCATGGCCCTATTGTGGAATTTTTCCGCAAAATTCCTACCTATATCCTTCAAGAATGCAGCAATGGGGGTATTCTCTTTACTCATTCAACATGGAATTAATGGACTCAGCTATGTTTGATGTCATAACTTGAAACCTATTAAAAAGAATATATATTATAATAATCAAAAGATGTTCCTAACGTAAAGCACTGAGGAATAAGAAGTGCAGAACATTCATGATGTTCCTAACATGAAGCATACGTTCAGAACGACAATAAGAGGTTCAGAACATCGCTGGAAAATAAAATTTCCTCATAAAGTTCTGGCACATATATGTTATGTTCAGAACGCGTAGTGTGACGTCTGGAACATATTGTTATTATACCTTACCTGTTTCCTGGGAAATACAATCTACTCCATCTATGATAGCCAACAACATGTTCAAGATAATCCGCTACCCTCCAATCAATAGTCCTGATCTCATTCGTAGCATCAGTGAACTCCTCTACCCTGTATGCCTTTGTTACAGTGTAGTATTTATGAAGACTGATTCCAAACTGAAACTTTGTTCGGATGCTTTCACCTAGGTGCCACATGCAAACTCCATAGTGTGCAGAACGAAACACTTGGGCGACCATTTTCAAGATGCTCAGATGTCTATCCGAAATAATGCACAACTCTTCACTATCTGAAACTATGCAGCGTAATTGTTCGAAAAAATACTCATATGAGGCGTCACACTCTTTGTCTACAACACAAAAAGCAACAGGGAATACGTGACTCATTGCATCCTGAGCAACAGCAGACAACAACACCCCTCCATACTCGCCAGATAAATGTGTACCATCAACGGCTAGGACTTTTCTCACGTAAGTAAAATCCCCTGATCCATGCTCCATAAGAGAGAAAAAAATATAAGAACTTCCCTGTGCTAGAAAGCCTCAAATCTGTCTTGGTTTCTGGATTCTTACTCCTAACCATATAAGCATAAGCATCAATAATTTCAATACCTTTCTCATGTGTTCCCCGTGTCAAAGCTTTTACAAATTGACAGCCCCTAAGACACTTCTAGTAGCTAACCTTACAACTAAAATCGTTGTTAAGGGACTCCCTGACAGCTTTTGTGGTTGGACCTTTTCCCATTAAATATTTACCTTTCATGATATCACCATAGGCAGAGGCGTGTGAATTATGACTGGAATGATGTTGGACACCGCATGTGTGCAAGTTATTGTAAACGCTGATGTAGAACCTATCATTACTTTTATACCTTATTGCCCTTAACCACCATTTGCATTTCACATCTAAACATCTAGCATTAAAAATCTTTACAGTATTCTTCAATGCTTTGTAATTAAAATGATGTTTAACTGCTGCAATCTTCAATTTGGTGACCAGTTCTTTCTTATTGGCGAAAGTCAAACCTTTTTCAAAACCTGTGCCATCGACGAAGTGAAATATCGGCTCGCTGCTTTATGTTGGAAACACAGGGGTATAAATGGCAGGATCTTCCTCTACATATTTTTCTTCTACTTCTTCTTCTTCTTCTTCTTTTTCTTCATCTACATCTACACCTCCTCTGTCTTCTTCTACCCCTCCTCCTTTGTCTTCTTCTACTTTTTCATGTAAGTCATACAATCGCTGACTAAAATCATGCCCTCCACTATTTTTGCATTTCTTGGTCATTAGAACCAACACATTCCTCCATCGTAGAAACAACAATTTCCCTTAGAGTGGGCCTAGCACCATTACGATCAACGTCAGCCATATAAAGACGTACATCATCATCATCATCATTTCATATTGTAACGGGAGGAGTCTTTTGATTTGCAGCAACACTCAGCATGTAAGTAATGCAAATGTCCCTCGGATTGTCTCTTATCCCCCAACTTCCGATGATTTTGTTAAGTAGAACATCATACGTAACATCTCTAGGCATAAGAATGGGTCTTGACTCTTTAACCTTCGGAACCCAAGCAAAACATTTAGAACGCTCCACCCATTCACCTTGATAATTAACTCCTAATATAACCTCACCCATCGATGGTCACCTGTAATAAATTGGAATGACCAGCTATTAGTATTACTAATATTTATACAGTATGTTCCAAACCTCACTTGCTCGTTTGGAACATCTCTGTTGACGTTCTGAACATCACGTTACTGTTTTTCATTGCTTAATGCAAGATGTTCCAAACCTCAATGTTGCTCGTTTGGAACATCGGATTATACGTTCTGAACATCACCTTACACTTTTTCGTTGCTTAATGCAAGATGTTCCAAACTGCTAACAGAACGCTCAAACATCTACCAGGATGTTCCGAACATTATCAATGAAAATTTCAATAAATACATACGCCGTGTAAAATGCTAGCGATATGTTTGGAATTACAATTACGACCATAGGAACGTCGAAATGATGTTTGGAATTTCAGGCAGATTGTTCGGAGGAACTGAATCCGTAACAACCTCGAATCAACAAAAACAGCTAAAAACATGTTCTAAAGTTAGTACACTTACTGGAGATGACTGGATTGATATGATTAAAATTAGAGGAACAAGATTTCTCCTTTAATGGATAAGAAACGACCAGATTTAACAAAATACTGTATAACCCAAATGTGGGTGGTCTCAGCTTGAATTGCCTAAAACTGAAAAGGATATTTAGTAAATAAGCTCAGCAGCTATGGTG
Source organism: Petunia axillaris subsp. axillaris (assembly GCA_029990575.1). Taxonomy (NCBI): domain Eukaryota; kingdom Viridiplantae; phylum Streptophyta; class Magnoliopsida; order Solanales; family Solanaceae; genus Petunia; species Petunia axillaris. The sequence goes on along the minus strand of JARKNS010000003.1, from coordinate 131,098,731 downwards.
GAATGGGTATTATTTCGCTCTAGGAAAGGAAGCTCAGCAGCTATGGTGGAACTTTCGGCGGGAATGGAATGGGGAAAAAATGGAGGGAAAACGGGGGAAGAGGAGAGAGGGAAGCGGCTAGGTCAATGGCCAAATTTTGCAAAAAAACAAGCTTTTATACATGGACTATTGTGTAACTTACAAAACATTGGGGTGGGAATGTTAGATAGTTAATACCACTAATTAAATGAGGACCCTAGATTTCATGTTTAAAACTTGAGCTTTTTTCCATTAAAAAAAGACTTGGCAAGTCCTGCCATGCCACTCTCCCTAAATAGTGTTTTGTTCTATAATTTTTTGGTGAAAGTACTTTTCTTTGTCTCGGACAAATATGAGAAAAGAAAAACATATTTATCATGTACTGATGAAATCGTATATATAAAAGGAGAAGACTTATTTGAATTCAAGATGAGTCAAGCTCTTTTTATTACAATGCGAAAACTCATTATATGGATAATACCATGTACAGATGTACTGCAATCTTAATAGTAGATAAGTCAAAAGACTCAAAACCAATAAATGCGAATATATGAACAAAGATTTTACTGTTGAAAAAAAATTAATTTTCGCTACTATTTCTTGCAGTAGAAGAAATCTATAATTCTTCTCAACAGTAGAAAGACCATGTTATACTTTATGCACCTCCTAGAAACACTAGAAGGGGGGGTTGAATAGTGTTTCCCGATTTTCGTTGAAAGAACCTTGTTCTTCAGTAGTAGAATAGGGTTCTTCAGTTCGTTGTTATGCAGCCTTCTACCTTAGGACACACCTCCAAACATTCACCAACGACACAAGGATTTTTACGTGGAAAACTCCTTGCTCAAGGGAGAAAAACCACGACCCACACTCTGGGATTTTAACACCGAATCCACTAACACAAGAGCAATGTTTCTGATTACAAACTCTGTAACCAAGGGGCTACACTCTAGACCCTAATCACTAAATAAAGCTAAACTCTAGCTTTCCTAGTAATCACAAAGTAGTTTGCCTAATACATATGCTTCTGAGATAAGCTAATAGACAAAACAATGAATACTTGTAACCGAGACAACTTACAACTCGATAGATCTAGACAAGAGTTCTAGACTCAAATACTTTGCATGCAAATCAGTTGTCTTCTTCAGTTTTCCCACGTAGACAGTTCTTCAGATCGCCTTTATATGCTCTGAACTCTCTATGTGAAAAAAACCACTTTCGGCTATGTCTTCTACTTGCTTTTATATGAGTTTTGCAACCCTAGTTGAGTCCTACTGGGAATCCTCTTTAATTATGGTAATTGAAGATTCGCAGTAACTCTTTTCCATGTTGAAGTATAACTCTTGTTCATACTTCAAAGACACAGCCTGGACACCGCCTCTTTTAGTCTGACTAGGATATGTCTTCAACCACGCGCCTCTACTCCTAGTTCCACAGGGATTTGCAACCCGTAATCTTTTCGATCAAGCGTGCCCTTCAACTTCAAGGACTAGGTTCTTCTCATGAACCTTAGTGTCCTTCCTGTTTGTCATACTTCAAAACCAGCTCTCAACAAATTCCCCCTTTTTGATGATGACAAACAAATATTGCTCAAGAACCTGAATAGACATAAACCAAGAAAAAACAAAACTAACAGAACAATAAAAACAGATGAGTTAGGTCACAAACACCCCAACTTTCTTCCCCCTTTTAGCATCATCGAAAAGATTCAAAGACCTGCAGGAACCTGTCAGATTTATCTAGTCTAGAGCACAAGGCAACTCATCAGTGTCAAGAACATAGGTATATCAAAATAAGGGCCCAACAAGGAACCAAGTACTTAAACAAGAAACAGTCGCAAACATAAGAAATTTAAAATCAACATCCAGAGGGTGACAGCAGCACCACTCTATTTAGTTACACAACAAAATAGAAATTGTCTTAAACATCCAAATCATGCAATCAAGGGAGAATAGGAAGGAGTAAAGATCAGGTGGGGTAGGAAGAGAGAAAGATAGGAGGACAGGACTGGAAGAATCACAGCTGAAGGTTGAAGTGCTTAACGAGTGCCTCAAGTTGCTTCGTATTTTTGGCCCTCTCCATCACCAGCTCGGCCTCATACTTGTGGCAATCAATCTTCAAGCGATCAATTTCTTGATCCTTCACCTTCAACTGTCTGTGCAGTTCTGCATTTTCTTCATTAACCTCAAGAACCATTTTCTCCAGTTCCTGCACAGCACCAATGGCCTCATCAGGTCCATATTCTTCACTGTCCTCTGACTGCTCCTGCTTAACCTGCATTGGCCTTTTGGAGACCCTGCTTTCTTGAAAGAAGTCACAGTTTCTCAGCACATTAACCCCAAACTTCTGATGGATGGTAGGCCTCTTTCCTGCTTCTAAGGGCACTCCAAAACGCTCAAGAATCTGATGGATGATGTAAGAGTGCACAAGAGAGTGTGGCTTTTGATCAGTATCACAAATTCTCTTAATGTGCCTAATAATGAGCCCAGGCAAATTAATTTTCACCCCTCTGTCCATCAGATCCATATATGTCAGGTCAAGAGCACTAGCCTCACAATTCCTTTCTCCCCTAGGTAGAAGAAACCTATGCACAAATTCAAACAACAGCTGATGTGCAGGCTCCATCTCCTTCTTCTCAACCTTCCTCTCCTTCCTTAATCTAGGTTTCCCTGAGAACTTTCTCACAACATCTAAGGGAGTAACTCTATCTGTTCTCTTTGGCCATTTTAGCTTGACATACCTGCAATACCCTTCAGCAGGTACATCCAGAATTACTCCCAATTCAGGTCTCCCAAATTCAATCTCCACTCCTTTCACAGTGGTAAACACCCTCCTGGCTACCACCCTGCAATTTGTATAAAACTCCCTGACTTCGTCCACAAACAGCTTCCTGTCTTTGTTGGCAAACAGACTCAGCCAACCCTGATTTCCTATCACCCTCAACAAGGGTTTCATATGAAACTCTTTTTCATCATCCAGAATACTGCCTGGCAGCACCTGATGTTTTGAGAAAAAGGCTTCCCTATCCACTTCTTTTCTTTTCTTCTTACTCTCAATCTCACTGTCAGTGTCAGAATCACTGGGTTCCACATAACTCCCAGCCTCACTCTCCTGCTCTTCTTCCCTAGCACCCTTCTCCTCTTCTTCTTTCTTCTTCTCTTCTTCCCTTATCTTCACATTTGTTATTGTCCTTCCCAGCTTTTCAACCTTCTCCATCTGTGTCTTCAAAGCAGACCTAGTACCCATTCTTCTAACAACAGGCTCCCTAGCCTCTTTGTCACCTCCTTCTTTACTATCTTCATCTACCAACCTAGTTTTCAACACAGGCTTACCATCTCTCACCAACCTTCTTCTTTTTTCAGGCTCTATTCTATTTTCTTTTACAAACACCACCTCATCTTCTTCTTCCTCACCAGTCAACTTCTCATCCTCTGCCCCAAACTTTCTTTTTCTTCTTGATTTTTCTTCTTTCTTGTCACCCTCTTGCTTTTCAACAACAACTTCCTTGTTCCCTTCCTCATCAGATTCTGTCCAGCTAAATTCTGCATCCTCAGCTCCAGTGGGGTTTTGACAAGCAACTGGCTCTTGTCCCACACCCCCAAAAGCTTCAGCAGTAGCAGGTCCAACACACTCCGGACCTTTAGGCACAGAATCCTCTAAACACACCCCTGTTCCACTCACATCTTTACTTGACTCACCAGCATCTTTTCCCAGAGATTCATCATTATCTAGTTCCCTCAACTGTTCTTCTATTTTTTCGGCTACATTTAACTCGCCTCTAGACACACCGTCTACAACACCCTGCACATCTTCTCTAGGTTCATTCTCTTTAGTTTCTTGTTCCTCCTCACGTGGGTTCCCCCTATCTATGTTGTCCCTCTGCTCAACATCTACTATTTTATCTAATTCAGCAACTAGGGTTTCAGTTTCTACAATGCCAGGACTGGCTATATCAACTGAACCAACAGGTGTAGATGGAATAGGATCAGGAATTACCTCAGGTAACGGTTGAGATGAACTTTGAGTAGTGGGTGTCGAAGGAACGGCTCTTGATTTTAACTTCTTGACCAGTTTCTTGTCCCCCTTTTTGAGAAATTTTAGGCGAGCCCTAGCAATTCTTTCAACAAGAGTGGATGGAGGTGGTCTTTCAGACATCTTGAAGGATTTTGTAAAGATTTCTGAGTTTGTTGACGGTTTGTCTATTTTAGGGCTTGAGAGAATTTTGATGTTCAGTCTGAAGTGGTGGATGAGATCATGAGAGATTGAAGGAGTGCTGTAGAAAGAGAAGGGGTTTTGGTGAAGTGACAATGTTTAGGGAAGGCAAAGAAGTAATGAGTATAAAGAAGGGCAGCTTTTTGAACTTTTTGAGAACTGGGAGAAGTTAAGAGATTTGACGGTTATGAACTTAATTTAAATATACCCTTTTCAAGAAGTGGGGTCCAAGCAATTTAAAAAGGAGTTCTATCCTAAAAAGGAATGTGTTCCTATAATTTTGGACAATTATGAGAATATGGAGAATCTCCCATGATGCACGTACAATAGACAATTTTAATTCCAGTTGTGACAACTAACAAATAGGGTAGGTTGACTGTACCTGGACACGATTCCTCACGTTAAGACTGGTTCCTCCTCAGTACACAGTAGGTTCTTCATGGGATCACATTATTTGTACCTAATGCTCAAAACACTAAAAACGAGTGTACTTACTCAAGTACAAATTTAGTCCAGATAGTAATGACAAATTCCTAACAGACACTTTTACTACTAAACTAGCCAATCACCAGGGGATTACCTGCTGGGTCATCCGTGTATTTTGATCATCCCTAACTCCAACCTGTTCTTCTCGAACTGCACCTTGTTCAAAGCTTTGGTAAATATGTCAGCAATTTGGTCTTCAGTCCTGCATGAATTCATAGTGATTAGACCCTTTTCTACATTGTCTCTCAGAAAATGATGTCTAATATCAATGTGTTTGGTCCTTTTGTGTTGGACTGGGTTCTTGGCAATGTTCACAGCACTAGTGTTGTCACAAAAGATTGGCACTGCCCCACACTTGATGCCAAAATCCTCCAGTTGCTGCTTGATCCATAGTAATTGTGAGCAGCATGAAGCAGCTGCCACATACTCAGCTTCAGCAGTTGACAAGGCAACAGAGTTTTGTTTCTTTGTAGCCCATGACACCAAGCAAGGACCTAAGAAGTGTGCCATCCCTGAAGTGCTTTTCCTATCAACCAAATGACCTGCATAATCTGCATCAGCAAAACCAATTAGTTCAAAAGTTCCACCTCTGGGATACCAAAGGCATAGATCCTGAGTCCCTTTCAAGTATCTCAGGATTCTCTTCACAGCTGTCAAGTGCGATTCCTTAGGTTTTGACTGAAATCTGGCACACAGTCCTACGCTGTAGACTATGTCAGGTCGACTTGCTGTGAGATAAAGAAGTGAGCCAATGATTCCTCTATACTTGGTCTCATTTGTCGAAGGACCAAGTTCATCCATATCAAGCTTTGTTCCAGGAGCAATAGGAGTAGTCATCTCCTTAGCTCCTTCCATGTTAAACTTCTTCAACAATTCCTTGACATATTTTTGCTGGTGTATCATAGTTCCTTCCGGTGTCTGCTTTATCTGCAACCCAAGGAAGAAATTCAATTCACCCATCATGCTCATCTCAAACTCACTTCCCATCAGGTCAGCAAAACCTTTGTTCAGCTCCTCATCAGTGGCTCCAAAGATGATATCATCGACATACACTTGAACTACCAGTAGATCCTTTCCTTGCTTCTTGAGAAATAGTGTGTTGTCAATTTTACCTCTTGAAAAGCCATTTTTCATCAAGAATCCTGAGAGTCTTTCATACCAAGCTCTAGGAGCTTGCTTCAAACCATACAGAGCCTTGTCCAGTTTGTACACATGATCAGGGAATTCATTGCTCACAAAACCTGGAGGCTGCACTACATAAACTTCTTCATTCAGGTACCCATTCAAGAAGGCACTCTTCACATCCATCTGATACAGTGTGAATTCCATGTATGTAGCAAAAGCAATCAGCATTCTAATGGCTTCCATTCGTGCCACTGGTGCAAAGGTTTCATCATAATCTATTCCTTCTTCTTGACTGTAGCCTTGAACAACCAACCTTGCCTTGTTTCTTGTAACTATGCCATGTTCATCCAGCTTATTTCTGAACACCCATTTAGTTCCAATTATGGATCTGTCCTTTGGCTTAGGAACTAGGTGCCACACCTTGCTTCTTTCAAATTGATGAAGTTCCTCCTGCATAGCCATAATCCAGTCTGGATCTTCTAGTGCTTCTTTGACATTTTTTGGTTCCAAGGCTGAGAGGAAAGCAAAGAATGCACAAAAGTTCTTTAATGCTGACCTGGTCATAATTCCTGTATCCAGTTCAGATAGGACGTTCTCCAAAGGGTGAGAACTTTGGTGTTTCCATGGCTTGATCTGAATCTGATTAGAAGAACCTGCAGCATCGTCTTGAGTAGATTCTTCTTGACTCTCTTGATCTTCAGCTTCATCAGAGGTTCCCCCTGTCAAGTTGACTCCTTCATCTGACATAACTTTGCTCTCCTTTTCATCTGAGTCCTCCAGTTCATCTATGCTTTCTTCTCTTCTTAAACCAATCACATGATCATCTGCATCATCTTCTCCTATTTCCTTATCTGATTCATCGAACACAACATGCATACTTTCTTCTACTACTTGTGTCCTTCTGTTGAGTACCTTGTATGCCTTACTTTGAGTGGAGTATCCCAAGAATATTGCCTCATCACTCCTAGCATCAAACTTTCCCAAGGGTTCCTTGCCATTGTTGTGAACAAAGCATTTGCACCCAAAAGGCCTTAGGTGTGCAATGCTTGGCTTTCTACCTCTGAGTAACTCATATGGAGTTTTGTCAAGGATGGCTCTGATGGAACACCTATTTAGCAAGTAACATGCAGTGTTTACAGCTTCAGCCCAGAAGTTTCTTGCTAGTCCACTTGACAGCAGCATGGTTCTAGCCATATCCTCCAACGACCTGTTCTTCCTCTCGACCACCCCGTTTTGTTGGGGAGTTCTTGGTGCAGAAAAGTTGTGATCTATGTTGTTCCCTGCACAGTACTCAGAAAATTTTGAGTTTTCAAACTCAGTTCCATGATCTGATCGAATACTGATGAGTTCAAGACTTAGCCTTTTCTGAACCACACCAGCCCAGTCTTTAAAATTCTCAAAAGCTTCATCCTTAGAGGCCAAGAACAAGGTCCATGTATACCTTGAGTAGTCGTCAACAATCACGAACACAAACCTCTTTCCTCCTCTGCTCTTCACTCTCATAGGTCCACACAAATCCATATGTACCAGCTCCAGTGGCTTAGATGTGCTGACCACTTTCTTTGACTTGAATGACGTTCTTACATCCTTTCCCTTTACATAGGCATCGCACATTTTTATGTTTTCAAACTTCTTTCTTGGCAATCCACGAACTTTAATTGAGTGAGACTTGCATGGCCCAGTCTTTTGTGCCACAGCTGAGAGTCACTATCTTGCACATTCAAGCATGTCAGATTGTTTTCAGGTAAGGACTTCAGTGATGCCTTGTACACGTTGTTCACTCTTTTTCCTTCCATCACCACTTCTCCACTCTGTAGGTTCTTCACGATGCACCCTACAGAGGAGAAGCTCACTTCGTTTCCTCTGTCACATAGTTGAGAGATGCTTAGTAAATTGTGTCTAAGACCATCCACACAATAAACATTTTCAATTGCATGCTCCAGAGATCTCCCAATCTTCCCAATGCCTACTATCTGACCATTCTTTCCTCCTCCGAAGGCAACACTGCCTCCTTGGAATGCTGCGAGTGAGAGAAAATTTCTTCTATCTCCTGTCATGTGCCTGGAACAACTGCTATCAAGAATCCAGCTTGAGTTGTTCTCCCTCACTCCAGCCTGCAAGACAATTAGAGGTTAGCTTTAGGAACCCAGACAAGCTTGGGTCCCTTCTTATGAGAGAATGGGTAAATCAAATCTTGTTTGGCCCATTTGGGTAAAACACACTTCTTATTTTTGGCTCTTGCCTTGACAATATTAATACACTTTTGTTTAGTATGACCAGTTTTACCACAAAAAGTGCATAATATGTTACAAGGTAATCCTACATATTTGCTTTTAGGATTATACGAGGGCAGGGGCTTCTTGAATCCTAAACCTTGTTTTCCTTTGTTTTGATTTTCAAGAACCCAATTTATTGCCTCTGAAGATTTATTCCATTTTGTAAGTCTGGTGAGTTCAAGTTTTGAGTTTTCAACCTTTTGATCTAACATCCTGTTTTTCTCAATTTCTTGATGCAAAATCTCATTTGTTCTTTTCAATTCATCTTCCAGAAAGGTTTGAACTTCACTCATAACTTGCTTACCATTCTTACTCTCTCTCAACTGATTACATTCCAATTCAAGCTCAGTAATTTTAGCGTTTGACACAAGAGTCTGCCCTTTCAAGATGGCATTAGTTTCTTCAAGTACAATATTCTGTTCCAGGAGACTCTTGTGTTTAGTTCTAAGATTACTCAGTTCTTCAGTTAAGTTATCCTTTTCAAGTTTTTCCTTTTCATACCCTTCAATCAGGGTGGCTGTGATTAGAATTAAATTTTCAGGAGAGTATGTATGTAAAGTTTCTTTTAGATCAGATAGACATACCTCAGCTGAATTTCCTGTTTCCTCTCCATCAGTTGCCATAAGAGCAGAGTCCTTTTTGATGTTGTCAGCAATGTACAATTCCTTCAGTTTCTTCCATATTTCCTTGGCAGATTTGCACTCCAGTATCCGTGCATGCACATCCTCAGTGAGTCCTCTTCTTAGATACCCCACAGCCTTGGAGTTTGCTTGTAACCAGTCCAGATCTTGAGGGTCTAGTTCTTCCACTTTCTTTGGCACTAGGACACCATTTACAGCTCTCTTCACCGGAACATGAGGTCCTCTTTTCACAATCAGCCACAAGCTGTAATCAGTTGCCTGTAGATAATTTTTCATCTGCTTCTTCCAGTGATTGTAATGAGTCCCATTGAACACTGGTGGTTTTGATGGATCTCTTCCTCCTCTAAATTCTCGAGGATCTTCTTCATCACAGCTGACATCTGTCATACCTGCTAGTGCTAGTGGTGAGTCATCCTCAGCCTCTTTTTCATGATCAGACTCACTATCAGTTGGTCCCCATGTGGCGTAGAAAGCTTCCTTCTTTTTCCTTCGCTCTGCTCTGAAGTTTGGGGGCCGTCTTGTCTTCCTTTTGTCTGTATCATATTCCTTAGTGGTTTCCTTTTCCTTTTCCTTAGCAGCTCTGTTCTTCTTCCATTCTATTTCCCACATCGGGCAGTCCATGACAGCATGGTCTTTCTTGAAGCATTTGAAGCACCCAGAGTAGTCAGGACTGTCAACTATGTTCTTCCTACTAGAGCTCTCCTTGTTTCCTCGTTTGAACCCTTTAAACCTTCCCAGATTGAGTTTTTGTCTTAACGCACTTACCATTGCAGCTTCCACTGATTGAAGATCAACATAGTCATCAGTTTCTTCTGTTGCTTCCAGTGCAAGGGTCTTGTCCTTCTTTGCTACAGGTTTAGCCTTTGAGTCTTTCATCATCTCATGCGTCTTCAGACTTCCAACCAGTTCTTCAAGCTTAATGGATTTCAAGGGCTTTGATTCAATGATGGCTGTCATTTTTGGTTCCCATGCTTCAGGCAGCACATTTAGGATTTTGTCAACCATCTCTACTTCAGGTAATTCCATCTCCAACGATCTCATTTCGTTTGTAATCATGGTCAGTCTGGTCATCATATCCTGAATTGACTCCCTTTCACCCATTGTAAACAATTCAAATTGCCTTTTCAGCATTCTTCTTTTTGAGTCTTTTACTTCTGTGGTTCCTTCGTGTGCAACCTGCAAGGCATCCCATATCTCCTTAGCCGTCTTATACGATGATACTCGATTGAACTCTTCTGGACCAAGACCACATATGACCAACCGCTTGGCCTTGTGATTCTTTTCGATCATCTTATAATCCGTCTCATCGAACTCTTCTTTCAGTTTGGGTTCTTTTGTAGCCGTGGTTCCTTCACCGACTATTTTGGTGGGAATCAGATTTCCTTCTGAGACTATCAGCCAGAGTTGATAGTCTTCAACACATATGTAATTCTCCATCCTATTCTTCCACCATGCGTAGTATTGCCCATTGAACTGTGGAGGCCTCAGAACCGACTGTCCTTCAGTAATAGTAGGTGGTGCACTCATTCTGATCCTTCTCAAGGTGTTAGCCTTACAAGAGAAGACCTGCTCTGATACCACTTGTTATACTTTATGCACCTCCTAGAAACACTAGAAGGGGGGGTTGAATAGTGTTTCCCGATTTTTCGTTGCAAGAACCTTGTTCTTCAGTAGTAGAACAGGGTTCTTCAGTTCGTTGTTATGCAGCCTTCTACCTTAGGACACACCTCCAAACATTCACCAACGACACAAGGATTTTTACGTGGAAAACTCCTTGCTCAAGGGAGAAAAACCACGACCCACACTCTGGGATTTTAACACCGAATCCACTAACACAAGAGCAATGTTTCTGATTACAAACTCTGTAACCAAGGGGCTACACTCTAGACCCTAATCACTAAATAAAGCTAAACTCTAGCTTTCCTAGTAATCACAAAGTAGTTTGCCTAATACATATGCTTCTGAGATAAGCTAATAGACAAAACAATGAATACTTGTAACCGAGACAACTTACAACTCGATAGATCTAGACAAGAGTTCTAGACTCAAATACTTTGCATGCAAATCAGTTGTCTTCTTCAGTTTTCCCACGTAGACAGTTCTTCAGATCGCCTTTATATGCTCTGAACTCTCTATGTGAAAAAAACCACTTTCGGCTATGTCTTCTACTTGCTTTTATATGAGTTTTGCAACCCTAGTTGAGTCCTACTGGGAATCCTCTTTAATTATGGTAATTGAAGATTCGCAGTAACTCTTTTCCATGTTGAAGTATAACTCTTGTTCATACTTCAAAGACACAACCTGGACACCGCCTCTTTTAGTCTGACTAGGATATGTCTTCAACCACGCGCCTCTACTCCTAGTTCCACAGGGATTTGCAACCCGTAATCTTTTCGATCAAGCGTGCCCTTCAACTTCAAGGACTAGGTTCTTCTCATGAACCTTAGTGTCCTTCCTGTTTGTCATACTTCAAAACCAGCTCTCAACAGACCACTTCCACTTTGACTTGATGGCCAAACACCTTAACTTTATAATTTTCTCTATAAATGCTTGCAGTTGCTCTTTTACAAAAAGAAAGAAGTTGACGGGGTTCAGTCAATTACTTTAACGCAACTCCTATGGTGGAAAATAAGCAGTGTCAAGAAAAATTAGAACTTACAACAAGGTACGTATTAGTGCATTTTGTGAAGGATTCACTTCATGTGTCTACAATTGCTTACATGTCGATACTTTCAAGTTACGTATTTGTCGAAGTATTGAAAATTTTTGTGGCTTATACTCGAGAAGCATTGTTGAAGAATGCAAATTTGTAGCAATCAATAGTCGATTGAATTTGTGATTTTGGTAAACGTATAACTTAAATAATGTGTGCTTAATATAATGAAGTAGCGTAGTAGTGCTTTTATATCGATACGGTAAAATGGAGGAAATAAAAATTACACTTAATCTTAAGTTTTGGAAGTTCCTTAATTTTTTTATGGAATATATGCCTTATATTATTGTTGTTATGTAACAATAGACTTTTTAAGTTTTCTCTATGAACCCTAGCAGTTGCTATGCTTTATGGACTGTAATGGAAGGGAATATTATAAATTCTTCTATTGCGGCTCGATATGAATTGTTGTTTTTTTCTTTTCACTTTCAACTGCTAATAAACAAGTAAAATAGTGTTATCAGTAGCACCTAATATTGGAAGTCGACATGGAGTTGTAATTCTTCCAAAGCATATATTCATCTCTTTAGTAAGTCTTTATCTCAACTTTTGCTAAAAGAGAAAGTTAAACACATACATGAGGGAGGGAATTGGATGAAAAAAATTTAGTTTATTTAAATATTAGACTGCGAGTACACATCCAGTTTGAAGCTTAGATGTTTTCGCATTTCGTCTAAATATTATCTTTAATGTATTTTTCATATGATAGTATGTATTTTTGTACCATTTTAATTAGTTAGTTCATATTGTTTGCATGGAAAACTATATGGTAAATTACTTGCATCACAACTATATGAGCCTTTCAAATTTTCAGTAGTCATGAAATGTTTCCTAAGTTTCTTCCCGTGGCATCGTTATGCTTAAGGTGTGGGCTTCAATCAAAAGACAAAAAAAATTAGAGAACAACAATGATAAATACCAAAATGATATCAAAATTTTCTATCGATATAGGCCACGCATCGTGTGGGTTACTATACTAGTTTTTTCTAAAGAGAAGCAAAGACAGATTAATCCAACAGCCATATATTTATCTTCAAGTGTACCAAGACAAAAGTGCTTCTGAATAATCTGCAAGATACCTTAGCAGAGCTCTGCATCTCTGTGGCATCCATGAAGAAAGGCTCACCCAGATGAGTAGGCACTCCACTTCTGAGAGGAAGAACTGAACATGCTCAGATTAAATCGGTAAGATTCTACTAAACTAAGAATAGGATCAACCTGGAGATCACAGTTTGTTTTGAAAGAGTGGGTAGGTATCCTGCACCATTTGTTTTGAAAGAGTGGGTAGGTATCCTGCACCATTGGAACAAATATTACAGAGAAACTTTGGGTAAAAGCTCAACCAACCCTATGGAGGAATAACCCATGTATTTATAACCTAGCTTTAGGTTTAGAAAACCTATTCCAAAACTAGTTGGGTTTCTTTTCCACCAAGTAAAGTTCTCCTAGTCCTAATTAATTCGGGCACAACAGGGACCGCATAATTAATTAACGAGGCTTCCAATTATGAAATTAATTCTTTTTCTCTAGAATTAACCTTTCCATAATAAATCACGAATTATTTCCACTAGAAATTCGTAATTGCACTCCTCAGTTGAATTTTGAATTCTTCCATCAAAATCTTATTTAACTCCCCACGTTAAGATTACAGACACCAATCAATAAACTTAAATTACTGATAATTTAATTTATTGACTAATAAATATCCTTTAGACTTTCGCTTAACTTATTTCATGTGTCGGATACCAAAATCCGTCGGCCGGGTTTACACATAAAAACTTATAAGCTTTCATAAAGGGTGTCATCAGTCTCTATACCGAGACGTGGATTCTATCAACTAGCTATCATTTCGCAAATTCATATTATCCTTATCCAACTTATCAGGAATTATTTGACCCAAATATCCTGGACCTCACCTATTGATAAATCAAAACAATGAATAATATACACCGCTAATAACAGCTATATCAAGATTAAGAGTATAAGTACATTTGATGAGCTAGAGAATTTGTTTTATATAGTCAGTATTAAAACACTTATCTCTACTTGGTCCGTTCAATGCACACAAAACGCACTATCACAAGAAGTTGGAACTATACCGTTCCCATAATCAAGATAAATTATATATAATCTTGTACTACAATCATACCGATGACTTTGTCCAATTTTCATCTTAGATTGTGAACATTACTTTATTATTTATAAGAACCGATGATTTAATCTTCCGTATATAAGCTTGGCTCTACACACTAAATCAACTACTATATAAATAATAGGACACACATGACACAATTGATCTAAATAAATAATACTTCATTATATTTATTAAATGAATAACAATTATTCGACAAGGAATAATCTAACTAAAACCGCATGGTTATTAGTATATCCCAACAATCTCCCACTTATACTTATAACTATGCCGTTGTTATAATACATACTATATCTAAACACATGGTTAATAGTATATATCTCATCAAACTCCCACTTAGACTTTAACCATGCACCTACAACTTTCACATGTGTTCCTTTTATATGAAAAAAGAACTAGCAAAGTTGTTTTCTGATGCAATCATTGTCCAAAAGTGCTTTTTGGATTACTTATCGGCCGGTCTTAACCTCTGCAGGGATCCAGTCATGAAACTCTCCCAAAAGTGCATACCAAACCATTCCTTCTTTTCTCCCACTACGACAAAGTACTACTACTAAGTCACATTACGATGTTCTTGTGGACAAACTACATAACAATTAGAAACTTAAGTCTCAATATTCTTTCCTTACCTTTCGATATTAGAATATGAACAACTTCTTCTTGTAGTATATAGTAACGACTTATTCTTGTAGTGTTTTTCTACAACTCAAATCTCTCCCACTACTTTGGAGTAGTGGATTTCCAAGCATCGTTTATCTATTGACATTTCTCCCACTACTTAAATGCAATGGAACGTCAATTCCGACAAATGAATTGGATTTCTTGAAATTTTAGATTTTCAGGTGATCCACTTGTTATTTCTTTGTGCAGTTCCAGTAAACAGGATTTACTTCTAGGAACATTGTTTATTAAATAGTCATATTCTAGAAAACTAGTATTTATGCTAATAAATACCTTCTTTTCATTATGACAAGAAAATAAACTTCCTTTCGTCCCCTTTGTATAGCCAATAAACATATACACATTCATCCTTGATTCCAACTAATCAGTTTTCCCTTTAAAATGTACTAACATAGAAGGACTACATTTAGAATGTAATTTAAATTTTCTAATGCATATTCCCAAAACGAAAGAGAATAACAAATTTGAACAACTTCACATTGATCTAGCCATCTTCATAAGAGTCTTGATTCTTCTTTCTACTACGCTATTTTGTTATAGTGTCTCAGGTTTTAGATATAATTCCTTATTCTGGTAAGTATTTAGTGAACATTGCAAAGAGATATCGCCACCACGATCAGATCGCAATGACTTAATATATATTCCATGATGCTTTTTTCTTTCAGTCTTAAAATCCTTGAATTTCTCAAAGCATCAAGACTTATAGTGCATCAAATAAATATACTCATATTTTTAGTAATCATTTATGAATGTCATAAAAATACTCAAATTATTCCTAGTTGAACAAGTGGTTGTTCATTTATAAATATAATAAATTATTATTTATTTAGAACATCATGTCATGTGTGTCCTATTATTTATATAGTAGTTGATTTAGTGTGTAGAGCCAAGCTTATACACAGAAGATTAAATCATCGGTTCTTATAAATAATAAAGTAATGTTCACAATCTAAGATGGAAATTGGACAAAGCCATTGGTATGATTGTAGTATAAGATTATATATAATTTATCTTGATTATGGGAATGGTATAGTTCCAACTTCTTGTGCTAGTACGCTTTGTGTGTATTGAACGGACCAAGTAGAGATAAGTATTTTTATACTGACTATATAAAATAAACTCTCTAGCTCATCAAATGTATTTATACTCTTAATCTTGATATAATTATTATTAGTGATGTATATTATTCATTGTCTTGATTTATCAATAGGTGAGGTCCAGGATATTTGGGTCAAATAATTCCTGATAAGTTGGATAATGATAATATGCATTTGCGAAGTAATAGCTAGTTGATAGAATCCACGTCTCGTTATAGAGATTGATGACACCCCTTTATGAAAGCTTATAAGTTTCTATGTGTAAATCTGGCTGGTGGATTTTGTATCCGGCACATGGAATAAGTTAAGCGGAAGTCTAAAGGATATTCATTTAGTCAATATATTAAATTGTCAGTATTTTGATATTATTGATTGGTGTCTGTAATCTTAACGTGGGGAGTTAAATAAGATTTGATGGAAGAATTCGAAATTCAACTGAGGAGTACAATTACGAATTTCTAGTGGAAATAATTTGTAATTTACTATGGAAAGATTAATTCTAGAGAAAAAGAATTAATTCCATAATTGAAAGCCTCATTAATTAATTCTGTGGTCCCTGTTGTGACCGAATCCAATTAGGACTAGGAGAGAGGTTTCTTGGTGGAAAAGAATCCTATACAGATTTGGAAAAGGGTTTTACTCTTAAAACTATATAAAGGGGATTCTTGGCCAAAAGGAATAATACAAAAACACAAAAACCCTAAATAGTTTTTCTCTCTCTGAAACACTTGTTCCACCCAAGTGATTATTAGTCTGGGTATTGTTCGGGCACACGACAGAAGATCATGGAACTGGAAGACAACCCCGTAGATGATCCTGCTCGTGATTGAAGATTTTCTTCGCGGTTGAAGTCACGCTTCAAGAGGTATTCCGTTTTATATGTACGTAAAACTGAATTGTCTGCTAGTTTGTCTAGATTACATGTGAGTTCTTGATCCTGGAATTGCTTCCGCTGTGTTTATATTCCTTCAATTGGTATCAGAGCCTGCTCACATGTAACTAGATAGCTAGGGTTTCGTGAAAAAAAAGTGACCTGCTTGTTACTTGATATAACCTGGAACTATGTGTATGTGAGCGTTTATATGATTCATACATAAGGTTAAAGTGAATAAGCAGGTAAGACAATTAATCAACAATTGTTGTTATAGCATGTGCGTTTGCGAATTGTTGGTTATTGACTAAATTGTTGTGATTATGTTCGCCGTTTTTTTTTTTTTTTGTTTCTTTGTGGAAGTTTATGATTTTTTTTGTAATTGGAGAACTAATAGTGATGAGTAGAACTATTGACGACTTTGGATTTAAGAGCACGGGGCGTTGGCATATCGATGTTAAAAAAATTATTTCCTGGGTTATGTCTTCGCGGCGGCAAACATTGCAGTAATTGGTGGATTACTGGCTGATTGTTTGAAGAGTATCCGCGGCTAAAACATGAAGGTTACAATTTTCATATGAGATTGTATGGGCTCTTAATCCGGAAAAAGACCAATTCCAGTTGAATTGTTGGAAAGTTTTGATGGTGCAAGACTAAAACACGAATTGTCTGGGGTACGGGTAATGAATGTTAAATCAACTCCTTACTATTTGTTTTGTTATAATTGGCTAACAAAAGTTATGGTAGGGTAAGGTAAAAGTTACTAATGGAACAAAACTTTTACGACTTGATGGCGGCATTCCTATTTGACATGGAATGGAATCTTTACTTGTTAGAAAGGATTCCTTTGTTAATAGTTTGACCTAAGTTCTCTCTCCATTCGATGAAGTTATAGTAGTAGTCCTCAAACTAATTAGTTGATAAATTTATTTAAGTTGTTTTTCTTTTCTCTTGTTAAATAATTACATGAGGTAATATTTTCTTACATGTATATAATATGGTGTAAGTTAAAGAATTTATGATTTAATAAATAGATACTACTAAGTAGTTTATTTATTTAGATATCATTGTAAAATTCTTTGTACTTTATACAAGTGTAATGATATCATACATGTTTTAAGAATTTGTGATAAACAAATAGTTACCACGAAAGAAGTTTTTTTATTTGGAATCAGCGAAAATTCTTTATGTATGTGAGTTATGTCATATATGAATGAAGAATTAATGTGTCGAATGAAATAGTTACTACTCATGTGGTTTATTTATTTAGAATCACTGACAATTCTTAAAGTTCTATACATTCAAGAGAATATTTATTCAGAATCATTAAAAAACTCTTAATGGCATTATACACTTGAAATAATATTGTATATGGTTTAAGAATTTATGATGGATAAATGATTACCTCCAAAGTGGAGTATTTTATCCGGGATCATTGAAAATTCTTAAAGCTTTATACATGCGAAACTGTGTCAATGCATGAATTGAGAATTATGATTAATAAACAGGATTCACTAGAGTGATCTATTTATTTGAGTCATTGAATATTCTAAATGTACCATGTGTAAATTGTCTTTGGATATGTGTAAGCTAATGGTGAAAGTTTATCTATTGAAAAGCAGATTTAATTTCTTGATAACTGAAAACACTAAATTAATTCGAGAGATAAGATATTGAGATTTTCACCTAATAGGAGAAAATAATATCTTGGATTCTCACGTGTATTAATTGAGAAGATAATTTGACATTAGATAAGATTTTGTATATCTGAGTAACACAATGCATGCCTTGTGCTCATGGGATAATTATAAAAAGAATGTAAACGAGCATCATGTTTGCTTCAATTCACAAAACCGCCTAAAAGGTTTTCTGTCGAATTTGGTCATAGCTTTGCGATCATGAATTTACGATCTCTAATTGACCTGAAATTCGGTAGAGATATCAGAAATGGTAAAATAAGCAGTTTTCACTGTTTTGGACTGAGTGATGTCAGTTTAACCCTTTGAGATCATTTGGATGGAGTTTTAGGTAGTTTGCTGCATTTAAACGTGAATTAAATATGAAAAGTCATTCTATATATCAATTTTGGTTTATATTAAATTTAGGACATGATAATGCATGATGATTTAATATATATTGATATATGATAAGAATGTAGTTCATATTTTATATTCTTAGAAACGTAAGAGTTGCACTGTTTTAATGAAATACAAAATTTTAAAATATGTTGTTTGATCTTGATTCATGGATATCAAAAGATTACTTGTTGATATATGATTTGAACACACAACAGATATATTTTGAACCCTAAAAACGTGAAAACAAGAAATGTCTGATTTTGGTCATAGTTTCGGAGATCAGAAATTTTGACAGACTCCGATTAACTTGAAATTTAACTGGTTCATCGGAAACGGCCCAATGAGAAAAACTCACTGCTATGCAGTGAACCATGTCGTTTTTCGGCAGTTTAAGGCTGTTAAGATGGTGTTTTTGGCGTTTTTCTATTTTCTGGAAATTATTTTCCTCGAAAAATTAATGGTTGGCACCCAGTGATAATAGGGATTATTCTATATGGTCTCCATGATCATATACTAGTATAAACAATAATTTTACGTGTTGACATAGTTCTTTCTCCCTAACGGATAAATTTATTGTTGAGTATACTAGGCTAAAAATTCCCTATGGTATCCGTGATTGAATACTAGTGTAAATGATATATTTACGTGTTGACAATAGGTCTTCCTCCCTAACGGATAAATGTATTGTTGGTATACTAGGTTTAATCACTAGTTATTGATGACTTGTATATATCTCTCCAA
This sequence comes from Petunia axillaris subsp. axillaris, assembly GCA_029990575.1. NCBI lineage: Eukaryota > Viridiplantae > Streptophyta > Magnoliopsida > Solanales > Solanaceae > Petunia > Petunia axillaris. The sequence goes on along the minus strand of JARKNS010000003.1, from coordinate 131,079,643 downwards.
CTGAGAATTGCATGTTGAGTCAATGAGACTAGGGCTATTCAATAATTGATATTCACTTGAATTAAATGATAGTAGACTCTCCAACTGAGTTTGATATTATTTAATTTAATGAGTGAAATCTGACATTGCATGTATATGGTGTATAACTAGTTACTTTCCCAACGACTTTGGCTATTCAAGCTGCATGAAAATATGTGTGATGTGTTTTGAATTTGATTATTCAATGTTACATGACCTGAGTTGATCTATTTAAATTGTTTTGTCTCACTAATTAGATATGTCTTTATTTCAATTCCCTAAGTGCTATTTTCTCACAAAACTAAAAGTTCTAGGATTTATTTTGGTGATGACAAGACATTAATTTAAAGGATGCATTATATGTATGTTAAGTTAGAAAGAAATTTGATTCCAGTTTCTAGCTTAATAAGAGATGGACATTCAATTTATTTTACCAATAACTTTGGTGTTATTGAGGTTAATAAATGTTTATCTCTTGTGGTACATGTTGCAAGGTCCTTTTATTTGATATGTCTTCCGAATTTAACGATATTGATCTGCCCCATAAGAGAAAATATTCTTTGAAATTGAATAACACTTATATGTTGCTCTTGTATCAAGGTCATATTTATTTTGATAGAATACTTTTGGTTGGTTATGAATGGATCTTTAAGGTTCATTGAAAGTGGAGGCACTACCAACCCTGTGGATTCTTGTTAAAAGGAAATATGACTAAGTGATAGTTCCTCTTAAAAGGAGATAGAGCTAGTGATAAGTTAGAATTAATTCGTTCTGATTAGTATAGTCTGATGAACATACATGCAAGAGGTATTTTTGAGTATTTTTATGACATTCATAAATGATTACTCAAAATATGAATATATTTATTTGATGCATTATAAGTCTTAATACTTTGAGAAATCAAGGAGTTAAGACTGAAAAGGAAAAGCGCCATGGAAAATATATTAAGTCATTGCGATTTGATCGTGTTGCTGATACCTCTCTACATTGTTGATCCATTATTTATCAGAATAAGGAATTATATATACACTTGAGATACTATACAAAGTGGTGTAGAAGAAAGAAGAAATAAGACTCTTATGGAGATGGTTAAATCAATGTAAGTTGTTCAAATTTGTTATTCTCTTTCATATTAGGAATATGCCTTAGAAAATTTAAATTACATTCTAAATGTAGTCCTTCTATGTTAGTACCTTTTAAAGGGAAAACTGGTTAGTTGGAATCAAGGATAAATGTGTATATGTTTACTGGCTATCCAAAGGGGGCGAAAGAAGTTTATTTACCTGTCATAATGAAAAGAAGGTATTTGTTTAGAAAAAATACCAGATTTTTAGAATATGACTATTTAATAAATAATGTTCCTAGAAGTAAATTTTATTTTCTGGAACTGCACAAAGAAATAACAAGTTATTCACCTGAAAATCCAAAAGTTCAATTGAAATCCAATCGGCATGTTGGAATTGACATTCAATTGTATTTAAATAGTGGGAGAAATGTCAATAGACAAAAGATGATTGGAAATCCACTACTCCAAAGTAGTGGGAGTGAATTTTTGAAAAGTCATTAATATACACTACAAGATGAAGTTGTTTGTATTCTTATACCGAAAGGTAAGAAAAGAATATTGAGACTTAAGGCTCTAATTGTTGTGTGGTTTCACCACAAGAACATGGTAGTGTGACTTAGTAGTAGTACTTTGTCGTAGTGGGAGAAAAGAATGAAAATTGTTCGGTTAGCACTCTTGGGATAGTTTCATGACTGGATCCTGCAGAGGTTAAGACCGATCGATTAGTAATCTAAAAGCACTGTTGGACAATGATTGCATCAGAAAATAACTTGGCTAGATCCTTTTATTATTCATGTAAAAGGAATGCTTGTGAAAGTTGTAGGTGCATGGTTAAAGTCTAAGTGGGAGTTTGATGGGATATATGCTATTAACCATGTGTTTAGACATAGTATGTATTATAACAATGACATGGTTATAAGTAGGCAGAATACATGGATAGCCCCTTCAAGTTGTAGCCAATTCCCATGTAAACACTCAAACTTACCTAGTGACCAACTAGACACCTCATGTTGTTCCGAGTGTATCTCGTGAATCCCTCACAGTGACATGGCAAAATGCACGTTCTCCACACAAATTTGAGCGCGTCAAGGGCAAAGATATGCATTTTTCTCTTTTATTTTTTTTAAATTAACATATTATGTGGGTCCCACATCTCAATTATCATTTTTCATTTTCTTTACATTTAGACCTTCTTCTCCATCAAACATAACTGACATTTACACCTTCCCCACGAATTTTTTACAGATTCATCACAACAATATTATGTTACAAGAATAATCTGTTCACAAAATTTATACTTAAAAATCAAAACTTGAGGTTTTTTAAGTTTCTCAAATTAGATTCCTTCACATTAGCACAAACAAACCCAAAAATCACTAACATGACAGATTTCGAAATCTTCTTAAATCAATAATTCCTCAAACCCAAACAAATTTTCAAACCCAAGTTCCTTCGCGAGATTCTTCAATTTTGGTCCCAATTTTTTGACCAACTTATAGTCACTTGAAGTGAAGAGTCCATCAATTTCAAGAAAGAAATGGGGGATAACCAACAGCTTCAATCAAATCTATGCTATCGTGAATAACACCTTAAACCAAATCAAATAATATCATCGAGAAACGACTTTTGATTGGAAATTTCTCCGGCAACTGCCTAGCTAAAAATTAAGAAACTAAATGAAACGGGTGATAGGAAGAAGAAGAGGAAACGGATATCTATCAAATCTCTAACGAAGAAGATGAACAAGAAATAGAGGGTGGCGGTGAAGGGAAATCTAGCGAGATTGAGACGTTTCAATGGAGAAAAACAAGGGAATGGAAGGGTGGCGGTGGCAGGTTTTAACAGGAAGAAGACGAGGAGGGAGAGGGTGGCGGGTTTAGTAAAGAAGAGGAGGAGGAGGGTGGGCCAGAGGTGTTATGGTCTGATGTAGAATAGGAAATAGTATTTTCTTTTTTTGGTTTAGTTTAGATATTATTGTATTTCTCTTTTTTAATCATAGGTGGAATTTTTTTTTCACACGTGTCATCATCTAATTTGGCCTATTTACACGTCATCAGCGAGTGAGTTTCACGCAAATGATGTCATAAACACAAGTGTTTAAAAGATGCACCTCTGCAATATAAGGTGTCTAGTTGGTCACTAGGTAAGTTGGGGTGTTTACATGGGAATTGGATACAACTTGAAGGGGCCATCTATGTATTCTGCCTTATAAGTATAAGTGGAAGATTGTTGGGATATACTAATAACCATGCGGTTTTAGTTGGATTATTCCTAATTGAACAATTGGTTGTTCATTTATAAATATAATAAATTATTATTTATTTAGATCAATTGTATCATGTGTTTCCTATTATTTATATAGTAGTTGATTTAGTGTGTAGAGCCAAGCTTATACACGGAAGATTAAATCATCGGTTCTTATAAATAATAAAGTAATGTTCACAATCTAAGATGGAAATTGGACAAAGCCATTGGTATGATTGTAGTACAAGATTATATATAATTTATCTTGATTATGGGAATGGTATAGTTCCAACTTCTTGTGCTAGTACGCTTTGTGTGTATTGAACGGACCAAGTAGAGATAAGTATTTTTATACTGACTATATAAAATAAACTCTCTAGCTCATCAGATGTACTTATACTCTTAATCTTGATATAATTATTATTAGTGATGTATATTATTCATTGTCTTCATTTATCAATAGGTGAGGTCCAGGATATTTGAGTCAAATAATTCCTGATAAGTTGGATAATGATAATATGCATTTGCGAAGTAATAGCTAGTTGATAGAATCCACGTCTCGTTATAGAGATTGATGACACCCCTTTATGAAAGCTTATAAGTTTCTATGTGTAAATCTGGCCAGTGGATTTTGTATCCGGCACATGGAATAAGTTAAGCGGAAGTCTAAAGTATATTCATTTAGTCAATATATTAAATTGTCAGTAATTTGATATTATTGATTGGTGTCTGTAATCTTAACGTGGGGAGTTAAATAAGATTTGATGGAAGAATTCGAAATTCAACTGAGGAGTGCAATTACAAATTTCTAGTGGAAATAATTTGTAATTTATTGTGGAAAGATTAATTCTAGAGAAAAAGAATTAATTCCATAATTGGAAGCCTCATTAATTAATTATGTGGTCCCTGTTGTGACCGAATCCAATTAGGACTAGGAGAGAGGTTTCTTGGTGGAAAAGAATCCTATACAGTTTTGGAAAAGGGTTTTACTCTTAAAACTATATAAAGGGGATTCTTGGCCAAAAGGAATAATACAAAAACACAAAAACCCTAAATAGTTTTTCTCTCTCTGAAACACTTGTTCCACCCAAGTGATTATTAGTCTGGGTATTGTTCGGGCACACGACAGAAGATCATGGAACTGAAAGACGACCCCGTAGATGATCCTGCTCGTGATTGAAGATTTTCTTCGCGGTTGAAGTCACGCTTCAAGAGGTATTCCGTTTTATATTTACGTAAAACTGAATTATCTGCTAGTTTGTCTAGATTACATGTGAGTTCTTGATCCTGGAATTGCTTCCGCTGTGTTTATATTCCTTCAGGGTAGGTATCCTGCACCATTACCACCTGTGCACATAATAACTTTGGTCTCCTCACACAACTTGACTGCGAGAAGATAGATGTAGATATAGGTATATTTCACTTTGTTGTTGAATTATGTCAATCCAAGCAAAATGAAAATGAAAGGTGGATGAGGGTTTACTGGGCCATACTAGTTCTCTTATTTATTCTTGTCTCAATTAGTTATGCAAAATTATTCTAGAATAGCGCTCAAGTGTCAAGAACCCACAGAGTTGATTAGAGAAGACCCAAAAGAAACCAAGCACGCGAGAAATATAGTTATTCCTTCGAAATAAATCCAAAAAGGCATTCATATGCACCCATTCAGTGGAAAAGGAAAACGCTGTATCTTGTCTCCCTTTTGACTGTCAAACCAGTGAAGTTCCTTTGGGTTTTTGTCCATTTAGTTTGAACAGAGAGAAATTGTTTTGTTCGTTATACTGTTAATATTGGAAGTTCGGAAACTTGTATAACACATTTCCGTTTGGTTGAGATATAATTCACGCAGGTATTAGCGATGTGTGTATTAGTAATGCGAGTATTAGTAATATAGCTATTAGTAATGCGAGTATTAGTAATGTAGCTATTCGTAATGCGGGTATTAGTAATGTGCGTATTAATAATGCGGGTATTAGTAATGCGGGAATTAGTAATGTGGGTATTAGTTATGCATGTACTATAACGTCGGAATTATTTTTTGAGTCACTAATATATTACAAATTAATATGCAATGTTATAGTTTAAAATATTTAGTTACTCCTTAAATAAAATTTAAAATATCCTTATTATTACGAAGGTTAATTTTGTCATTTTAAATTTTAATACATGCATTGCTAATACCCATATTATTAATTCCACCTTCTACCCCGTATAAAATAATACATAGATTTCCTCACTAATTTATGCAGGTATTATACATAAGAAGGAGTAAAATCCAAACCAAACGTTGTATTACTAATGTGGATTTCTATACCAACTTAACAAACCAACCAAATACTGCACTAAATTCAGCACAATTTAGTGCAGGTTTTAATGATAACCAAACACTGCACTAAATTCAGCCCAATTTAGTGCAGGTTTTATTGATAACCAAACACTGCACTAAATTCAGCCTTAGTGTAGGTTTTAGTGCGTAAATTACTGTTAGAATCTGCACTTTCGAAAATAAACTGAAAATCAGAAAGAGATGAAGTAGAAAAATTCCGAGCCAACAGTATACACTGCTTGTCCTTAAGAAATCTAATCCCCCACAGTTACCCAAGGTTGTGGATTAATTTCTCTCAGGATAGAACGGAATTACTGTGATAGCGGTAATTCAAATCACAGTAAACAGCGAACGCAAATACGGTAGCAAATCACACGACTCTAGAAGAGAGGAGAATTATTTTGTTGTGTATCTCTATAATGAGGAAGTGTCTCACTATTTATAGACCAAGAATGGGTGTAATGAAAAGGTGTGATACATTTTCAACAAAGAGGTGCTTATGGTGACTTTTCCCATTCACAACTATTCAAAAACCCCAACAATCCCCCACATGAATGGGGAATGGCTCTATAGTGAAAAATGTGAAGAAACTTGTGTGATTTGCAAGTAAGAACTAATTGCATCTGGATAAGTAGGTTTCCATTTGAACTTTCCGTAGTGAACATATATCGGATATACTCGGTCAATCGGTAGATTTGATATCTTACCGTCGAGCTTTTGTGTATACCTAGACAATATATGTCACACAATTAGCCCTTGGCCGTCTTTGGTTTTCATTGTTGTGTTCGTTTCAGCCATGAACATCGCCTGATTCATGAGTGCGTAGAGAATTGGACTTACAGAATTCTCCTTGAAGCGGCTTCCACTTCACACTCACATAGGTGATTTCTAAACGTGTAATCCCGTAGATCTACACTGTTTGACAAATCCCGTATCAAACTTAGATAATCATTAAAACATATCTTTAACATTTTATCCTTGGTACTGAACATTGTCTTATTACGAGAATGGGTTGAGTTGTTTGACAATGTTGGAGCAGTCGTACATAACTTTGTTTGAGCTCCTTGAACCTAGATCTTGGGATCTCCAGTCTTCTAGGTAGAGTTACCGCCATGACGACTTGTCCTCGGCCATAGTCCCATTCTCTTCGATGACCTCTACTACCTCTCTAGTTAGCCTTTTGTTAGCGGATCCGACACATTATCACTTGACCTTACAGTGTCAATATTGATAATCCCCGAGAGAGTAAACGGTTTTATGTCTTCATTGTATGTAACAATTTCCCATTATACATATTGCTCCCAACCCTTCCTATTGACGCTTGACTATTGCAATGTATGCAAACCGCTGTCAACGGCTAGAGCCAAAGTTGAATATCTTCCAAAATTTTGGAGCCCTTCAATTTTTCCACTATTGAATCTAGCATTACTATCAATACCTGGAATGGTTGCATCAGTTGTGGCCACAACCTTTTGATATTTAATATATTTCTCAACCATATCCGTGTTGCTATTTACTTGATGCCTAAATTATAGAACCTTCAATCAGTATATAAATCCAAATCAATATGGATTTTATAATTATCATTTGGTTGGTTCACCGCATAAATCCAACTTGATATGGATTTTATCACTAATACTAATAGTTGATTTACCGCTTTATAGACCAATGTATTAATACATCTGGCATGTCTATACAAACGTTATCTTTCAACCGACATATCCTTTTCATGAACAGTCATAATCTTTCGAGTGACACTTTTTCATGAAAGAACAAATAACATTTCAAGTGGCACCCTTTCACAAAATAAACACAATCAACTTTTAGTAAAGGTACGAACCCAACCTTCGAACTTGGTAGTTTCATCAACTAGTCGCTCCAAATTAGCGTTAGTTACGAATTCACAAACTACTATGTCAATATTCACGAGGGATTAATGGGGTTTAAAATTATATAATATAGACATTAAGTCTAATATTGGCTTTTGTTATACATAAGTCATACGCCCCCACATTCCAAATATTTCATTTATTCATAATAGCAAACATAACTCGACTACCGTTAATATTTTGTAGCCTAGATAGAACATTGAAATGTCACATACATTTCTCATAAAATAAGACATCAAATAAGACGTCTTCAAACATTAATGAAACCAAAATGATATTCCAATAAAATATCATTTTCTTCATATCTCAACATGTGATCATGACTTCAAGGATTAGTCAATAATTAAACAATTGTACCAAACACTTGAAAGTAAACATGGTAAACATTCAAAATTGAGAAGAGAATACTTCTATTTTTCAAGAGTTATTCTCGGCTAATAGAGTATCAAACTTCTTCTTGGAAAGGACAACTTTATTCTCTGGCATATGAAGAGCAGATTTAAGGATGTAGTCTGCCTTAAAGATCCCACACATTACAGATGCGGCTAGAGCCAATAGATGTCATATGATAAATGCACCCGTTCGACCATCATTATTTTGATGGAATTAGAAAAATAGCAATCCAAAACGTGAATCATGGAGAGCATTATTTCTCCACTTCAGAAACCATACCAAATAAAACAAGTTTCAATTGTTATAACTCTACAAATGCACCATTTTGCAAAAGTATATTTACTTAGTACCAGATTGTTTAGGAAACCTTCCTCGTAACAATGTCTTCATCCAAAACTTGGATTTGCTCCTACCTTGACACATAAGACACTACTTGATTCTCTTTTCCTTCATCTCATCTCATAGGTGCAATTATTATATCCATGGAAACAAGCCAGAATATTGCTAACCGTGAGAATGACATTAATTTAACGCCTTTTCTTTTGTGATTTTTTCACGATATAGCCTCAGAAATACTTTTGTTCATTTAACTACATCCTACTCCAGTAACTAGCGTGAGTAGTACATGGAAAGGCATGCACCGTTTGCTTCTTTCTTTGGATCAGTCTATTCCACAAGACTTCAAGAAAGACAAAAGTAATTCAAACTAACATGAGCATATCATGCTCTATTGAAATACCAAAAGTATTTCATACAACCAGCACAAAAGATTCTTACCAACTTCAATGCAAATTGGATCAAGCAGATTGTGCATAAGATCAACAAGCATACATATCATAATATCGCTGCTGATTTTATGATACAACAGGAGATATTAAATCAACGAAGTTTTTAATCTTCAAGTCGATTTAACACGACGGTGAAGTTTTTAATCTTCAAACCGAGAGATAGCACAGCCAAAGTTGTTAAACGGTGAAGTGTTTAATCATCAAACCAAATTAAAAGTACAGTGAAGATTTTATATCTTCGAACTGATTTAACGTACAGTGAAGTTTTTATATCTTCAAACTGCAAATAACAATATAAATAATTTAGTAATCCGAAGGTTTTAAATCTTCTGAACGGATTAAACACACAATAATTTTAATAATCCGTCGAAGTATTTAAATCTTCAAAAACGGAATAGTAACTTTGGAGTAGAAAATCTTTTCAGATTTTAGTCTCCACAACAGTTTGGAGTAGAAAATCTTTTCAGATTTTAGTCTCCACAAACAGCCTATTATCGATTAGCAGACCAAAATTCAAAATTAGATTTCTTAAGATTGTTAGAATCTGCACTTTCGAAAATAAACTGAAAATCAGAAAGAGATGAAGTAGAAAAATTCCGAGCCAACAGTATACACTGCTTGTCCTTAAGAAATCTAATCCCCTCACAATTACCCAAGGTTGTGGATTAATTTCTCCCAGGATAGAACGGAATTACTGTGATAGCGGTAATTCAAATCACAGTAAACAGCGAACGCAAATACGGTAGCAAATCACACGACTCTAGAAGAGAGGAGAATTATTTTGTTGTGTATCTCTAAAATGAGGAAGTGTCTCACTATTTATAGGCCAAGAATGGGTGTAATGAAAAGGTGTGATACATTTTCAACAAAGAGGTGCTTATGATGACTTTTCCCATTCACAACTATTCAAAAACCCCAACAATTACCCCAATCAAACGACATGGCATTTCAGAGAAGAGGACATATAGCATCAATACAAGGACTTGAGGAAGCAGCATCTACTTAACAACATTGTCATCGCGTCAAACCGCCCGGATTAGCAGTGAAAAAGAGAGGCAATTGTTTCATGTACTAATTAAGATGCAAAATCCTCATCTTTGCTCTTGGTTATCCACAGTTCCAGTTCTCCGCTTGTGACCATTTACTATGAAAATGCCATGATCATAGGCTTAACTTATTCTTATGCCATAGTCTTAATCATCTTTTAGGACCTATTGTCTTCAAGATGCAACAAACACCATATTGGGAAGTAACAAACAAAAGTAATGAAGCAAACAAGCAAGCCAAGTAAATCGGAAGGTTGATGCTCCATGTCACTTTATACCTCAGAGAGAGGTCCAACAAGAATTTAAGAAATAATGAAATATCTTATTATCGTTTCTATGGAGAATTTATTACCAGCCATGAGGAAGATTCAATAGCTGAGAAGAAAGAAGTCCCGGTATTAAAAGATTGACAATCCATATGTATCTGGTACCATGAAGAAAGGGAAGGAAAAAAAGTTCTATAAGATAGGTGAACACGAATTAAGATACACAGATTGTGCAAATAATTATCATGATATATCACAAATGACAGAGAGTAGAATTCTGAAAACTTGAAGATGGTCCAGCAAGGTGGAACTTACTTAAATGTACAATTGTCGGTAAATTAATGACTTACCACTTAGCAGGCACATTAAAAAGCCCAACCACACTGCAAAAGAGAAGGCAACGCCAGACTAACAAACACATGATTCCAACTAAGGGTGGCCAGCGGCCCGGTCCGGGACCGGTTTTATTTACCGGTTCCGTCCGGCCCGGTCGCTGGGGGTGGGGAAACTGGACCAAACCGGCCAATTCGGTCCTGTCTAATCCGGTGGAAAATTTGGAGGCCGGGTCGGGACCGGCGGCGGTAACAGTTAGGCCGATTTTTCCGGCCCAGACCGGTCTGGTTAGGCCGGTTCACGCATTATTTTTATTTTTTTAAGATAAATACAATAAAAATTAAAATAGAAGAGTTATAAAAAATTATTAATGTAAAGTAAATGATAAACAAACATTGAGACTTGAGATTGGAAAAGAAAGACAAATATTTTATTAAAAATTCGGGAAATACATAAATGAAAAGACAAATTAGAAATTTAAAAATTACATAGATACTTCGTTAACCATTTCTTCAATGTTGCAGATATTTTCCCCCCGCTCGAGCATTCCATTCGGCATTATGTTATTTTTCTAAGTGCTTCTTAAACTGCATTGTCCCTATACACTTAATGTCGAGGTGAAAGTTCCACTCTCTCATAAAAAGTCTACATTTAGCTTTCTGAGTTTCAGTATTATCCGTAATAAATTCTCACACTTCAGATCGAACTATTCGTTGCCCACATTGATTTTTACTAGAACCAATAGGTTGATTTTCAGCCATTATGATTTTTTAGTAGAAATTTAGAAAATAGCCGTTGAGAGTAATTTTTGAGAGAAAATGATGAATTGTTATATAATTAATGAAATAATAGGGTATATATAGATAAAAATAGGTTGGGGTATGAGGGCGTTAGGGAGGTTGGGAAGCAAATATAACCGTTTTTGGCCGTTGGCCAATGGCTATATTTGAAATGGCCTGATTTGAAATACCGGCCCGGTCTGGTCCAGTCTGGTTTTGGCCCGGTCCAGCTTGATAGCCGATTATATATATATATATATATATATATATATATATATATATATATATATATATATATATATATATATATATATATATATATATATATATATATATATATATATATTTGGAATGTTTTATTTCAAAGTTCAAACTTAAAATTAAAATTTTTTAAATATTTTTCAAACTTTGAATTAATTTCAAAGTTTGAAATTAGATTCAAACCTTGAATAATTTGATAAGTTCAAACTTCAAACTTTGAATTAATTTAATAATTTCAAACTTTGAATTAATTTTATAATTTCAAACTTTGAATTGATTAAGAAACTAGTGAATTGATTTTAGTATTTTTGCGCAAATAATAAATTAAAAAAAAAATAAGAAGACAAGAGTTGTGATGAAATTCCAAGAATTGGAGCAATTTTATTGATACTAGCTTGTATAAAATATTAGTGCAAAGTATATACTACATAGCCAAACTTTCAAACTTGTAATTTCAAAATCCTAACATAGAAAATTACATTCTAATAAACATATTGGCTAATTTTTTTGAAGATAGCCGTAGGCTTTTTTTTAGGAACTAGTGGTTGTTGTTTGGTTCATCTTCTTCGACTGGTTCTTCTTCTTCTTCATTGCCGGTTTGACTCCCTTCGCTTGTTCCGTCGTTTAAAATTTGATCGATATATTTCTCCCCGTACTCATTCTATTCTTCGAGCAACCTTTCATCAAGTTTGCCAAAAGTGCTTATCCCTGCATGCCTTTTGCCCGTTTGAGAAGAACTTTCACCGGTCGATTGTATTGGTGCTGTTGGTGTAGTACTATATGCCCAAGCTCTATACTTTGCAAAAATAGTCATGGTATATGCATAAACTTCAAGACACACATTTTCTGAACTTGACAATCCATTAGTCTCAATTTCAGTATGAGTAGTTTCTAAATTTGGATATATTTCTCTTACAAGTAGATCAGTTAACTTAAGTTTAAAAACAGGATGCAACACAGAAGCAATGTAAAAAAGATGAGGAATAGGAAAAAAATATTTTCTAAATTTTTCAATCATAGCTTCTGCAGCCACTTTATATACTTCATATTTCTTATATTCTTTCAATAACTCCGATATTCCAGCGATATAATATAACATGGTAGGAACAGTTGGATAATATTGTCCAAAAAATTCTAAAGTAGCATGATAATAATTTTCTAAAAACTGGAGGAGATGAGCAAGAAGATTTCAATCTTCATCTTAAGGTGATAGGCTTCGATAAAATACTTATTATATATTTGTAAAGTAGGCATTTTATATTGATAAGCAACATTCAAAGCTTCATATAAAGTGTTTGAACGACCTCAGGTAGTCGTTTCAAAAGTTAGAACTCTAATTGGTGTGCTGACAATTTTAAAATCTTCGTAAGGTCCATTAGGGTGTCTGTAAAATTTGAGTTAAATCGGACCTCATTTGGTAGGTATCGGAAGAAGGTTTCAGTTTTCGTTGTCGGTAATCTTAAAAAGAGGGTTTCAAGCTCGATTTTTGGCGAATGAGCTCCGATTCAAAATTCGGAAGTATCGTTAGGTACCTATGATTATTTTTGACCTATGTGAACTTTCGGAAGTGAATTCCGAGGTCGTTTGGATAGTTTCAGCTAAAATGCCGAAAAACAATAATTTGATTTCTTTCCATTTAATTCATATCTCGAGTTTCGGGAATCCAATTTGAGATCCGCCTTAGCGAGTACGTCACATAAATTTTGTATAACTTGTATGCAACATGTGAGATTATTCTGAGTTTTGCAGGGTTCTGTTTTATTTTCCTTACGATAGAAAATTTTTAGAAAAAATATATAAATTAAGTTACGCGGTGGCCTAAGGGATTAATATCCCTTAGCATACATTTTGTAGCAGCAAAAATCGAAAGAGAAATAGAGACAGAACAAGAATAGAAACGAGAGAGCAGTGAACGAAAAAAAAAGCCAAAAAATAGAAAAAAGAAAGGAAAAAAATAGAATTTTTACCCCGAATCATCAAGGTAATGATGTTAATTTATTAATTCAGTTTATTATATGTGTTTGAATGTACTTTCACGATAGAAATTAGAATATTAGACATCATTCTAATGAGTTAAATTGATAGTTTAAAGGGTTAATTGAACCCTGATAACGGAATTGATTATATATTCGTACTCAGTGAGTTATGGGCTATCCATAAATATAATTTATTAATTTTGGTTATTGGATTTTGAACCATGTACGTAGGCATGAACTTCGTATTGCGTTTGCGAATTGGGTGTCAAGTTCCTACCCGAATTATTCTAAAACGTAAGGAATGAAGCCTTTAGCCTAATTTGATATATTTTTCTGCTTATTGAATAGAGCGGGATCGTTTGGCAGGAAAGTCAAAGAACAAAGCAGTTGTTGCGTAGCAGTGTTAACTTTGGAACAAGGTAAGGGATTATATCCATTTCTTTGGAGGCATTTAGCCTTGTGGATCTTCTACCACGTGTTCCTTACGTGTGTAGCTGCCAATAGGCGTACTTATTACGCCTTAGCTTTGGATTTACATTGTATATTACATGTTATGCCTTGTTGGTATTAGATTAAGCATAGAAGCATTGTACTCTGGTTGTGAATTTGCATATACTTCCCGATAGTCGATGAGAGTCCCGCGCCAGTGAAGAGTCATTATTGCATATACTATCCAGTAGTCCATGAGAGTCCTGCGCCGGTGAAGGGTCATTATTGCATATACTTCCCAGCAGTCGATGAGAGTCTCGCGCCGGTGAAGGATCATTATTCCATACACTTCCCGGTAGTCGATGAGAGTCCCGCGCTGGTGAAGGGTCATTATTGCATACACTTCACGGTATTCGGTGAGAGTCCCGCACTGGTGAAGGGTCATTATTGCATACACTTTACCGGTAGTCGATGAGAGTCCCGCGCTGGTGAAGGGTCATTATTGCATATACTTCCCGGTAGTCGGTGAGAGTCTCACGCTGGTGAAGGTTTATTATTGCATATATCTCTCAGTAGACGATGAGAGTCCCGCGCCGGAAATGGGTATCATGAACATGTGATCACTGCATCATACCGCATTCACCCCCATTTCATTGCACCGCATGCTGACTATTGGGTGACTATTGTGCTGTGTTTTGTATATGCAGTAAGTATACCATATCGTGGACATATTTCAGTTTGCCTATATGTTTATGGCTATCTTGTGTCCCTAATTTGTTTATATGCTTTAGTTGTATGTGTTTCTGGTCTGTATTTGCTTAGCTCTTCTCCCTGGCTAGCTATCCTATTCCTTTGAGGTGGCTAGTCTGCCCCCACTTATTGAGTCCTTTTTACTTACCCTTGTTTATTGTTTGTTTCTTGTCTATTTATTTCGTTTCGGCAGGTTCGCTCCATGATTGAGTATGACACGTTGTTAAGGAGCGAAGACGACTTCAGCTGTCCGGGTGAGCCAACTTTTATTCAGGATGGCCACCAGTTTTATGTTTATCATTTCAGCTGTATTTTTCTCCATTCAGGAGGCGTATGTATTCTTTTGTACTCTTAGATGTCTAGTCTGGATATCCCTAAACCTAATATGTTGGGTAGTCAGCTTTAATTTCTTTTGTACAACTTAGAGGTATCAGTATGCCTGTGTTTTTTTCTAAGTCTTATTCTTATTTGGCCTTTCAATTTATATTTATTTTCCTAACTCAGTTGGTAATGGTCCACCCGACAGGTCTAAGGGAGGATGTCGGGTGCCCGTACGGTCTAGCTGGAAATTCGGGTCGCGTCAGTTGGTATCAGAGCCTGGTTTAGAGTCTATTCAGACTAAGACGATGTCTAGTAGAGTCTCGCTAAAGGGTACATAGATGTCCGTACTTATCTACGAGACGCTATGATGACATTTAGGAAGTTTCTCTTCATTCTTTTCTAATCGTGCGTTGGTTTTGGGATGCAAAAATATTTTCGTTAATTCCTTCGTAGTAATTTTGAACCCTCGTGCGACAAATCAGCAAAGGGTAGGAGTTCAGGATGATGTAATCTAGCCTGGGGCTAGTGCTGCCCAAGCCGCGAGAGTTGTGGATCGTGCTGACGATCCAGTTTCGGAAGCCCCAACTGTGCCAGCTCGCGGTGGGCAAGAGGAGCAGAGTCTTGTGGTTTCCTCGGCTCTCTACGATGCTTTTACAAGAATTTTGGCGGTGCAGATACCGCAAGAACCTCATATTCCCTAGGAAACTTATCAAGTCATCGCAGAAGCAGATGTTCGGACTCAGGGAGCTCCTGTTCCAGTTTATGATGTTGCCCCAGTAAATTATGTTCCAGAGGAAGCATGTGTTGTGCCTCCAGTTGTTTTGGCTGGTTAGCCAGCCGAGGTAACAGTTCAGTCTGAGTGCCCAAAGAGGTTGCATTATTTTACGCTTTTGAACCTTCCTATATTCTCAAGTAATGCATCAGATAAACCCCGTGAATTTTTTTAAATAAAATGATGTCAACGTATCCTTCAGGCTCTTGGTTATCTCGAGCAGTATGGTGTTGATTATACTGCTTTCTAATTTCAGGATCCAGCCTTTGATTAGTGGACCACTCTTTTATCAGCTAGGCAGGGCTTGCCTGAGCTGACTTGGTGCGAGTTTTCTCGTAAATTCATGGAAAAGTTCCTTTCGCGCAGCGAGCGAGATGAAAAATGTCACATATTTGAGTGGATTAGACAAGGAATCATGTCGGTTTCAGAAAATGAGATTGAATTCTCTAGGATGGCTGGATATGCACTAGAACTAGTCCATGAGCCTTCCGAAAAGGCTCGAAGATTTATTGACGATCTTTCTCCTTCCTTGAGGTCCCAGATGGCTCGAGAGATTGAGGTCAGGACTTCATTTGATGTTTATGTTAATATTGCTCGGAGGTATGAGGCATACCATAAGTTAAAGCAAGAAGAGCCAGCGCGCAAGAACAAGAAATCCTGTGGCCTTGGTGGGAAACTATAGTGCCTCTTCTGGCAAGGTAAGGTTCTGATTATCGTGGGAGGTCACCTGCCATGTTATCTCAGCTTGTCGTGCGTGATTCTCAGAGTGAGCCAGTAGTCTATCAAGATCAGACTCAATCTTCTCTTTATAGCTACCAGCAGTCTGTCCAACATCCATTTAGCTAAAATGTATTATCATTATCGTGAGCCTTATCATCTTTGGAGGAACTGTCCCTTATTTTGGTAGGAAGGCAATCGTCCTTCTTCTCTCCCTCAAGCACCTGCCTAGTCGTCGGGGACTTTATTTTGACACCATCCAGTAGAGGTTGAGTGCGTGGTGGCAGTGGTTCTTCAGAAGGTGATTATCAGGGTAGTGGCTCAGCTTAGCTGCAGAGGCAGTTCTATGAACTATCAGTCTGGTAGGATGCTAAGGCATCTGATGTAGTATACCCAAGTATTTCTTCTTCCCTTATATGTGAGTAAGATTTGATTCTTCCGATCGATCTGAAAATGGTTTGTCTTATCATGTTTCCGTGTTTTCTTTGAATATCGTTTCTATTAAGAATCAGTTGAAGTAGATGGGTGAGCCTCTAGTACGATTCATTCAGGGCATTTGTGAGACCCTACTAGTTTATCTGGAGTAAATATGAGAGATTGGTGAGTGAGCATCGGTATTGTTTGCTTGGCATCTTGTTGTGCCACATTCTTTTATTATGTCAAGTCAGTCGTCCTCTCTCCTCGGAATTCAGTGTTGGTAGGATGATGAGATTGTAACTCATCACCACCAGAAAGTGCCATTTTTTCTTTCGATATAAAGTGATTAGTAAGTAATATTCAATCTACGTGTCTCCTCTTGGTTCGAGACACTAGTAGAGTCATGTTATTCTATGAGCTTGTCTCGGTTATAAAAGGGTTTATTGATAGATTTTCAGAGTTTCCTTCTTATAGGAAGGTTAGATGGCATGGATGTTGTTCCACAAAGCTTATTTAATGTCTATTTCTGCATTTCTGATTCTTTGGCTAGCCTGACTCGAAAGTAGTCTACCTCTGATAGCCAAGAAAATAAGAAGATGAGCTTCCCAAAGCTCTAATTATTCCTATCCTCAGTTCATTGCCATCTATTCTTCTTCCGACACTAGCGACCTTGGGCGGTTAGTACCCGCTTGTGATGTTCCCTGTGTTGAGCCAGAGTGCATGTCAAGGTAGTCGGATAAGCACATTTTTGTGTTTTCAGACTACTAAGGGTACTGAGAGGCGTCATTTGACCCCTTAGTTGATCCATCAGACGGTGCTGCTTACAACAAAGGTATGGAGTTGTGAACTCAATAGTTACAGCTGTTTGGCAACTCGAGAGGGTAATTTGGTAGCTCAGGTCTGAGCCGCGTTTTATTTCTTCCTTAATCCATGTAACGACCTCAAATAGTCGTTTCGGAAATTAAGAGCTCGATTTACGTGTCGACAATCCCAAAAGCTCCGTAAGGTCCATTATGACATGCCTGAAATTTTTTAGCTAAAACGAACTTTGTTAGATAGGTATCGGAGAAAGACATCCGTTTCGGATATTCGTGAAGGCTAAAAGAGGTTTCGGAGCTCGATTTGAGCAAATGAGCTCTGATGTGAAATCTGAAAGTTGCGTTAGGTTCGTATGGTATTTTATGATCTGTAGCAACCTTCAGAAGTGAAAACAGACCTCGTTTGATAGGACTTTTCATAAAGTCTCCGTTGCGGAAGTTTAAAAATGATAAAAGAGGTTTTCGAGCTAGATTTGAGTAAACGAACTCCGATGAGAGATCTGAGGGTTCCGTTAGGTTCGTATCGTCATTTATAACTTTTAGCAACTTTCAAATTTGGATTCCGGGGTCGTTTGATTAAAATTCGCTATTTTGGCGAAAGTCAAAATTTGACCCTTTCCCGTGGGACCCACTTTTTGAGTTCTAGAGATCCGAATTGAGTTTCGTCTTGATGAGCATATCACACAAGTCTTGTATGACTTGTGTACAAAATTTGGGATCATTCCGAGCTTCGTAGGGTCCCGTTTGGACCCAAAAACAGTTGCTGACCTGGTGCAAAGCCAAAAAAGCTGCTGAATTCTGTTTTTTTACTGTTCAACTGGAAAGAAATTGATTTGTCAGATCAATCCATAAGGAATTGGAAAAATGGAAAAACATGAAAGTTGTAGCTCTTTGAGTTGTGGTTCTAATGCCACCAACCTCGTATCATTTAGACATTTCTACGAAAAGTTATGTGTATTTTACTGAAAGCTATTCAGTGAGGTACAATTTGGACAGCATGTGGTACAACTCTTTAAAGCTGCGGGCTGCTATATATACTAAGGCGGGCATTCATTTTTATTTTCATGTTTTGAGCTTCTAAAAGTGATTCCAAAGGGAATTTGAAGTACCAAAATCATTTCTAAACACAAGGTAACTATTCTTACCCATTTTTAGCGCTTTAATCCGAGGATCAAAGTGACGATCCTTGGAAAGAGGGTTTGAACCCTTGATTTGTGAAATGGGAAAAATGACCGAGTTGGACTCGGGTATGTACAATAATGGTACTTTTGGACTCGTGGGAGTATGGGGAGTCCGGAAACATAAATTTTACGGGTTTTTGGGTATGTCCGACCCGGGGGTATTTTGGTAAATTGCCTCTTAAATTGCGTAAGGGCTTAGAATCATTTCCTCACATGCTTACGAGTGCGACACTATTTCTTTGGCTCAGAGAGGTTGTTCCTTAGCCACTTGAGCCGATTTTGAAGTAAGTGAGACTTGACCTCTATTTTGCTTGCGGATAAGATTTGATCTTGCTAAGTAAGATGTCGAGTACTTATAATTGACTAGCATTGTCTAGTAGATAGTATTATGTACTACTCGTTATATTTATACAAAAAGGAGAAAGCACAAACGTGACTTGTGTATAGTCGATGTTGTGTGCCGGTGTATTATTGATATGCTCTAGGGACAGAGGCCGGTGGTGCGTTATGACCTAGAAGCGAATGTCCATCTAGGGACAGAGGCCGGTGGTGCGTTATGACCTAGATGTGGAGACTTATAGGGACAGAAGCTTGTGGTGCGTTATGACCTATAAGTAAAGTTATTTATAGGGACAGAGGCATGTGGTGCGTTATGACCTATAAACAAAGCCGCACAGGGTGTGCTAATGCTATGTGCTAGGTATATCATTACCTATGTGGTATGCGAGATATATCATTGCTATGTTGTGTGTTAATTATATTATTGCTTATGTCATAGTATCAATATAATATTGTATATGCTGCCTATATTATGTATCTTTATATCATTGACCATGTTATGTATTCGCGTATTATTTCTTGTGTTGTTGTATAATTATATTATCGTATGTAATGTTTATGGGTTACTGTAAAGGTGTGGATTGTACTTCCGTTATCTGCTTATGCATTATCAAAGACTTGTCCCGAAAGGGTAATTTAGCAGGCCTGTCGATGATCTTACTGGGCTTTGGCTCATAACTTACTGTTTAAATGTGCAGATCCTTCTACTAGTCAGACAGCTGGACTTATCTGATCCGTTCGAGGCTGTGACTATTTTTGCTTGAGGCGAGCCAACCGCATAGTCCGCGGTGGCATACCGTCTGATCCACCTTAGTGTTTAGACGCTTCCTACATCTTGTATTATATATATAATCAGATGTCAGAATTCGTAGATGCTCTATTGACACTGTATTTCGGGTGGATGTGTACACCTATATTTTATTGAAATATTTCTATCTAAATTATCATTATGAGTTAGTTTAATTATTCGTGGTTCGCCTAAGGATGTAACACTTAGGTGCCATCACGGCCCCAAAAATTGGGTCGTGACAGTCCAGTAGGTTGTGCGAGGATGGCTATTCCTATTCAAATTAGCTATATGAGTTTATGCTCTAAGTGGAGGAGTCTTCCTCCAATAATAAATGCTAATATTAAATCTATAAGGCGTTGCTGAAGCGTAAGCTAATTCTTAGTTGTATCAACCTGTTCTATATAGAAAGTATATCGAAGAGGTGATTCGTCTGCATAATCATGTTAATCCATCCAGGGCTCCATGCCTCTTTGTTTCGAAAATGTAGAACTCTCTTCTTATGATCGAGGAAAGGTCAGTTTAGTCAGAATAATCTGGTAATGGTATTATGATACTATCCAGATATGTTTTATTTCAAGTGTTCGATTATAACTCTGATTATGTAATCATGAGATAGTGTATGTGGAGTAGTTTATGAAGGTAGTGCAAGTTCTCTTGTTATTTGTGTGAATTTTTCAAGCTCGTTCGAGAATGAACGACAGTCTAAGTGGAGGAGAATGAAAGACCTCAGGTAGTCGTTTCAGAAGTTAGGACTCTGATTGGCGTGCCGATAATTTTAAAATCTTTGTAAGGTCCATTAGTACCTGTCTGTAAAATTTGAGTTAAATCGGACCTCATTTGTTAGGTATCGGAAGAAGGTTTCAATTTTCATTGTCGGTAAATCTTAAAAAGAGAGTTTCGTGCTCGATTTTTGGCGAGTGAGCTCCGATTCGAAATCCGGAAGTATTGTTAGGTTCGTATGATTATTTTTGGCCTGTGTGAACTTTCGGAAGTGAATTCCGAGGTCGTTCGGATAGTTTCTGCTAAAATGCCGAAAATTAATAATTTGATTTCTTTCTATTTAATTCATATCTCGAGTTTCGGAAATCCGATTTGAGATCCACCTTAGCGAGTACGTCACATAAATTTTTTATAACTTGTATGCAAAATTCGAGATTATTCTGAGTTTTGTAGGATTCCGCTTTAATTTTCCTTATGATAGAAAATTTTCAAAACAATAAAATAAAGGAAAAAGGAAAACATAAATTAAGTTAGGCGGTTGGCTAAGGGATTACTATTCCTAAGCATACATTTCGTAGAAGCGAAAATTGAAAGAGAAATAGAGACAGAACAAGAATAGAAATGAGAGAGCAGTGAACAAAAAAAGCCAGGAAATAGAAAAAGGGAAGCAAAAAGATAGAATTTTCACCCTGAATCATCCAGGTAATGATGTTACTTTATTATGTCAGTTTATTATGTGTGTCTGAATGAACTTTCACGGTAGAAAATGGAATACTAGACATCGTTCTAATGAGTTAAATTGATAGTTTAAAGGGTTAAATTGGACCCTGATAATGAAATTGATTATATATTCGTACTCAGAGAGTTATGGGCTACCCACATATATAATCTATTATGAGTTCGGTTGTGTGATTTTGAACTATGTACGTAGGCATGGACTGCATATTGTGTTTTCGAATCAGGTGTCGGGTTCCTACCCGGATTGTTCTAAAACCTAAGAAATGAAGCCTTTAGCTTAATTTGATATATTTTTCTTCTTATTGAATAGAGCGGGATCGTTTGGCAGGAAATTCAAAAAACAAAGCAGTTGTTGCGTAACAGTGCTAACATTGGAACAAGGTAAGGGATTATATCCATTTGTTTGGAGGCATTTGGCCATGTGGAACTTCTACCACGTGTTCCTTACATGTGTAGCTACCGATAGGCGTACTTATTACGCCTTAGCTTTGGATTTACATTGTATATTATATGTTATGCCTTGTTATTGGTATTACATTGAGCATAGAAGCATTGTACTCTGGTTGTAAATTTGCATATACTTTTCGGTAGTCGATGAGTGTCCCGCGCCGCTGAAAGGTTATTATTGCATATACTTCCTGTTCGTCGATGAGAGTCCCACGCCGGTGAAGGGTCATTATTTTGCATACACTTCCTGGTGGTCGATGACAGTCCCACGCTGGTGAAGGGTTATTATTGCATACACTTCCCGGTAGTCGATGAGAGTCCCGCGCCGGTGAAGGGTCATTATTTTGCATACACTTCCTGGTGGTCGATGAGAGTCCCGTGCCGGTGAAGGGTCATTATTGCATACACTTCCCGGGGTTGATGAGAGTCCGCGCCGGTGAAATGTCATTATTGCATATACTTCCCAGTAGTCAACTAGAGTCCCACGCCGGTGAAGGATATATCTCCTGGTAGACGATGAGAGTCCCGCACCAGAGATGGATATCATGCACATGTGACTGCATTGCATCATACCGCATTCGCCCCATTTCATTGCACCGCATGCTGACTATTCGGTGGCTCTTAGATGTCTTGTCTGGATAGCGCTAAACCTAATATATTGGGTAGTCAGCTGCAATTTCTTTTGTACAGCTTAGTGGTATCAGTATGCCTGTTTTTTTTCTAAGTCTTATTCTTATTTAGCCTTTGAATTTATATTTATTTTCCTAATTCAGTTTGTAAGGGTTTCACCCGACGGGTCTACGGGAGGATGTCGGCTGCCGCACGGGCTAGCTAGAAATCCGGTTCATGTCAGTATTCCATCTAGTACAAACTTCCTTTGGGACTCTCCTAATTTCCACTCCTAATTCTATACATTTTCTTTCTCATTCTCTTTTTGTATCTTGGTTTTGTTATTCTAAAAATATAAGTAATAGCTACTTTCACCTTTTCGATAATGTGGTTAAACAAATCTAGACTATCTTTTACTACTAAATTGTAAATATGACATGCATATCTAACATGAAAAAAGTCCTCAAAAGGGGGATTCAAAATAGGTCTTAAGTGTCTAAGTGCTTCTGTGTTGTTTGTAGCATTATCTACCGTAATAAAAAAAAAACTTTGTTAATTAAACATTACGTACGAAGAATTGATGAAACTTTATTGAAAATATAATTTCTCGTGTGTGGTTCATCAACAACTTTATAGGCAATAATATGCTTTTGAAAAACTCAATCAGGATCTATCCAATGAACAGTAACAGTAATATAATCACAATTATTAGTAGAACGATCCATGTCCGTACTAAGGCATACTCTAGTGTCAAAGTTATCAAATAAATATCGCAAATAATCTTTATATTCGTTCTTAAATTTAATAATATCATTTCTAACAAAAACCTTGAAAAGAGGGATTATATATACAGATTGAATATAATGAACAAAACCAGTACACGAAGAAAAAGTAAAGGCTCTACCGCAACCAGTTTAGCAATACTTTTTCTATTATTTTGCTTATCATAATGAATAAGCCCTCATGTTACTTGGTTAATTTGTGTCTGGGTACCTGAAGATTGATCATGCGCTACTCCCTCATGTTCAATTCCTAAATAAATACCCTACTTCCTCATTGCCCATTCTTTAGGATGTTTCTTTTGTAAGTGCGCCCTAATTTTACCCGTCCCACCATCATTACCCCCAATTTTAAACGACCAATCCATTTTACAAAGCCCAGATACGACCCTCTATTCTGCAGCTTTCTTTTCCACAAATTCCAACACCTTAGATCTATCCTTACGTTTAGCCGGTTCTCTAGTAGGATATATAGGAGGCAAATCAGACTATACTTCAGTGGACTAGCTTGGAATTAACTAGGGGGAGTTTCTTCCAAAATTAACCCTTTGGGTGTTATGAAAGTCGTATTGCGCTTCTAGCATTTCATGATCAAGTATATTATTAGCGCTAACATCATGATAATAGTGAGAATCATCTATTTGGCTGAACTGACTAGAACTACTGTCATACCCGGTTTTAAACTCAACTCGGAACGAGTCAGGTTTCAGGTTTGACTGCGTAACTCGTTTGAGTTAATAGTTGGAGTCGCCACCTAATATAGATTTCTAAGATGTATTAGATCACCTAAGCGTCTAAGGTCAAGTCTTTTATCAAACTGTTCTAATTTTAGAAATTCAGTGGGTAAGAAGTCCAAATGACTCAATGAAAAAGGTGTTAGGCACTTCCCTAAGTCCCACGAAAGGTGGTTTCTCCCCGAGTCTATATTTTGGGATGTCTATACAAGATAAGTGTTATCACATGTATTACTAACTTATATGGCCAAATTCACAGTTAATTTATAAATCTAAGTCCAATAATGTAAGTCTAAATAGCATGCATATAATTGGGCGTCACATTTCACACGTACGGCCTATATTCCACGCCTATTCGCGCTTATGGCCTCTAATACAAACGCCTAATCGAAAAGATGGTCAAATACGCTAAGAGTGTCAAAAGGCAGCTTATTTGTACAATTTCAGCATTTAAATTAAATTTACGTAAATAGGCAGTTTTGCAAAAATAGGCAACTTCCGTAAATAATTTCAGATTTTGTCAAAACCAAATAGGGTTTTTTTTTTAAATAAAATATTAGTTATTTAGGGTCGGTGTGACTCGTCATTAGTTGTCGAGCCCTAACCTTAATGGCTATTTGATGTAGGGATCATTTTTGAAAGTATATATGTATAAAAGGGGATGTTTTAAAAAAAGGTCAAGAAACAACATAAACGCACATAAGGGCCATCGCACATAATATATAAGTATAGACATGCAAAAATACATGATAGTTTTAGTTTAAACTTTTCAAAATACTTATCAGCATAGTATGGTTGATCCCATTAACCTATACACCCCTATACACTATAAGGTTAGTGTATAAGAGTTTAGGAGTTAAAAAGCTTGGTTAAAAATACGAAAAGGGCCAGATTTGAAGGAGGTTTTGGGCCCAGCTCAGTTGTGCAAAAAGAAGCAGCTTTATCTTTTCAAAATCAATTCAATTTAAGAAAATAATCACATAATCATCCTCTTTTCACATTCTAACAGTTTAAGCGTGAGACGTCGTTTTAATACAAAATTTCAGTCGATTAAAAATATATGAAATAATCATGTTGCAAAAATATTCCAGTTATCACGTGTGAAACTTGTTTAACACCCAATTAATTTGAAACCTGTTTAACACCCAATTAATTTGAAACCTACACGTTTAAATCCCAGTCGACTACCCTGATATTAATTCCAATGCAGAACGTTTATACTCTCTTAGGAATGATGCAACACGTAAAGAGAAGGGTTTAGGAGATGCCCCTAAGTGGCCAAACACATAGTTTTTAATTATGTGACCTGTCTTAGATTAAACAAGGTACAGGCAGGATACTCCTAATGAGTACAAACAAAGGGGAAGCTAGAGGGAACAGAGAAGAGGTAAGAACAGTGCCCTGAATGTACTCAGAACAAGGACTGCTTTAGGCTTTGATGATCCCAGAATGAGGGAAGCCCTTGTAGAAAACTTAGATACCTGCAATTTAACTTTTGGTATAGCCTCTAAGGCTATCCTCATGGACTGCAAGAAAGGGGTTAGCAGGGAAAGGTATAGAGCCTCCCAAACAGGTCACATACAAACATCTATTAGATTATGTATATAGGCATACTATAGGCGGGGGCAAGTATAGAGTTGTTATACCTTGTTAAATACAGTAACTAGCAAATAGATCAAAATCAGGCAGTGGGTGATGCTCTCAGGAAATAGTACAAGAAAAGCAGGGAAAGTAGGGCCTTTTTCCATAGAATTGAGAGTGAGAGAGAGAGTTTTCAGTCGTGTGTGTGTTTCTGTATATCTCAGTGTAGGAATGTGTGTCTTGTGTGCAATAGGGGTCCAGTTTATATAGGCATAGTCTAGGGCCTTTTAAAATTCAAATCCTAATGTGAAAAGGAAAAA
The DNA here is from genome assembly GCA_029990575.1 of Petunia axillaris subsp. axillaris. Classification (NCBI taxonomy): domain Eukaryota; kingdom Viridiplantae; phylum Streptophyta; class Magnoliopsida; order Solanales; family Solanaceae; genus Petunia; species Petunia axillaris. The sequence continues at coordinate 131,053,796 of JARKNS010000003.1, read as the reverse complement.
TTTTAAAGAAGGAAAAGGAAGATCATGATGTTAATCCGAGGGAATCAATTTCCCATATGTTTCTCATAAACAAAGTCAGTTTGAAAATTAAAGGGGCAAGCAAAAGTTTTCCTTCCAAACTTAAAAGATACCCTTAGGTGGACTTGCCAAGAATAAATCAATCAGCCCTTAGTTTTAGGGTAAACTCAATCCTAAACTAAACAGGATTTCCTCCTTTCAAACTTAACACAGTCCTTGTTCAAGATCAGTCCATTAACAAGTTTAAAGATTGAAAATAATTTACCAGATTTCAAGAGATGTTATACCAGCTTCCACTTATACTTTCAATCAAGAGTTTCAACCAAATTACTTTCAAAAACTTTAAACATGCCAAATCAGATTGTCTATTTCGAATTCAGACATATAATCGCGTGGGATCATGCATTTTGGTAAGGTTAGAGGCTAAGTACAATGTGACGAACAAAGACAAACATACTCCAAAACAAACAAGGATTTTAATCTTACCTATCAACAGAAATAATCTAATATGCTAGTCGCGATTATATTAAACTCAGTATCAGTGTTCAAATTAGCATCATGAGAAAAAGCTATCATTCACTAATTCTTAACCCTAATCGATCGGGGAGCCACAATAAGGCATGCTAAAACATTGAAAAAACTAGGCAAATTTAGTTCTAAAGTCACGTAGGAACAATTAAAGTAAAGGGAAAATGGGGGTAAAGAAGGGTACTAGTTTGGGATTCGAATCGGGTTAGTTTTAACCTGGCTCAATAATGCCTGTACGAGGGATTTCCCTCCTTCCTTTGTTGGTAGTAAAGGTTGCGTCTCCAAAAAAGAGGGCCGCCGGAACATTTTTCTCCGGTTACGGAGATCACGATTGGGGTCGGATTCGACCTTTGCCAAACGGGTAAACCAGTACATGGGTTTTGTAGTGGAGAGTGAGAGGAACTCGCGGATGCCATTTTCTTTGAATTTCGCCGCCTGAATCGACCGAAAAATGACGTAAACAGTGACGATGTAGGGTTTGTGTGAGAGAGAGAGTAGGGGTGTCATGGCTGAGGGTTAGAGGAAAAAATGAAAAGGGAAATGGGGTTTGGGGTTTGGGGTGTGAAGTGTAATAAAAATAGAAACTTTAATCCTGGTCGTTGGATTAGTGTCGTGGACGGCCAGGATCTTGCCACGTAGGCAGCAATGTGTAATTAAATGAGGCTTATGTGTATAATTGTGAGGTGTAATATCTGTATATGCATATGCGTATATGGTGTATAAGTGGTGTATATAAGTGCATATAGGTATAAAATGTGTATAAATGCGTGGAAAAATTGTATAGGATGCTTATAAAAAGCATAAAAATAAGAAAATTAATTATGAGAGCTAAACATTTAAGAAAATCCATAATTTAGGTTTTAAAATGATTTAGGTGTCTTTGTTAAAAATGGAAATAATTGTGAGAAACTATGACAAGATATGCAAGTTTTGTAAAATTGGGGCCGTTTGTGTAAGTGCTTTGAAAATAGCCTAATTGGTGTGTGTTCATGTGGTAATGACTCAAGATAGGAGTGAGTGTAGGGTAATTGTGTGGTTATTAGTGCAATTTTGTCTGAATAGTGGTCGTTGAGAAAAGAGGGACAAAATTAAGTGTCAACAGCTGCCCCTCTTTACCCGGGGATGATGAAATAATCTTCGGGCAAAAACGTTGACAGAACGACTAGTTTTGCCGCGAATCTAGGGAAATGCTTACGGTTTACGGGAATTGACAAGGCGTTAGATCGCAACGTTCGTGTTGCCAGATTTTATGTCCTGCAATAAAGGTGAGCCTTGCAAAGTAGTGTGTATGTAAACAAATATAAAACGTACCTTCTCGTTGGGCTGGACTGTCCTTCCAGGATTCTTTATCGTATGCAGGTGTGCCTGTTATGTCTGCCTGTGTATCCTTTGTTGTGCCAAGTGTTAAATTCGACATCGGGTTGTGTACCTTCAGTCGACGCATCGGGCTGTGTACCCTCTGCAAGAATTAAAACGAAAAGATCGACATCGGACTATGTACCCTCAGTCGATGCATCGGGCTGTGTACCCTCCGCTAAATTAAAATGACATAATCGACATCGGGTTGTGTACCCTCAGTGGACGCATTAGGCTGAGTACCTTCCGCTAAATTAAAATTACATAATCGACATCGGGTTGTGTACCCTCAGTCGATGCATCGGGCTGTGTTCCCTCCACTAAGTTAAAATGACATAATCGACATCGGGCTGTGTACCCTCAGTCGACCCATCGGGCTGTGTTCCCTCCGCTAAGTTAAAATGACATAATCGACATCGGGTTGTGTACCCTCAGTCGATGCATCGGGCTGTGTACCCTCGGCTAAATTAAAATGACATAATCAACATCGGGCTGTGTACCCTCAGTCGACGCATTGAGCTGTGTACCCTCCGCTGAATTAAAATGACATAATCGACATCGGGCTGTATACCCTCAGACAACGCATCGGGCTGTGTACCCTCCGCTGAATTAAAATGACATAATCGACATCGGGCTGTGTACACTCAGTCGACGCATCGGGCTGTGTACCCTCCGCTAAATTAAAATGACATAATCGACATGGGGTTGTGTACCCTCAGTTGACGCATCGGGCTGTGTACCCTCTGCTAAATTGAAATGACATAATTGACATCGGGTTGTGTACCCTCAGTCAATGCATCGGAATATGTACCTTCCGCTAAATTAAAATGACATAATCGACATCGGGCTGTGTACCCTCGATCGATGCATCGGGCTGTGTACCCTCTTCTTATTAAAAGGTAGTAAGAGGAATTGGATAACCTTTTGTCGGAACAAGTGTGTCATGTGTTTCCGGGTTTCATACTTTTCATGCCTGCATCCAAAGAAAGATTGGTGAGTTGTGCGGGGTAGTTTGGTTTGTGCGCTCTTGGCTTGCCTTGTGCTCGCTTCCAATGAGTGCCGGGACCTTGGCCAAGCTGATAGGGATATGTATAAAAGAGTAAATAGTGCAAGTATTTTTGAAAAACTTTTATGAGAAGAAAATAAAACAAAATATTTTATCTCCATTGAGTCACGAGTCGCGTTGTCTAAAGTCATGGTTATTGCTCTTTATGCTTCTCCAAACTCCATTGAATGAATTTTGAGGGCGACCTCGAAATTCTGCCCCAGTTTGTGTTTGAAATTTTTGAGAGGGTCTCAAAAATTTCTGCCCCAGTGTCAACTATGTTTGTCCTTTTCTGCCCTATGTTTGCTTTATGGGAATTGAAATTTTTTTATTTATTTATGAGACCGAACCTTGAGTAGGTTGCCTACGTATCCCATTTGGGGAATCAGGTCGTAACGTAGTTCCAGATTACATGATGTATTGCAGAATAATGAAACCACTAACTAATGTAGGCTCTTATACATAGTATCTTTTGACGGCGTCTGAGTTGATTGGCTTCGGCCAAACTTCTCCGTCCATTTATGCTAGTATCAGTGCTCCTCCATTCAGAACTCAGTGAACCATGTACGGACCTTGTCAATTCGGTGCAAATTTTCCCTTTGCTTCCCCTTGATTGGGGAATATCTTCTTCATCACTAATTGTCCAGGTTTGAAGGATCTCTCTCGAACTTTCTTGTTAAATGCTTTAGCCATTCTCCTCTGATATAACTACACATGACATACTGCATTTAGTCTCTTGCCATCGATGAGGGCCAGTTGGCCCATTATTCCTTTGAACCACTCAGCGTCTTTCAACTGTGTTTCTTGAATGATCCTCAAAGATGGTATCTCCACTTCCGATGATATCACTGCCTCGATGCCATACACCAGCAAGTAAGGAGTAGCTCCTGTTGATGTTCTCACTGTGGTGCGATACCCTAACAAAGCATAGGGTAAGTTTTCATGCCATCACTTTGAATTGTTTGTCATCTTGTGCAATATCTTCTTGATGTTCTTGTTGGCTGCTTTGACTGCACCATTCATTTGAGGTCTATATGCGGTGGAATTATGGTGCTTGATCTTAAAAGCTTCACAGGTTTCTTTCATTAGGTCACTATTAAGGTTGGACCCATTGTCACAGATGATGGACTCGGGAATGCCGAATCGACAGATCATTTTGTCACGGACAAATTTTGCCACTACTTTTTTTGTCACTGCCTTGTATGACGCAGCTTCTACCCATTTGGTAAAATAATCAATAGCTACCAATATGAAACGATGTCTATTGAAATTAGATGGCTTGATGGGTCCTATGACATCCATTCCCCAGGCAGCGAAAGGCCAAGGCGATCCCATGACATTTAATTCTTTAGGAGGCACTCGAATCATATCTCTGTGGACTTGGCATTGATGGCATTTCTTTGCATGCCTTATGCAAGTATGCTCCATTGTCATCCAGAAATAACTGGCCCTCAAAATCTTCTTTGCAAGCACGAAACTATTCATATGTGGGCCGCACGTCCCAGAGTGTATTTCTTCCAACAGCCTAGCAGCTTCTTTGGCGTCCACACATCTCAGCAATCCTAGATGAGGTGTCCTTTTGTACAAGACTTCTCCGTTCAAAAAGAAACCGTTTGCCAATCTCCTCAATGTTTTCTTTTGGAGGCTGTTTGCATCCTTTGGGTAAATGCCATCTTTTAGAAACCCTTTGATACTGTAGAACCAAGGTTGTCCGTCTGATTTTTCTTCCACATGATAACAATATGCTGGCTGCTTTCTCACCGCCACGGGTATTGACTCAATGTAATTCTGGTCGGGATGTTTGATCATGGAAGATATGGTGGCCAAAGTATCCGCGAACTCGTTTTGTAGCCTGGGTACATGACGGAACTCTATCTTGGTGAATCTTTGCTTCAGCTCTTTTATGCACTCGCGGTATGGCAATATTTTGGAGTTCTTTGTTGTCCATTCTCCTCGAACTTGGTGAATCAACAAGTCAGAGTCTCCAATCGCCAGCAGCTCTTGTATGTTCATGTCTACCGCCATTCTAAGACCCAGGATGCAAGCTTTATACTCTGCCATGTTGTTGGTGCAAGGAAACCTCAGTTTGGCTGTGACAGGATAGTGTTGACCAGTCTCCGAAACTAACACTGCTCCAATGCCGACTCTTTTGAAATTCACTGCTCCATCGAAGAATAGTCTCCAACCATCATACTTCTCTATAATATCCTCTCCTACGAACATGACTCCTTCATCGGGGAAATAGGTGTGCAGAGGTTCATATTCATCTCCCACTGGATTTTCGGCCATATGATTAGCTAGGGCCTGAGCTATTACTGCATTTTGAGTGACAAAAGTAATGTCGAATTCACTGAGCAGCATTTGCCATTTAGCCAAATTTCAATTAGGCATTGGTTTTTGGAAGATATACTTGAGAGGGTCCATTCTTGATATCAGCAACGTTGAGTAGGACGTTAAGTAGTGCCTCAGCTTTTGTGCTATCCAAGTCAGCGCGCAGCACGTGCGTTCTAGTAATGTGTACTTGGCTAAGCAGGGAGTCAATTTCTTACTCAAATAGTATATCGCTTGCTTCTTTCTTCCATTTGAATCATGTTGCCCCAACACGCAACCAAATTCTTAATCTACTACAGAGAGGTACAAGATCGAAGGTCGCCCAGGTTTGGGTGGAACCAGCACAGCAGACAAGACAAGTACTCCTTTATCCGATCAAATGCTTTCTGACAGTCCTCTGTCCACTCGATTGCTGCATCTTTCTTCAGTAGCTTGATGATTGGTTCGCAGATGACCGTGGATTGGGCTATGATTGGCTGATGTAATTGAGCCTTCCTAGGAAACTCATGACCTTTTTCTTGCTCTTTGGCGGCGACAACTCTTTGATAGCTTTGATCTTGGATGGATCTAGCTCAATGCCTCTTCTACTGACGGTGAATCTCAGAAGCTTCCCTGCTGGAACACCAAAAGCACACTTTGCTGGATTTAGCTTCAAATTATATTTGTGCAAGCGATTGAAAAACTTTCGCAAATTATCAAGGTGTTCTGAGCTCTTATTTGATTTGATGATCACATCATCTACGTAGACTTCAATTACTTTGTGCATCAAGTCATGGAATATAGTTGTCATTGCCCTCATGTAAGTTGCTCTAACATTCTTCAACCCAAATCGCATAACCTTGTAGCAATAAGTTCCCCAAGATATAGTGAAAGTTGTCTTCTCGGCATCCTCCTCATCCATGAGCACTTGATGATAGCTGGCAAAACAATCTACGAAAGACTGTAGTTCATGTTTCGTGCAATTATCGATCAGGGTGTGTATATTTGGCAAGGGAAAATCATCTTTTGGGCTTGCCCTATTCAGATCTCTGTAGTCCACACAAACTCTGAGTTTCCCATCTTTCTTTGGCACTGAGACAATGTTAGCTAACCAGGTTGGGTATTTGACTGTTTTCAAAATTCCCGCATTGAGCTGTTTGGTTACCTCCTCCCCAATCTTCAACAAAGTAGATGACTTGAAAGTTTGGGCTTTTTGTCTGATTGGCGGAAAGCCCGGATTGATAGGTAATTTGTGAGCTACCATATCCGTGCTTATGCCAGTCCTGTCATCATACGACCAGGCGAATACATCCTCGTATTCCTAAGAAATTTGGTATACCGCTTTTTATCTTCGGCGGTGAGATGCACACTAATCCTTGTCTCTTTTACAGTTTCTTTATCTCCCAAATTTATCACCTCAGTTTCTTCTAGATTTGGTTTAGGCTTATTTTCAAATCTTTCAATTTCCTCTTGTGTGGTCTCATCAAAATCATCATAATCGAACTCAGTTTCCTCAAGCTCCATTGTTTCATTATACGTTGCGGTTGTGGACTCAATGGGATTATTAGTTTGAATGCTAAAAAAATAAAATATTACAAAATTAAAAGATTAAAACAAAAGTTAAAGAAAATAGTGCGATATTTTATTTATGAATCCTTGCAAAACAAAGTTTGTAGGGAAACATGTGAGAAAGAAAATAAATGCAAGTTCCACGACTCAAAGTCGGGTTTTATTTTAGAAAGAATGAAATAGATTTTATCCCCCAGCTCTATCAAGGTCCACGGTAAGGTCGGTCCTGGTTGCTGATCCAGTTGTTCAATGCAGCTCCAAATTCAACTTTTGTCAACCCAGGAGGTTCAACATGCTCTTCCAGGATCACACAGCAGTCTTCATCAGATATGGACAGCTTTTGCACTCCTGCAGCAGGTCCTCTTCAGCATCAATGATCTTCGGTTCAACTCCTTGCGCTGCAGATACCTCCCCTTTTTTACCATCCAAGAATCAAGACGAGATGAAAATATGCAGGAGAGTCTTGGTGCTTTTCTTATAGAAATTGAAGTCCAGTGATGCTTCTTCCATGCTCATCTCATAAGTCACAATATACCCTATGACAGCTTTCTCATTGTCGGGCCTTATCACAATTTGAATTGGCTCGATCATGCCATCCAGACTCTTGCCCAAACCTTTACCAGGTTCATAGCCTTGCTTTATCATAATGCCTACAACCCAGTCTCCAGGCCATTTTGTAGGTTGTGGGAGTACATATGGCTCTTCAATCACCACCTCCATAAGTTCGGGTGTTTAGATAGCCACACTTGCCTCCCTTTGTGTTGAAGGATAAGTTTTAAAAATGACAAAGGAACTGGTGTTAAGTGAACCGTAAAAAGGTTCACAGTTGAAGTGAGAAGACCAGCTGTTTAACGAGATAATCAAGTCAGAGTTGAAGAAGGAAAGAAGAGAACAGCTGAAGTCAAAGTTCCAATCCTACCGAAAATAGAAGAGGCAAGAAGCGGTGCTGAAAAGGACGCGGTTCCTAAACGAAAATGGATTAGGAACTAAGGCAAATTAACTTAGGTTTTAAATAAGAAAATATGGGTAACCTTGTTTAAAACTGATTTCAAAGAGGAAAAGGAATCCTATAATTAGTTGGATCCGGCTAAGTCTAGTTCCTATAAATACAAGTTAATTAGGCCAAATTTAGTATCCTTAAATACATCTCAACAGAGCATATCAAGTACAATCAGATTGTGAGAAGCTTTGTGTGCAAGAACAAAGGCTGAGCAACAGAACCTTACAAAGGAGCAGTTTCATAGTTAAGTCTGTTGTCTTAGTTATTTTTTATCAGCTATTGAGTTGTAATCTATCAGCTTGTTTAGAAGCATATAGTAGAAATTACTTTTTGAGGTTAAGTAAAGGTAACCTTACCAGCTAACGTGTGGCTGTGAAGGTTCTAGGTACTAGGGGATTCTAGTTCCTTGATTACATTACATTGTAGTCTAAAACTTGCTCGCGTTTTCTTTTAGTGGAAGAGTTTGGGTCGTGGTTTTTTATCCCTTGAGCAAGGATTTTTCCACGTAAAAATCTCTGTGTTATTTACGTTTTCACATTTTGTTTAGTTTCAGAGATAGGTGAAACTTACAAGGAACCTGGTTCTTTGTGAGTTAGGTGATAAAGTTCAAAGGTAAGTTTTAGGATTCGAAAATCGGGTAAGGACACTATTCACCCTCCCCCCCCAGTGTCTTACATAGGTGCAACAAGTGGTATCAGAGCAGGTTCTCTCAGATAAAGATTAACATCTTGAGAAGGATCTGAACAATGAGTGCACCACTGATAATCACCGAAGGACAATCTGTCAACAAGCCTCCTCAATTCAATGGCCAATACTATGGATGGTGGAAAGGAAGAATGGAAGACTTTATTCAAGCTGAAGACTTTCAGCTATGGATCATTACCAAGGATGGACCTCTAATCCCAAGCAGAACCGTTGGACAGCCACCTAACAAGCAAACTGTTCCCAAGGAGATATCTGAATATACGGATGCTAATTTCAAGATGGTGGAGAAGAATGCAAAAGCTAAGAGGCTCATCATATGTGGACTTGGTCCTGATGAATGCAACAGAGTTTCTTCATACAAGACTGCAAAAGAAATTTGGGATGCTCTACAAATTGCTCATGAAGGAACTTCACGTGTAAAGAAGTCAAGGATCCAGATGCTGAAAAGAAAGTTCGAGTTGTTTGCTATGGGTGAATCTGAGTCCATCCAGGACATGAAGACCAGGTTCACGATCATAACAAACGAGATGAAATCACTAAGTATGGTCCTAACCAATGAAGACTTAGTTGAAAAGGTGATCAGGATTCTACCTGATTCATGGGAGTCAAAGGCAGCTATCATTGAGTCCAAGAAACAGGATAAGATTGAACTAGATGAACTCGTTGGTAGTCTGAAAACTCATGAGCTTATGAAATAGTCAAGGATGAAGGTGGAACCCAAGAAGGAGAAGAACCTAGCTCTATAAGCAACTGGAGGTTCTAAGAATGAAGTATCTGAGCATGAGATGGCTTTAGTCAATGCAGTACGAAAGTCCTTAGGCTTCGAAAGAAGAAGAACCAGAGCAACTCCTGCCAAGAACAACATAATTGAAAATCCCGACTACTCAGGGTGTTTTAGGTGTAACAAGAAGGGTCATGCTATAAAGGACTGCCCATTGTGGGATATTGAGTGGAAAAGGTCTGGAGCTTCAAAGGAGAATGAACCTAAAAACACCAAACGTCCTCCTAACTTCAGAGCACTAAGGAGAAAGAAGAAAGAGGCCTTCTATGCAACATGGGGACCTTCTGAAAGCGAAAGTGATGAAGAAGTAGAAGAACCAGAAGATGACTCTCCATTGGCACTGATGGCTGATAATGAATCTTCCATTGATGATACACCTGAGGTAAGTCTCGATGAACTAAAAACTAGACTTCATACTTTTTCTTCTAGGGAATTAAATTTGCTTGCCCTGACTTTGATTGAAGGGATTGAAAATTTGAGAACTGAGAAGGAACAAGCACTTTCTGAGAAGGACCAACTAATGTCAGTTGTGTCTGATTTTTCAATGAAAAATAAAAACTTGGAGAAATCTAAATTTGATCTTAAAAAGGAATTGCTTGCTAGTGAAACTCAGGTTTTCGAACTAAATCAGAAAGTCTCAACCCTTGAATTAGAAAGGTCTTCAACTAAAGGAACGGGTGCTTTGTGAGAAGAAGCTAGTTTCTACACTCGAACTTGAGAATCAAAAATTGAAAGAAGGGTATGGTAAGCAAGGAGTTAGTGAGGCTCAAATCAACCTTGAAGCTGAGCTTAAAAAGAAAAATCAGGTTCTACATCAGGAAACTGAGAAGAACCGGGTTCTTCAGGAAAAGGTTGAAAAAGCTAACTCTGAGCTCACCAGAATCACTAAATGGTACAAGTCTTCTGAAGCTTTAAATTGGTTGCATGAAAAATCATAATAGATGTAAAACTGTATTAGGACATAGGAAACCTTTGCCTGCTTGGAACCCTAATAGTAAATATGTAGGACTTCCTTGCAACAAACTCTGCTTCTTGTGGTAAGACTGGACATATCAAGAATGAATGCAATGTTGAAAAAGGAGCAGTGAAAAAGAATAATAAATCAGTTTTACCTTATTGGGCTAGAAAACATTTAATTCATCCATTCGATAACAAAAAGGGACCCAAGATTGTTTGGGTTCCTATTTCTAACCCTTGATTTTCTTTTGCAGGCTGGAGTGAGATGGAAGAACCCAAGCTGGATTCTTGATAGTGGGTGTTCCAGGCACATGACAGGAGATAGAAGAAACTTTCTCTCACTCGCAACATTTCAAGAGGGTAGTGTGGCTTTTAGAGGAGGCAAGAGCGGTGAAATTTTTGGTATTGGAAAAGTTGGGAGATCCCTCAATCATGCTATTGACAGTGTACTTTGTATGGATGGATTGAGGCATATTCTTCTAAGTATTTCCCAATATCTGATAGAGGAAATTCAGTGAGTTTCACATCTGTAGGTTGCACTGTAAAGAACCTGCAGACTGGTGAAGTAATAATGGAAGGGAAACGAGCCAATAATGTGTACAAAGTAACATTAGGTTCTCTTCCTGAGAATAATTTGACTTGTCTGAATGTGCTGGAGAATGATAGTCAGTTGTGGCACAAGAGACTAGGACATGCAAGCTTGACTCAATTGAATAAGTTAGTGTCAAAGGACCTGGTTCGTGGAATGCCAAGCAAGAGGTTCAATGACATCAAGATTTGTGATGCTTGTGTGAAGGGGAAACATGTAAGATCTTCATTCAAGTAATAAAAAGTGGTTAGTACGTTTAAACCACTTGAGCTGGTTCACATGGACTTGTGTGGACCAATGAGGGTAAGGAGCAGAGGAGGTAAGAGGTTTGTAATGGTAATTGTTGATGACTACTCCAGATACACATGGACCTTGTTCCTCAGATCTAAAGATGAAACATATGATATGTTCGAGGACTGGGTCAGAGTCAATCAGAAGAAACTGGGGCTTTAACTTGTAAGTATAAGATATGACCATGGAACCGAGTTTGAGAATGCTAAGTTTGCATAATATTATAATAAACATGGTGTGGATCACAACTTCTCTGCACCAAGGACCCCTCAGCAGAATGGTGTAGTGGAAAGAAAGAACAGGTCCTTAGAGGACATAGCTAGAACTATGTTGTTGTCAAGCGGTCTATCAAAGAGTTTTTGGGCTGAAGTTGTTAACATCGCTTGCTACTTGCTGAATCGTTTTTCTATCCGTCCTTTATTAGAGAAAACTCCCTATGAGCTGATTAGAGGCAGGAAACCTAATATTGCACATCTCAGAGCTTTTGGGTGCAAGTTTTTCGTGCATAACAACTGGAAAGAACCTCTAGGGAAGTTTGATGCTAGAAGTGATGAAGCTATCTTGTTGGGATATTCTTCACAAAGTAAAACTTATAAAGTGTTCAACAAGAGGACCTTGACTGTAGAAGAAAGTGTGCATGTGGTATTTGATGAATCGGAGGTTGTTGTAAATAGACAAGAAGATGATGATCAGGAGATTGGTCTTGCTAGAGATGAACCTGCTGAAGACCATGAGAATCGCAATGGGGTTAAAAGTAATCACAATGATAAGGATCAAACTCAGGGGGAACTAGAAAGCAATCAGACAGGGGGGAACTGAAGAGCAAGATGAAGAGGACTTAGATGGCTCTGATCCTTCTGGAAACGACACTCAGCAGATTCAACATAAACCTTGGAGATATCAAAGTTCTCATCCACTGGTGAACCTCATGTCTGATCAAAATACTGGAGTTGTTACTAGAAGATCTTTGAAGAACTTCTCTGCATTCTTTGCTTTTCTGTCCTCAATAGAACCAAAGAATGTTCGAGAAGAACTTGAGGATCCAGACTGGGTGATTGCTATGCAAGAGGAACTTCATCAGTTTGAACGAAGTAAGGTATGGAACCTGGTCCCTCGACCAGCAGACAGGTCCATCATTGGTACTAAATGGGTCTTTAGGAACAAGCTGGATGAACATGGCATACTGACAAGGAACAAGGCAAGACTAGTGGTTCAAGGTTACAGCCAAGAAGAAGGCATTGATTATGATGAAACCTTTGCACCTATTGCTAAAATGGAGGCCATTAGGATGCTTATTGCTTTTGCAGCTTACATGGAATTTAAGCTATATCAGATGGACGTGAAGAGTGCATTTTTTAATGATTATTTGAATGAAGAGCTGTATTTAGTTCAACCACCTGGCTTTGAAAGTACAGAGTTTCCTGCTCATGTCTACAAACTTGACAAGGCACTGTATGGGTTGAAACAGGCTCCTACGGCTTGGTATGAAAGATTGTCTGGGTTCTTATTAATGAATGAGTTTACAAGAGGTAAAATAGACAATACTTTGTTTTAAGGAAGAAAGCCAAGGACATACTGATTGTTCAAGTATATGTAGACGACATCATCTTTGGTGCTGCTAATCAGAACCTTTGCAAGGAGTTTGCCGACCTGATGAGAAGTGAATTTGAGATGAGTATGATGGGTGAGCTAAATTTCTTCTTAGGCTTACAAATCAAGAAATCTCAAAAAGGCACAATGATCCACCAGTAGAAGTACATCAAAGAGCTGTTAAAGAAGTATAATATGAAGTCTGCCAATGATATGAACACACCCATTGCTCCTGGAACGAAGATAGATCTAGAAGAAACTGGTGCTTTGATTGATGAAACTAAGTACAGAGGAATGATTGGTTCTTTACTGTATTTAACTGCAAGTCGTCCAGACATTGTTTATAGTGTGGGATTGTGTGCAAGGTTCTAGTTAAAACCAAAGGAATCACACTTAACTGCAGTCAAGAGAATCTTGAGATATTTGAAAGGAACTCAAGATCTTGGCTTATGGTACCCAAAAGGTGGAATTTTTTATCTAATTGGGTAAGCTGATGTTGACTATGCTGGTCACTTAGTTGATAGGAAAAGTACATCTGGGATGACACACTTCCTAGATCCTTGTTTAGTTTCATGGGCTACAAAGAAACAAAATTCAGTGGCATTATCTATAGCTGAAGTTGAATATGTAGCAACTGCTTTATGTTGTTCACAGTTATTATGGATCAAGCAGCAGTTGGAGGACTTCGGAATCAAGTGTGGACCAGTTCCAATCTTTTGTGACAATACCAGTGCAGCCAATATTGCCAAGAACCTGGTCCAGCATAAGAGAACAAAGAACATTGATATTAGGCATCACTTTTTAAGGGACAATGTTGAGAAAGGCCTAATTACTATGAACTTTTGCAGGACTGAGGACAAAATTGCTGATATCTTTACTAAGGCATTGAACATGGTACAATTTGAGAAGAACAGGCTTGAGCTAGGGATGACCAAGATACAGTGAACGTAGCAGCACCTGGTTCTCCCAATGATTGGCTAGTGAAGTTTCCTTGTTTTACCTAGCTTAAACTTTGTTTAGTTGATTCTAAATATGAAAACTTAATTGTTTTGCTTGCTAACCTGTTTGGAACCTGTTTTCATGACTTAGATACTAGCAAATTTTTAAAAAAAAAGGGATATTATTGAAGAAGCTGGTGCATGGACATTCTGTATCACTTATTGAGTATAACGTTGTCTTACGTGGCCTAAATTGTTACCAATCACCCTCACTTGGCGCCGGATTACTGTAAGCTTTTTAAAATTCAAATTCTTTGAACCATGTTGGCATCAGCTCCTATGCGTCATAATTAGGTAGCAGCTTTTTCGTATCCCATCAATCTGTTCCCCTTCCCGATATACCTATACCCTTCTCTATTCAACCATTTGATCAAGAAAAATTGTTTCTATCGGCTGAAAATTTATAACTCTCTCAAAACATTTTCTCTCTCTAAAAACACAACTCTATGAAAAGTTTTCCTAAAATCAAATTTTCAAAACTAAATCAAAACGCAAAGAAACTGGCCGCGAGTCGTTCTGTGGTTATGGCAAGATAGTTTGCAAAAATTGAGAGAGAAAATGTTGATGGAGGAAGCGACTAGTAAGGAGGAAAGTGCTCCAGTTGCTGGTACGGAGGAAGAGATCATTGAAACGGTTCAAGAAAGTCTTCAAGAAACTGAAAAGGTAAACCCTAGTTCTCCTACTTGTACTGTAGTTGTTGATACTAGTTTACCCTCTATGCATGTAGATTTAAGGGAGCATGTTGTGACTGAAGTAGGAGAAAAGTAGGAGGTAGTTGTAGAAAATATTGAGAAGGTCGTTGAAACAGAGGGTTGCAAAAGAAACTGAGAACACTGTTGAGAAACCTGTTCCTGTGGTAGAAAAGACTGTTAGTGACAAGGGAGAGGAAAAATCTGCTGAACCTGCTAAAGAACCTAAGAAAGAACCTTGTTCGTTCTCTAGTTCTATGGCAGGTGATGATGCAGATCTAAGAGATATTGATGACTATGTGGAAGAGAATGTAGAAGGTGTAGGTTTTACTGAACCTTTAGATGCTGTGTTACCTGAGGCCAATCCCACTCCTCAAGCTAGTGAAGGTTCCTCCAATGAGACTGATGTTGTGGTGGTGGAGGAACAGAGGAAGTTGGGGAAGAGGCCTGTGGTTCAGGAACAAAAACAAACTGTGAAGAACAGAAGGTTAGTGAAGGGAGGAGAATTTGTGGGTAGTTCCAAAATTGGAAGTTCTGGAGATGTTGAAGGAATGGGAGAAAGCACCAGAAAGACAGTGAGTCATGCTAGGAGACCTGCTACTCGAGGTTCTGTAAGAGAGCAACATGAGAGGATTTTGGAGGAACCGGAGGTTCGTAGGAGAGATTCCAAATTAAAGCTGGTGATCGGAGATGACAAGGAATACAAGAAAAGAAGGGTGGCCTATTTTAGAGGTCTACCAATGGTGAAGGGTTGGTTGAACCTGTTAAGTGATCGTGCTAGACAGCTGAGGGAGCAAGAGGTTCGAGAATTTTACTCCAATTGCACAGTGAGTGAGGGTTTTGTGACAACCATAGTCAAGGGGCTGGTAATCCAGTTTGATAGTATGGAACTGGGTGAGATTTTAGGTGTTCCTTCTCAGGGCTACAGCGAGTACATGAGGAACTCGTGGCCGGCTAGAGGAGATGGTGTGTCTGCTTTGGAGGTAACCTAGAAATTTGCAGGGAGACCTAGACTGGAAAGGGCTACACAAGTTAAGAAGAAGGCAATGCAACCCTTCTACCAGTTGCTTTTTGAATTTGTGCTGAAGAACCTACTGCAGATGTCGGAAAAGAGGAGTGAGGCCAATGAAACGACCTCGGTCAGTCGTTTAGAAAGTTAGGACTCCGATTGGCATACTGATAATTTTAAAAACTTTGTAATATCCATTAGTACATGTCTGTAAAATTTGAGCTAAATTAGACCTCGTTTGGTAGGCATCGGAAGAAGGTTTCAGTTTTTATTGTCGATAAATATTAAAAAGAGGTTTTCGAGCTCAATTTTGGCGAATGAGTTCCGATTCAAAATCCGAAAGCACCGTTGGGTTCGTATGATTATTTTTGACTTTTGTTAACTTTCGAAAGTGAATTTCGATGTTGTTCGGCTAGTTTCTACTAAAATGCCGAAAGTTAAATAATTTGACTTTTATTTCATATAATTTGCATATTGAGTTTCGGGAGTCCGATTTGAGATCCGCCTTAGCAAGTATGTTACAAATATTTTGTATAACTTGTATGTGAAATTTGGGATTATTTCAAATATCGTAGAGTACCGTTTTAATTTTCGTTAAAAAAGAAATTATAAAATTAAAAAAAATAGAGGAAAAGAAGACAAAATGTTAGGCAGAGGGTCCTGCCCATCAGAAAGTATTATCGTATCTTCCGGTGCAAAGTGATTAGTAAATAATATTCGATCTACGTATCTCCTCTTGGTTTAAGACGCAAGTAAAGTCATGTTATCCTATGAACTTGTCTGAGTTATAAAAGGGTTTCTGGTAAATTGTCAGAGTTTCCTTCTTATTGGGAGGTCAAATTGGCATGGATATTGTTCCAAAAAGCTCATTTAATATCTGTTTCTTCAATTGCGATTCTTGGGCTACTTTGACTCGTAAGTAGTCTAGCGATGAGCTTCTCGAAGCTCTAATTATTCATATCCTTAGTTCATTGCCATCTATTCTTCTTCCGGCACTAGTAGAGTTGGGCGATTAGTAGACGCTTGTGATATTCTCTGTGTTGAGCCAGAGTGCGTGTCAAGGTAGCCGGGTAAGCACATTGCTGTGTTTTAAAGCTACTAAGGGTAATTGAGGTGTCATTTGACCCCCTGAATTGATCTATCATGCGGCGGTGCTTATGACAAAGGTAGGGAGTTGTAAACTCGATGCTGTAGCTGTTTGGCAACTCAAGAGGGTAATTTGGTAGCTCAGATCTGAGCCGCATTCTGTTTTTAGCTATGTCTTCCTTAGTCCAGCAGGTTGTGTGGGGATGGTTATTCTTATTCAAATAGTTGCATGAGTTTGTGCTTTAAGTGGAGGAGTCTTCCTCCAAATACTGAATGGTAATACTAAATCTCTAAGGCGTTGATACCACTTTTGTGACGACCCAACCTAGGGCCACGATAGAAACCTACAATGAGTGTCGATCATTGCTAAACCCACTGATAATCTATTAATGATAGAGATAAGCTGGCAACCTGATCATATATACGTACCTATCTGCTGAAAGAATAAATTATGGAAAGATGACATGACTTTAACTTGCTGGCAAGTAGAACATTGAGCCACAAATTCTGCTATGTCACACTTCATTCCGTCCCACCAAGAAATCTTCTTAAGATCATATACATCTTAGTCGAACCTGGATGAACAGTGTATTCGGGATAATGTGCCTCTATCGTAATCTGTCCACGTAAAATTTGTAACATCAGGGACACAAAGTCTATCTTTATACATGAGAACACCGTCAGTAGTAACCCTGTATGGTGACTCCGGTTTTCTTCTGGCTATCTGTTTGTATTCAACTAGAACTAGATCCTTATACTGACGCTGTTATACTTCATGAAAATTTAGAGTTAAAGGTCTAGTGCAGTTTATCGTCCATCCATCATTGGCATATCTCCTTCACACCTTAACTCTTTGAGAAGTTACTTTAGCGTTATAAGTGCACATGTAATCAGCTTTGTTGTTGGAATTCTGCCTCAGCTCATGGTCCAACTACATGTCTCTTTTATTTTCACTTTTTCAAGTCATAATATTTCCAATTCAAAGACAATACCCTGAAGTAGATGTTTAGTTTGAAGATCATTCCTGGTCTGCATCATACTATCCAGTAGTATTTGCATGATCCTTATCCTTATATGATAGACCCTGATCAGATGAACCTTTGACATACATTAGGATATGAGTAACTACATTCCCACAAGGAGCTTACGGAACAACACTAACATCAACTGAGATGTTGCATAGTGCGTTCGTAAAAATAATATAGCTTGCATCAAATCTTCTATAGTGTGTAGTGACAAGGTACTTCAAAAGCTCCCCCTATTGCATCAAGCGTGAGCTAATTCTTAGTTCAATCGACCTGTTCTACATCGAAAGGTATATCGAAGAGCTGATTATCGGCAGAATTATGTCAATCCATCCAAAGTTCCGTGTATCTTTGCATCGAAAATGTAGAACTCTCTTCTCGTGATCGAGGAAGGATCAGCTTAGTCAGAATAAGATGTGTAATGATGTTATCATATTATCCAAAAATATTTTATTTCAAAAGTTCAATATGCGTGCTATAATTTTGATTAGGTAATCATGAGATAATGTCCGTAGAATATGTTATGAAGGTCGTGCAAGTTCTTTTGTTATCTGTGCATATATTTTTTTCTTTAGACTTAGGCTCGTTCGAGGACGAACGAGAGTTTAAGTGGAGGAGAATGAAAGGACCTCGGTCAGTCGTTTCGGAAGTTAGAACTCCAATTGGCGTGCCGATAATTTTAGAAACTTCATAATATCCATTAGGACCTGTCTGTAAAATTCGAGCTAAATTAGACCTCGTTTGGTAGGCATCGGAAGAAGGTTTCAGTTTTTATAGTCGATAAATATTAAAAAGAGGTTTTCGAGCTCAATTTAATCAAATGAGATCCGATTCGAAATTCCAAAGTGCCGTTGGGCTGCTATGATTATTTATGACTTTTGAACTTTCAAAACTGAATTTCGATGTTGTTCGGCTAGTTTCCGCTAAAATGCCGAAAGTTAAATAATTTGACTTTTATTCCATTTAATTAGCATATTGAGTTTCGGGAGTCCGATTTGAGATCCGCCTTAGCAAGTATGTTACACATATTTTTTATAACTTGTATATGAAATTTTGGATTATTTCAAATATCGTAGAGTACCGTTTTAATTATCGTTAAAAAAATTATAAAATAAAAAAAAGGGAAAAGAAGACAAACTGTTAGGCGGTGGGTCCTTAGCTTAAAGCTAAGGACGATGTAGTAGCATATTGGAACAGAATAAAAAACGAGCAAAATGAACAAATGAAACAGAGAACGCGGAAACGAGAAATGCATCCAGAAAAATGCCAGAAAATGAGAAATGAGCCCAAAAAAAAGTCTTTTTCACCCCCCGAAACATTCAGATAATGATCTTACCGCATTATTTGAGTTTATTATCTGTGTTTGAATATATTTTAATGGTAAAACTTGGAATATTAGACATCGTTTTAATAAATTCAATTAATAGTTTAAAGGGCCAAATGGACCCCGATAATGGAATTGATTATATATTCGTACTCAGTGAGTTATGGGCAACATATAAATGTAATTTATTTAGGGTTTGGTTATGTGACCTTAAACCCTGTACATAGGCCTGGCCTGCGTATTGCGTATGCGAATAGGGTATCAGGTTCCTAACCGGATTTCCCTAAGATGTGAGGAATGAAGCCTTTAGCCTAATATGATATATTTTCTGATTATTGAATAAGCAGGATCGTTGGCAGTGAATCCAAAGGATAAAGCGGTTGTTGAGTGGCACCTTGAAATAAGGTAAGTGTTTATATCCATTTCTTTGGAGGCACCTGGCCTCTTGGATTTTCTACCACGTGTCCCTTACGTGTGTAGCTGCCGATAGGCGTACTCCTTACGCCTTAGCTTTTGATTTTCATTGTATATTATATGTTATGTCCTGTTGTTGGTATTGCATTGAGGATCCGAGCATGGTACTCTGGCTGTGAGTTGGCATTTACTTCCCGGCTGTCGATGAGAGTCCTGCGCCGGTGAAGGGTTATTATTGCATCACATTGCATTCATGCGTATTATATTTCATTCATATGAATTACATTGCATATCATATTGGGTGCAGGAGTATTCCGCCCCAGGAGCAGGGAGATTCCGCTCCATTGTATCATATTGAGGGTAGGAGGATTCCGCCTCAGGAGCAGGAGGATTCCGCTCTTATGTCAGATATTGAGTGCAGGAGTATTCCGCCTCAGCTTTACATTATATCGGGTGCAGAAGTATTCCGCTCCAGGAGACTGCAGGAGTATTCCGTCTCTGGTTTATATTATATCGGGTGCAGGAGTATTCCGCCCCAGGAGCAGGAGTATTCCGCTCCAGTTGGTTATCAGATTGGATTCCCCTCGAATGCAGGAGTATTCCGCTTCGGGATGGGATTACGGGCACATGTGACCCTTTGCATCATATTTCATTTCATTTTATGTCATCTCACTTCATTTCATTTCATCTCAATTCATACCATTGTGTAGACTTGTGGTACAGAACTACTGTTCTGCTTATATGTGCATTGCTTATTTGTTGATATGTTTCTGGCACGCATCCTCGGTTGAGTTTATAAGTTTCTTACGTGTTTCTGGTTGTTATCTGGCTCTGCTTTTTTATAATTTAAATAATAGGAATTTGGTCTATCTGTTTCTTTTCTCCCTAGCTAGCTATCATGTTCTTTGAGGTGACTAGCCGCCCCACTTATTGAGTCCTTTTGACTCACTCTTGTTTGTTGTTTGTTTCTTTTCTATCTATTTCGTTTCGGCAGGTTCGCTCCAGGATTGAGTTCGCCATGTTGTGAAGGAGCGAAGACGACTTCAGCTGTCAGGGTAAGCCAGCTTTTTTTCCAGATGGCTACCTGTTTTATGTTTACTATTTCAGTTGCACTTTGCTCCCTTCAGGAGGTATTTGTCTTTTTCTGTACTCTTAGATGTCTAGTCTGGATAGCGCTAAACCTAGTATATTGGGTAGTCAGCTGTAATTTCTTTTGTACAGCTTAGAGGTATCAGTATGTTTGTGTCTTTGTTTTAAGTCTCGTCCTTATTTATGAATTATTATATTTATTTTTCTAATTTAATTAGTAAGGGTTTGCCCGACGGGTCTAGTGGAGGATGTCGGGTGCCTGCACGGCCTAACCGGATTTCGGGTCGTGTCAGCCAACTTTCTGGATATGGCCTATATAGACCTGCTAGATAGAGAGGTTCGTATGAATCTGCCTGAATTGATGATCAAGCACATTGGTAGGGTAGGTGACATGGGGTTGGGTAAACATGCACTAGTTTATGGGTTTCATCTGGGGAAGGTATTTAATTTCTTTGGGGTGCCTGTTGGTAAGTGGACTGAGCCGGACCACAATGACTTGTTTGGGAGGAACATTCTTAAATCCTGTGACTATGTGTTGGATGGTGAACCTGCTGATGAACCAGGGCATATGGAGGAGGATGCAGATGACAGTAGGAACAATAGAATGGACAGGAGGATTGAGGGGTTCAGGAGGCAGCTTAAAAGACAAAATAATGAGCTGGCCTAGATGAATGCTGAAAACACAAGGCTGGATGCAGAGCTGGATCGTGAAAGAGAAGGAAACTCGCGTCGCCTCGCCTTGTTGCGTGCTCACTTTCACATCCCTGATATTCCCCAATTCTGAACCAGTTCCTTTCCTTAGTCCCCTCCTGGTTCTTTTTATGGCCTGTTTTTAAGACAATCTTATATTTCGGTTGGTAATATTTGGATGAT
The DNA here is from genome assembly GCA_029990575.1 of Petunia axillaris subsp. axillaris. Lineage (NCBI taxonomy): Eukaryota > Viridiplantae > Streptophyta > Magnoliopsida > Solanales > Solanaceae > Petunia > Petunia axillaris. The sequence goes on along the minus strand of JARKNS010000003.1, from coordinate 131,032,550 downwards.
GGTTGGATGTTTTATGCCGGTTCGGAACTTTTTGTTGATATAAATATCCTATCTTGCTAGTATTTATTATCTGAAACAGGTTCTTGATGTTTAAAGGTTGGCTTGCTGCCTTTGGCACTAGAGTTAGCTAAACTTAATTTAAGTTGAGCAGGTTCTTACAACTGTGAAACTTTTCGATGATGCCAGAAGGGGGAAGTTAGATGTTGTTAGTTCATTATATGTTTGTGAACTATTTTCTTTCCTAACTGTTATTACCCTGGTTCGTGGTTAGTGGTTGATTTTTATAGGTTCTTGAGCATATAAACCCTCAGTGAAACAACATTGTTTGTCATCATCAAAAAGGGGGAATTTGTTGAAGGATAAGTTTTGAAGATGGCAAAGGACCTGGTGCTAAGTGGACCGTGAAAAGGTTCACAGTTGAAGTGAGAAGACCAGCTGTTTAACGAGATAATCAAGTCAGAGTTGAAGAAGAAAAGAAGAGAAAAGCTGGAGTCAAAGTTCCAATCCTACCGGAAATAGAAGAAGCAAGAAGCGGTGCTGAGAAGGACGCGGTTCCTAAACGAAAATGGATTGGGAACTGAGGCAAATTAACTTAGGTCTTACATAAGGAAATATGGGTAACCTTGTTTAAAACTGATTTCAAAGAGGAAAATGAATCCTATACTTAGTTGGATCCGGCTAAGTCTAGTTCCTATAAATACAAGTCAATTTGGCCAAATTTAGTATGCACAAAAGACATCTCAATAGAGCATATCAAGTACAATCAGATCGAGAGAAGCTTTGTGTGCAAGAACAAAGCTGAGCAGCAGAACCTTATGAAGGAGCAGTTTCATAGTTAAGTCTGTTGTCTTAGTTATTTGTTATAAGCTATTGAGTTTTAACCTATCAGCTTGTTTAGAAGCATATAGTAGAGATTACTTTTTTAGGTTAAGTAGATGTAACCTTACCAGCTAACATGTGGCTGTGAAGGTTCTAGGTACTAGGGGGTTCTAGTTCCTTGATTACATTACGTTGTAGTCTAAAACTTGTTCGGGTTTTCCTTTAGTGGAAGAGTTAAATCCCAAGAGTTTGGGTCGTAGGTTTTTATCCCTTGAGCAAGGATTTTTCCACGTAAAAATCTCTGTGTTATTTACGTTTCCGCAATTTGTTTAGTTTCAGAGATAGGTGAAACTTGCATGGAACCTGGTTCTTTATGAGTTAGGCGATAAAGTTCAAAGGCAAGTTTTAGGATTCGAAAATTGGGTAAGGACACTATTCACCCCCGCCCCCCCTCTAGTCTCTTACATAGGTGCACCAAATGCAACACTTTGTTTCTTCAGAGATGCGCTTCCAGTCGGGATGAGCATTAGGGGAGTATATCGGTTGCTTCTCCGTCTTAGCAGGTAAGGTCTCAAGAAATTCGCGTGAGGGCACACCCCAATCAGATATGACTGGTTCCCAGACCAAATTCCTTCCTTCATAGCCTTTGTCCCAATAAGCGCTACAAAAACTTCTCCTCCTTTCTTCAATCCCAAGCGGTGTGTTGACCAATTTAGGAGCGAAGTGTGCAGTATAACCTCTTTGGACTGCGTCCGTGAAGTTCCAACTCTTGCTGTAGCACGATGTCCTCCTCGAGTGCCTTTCACTACTCCCATGAGCTCTGCAGTGTAGAAAGTCTGCCCATCGGGAACATTCCCTTCCATTGCCGGTATGATTTGTTCATTATAAATAGAGTTGTTCCCTTCACTGAATACCACCACCTCTTTGTGGTCCCACTCGAACTTCACCGTCTGGAGTAGTGTAGAAGGCACCGCTCCAGCCATGTGAATCCAAGATCTCCCCAGTAACAGGTTGTAAGAAGCGGAGATGTCCATAATATGAAACTCAACATTGAACTCCACGGGACCGACCATGATGGTGACACGACCCGGAATCCGGCTAGGCCGTGCGGGCACCCGACATCCTTCCCTGGACCCGTCGGGCGAACCCTTACCAATTAAATTAGGAAAATAAATATAATAATTCATAAATAAGGACAAGACTTAAAAAAATATACAGACATACTGATACCTCTAAGCTGTACAAAAGAAATTACAGCTGACTACCCAACATACTAGGTTTAGGGTTATCCAGACCAGACATCTAAGAGTACAAAAGAAGACAGATACCTCCTGAAGGGAGCAAAATGCAACTGAAATAATGAACAATAAAGTGGTGGCCATCCGGAATAAATCTGGCTCACCCTGACAGATGAAGTCGTCTTCGCTCCTGAACAACGCGGCGAACTCAATCCTGGAGCGAACCTGCCGAAACGAAATAGATAGACAAGAAACAAACAACAAACAAGGGTGAGTCAAAAGGACTCAATAAGTGGGGCAGACTAGCCATCTCAAAGAATAGGATAGCTAGCCAGGGAGAAAAGAAACAGATAAACAAAATTCCTCTTATTCAAATTATGAAAAGGCAAAGCCAAATAATAACTAGAAACACGTATGGAATCACAAATTCATTTAAATCCAGGAACGTAAGATAGCCAGAACATATAGGTATCCCGAACGTATCAACAATCAGAAATACATCTTGTTGCGGCGTGCAACCCGATCCATATATTCATCCTGTTGCGGCGTGCAACCCGATCCATATATTCATACTGTCGCGGCGTGCAACCCGATCCATATATTTATACCGTTGCGGCGTGCAACCCGATCCCCGCAACTCAGAATACGAGCCAGGAATACATAGGCAAACTAAAATATGTCCACAATATGGTATACATACCGCATACACAAAACACAGCATGATAGTCACACAATAGTCAGCACGCGGTGCAATGAAATGGGATGAATGCAGTATGATGCAATGGTGTCACATGTGCCAAATAGATGGAGCGGAATCCTCCTGCTCCGAGGGCGGAATCCTCCTACCCTCAATATGATGCAATGGAGCGGAATCCTCCTGCTCCGAGGGCGGAATCCTCCTACCCTCAATATGATGCAATGGAGCGGAATCCTCCTGCTCCGAGGGCGGAATCCTCCTACCCTCAATATGATGCAGTGGAGCGGAAACCTCCTGCTCCGAGGGCGGAATCCTCCTACCCTCAATATGATGCAGTGTAATGCATATGAATGCAATATGGTGCAATAATAACCCTTCACCGGCGCGGGACTCTCGTCGACAGCCGGGAAGTGTATGTCAACTCACAACCAAAGTACCATGCTCAGATCCTCAATGCACTACCAATAACAGGACATAACATATCCGTATAAAATGTAAATCCAAAGATAAGGCGTAATGAGTACGCCTATCGGCAGCTACATACGTAAGGAACACGTTGTAGAAAATCCACGAGGCCAGGTGCCTCCAAAGAAATGGATATAAACACTTACCTCTTCCAAAAGTTGGCATTGTTAATCAACAACAGCTTTATCCTTTGGTTTCATTGCCAAACGATCCCACTCTATTCAATAAGCAGAAAAATATATCAAATTAGGCTAAAGGCTTCATTCCTCACATCTTAGGGCAATCCGGGTAGGAACCTGATACCCTATTCGCATACGCAATACGCAGGCCAGGCCTATATACAGGGTTTAAGGTCACATGACCAAACCCCAAATAAATTACATTTATATGTTGCCCATAACTCCCTGAGTACGAATATATAATCAATTTCATTATCAGGGTCCATTTGACCCTTTAAACTATTAATTGAACTTATTAAAACGATGTATAATATTCCAAGTTTTACCGTTAAAACATATTCAGACACACGTAATAAACTCAAATAATGCATTAAGATCATTACCTTAATGTTCTGGGGTGAAAATACTATTTTTCTCCGGCCCCTTTTCTCATTTTCTGGCATTTTTTTCCACTGCGTTATTTCCTTTCCTCTGTTTCTGAATTGTTTGTTACTGCTTTCGTACTTGATATGCTAAGTAGCATATATGTATGCCACCCCACCGCCATTCTTTGATCTTTAGTCTATTTTGTCCTTTTTCTCTTTTTTTTTTTTTTTTTTGAAAATATTTTCTTTTCTTAACGAAAATTGAAACGGTGCCCTACAATATTCGAAATAATTCCAACTTTTGCATACAAGTTATACAAAAATATATGTAACATACTCGCGAAGACGGATCTCAAATTGGACTCCCGAAACTCAAGATGCGAATTTAAATATAAAGAAGTCAAATTATTTAACTTTCGGCATTTTAGCGGAAACTAGCCGAACAACATCGAAATTCACTTTCGAAAGTTCACAAAAATCACAAATAATCATACGAACCTAACGGCACTTTCGGATTTCGAATTGGAGCTCATTCGGCAAAACCGAGCTCGAAAATCTCTTTTTAATATTTATTGCCAATAAAAACTGAATCCTTCTTCCGATGCCTACTAAACGAGGTCTGATTTAGCTCAAATTTTACAGATAGGTCCTAATGGACATTACAAAGTTTTTAAAATTACCGGCACGCCAATCGGAGTCCTAACTTCCGAAACGACTAACCGAGGTTGTTTCATTCTCCTCCACTTAAACTCTCGTTCGTCCTCGAACGAGCCTAAGTTTAAAGAAAGTTTCGCACAGATAACAAAAGAACTCTCACGACCTTCATAAGCTACTCCACGGACATTATTTCATGATTGCAAAATCTGAATTATAACACGAATACCGAACTCTTGGAATAAAATATATCTGGATAATATGATAACATCATTGCCCAACTTATTCGGACTAAGCTGACCCTTTCTCGATCATGAGAGAAGAGTTCTATATTTTCGAAATAAAGATACACGCAACTCTTGATGGGCTAGCATGATTCCACCAACGGATCACCTCATCGATATGCTTTCGATATAGAACAGGTCGATGAAACAAAGAATTAGCTTATGCTTCAGCAACGCCTTAGAGATTTAATATTATGATTCGGTATCAATTGGAGGAAGACTCCTCCACTTAAAGCATAAACTCATACAACTAATTTTGAATAGAAATAGTCATCCTCGCACAACCCGCTGGATTAAAGAAGACCTAACTAAAAGCTGAACATAGGCAGACCTAAGCTACCAACTACCCTTTCGAGTTGCCAAACAGCTGCAACTCTCAAGTTCACAACTCCATATCTTTGCCGTAAACACCATCGCCTGATGGATGGTACTTCTATATAAAAATTTCGGCAGAGTTTCCCCTGAAACTGGATGATCCGCAAAAACAGAACCAACACTATACTATTCATGGGAATGGATACCCGGATAAACTGATAACATAAACATGTTAAACGGATAACAAGATGAGACAACTGGACCAAAGCAATTATATGCTTCCAAAACAATAATATGCTTACCCGGCCACAATAACACGTACTCTGATTCAACACAAGGGAATTCTCGGTTAGGCCGTGCGGGCACCCGACCACCTCCCCTAAACCTGTCGGGCGAACCCTATTGACTGAATCGATAAAAACGGCACACAATTACCTTGAAAATGAAATTAAACATGACCTTAACAACATCAAATAACTCTCAAGGATAGACATATATACAAACTGTCTGGACAAAACAACTAACTACCCAGAATACACAAGTTTAAAGGTTTCCAGATCAGACATCTAAGAAGGCCAAAAGATATACACATCTCCCGAAGGGAGCAAAAGTAAGGAGAACTGTAATATCTGAAGTGGGTGGCCGCAATGAACAGGATGGCTCACCGTAGACAGCTGAGAACGTACTACTCCTCAATCACGGCGCGACTGGCTGGGTCCTGGAGCAGAATCTGCCGAACGAAAAGAAAACACAAGGACAAATAGGGGGTGAGTCAGATTTATTCCGGATGGCCACCACTTTATTGTTCATTATTTCAGTTGCATTTTGCTCCCTTCAGGAGGTATCTGTCTTCTTTTGTACTCTTAGATGTCTGGTCTGGATAACCCTAAACCTAGTATGTTGGGTAGTCAGCTGTAATTTCTTTTGTACAGCTTAGAGGTATCAGTATGTCTGTATATTTTTTTAAGTCTTGTCCTTATTTATGAATTATTATATTTATTTTCCTAATTTAATTGGTAAGGGTTCGCCCGACGGGTCCAGGGAAGGATGTCGGGTGCCCGCACGGCCTAGCCGGATTCCGGGTCGTGTCAGATGGTTAAGTCGATTTCCTCAATGGTGCTTCTTTGCGATCCATTAAACGCTTTTACCTTCATATCGCTCTCTCTTATCTTGCTTTGATCAATTCACATTCGCTTCAGAGTGATGAATGGGCATATATTCAAACTAGAACCTCCGTCGATCAAAACTCTCCCTACGAACCAGTCTTTGCATTTGATAGTGATGTGCAAAGCTTTTTCGTGACTCAACCCTTTAGGTGGCAGCTCCTCTTCATGAAAAGCGATTCGGTTGGACTCCATGACTTTCCCAACCATGATGGCCAGATTCTCAACTGAGGTATCCACCGAGACATGTGCTTCATCTAACACTTTCATCAAGGCATTTCGGTGGCTCTCCGACTTGAGGAGTAAAGCTAAGACGGAGATTTGTGCGGGTGTCTTGCCCAAATATTCAACCATGGAGTATTCTTTTGCTTGTACTTTCTTCCACAGTTCCTCGGACTCTTCCTCGCTGATGCCTCGTCTACCTTGAACAAGATGCTCGGGAGTATAAATCCTTCCACTCCTAGTCATCCCTTGTTCAGCAACAGTCTCAACTGCTGATTTACCCTTCTTCTCCATTTTGTTATCCCATGGTACTGCCTTGTCGCTGTACGGGAGAACTACGTCAACGTAGAATTTTGGAGCTATTTCTACCTCAATGGGCTCTGGTGCTTTAGCGGCTTGAGCAACAGAAGCAAGCGCTGGTACGTCTCCCTTTGCTTTGACAATGGTTCCCTCCAAGTTGCATTCTTCGTCTAACTCGGTCGAATTCACCCTATTGTCTCGGTGGTTAGGCAAGGGTTGTTGTGTACATTTGAAGTTTTCAGGTGGATCATCTTTTGATCAATCAAGTCTTGTATTTTATCTCTTATGGCATAGCACTTCTCGGTATCATGACCAGGTCCTCCAGAATGATAGGCACAGGTTTTGGTTTGGTCGAAGTAAGGTGTCATTCTATCAGGCATTATGAATGGTACGAGTTGTACGTGGCCAGCTACTTTGAGTCTCTCAAACAACTGAGTGCGGGATTCGTCCAATGGGGTATAGTTTCTTTTGGGTCTTGGGTTGTTGTTGGCGTGAGGCCTTGGTGGATAGGTGTTGGTGTTTCAGTAGTTAGGGGCTTTGTGGGTATGGTGGTCTTTGTAGCGGTAGGTTTTGGAACATGGGTTGAGTATTGTAGACTGGGTAGATGGATGTGGGTGGAATACATGGGTATAATGGAGGAGGTGCTTGGTAGTAGTGGTTGTGGGTAAGAGAATGATCGAGTGATGCAGCCACGAAGGAGACATCGTCCTTCTTCTTCCTTGATGTAGTGGTGTTACCGGTTTTGTAGGGCCTTTTTAGTGGCTTGTAGTGCGGCCAAACTAACGATCCTACCAGTCTTCAAACCATTTTCAACCATATCTCCAAGCTTGATCAAGTCCCCAAACTTCTTGTCTTGCATGTTCAACATCTTGTCAAAGTAGATGTCCTATTGTATGCGGATGAAGGTTACTACTATCTCTGCATCCTCCATAGGAGGTTGGACTTTAGCGGCTTCAGCTCTCCACCTAATTGCAAATTCTCTAAAGTTCTCGGTGGGCTTCTTCTTCAGCTTCTCCAAATAGAACCGATCAGGAATGGCATCGGTGTTGTGCCCAAAGCTGTCAACGAAGTCTCCAGCCATCGCTTCCCAGCTCGTCCACTTCTTTGTTTGTTGCTTTGAGTACCATACCAGCGCATCTCCGGTCAGACTGCGGTTGAACAATTGCATGCGAATATTTTCATCGTATCCAACCCGACTAACTTGTCACAATAAGATCTCAAATAAGCCATCGGGTAACCACTGCCGTCGAACATATTGAACTTTTGTGTCTTATAACCCTCGGGCAATTTCAAATCAGGGTACATGCAGAGGTCCTCATAGGCTAGTCCTCTGGTTCCTTTGGTGCCTTGAAATTGCTTGAATTTCTCTACCAGCCACTTGACTTGCTCTTATAGTGCTGTCTGAGTCATCCTTTGTCCATGCATACATGTCATGATCTTTGGTGGGTGATGCAATGGTTTTTGTTTCAACAGTGAAAGAGGTGGGTTATTTTGTGGTGCTTTCGGTGGTGCAATGTAGGTAGGGTAAGGGACGCCTTTTTCAGGGAATAGTGGATCTTTGCCGTGAGGGCGGACGGTTTTGTTTGGTTCAATGATCTCATTAGCACGGGTGAGAGAAACCCTATTTTCCAACTCAAACAACCTCTGTTCTAACTTAGCATAGTCTTCATAGGCGACCACACCTTACTTTTCGGGAGTTCCATTTCCAACTTTGTCAAACTCAGCCATGATATTGCGTCTCGTCCTTGTCCTTGTAGGTAAAAGGGAAGGTGTTGGAATTGATCCTCTGAATTTCAACCGGTATTGCAGCGCGGCCAGAATGCACAAACCAAATATTCAGGGACTTGGGACTAACACAACAAAAACAAAGAAAAGAATGTGAGTATACGTTAGTATTAACAAAGTCGCATCCTATTATGCAAGGGACCTCTTTTGTGCCAGAGGTAGGCCTATCGAAGATTTGAAGTAATGTTTGAACCAAACACGTCATTTCATTTGCATAAGCATAATCAACACAAGCCTTGAAACCCAAAATAATGAAATTTTATTTGATTTGCTTGTCTTTATTACAAATCACTAATTTTGGACAATGACTTGACTAAAACGGAAAAAGGCAAAAGGAAAGACGACTCGACTTAAGACGACCAGACTATGTGCCAAGCAAAAAGGTTTTGAATCAAGCATCAGCTCCAGCATCTTCTTTCTCCTTCTTCCCTTCGGCTTCTTCCTTAAGTTTTTTAACTAGGCTTATGGGTGGAGGGGCGACGAACATCTCCATTAGATCCTTCCCAGCTTGCATGTCACCCAGAGCCTTTGTGAAGAATTCACAGATTTCTGCTCCCATTCTTTCCTTTTCTTCTAATGGCACTGACTTAAAATAATCTCCCCATCCTTGTAGCAAATCTTGTAGATTTCCAACAGCTCGCCTTGCCGCCATGGCTTTCCCTGTCCAAAACTTGAGTTCATCCTCTTTGATCCTATCTTTGTATTGCCTCCTCATCTCCCTCTCTTGTGTTACCCTTAATTTTTTTCTTACTTTGGTCGAACTCGTGTCGCAGCTTCGTGTGTTTTTCAGTGACACTTGGAGATTTGGCTTTTCTTTTCAGCATAGTCTTTGATCGGAACCTCTCCCTATCTTCACTAAGCGGCTGACGATGAGTTAGAGTAGGAGCAGGGTTCACCCTACTATCTTAGCAATGACAAAACTGCATAGTAAGCTTTTCTTCCCACATTATCAATATAGTACCAACCATCGGATGCTCAATATCCTTTATGTCAACGTTGAAGATTCTCCCTTTCGACAACTACGGAGTTTGTTGTGTCATTCCTACTTGTCGGAGGATTCTTAGAGGAACATAGTGATGAATTCCTCGGAATCCAATCAATGTCAAGAAAGTGGTGTCTTGACCTTGTATGGAAAAGATAAAACCAACACAGTTTTCAATTACCAATTGCACCTCTTGCAACTCTTCAAGCTTGGCGTACCACCCTCGCATGTTCGCAGGGTCCTCCCACACTGTTGTTCCAGCCATACGGGTGCTATGTGAATGAATGCCTCCTTCCCCTGACGGCCTTGGTGCTGTTGGGCTGATAGGGACACTGTGCAAATATTCTATCAACCATATTTGCAGCAAAAGATTACACCCCTCGAAAAAATCTCCTCATCTTCTACATTTTGTTAGAGCCCTATAAACTTTCCCTAAAATCATTGGAACCAAACTCACTTGACGCTTGTGAGCGCCTTTGCGCAATCCCTCGACCAATCTTCCCAGCCTTCTGTCGATCTTTCCTTCTTTTTTCGGGAAAAACCATGCTCCCTAGAAAAGCAACGATGAAAGCATTTGACTCAGTCTACTCCCAATATTGAATTTCTCACTCCCCAGTCCAATCATGTCTAAGGGTTGGATCTCCAAATCTAGAATACTGGTAATCCAAAGTGACCTACATATTGATCATAAGGGGCGTTCAACAGTTCAATGAACTCCTTAGGGTCCACGTCTCGGAGATAAATCATAGTCTTTGTCCATGTTCTAACCCTGCTAGTCCTTCAAATTCTTCCAGCATCGGTGCCAACTCCAAGCCATTGAAATAAAATACCGCCCTTTTATAGTCCCAGAAATGTGTAGCGGCCTCGATTAAACCAGGCATGGCAGTGTAAGCCTTGAGAGCCACCAGCTCTCCCAACACCTTTTGAACATGAACCTTACTAACAACAGCCAAATCTTCCCACCAGAGTCTGATCAAGTGAGGAGCTCGGGAAACAATCTCGAATTGAATTGTACCTCTCGCAGCCATAGTCCGAAAACAAAAACAAGAAAAAATAAAGACAAAAACATTCTTATAGTCATGATCATACTTAGACAAACGATCAATATTTTGTGCAAACATTTCTTCGAATCCTTGCAAGCATGCAATTTTGTCATTTTTCGGGTTAAGAACCCTTTTGACGTTTGGACAAGGTTTCCTAATAGACCTTAACGTGCCATGGACGTAAGGTCTTTCTATGTTTAAATGATGTGAGAAAAATAAACATGTATTTCCAATTGTTCTCAAATCTCCCCCAAAACTTCATTAAATAACTTTGAAGTTTAATACATAAAAGATCTTTTGCAAAATTTAAAAAAAAAAAACAAAATGAAACTAGACATCGGGCACCTCCTCTAGTCTGGATTTCTTTTCTTCTCTCACTATCTCTTGAGCTTCTTCCAAAGCCTCCGCCACATGAACTTTAACTGCAAACAAATGAAGTATGTCCATGGTGCTGCACTCGGCGTTCCATTGCCCGAGTTTTTCCATCAATCCCTCTACTTTCCCTTCTAAGTCAAATGCACATTTCTTCCATGTCTCTATCCTTTTTTAGTGCTCTGTTTCTGATTCTGATACCCTGTGCATTAGCCACTTGTATTTGATTTGTGCTTCTACTTCTTTATCTTTGATAGTGTCACTCCTATTCGGCCCCGGTGTAATCATCCCTCCCAATTCTGCTTGCAACCAGTCTGCATAGCGTGGTTCACAACCTGCTTTATATCGATTTCGTTCTATATATTTCGGACCCATTATGTAACGATTTTTCTGTGACTTATCCAGCCAAAGCAATCTTCTCCTCAGTGTAATCAAGTTGATATCGTCCCCTGAAAGCCATTTGTATTATGCATTATTTCCTGCCAGCTTGCCTCATGACCCTTCCAGGGATGTATGGTTGAAGGCCTCGCAACCCCATTAGAGTAAAAAAAAAAAAAGGAGTGGCATTAGCTCGAATTGTGAACTCGTTCATTGGGAACCAAGTAAACATCCATTGCACTGTGTTGTCTGTTATGCCATTAAAGAGTTTCAACCAACCTTCTACGCTACTTGATTGTTTCAAGGTTCTAACTTCATAGCGTGGTGTGGTTATGCGATTGATGCCTGATGGTTTGAGTATTTCTGCGCATCCTCTCACTATTTCCAAATGCTCCTTGAACCAAAGTTGTAGTAACAAGTTACATCCCTCGAAATACTTAGCCCCTTTCTTACAAAGTCCCAAAACTCTATAGATGTCAGCCAAAATCATAGGTACAAAGTGCATTCTCATTGTCAACCCCATTCATCACAGCTTCCACTACCTTGATCAACCGTATCCCAATGTAATTCTTTGAACTGTCATGAAACACCATAATACCCAAAAAACTAACTATGAAGGCAAAAATCTTTCCTTTATGCCAATCATCATAGGAAGTGAAATCATCATGCTTTTGGTCAAAAGCACCATCATGACCAAATTTCTCATACAGAAAAGACAAAAGGTATACCGCCCTTTTGTATGAATTCCACTGCATCATTTCCGACAAGGCCAAGAACTTTGCGAAAGTCGCTCAAAATAGGAAATTTTGGGATGATGATTGTCATTTCTTGCCATGTACGCTTTTCTCTAATCATACCTGAATCATCTATAAAACCACCTATTTCTTCTAACAAAGATGTCAACTCTACGCAATTGAACCCCAAGTATTTATGAACCCGTAGACGACCATGATCTCCCAAATTGCTCCACCATCGTGCCAGAAAAGGAGGAATACCCATGACCATTCCAAATCTTGGATATTTTTGAGCCATGAAGACCTACAAATAAATAAGAAAGTTAAAAAAACACACTACCCCTTATTTTGAGAACAATATGGCCAACACATGTTTATTTTTAAAAAATGAAAATAATCATGTCCAAACGCTCTTTGAGGCTAAAAACCCGTTCGGATCGTTGAACAAGTTGACCTATTTTAGACTTGAAAACAAGTCAACTAACATCATATTCTGACGCATGATTTCATATCGTCTCCACTAAGAATTGGCTTAGACAAGGTTCTTCCAAACGGACAATTTGGAAGTGGAAAATTTTTTGGGACCGTCGGCTGTACCACAGACTCGACCTATCTCATAACTTTTCCGAAGAGTGCTTTGCGGGAGTGAGAACGGCCGTCAAACTGATTCAACCATTTTTTTTAAATATATCGCACAAGTGAACGTTGATGAGGAGATATGTCAAATAAAATGCATTATACAAAATTTTTAAAAGATATTACAACCAAAATATATATTTCAATCGAAACAGAATAAAACAAAACAAAAGAAAGAAGTTAGTCTCGAATAATAATAACAATAATAATAATAACAATAATAATAATAACAATAAATAATAAATAACAAGATAATAAGCAATAAAAACCCCACAAATAAAGGCTCGTTATGATTAGGACTTTGAGTATCCCCAGCGGAGTCACCATTCTGTCATACCCGGTTTTAAACTCAACTCGAAACAAGTCAGGTTTCAGGTTTTGACTGGGTAACTCGTTTGAGTTAATAGTTGGAGTCGCCGCCTAATATAGATTTCTAAGGTGTATTAGGTCACCTAAGCGTCTAAGGTCAAGTCTTTTGTCAAACTGGTCTAATTTCAGATATTCAGTTGGTAAGAAGTCCAAATGACTCAAGGAAGAAGGTGTTAGGCACTTCCCCAAGTCCCACGAAAGGTGGTTCCCGCCCGAGTCTATATTTTGGGATGTCTATATAAGATAAGTGTTATCACATGTATTACTAACTTATATGGCCAAATTCACAGTTAATTTATAAATCTAAGTCCAATAATGTAAGCCTAAATAGCATGCATATAATTGGGCGTCACATTTCACACATACGGCCTATATTCCACACCTATTCGCGCTTATGGCCTCTAATACAAACGCCTAATCGAAAAGATGGTCAAATACTCTAAGAGTGTCAAAAGGCAGCTTATTTGTACAATTTCAGCATTTAAATTAAATTTACGTAAATAGGCAGTTTTGCAAAAATAGGCAACTTCCGTAAATAATTTAAGATTTTGTCAAAACCAAATAGGAGTTTTTTTTTGAAATAAAATATTAGTCATATAGGATCGGTGTGACTCGTCATTAGTTGTCGAGCCCTAACCTTAATGGCTATTTGATGTAGGAATCATTTTTGAAAGTATATATGTATAAAAGGGTGTTGTTTTAAAAAAAGGTCATGAAACAACATAAATGCCCATAAGGGCATATTAAATACATGATATTTTTAGTTTAAACTTTTCAAAATACTTATAAGCATAGTATGGTTGATCCCATTAACCCATACATTCCTATACACTATAAGGTTAGTGTATAAGAGCTTAGGAGTTAAAAAGCTTGGTTAAAAATACAAATAGGGCCAGATTTGAAGGAGTTTTTGGGCCCAGCTCAGTTGTGCAAAAAGAGTTAGCTTTATCTTTACAAAATCAATTCAATTTAAGCAAATAATCACATAATCAGCCTCTTTTCACATTCTAACAATTTAAGCTTGAGACATTGTTTTAATACTAAATTTCAGTCGACTAAAAATGTATGAAATAATCCCATTGCAAAAATAGTCCAGTTATCACGCGTGAAACCTGCTTAACACCCAATTAATTTGATACCAAATTGCAGCATACACGTTTAAATCCCAGTCGACTACCCTGATATTAATTCTAATGCAGAACGTTTATACTCTCTTAGGAATGATGCAACACGTAAAGAGAAGGGTTTAGGAGATGCCCCTGTGTGGCAAAACACTTAGTTTTTAGCTATGTGACCTGTCTTAGAACAAACAAGGTACAGGCAGGATACTCCTAATGAATACAAATAAAGGGAAAGCTAGAGGGAACAGAGAAGAGGTAAGAACAGTGCCTTGAATGCACTCAGAACAAGGCCTGCTTTAGGCTTTGATGATCCTAGAATGAGGGAAGCCCTTGTAGAACACTTAGATACCTGCAATTTAACTTCAGGTATAGCCTCTAAGGCCATCCTCATGGACTGCAAGAAAGGGGTTAGCAGGGGAGGGTATAGAGTCTCCCAAACAGGTCACATACACATACAAAAGCATCTATTAGATCATGTATATAGGCATACCATAGGCAAGGGCAAGTATAGAGTTGTTATACCTTGCTAAATGCAATAATAATCAAATAGATCAAACTCAGGCAGTGCTTGATGCTCTCAGGAAATAGTACAGGAAAAGCAGGGAAGGCAGGGCCTTTTTCCATAGAATTCAGAGTGAGAGAGAGAGTTTTCAGTCGTGTGTGTGTGTTTCTGTATATCTCAGTGTAGGAATGTGTGTCTTGTGTGCAATAGGACTCCAGTTTATATAGGCATAGTCTAGGGCCTTTTAAAATTCAAATCCTAATGTGAAAGGGCAAAATTTTAAAGAAGGAAAAGGAAGATCATGCTGTTAATCCGAGGGAATCGATTTTCCATATGTTTCCCATAAACAAAGTCAGTTTTAAAATCAAAGGGGCAGGGAAAATTTTTCCTTCCAAACTTAAAAGATGCCCTTAGGTGGACTTGCCAAGAATAAATCAATCAGCCCTTAGTTTTAGGGTAAACTCAATCCTAAACTAAACAGGGTTTCCTCCATTCAAACTTAACACAGTCCAGGTTCAAGATCAGTCCATTAACAAGTTTAAAGATTGAAAATAATTTAGCAGATTTCAAGAGATGTTATACCAGATTCCATGTATACTCTCAATCAAGAGTTTCAACCAAATTACTTTCAAAAACCTTAAACATGCCCAATCAGATTGTCTATTTCGAATTCAGACATATAATCGTGTGGGATCATGCATTTTGGTAAGGTTAGAGGCTAAGCACGCTGTGATAAACAAAGACAAACATACTCCAAAACAAACAAGGATTTTAAGCTTACCTATCAACAGAAATAATCTAATATGCTAGTCGCGATTATGTTAAACTCAGTATAAGTTTTCAAATTAGCATCATGAGCAAAAACTATCATTCACTAATTATTAACCTTAATCGATTGAGAAACCACAATAAGGAATGCTAAAACATTGAACAAACTACGCAAATTTAGGTCTAAAGTCATGTAGGAACAATTAAAGTAAAGGGTAAATGGGGTAAAGAGGGGTACCAGTTTGGGATTCGAATCGGGTTAGTTTTAACCAAGCTCAATAATGCCTGTACAAGGGATTTCCCTCCTTCCTTTGTTGGTAGTAAAGGTTGCGTCTCTAAAAAAGGGGGTCGCCAGAACATTTTTCTCCGGTGATGGAGATCACGATTAGGGTCGGATTCGACCTTTGTCAAATAGGCAAACCAGTACATGGGTTTTGTAAAGGAGAGTGAGAGAAACTCGAGGATGCCATTTTCTTTGAATTTCGCCGGTTGAATCGACCGGAAAATGACGTAAACAGTGACGATGTAGGGTTTGTGTAAGAGAGAGAGTAGGGGTGTGACGACTGAGGGTTAGAGGAAAAAATGAAAAGGGAAATGGGGCTTGGGTGTGAAGTGTTATAAAAATGGAAAGTTTAATCCTGGTCGTTGGATTAGTGTCGTGGACGGCCATGATTTAGCCATGTAGGCAGCGATGTGTAATTAAATGAGGCCGACGTGTATAATTGTGAGGTGCAATGTGTTTATATGCATATGCGTATATATGGTGTATAAGTGGTGTATATAAGTGCATATAGGTGTATAAAATATGTATATATGCATGGAAAAATTGTATAGGATGCTTATAAAAATCATAAAAATAAGAAAATTAATTATGAGAGCTAAACATTTAAGAAAATTCATTATTTTAGATTTTAAAATGATTTAGGTGTCTTTGTTAAAAACAAAAGTAATTGTGAGAAACTATGACAAGATATGCAAGTTTTGTAAAATTACGGTCGTTTATGCAAGTTCTTTGAAAATAGCCTAATTGGTGTGTGTTCACGAGGTAGTGACTCAGGATAGGAGTGATTGTAGGGTACTTGTGTTGTTATTAGTGCAATTTTGTCTGAATAATAGTCGTTGAAACATGAGGGACATAATTAGGTGTCAACAACTACCAGCAATTTTTTTACTCGTATTTTCCCGACGACCACGTGAACGCCCCTCCCTCCTCCAACCACTACTTCCACTTGAACCTATTTGAGATATGATTATAGACAAATTAAAAATAAATGTATGACCAAAAATTATAAAAGAGTAGGAAGTAAGAACGACCAACCAAATATAACCGTATAATTGAGATGAATTTGAAACTTGATCCTTCACTCCAATTAATTAGTTGAATACTTGATAATCAAAAACTTCAAAAAATAGCCAAATTGATATTTCAACTAAGTAATGCCTCCAATTTACCCAATACTTGATAATTTAAAACTTCACCAAATAGCCAAATATAACTTTGATAGCAACTCCACTTAAAACTTGATAATGTAGCCAAATTATAAAATTTAACAAATAGTAAAAGTAGCAAATTAGCAATATTATAGAGAATTTGAGAGAATTGGAGAGAATTTGATGATTTGCTAAAAAATATGATGAAATAATGGAGTATTTATAGAAAACAAAATAGTTAGGGGCGGTTATGGGGTGGTAGAGGGGCTAAAACGGCCGTTTTTTACTGTTGGACAATGGCTAGGGGGTCAAAAGAGTCGTTGCCAACAACTAGTTATCGACAGAAATTTCTGGAATTTTTTTTTTTTGACAGGTCCGAGTCGGTCCAGGCCGGTGCTGGTCCATTTTATACCGGTCCATCTGATTTTCACCGATTCGAGCCAATTTCCGATCAGAAACCTGTCTGGTCGGGGGGGGGGGGGGGGGGGAACCGGACCGTTGGTCACCATTAATTCCAACGGTTCATAATTGACATCTACTATCAGAAACTCTTGTCTGAATCTATCTGTGCTCATATATAACGGACACTGTACAGACATGAGATCATTCACTTATACAAGAAAATCCGCACTTATACAATAGGAAACCGGAAAACAAACAAACTTCTAGTTTGAGCCCCACTTAGACTTGTCTCAATCACAATCATTGAAAATAAGATCCCTATAGCACACCCGCCAATTAAGTACCAGTAATATATTTGAATTCATTCATTGTAATGGTGAAAAAGTTACCTCGTTTTTCTTCCAATTTCTTTCAGATTCAGCATTCTGGACTATATCCTAGTTTAGATTGGGTTCTTTGGTACACTATCAGGCCAGGATGCATTTACACCAACTCACTTAAAAATTGGGTTTCATTCAAAACTAACTCTTCAAAGCAAAGAAATTACAAATATAGGGCCATATTATTTTACATGTCATAGCACCCCCTTGTTTTAAAAATTGAAGTACATAACATAGCATCCCCTTTGAACTTTTCCTCAAAATAAAAAATCCAAGTGCCATTCCCCTTCCCCCTCCCCCCCCCCCCCTAAACTTGCCGCCAGCTACCCTACCACCGTCGAGGCCGCCGCAGTCGGCAGCCGAAAAATTGAAAAAATCACTGGATCTCTCGGGATTGCTTATTTTATGCCACCGGAGCTTTATTATTTCTAATTTTGTTTAAATAATTATGTTTTGATAATTTTATACACACAAATCTATCAAAAAGTAATAAATTATATATGTAAAATATAGAAAAATGTGTATTGAAGAAGAAAATACAAAAATATACACAAAAAATGTGAATTTTATACAAACATCCATAAATAGTGCTCAAATCTAAAAATTATACAACTTTATTCATTGTATATACATGTGTATACAGATTTATACAACTTTATACAAACTTACATAAGTGCATAGAAATATGTTTGTTTACTGTATATACACACATATACAGATTTATATATTTTAATACACGTTTACAAAAGTGTATAAACTGGTATAAAATTTTATAAACGTGCAAAGATGATTTTATACCGTATTTTGGACAGCTTCTACACAAAATCTTAATAAATATCAAAGATTTGTACAATTTTATACAAGAAAAATACTAGATCAAGACATTGGAAAAAAGTTTTAATAAAAAACTAGTAGATCTCACCGGATACTTATGAAAAAGATGAAAAAAGAAGAAGAGACATGATAAACAAACACCTCACCGGAGTTTTGATCGGAATATACAACGGAAAATTGACATTGTTATTCAAAAAAAAAAAAGAATAAGAAGAAGAAATGGCGGTGGCGACATTCCCTAACAGTGGCAGCAACGGCAGTAGCAGCGGTGGCGTGGAGAAGAGGTGATGAAGGTGAACCAGTGGTGGAAGGGGTTGGGTGGCAGCGGCTGTAGTAGAAGGAGGGAAGGAGAAGAGAGGAAAAATTGGGGCTAGGATTTTTTGTCTCTTTAAATAGAGGGTGCTATGAGTGAAAGAAAAAATTAAAAAAAAAAAATTGGGGGTTCTAGGTCGGGTGAGATCTGAAAATATGGGCCCATTTTGGTAATTTTCATGAGTTGGATGTCTCTTCATGTAAATATTCCTTAAAAATTTTGCATTGTAGCAAGTTTATGGCGCCCTAAAAGAGATTGACAGTTTGAAAATTTTTAAAACAATATCCATATTTAAAAAACACAGAAAAATAGAATTTACTGGGCTTTAGCATAGACTTTGAAAATTTTAATTCAAAATCTATTAATTCTGATTTTTGGGATATTTCGGTCCAGCTTATTATGGAGTAGATATGTATCTATTAATTCTGAAATGATTGATATCCGTTAACATGTGTAAAGCTGACTATTTCACGGTTTCTCAATAGGGATTTTTACACAAATATACAAATATGTACCCCTATATTACAAAAAAATAGCAATATTATACAAATTACAAAACATAACAATATTTTTCATAACACATTCCATTTTTCATTGTGATTCTTCAATAAACATTTCAAGGGTATTCTTGGAATAGTAAATTTATTTTTGTGGTAACTGATAACCTACTTCTTGCTCCCTAAAGACACCTACGTGTCATTTTAGTTCCTGCCCAAAACACAAATCCACTCTCTACACAAATCCACTCTCTCCATTGGATCCCTTCCGTTCTCGCTCAAAAATATTTCCCTTTTATTTGTTTCTTAAAGCAATTCTTCTGGGTGTTATTGGAGTTCCAGCTTGATTCTTTTTTGAACAAATACAGATCTATGTTCGTGTTTCATACTTCCATTAAAGTCCAATGGTCCCGCTGATGTTAGTTCTTTTTTAAGGATTTTGAAGATTTAACACGTTAAATTATGGTAAATGAGACTGATCCTTGTTCAAGCTAACATTTCTTTTACAACTTCATCACTGTTTTAGAGTCTCTGTCGATCAACACCGTCGCCGCACGAAGATCATTAACAACTACTTTTCAACCACCGTTGGACAATAGATCTAGCAGATCAGCGATTTTCGTATAGATACTCTACCTTTTTCTTCCACTTTCTATTGTACAAAGTGGATGGTGCTAATTTCAATTGATTTTGCTAATTTCAAGTAATTATTGGATCTGAAGCTACTGGTGGTTTATTGTTTGCATTTTAGTTTTATTCGCGAGTATATAAATATATTGATGTATTAGGAAGTGTTTCGTATCATGTATAGGCTTATGGATTTGTTCCGCTGTGTTTTCTGGATTTAATTTCTAGGCATTTTGAGATATTATTTCTAACACATAATATCAGTTTGAAACAGTTTGAAATAACACAGATACGACGAGATACAGCATGATACAGTCTGAAACGATATTGAAATACTATGATACAGAAAACGGAGTTGAAACAGTCTGAAACGGCATTGAAACAGTATGATACGGTCTGAAACGACATTGAAACAATCTGAAACAACTGTTGAAACAGTCCGATACGGTCTGAAACGGGAGTTGATACAGTTTAAAACAGTATGATACAGTGTGAAACAGAGTTGATACAGTCTGAAACGGGACTTGATACGGTTTAAAATAGTCTGATACAGTCTGAAACAGAGTTGATACAGTCTGAAACCGGACTTGATACAGTTTAGAACATTGTGATACAGTCTGAAAAAAGAGGTGATACAGTCTGAATTGGGAGTTGATACAGTTTAAAACAGTTTGATACAGTCTGAAACGACATTGAAATACTATGATATAGTCTGAAACGGAGTTGATACAGTCCGAAATGGGAGTTGATACAGTTTAAACATTCTGATACAGTCTGAAATGAAGTTGATACAGTTTGAAATGGGGGGTTGATACAATTTAAAACAGTCTGAAACGGTATTGAAACACTATGATACAGTCTGAAACGGAGTTGGTACAGTCTGAAACGGGAGTTGATATAGTTTAAAAGTGAATTTGGGGGAAATGGTGGGAGGAAAAGTGAAATTGAGAAAAATAGTGGGAGGAGTAAAAGTGAAATTGGGGGAAATAGTGGGAGGATAAGTGAAATAGGGGGAAATGTGAGGAGCAAAAGTGATAGTGAGAGAAATAGGAAGAAGAATGTAAGAGTTTGGTATGTTATGGGAAAATATTGCTATGTTGTTGCTATATTTGTAATTAACTTGTGTTTTCCTCTATATAGGATAATTTTGCTAAAATGTTGCTATGTTTGGTAATTAAGTTCTAAAAATTGTACTTTTGTGTAAAAATCTCTTCTCAATAATCTCGCCAAGTTTGATTGTTAGCCACTTTTTACAGTGTTGATCAACAAAACGAAGGGAAAATTACACAAATAGACAACTTAAGACACTTAATTAGCTAACATAACCATATTTTTAAAATATTATTGAACATAGCAAATCTTAATAAGTATTTTATAAAATATATTGTTGCTATTTATGGTAACTAAAGCGAAATCCTTAAACATAGGCACAAAAGACATCACTCCTAAATCAACTACCCCTAATTCTCAAAGCTTTTTTTGCCATTTCTTACCCAGTTTCCAAAAGTATCTCTTCCATTTCCGATTTTCCTCTTCAAGTCAGCTGGTCTCCACTTCAATCCAACACCATGCATCCAAGCTCAATGTTTTCTGCCTCAACTCAACGGAAATATATTTGTCTGACCATTAGAATTTTTATTTATCTCTATATTCTCCGTTGAGTTCCTTTAACTCTATGTTTTCTCTCACTCCATCCATCTCTCTTCTCTATCACCTTCTTTCCACTAGACTACATATCTATAAATATTATTATCAAGGAAGACATAGAAAATTGACACAGTAAGGTAGAGAATTTGCATTTAACCAGCTAATTTACATTGTGAACTGATATGAGTAAAAAACAATTGATACGAAAATTGATTTTGAGGAAAATTCTAGTGTATTTTTTGTATATATTTACTTTGTATAATTTAGTATAATGTTATATAACTATGTATTCTTTCGTACTTCTTTGTATCTACAAGTGTATTTCTTAGTATATCTTTACATTATATAATGTTGTATAACTATGTATTATTTTGTATTTATATATTTCTACAAGCATATATCTTTATATCTACATGTATTTTTTTGTGATTTTATTCGGGTGCAGCAGTGGACGGTGGAGGGGGGAGGGATGCGATAGTGGTGGTTAGGTTTGTAGGAAGAAGAAGATAGAATGAACACCAATTTAGTAAGATACCAAAATATTCTATAAAGTGTAAAAAAAAAAAGTATAGCTATATTATATAAATAAAATAGTATAGCTATTTTATGTAATATATGTTTCTAATATTTGTCTATTTATGGTAAAATGTCAATTGGTAATTAGCTAATTTTGGAACGCCATAAGTGAGTTTTATTCATTGTTTTCAAATTAATTGAGAAACAGTCAAATTACTGCGCGCATACTTACTGTCTAGCCACAATATTTTTTACTAGGACTTTGAACAATATTTTCAAAGTCCCAATATTTTTTACTTGAATTAATATTTAAGTCATGGAGCTTCATATCAAAAGTTCCAGTATTTTTTATTGGGACTTTGAACTAATATATTCAAAATCTCAATATTTTTTACTGGAATTCATATTTAAAGTCCTAGAGCTTCATATTAAAATCACAGTATGGGACTATGAACTAATATGCTCAAAGTCTTATTATTTTTACAGAGATTTATATTTAACTTATCAGTATATAATACTGAAATTTTAAAAAATTTGTTCAAAATTTCAGTATAAAATACTGGAATTTCTAAATCTGGCTAGTTTTCAAAAAATTTTGCATTGTTGGCTAGTTTCCATTTAATGTGGTGCAAATAGGCTAGGGGACCAAATAGCCTCGCCTAGCCCCCTGACCTCGGGAAATTTTGACAATGGCCATATTGAGGTACAACTAGTATTTGTTAAGTTTTATAACTACATCCATAGGTGCTCAAACTTGAGGATAAGTTCATGGATTTCAATCAAGATTCTAGAAAAAATCCTGGAATTTGCGAATTTCATGATTTATTTTTGATGAATAGGTCTTTTCATTTGAAATTAAGGATTTTCTTGGCTAGAGTTCCTTTCCAAGAAAATATTAGTTATGTATCAATCAGCACTCTAAAACGTGACTAACCCGACTTAAATTTCACCATTGGTCAAAGCAAGGGGAAGTGCGCAAATAGCAAATTAAGTAAAAAAATTACCATGTGTACCTGTTATCCTTGGTTATGTCTTTTTATTCCCAGTTAAGAATGATTTAGCAAAATATCCTTGGAGGCAACATTTCAAGTTAAGATTCGCCAAGTGTTTGCCTCTTGGGGATCAAAGAGCAAGTGTCATCTGTGAAGAGATTAAAGGGGCTAGTGTTGCCCAGGCAACACTTTAAGTTATCTCGAAGAATTTGGGAAGAGATAAAAGGGCAAGTATTGCCTATGCAAGAGGGGATCAAAGTCAAGTGTTGTCAAATGTTGCCTAAGAGACAACACTTGCGAAAGAGAGGACGGCATGCATGCGTCATTATAAGATTTTGTAGGGGGTGTCATACCAGATTTTGGACTCAACTCAAGTCGAGTCGGGTTTCATTTTTGACTGGGTGAACTTGTTTGAGTTTAGATGTTGGAGTCGCCACCTAATATAATTTCTAAGGTGTATTAGGTCACCTAAGTGTGTAAGGTCAAGTTTAATAAGTCATACTAGTCTATTCCAGAGATTCTATAGGGTAAGAAGTCCAAATGACTCGGGGAAGAAGGTGTTAGGCACTTCCCCGAGTCCCACGAAAGGTGGTTCCCGTCCGAGGCTATGTTTTGGAATAAAAAGAGTATATATCATCATGAATACTAACTTGGAAAGTTTAATATAGCACTTAATTCAAAAGATGTAATATGTCTATACAGTTTAACTTACACTTATACAAATAGATCTCATATACGGCCTACATGTAAGCCTAATCGCATTTTAGGGCCTGCTAATATAATGCCTAATCATAAACAAGTTTTAATATGCAAAGGGTATTCAATTTCAGCTTATCTATGCAATTCTCACACTTAAATAATTTTGCATAAATGGTCCACTGTGTAAATAAAATTCAGATTTATCAAAAAAACCGAAAGGGGTGTTGTTTTAAAACGAGATGTTGGCCATTTAGGTTCTGTGTGACTCGTCATTAATTGTCGAGCCCTAAACTTAATGGCCTTTTTTGTGTAGGGATCAGATTTTGAGAAATATATAGGCGAAGAGGCTAATTTTTGAAAACAAGTGTCACAGAAGCACATAAATGCAAATAAAGGCTGTCGCATATAAAGTATAGATACGTATAAGTATAAAACATGCAAATACATGACTAAATGATAGTTATACTTTAAAAATATAATTTAAAGTGTATACATGACCATAGGCATTTTATACACACCTATACACTAGAAGCGTTAGAGTAGTCAAAATTAGTTTTAGGCACGTAAAGGACCCTTTTTGAAAATAATTTTAGGTCCAGTCTATTTATGTAAAAGAGGGGCAGATTCAGTTTTCGAAAACAGTCCACTTTAGATGCAAATAGCACAAATAGCCCCTATTTCAGGTTAAGTTTCAGATTCGATCACAAAATAAGCATGCTTTTCAAGTATCAGTTCTAAGACCTGTTTATGGCACTTAACAGAGCAAGATTGAATGCCTCATGATCTCATTTTAACTATATGCATGTTAGACTAATTTTAAGAAGATTAAACCCTAGAATGATGCAATCATATAAGAGTAAAGGGTTAGGAATAGGCCCCCTAAATAGCCAACACATAGCTTAGCAATTGTGTTCCCTGTGTTAATAGATTACAAACAAGATTCCTAGTCAAACTTACATACTAAGGGACAATTTCTAAGGGAAGAGCACAGAGTCACAAGTTCAAAAGGGTGTTATATTCCCTAAAGTTAAGGTCAAGTCAAGTATACAGTCACAAGTTCATAGTTTCAGCACCTCAGTACAATAACCAACTTAAGAGGGTTCAACCACTGACCCTTTTAAGTTTTAAGGATTACCCTGTAGTCATTAGAACATGGTTTGGCCCATCTAAGGCCATTCAAACAACCTGCAAGCATAGGGTTAGTAAGGAAAGGGGGTAAGGGAAAAAGAAGAAGAAAAGTACCTTTTAACAGTAAGAGAGCAAAGAAAACAGTGTGCAGGTTGATCAGGATTTGCAAAGCAGAACCAAGTAAACTAAGAGAAGCAATTACTTTTTAGAAAAATCAAAGAAGAGATCTGGCTGCAGAACGAAAAGTGTTCTGCAGCCTTTGTTTTATGTGAAATAGTTATGTTTTTTGTGTGTATACTGTAAGAAGTATCCAAAGTGAGGAATGCAACCTAGTTTAAATAGGTGTGAAGTGGGGCTTTAAATTTTAAACAGGTAAAGGTTAAGAATGGTAAGGAAAGATTGTTTCAGAAATAAGGCAATCACCCCCTAAGTATGTTTTCCAAAATTAGATCAATCATACTTCCAAAATTAAAGGCAAAACTCAATCCCAAATCAAATTGGACTTCTTCTTTAGCTTAAAATCATGTCTAAATTCAGAAAACAGTGTGTAAGTATACCCTAGACTGATTTAGGCTCAGAATCCCCCCCCCCCCCCCCCCGATTGCATTGGCGAATTTCAATCAAATCTTAAATTGATATTCACCAATCACCAAAACATATTTCCAACCAAAGAGTTCAAATTGAGCAAATACGAATCTTCTGATCACATATGCTAGACCACTATACGAAATTCAGTCTTGAACCATCACACGTTCAGAGGAAAATAGAATTATGCATTTAGTCGTCTACAAACATCAATCCTAGATTCAAAGTTTTGATCTTAACAAAGATGTCATAAAAATTGAGCCACTGCACATGTTAAATCCAGGCACGCCAAAAGTCACAGGAATACTAACCAATAGACTGAACAAAAATGATCAACTCATGAAGACACTAACCCTAATCGACTAACATAGAGCAAATAATCAACTAATCATGCTAACACATGATTAATCAGTGAAATTAACCACAATCAGGCATAAAAGGCACTCACAACCATGAGAAAAGAATAAAAAGGAAAAGGGGTTACCGTTTTCAAATCAGGGTCGGGTCAAATCGACCCGTCTCGAATTGGGATTGCATTGGAAAAATTTTTACCCTTTTCTCAGTGTCTATACCATTCAACCCAAACGGAGACCCGCCGGAGGCATTTCCCGGCGGAGGCGATTCAGTTAACATACGGTTAAGCTTTTGCCCTCGTCCAAACCCCATCGAAAGTGTATAGGTTATGTAGCGGACGTCGAGGGGAATCTAATGACACTAATTTCCCTAATTTTTACCGGCCAAAATGGCCGGAAAAGACCTCGACAGTGGTGGCTCATCAAATCGCCAAAGAGAGAGAAAGAGGAGTAAATATCGGAGAGGTGAGGGGAAATGAGGGTAGGGGGAAAGGTTTAGGGGTTGTGTAGGTGGATGATGGGGAATTAGATCTTGGCCATTGGAATAGAGAAATGAAAGGCTGAGATCGAGCCACGTAGGCGTAAGGTGGCGCAGAGGTGTAAAAAATATGTGTGATGTGTAAATTATGAGGTGTAATATATATATATATATATATATATATATATATATATATATATATATATATATATATATATATATATATATATATATATATATATATATATATATATATATAGTGTATATCAAGCATAATTTGATATAAAATAGACTTAATAATGGTATAAAATAGGTGTTAAAATATAGGAGAGTTAGGAAATTGATTTTAACACAATAAAATGGCTAGGAAATGCATAAGATTTTAATTTTGGGATTTGAGACAATTTGGATAATTTGTCAAAAATAGAGGTAATTGAAGAGATTGTAAAAATAGCTATAGTTTGAGACGATGCTTTTGAAAAACGGTCTCGATTGTCAGGCTATTATGAGAAGATTAATTTAAAAGAATGGACGGGGCAAGAGTGGATACACAATCGTGTGTAAAATTCGAAAACTACTGATTTTAAAAATAGGAGGGACAAAATTGGATGTCAACAGCTGCCCCTCTTTGCCCGGGGATGATGAAAGAGTCTTCGGGCAAAGACGTTGACAGTGAAGCCAACTTTGTCATGACTCTAGAGGAGTGTTTTGACTTGAGAGAATGCGGGGTGTCAGGTTGAAATGTTTATACTTGGGGTGTATCCTGCAATGAAGATATGTTTGCAACATAATTTATATATAAAACGTACATTCTCGCCGGGCTGGATTGTTTTACCACGATTCTTGCCGTATGTGATTGTGTCTGCTATGCCATAATTGTGTGTTTTTTTGCTGTCAAGTGTCAGATTCGACATCGGGTTTTATGCCCTCCGTCGGTGCATTGGGCTGTGTGCCCTCCGCAAAGAAATAAAATGACAAATCGGTATCGGGCTGTGTACCCTCAACCGACGCTTCGGGTTGTGTACCCTCGGCTAATTTAAAATGAAAATCGATATCGGGCTGTGTACCCTCAACCGACGCCTTGGGCTGTGTACCCTCAGCTAATTTAAAATGCAACAACCAACGCCTTGGGCTTTGTACCCTCAGCTGAGTAAAATGCAAATCGATATCGGGCTGTGTACCCTCAACCGACGCCTTGGGCTGTGTACCCTCAGGTGATGTAAAATGAAAATCGATATCGGGCTGTGTACCCTCAACCGACGCCTTGGGCTGTGTACCCTCAGCTAATTTAAAATGACAAATCGATATCGGGCTGCGTACCCTCAACCGACGCCTTGGGCTGTGTACCCTCAGCTAATTTAAATGACAAATCGATATCGGGCTGTGTACCCTCAACCGACGTCTTGGGTTGTGTACCCTCAGCTAATTTAAATGAAAAATCGATATCGGGTTGTGTACCCTCAACCGACGCCTTGGGCTGTGTACCCTCAGCTAATTTAAAATGCAAATCGATATCGGGCTGTGTACCCTCAAACCGACGCTTCGGGCTGTGTACCCTCAGCTAATTTAAAAGACAAACATTTGCTGAAATACATCTGTCATACGTTGCTCAGTTATGTATTTTTTGTGCCTGCATCCAAAGAAAGATTGGTGAGTTGTGCGGGGCGGTTTGGTTTGTGCATTCTTGGCTTACTTCGCGCTCGCTGTCCACGAGTGCCAGGATCTTGGCCGAGCTGATAGGGATATGCGTAATGCAAATGATTTCGAAAAAATTTTTATAAGAAAGAAATGAAATGAAATATTTTGTCCATTGAGTCACAAGTCGTGTTGTGTAAAGCCAAAATTTATCGTCCTCCCTGCTGTTCCAAACTCCATCGAGTGAATTTTGAGGGCGGCCTCAAAATTCTGCCTCAGTTTGCATTTGAAATTTTTGAGAGGTCCTAAAAAATTTCAGCCCCAGTGTCAATTATGTTCGTCCTTTGGGAATTTTTTAGAGTTCCTCAAAAATTCTGCCCCAGTGTTTCTTCGTAGGAAAATGAATTTTTTTGTATTCATGCGACCGAACCTTGAATAGGTTGCCTACGTATCCCTCTTGGGGAATCAGGTCGTGACGTAGTTCAGATTACAAAATATATTGCGGAATGAGGAAATCACTAATCAGTATAAACTCCTATACATAGTATCTCTTGACAGCGTCTGACTTGATTGGTTTCGGCCACACTTCTTCGTCCATCTCGGCCAGTATCAATGCTCCTCCATTCAGAACTCGGTGAACCATATACGGCCCTTGCCAATTTGGTGCAAACTTTTCTTTTGCTTCTTCTTGATTTGGAAATATCTTCTTCAGTACTAATTGCCCAAGTTCAAAGAGTCTTTCTCGAACTTTCTTGCTAAATACCTTAGCCATCCTCCTTTGATATAATTTTCCATGACATATTGCATTCAACCTTTTGACGTCGATGAGGACTAATTGCTCTATTCTTCCTTTGATCTATTCAGCATCTTTCAATTGGGTCTCTTGGATGATTCTCAAAGATGGTATCTCGACCTCCGCGGGTATCACTGCCTCGGTGCCATACACCAACAGATAAGGAGTAGCCTCCATTGATGTTCTCATTGTGGTGCGATACCCTAACAGAGCATAGGGTAGGCTCTCATGCCATTGTTTTGAATTGTCTGTCATCTTGCGCAATATCCTCTTGATGTTCTTATTGACCGCCTCGACCACACTATTCATTTGAGGTCTGTATGTAGTGGAGTTGCGATGCTTGATCTTGAAAACCTCACAGGTTGCTTTCATTAGGTCACTGTTGAGATTGGACCCATTGTCAGTGATGATAGATTCAGGAATGCCAAACCGACAGATCACCTTATCACGGACAAAGTTTGACACCACTTTCTTTGTTACTGATTTGTATGATGCAACTTCTACCCATTTGGTAAAATAATCAATGGCCACCAGTATGAAGCGATGTCCGTTGGAAGCGGCCGGCTTGATAGGTCCTACGACATCCATTGCCCAGGCAGCAAAAAGCCAAGGTGATCCCATAATGTTCAGTTCATTGGGAGGCCCTCGAATCATATCTCCATGGACTTGGCATTGGTGGCATTTCTTTGTGTGCTTTATGAAGTCATGCTCTATTGTCATCCAGAAGTAACCAGCCCTCTAAATCTTCTTGGAAAGTACGAAACCGTTCATGTGTAGGCCACACGTACCAGAGTGCATCACTTCCAACAATTTAGCGGCTTCTTTTGCGTCCACACATCTCAACAACCCTAGATCGGGTGTCCTCTTGTACAAAACCTCTCCATTCAAAAAGAAACCATTTGCTAACCTCCTCAATGTCTTCTTTTAGAGACTTGTTGCGTTCTTTGGATAATTGCCATCTTTGAGAAGCCCATTGATGTCGTAAAACCAAGGTTGTCCGTCTGATTCTTCTTCTATGTGGTAGCAATATGTTGGCTTCTTCCTCACTGTCACAGGTATCGGGTCAATGTAGTTCTTTTCAGGATGCTTGATCATAGCAGATATGGTAGCAAAAGCGTCTGCGAACTCATTTTGCAGTCTAGGTACATGCCGGAACTCTATTTTGGTGAATCTTTGCTTCAGCCCCCTTATGCACTCCAGGTATGGCAATATCTTCAAATTCTTTATTGTCCATTCTCCTCGAACTTGGTGAATCAATAAATCAGAATCCCTGATTGCTAACAGCTCTTGTATGTTCATGTCCACTGCCAATCTAAGACCCAAAATGCAAGCTTGATACTCCGCCATATTGTTGGTGCAAGGAAACCTTATCTTGGCTGTGATAGGATAGTGTTGTCCAGTCTCGGAAACTAGCACCGCCCCAATGCCGACTCCTTTGATATTTACCGCTTCATCGAAGAATAGCCTCCAGCCATCATACTCTTTGGTGATCTCTTCCCTTACGAACATAACCTCCTCATCAGGGAAATAGGTGTGCAAAGGTTCATAGTCATCTCCCACTGGATTCTCAGCGATGTCAAATTCGCTGAGCAGCATTTTCCATTTAGCCAGCTTTTCGGTAGGCATTGGTTTTTGGAAGATGTATTTGAGAGGATCAATCCTCGATATCAGCAACGTTGAGTAAGATGTCAAGTAGTGTCTCAACTTCTGTGCTATCTAGGTCAGCGCGCAGCACGTGCTCTCCAGCAATGTGTACTTGGCCTCGTAAGGAGTGAACTTCTTGCTTAGATAGTATATTGCTTGTTCCTTCCAGTTGAATCATGTTGTCCCAATACACAACCAAAGGCCGAATCTACCACAGACAGGTACAAGATCAAAGGTCGCCCAGGCTCAGGTGGGACCTGCATAGAAAGGCAAAATAAGTATTCCTTTATCCGATCATATGCTTTTTGGCAATCTTCTGTCCACTCGATCACTACGTCTTTCTTTAGCAACTTGATGATTGGCTCACAGATGACGGTGGATTGTGCTATGAAACGGCTGATGTAATTGAGCCTTCCCAGGAAGCTCATAACCTCTTTCTTGCTTTTTGGCGGTGGCAACTCTTTGATAGCCTTGATCTTGGATGGGTCCAATTCGATACCTCTCCTACTGACAATAAAACCCAGAAGTTTTCCTGCTGGAACACCAAAAGCACACTTTGCCGGATTTAGCTTCATATTGTACTTTCGTATGCGGTTGAAAAACTTGCGCAAGTTGTCAAGATGCTCCGAACTCTTCTTTGATTTGATGATCACATTTTCCACATAGACTTTAGTCTCTTTGTGCATCAGATAATGGAACAAAGTTATCATTGCTCTCATGTAAGTTGCCCCAGCATTCTCCAAACCAAACGGCATAACCTTGTAGCAATAGGTTCCCCAGGATGTAGTGAAAGTTGTCTTCTCGGCATCCTCCTCATCCATGAGCACTTGATGATAACCGGCGAAACATTCTATGAAGGATTGCAGTTCATGTTTCGCGCAATCGTCAATCAGGATGTGTATATTTGGCAAAGGAAAGTCATCCTTCGGGCTTGCTCTATTCAGATCCCTATAATCCACGCAAACTCGGAGTTTCCCATCTTTCTTTGGTATTGGGACAATGTTAGCAAGCCAAGTTGGATATTTGACTGTTTTCAAGATTCCTGCATTGAGCTGGTTGGTCACTTCTTCCCCAATCTTCAACAGAACCGATGACTTGAAAGTTCGAGCCTTTTGTTTGATTGGCGAAAAGCCCTGATTGATAGGTAATTTGTGAGCTACCACATCCGTGCTTATGCCAGTCCTGTCATCGTACGACCAGGCGAATACGTCCTCATATTCTTTAAGAAACTCAGTATATCGCTTTTTTATCCTCGGCATTAAGATGTACACTAATCCTTGTCTCTTTCACAACTTTCCCATCTCCTAAGTTTATCACCTCAGTTTCCTCAAGGTTCGGCTTAAGTTTGTTTTCAAATCCTTCAATTTCTTCTTGTGTGGTTTCATCAAAATCAACTTCGATTTCCTCGAGCTCCATTGTTTCATTACACGTTGCGATTGTGGACTCAATGGGATTATTAGTATGAATGCTGAAACAAGTAGAATATTGCAAAATTAAAGGATTAAAGAAAAAATTAAACGGAAAATAGTGCGACATTTTATTTATGAATCCTTGTAAAACAAAGTTTGTTGGGAGACATGTGCAACAAAGAGAAAAAAATGCAAATTCCACGACTCAGAGTCGGGTTTTATTTTAGAAGACATAAAAAAAAGTAAATTTTATCCCCCCAGCTCTACCAAGGTCCACGGTAAGCTCGGGCCCGGTTGCTGATCTAGTTGTTCAGTGCTGCTCCAGATCCAGCCTTTGTCAGTCCAGGAGGTTCAACATGTTCTTCCAGGATTACACAGCAGTCTTCATCAGCTATGAATATATTTCGCATTCCTGCTGGCAGGTCCTCTTCAGCATCAGCTATCTTCGACTCCACTCCTTGTGCTGCGGACACCTCCCCTTTTTGGCCATCCAAGTATCCAGACGAGACAAAGATATGCAAGAGAGTCTTGGTGCTTTTCTTATAGAACTTGAAATCCAGTGACGCTTCTTCCATGCTCTTTTCGCAGGTCACAATGAATCCTATGCCAGCCTTCTCGTTGTTGGGCCTCATCACGATTCTGATTGGCTCGACCATACCATCCAAGTTCTTGCCCAAACCTTTGCCCGGTTCATAGCCTTGCTTGATCATGATGCCTATGACCCAGTCTCCGGGCCACTTTGCAGGCTGTGGGAGTACATATGGCTCTTCGATCGCTATTTCAATAAGTTCGGGTGCCTTGGGTATCCACACTTGCTTTCCTTTTGTTTCTTCAGAGATACGCTTCCAGTTTGGGCGGGCATTGGGTGAGTATACTGGCCGCTTTTCAGTCTTAGCTGGTAGGGTCTCACGAAATTTGCGTGAGGGCACTTCCTAATCAGACATGGCTGGTTCCCAGACCAAATTCCTCCCTTCATAGCCTTTGCCTCGGCTAACCCAATAGGCACTGTAAAAGTTCCTCTTCCTTTCTTCAACCCCAGGTGGTGTATTGACTAACTTGGGAGCAAAGTGCACAGTATAACCTCCTTGGACCGTGTCTGTGGGATTCCAACTTGAATTGTAGTTCTTGCGGTGTCCTCCTCGGGTGCCTTGCACTGCTCCCACAAGTTCTACAGTATAGAATGTCTGCCCATCAGGAGCATTTCCTTCGATTGCCGGTATGGTGTGTTCATTGTAGATAGAGTTGTTCCCTTCACCGAACACTACCACCTCTTTGTGGTCCCATTCGAACTTCACAGTTTGGTGCAATGTAGAAGGCACTGCTCCAGCCATGTGGATCCAACGCCTTCCCAACAACAGATTACAGGAAGCAGAGATATCTATGACATGGAATTCAGCAGTGAACTCCACAGGACCGACCATGACAGTTAGGTCAATCTCCCCAATGGTGCTCCTTTGCGACCCATCGAATGCCTTCACCTACATGTCGCTTTCCCTTATCTTGCTTTGGTCAATTCCCATTCTTTTCAGAGTGATGAACGGGCATATGTTCAAACCAGAACCTCCGACGATCAAGACTCTTCCCACGAACCAATCTTTGCATTTGATAGTGACGTGCAAGGCTTTGTTGTGACTCAATCCCTCAGGTGGTAGCTCATCTTCATGAAAAATTATTCGGTTGGCCTCCATGACTTGTCAAACCATGCTAGCCAGGTTTTCAACTGAAGTGTCCACCTGAACATGTGCTTCGTCCAACACTTTCATCAAAGCACTTCGGTGGCTCTCCGATTTGAGGAGTAATGCCAAAACAGAGATTTATGCAGAAGTTTTGCCCAAGTGCTCAACTACGAAGTACTCCTTTGCTTGCACCTTCCTCCACAACCCTACGGACTCCTCCTTGCTGATGCCCCGTCTCTCTTGAACAAGTTGCTCGGGAGTGTAAATCCTTCCACTTTTACCTCGATGGGCTCTAGTGCTGTAGCGGCTAGAGCAACTGAAGCGGTTGCTGGTACCTTTTCTTTTGCCTTAACAATAGTCCCTTCCAAGTTGCATTCCTCATCCAACTCGATCAGGTTCACCCTATTGTCTCCATGATTAGGCAGGGGTTGTTGTGCACGTTCGGAGTCTTCAAATGTATCACCTTTTGGTCGATCAAGTCTTGTATCTTGTCCCTCAAGGCGTAGCACTTTTCAGTATCGTGACCAGGTCCTCCAGAGTGATAGGCACAGGTTTTGGTTTGATCAAAATAGGGTGTCATCCTATCAGGCATTTTGAATGGCACGGGTTGTATGTGGCCGGCTGCTTTGAGTCTCTCGAACAACTGAGTGCAAGATATAGCCAACGGGGTGTAGTTTCTTTTGGGTCTTGGGTTGTTATTGGCATGAGGCCTTGGTGAATAGGTATTGGTATTTCGATAGTTGAGACTTTGTGGGTATGTTGGTCTTTGTGGGAGTGGATTTTGGTACATGGGCTGGGAGTTATAGACTGGGTAGGTGGATGTGGGTGGTATGTATGTATAGGATGGGGGAGGTGTTTGGTAGAAGTGGTTATGAGTAGGGGAGTGGTCAAATGATGCGGCCACGAAGGAGACATCGTCCTTCTTCTTTCTTGATGTGGTAGTGCTGCCAGCTTGTAGGGCTTTGTTAGTGGCTTGTAGTGCAGCCAAGCTAACAATCCTTCCAGTCTCCAGTCCATCTTCCACCATATCTCCAATCTTGATTAAATCTCCAAAATTTTTATCTTGCAGGTTCAGCATCTTGTCAAAATAGACATTTTCTTGTATGTGGATAAAAGCTGCCACTATCCCAGCGTCTTCTATGGGAGGTTGGACTTTGGCAGCTTCAGCCCTCCATCTAGTTGCAAACTCCCTAAAAGTCTCAGTGGGCTTCTTCTTCAATTTCTCTAAGTAGAACCAGTCAGGCATAGCATCAGTGTTGTGCCCAAAACTATCGACGAAGTCTCCAGCCATTGCTTCCCTGCTTGTCCACTTCTTTGTTTGTTGCTTAGAGTACCATACTAGTGCATCTCCTGTTAGACTTCAGTTGAACAGCTGCATGCGGATCTTTCCGCCATGTCCAACCCCAATCAGCTTGTCACAGTAAGATCTTAGATGGGCCATTGGGTCTCCACTGCCGTCGAACATGTTGAACTTGGGTGTCTTATAACATTCGGGCAGCTTCAAGTCAGGATACAAGCAGAGGCCCTCATAAGCTAACCCTCGGGTTCCTTTAGTGTCTTGGAGTTGCTTAAACTTCTCTACCAGCCATTGGATTTGCTCTTTGTTGTTGTCTGGGTCTTCCTTGGTCCATGCATACATTTCATGATCTTTGGTGGGTGATGCGATGGTTTTGGTTTCAACGGTGAAGGAGGGTAAGTTGTTTTGTGGTGCTTTTGGTGGTGCAGTGTAGGTAGGGTAAGGAACGTCTTTTTCAGGGTAAAGTGTATCTTTGCCGTGAGGGCGAGTAGTTTGGTTTGGCTCAATGATCTCATCAGTACGGGCAAGAGGGATCCTATTCTCCAACTCGAGCAGCCTCCGTTCCAACTTAGCATAGCTTTCATAGGCGACCACACCTTGTTTCTCAGGAGTTCCATTTCCAACTTTGTCGAACTCAGCCATGATATTTTATCTCGTCCTTGTCCTTGTAGGTAACGGGGGAGGTGTTGGGATTGATCCTCTGGACCTCAATCGGTATTGCGGCGTGGCCAGAATGCACAAACCAAACTATCAGGGACTTAGGGACTGATACATAAAAAACAAGAAGAGAAAATGTGAGCATACGTTAATTTTAAATAAAATCGCGTCCTATCATGCATGGGACCTCTTTTGTGCCAGAGGTAGGCCTATCGCAGATTCGAAGTAACGTTTGCACCCAACACATCATCTCGTTTGCATAAGCATGATCATAACCAGTCTAAAACCTTAAATAAAAAGATTTTATTTAATTTGCTTGGCTTTATTACATCCACTAATTTAAAGACAATGACTCGCTTAAGATGAAAACAACATCAAAAAGGGACAAGATGACTCGACTCGATTCAACTAGACTAGGTGCCAAGCAAAGAGACTCCAGATTCAAACATCAGCTCCGGCGTCTTCCTTTTCCTTTTTCTCCTTGGCTTCTTCCTTGGGTTTGTGAACCAAACTCATGAGTGGAGGATCAGCAAATGTCTCCATCAAATCTTTCCCAGCCTCCATACCACCCAGCGCTTTTATGAAGAACTCAAAGATTTCTATTCCCTTTGCTTCCTTCTCTTCCAGTGGTACTGACTTAAAATACTTTCCCCATCCTTTGAGCAAATCTTGTAAATTCCCAGCAGCTTGCCTTGCAGTCATGACCTTGACGGTCCAATACTTGAGTTCATCCCCTTTGATCTTATCCTTGTATTGCCTCCTCATTTCCCTTTCTTGTGTCACTCTTAACTCCTTCTTTCTTTGGTCAAACTCGTGTTTCAACTTCTTGTATTTTTCAGCAGCATTTGGAGTTTTGGCTTTCTTTTTTAGTGTAGTCTTGGATCAGAATCTTGCCTTATCTTCACTGAGCCATAGAGGATAGTCTAGAGTAGCTGTGGGGTTCACCCTACTGTCTCAACCATGAAAAAACTGCATAGTGAGCCTCTTCTCCCACATTGTCAATATAGTGCCAACCATTGGATGTTCAATGTCCTTTATATCAACGTTGAAGCTTCTCCCTTCAGTCAATTGTGGGGTTTATTGTGTCATTCCTACTTGTCGGAGGATTCTTAGAGGAACGTAGTGATGGGTTCCTCAAAATCCAATCAATGTCAGGAAAGTGATGTCTTAACCTTCTATGGAAACAACAAAACCAGCGCAGTTCTCAATCACTCATTGCACCTCTTGTAACTCCTCGAACTTAGCGTACCACCCCTCTATGTTTGCAGGATCTTCCCATGCCACTGTTCCAGCCATACGGGTGCTATGTGAATGGATCCCTCCGTTCTAAGATGGTTTTGGTGCTATAGGACTGACAGGGACGCTATGCAAATGCTCTATCAACCATATTTGCAGCAACAGGTTGCACCTCTCGAAAAAGTCTCATCCTCTTCTACATTTGGTTAGAGCCCGGTAAACTTCCCCTAGAATCATTAGAACCAAGCTTACTTGATGTTTGAAGCACCTCTGCGTAACCCCTCTACCACTCTTCCCAACCTTATGTCAATTTTCCCTCCCTTCTCGGGGAAAACCATGCTTCCTAGAAAGGCAATGATGAAAGCATTGGATTCGGTCCACTCCCAGTCTTGAACTTCCCACACCCCATTCCATTCGTATCTATGCGTTGGGTCCCCAAATCTAGAATGCAAGTATTCCAATGTGACTTTCCCATCATGCACTCCCTCGGTAAATGGATCATAAGGAGCTCCCAGCAGTTCAATGAACTCCTTAGAGTCCACGTCTCGGGGATAAATCATAGTCTCGGGTCCAGGCTCCAACCCCCTACTAGTCCTCTAAATTCCTCCAACATTGGTGCCAACTCAAAACCATTGAAATGAAATACAGCCCTTGTAGTCCCAGAAATGTGTAGCAGCTTCAACCAAACCAGTCATGGCAGTGTAGTTTTTGAGAGCTACCAGTTCTTCCAACACTTTTTGAACGTGAGCCATGTTGACAATGGCTAAATCTTCCCACCAGAGTCTGATCAAATGAGAAGGTCGGGAAACGATCTCAAATTGGAGTTTGCTTCTTGCAGCCATAGTCTGAAAACAAAACAAGAAAAGGTAAAGACCAAAACATTCTTATAGTTTTGATCATGTTTAAATAGACGATCAATGTTTTGTGCAAACATTTCTTCGAATCAATGCAGAGATGCAATTTGTCACTTTTCGGGCTAAAAACCCTTTTGACATTTGGCGTAGGTTTACTAATGGACTATTACATGCCAAGGACGTATAGCCTTTCTAGGTTTGTCGTTATGCAAAGAAGACGAATACGCATTTTGTTGCCAATTATTCTCATAAATTCCCCAAAATTTGAAAATCAGTACATGATATCTTTTGAAAAAGTAAAATACAAGAAAAAATAAAAATGTCACTTTGACTAGGCAGCACACTCCTTTTCCATCTTGGCCCTCTTTGTTTCTCGTGTAATCTCATTGACTTCTTCTATAGTTTTGGTTAAGTATCCTTTAGCCGCCACTAGGTGTAAAATATCTATCTCACCACACTCCGAGTTCCACTGTTCTAGTTTTGTCTCCAATGCCTCTATCTTTTCCTCTAGCTCTAATGTACGTTTCTTTCATACTTCGATCTCTTCTTTGTTCTCCTTATCCATTTTGACAGCTTTCGACATGAACTCTCGGTATCGAATTTGAGCTTCCACGTCACGATCTCTTATGTTATTCCCTCGACTTGGCCCCACTACCACATTTCCCTTTATACTAGAGCGTAACCAGCTTTTGTAGTTTGGTGCGCATCCAGTGTTGTATCTATCGGGTGCTAGCGATGCTTCTTCCATGACTTGTCTTCCTACCCAGGATTTTCTAATGCTTTTGACTCTCGTAACATCACACGACCCCGGTTAGGCTGTGCGGGCACCTGACATCCTTCCCTAGACCCGTCGGGCGAACCCTTATAAATTAAATTAGGAAAATAAATATAACAATTCATAAATAAGGACAAGACTTAAAACCAAAACACAGACATACTGATACCTCTAAGTTGTACAAAAAGAATTACAGCTAACTACCCAACATACTAGGTTTAGGGCTATTCAGAATAGACATCTAAGAGTACAGAAGAAGACAAATACCTCCTGAAGGGAGCAAACTGCAATTAAAATAATAAACAATAAACTGGTGGCCATCCAGAATGAAAGCTGGCTCACCCTGACAGCTGAAGTCGTCTTCGCTCCTTCACAACGTGGCGAACTCAATCCTGGAGCGAACCTGCCGAAACGAAATAGATAGACAAGAAACAAACAACAAAGAAGGGTGAGTCAAAAGGACTCAATAAGTGGGGTAGACTAGCCACCTCAAAGAATAGGATAGCTAGCCAGGGAGAAAAGAAACAGATAAACAAAATTCCTCTTATTTAAATTATGAAAAGGCAGAGCCAGATAATAACTAGAAACACGTATGGAATGACAAACTCATTAACAACCGGGAACGTAAGATAGCCAGAACATATAGCTATCCCGAACATATCATCAGTTAGAAATACATCCTGCTGCGCGTACAACCCAATCCATATATTCATCCTGTTGCGGCGTGCAACTCGATCCATATATTCATACTGCCGCGGCGTGAAACCCAATCCATATATTTATACAGTTACGACGTGCAACCCGATCCATATATTAATACCGTTGCGGCGTGCAATCCGATCCCCGCAACCCAGAATATGAGCTAGAAATATATAGGCAAACTGAGATATGTCCACGACATAGTGTACATACCGCATATATAAAACACAACACAATACACACAATAGTCAGTGTGCTGTGCAATGAGATGGGATGAATGCGGTACAATGCAATGCAGTCACATATGCCTGATACCTATCTCCGGCGCGGGACTCTCATCGTCTACCAGGAGATATATGCAAAGATGACCCTTCATCGACTCGGGACTCTCATCGATTACCGGAAAGTATATGCAATGATGACCCTTCACCGGCTCGGGACTCTCATCGATTACCGGGAAGTATATGCAATGATGACCCTTCTCCGGCTCGGACTCTCATCGATTACCGGAAAGTATATGTAATAATGACCCTTCACCGGTGCGGGACTCTCATCGCCAACCGGAAAGTATATGCAATAATGACCCTTCACCGGTGCGGGACTCTCATCGCCAACCGGGAAGTATATGCAATGCTCAAAACCAGAGTGCAATGTTCATATGCTCAATGTAATACCAACAACATGGCATAACATATAATCTACAATGTAAATTCAAAGCTAAGGCGTAATGAGTACGCCTATCGGCAGCTACACACGTAAGGAACACGTGGTAGAAAATCTACGAGGCCAGGTGCCTCCAAAGAAATGGATATAAACACTTACCTCGTTCAAATGCGACTCAACAACCGCTTTGTCCTTTGGATTCATTGCCAAACGATCCCACTCTATTCAATAAGCAGAAAAATATATCAAATTAGGCTAAAGACTTCATTTCTCACATCTTAGGGCAATCCAGTTAGGAACCTGATACCCTATTGGCATACGCAATACGCATGCCAGGCCTATGTACAGTGTTTAAGTTCACATAACCAAACCCTAAATAAATTACATTTATATGTTGCCCATAACTCACTGAGTACGAATATATAATCAACTCCTTTATCGGGGTCCAATTGACCCTTGAAACTATCAATTGAACTTATTAAAACGATGGCTAATATCCCAATTTTTACCGTAAAAATATATTCAAACATACATAATAGACTCTAATAATATATTAGGATCATTACCTGAATGTTTCAGGGTGAAAATTCTACTTTTCTCCGGCCTCTTTTCTTATTTTCTGGCATTTTTTTCTCTCATTGCTTCTCAGCTTTCAAATATCGTTTGTTTCTGTTTCGTTTTCTATTTGTACTTCACGCTAAGGATTAGCTAGCCAGCCGACATAGATCCTTTTTTGTCTTTTTCCTTTTTCATTTTTTTAATTTTCTTTTCTTTTCTTTTCGCGGTGAAAATTAAAATGGTACCCTACGATATTCGAAATAATTCCAACTTTTGCATACAAGTTATACAAAATATATGTAGCATAATCGCTAAGGCGGATCTCAAATCGGACTCCCGAAACTCAAGATGCGAATTTAAATAGAAAAGGTTAAATTATTTAACTTTCGGCATTTTAGCGAAAACTAGCCGAACAACATCGAAATTCACTTTCGAAAGTTCTCAAAAGTTAAAAATAATCATACGAACTTAACGGCGCTTTCAGATTTTGAATCGGAGCTCGTTCGCCAAAACCGAGCTCAAAAATCTCTTTTTAATATTTATCGATAATAAAAATTGACACCTTTTTCCGATGCCTACCAAACGAGTTCTGATTTAGTTCAAATTTTACAGGTAGGTCCTAATGGACCTTACGAATATTTTAAAATTATCGGCACACCAATCGGAGTCCTAACTTCCGAAATGACTGACCGAGGTCGTTTCATTCTCCTCCACTTAAACTCTCGTTCGTCCTCGAACGAGCCTAAATCTAAAGCAAGATTCACGCTGATAAAAAAAGAGCTTGCACGAACTTTATAAACTATCCCATAGAATTTTTTCATGATTACAGAATCAAAATTAGAATACGAACACCGAACTCTTGGAATAAAACATATCTGGATAATATGATAACACCATTGCCCGGATTATTTTGACTAAGATGATTCTTCCTCAATCACGAGAGGAGATTTCTACATTTTCGAAGCAAAGATACACGGAACTCTGGATGGATTAACATGATTCTGCCGATAATTACCTCTTCGATATACTTTTCGATATAGAACAGGTCGATGGAACTAAGAATTAGCTCACGCTTGATACAATAGGGGGAAGCTTTTGAAGTACCTTGTCACTACTCATTATAGAAGATTTGATGCAAGCTATATTATTTTTACAAACAGACTATGCTACATCTCAGTTGATGTTAGTGTTGTTCCGCAAGCTCCTTGTGGGAATGTAGTTACTCATATCCTAATGTATGTAAAAGGTTCATCTGAACATGGTCTATCGTATAAGGATAAGGATCATGCAACTACTACTGGATAGTATGATGTAGACCAAGAATGATCTTCAGACTGAACATCTACCTTAGGGTATTGTCTTTGAATTGGAATTATTATGACTTGAAAAAGTAAATATAAAAGAGACATGTAGTTGGACCTTCAGCTGAGGCAGAATACCAGCAACAAAGTTGATTACATGCGCACTTATAACGCTAAAGTAACTTCTCAAAGAGTCGAGGTGTGAAGGAGATATGCAATGATGGAGGACGACAAGCTGCAATAGACCTTTAACTATAAAATTTCATGAAGTAAAACAGCGTCAGT
Organism: Petunia axillaris subsp. axillaris; assembly: GCA_029990575.1. Classification (NCBI taxonomy): domain Eukaryota; kingdom Viridiplantae; phylum Streptophyta; class Magnoliopsida; order Solanales; family Solanaceae; genus Petunia; species Petunia axillaris. The sequence goes on along the minus strand of JARKNS010000003.1, from coordinate 130,990,795 downwards.
ATGAGGATCCAGTTCTAGTTAAATACAGACAAATAGCCAAAAGAAAACCGGAGTAGCCATACAGGGTTACTACTGACGGTGTTCTCATATATAAAGATAGACTTTGTGTCCCTGATGTTGCATATTTACGTGGACAGATTATGATAGAGGCATATTATTCCAAATACAGTGTTCATCCAGGTTCGACTAAGATGTACCATGATCTTAAGCAAATTTATTGGTGGGACGGAATGAAGTGTGACATAGAAAAATTTGTGGCTCAGTGTTCTAACTGCCAGCAAGTTAAAGTCGTGTCATCTTTCCAGACTTTATGCTTTCATCAGATAGGTACGTATATATGACCAGGTTTCCAGCTTATCTCTATCATTAATAGATTATTAATGGGTTTAGCAACGATCGACACTCATTGTAGGTTTTTGTCGTGGCCCTAGGTTGGGTCGTGACAAAAGGGGTATTAACGCCTTAGAGATTTAGTATTACCATTCAGTATTTGGAGGAAGACTCCTCCACTTAAAGCACAAACTCATGCAGCTATTCGAATAGAAATAACCATCCTCGCACAGTCTGCTGGACTAAAGAAGATTTAGCTAAAGGTTGAACGTAGGCAGACCTAAGCTACCAACTACCCTTTCGAGTTGCCAAACAGCTGCAACTCTTGAGTTCACAACTCCATACCTTTTCCATAAGCACCACTTGGATGGTACTTCTATATAAAAATTTTGGCAGAGTTTCCCCTGAAACTGGATGATCCGCAAAAACAGAACCAGCACTATACTATACATGGGAATGGATACCCGGATAAACTGATATCCAAAACAATAATATGCTTACCCGGCTACAATAACACGTACTCGGGCTCAACACAAGGAACGTCACAAGCGGCTACCAATCGCCCAAGCTCACTAGTGCCGGACGAAGAAAAAATGGAAATAGATCGAGGATAGAAATAATTAAAGCTTCACGAAGCTCATCCTTTTATTTGCTTGGCTCCCAGAGCTACACTACTTCCGAATCACGCTAACCAAAGAATCACAATTGAAGAGATAGACATTAAATAAGCTTTATGGAATGACATCTATGCCAATTTAACCTCCCAAAAGAAGGAAACTCTGACAATTTACCAAAAAACCCTTTTATAACTAAGACAAGCTCATAAAATAACATGACTTTACTAGCGTTCTGAACTAAGAGAAGATACGTAGATCGAGTATTACTTACTAATCATTTTACACCGGAAGAAACAATGATACTTTCTGATGGTGACGAATAAGAATCTCATCATCCTACCAACACTGATTTCCGGGGAGAGAGGTAAAATGACTTGACATAATAACACAAGGTGGCATAACAGGATGCCAAGCAGACAATAGCGACACTCACTGTCAAATTTATCATATTTAGATCAGATAAACTAGTAGGGTCGCACAAATGCCCTGAATAAATCATACTAGATGCTCACCCCTCTATCGCAATCGATTCTAAATAGAAACAATATCTAAAGGAACCATAGAAACATGATATGACAAACTATTTCAAAATCGATCGAAAGAATCAAATCTTACTCACATTTAAGAGAGGAAGAAATCTCAAGGTCTACTATATCGGATACCTCACCATCTCGTCAGACAAGCAGTTCATAAAACTGTCGATGCAGCTGAGCTGAGCCACTACCCTGGCAATCACTTTCTGAAGAACCACTGCCACCACACTCTTAACCTCTACTGGATGGTAGCATTTCCCTGGCTAATTGAGATCTATATGAAATCCCCTGCGACTGCGCAGATGCCTGATGACGAGAAAAAAGACGACTGCCTACCTGTCGGAGTAAGGGAAAACTCCTCAAAGGATAGCCATACTCACGACAATGATAACAGGAAAACTCCTCAAAGGATAATCAGACTCACGACAATGATAACACCTTTTCGCTGAATATGGGAGCTGGACAGATTGTTGATAGCTGTAAAGAAAAAGCTGAGTCTAATCTTGATGAACTACCTGCGCACTTTGAGAATCACGCTCTACAAGCTGAGATAACCTGGAAGGTGACCTCCCAATATAATCAGAACTCTTATCTCTAAATGAGGTACCATGGTTGCCCACTAAGGCCACGGGATCTCTTGCTCTCCCACTCTAACTTATGGTATGCCTCGTACCTTCGAGTAATATCAACAACAACATCAAATGAAGTCTCAACCTCAATTTCTCGAGCCATCTGGGATCGCAAGGAAAAAAGAAAGGTCATCAATAAATCTTTGAATCTCTCGAAAGGCTCATGGACTAGTTCTAATGCATATTCAGCCATTCTATAAAATTCAATCTCATATTCTGAAACACCAACAGGCTAACCGACAGGCTATCCTGTCCAATCCACTCGAACTGGCAGCACTTTTCATCTCGCTCGCTACTCGAAAGTCATTTTTCCCCGAATCTAGAAGAAAAACAGAACCAAGTTAGCTAATAAGAGAGCCGCCCACCAATTCAAGGCTAGACCCCTGAAACTGAAAAGCAGAATAATCAACACCATACCGCTCGATATAATTAAGAGCCTGAAGGACACACTGACATCATTGTATTTTAAAAATTTGCGCATGGATTAGCTGATGCATGGCTTGAGATTATCGGAAGGTTCAACATGATAAAATAATGCAGCATCTTCGGAAATTCGGACCGAGCTATTACTTGGGCTAACTAACCAACCAGAATAATTAGTGACGCAACACATGCTGCCTCTGGAACATAATTTATTGGCGCAATATTAAGAACTGGAATAGGAGCTCCCTAAGACCAAACGTTTGCATCTGCGGCAACCTAATAAGCTGCCTAACGAATAATAGGTTCTTGCGGTATCTGCGTCGCCAATATTCTCGTAAAAGCATCGTAGAGAGCCAAAGGAACCACAAGGCCCTGCTCCCTTGCCCATCGCGAGCTCGTACAGCTGGGACCTCCGTAACTAGATCGTTAGTACGATCAAAACTCTCGGGGCTTCGTCAGTGCTAGGCCCAGGCTAGACTGCTTCGTCTTGAACTCATACCGTTTGCTGATTTGTCGTACGAGGGTTCACAATTACCACTAAGAAATTAACAAAAATACTTTTGAATCCTAGACCGACGCACGATCAGAAATGAAGAAAGTGAAACTTCCTAAATGCCATCATAGCCTCTCGTAGATAAGTACGGACGTCTACGTACCCATCAGCGAGACTCTACTAGACACTGTCTTATTCTGGATAGACTCTAAACCGGGCTCTGATACCAACTGACACGACCCAGAATCCGGTTAGGCCGTGCGGGCACCCGACATCCTTCCCTAGACCCGTCGGGCGAACCCTTATAAATTAAAATAGGAAAATAAATATAACAATTCATAAATAAGGACAAGACTTAAAACCAAAACACAGACATACTGATACCTCTAAGTTGTACAAAAGAAATTACAGCTGACTACCCAACATACTAGGTTTAGGGCTATCCAGACTAGACATCTAAGAGTACAGAAGAAGACAAATACCTCCTGAAGGGAGCAAAATGCAACTGAAATAATAAATCATAAACTGGTGGCCATCCGGAATGAAATCTGGCTCACCCTGACAGCTGAAGTCGTCTTCGCTCCTTCACAACGTGGCGAACTCAATCCTGGAGCGAACCTGCCGAAACGAAATAGATAGACAAGAAACACACAACAAAGAAGGGTGAATCAAAAGAACTCAATAAGTGGGGCAGACTAGCCACCTCAAAGAATAGGATAGCTAGCCAGGGAGAAAAGAAACAGATAAACAAAATTCCTCTTATTTAAATTATGAAAAGGCAGAGCCAGATAATAACTAGAAACACGTATGGAATGACAAACTCATTAACAACCGGGAACTTAAGATAGCCAGAACATATAGGTATCCCGAACATATCATCAATCAGAAATACATCCTGTTGCGGCGTGCAACCCAATCCAGATATTCATCATGTTGCGGCGTGCAACCCGATCCATATATTCATACTGTCGCGGCGTGAAACCCGATCCATATAATTATACCGTTGCGACGTGCAACCCGATCCATATATTAATACCGTTGCGGCGTGCAACCGATCCCCGCAACCCAGAATACGAGCCACAAATATATAGGCAAAATGAGATATGTCCACGACATAGTGTACATACCACATACATAAAACACAACACAATACAAACAATAGTCAGTATGCGGTGCAATGAGATGGGATGAATGCGGTACAATGCAATGCAGTCACACATGCCTGATACCTATCTCCGGCGCGGGACTCTCATCGTCTACCAGGAGTATATGCAAACATGACCCTTCACCGGCTCGGGACTCTCATCGATTACCGGGAAGTATATGCAATGATGACTCTTCACCGGCTCGGGACTCTCATCGATTATCGGGAAGTATATGCAATAATGACCCTTCTCCGGCTCGGGACTCTCATCGATTACCGGGAAGTATATGTAATAATGACCCTTCACCGGTGCGGGACTCTCATTGCCAACCGGGAAGTATATGCAATAATGACCCTTCACCGGTGCGGGACTCTCATCGCCAACCGGGAAGTATATGCAATGCTCAAAACCAGAGTGCAATGTTCATATGCTCAATGCAATACCAACAACAGGGTATAACATATAATATACAATGTAAATTCAAAGCTAAGGCGTAATGAGTACGCCTATCGGCAGCTACACACGTAAGGAACACGTGGTAGAAAATCCACGAGGCCAGGTGCCTCCAAAGAAATGGATATAAACACTTACCTCGTTCAAATGCGACTCAACAACCGCTTTGTCCTTTGGATTCATTGCCAAACGATCCCACTCTATTCAATAAGCAGCAAAATATATCAAATTAGGCTAAAGACTTCATTCCTCACATCTTAGGACAATCCAGTTAGGAACCTAATACCCTATTGGCATACGCAATACGCAGGCCAGGCCTATGTACAGGGTTTAAGGTCACATAACCAAATCCTAAATAAATTACATTTGTATGTTGCCCATAACTCACAGAGTACGAATATATAATCAACTCCTTTATCGGGGTCCAATTGACCCTTGAAACTATCAATTGAACTTATTAAAACGATGGCTAATATCCAATTTTTACCGTAAAAATATATTCAAACACACATAATAAACTCAAATAATATATTAGGATCATTACCTGAATGTTTCAGGGTGAAAATTCTATTTTTCTCCGGCCTTTTTTCTTATTTTCTGGTATTTTTTTTCTCTCGTTGCTTCTCAGCTTTCAAATATCGTTTGTTTCTGCTTCGTTTTCTATTTGTACTTCACGCTAAGGATTAGCTAGCCAGCCGACATAGCTCCTTTTTTGTCTTTTTTCCTTTTTCATTTTTTAATTTTCTTTTCTTTTCTTTTCGTTTCGCGATGAAAATTAAAACGGTACACAACGATATTCGAAATAATTCCAACTTTTTCATACAAGTTATACAAAATATATGTAGCATAATCGCTAAGGCGGATCTCAAATCGGACTCCCGAAACTCAAGATGCAAATTTAAATAGAAAAAGTCAAATTATTTAACTTTCGGCATTTTAGCGGAAACTAGCCGAACAACATCGAAATTCACTTTCGAAAGTTCAGACAAGTCACAAATAATCATACGAACCTAACGGCGATTTCAGATTTTGAATCGGAGCTCGTTCGCCAAAACCGAGCTCAATAATCTCTTTTTAATATTTATCGATAATAAAAACGGACACCTTTTTCCGATGCCTACCAAACGAGTTCTGATTTAGCTCAAATTTTACATATATGTCCTAATGGACCTTACGAATATTTTAAAATTATCGGCACACCAATCGAAGTCCTAACTTTCGAAACGACTGACCGAGGTCGTTTCATAACAACATCTCTAGTGTAATCAAACTGATAGTCTTTCGTGTCTGGTATCAATGGTATGATTTGCTTCCTCCCTTCTTGCCTCATCACCCTTAATGGTTGGTAAGGTTGGAGACCTCTTAATCCCATAAGTATCACATAAGATTCCTTCTCAGAACTAATGATGAAATCTGATGAAGGAAACCAAGTGAACATCCACTGAATCGTGTCCTCCGTTATGTTTTCAAATAATCTTACCCATTTCTCTGTGCTGCTTGGTTGTTTGAATTTTGAATCTCTATATCGTTCCCCAATCAAATAGTTGCAACCGGCCGGTTTGGACAATGCTTACACACCTCTTGCTTTCCTAAAATTTTCTTTGAACCATGCTTGTAGTAAAAGATTACACCCTTGGAAGTATTTCGCTCCTTTTTTGCAACAACCCAAAGTTCGATAAATTTCTGCTACTATCATGGGAACTATGGTATAACGATAGCCATCAATTCCATTGAACACTACATCGGCAACCATGACAAGCCTCGAACATATGTCGTGACTTGAACTCTCGGGGATCACCATTACTCCTAAGAAACAAATGGCAAATGCAAGCGGTCTAGTTCTCCTCCAATTACCATAGGACTCGAACTCTTTCTTATGGTTGTTGAACGCACTCAAATACCCAAACCGAGTGTAGAAATAGGAAAATGGTATCTTCTTTTTTTGTAAAAATTCTACATTCACACTTGCTACCATCCCTAACTTTTTACAAAACTCTTCAGCTGTGGGGACGCTAGGTGCTAGTATGCGGCCCCCTTGCCAACGATGTTTGTCCAACCCCGAATGTGACACGAACTCCCCTATTTCTTCCAACAAGGGTATTAATTCGACATCCCCAAATCTAAACACGTTCAATTCTTCATCCCAAAACGACACTGATGCTTCAATCATCTCCCTACACGGTTCCATTTCTAACAGTGAAACCAGATGACCCAAGTGTTGACGTACTTCGGTTTGCTCTCCTAGTAACAAGTTACTCCACCAACTAGTTAACAAAGGAGGTGCGCCCATAGCCATTCCAAAACGATAAAAAATTTGACTCATTGTGACCTAACAAAAGAAGATAAATAAAAGGGTTAAAACCCCTCCCCTTCAAGAATAATTGGATGAACCAAAGTGCATTTTCATTTTCGTCTCACTCTTTTTTTTTCACTCTCTTTTCTTTTTCTTTTCTTTTCTCTCAAATGCACATAAGCATGTCCAAACGTCCCTTTGCGGTTGAAAACCCGTTTAGGTAGCTTGGACAAGTTGAAGACTAGTCAACTCACGGGGAGCCCCTCCTAGGGCATGATGCATGCTCATTACATCAGAAGAGTGGTGTAATTCTAGACACGGTTCCCCAAGACGGACGACCAAGGAGTGGGATCACTTGAAATTGTTGGTTGTACCACGGACCAACTATATTCCAAAATGTCCCTCTTAAAAGGTGCTTTGGTGGTGAAACGATCGTGGGATCTACGTAATCGCCGTGTGTGTGTAAAGTGTCGTTGCCCAGGAGTGGGGAAGTATGAGTAAAATATGCAAAATATCATATCAAAATTTAAATTCAACACAATAAATAAAGTAAAAAGAAAAACAAAAAAAGAACCAAGTTAGTACGATAATAATAATATGAATACCAAGATAATAATTAAATGACTCCCAAAAGTAAAGACTCGTTGTGGTTAGGACTTTGAGTATCCCCAACGGAGTCGCCATTCTGTCATACCCGATTTTGGACTCAACTCGAGGCAAGTCGGGTTTCGAATTTGACTGGTGAACTCGTTTGAGTTTAGATATTGGAGTCGCCACCTAATATAGTTTTTAAGATGTATTAGGTCACCTAAGTATCTAAGGTCAAGTTTAATAAGTCATACTAGTCTATTCTAGAGATTCTATAGGGTAAGAAGTCCAAATGACTCGGGGAAGAAGGTGTTAGGCACTTCCCCGAGTCCTACGAAAGGTGATTCCCGTCCGAGTCTATGTTTTGGGATTAAAAGAGTATATATCATCATGAATACTAACTTTGGAAGTTTAATATAACACTTAATTCAAAAGATGTAATATGTCTATACAGTTTAACTTACACTTATAGAAATAGATCTCATATACGGCCTACATGTAAGCCTAATCGCATTTTACGGCCGGCTATTATAATGCCTAATCGTAAACAAGTTTTAACATGCAAAGGGTATTCAATTTCAGCTTATCTATGCACTTCTCACACTTAAACAATTTTGCATAAATGATCCACGTTGTAAATAAAATTCAGATTTATCAAAAAAACCGAAAGGGGTGTTGTTCTAAAACGAGATGTTGGCCATTTAGGGTCAGTCTGACTCGTCATTAATTGTCGAGCCCTAACCTTAATGATCTTTTTTGTGTAGGGGTCAGATTTTGAGAAATATATAGGCGAAGAGATTGTTTTTGAAAACGGGTGTCACAGAAGTACATAAATGCAAATAAAGATTGTCGCATATAAAGTATAGATACGTATAGGTATAAAAAAATGCTAATACATGACTAAATAATAGTTATACTTTAAAAATATACTTTAAAGTGTATAAATGACCCCAAGCATTTTATACACCCTTATACACTAATAGTGTATAGGAGCGTTAGAATAGTCAAAATCAGTTTTAGGCACGTAAAGAACCCTTTTTGAAAATAATTTTGGGCCCAGTCTATTTATGTAAAAGAGTGGCAGATTCAGTTTTCAAAAATAGTCCACTTTAGACGCAAATAGCACAAATAGCCCCTTTCAGGTTAAGTTTCAGATTCGATCACAAAATAATCATGCTTTTCAAGTAACAGTTCTAGGACCTGTTTATGGCACTTAACAGAGCAAGATTGAATGCCTCATGATCTCATTTTAACTATATGCATGTTGGACTAATTTTAAGAAGATTAAAACCTTGAATGATGCAATCATATAAGAGTAAAGGGTTAGGAATAGGCCCCCTGAATAGCCAACACATAGCTTAGCAATTGTGTTCCTTGTGTTAATAGATTACAAGCAGGATTTCTAGTTAAACTTACATAGTAGGGGACAGTTTCTAAGGGAAGAGCATAAAGTTACAAGTTCAAAAGAGTGTTCTGTTCCCTAAAGTTAAGGTCAAGTCAAATATACAGTCACAAGTTCATAGTTTCAGCACCTCAGTACCATAACCAACTTAAGAGGGTTCAACCACTGACCCTTTTAAGTTTTAAGGATTATCCTGTAGTCATTAGAACATGGTTTGGCCCATCTAAGGCCATTCAAACAACCTGCAAGCATAGGGTTAGCAAGGAAAGGGGGAAAGGGAAAAATAAGAAGAAAAGTACCTTTTAACAGTAAGAGAGCAAAGAAAACAGTGTGCAGGTTGATCAGGATTTGCAAAGTAGAACCAAGTAAACTAAGAGAAGCAATTACTTTTTAGAAAAATAAAAAAAGAGATCAGGCTTCAGAAAAGTGTTCTGCAGCCTTTGTTTTATGTGAAAAAGTTATGTTTTCTGTGTATGTTGTAAGAAGTGTCCAAAGTGAGGAATGCAGCCTAGTTTAAATAGGTGTGAAGTGGGGCTTTCAATTTCAAACGGGTAAAAGTTAAGAATGGTAAGGAAAGATTGTTCCAGAAATAAGGCAATCACCCCCTAAGTATGTTTTCCAAAATTAAAGGCAAAACTCAATCCCAAATCAAATTGGACTTCTCCTTTAGCTTAAAATCCTGTCTAAATTCAGAAAACAGTGTGTAAGTATACCCTAAACTGATTTAGGCTCAGAATCCCCCCTGATTGCATTGGAAAATTTCAATCAAATCTTAAATTGATACTCACCAATCACCAAAACATATTTCCAATCAAAGAGTTCAAATTATGCAAATAAGAATCTTCTGATCACATATGCTAGACCAGTATACGAAATTCAGTCTTGAACCATCACACGTTCAGAGGAAAATAGAATTATGCATTTAGTCGTCTGCAAACATCAATCCCAGATTCAAAGTTTTGATCTTAACAAAGATGTCATAAAAATTGAGCCACTGCACATGTTAAATCCAGGCACGCCAAAAGTCACAGGAATACTAACCAGTAGACTGAACAAAAATGATCAACTCATGAAGACACTCACCCTAATCGACTAACATAGAGCAAATTATCAACTAATCATGCTAACACATTAATCAGTGAAATGAACCACAATCAGGCATAAGAGGCACTCACAACCACGAGGAAAGAATAAAAAAGGAAAAGGGATTACCGTTTTCGAATCAGGGTCGGGTCAAATCGACCCGTCTCGAATTGGGATTGCATTGGAGAAATTCTTACTCTTTTCTCAGTGTCTATACCATTCAACCCAAACGGAGCCTCGCCGGAGGCAATTCCTGGCGGTGGCGATTCAGTTAACATAGGGTTAAGCTTTTGCCCTCGTCCAAACCCTGTCGAAAGTGTATAGGTTATGTAGCGGACGTCGAAGGGAATCTAATGACACTAATTTCCCCAATTTTTACCGGCCAAAATGGCCGAAAAAGACCTCGACAGTGGTGGCTCATCAAGTCGCCAAGGAGAGAGAAAGAGGAGTGAATATCGAAGAGGTAAGGGGAAATGAGTGTAAGGGAAAAGGTTTAGGGGTTGTGTAGGTGGATGATGGGGAATTAGATCTTGGCCGTTGGATTAGAGAAATGAAAGGCTGAGATCGAGCCACGTAGGCATGAGGTGGCGCTGAGGTGTAAAAAATGTGTGATGTGTAAAATTTGAGGTGTGTGTGTGTGTGCGTGTGTGTGTGTGTGTGTGTGTGTGTGTGTATGCGTATATATAGCATATAAATAGTGTATATCAAGCATAATTTGATATAAAATAAGCTTAAAAATGGTATAAAATAGGTGTTAAAATATATGAGAGTTAGAAAATTGATTTTAACACAATAAAATGGCTAGGAAATGCATAAGATTGTAATTTTGGGATTTGAGACAATTTGGATAATTTGTCAAAAATAGAGGTAATTGCAGAGATTGTAAAAATAGCTATGGTTTGAGACGATATTTTTTTTAAAATGATCTCGATTGTCAGGCTATTATGAGAAGACGGGGCTAGAGTGGATACACAATCGTGTGTAAAATTCAAAAACTATTGATTTTAAAAATAGGAGGGACAAAATTGGGTGTCAACAAGGGGTATTGTCGTCCGAAATTTATTCATTAACATTAGTAAAAGTCATTCTTGCAAAATCACTTTAAAGTTTAAACACAGTCATTTCAATAAGACAAACCACTGTCTATGATGTCATAGTTTTGAAAATTACCCTATATTTAAGTGCAAAAATTTTGCCCAGATGCCACTTTTGCCACTGCTATTTGATTTCAGACCACTTATTTCTTGGTTGTGCAAAAGTAATCACTTTTTGGAATTTCAATCCTTGTGGTCTGAACTTCATACCACAAAGGTTGAAGTTTACGCATTCTATGCTTAAAAATTCAGCCCTTGCGAGTTGAAGTTGAAGGTATGAAGTTCAGCCCACAAGGTCTGGAATTCAACCCACAAGGATTGAAGTTTCAAAAAGTAGCTACTTTTATACAACCAAGAAAAAATAGCCTGGAACCAAATAATAGTGGTAAAAGTGGCTATTCGTGCAATTTGCCCTATTTAAGTAGTGCCAATTAAGACCCAACTATTATTTCCATAATCATCAGTCTAAGAAAGTGAGGAGAAATCGTCATTCACCAGGTAAATCTAACCTTAAACTTATATTCACACTATCAATTAAGCTTCTACCCATAATTTACTCTTTCCATTCGAAAAACATGAAAAGTGTAAAATTTTGTGAATATTCAATCTTGTAGTCTCATCTAACTACCTATAATAAAAAGCAAAAATGCAAAAAGAATCTCAGAGGCGGAAAAAATTGTAAATCAATAGTGTCTTAAAAGATACAGCCAACCTTTACATGTTTGATAAAGAGAGAGTAGAGTAAAAGCTCACCAAAACCACATACAAATGGGAGGTCCAAAACCATAAAAAAGTTGAAGACAGAAAACTGCTCCTTCTTAATAGAGATTAAATGAGGGATTATTCTTGATTCTTTGATGGTCGGGTTTCGCATCATAATTTTGTCGGAAGGGAAAGCTGGAAGAAATAATCAAGGCAAGCATTCCAAAATCCATAACTCAATGAATAATTGGTTCATGGAGGAGGCTTAGTAAGAGAGGCGCCAGATTCATGTTGAAAATCAATGAAAATCTATCTTTAGTTCTCTTAGTTTTAGCTTAGTTCTTAGCAAGCTTTCTTCCCCAAATTCTATCTTGTATCATTTGGTATCAGAGCATCGATCCTCTGACCCATATCGAGATGAATTACACAGATCGATCTTCTATAGAAATGGGCAGACATCAATATTTCTCTGCAGCTCAACATCAAACACCTTGGTACCATTGCTGTCCAAGTTCTAATACTTTACTGTTTGGTGCTTATGGAGGAGACCCATATGGTTTCACTAATCGGGGATACATGAATTATCACAGTGGATATCAGCAGCAATTCAATCAATCGTATTCCCATTATGCATATCAACCGTCAGTGTTCACCAATTCATTCAGTCAATCGTTTCCTCAACATACATATACCAGTGGTGCTTACAACAACCAGTCCAGCATGAGATCATATGCTTCCCGTCCAGAATACCAAACTTATCCCAATGCTGCTTATAGTTAGACCACTGCTCCTCCTAACGATCCGTATAATTTTCCTTTTTCTTCGGGTGAAGGAAATTGCGAGCAGCGGAAAGAGTTGTATGTTGGACCAGTTCTTTCAGTTCCGATGGAGATGCAACAAGGAGAAGGTTCTGATCCTATGGAAGGTAGATGGTTACATACAACACGACTAGAGGGAGAATGGGAAGAGAAGAGAGAAATAGTGTTGCCTTTTAGGAACTTACCACTAGTAGTGAATAATGAGCACAAGATGTTCGATGATATTCCAACTAAAGAGGTAGTTGACTTTTTTGAAAATTCAGCTCCTGTCCTTGAAAAATTGGTGGGAACTGAGCATCACTGTGGTGGCAATACATATTTCACTATTGAGAAAGCCGAGAAGGAGGACAATGAAGAGAGAAACTGTCCGTTGGCTTATGAGAAGTTTGAGGCACCAATTGTTGTGACCAAGAAAAATAGAGTCGCTTTCATGTTTTGGCAGATTCTAATATTCTTTCTGATGTGCTATTAGATACTTTAATCTTGGGTAACTGTGAGGGTGGAAATGGTTTTGTCATAGGTGAACTGTATAGCGCTGAATTTGGTTTTGACACCAGTGTGGATCTTGAACTTGCTGGGGAGTTTAGAGTTTCAATGGAGGATAAAGTGAGACAAGAAATAGATGCAAAGAAAGCGCCAGAAGAAGCTATGGAGCAAGAAAATGGAGAAAATAAGTTAACTTATGAGGATGTAGATGTATATGGCATAACTTCTGAACCTGAAAGTAAGGAAACTGATCTAATGAAAGATGAGAGAAACTTAGAACCAAGGAAACCAAATGTACCTGAAAAGGGTTCTAGTGTTCCGGATTCAATCTTATGTGTTCCAAAGGCTAGTACACTTCCTTCTTGTGAGTGTCAAGTAATGAGTAAGGAAGTACTTTTGCCGCAAAAGCTAAGTGATGTTGGTGGAGAGGGGGCTCCTATGCTGAAGCTAAGAGATCAATTTCATCCTTCAAGCCTCCCAAAACGTGCAATCTCTGTGGAATCAAAACTCTTGCTCTCAAGTGACTTTGATAGAAGTATGGATCAGGAAACACTTATTGAGAATGTTGTTGAGCTTGAAAATGAGTGTTTTGACTACCAATACAATACGGGCCTTATTCCAATTGAGAAGAGAGAATTAATTTCTATGTGTGAAGCAATCAAGCAAGCCTTAGAAAAAGCAAATGATGCTTATAGGAGAGAGCCAACCATTCATTCAGTTGCAATATCTAAAATAGGGAAACAGGGAGAGAATTTAAAGAAGAATGCAATTGATCTTTGACCTTGGTGGTAGTGCCTGTGATGTATCCCTCCCCACCACTGTGGAACATATCTTTGAGCTGAAGTCTACTGCTGGAGGCACTCACCTAGGAGGTGAGGACTTCGACAATGGGAAGGACAACAACTTGCTGGGTAAATTTGAGCTCTCTAGCATTCTCCCTGCTACCAGGAGAGTTCCTCAGATTAGTGTGCACTTTGGCATCGACTTCGGTGGTATATTAAATGTTTCTGCCGGGGACGAGATAGAAAGGAAAAAGATCACTATCCCCAAAGATAGGGGCAAACTCTCCAAGGAGAATTGTTCTTTCAACATGAGAAACGCCAAGAAGAATGAGAAGATTGCACCCAAATGGCCTGGAGCAGACATTAAGTCGTGCCTATTCAAGGTCATTCTTGGACTTAACAAACTTGAAGACCTCTTTTTTGCAAGAACTAGAGTTAAAAGTATAGTTATGCTTAAGGTGCACAAAGCTACCAGTCATCTTGTGCTTTCTACTCAAGTTTTTACATGGTCGTTTGAAGCTTCTATTGTAAATGAAGCGCTGCTCAATGTGACAAAGCAGTGGACTTATCTTGCTGCCACTACTCGTGGGGAACTTTGGCCCTTGGAATTAGTGGCACGACGAAAGAAACCAAGCTGGTATAGAGAGCAATAATTGCTTTTGTGTTTGAGCAATACCATGGACATAATTGTTCCTTCTGTGCAACAGCTTCTTGGCGGTGGAACTGCCAAGGTTACTGAAGGATATAAACATGTATATATCAGAAATCTATACTAAATAGATTGTTTAAACATAAACCGAGAACTTACTTGTTGTTCTCGTAAGCGGAAGTGGTAGGATCTTGAACCGTGGCTGGAATTACTGGCCGTCGGTGGTTGTCACGTACTTGACGGATCAACCCCTTTATCCACAGTCTAAACACCTAGTTATTTGAGAGAGAGATAGGAAGAAGAGCTGTATAGAAAAAGTTCATTTATCTGAGCCTATTACTACTGTATTTATAATTGTATAATACAGTAGTTGTCCTCTTGTAGGACTCTACCAGGTAACTTATATTTTTACCTGGATAGATATTAAGAGCACCCCTTTATGGGTGGACTCTTTTATTCAGATAAATCCAACATCTCCCACTCACACATAATGGGAGTGCTCTAACAATATGAGAAACATATTCTCATCTCATCTCTACAAATATTCATACAGTGAAATAGACCGTGCGACCAGCATACTGTGAGAGCTACGTGCTATACATCTGTTAGGAGTATATAGCATCTCGTCGAGCGCAAACCTGCAAGTAGATTATAAAGTATGCAATACCCTAGATCATATGAATCACATTTTGATATCCTCTCAAAATCTCAAATATCATTTTTATGTATTCACAATTATAACTCATAAGTTATAACTGGTGCACCTGTGAATACAAAATTAATGAGATTCCATTAATGATCTTCCTCTTCTCACGATTCTTTTAACATTAGCTCAACTGCTTTTCTAGATATGTCCCGCCAGACCGCATCCATTTTCATGGTCTTTTAGAAACACACTAAGATAGCTAACATTAGACTAAGTCTCAAGTATCTGATCGGAGTCACTGAGGGTACATAATTTGAGCCAGCATAAAGGCTCTGGGTCTCACGCAACACTAAGTTGAGATCAAACTTATGTTAACCCAAGGTCGACATTAGCACACATGGTATGAAACACGTGCTACAACATTTTTCTCCTTTCCTTAAGGAGCGTATGTCTTTATAAATAATGTTGTATAGATGAAATTCAGACACCATATGTATCTAAATTCGAGTTTCTTAAACTCACATCTAGCTCACTAAGTAGACTAGGTGAACATCTTTTCACCTTAATAACCTTATGTCATTATTTAAACGACTCTATTGATTTTAAGCATATCGCTCTCAAATTATCCATTTGATAATTTTTCTTAAAATCAAGTCTCATCTCCACTTATCACTAAGATAAGGAGGCGGTTGCCTATGTGAGAAGGCCAACCTCTTGTCTACCCGACATACTAAAATATAATTGAAGAATGTACTAAACACTCAATAAATTATGAACATGTATGTAAGTAAATCAACTTTATTGATTATCAAAGAACATAGTTTTTATGAACAACTGGGAAAACAAAGAATAATTCAAAATCACTCAAAGTCTACGCAAGCTTTGAGACCTAGTGTGTCTCACAAATGCATCTCTAGCTAAAGGCTTGGTCAATGGGTCTGCTACCATATCTTCTGTAATTATTTTCACCAGGTTCAACCTCTTGCGTTTATACATGTCCCTTGCATAGTTATACTTGATATCTATGTGTTTAGTATCACAATGATGCTTAGGATTCTTGGTTGCATCAACTGCAGCCTTACTATCACAGTAGACCAACACTAGTTCATCATCAGTGTTACCCAACAAGCTTTTGAAGAGCCTATTCAACCAAACAGCTTCTTTTGTTGCTTTTGACAGAGCCACATATTCGGCTTCCATCGTGGATAGTGCTACACATGATTGCTTCTTACTCTTCCATGATATGACACCATTACTAAGTAAGAAGACATATCCTGAGGTAGACTTCCTCTCGTCTAAATCTCCTCCATGATCAGCATCAGTGTATCCAACTAATCGCAAATCTTTGTTGCCTTGATAACAAAGTGCGTAGTCAGCTGTTCCTCTCAGATATCTCATGATCCTCTTTACTGCTTGCAAATGTGCTGGACCTGGATCAGATTGATATCTACTTACCAAGCCAACTGCTTGACAAATATCAGGTCTAGTACACATCATAGCATACATTAGACATCCAACTGCGCTTCTATAAGGCACTAGCTTCATCTTTTCTGTCTCTTCAGGAGTCTGAGGACACAAATGATTTCCCAAGTTATGGCCTTTGCTGATAGGAGTGTCAATTGGGTTGCTATTCTGCATATTAAATCGTTCAAGAATTTTCTTAATGTAATTCTCCTGAGAGAGATACAATAGTTTCTTAGGACGATCTCTTGAAATCTTGATTCCAAGAATATATGCAGCTTCACCCATATCTTTCATCTCAAATTGAGACGACAACCAGGCCTTTACCTCGTTTAATAACTCATTATCATTTCCAGCTATAAGTATATCATCGACATACAATGTCAGAATTACAAGCTTATTTCTTGATCTCTTGGTATAAACACAATGGTCTTCATCAACCATAGTAAAACCATTGGATATGATCACATTTTGAAAGTGTATATACCACTGCCTTGAAGATTGTTTGAGGCCATAAATAGACTTCATAAGTCTACAAACCTTTTGTTCGTGGCCTTTTTCAATGAAACATTCGGGTTGTTTCATATAAATTTCTTTATCTAATTCTCCATTGAGAAAGGCAGTCTTTACATCCTGTAATCACCTAATTTTGGCATGACAATTCAAAAATAGTTTGAAATAGCTTAAAATAGGCGAGCTAATATTTTAGGATTTTCGCCGAACTCTTTCTAGAATTTCGGTCTTTTATTTTAGCTAAAATTAAATGGAAAAAAATATATAGTAAAAAAAATTTTAATTAATGAAAATACTTATTATGTGTTTAATTGTGATTATATAATTTAATTGATGTAATATTGCAATTTGTGTAGTTCTAATTCCAGTTTAATGTTTTATGCTTTAATTTGTTTGGACCTTTTAGTGGCCATTTCTGAATGAAAAATAAGCAACTAGCCCATTCGTGCAACCCAATCCCCTTGCAACCCGGCCCACTTTCACAACATACAAATACCAAACTTTGCTAAAAATAGGTATATCACAAAACACCATCAGAAAATAGAGAAACCCTTGCCATTTTATTGCCTCCACGCCGGAAATCGCCT
The DNA here is from genome assembly GCA_029990575.1 of Petunia axillaris subsp. axillaris. NCBI lineage: Eukaryota > Viridiplantae > Streptophyta > Magnoliopsida > Solanales > Solanaceae > Petunia > Petunia axillaris. The sequence continues at coordinate 130,973,068 of JARKNS010000003.1, read as the reverse complement.
CCCCCCTTGAACCACCACCAACCGCCGCTGATCCGCCGTCAGTCCGCCGTTCTCCGGCCACCGGAAAATTCCCAAAACACAACCCCGGACTCGTCTCGACCTCCTCATCCCATTTTCGCGACTATTTTTTCCAAAATCCAAGTCGCTTGGTGTAGATCGAGCTTTAGAAAATCTGTCAACAATTTTCCGGCGATTCCTTCGAGTTTTCCGGTGAGTTTTTTTTTTTTCTTGTTTTTTCTTCTCCTCACTTCCCCTCTCTCACCCTCACATCCCCATTCTCCTAAAAAACCCCTCCCCTTTACCCGTTTGTTTCTTCACCCGCCGTTTGCTTTTTCATTTTTCTTCTTCTCATTTCTTTTTTCTCTTTTTCTGTTTTCTGTTATGGACGTGGTGATAATGCTACTGTGAGAGGTTGAGGCTGTGTTGGAAGCCGTGTGACAGTGAGATGGTGTTGATGTGGCATCGAGTTTGAGTAAATGATGTAGTAGTGCAGTAGCGGAGACGTTACAGTGACTATGGCGCTGCAGTTTGGTTAGGCGAGCTGAAGAAATGTGTGCGCGCAGTGGTGATGATGATATTGAATGTTGAGGATGGCGTGGAGCTGTGACTGGGCAACGATAGTGGTAATGTGACGACGATGCAGCCTAGGCGAGGACAGTAGTGACCCTTAGGCGATGAGGCAGTGATGCAGTGGACGATAACTGTTGGATGTGTTACTCTAGTTCGGCTACGGGTTAGGCGGAAAACTCATTTTTCTTGTTTCTTTGTTCTTCATTAGCATAAGTGATTTGACTAAGAAAATTGTATGGTTTCAATATGTGTGAATGCCTGTTTCTACCTGTGAATTCATGATATTTGCGATCAGTAGTTTCATGGCTGCCTATTTTGTTAGATTTGTTGCCTTAAGTCCTCCAATGATTGTCCAAACCTGTGTTAGTCATGAGAATGTATGTAGTTGTTTATTTCATGTTTCGCCTGAGTTTTAGCATGAACAATTTGAACTATCCATGTGCGATCAGTTAGGAAGTGGTCTAATTGAGGAGTAGTGCAGAATGTGTCTCATGATTGTCCGCCCCGTCGCTTTATTGGTAAACTCTGTCTAAATTGATTATGAATGGCAAATCTCTTGAGTTTGAAGCGAATCGGGTTTAGTACGATGAAGTGGTGTTGGTTATGTATTTGATTCTCATTCGTTCAACTGAAAACATGAGTCTGGTTTAACTGTTGGTGTCATATTATCTCAAGCGTGGTTCAGTTTTTTTTTCTTTTGATTCTCTCAGTTTGGATCAAGCTTTAAAATCCACTTGATTTGTATGGTTGTTCACTGTCAAGGATGAATCTGTCGTTAAAACACAATAGCAAATCTGTATTGTTTCGTTGTTGTTTCTTTGTCTTTGAATATGTAAAAGACACTACCTGATTGATCATTTGGGTTTGGTTTTAAAGAAAGAACTGTGTCTTGATTAGCTAGACAGTTGATTGTGGCATGAACATATCCCTGGTTATTTTAGCTTACTGGTTTGAAATTTAGTTGTGCTTTCTAGTTTAGTTTTAAGTTTAACATGTAGCACTTTGGTTAGTTGGATTTTGGTTCATATGTTTAGTTGAGTTTTTTTTTTTTAAAAAAATAGGGGAATTCTGGAAGGTTAAAAATTAAAGAAAAAGCAAGTCAAAGGTGAGAAAGAGTAAAGTGGCAGCATAGATAGGGACTCTCTGCCATGTATTTTGTAGTCTAGTGCAAAGGCATGCTTGGCATTTATTGTCTTGGCTGGTGCACCATAGACATAGTTGTAAATACTCAGCCTTTTTCTCACTTTTCAGCTGGGCATTAAATGCAAAGCAAGGCATGCTGATTTTTGTCCAAAAATTTGGACTTTGCAAGCTGTCCAACAGCTCTATTTTGGAGAGCTATTTAAGGCCTCATTGAAGAGGGAGAATGGGGCATTAACTCACTTCACCTACCTTCAAAAATTATCAGATCTCAAAAAAAAAAGGAGAGAACACAAGGGGACAGATCTGGAGAAAATTCTCCTAACAACTTAAGATCTGAAACTCAGAAAAAGCAAAAAAAAAAACATAAAAGAAAAAATAGAGTTGGTAAGAGAGTCATTTGAAGAGAAAGCAAAGAGAGGGAAGAAACTAAAGAGTTTATAGTGAGTTGAGTCTTAGGATGGAGTCTTGAGGAGACGATCTGGTGGTGAGGTTGCCTGGATTTGCTGCTGTTTGTTGTTGCTTGGTCATGAGGAAATTTTAGTTGCTGAATATATATTGCCTTGCTAGAGAGTATTTTACGCATAAGGTAAATGTTCTAAACAATGTATTTTGTTTCTTATGTACCATGACATGACCCCAAAAAAAAAATGTGATAATGAAAGTGTTTCTAAGTTGGTTCGGAAGCATATGCTGGTAAACTTAATAGTGATCGGAAGATTTACATCTTAGTGAGTACACGCTTTTTGTTTATTTTTTAACTTTCATTCTCATGATTTCTGTAATGTTTGTACTATACTGCTTTCAAGTAACTCAGAAATTTTAGTTTTAAAAACTTTATGAAGTAATACAAGATTTTGATTCAGTGCAAAGTTGAGCCGTTTTGGTTTTTGATGTTGCTTTTACTGGTCATCATTTGTTGTCCTAGTAGGCAGTGTGCTTGGGACACCCCTTTTTTTGGTTTTCTCCTTGACATCCTTTTTTTTCTAATGAGCAGCTTACTTGTATTTCCCTTGAAATGGGAGTGTTAAAGCATCTGGGTGGTTTAGGGCCACCTTTTAATTAAGAGAAAGGATGGATAATGAGCTAACAAAGTAGTGTTTCAAATTTGCAAAGCTGAACGTGTTTCTTAACTTAATGTTCATTAAGTTGGGTATAGACGTGGATAGTAGGCAAAGTTTAGGTCCAAAATAATTTTGCAAATAAGTATCTTCACTTAATTTAATTTTGTATAGTTTGCTTAACACCCATAGACAAAGTTTAGGTCCAAAGTAATTTTTGCAAATAAGTATGTTTACTTAATTTAATTTTTGTATAGTCGTCCAAGTTGGCTTACAGGCGAATCCAACTAATATAAAGCATAAGAAAATACACGATTAGGCAAATCAATAGAAAATAAAGATTCGCTCGATTATATAACAATAAGTATGATTTGTGATCTGCTTATTAGATAAAAAGAAATTAAATTAAGAGAAACTAAATTGAAATAGCCAATTGATTCTAAAGTATACCTCGTGGGTTACTTTATACAATTTTTTCACCTTTTATTAAATAGTCTCATTGAAGTTAATCAAATTCCTTCAAATAAACCAAACCCCTTTGTGGGGTTGGAAACGCCGTAATACACTTTATTTATCCATTTACTTCGAATCAAAGCGTAAATTCTTCCGGTCCTCTGCGAGGTCGGATAAAAATAACGCTTCTAATTTTCTTCGAATTAAAGCGTAAGTCCGTCCGATCCTCTGTGAGGTCGGATAAGAATAACACTTTAAATTTTTCCGAATTAAAGTTTAAATTCAAATCAAACGGCAAAATAATACAACCATATTTAATAAATAAAAATTGCAACAATAAAGCAACTGTGCTCGACACAGGACTCGAGGGTGCCTAATACCTTCCCGAGAGTCAACTGAGAACCTTACCCGAATCTCTGACGCAAACCACTAAAACGAGTCAAGGGTGCTCCAGGTACTTTTGGTGACTTGGCACACCTTTGAACTATGTCAAGTGGCGACTCCGTGAATCTCTAAATAATTAATATACCTTTAAACACCTAAGTCACAACCTACCTTTTTATTATTTATTTTAGTAAATTTTAGGGCGTGACACATCCATCTGATGTAATTCAAGATCTAAACTTGCTACTATAGCTAGAATCAGGCGAATTGAGTTAAATCGCACAACAGGTGAGAAAGTCTTTTCGTAGTCTATTCCTTCCTGTTGTGTATAACCTTTCGCCACCAGTCGAGCCTTATATCTCTCAACTGTGCCATCAGCCTTGAGCTTAATCTTGAGAACCCATTTGCTCCCAATAGCTCTGCGTTCTTTTGGGAAATCAACTAGTTCCCAAACTTTGTTGACGCTCATTGACTCCATTTCATCTTACATTGCTTTTATCCATTTTTCCTTAGAAGGGCATGAGAGAGCCTCTTTTGCATTTTTAGGCTCGTTTTCTACTTGTAAGAACAACATAAAAAGTTCAGCACCTTCGACATCAAATCGTCGGCGGGGAATCTTTTTACGTAAACCACGTCCTTTTTGTGATTCTTCTTCGTTGTTCCCATTTGGATCAACGTTGCTCCCACTTGGATCAAGAACATCTATCCTGCTCCCACTTGGAACAAGATCAGTGACCATCTCGCTCCCACTTGGAACAAGATCCATTTGGTCACTATTTGATGTCAAATGATTACTTACATTCGCATTCGATGATGAAGGAGGTTGTTGATGTGAAACTAATTCATCATCAGTTAAATTTCTCCCACTCGAATGAAGTGATCTTTGTTGATCTTGATCCTCTATCTCAAACAAGGTTAGGTCTTGACCTACCTCTCCCTTTTTAGGAAACTCATCCTCTAAGAATGTGACATCTCGTGATTCAAACTAAGTTACGCTCCCACTGTCTTGCTGACCTATAAACACATAACCCTTAGAGGTTTCTGAGTATCTTATAAAGATACTTTTCTTTCCTCTCGGGCCTAATTTGCCATGTTTGTGAGAAGAATCATGTGTATAGGCAGCGCAACCCCAAGGTCTTAATACACTTAGGTTGGGTGCTCTTCCAGTCCACAACTCATATGGAGTGGTTGCAACTGATTTTGTAGGCACTCGGTTAAGTACATAGCCGTAAGCAATGCATCACCCCAATAACTAATTGGGAGGTTAGCTTGTGCCATCATTGACCTAACCATTTCTAGAAGCGTCATGTTTCTTCTCTCCGCAACATCATTTTGTTGTGGAGTATTTGGGATAGTCAACTGATGAACAATTCCCTTTCCATCACATAACTCGTTAAATTGAGTTGACAAGTACTCTCGACCTCGGTCAGTTCGAAGAACTTTTATCTTCTTGTCTAATTGATTTTCCACTAAGCTCATATAGCGTTGGAAACAACTTATTGCTTCTGATTTGTGGGAAATTAAATAGACATAACCGAAACGAGTGTAGTCATCTATAAATGTGATGAAATAGTACGCTCCATGCCTAGCCCTGACGTTCATAGGCCCACAGATGTCCGAATGGACTAATTGCAAGGGATACTCAGCTCTAGTCGCTTTACCGAAGGGTTTTCTTGCAGATTTTCCTGCTAGACAACATTCACAAGTGGACAATTCCACATGTTCAATGCCAGTAAGCAAACCTTGTTTTGCTAATCTTTGCATTCTTTGCTGGCCAATATGACCAAGTCTAGCATGCCATATGTTTACATCACTATCATATTTATGTGAGGAAGCAAACATAGAAAAACTAGCGTTATTATTAAATGAATCATAATCCAAATCCATAATAATAAAACCTCCGGTCACATGACCAAAACCAAATAAAGTTGAACCTAAAGTCAATTTGACAGAATTGTCATGGAAAAACAAGCTAAAGCCAAACCTAAGCAAAATAATGACAGAAATAATATTCCGGCGAATTCCTAGAGCATAGAGGACATCATGTAGCAGTAAGTGTCGACCACCACGCAAGACTAACTTGCATGTACCGATCCCTTCAACAGCAACCTTATTGTTGTTGCCCACATAAATCCACTTTGTTCCACGTGAAATACGCCAAAACTCCACAAAGGAATTGCGTTCCCTTGTTATGTGGTCCGTTGCTCCCGAGTCTACAATCCACAAAGGATTAGATTCAGTAAAAAATACTGAACTAGAAACACAAAGTTCACTAGTTTGAGTTTTGTGAAATACCTTTCTAGGAGGCTCAGAGCAATCCTTAGCATAGTGACCCTTTTTGTCACAGTTAAAGCATTTCACCTTGCAACATTTACACGTTTGGGACGTTTGTTATTGCCTTGTTGTTCTGCCCTTGCTCTTTTAGCAGGTTGAGACTGAGTTGGTCCTCTTTTCTTAACCCAATTCTTTTTCTTAAAGCCACCTTTGGCCTTAGAGGATGTTGCCATATGCAACTCAGCTGTTGGCTTAGCAGCCTCAAGCCGATCCTCTTCCAGAGTCTTCAAGCACATATTGAACTTTTAAGCTCCAGGTCTAATAGTTGTCACCATTGAGTTTCAACCCTTTGTTGAGCTCAACAACAATATTCTTAGTAGCAGTAGACATTCTTTTAACAAAATAATAAAAAAATATAGTGAGGATCTAAAGAAGGAATTTCTAAACGCAAGTACTATGTTCAACATACATATTCGAACAATAAGCACTAAGTTGATTAAGTTAATAAACACATATATTAATAATGGAGTCGAAAGTTCACTATGTTCCCAGTCATCGTCCAAAAATTAAACACATGAAAATTAACCTAGTCAACTACCTAGCTTAATGTTTTAATCATGTTTTAAAACAACGTTTTATTTTCATGATCTTGTAATCCCATTTGGATCTAAGTTAAACAAATTAACTTAAACTTAATTAAATTTTATTTAACATATTAAATAAAATAATTCAAATGTTAAACTAATTAACATTTATGTAGTATTCGTTAAACTAATTAACAAATATATTAAATATTAAACTAATTAATATAAATGTTAAACTAATTAACATTTTAGACAGTTGGGATAGTATAATTTCTAGTATACCTTATGTTAAACTTGTATCCACTTTTATAATTTGAATCTATTCAAATTATAAAAAAACAGAATAAGCCAAAAAAAAAAAATAGGAGGGAATTTGTTTGAGCCTTTTACCCATAAGAATTTGTAATCCTAGATGGCCCATAGTCAAACTCCCAAATCTGCCAACCTTTTATGGTGTTGAGTTAGGCTTTTAGCCCAAAATAAGAATCAGCTATTTAAAATGAGGAGTCAGGTCTGTCTATGTTTTATTTTTTTTTAATATATAAAATAGACCTGGTTTTCATTTCCTCCTTTAAAGTCGCCCTCATTTGCTGACTTGAGAGGATATATTACTACTTTAAATGTCAAAGAAAAGGGGCCATTAGCTCAATTGAACTAAAACGGTAAATTTTTATAAAAAAATAAAGATGTGTCCAACAGTCACAAGACTTCACAACCCCATCAATCTTCTTTCACTTTTATCTTATTTTTGTAAAAGAAACACTGGTGTTGTGTGAATCCAAAAGTGATTTTTTTTTTTTAAAAATATGTTTTAAAATAGAACTGCCTTATCTCTTTAAAATACCTTAGAAGAGAACCCCTCTTTCTTTGACAGCCATTAAAATAACAGATCTCTTTTTTTTTTCTTTTTTTTTTGGCCTCTTAAGTCCATGCCACTGAAGCACAAAGCTTCATCCTTGGAATGTCACCCACCGTCGCAATTGTTGGAGTACTAAACTCTTCTCTTTTTGTTTTGATTTATTATATATATTTTTGTTATTACAGAAAAGATATAAAGAGTGAGAAGCCATTGCTTCATTCTTTTTCTCTTGCAGTGGAGACAGCAAAAAAAACAATAAGGCCTTTGCCCAATTTTTTTTAATTGCCGTTCACTGCAGCTATATGGCGCTGCTTTTTGGAGTTCCGATAGCGGTGGTTCTTGGACTAATTCAGGTGGTGATTTTGGCAGACGTAAACTCATAATTTTACTGATTAAGTTCAAGTATAAGTTAACATCTAAAAAGTTATGACTGAGTTAAAAACTTTTTCTTTAAACCAAGCCATATAAGTGATTTATCATCCAATTGAAATAAATACTGTATTATTTATTTTACTGACCAGAAAACAAGCCTATGACATCTGATACCAATGAAGGATATAAACATGTATATATCAGAAATCTATACTAAATAGATTGTTTAAACATAAACCGAGAACTTACTTGTTGTTCTCGTAAGCGGAAGTGGTAGGATCTTGAACCGTGGCTGGAATTACTGGCCGTCGGTGGTTGTCACGTACTTGACGGATCAACTCCTTTATCCACAGTCTAAACACCTAGTTATTTGAGAGAGAGATAGGAAGAAGAGCTGTATAGAAAAAGTTCATTTATCTGAGCCTATTACTACTGTATTTATAACTGTATAATACAGTAGTTGTCCTCTTGTAGGACTCTACCAGGTAACTTATATTTTTACCTGGATAGATATTAAGAGCACCCCTTTATGGGTGGACTCTTTTATTCAGATAAATCCAACAGTTACGATATTTCAAACTCTGTCAGGCCCTTATGCAAGTCTTCCAACAATAAAAAAATTGAATGCCCTGTTAATTGGCATGCTAGATGGTATTTCTGGTTGTGGATTTTACTATTCTTATTCAATGATAATTGTTGTTGAGGAAAAATATTTTGGCACTCTCTGTGATTTGTGTGCAAGTCCAGAGAAACTTGAAGGTGGTATTCTTGACAGAAAAACCTTAAAGAAAGCTCGTTTGACTTTATGTTTGGTAACTGAGGCAGTTGTGGAGCATCTGGATTTGATTGGGAAGTACTTGAGGAGATTTGTTTCTTCAGAAGACAAGTTCAATATGGCTCTTAAGCCAATTGTTTGTGCTGATAAATCAATCATGTATATATCTATTACTAGTTGTCCCATGGAAATCTTTGCACATTTTAAATTAAATGCCATAGCAAGTGGTCAATAGGAGAGTGCCATTGCTGATGGCATTGATTATGAAATGGAGTGCTTTGCTATTAGTTTTGCTTCCTCTTCTGACATGTGGACGTGCGGAAATGTGGTCACTTATGGTAAAGGTTCTGACATACTGATTATACTTCCTAATGAAATAGTGGAGAAGGTGAAGTTTGATCAAAAGATTAAAACTTTTGTAGCTGGTGACTCTTCAGTGTTTCCATTTGATCCCGGTGGGACTATTACCCTTGAGGACAAGGGTGATTTGAAGGGGAGAGTAATGTTACAATATGAAATTGAAGTCCCCGACCCCTTAAGTTTTAGTTTTCTTATTCAAACATTTACCCCCATGCCTTTGTAATAATTTAGATTGGACCCCTATAGTGTCACTTCTATATATCTACTGTAGTAGCCATTTTAGAGGCAATCAATGAAAATCTATCTAAAGTTCTCTTAGTTTTAGTTTAGTTCTTAGCTAGCTTTCTTCCCCAAATTCTATCTTGTATCAGTACTCTTCTCGCCTTCCCTCCAAAACACTTAAAGGGGGTACGTCCTTCATTTATCATTCTTTTATTTTAAGTTTAAATTGGGAGATTCTCCATTGAGAACAAGTAACATGCGATTGTTTCTAGCATTATCAGTGTTGTCAGCTTTTAAATTATGTTATTACCATAGAATAAGTGATTTGGAAAAGGGCTAAACATTTCTTATGCCAGGTTCATTAAATAGTAAAGAATTGCAAGTGTACAACCATATCATGAACTCTACAGATAAGTATTCCATATTTCAAATATGGGAAAATGGCGCTTTTAGTCCTTGTATTAGTGCGTAATTGCGGTTTTAATCCCTATAATATCTGGCTCAGCATAATTAACCTTCAATTATATGAAGTGAGCATTTTTTGTCCTTTCATTAACAGAAGTTAGCATGTGCTAACAGTTGATTATTTCTGTCAAGGCTATATTATGAATTACATTACAAAAAAGAACAAGTTCAAAAAATAAATAAATAAAACCCTAATTATATCAAAAAGTATAGAACTCTTCCATCGCATCCTGCGCTCCAACCATCTTCCAGTTTTCCTCCCCTCTTCTGTTTGGAGAGAATAAATTAATATGTTCCATAAATGACTATGTAACTATTGTATTTGTTGGTTGATAATAATTACTCTCTTTAGTTGCTTCCCGTATTGCATGAAAAAGGAATTCAAAATCTTCTCCTAAGGCACATAGTGCAACTCGTTGCACCTATTAAAAGGGAATGGAATTGCTTTATAAGAATGAGCTACAATTACACCAACATGTAAGTACACAGTCAAGTTAATCACTCTAATCTTTGATACATACTGATGAAAAAAAAAAAAAAAAAAAAGATAACTCTTTCTGATAGGCTATAATGCTAGACAACTCTTTCTGATAGTTCAAATTCAAACATGTCCTAGATTAGATAAATTAACAACCTTTTTCTGTGTGGGAATTGTGTGACGCTAACTAATCATATACCTTTTCTTTTCTTTTTTCACAATAGATGAAGGCGAAGATCCAGATATACGAGGTGAAGAAGGCTTTGTAGATGTGGTGTTGATCAAGGAAAGTGATGAGAGTGATGCCGACAGTGATGAAAGTGAGTCATTCCATGACTCTGATTATTTCTTGGAGGAAGATGATATGATCTTTGATAAAGCCATTGACTCTACTGCAGAGTGGATTGGTGTTAATGGGATAACGAAAAATAAAGGAAAAATCATGGAGTTTGGAGTTGTCTCAAACATGTTGGCTTTAGCAGGTGATACTAAAGAAGATGATTGTGCTGCATCAGATGAAGATTTAATGAGTTTGCATGGAGACTCTGATGATGAAAATCCAAAAAAAATCCATTATTTTTAATTCAAGAAGAGACTTGGAGGATCCAAAATTTTAGTTTACACTTGATATGATTTTCAGTAATAGTAAAGAGTTCAAATGGGCAGTTGAGGTACATGCTGTGATGAATAAAAAAGATATCAAGTTTAAAAAGAACGAAATCAAGAGATCGAGGGCAATTTGTAAGGTACCAGCCTGCAAATGGTTCATATATGCATCAAAGTCTAATCAAGACGAACCTTTCAAGATCAAGACAATAGGCCCTGACCATTAATGTGGCAATCAAAGAGATAACAAGACTATTGACTCTTGGTTTTTGGCTAAGAAGTATGTAGAAGAGTTCAGATTTAATCAGGATTGGGGTGTGAAAGAATTTCAAGCTCATGTAATAAGGGCTCATAATTGTACACTTTCTAGGGATCAAGCTTATAGAGCAAAGAAGAATGCATTAAATCTGATTACAGGGACTAAAGATGAGCAATTTGATATGTTGTGGGACTACTGTGCTGAGCTAAGGAGGAGTAATCCAGGGACTACATGTATTTTGAAGTTGGATGATAATCCAAAAACAATGTTCAAAGCAGAAAAAGGTTTTTAAGACTTTATATTTGTTTGCAGCTTGCAAACAAGGGTTCTTAGCTGGATGTCGACCCATTGTAGGGGTTGACGGATGCCATTTGAAGGGTTACCAGAAGGGAGGACAATTATTGACAGCAGTAGCCATAGATGGAAATAACAACATGTATCCTATTGCATTCGCAATAGTGGAAGGTGAAGTGAAGGAAACATGGAGTTGGTTTCTTACACTTTAGGATGAGGACCTAGGAATCTCGCAAAACCCTTTTGCCTGTACTTTCATTTCTGATAAGCAAAAGGGTCTAATTCAAGCATTTGATGAGATAATTCTAGATGTTGCACACAGGTTTTGTGTGAGGCATCTACATAGCAATTTCAAGACAGAAGGTTTTGGAGGACAACCATTGAAAGATATCATATGGAATGCTGCCAGGGCAACTACCGAACTTGAATTCTCCAAGTATATGGATGAAATGGCAAAGATAGATCCAGAAGCCCCAAAATGGTTCATTAATAAGCCTCTTATTCACTGGTCAAGAGCTTTTTTTTCTCTTCTTTCACAAAGTGTGATACGTTATTGAGCAATCTTTGTGAGTCATTCAACAGCGTACTTTTGCCTGCAAGAGACAAACATATTTGAATCTATATGATGACAAGACTTCAGAAGAATAGAGATAACATGCTGAAGCATTGCCAGAGAATCTGTCCAAGAATCTTATTGAAGCTAGAGCAAAATAAGGCTAAAGCGGCTGAATGTATTGCCATTAAATCAGACCAATTCCATTACTAGATTGAGTATATTCATCGAAGACTATTCTCTGTGAATCTTAAGGAAAAAAAGTGTTCTTGCAGGAGATGGGACTTATCAGGCATACCTTGTTCTCATGGTATGGCAGCTAGATGGGGTAAGAAGGATGAACCTGAAGTGTATGTTCATGAATGCTACACAATTGAGCAGTACATGAAGAGTTATAGTCTATCCATCTTACCAATTAATAGCTCTGACCAATGGCCTAAGACGGGGATACAGCCAGCACTGCCACCCATATACAAAGCTCAGCCAGGTAGACCGAAAAAATTAAGGATAAGAGGAATTGATGAGGCAACTCAGAAAGAATCAGATCCTAGAAAGATTACAGTGTTAAAAGCATCAAGAAAAGGCACAAAAAAGAAGTGTGGATCCTGTAGAAAAATAGGGCACAATAGTAGAAAGTGCCTTATTCTAATGAGTTGCAACCAATCTGAATTTCCACAGCAAGAAATCCAGCAGAAAATAAGAAAAGAAGGCCCTTCCACACCTAGAAATGGATCAGAAATAAGTACTCAAATATGTTGGTTCTCTTTATCAACAGTAACAATACTAAATCTATTATTTTATTGCAGGTTTCCTGCACTATAACTGAGAGCATGTCACCAATGCAGTCCAGCTCCTCATTTGTGTCTAAACAAATAGTAATTACCTTTTTTGTTGTCTACTCATGTAGTCTGTATCGAACCTTGTTAGCTAGCTATCTTAATTTCTTCTATTTCTTGTAGGCCAATGAACTTAACCAGCCAAGGACACAGCCTCAAGAGCAATTGAGGAGCTCTGCATTCATTGTAGAAGAAATTGGTGAGCATTCTAGGGAAAATACGAGGCCGCTCTTTATCCAAAGGATGGGAAAATAATATATACAACCGTCACGTTTACAAGAAGCACTATCTCAAACAAGCAAGAGAAGACAAAGTGGCTCACTGACTAAAAAGAAAGTTGTTCCTTAAATATAGAATTCACAAAAAAATGATGACTATGCATACATTTTATATCTACTTCTTTATTGATAAATTTGAAGCTAGTTATGCTTCTGGCGAGACGTAAATGATTTTTTTCCCTTTACAACTGCAGGAAGCTTAAATAGTTACCTTATATTCTTGGATTTTACTACTGCACCATGAATTTCTACATATGGTTATCACAGTTTTCAACTACAGCAAATCTTGTACAATGTTGAACATCAAAAATCCGCGACAGTACAGACTGCCTTCGACTATTGAACTTCACAAACTGCGAGCAACCTTTTCATACAGATCATGAGGCCAGTTCTGATTCATATTGCTTGCGAGGAAGTTTTCAATCTGTAGAACCAAACTCACCTCAAATTTCACGAGATCTTGTTAACCAACAAAAGTGTGACTTAATAAATACGATAAGAATCATTGTCAATCTAGCCGTTTAAGAAGCAAGTGATGATGCTGGTTTTTCCCAACGAATACATGAGAAATCATTTAAATAGAAGTGTAGAAACTATTTTATACCGAAGATGAACTAGCAAACAAGTAGAATGTCATGTATTTTCATATAATTGGGTGGCAGTCCACCTTCTCATATCAGGATATATTAAGCATAAACACTTTACTTGTCCTCAGAAAAATTTTGTACAGAAACTAAAAGGAGATCACTTGACTAATATTTCTAGATCCTGATATAGTTTTTTGATAAAGTAATGTTGAGAAAATTCTTAAACAGAATGAGTTATGCAGCTATACTTTTTTAATCTGCACATTTTATAATATCCTACTATCAATCCTCCTGAAAGATGTCTTAACCTTGTTCTTTCATGAAACATAACAGTTAAGAGCAAGCTACACATCAAGAAGCTGATCGTGTTATACTTGACGATAGAAACTAACTATATTTATTAGCATAACATGTTGACATCAGATGGTAAAAAATCATAGTTATAACCTTTTCTGAAGTTAATCAATAAGCAAATGTATCAACATAATTCCTAGGTCCTGCCTTGTTTGGTAACTAGAAGATAGAAAAATCAGTTATCTTTCACTATCAATAAAATTAAAAGCGAAATAATTGTGGACTATCCCATCTTGATTTATGAAATGGTTAGAAAATTGCAGTAACTAAAGCTTTACATACGAAACAATTGATAATTTTAAAAAGAAAAATAAGATACGCAAACATAGACATATAAAGAGTCAAGCTTTACTACCACTTCTCAGAAAATAACTCTGAAGATTGTTACGCATTTGGTAACATGTAAATTATTTTTCCTCCTTTTACAACTGCAGGAAGCTTAAATAATTATAATATATTCTTGGGTTTTACTTCTACATCATGAATTTCTACAACAAGAAGAGCCAAATTTTCAACCTCTTTGGACTTTGGAAGATACAAATAAACTGGAAAAGTACTTCAAACTAACAAAGCAAAAAGATAAAATGTATTATCACACTTTACAAGTCATATTGCTTAGCAAACTGATCATTCTTCTCTTATAATGAAACTGGTACATGTAACAGCCCTTCACATGGTACATAATAAATTTAGAAATAACTTTTTATAAATTTAACTGTGACACGAGATAATAGATTTATAGATTTCATGTATATTCAAACAAATCCCATTTTTTGATGAAATTGCAAATATCAATACTAAAATCAGCAAAAAAACCAAACTTCAACAACTTGGCTTGAAGTAAATAAGAAGTGTCAACTTGACAGTTCAAGAAACAAGTTATGATGCTGGTTTTTTCCCAATGAATATCTGAGAAACCATTTAAGAAATATTTCACAAATAGTGACAATTAACAGAAGAACATTTATAAAAAAAATAAGATGGAGGGAAACTATATGTGTTATGTTATTAGCTTCTGTCTCATAAAATTTAGCACTTTCTTGTGATGTTTTTGATCAGCATTAAATTAAATACCAATATATCATTTATCTTATTGAAGAGTATTGGCACTTTGGGGCAAGAAAAGTGTAATTTAGAATATTTATAAAGGGCCAAATACAAAACTACCAATTAAGCTTTCCAGAGATATTTATAAAGGGCCAAATACAAAACTACCTTTTTTTTTTTTGGATTAACAATTCATTGGTTCATTCACTAAAAAGCAGAAGCAGTTTGAACTTTGAACCATAATACTACTAGTACATCCCATGAATAACTTGAGCTTTAACAAAAGTATTAGAACGGTAGAGCTGGGGTTAATATGTCATCAAATTGAAAATTCCAAAGATTCAGTTGGTGGAGGCAGTAGGTGGTGATGTTCTCAATGTTCGTAGATGTTGAATCCACTGATCCTCAGGAACTTGGGTGGTCCAATCAGGAGCCACTCCACCAAAAGAGACGCCACGCATGGCTTCCATCACTCTCGTTGCATTCTCCGCTGTCAACGGAGCGTTGCGACGGCTCTCCTCCTCTCCGAACGGTCTCTGTACAGCAGAATCTCTCATTATCTCCTCCTCTTCTTCCCCGTCACTGAGATCCAGCGATGACATTCCGTTCTCTACGCAATTATGCGCATAGCTATTCGGCAGCCCATGGAAATCGCCGGATGCTTCATCATTAGAGTTGTGAACATGATTTGGGATTTGATCGGAGTTCTGTAAATCGTCATCGTCCTCAGCTGTGGAAGAGATTGGCTGGTAATATTCAGGCGAATCGTCAAGGTCCGTGTCCGAATCACTCCCAACGGCGTTCTCGTGGATGATACCATTCGGTGTGGAATTCAACTGGGCGTTCATTTCCTTTACAAACTTTGAGAAGAATATTCCAGAGTTAAAATGGTTCCATTCATTCTTCGCCTATTTATAGATAGACTAGGTGAGGAATTATGCTATCACGAAGTTATCAACAAGCAATAGAATCAAAACTTAATTTACCAATGTATACTCGTGGCCACAATAGACACCTATATAAACTGAAGATCACTTAAAATAAAAAAGTGAAATAATTGTGAACTATTCCATCTTGATTTATGAAATGGTTAGCAAATTGCAGTAACTAAAGCCTTATCTAGCTACATAAAAAACAATTGATAATTTTAAGAAGAAAAATAAGAGAAGCAAACATAGACATATAAAGAGTCAAGCTTTGCTACCCTTTCTCAGAAAGTAACAACACACTACAAAAATTCATAAAACATAAAGCAAAGAGCTGCTCTTTTTCACATCGATTTTGACTCTGCACAGTAGTGGCTCCTCTAAAACCTTTAACTTGAACCATTAAAGGCAACTAGAATCCCAAAATGTTCTAAAAAACACACAGTAGAATAAAAAAGGATGGTAACAAGAAAGCTTAAACAAGAAACCTTAGTGTTCACACACTTCAACATACTCAAATTATCATCATTACAGATCCAAACAAAAAATTCCATTTTTACTAGCAAAAATTGAAAAAAAAATCAACCATGGAAACAGCATTTGTAAGAAACAATTTAAGAAATGTAAATGTAAATGTAAATTCAATAACTAAAAACTAATGAAAAGAAATAGTCTTTAGGACCTAAACACCAAGATCGGAGCTTGTAAAGAAAGATTGAAAGTTATTGAATGAACCGTGTACCTCAAGGTCGAATTGGGCAAAAATTGAGAAGCGATGTAACAGAATTTGAGCAAAAAGCTCTCAATTTTAGCTCCGCGATGAAGATACCATGAGATTTAGCTGATCTTTGCTTGTGAATCGAAGGGCAGAGAGAGAGAGAGTTCTAGGAGAGAGAGCTTTTCAGAGTAGAAAAGGAAAGTGCAAATGAGTTATGAAAGTTACTTTATTAATGTGCACATAACAATTGTAGTAGAAACAAAATGTTACCTATTAATCTGAAAACTAAAGCCATAAATTAAAATTTTTTGTAATTTCTAATATGGCCTTGATAGAAAGAATCAACTCGTACTGCAGGCTAACTTCTCTACCTATTTATAAGCAGGAGTTTAGGAGGACGAACACTGCATGTAATAATGGTACAAAATGCTATGTAAGTTATACAATATTCCTGAGCCACCTCATTGGTGAAAACACGTGTATTACAAGTTTAGTTTGAGCCTATATCTTTACATTGGTGAACAAACACGTGTACGTCACTTTTTTCTATGCTCACTCAAATCCTCTCCCCCCACTTTTGTCTAGAATTTTCTTCACTTTTCATTATTGATTGTGCTCTCCTTTGGGGCATCATCAATTGGATAAAGGGTGGAATCGTTTATTTTTTTCATCATCTTCTTTTCTTACTTCTCCAGATATACATTCAAAGCATATTTTCCATTTTTCTTCCGATATGGCGGAGTTTAGGACGGAACTTGGAGCTCTTCACCAGTAACAGTGGCGGCTCTTTTGCAATTGCTATGAATTTGAAAAGTAATTTTTTGGATGCTCAAAGTTCCGAAAATTAAATCAGAACCAACTACATAGAAGCTTGGATTTTTGGATGAAGTACTGTCAGGGTACTATAAGTTTTTATTTCTTTAAGCAAAGTTTCAGTTTTGCACATTAAATCTTCTGCCTGAATCTCTATGTGTGTGGGGGTTGCAACTTCTGGTAGTGATTTTTCTGGCAACTTACTTTGCTTTTATAATAAATGCGGCATAGTAAGATTTATGTGTATACACTTGATGTCCAATGCTTTAGTTTCTGTTATAATTGTTAAATGTGACTTTAATGGTTTTTAGGAGGAGGTTATGAGCTAACATGGAAAGAGTATACGTGATTGCTAAGCATTGGAGAAAAGTATGGAGTTTGTTAAGGTTTATTTACTTGGGGTAGTTTGTGTTTTCCAGTTTTAAAAATTTTGATATTATGACGAGTGAACTGAGATAGGAATTAAACAATATGAATTGAGTTCACTGTATGAACCCAGCAATAGTAAGTTGTACATTGAGTTCTGTGAATTCTATAATAAACTTGGGCATTCTTTTGCCCATTTACTGAACACGCGTGCCATACGTATCCACCAAATCTAATACTTCTCTTATGACCTATTCTTCTTTGGAATAGCCTGGTCCAAAATTGATCTCCTTAGTCTCACTTTCGCTAATTTTCTTCTTCCTTCTGTTCTATGTTTGCTTCACTCAAGTGTTGTGTCTAGGTAATTTCTTGATATTTGATGTTTGAAAATTTAATGGGACTTCCATTTCAGATAAATGAGAGGTCTCCAATTGCAAGTTGGGGTTCTTTTGAGGAAAAGAAACATGGGATGACTCCATTGTAGAAAATACTTGGATACTGCTCTTTGGGTGGCTCATATTGCATAGGTAATGTATGAAATTCTCATTTGCTGAGTAAATTATATGAGTATTTCGTGTTTACTTTAGTGGTGAATAGTTTACTTTCTCCTTGTGTACTAGCATATTATTTTGGGGTTCTACGCTCTATCAGCGATGATCTTCACTTGGTCGCAGTAAAATATGATAGAGGTATTGAAATTGCTAATGAATTATCATGTGGTCATGTGGATTTTGTGTTTTTTAACTGATTATGCACATGCACGTCCTTATTTGACTACTCTATTTGTTTCATGAGAGTCCGTGGTAATTAGAAAAACACATAACAAGAAGGAAGTATTTGTCAACAAGAGTCCCCTGAAAAGGGTAGCAGTACCGCACTTATGTTTTGCAATATTTTTCTTTTTACTTTCAACTTTTTTATGATGTTAGAATTTGTAAAATAAGCTGCTTCACTTTTTCTTGAACATTATCAATACGATAAGTTATTCTGATTTTGATTCTTAATTGGACAGCAAGAAAAAATATAAGTATAATATCGATCTCTATTAGATTAGTAATCAAACTAATGTGAATTGACATTTACAGGATTTTAGCTACTATTTGTCTCTTGGTAAAATGTTATAACTGATGTTTATACCAAATATAAGTGACCATAGGGATTTAATGTGGTCATTACACTGTACGTGCACAATGGATAAAAATCCTTTTCAAGAACTGTTCACGGGGAGGAATGAGCTCGCATAATCAGGTTAAGTATCGTTCTTTTCCTTTTATGTCAAAACCATGCTTAACCTTCTGCTTCTCTTTTACATATGGAATAGAATTTAAAGGATAGACACAAATTCACACTATTTTAATTTTTGTCTGCATAGATGTTTGGGAAGTGCTTCCTTCGTTAAAGACCTTTTGGCAGAAATGTTTTCGTGATAGATTGATGGAAAATCGTATAGTCATATGCGACGATGATTCTGAAATATTCTTTTCCTTATTACTCTGTTTGTTCCTTTTTGATGCAATGCACTTGAGTTGGTGTTACTATTGTTTAATTGTTTTGATAAGAATTTCGTTGTTATTTAGCTAAAAAGTAATCATCGTGGAAGCTATATGGGAAGAGTCAATGTTACTTTATTTCATGCTTTTATTTACTGTCCTGAATTATCAAGCTAGGAAAAAAAAGAACGATGCTAATAGAAATTGTCTATAAAATTTCTGTTGCCACATCTTTTGTGCTGTTTAGAATATAGAATTTGTTATGGGGCTTAACTGGACCAGTATCTCATCATGGGGTGTGATTATTGCGGTTCAACTACTTTTTTAAGCCTAGGCAGTTATAACTGATTTATGTTTCTCTAATTTATTTTCTTTTGGCATGTAATTCCCAGTATTTGACTTATTGAATTTGAGTACACTGGCTGAAGTATTGAAATTACAAGCGTTGATTCATGCAATTCGAAGTAACAGTCCCTAATATTGCACTGGGTCTGATGTTTATGTCTCAATATATTGTGTTTTATAGTATATTTCTGGAATAGATCATCTTGTCTTCTGGTAATGGTAGCTTCCACACCTGCATGGAGATTAATATAAGGTTACCTTAGGACCAACAGCTGATTTGACAGATCCGCAGCAGAAATTCTGAATCTTCATATTAGCACATTTCAGTTTCTTGAATGAGATGATTGCACATTACATTGTGACATAAGTTCAGATGTTTGAAATAAAACTCTTATGATTTTTATGCATACCAATACTGAGGTGTTGTTCAGCCGTTAGGATAGAACTGTTTGTCTTACGCTGTACTAGAGATGTGGCTGAATATTAATTTAGAATCGTTTAAATATTTGATATAGTGTTTCCCTATTAGTCGGGTTGTATATTCTTTTAGCTCTTTAGTTCCTTCCCTGATTTTGGACATTGGCAATTGCACAACGTCTTAGTTAATTTGTGCTTGACAGGAGAATAAACAGCATCTACCAGAACCATTCGGGGTTTCACTTAAGATCTCCGGACTCAGATGATTTAGAGATCGAGAAGCCGGTTGGACTCTACAACAGGCCTACAAATTGTTCCCCAAGAACTTCTTGCTTGGCAGAAAGAGAACCTTCTATTCAACCAGTTACAGATATGCAATTTGAATTTGAAAGGCAAAAGAAGAATGTGAGGCAACTTATATAAAGTATTCTAGAATACAGTCCAAAGGGGGTAATTAGACACTGCGGGAATTAGTAATTTTTTTTGCTGATTGATATTAACTTACTATGTTGTTATATTACACAGTGATGCAAAAAACATGTCATTGAGCTAATGCCCTTTCTTTGATTGTAAAGCATCAAAATTTGAAAATCAAAATATGTTGAGCACGGGCATTACTTTCTAGTCTGTTAATAAAAAGGACTTCCCTTCAAATATTAACAAACATTATCCTAACACCCTCCCTCAAGTTGAAGGGGAGGAACGGACTTGAAGCTTGCTCAAAAGATCTCGAAATCTGGTGGACCTTAGTAAATAGATCTGCTAGCTGTTGAGTGGTGTGAACATGAGAAACAATAAGTTCACTGGCAACCTCTCCTCGTACAAAATTATAATCCAGAGCAATATGTTTGGAGCGAGAATGAAAAATGAGATCACGAGCTAAGTGCATTGCAATAATGTTTTCACATTTAATAAGCACAAGTGAAGAAAGATAAACAGCCAGATCACGTAGAAGAAACTGAATCCAAGTAGCCTCTACTGCAGCAACCGTCAATGCCTGGTACTCAGCTTCAGTACTCGACCTAGCAACTGTAGGTTCTTTCTTGGTTGACCATGAAATAAGATCTTCACAAAGAAAAACACAAAATCCAATTGTGGAGCATCTAGTTGTCAAGCAACCAACCAAATCAGTAAACTGTTTAAAACAGAAATTTTCGTTGCAACTGTAATCCCCAATTAGATGTGCCTCTCAAGTATCTAAATATTTTCTTAACAGCTTGAAGATGATGTTGTCTAGGTTGACAAAGAAACTGTCGAAGCAACATTCACATCGTATTGTGCATCAGGCCGAGTAAATGACAGATGTTGAAGGCAACCCACCGTTTGTCAGTACGTTGCTGGATTGTCTAGCAAAGGAGAGTTAGATGAGTGCCACTCCAACTTACTATGAAGAGGAGTTAGCACAGGTTTCGATTGCTCAAGACCAAATCTTCTTGGAACATCATGGATATAGTTTTGTTGTAGTAAAAGAATGCCTGACAAATTATGAAGCAATTCTATGCCAAGGAAGTAGTTTAAGTTACCAAAATCCTTCATTGCAAACTCTGATTTCATACAGATGATAAAATTGGTAATTAACTTTTGGAATGAACCAAACACTGCTATGTCGTCAACATAAATCAAGAGGACTATTGTATCAGACTCAATATGTTAAACAAACATGATGTGATCTGAATAGGACTATTTAAAACCAAGATCAAGAAGAAAAGTGTTTAGTCTATGAAACCATGCCCAAGGTGATTGCTTAAGACCATAGAGTGCACGGTTTAATTTACAAACATGATGAGGGTGTGCTCAAAACCCTTGGGTTGACGCATATAGAGTGTTTCCGACAATTCCCCATGAAGAAATGCGTTGGAAATATCTAATTGACGAATACACCAATTACGTTGGAGAGCCAAAGATATGACAAATCTAGTCGTGCTTAGCTTGACCACCGGAGCAAAACTTTGATAGTAATCTACTCCAGGTTATTGAGAGTAACCTTGAGCCACTATGTGTGCCTTAAACCTATCCACGGAACCATTAGCGCAATATTTAATTATATAAACCCATTTGTTTCCAATCATGTTGGCATTCGGTGGAGGAGGCACTAATGTCCAAGTTTTGATTCGGACAATTGCGTTATATTCTTCACTCATGGCATGTAACGTACCAATGGCTATCTTTAATTGCTTGGGAATAGCTTGTTGGTTTGCATAATGAAGAAGTAGAGACAGAAAGAGAGGGAATGATCTGTGGCTTTAGGGAACCAGTCATGGCGCGAGTGATCATGCGTGACTGAGGAGGTTGCTTAATTAATGTTGGTAATGGTGAAGGTGATAGAGAAGGCGGTGAGCTGTGTGAAGTAGTTATTGGTTGAGAATTCGATAGAAAAAGCTGCTGGGAATTATGGGATAGAAGAGATGTTGCTGAAGTAGTAGGACGCAAAAGAGGAGAAGAATTTCGTGATCTTGAAGGCCAAGAATCAGGTTCACCCTGGGGTGATGTTGGTGTGAGAAATCTGGATGAGAATTGAAAGGAGTTTTGAAGTGAGTAGGAGTAATATGAATGTGACGTGGTGAAGGAAAAAGTTGAAATTCAAAGTTGTTAGGATTAGATTGAGGAGCTAAACTCGAATGAGTTGGACTACTGATTGAATTAGTTGAAAGTGATAAATCTTTTAGTTGAAAGTGATAAATCTTTTTGACTTGGATTGTTTATCACGTTGGGGGAAAAGGATGAGGACACGGGACTCCTACTTGTTTTATGGGCTTTAGAACTCTAATTAAGGAGAGATGACTGCGTAGGAAACATTAACTGATTGGGAAAACAATCCTCTACAGATTGATTTGGGAAAGGGCTAAACATTTTTTGTCCTTGTTCATCAATGAATTTATAATAAAAGATTACAAGTGTACAACCATATCATGAACTATAGGGATAAGTATTCCATATTCCAAATATTAACAAACATTATCCTAATTAACAAGCATAAAAGCAAGTTTGCTTTATTTTTAGATCAATGTTACAATCAAAATAATACATTTTATCATAAGCTAGATAATAAGCTTTCTTCGGGCCATATATTATTTTTTGGTGGAAATACGAAATAGTATATAAAACTAAGGCGAGCTAACAACAGGCATAACTACCTGTTGAGCATTATAGTTGCAAAGATTGGCCAAAATATTACATGCATCTAGAAAAATTTGTCTAGGGTACATGCACCCTTTTGAGTCATTTAAACATAAAGCCATTAACTTAGTAGTAATAGGTTTAGCATACTTAAATATAGAAGTAGAGCAGCTACTATCAAGTCCCATCTTTGCCAGCAAGTCAACTACCTTGTTTTCTTCTCTGAAGCAATGTCTAAACTCCACTCTGTCTATTGTCTCCATCAACTTTCTGCAGTCAGATAATAGTGCACCATTAGTTGTGTTAGATTTACTCAATGAGGCTATAATCTCGGAAGAGTCTGACTCTATTATGATAGGATAGAGCCTTTGATCTTTTATAATGTTAAGACCATGCCATAAGGCTAAAGATTCAGTGTGAACGGCTTTGCTGGAGCAAATATGTTTATAAAAATCCAAAACCCAATCTCTTTTGTGGTTATGAATTACACCACCAGTCCCTCCTTTGTCTAATTTGCTAGCACCATCAATATTAAGTTTAAAGAAACTCGAAGGAGGGGGTGCCATCTTATGTTCAGAGTGAGACGAGAGAGGGGAATGGGTTGATGATGAGCTATAAGATTGTATTCAGTGATGCGATTATGAATTAAAGAGAAAGAGACTTCATTTGTAAGATTATTATTATGGTGATTATTGTTGCGGTTGATCCATATATTCTAAAGAAAGAAAGGAAAAATGATTGCCAATCATAGTGATGATGAGAGAAAGAAACATGAGAATTAAAGATCCAATCAAGCCAATGACTCGTTTGATTGTTATAGTCGTTAATGTTGATTTGAAGATGTAGCCATAAATTTTTCACATTTTTACAAAAAAGGAAAATATGAGTAAGGTTTTCGTCTTCAGTAGGGCAAGAAGGACATTTTGAATTTAAATTTATATCAATGTGGTGTAGATAGGCTCTTGAAGGAAGTCGATCGTGGTAGCACAACCAAAGGAAGAATTTTATTTTATTTAGAGTTCTAAGGTTCCAGATCCAAGAAAAGTCTTTGGAAGGACCAATAGGGATGCTATCAATCATATTCCTTGTAGATTTTGTAGAAAACAAGCTGTTGCTAGTGAGCTTTCAACATGGATGATCTCGTGTAGTAGTAAGAGTAGGAAGATGAGAGCATGAAAAAATTTTAAGAATGTCATCAGGGAATGAAAAAGATAGTTTAGAGAAATTCCAACTTCCTTGAGATATTAAATCATAAATTGTAAAATTTTCCTCCTCTTTCATTAAAGGACCATGGATCATAGATCGAATAGGACTATTCTTGATCCATTCAGAGTATCAGAAATTAATGGATTTACCATTACCAATTTGCCAATAAATGGCTGGTTTACAAAGGGTAAGGCTTGTCATGATATTTTTCCAGGTTCCTTTATAGGATGATTTCGTAGATATAGTATTGGAATGGGCACTAATAGTGGTATATTTGCTAGTGAGTAGTTTGGACCAGAGAGAGTTGGGATTGGATAATAAGCGCCATGCAAGGCTAGTTAAAAAAGCTAAATTTTTTGATTCAGCCTTAATCATACCCAGGCCTCCTTTTGATTTATTTAAAGCCAAAGTGTTCCAATTGAGAAGATGAATTTTGGATTTTTCATCTGTAGACCCCCATATAAAATTTCTTTGGATTCTATCAATTGAGTGGCAAACTTTTTTGGGGAGCTTATATAGTTGCATGATGTGATTTGGAAGGGAATTTAGAGTTGCCTTTGCTAGAGTAGATCTACCAGCAACATTTAGAAATTTTGTTTTCCAATTTGCTAGACGATTGTGCATAGAATCAATGATACATTGAAAGTCTTTGGCTTTGGGGTTTTATCAAGGATGAGGAATCCCAAATATTTTCCAAAGGTAGTGCTTTGCTTTATATCAAGTCTAGAGGAAATAATATCTCTAACAGTATGGTCACAATTGTTAGAGAAAATAATTTTAGATTTTTTGAAGTTTATCTTTTGGCCTGATTGTCTACAAAAGGAGGTTAGGTTATAATAGACTGTATCGCAGTTTTTACCATTGGCTTGACAAAAGAAAGTGAGATCATCCGCAAAAAACAAATGACACAGCATTGGCTCATTCCTAGATATTTTAATAGCATCCCAGTTGCCCTCCATAACTTTACTATTAATGTTTCTGGAAAGCATTTCAAGGCAAAGAATAAAGATATAGGGTGATAGAGGATCACCTTGACGAATACCTCTTGAAGGAGAGAAAAATTCTGTTTTTTTGCCGTTGACCAGGATGGATATGGTAGAGGCAGTGATGCATAACATGATGAGCTTGATTAAATTGCTAGGAAAATTGAAATATTCTAGGGTTTTATGGATTAAACCCCATTCAAGGCGGTCAAAAGCTTTCTCAAGATCTATTTTGAGGATCATGTTGGCAATCTTCCCTTTTTTGTGCTTGAAAGATTTCACTACTTCTTGAATAATAATAGCACTGCCAGAGATTCTCCTATTTTTTAAGAAACTACTTTGGCAAGGGCTAATGATGAAATCAAGGAAATGT
The DNA here is from genome assembly GCA_029990575.1 of Petunia axillaris subsp. axillaris. Classification (NCBI taxonomy): domain Eukaryota; kingdom Viridiplantae; phylum Streptophyta; class Magnoliopsida; order Solanales; family Solanaceae; genus Petunia; species Petunia axillaris. Next base: position 130,947,503 of record JARKNS010000003.1, on the reverse strand, counting down.
TTAATACGATTTGCAAGCAATTTCGTAATAGTCTTGTACCAATGGGTCTAAAATTCCTAATGTTGTTAGCATCGTCAAACTTGGGGATGGGACATAGATAAGTTTCATTTAGGGGTGTAGGCATAGAACAAGAGTGAAAAATTTCCTGGCATTTTTTCAAGAAAGATGACCCAACAATATGCCAATATTTAATAAAGAAAAAAAGTTGAAGGCCATCAGGGCCAGGAGCTTTAAAGGATTTGAAAGATTTTAAGGTTTTAAAATTTTCAAAATTTGTAACGGGGGCTGTTAAACTAATGAGGTCTTGAGAATTAAAAGAGAAACTATTTGAGTTACCATGAATACGATAGGAGAAAATCTCATCAGTTTTTGAACAAATTTTAAAAATAATTTTGGATGTGCATCTCGATATCATTTTGACTAAAAAGCATGGTGCCATTGTCATCCTTAATGAAAGCAATTCTATTAATCCGACGTTTATTAAGAGTAGACACATGAAGAAAGCTACTGTTAGCATCCCCTTCCATGATCCAGTTAACCCGAGATTACATTTTCCAGAAATCCTCCTCATATTTTAAAATGCTATTAAACTGAAATTGAAGGTTGCGATCTAGATTTTGGAGGAAAAGACTAGTGGGATAATTAGGAGACTTTTGAATGCCATTCAAACGAGCTAAAATATAATTTTTTTCTGAAAAATATTACCAAAATATTCAAGGTTCCAAGTGGTGACTCTATCTTGGAAAATTTTAGTACTATCTTGAAAATCAGTGTAAATGTTCCAAGAATTTGCTACCACGTTAATTAAATCAGGGTGATTACACCACATTTTGTCAAAACGAAAAGGCTTTTGACTATTACAAATAGGATGCTTATGCAATTGAACCAAAAGGGGGGGGGGGCATGATCAGAGTGTGTGCGAGGCAAAATGAGTTACTAAAATATCAGGAAATAGTTTAATCAAGGATTCATTGGCAAAACATCTATCTAGTCGTTCAAGGATGAGCTTACCAAATTTTTGTTTATTTTTCCAAGTATACTTACTACCTTTAAACCCTAAGTCCTGGAGTTTACATGTGTTGATACAATTTCTAAAAGCATTAGAACGACTAGGTCTAATGAATCTGCCTCCTCAATTGTCATCCATATTCATAACTTCATTGAAATCCCCACCCATAAGCCAAGACAACTTATACAGATTATGCATGTTAATAATATTCTCCCATAATTTTAGTTGATCAACATACGAGTTACTAGCATAAATGGCAGAAAATAAGAAAGGTAATTAAAAGAAAGGAAATACCTTCACCATGGCATGAATTTCTTGATCACTCGTACGAACATCATCAACAGTAACCATGTTAGAGTGCCATAAAATAACTATCCCACCAGAACGAGCATCAACAGGACATTCCACCATACCAGAAAAGTTAAAATCATTTATAATGCTAGTGTGATCATTCGTATGAGTTTCCAGTAATACAACCAAACAAGGGTGATGACGATTAAGAGCATATTGTAAATTTCGCCTAAAGTCTCCATTGTTAGCTCCTCTAACATTCCATATCGTAAAATAAGAAGCTCTATTCATGGGTAAGTTAGGGTTTTGGGGCGGGTTCATTTGATTCTCCACTGGGTGATTCACATTGGCCCTGGGAGTAGGGTTCCATATCATGGCATATTTGGCCATCCTTTGATTCGAATGGAACCTCAAATCCGTCGAGAATTTGGTCAGAGATGTTAGACAAAACAGTAGATAGGTTTTTTCGATGGTTTCTTTGAATATCATGATTGTTATCTCGCGTAGGCTTGAGAATATGGCCTGATGGTCCACTTGTATGTCGTTTTTTTTTGTTCTTGTTGGATTATCTCTCTTCTAGTTCTGGATTGTTGGGATTCTGCATGGGCATTGGAGAATGTTCTTGAGGTGGGATGTTCATCTCCTCATGTGGTGGATTGAAATGTGGGGGTGGCATTTGATACATGTTGATGTGGGGTGGCCACAGATAGAAAATGGGGAGTTGAGGATTCTCCTCCACTAGGTGATAAAAGGGAAGGTTCATGAGGTGTTGAGTATATAGGTCTGGATGGTTCTGAGGAGCTAGAGGGTTCAAAACATTGTTGGCCATGTGAAAATTCATGTAACTCTGGGCTGCCATTCTCATTGCTTCTGAAAATGCACGTGCTAGGTAATGTGGATTTTGGATAGCTACTACAATTGGTTGATTGTTGATGTTGAAGTGAAACATAAAAGCCCGTCCTCTCATGGTGTGTTCTAGCCAAGAGGCTGGTAGTGCATTCTCCAGAGGTGGCATGGAGAAGAGAAGAGGTGGAAGAGGCTGGTTGTTTTGAGGAGGAGGGTTGTTTGGGCCTTGAGGTGGTTGTTGTGGATTAATTCTTAATTTTGGGGGGGGGGGGGGGGGTCGAATTAGTAGCCGATAATAACTGCTTTACAATCTGATTGTTCTCCTCTGGTGGTGTAAGGGGTATCTCGGCATCTTTATGTAGGAAATTTGAAGAGTTTTGGGTGTCTTGTAAAGTGAGCTTGGATGCTAGGCTATAGGTGGTATTATCTATATCCATGGTGTTAGGGTGGCTTAGCGTGAGAGGGTGAGTTAATGCATGTAAAGGTATTGGTTGGTGTTGAGCAGAAAGACATTTGGAATGTTCATCATTAGCTAGTTTTGTTTCATTGGAAGGCGTGGACGGTGAATTACAGTAATCGTAATGGGATTGGCCAATGTTTTGCATGCGAGGAGAAGTGGCAGCTTCTAAAGAAATATTAATAGGGTTTTGTAATGATTGGAAATCATTTGGAAAGATAGGCGGGTTATTGACACGTGTCTCTTCTAGACCGTCATTGGTTGCATGGGGAGAAGTGGAATTATTGTGTAAATAATCGGAGTTATCGAGGTCATGTGCTAAAATGTCAAAATGATTTTTCCTAATTAAGTTTGAGTTATAGTGAACACTTTGATTTTTATCATACTTAGCAGTTTTAGAATTTTATCTCTATAGGTAAAAATTTGAGTATCAAGATATTTGCCACTTTTGGCATCATAAATTTTGGCATTTATAGAAGCCGGCGCATTTAATTCATTAATTGATTGAGGCATGGGGTTTAGACATAACTGGATTGCCGTTATTCTTCTTCCTAGGAAACTTTACCGTTTCCCATTCTTCTCCTTTGTCCTGATCGTGTACAGTTGTGTAACTGGGAGTATTGATGTTGTTGGTTGTAATTTGGGTAGGACAAAAAATAGCTTTATCCTTTGTATGTGGTCACATTAAATTCTTATGTCCCAACCGACCACAACTTTGACATAGGATATTCTCCCCTTCCTATATGTATTGAGGTTTTAACTGGTGAGTCTAAAAAAACTTCCACACATAGGCGAGCATATCTGCCTCGGAGGGTGGAGGAGGTGCATATATCGACTTTGAAAAGTCGACCTATTTTATTGCCAATTTTTGTGAGAATTTCCATATCATAAAATTCTGTAGGTAGCTCGGGTAGCCGTAACCAAATTGCAGAGTATGTTATCTTCGCCTCCGATGCTACAAAATTCGGTTCCCATCTTTTAACGGATAAGAAGTAACCATTAATGAACCAAGGGCCATGTTGCAATGCCTTGACTAGATTCTCTTCTTAAGAAACTTTACAATGTAATAATCAACTCCCAAATCTATTAGTGAAAAAACTTCAGTGGGCTTCCAAAGTTGAATTAGCTTAGATTTCAAATATTGATGGCTAATTTTTTTTCCAAATATTTTGATAATAACAGAGAATTTCTAGGGTTGGTAGAGTCTATTCATATCATCATGGGATAAGGGAATGAGGCATTCAGATTCCGAAGCATTAGAGTGAGAATCCTAGTCTTGTGGAAAGTTCTCAAGGGTTGGCATAGAGTGGTTTGATTTTAATGGAACAGTTGATATTAGTTTTTCTTGAGAGGAGGGTTTAGGATTATTTGTTAGTTATATCTGGTGGTTTTGGAGGAGGATCAACGGAAACAATAGTTTCTTGATCTACTTCCATAGTGGTGAAGAAAACAATGTAGAGTTTTAGTGTTTTTTTAGAGAGATATGAGAGCTTCTCTTTCTTTCGGGCCATACATTAAATACTAGTAAAGTAAAGCCGGTTATCAAACATATACTGAACTTTGAAATAATCTTTTATAATTTAATTGAGATAAAAAAAAATTATATAGTATATTCATACAAAAAAAACTCCATATCTAGGTGAAATCACAAATAAAAATTACATTATTTTAAAATAGTATAAGTTACAACACTGATTGTGGATGACATTTTGAAATATTGTATGAAATATTCAAGAAGAATTCACTATCGATCTTGACATTTAGCTTCAAGAAGAACTCACTATTGCTTTTACCTATCCTCAAAAATTTATCTTACCCCGTGACATTCATGTCTTCATTTCTAGGACTTGAAATTTATACCCGAGACCTGTTTCTCCTAATCATAAACTAAAAATCATAGATGGAGCATGTTTGGCCAAGCTGCCAAAAACTGCTTATTCAAATAAGTACTTTTAAAGAATAAACAGTTTGTGTTTGGCCAACTCATTTGAGAAGTGCTTTTCTAAACAGTTTGTGTTTGGATAATCTTTACAAAAGTAGTTTTGAGTGTCAAATTACGAAAAGTGCATTACTAAGATTAAAAATTTAAATAATTTTTCAATAAAAGAGTTAATTTAATATTTTATTTTCGTTTAGTTTTAATATAAAATATAAAAAAATGAATATACTATGGTTTTTAATCAATAGAAATAAGGTTAAATAAGAAATATATTGGTTAAAATAATTAAATAAAAAGTATGGTAGATAAATATTTTGGTAAGGATATTTTTGTCTTAAAAAATTACAATAAACTGGTTATGCTTCTGGGGAGAAGCACAAAGCACAAATTTGTAGCTTCTCCCCAACAGCAGAAAATTTCAAAAGTACTTTTTTCTTTGGTCAAACACCTCAAAATTTTTCAAAAGCATTTTTTCCATGAAAAAAAATACTTTTGGCTTCTGAGAAGCTTGGCCAAACAGGCTATAAATACTTCAATCTTATTATATAATCAGTATCTCTCCCTCGATCAAATTATAGTACTTGTGATATTGTAAGAGCTAGATACAAAATCTAAGGAGATCCGATGCGAACAATTATCAGAATATGTAGACATTATCTAAAGTAAGAGGGAAGTAAACTTCCATGTCAAAGAAGCAACCTAAAAGAGAGAAACAGAATTTATGAAGTCATAATCTTGAGATGGTCCATGCAATAAAAACTTTCAAAGAGCTATTATCAAAAGTCATTAGAAAATAAATCTTGCATTTTTCCATTCAAATTTTTTTTACAAATAATAATAATTATTCATTAAAAAGGTGTTGAAAAGATTAAACAAAAAGCACAGCAAGAAAATTATTTTGTTATAGTTTACATAATTTTAATAATTCGAACTCCAATAAAATGTTTTAGAAACTTTTCACAGCTGAAGTATCAATCAGGAATGAACGCTACATTCTGCTATAGGTATCTCTCTCTAAACATAGGCTCCATACACTAAAGAAATTTCTATATCATAATTTCCATGAGCCACAACACACAAGAAACAAAAGTATAAAAGTGAAACAAAAAACTAAATAAATACGTACTACAAAATTTAAAAAGATTAAAAAGCAAAAAATAAAAATAAATTAACGTGTTCTTGATCGTTAACAAAAACGAATAAATACGCAGTAGCTATCAGCTAAAGGATACAGAAGTATGAGATAGATACAGCCGTCACATATATATGGTTGTTTATTAATTAGGGTGTCAAATGGGCGGGTTGGGTTGAAACGAGCTGGGTCAAAATGGGTTGACTGATTAATTGGGCGGATTATTGACCCACCCAAATGTTAATTGGGTTGGCATGGGTTGGATCGAAATGGGCTAAACTACGGGTCATAACCCAACCCGCCCAACACTTATCAAGCTTTATTTTATATATTTTATTTTTAATATTTATCTAGTTATCCAAAAAAATTAAGAATATATTTTTTTCTCTTTATTATGTTTATATTTGATATATCAAACAAAGAAAAGAAGTTTTTTTATAAATATTTATACAATTTCTCTAGCGGATCAATTTTTGACCCAAATCAACCCACCATTCAAATGGGTTAATTGGGCGGGTCAAAATAGGCTAAGCAAATAAATGGGCGGGTCAACTTGGGCGGATTGGGCGGGTCAAGCTTTCCTGGGTCAATTTTGACACCCCTACGGCGAGGGAGAAAGAAAACTTGTCTCCTCCCGTCTACCTTGAGATCATATAACCGTTTGCTAATTTTCCGCCTCGGTATTTTACGTTGAATGTTAATTACTCCATTTCATTAATTATTATTACTCCAATAATTAAGAAAAAGAAGTGGAGAAATTGGATTCATGTGCCACGTCACTTTCTAAAGCCCAGTATTATAGATATTCATGTGCCACGTTACGAAAATCTAAAGCTCATTTTGACATGACTCCTGAATCATATCTTATTATTTCAGTAAGATTTTTAACAATGTTCCTTTCTTTTTCTGCCATGGCCATAAGATGGGAGAAATCCTCTTTATAATGAATGCTTTTAATTTGCCGTCAAACGGTACTGTCTGCTAAATGGTACTGAAGCCGGCGTCAACCTTATTGGAGGTATGAATCTGGGAGGAGAGAGTGTGACCTCTATCCCTCGTTATCGGTGTATATAATTAGACTATTTTATGAACAATCAATTAGGCAATTTCACGCCCACCCTTCCCACTCCGCATCGAATGAAACATTAATTGACTAATAACATGTTTTTCTTTTTCCAGATATATCAATTCAAGATAAAATGGTGATCTATGACAATGAGAAGCAAGCGATAGGTTGCAAATTGTGATAGGCAACCAAAGTCGAGTAGCATGATAATGTAGTTATTAAAGATCATACCAGATTGTGAACGTAAGCTCATACGTTCCTCGGGGGCCAGTGTTTTCTGGCAGTAACCCCTACACATTTTAACAAACAAATCAGATAATTCATTCATTCATTAAATTAAACAAAACATGAATGTTAAGTTATTACCTCATCTGTTGGGTGGGACTGCACGCGCACCGACATGTCGACCAATTCAAATCAATGCCCTAGAACCAGCACCAACACTAGCCATTTTTCTTCAAAAACAAAAATCCAACAAGATTGTATCAAAATCAAATGACGATAAATATGAAACAAATACGATGATATCCTGATTTTTGAATTAAAATCTAACCTTTTGAGAAAAGATGACGATTCCTTCGTTGCGGCGTCAAAGTAGAGATGTATTTATATGCAGGAGCTGACGAGATTTGTCTCGTTTACGTAAATGACGTTCTTTAGTAAGGGGGGAGAGCGGGGGTGGGGAAAAACAAAGATTTCGACAGAATATCATTTAAATAATAGTTAACATAATTTGCATTAGGCACAACCCACAAGAAACAAAAGTATAAAAGTAAAACAAAAGACTAAATAAATACGTACTACAAAATTTAAAAAGATTAAAAAGCAAAAAATAAAAATAAATTAACGTGTTCTTGATTGTTAACAAAAGCGAATAAATACGTAGTAGCTCTCAGCCAAAGAATACATAAGTATGAGATAGATACAGCAGTCACATATATATGGTTGTTTATTAATTAGGGTGTCGAATAGGCGGGTTGGGTTGAAATAAGCCGTGTCAAAATGGGTTGACTGATTAATTGGCCGGGTTATTGACCCACCCAAATGTTAATTGGGTTGGCATGGGTTGGGTCGAAATGGGCTAAACTACGGGTCAAAACCCAACCCGCCCAACATTTATCAAGCTTTATTTTATATATTTTTATTTTTAAAGTTTATCTAGTTATGCAAGAATATATTTTTTTTTCTCTTTATTATGTCTATATTTGATATATCAAACAAAGAAAAGAAGTTTTTTATAAATATTTTGTCAATTACTCTGGCGGATCAACTTTTGACCCAAATCAACCCACCATATAAATGGGTTAAATTGGGCAGGTCAAAATGGGCTAAGCCAATAAATGGGCGGGTCAACTTGGGCGGATAGGGCAGGTCAAGCTTTCCTGGGTCAATTTTGACACCCTACGGAGAGGGAAAAAGAAAACTTGTCTCCTCCCGTCTACCTTGAGATCATATAATCGTTTGCTAATTTTCCGCCTCGGACTTTTACGTTGATGCTAATTACTCCATTCCACTAATTATTATTACTCCAATAGTTAAGAACAAGAAGTGGAGAAATTGGGTTCATGTGCCACGTTACTTTCTAAAGCCCAGTGATATTCATGTGCCACGTTATGGAAATCTAAAGCTCATTTTGACATGACCCCTGAATCATATCTTATTATCTCAGTAAGATTTTTAACATTTTTCCTTTCTATTTCTGCCATAGCCTTAAGATGGGATAAATCCTGTTTATGATGAATGCATTAACTTGTTTTATATGCAGTTAAAGGGTAGTGTCTTCTAAATGGTACTGAAGCCGGCATCAACCTTATTGGAGGTATGAATCTGGAGGAGAGAGTAGTGTGACCTCTATCTCTCGTTATCGATGTATATAATTAGACTATTTTATGAATAATCAATTTGACATTTTCACGCCCACCCTTCCCACTCCGCATCGAATGAAACATCAATTGACTAATGACATGTTTTTCTTTTTCCAGATATATAAATGCAAGATAAAATGGTGATCTATGACAATGAGAAGCAAGCGATAGGTTGCAAATTGTGATAGGCCACCAAAGTCGAGTAGCATGATAATGTAGTTATTAAAGACCATACCTGATTGTGAACGTAAGCTCATACGTTCCTCGGGGGGCCAGAGTTTTCTGGCAGTAACCCCTACACATTTTTAACAAACATATCAGACAATTTATTCATTCATCAAATTAAACAAAACATGAATGTTAAGTTATTACCTCATCTGTTGGGTGGGACCTGCACGTGCACCGACATGTCGACCAAGTCCAATCAATGCCCTAGCACCAACACTTTCCATTTTTCTTCAAAAACAAAAATTCAACAAGACTGTATCAACATCAAATGACGATAAATATGAAACAAATACGATGATATCCTGATTTTTGAATTAAAATCTAACCTTTTGAGAAGAGATGACGATTCCTTCGTTGCGGCGTCACAGTAGAGATGTATTTATATGTAGGAGCTGACGAGGGTTGTCTCGTTTACGTAAATGAATTTCTTTAGTAAGGGGGGAGAGTGGGGGTGGGAAAAAAAGAATTCGACAGAATGTCATCTAAATAACAGTTAAAATAATTTCCATTAGCCACAACCCACAAGAAACAAAAGTATAAAAGTGAAACAAAAGACTAAATAAATACGTACTACAAAATTTAAAAAGATTAAAAAGAAAAAATAAAAATAAATTAACGTGTTCTTGATCGTTAACAAAAACGATTAAATATGTAGCAGCTCTCAGCTAAAGGATACAGAAGTATGAGATAGATACTGCCGTCACATATATATGGTTGTTTATTACTTAGGGTGTCAAATGGGTGGGTTGGGTTGAAATGAGCCGGGTCAAAATGGGTTGACTGATTAATTGGGCGGGTTATTGACCCTCCCAAATGTTAATTGGGTTGGCATGGGTTGGGTCGAAATAGGCTAAACTACGGGTCAAAACCCAACCCGCCCAACACTTATCAAGCTTTATTTTATATATTTTTATTTTTAAAATTTATCTAGTTATCCAAAAAAATTAAGAATATTTTTTTTCTCTTTATTATGTCTATATTTTATATATCAAATAAAAAATAAAGTTTTTTATAAATATTTTGATAATTTCTCTAGCGGATCAATTTTTGACCCAAATTAACCCACCATTCAAATGGGTTAAATTGGGCGGGTCAAAATGGACTAAGCCAATAAATGGGCGGGTCAACCTGGGTGGATTGGGCGGGTCAAGCTTTCTTGGGTCAATTTTGACACCCCTACGGAGAGGAAAAGAAAACTTGTCTCCTCCCGTCTACCTTGAGATCATATAACCGTTTGCTAATTTTCGGCCTCAGTCTTTTACATTGAATGCTAATTACTCCAATCCACTAATTATTATTACTCCAATAATTAAGAAAAAGAAGTGGAGAAATTGGATTCATGTGCCGAGTCACTTTCTAAAGCCCAGTATTATAGATATTCACGTGCCACTTTACGCAAAATCTAAAGCTCATTTTGACATTACCCCTGAATCATATCTAATTATCTCAGTAATATTTTTAACATTCTTCCTTTCTTTTTCTACCATGGCCTTAATATGGGAGAAATTCTCTTTATGATGAATGCTTTTAATTTGCAGTCAAAGGGTAGTGTCTTTTAAATGATACTGAAGCCGAAGTCAACCTTATTGGAGGTATGAATCTGGAAGGAGAGAGTAGTGTGACCTCTATCCACTAATTATTATTACTCCAATAATTAAGAAAAAGAAGTGGAGAAATTGGATTCATGTGCCGAGTCACTTTCTAAAGCCCAGTATTATAGATATTCACGTGCCACTTTACGCAAAATCTAAAGCTCATTTTGACATGACCCCTGAATCATATCTTATTGTCTCAGTAAGATTCTTAACATTCTTCATTTCTTTTTCTTCCATGGCCTGAAGATGGGACAAATCCTCTTTATGATAAATGCATCAACTTGTTTAATTTGAAAGTCAAAGGGTAGTGTCTTCTAAATGGTACTGAAGCCAGCATCAACCTTATTGGAGGTATGAATCTGGGAGGAGAGAGTAGTGTGACCTCTATCCCTCGTTATCGGTGTATATAACGAGACTATTTTATGAAAAATCAATTAGACATTTGCACGCCCACCCTTCCCACTCTGCATCGAATGAAACATCAATTGACTAATAACTTTCTTTTTCCAGATATATCAATGCAAGATTAAATGGTGATCTATGACAATGAGAAGCAAGCAATAGGTTGCATATTTTGATAGGCCACCAAAGTCGAGTAGCATGATAATGTAGTTAATAAAGACCATACCTGATTGTGAACGTAAACTCATACGTTCCTCGGGGGACGAGAGTTTTCTGGCAGTAACTCCTACACATTTTTAACAAACAAATAAGACAATTCATTACATCATTAAATTAAACAAAATATGAATGTTAAGTTATTATCTCATATGTTGGGTGGGACCTGCACACACACCGACATGTCGACTAAGTCCAATCAATGCCCTAGAACCAGCACCAACACTAGCCATTTTTCTTCAAAAACAAAAATCCAACAAGATTGTATCAAAATAAAATGACGATAAATATGAAACAAATACGATGATATCCTATTTTTGAATTAAAATCTAACCTTTTGAGAAGAGATGATGATTCCTTCGTTGCGGCGTAACAGTAGAGATGTATTTATATGCAGGAGCTGACGAGGGTTGTCTCGTTTACGTAAATTAATTTCTTTAGTAAGGGGGGAGAGCGGGGTGGGAAAAATACAAGAATTCGACAGAATGTCATCTAACTAACCGTTAACATAATTTCAATTAGCCACAACCCACAAGAAACAAAAGTATTTAAAAAGATTAAAAAGAAAAAAATAAAAATAAATTAACGTGTTCTTGATCGTTAACAAAAACGAATATATACGTAGCAGCTCTCAGCCAAAGAATACATAAGTATGAGATAGATACAGCCGTCACATATATATATGGTTGTTTATTAATTAGGGTGTCAAATAGGCGGATTGGTTTGAAATGAGCCGGTTCAAAATGGGTTGACAGATTAATTGTGCGGGTTATTGATCCACCCAAATATTAATTGGGTTTGCATAGGTTGGATCGAAATGGGCTAGTACGGGTTAAAACTCAACCGGCCCAACACTTATCAAGTTTTATTTTATATATTTTTATTTTTAAAATTTATCTAGTTATTCAAAAAAATTAAGAATATATTTTTTTCTCTTTATTATGTCCATATTTGATATATCAAACAAAGAAAATAAGTTTTTTTATAAATATTTTGACAATTTCTCTAGCGGATCAATTTTTGACCCAAATCAACCCGCAATTCAAATGGTTTAAATTGGGCGGGTCAAAATGGGCTAAGCCAATAAATGGACAGGTCATTGGGTGGATTGGGCGGGACAAGCTTTCCTGGGTCAATTTTGACACCCCTACGGAGAGGGAAAAAGAAACAATTTGTCTCCTCCCGTCTACATTGTGATCATATAACCGTTTGCTAATTTTCCGCCTCGGTCTTTTACGTTGAATGCTAATTACTCCATTCCATTAATTATTATTACTCGAATAATTAAGAAAAAGAAGTGGAGAAATTGGATTCATGTGTCACGTTACTTTCTAAAGCACAGTATTATAGATATTCATGTGCCACGTTACGGAAATCTAAAGCTCATTTTGTCATGACCACTGAATCATATCTAATTATCTCAGTAAGATTTTTAACATTCTTCCTTTCTTTTTCTACCATTGCCTTAAGATGGGAAAAATTCTCTTTATGATGAATGCTTTTAATTTGCAGTCAAAGGGTAGTGTCTGCTAAATGGTACTGAAGCCGGCGTCAACCTTATTGGAGATATGAATCTGGGAGGAGAGGGTACTGTGACCTTTATCCCTCGTTATCGGTGTATATAATTAGACTATTTTATGAACAATCAATTAGACATTTTCAAGCCACCCTTCCCACTCCGCATCGAATGTAACATCAATTGACTAATAACATGTTTTTCTTTTTCCAGATATATCAATGCAAGATAAAATGGTGATCTATGACAATGAGAAGCAAGCGATAGGTTGCAAATTGTGATAGGCCACCAAAGTCGAGTAACATGATAATGTAGTTATTAAAGACCATACCTGATTGTGAACGTAAGCTCATACGTTCCTAGGGGGGCCAGAGTTTTCTGGCAGTAACTCCTACACATTTTTAACAAACAAATCAGACAATTCATTCATTCATTAAGTTAAACAAAACATGAATGTTAAATTATTACCTCATCCGTTAGGTATGGGACCTGCACGCACACCGACATATCGACCAAGTCCAATCAATGGCCTAGAACCAGCACCAACACTAGCCATTTTTCTTTAAAAACAAAAATCCAACAAGATTGTATCAAAATCAAATGACGATAAATATGAAACAAATACGATGAAATCCTAATTTTTGAATTAAAATCTGACCTTTTGAGAAGAGATGACGATTCACTTTTGAGAAGAGATAACGATTCCTTCGTTGCGGCGTCACAGTAGAGATGTATTTATATGCAGGAGCTGAAGAGGGTTGTCTCGTTTACGTAAATAACGTTCTTTAGTAAGGGGGAGAGCGGTGGTGGGAAAAAAAAAGAATTCGACAGAATGTCATCTAACCCACAAGAAACAAAAGTATAAAAGTGAAACAAAAGACTAAATAAATACGTATTACAAAATTTAAAATGATTAAAAAGCAAAAAATAAAAATAAATTAACGTGTTCTTGATCGTTAACAAAAACGAATAAATACGTAGTAGCTCTCAGCCAAAGAATACATAAGTATGAGATAGATACATCCGTCACATATATATGGTTGTTTATTAATTAGGGTGTCAAATGGGCGGGTTGGGTTGAAATGAGCCGGGTCAAAATGGGTTGACTGATTAATTGTGCGGATATTGATCCATCCAAATATTAATTGGGTTTGCATAGGTTGGGTTGAAATGGGCTAAACTACGGGTCAAAACTCAACCGGCCCAACACTTATCAAGATTTATTTTATATAATTTTATTTTTAAAATTTATCTAGTTATCCAAAAAAATTAAGAATATATTTTTTTTTTCTTTATTATGTCCATATGTGATATATCAAACAAAGAAAAGAAATTTTTTATAAATATTTTGACAATTTCTCTAGCGGATCAATTTTTGACCCAAATCAACCCACAATTCAAATGGATTAAATTGGGCGGGTCAAAATGGGCTAAGCCAATAAATGGGCGGGTCATTGGGTGGATTGGGCAGGTCAAGCTTTCCTGGGTTAATTTTGACACCCATACGGAGAGGGAAAAAGAAACAATTTTCTCCTCCCACTACCTTGAGATCATATAACCGTTTGCTAATTTTCCACCTCGGTCTTTTACGTTGAATGCTAATTACTCCATTCCATTAATTATTATTACTCCAATAATTAAGAAAAAGAAGTGGAGAAATTAAATTATGTGCCACGTAACTTTCTAAAGCCCAGTATTATAGATAGTCATTTGCCACGTTACGGAAATGTAAAGCTCATTTTGACATGACCCCTGAATTATATCTAATTATCTCAGTAAGATTTTTAATATTTTTCCTTTCTTTTTCTACCATGGCTTTAATATGGGAGAAATTCTCTTTATGATGAATGCATTAACTTGTTTAATTTGCAGTCAAAGAGTAGTTTCTTTTAAATGTTACTGAAGCCGGCGTCAACCTTATTGGAGGTATGAATCTGGGAGGAGAGAGTTGTGTGACCTCTATCTCTCGTTATAAGTATATAGGGATTTTTACACATATATACAAAAATACATCCCTAATTACACAAAAATAGCAATATTTTTAAAATTACCAAACATAACAATATTTTTTTATCACATTTCTTCAATAATCATCACATCTCATTTTTTATAAATACACTTATACCCTACTCTCCAAAAAACCCTAAAACACTTTCTCCCACTTACTCCCCAAACAAACAGCCGCCACCCCCACCCCCTACCATCTCCAGCGCATCTCCGATCAGTTCGCCGGAAAATCTAACCAAGGGCACGCTCCTTTGGATCTTCTCTTCGTACAGACGCTGGTATGGGCCTTCCCCATCGGATCTTAGTGAAATGGCATAGATCTGGTTTTCCCCCTTCTTTTCTCCTTATTTTTTGTTTCTTTCTCGTCGTGTGAGCATGGAGTCACCGGCGTTTCTATTACTTCTGGTGGCTATAGTTATTCCCGATCTGCGATGGAATGAAGGAATGAGATGGGTAACGATAGAACCTCCGGCTAAACAGCGGTGCAGCTTCAATAGTGACACTGATGCTTCAAGGATTCTTATTTTTGAAATGGATTGGGATGAATGCAATGCTGATATTTGTATTGGGAGCACAAGGCATCTTTGCTGGTTTCATTTGTATAGTGACAACATGATATAGTCTGAAACTGTTTCTGTTTCTTTGGAATTGTTTCGTTTTTGTTCCATTTATGTTTCTTCAGAATTGTTCATAATTTGTTTCTGTTTCTGTTTCTTCAGAATTGTTCATATTTCGTTTTTGTTTCTGTTTCTGTTTCTGTTTGTTCATATTTCGTTTCTGTTTCTGTTTCTGTTTCGTTTCTGTTTCTGTTTCTGTTTCTGTTTTTGTTTGTACAGATTTCTAAAACAATATGATACAGTTTGAAATATCGTTGAAACATTGAAACAATTGTTGCAACAGTTTGATACATCTGAAACGATGTTGAAACAGTATGATACATCTGAAATGACATTGAAACAATCTGAAATAACTGTTGAAATAGTCTGATACGGTCTAAAACGGGAGTTAATACATTGTAAAACAATATGATACAGTCTGAAACGGGACTTGATACAGTTTAAAACAGTCTAAAACGAAGTTGATACAGTCTGAAACGAGACTTGATACAGTTTAAAATAGTCTGATACAGTATGAAACAACATTGAAACACTATGATACGGTCTGAAACAGTCTGATACGGTCTGAAACGGAAGTTGATACAGTTTAAAATAGGCTGATACAATCTGAAACGGGGGTTGATACAGTTTAAAATAGTTAGATACAATGCTAAAATGAACCGAAACGGTACAGAAACAGTTTGATACGGTGCAGAAATTGTTAGATACAGTACTGAAATAGTTGATACGGTGCAGAAATAGTGAGATTCAACGAGATACATTGAGGATGGATGAGGAAAAGTGAAATTGGAGAAAATAAGAGGAGTAAAAGTGAAATTGGGAGAAATGGTGGGAGGAAAAGTGAAATAGGAGGAAATGTGAGGAACAAAAGTGATAGTGGGGGAAATAGAAAGAAAAATGTAAGGGTTTGGTATGTTATGGGAAAATATTGCTATGTTTTTGCTATGTTTGTAATTATCTTGTGTTTTCCTCTATATAGGGTAATTTTACTAAAATGTTGCTATGTTTGGTAATTAAGCTCTAAAACTTGTACTTTTATGTAAAAAATCCAAGTATATATAATTAGACTATTTTATAAACAATCAATTATACATTTTCACGGCCACCATTCCCACTCCGCATTGAATGAAACATCAATTAACTAATAACATGTTTTTCTTTTTTCAGATATATCAATGCAAGATAAAATGGTGATCAATGACAATGAGAAGCAAGCGATAGGTTGCATATTGTGATAGGCCACCAAAGTCGAGTAGCATCATAATGTAGTTAATAAAGACCATACCTGATTGTGAACGTAAGCTCATACGTTCCTCGGGGGCCAGAGTTTTCTGGCAGTAACCCCTACACATTTTTAACAAACAAATCAGACAGTTTATTCATTCATTAAATTAAACAAAACATGAATTTTAACTTATTATCTCATATGTTGGGTGGGACCTGCACACACAACGACATGTCGACCAAGTCCAATCAATGCCCTAGAACCAGCACCAACACTAGCCATTTTTCTTCAAAAACAAAAATCCATCAAGATTGTATCAAAATAAAATGATGATAAATATGAAACAAATACGATGATATCCTATTTTTGAATTAAAATCAAACCTTTTGAGAAGAGATGACGATTCCTTCGTTGCGGCGTCACAGTAGAGATGTATTTATATGCAGGAGCTGACGAGGGTTGTCTCGTTTACGTAAATGACTTTCTTTAGTAATGGGGGAGAGCGGGGGTGGGGAAAAAAAAGAATTCGACAGAATGTCATCTAAATAACAGTTAACATTATTTCCATTAGCCACAACTCATAAGAAACAAAAGTGTAAAAGTGAAACAAAAGACTAAATAAATACGTACTACAAAATTTAAAAAGGTTAAAAAGAAAAAAATAAAAATAAATTAACGTGTTCTTGATCGTTAACAAAAACAAATAAATACGAAGCAGCTCTCAGCCAAAGAATACATAAGTATGAGATAGATACAGTTGTCACATATATATGGTTATTTATTAATTAGGGTGTCAAATGGGCGGATGGTTTGAAATGAGCCAGGTCAAAATGGGTTGACTTATTAATTGGGCGGGTTATTGATCCACCCAAATATTAATTGGGTTTGCATAGGTTGGGTCGAAATGGGCTAAACTACGGGTCAAAACTCAACAGGCCCAATACTTATCAAGTTTTATTTTATATATTTTTATTTTTTAAAATTATCTAGTTATCCAAAAAAATTAATAATATATTTTTTTCTCTTTATTATATCCATATTTGATATATCAAACAAAGAAAAGAAATTTTTTATAAATATTTTGACAATTTCTCTAGCGGATCAATTTTTGACCCAAATCAACCCCCAATTCAAATGGGTTAAATTGGGCGGGTTAAAATGGGCTACGCCAATAAATGGGCGGGTCATTGGGTGGATTGGGCATGTCAAGCTTTCCTGGGTCAATTTTGACGCCCCTACGGAGAGGGAAAAAGAAACAATTTGTCTCCTCCCGTCTACCTTGAGATCATATAACTGTTCGCTAATTTTCCGCCTCGGTCTTTTACGTTGAATGCTAATTACTCCATTCCATTAATTATTATTACTCCAATAATTAAGAAAAAGAAGGGGAGAAATTGGATTCATGTGCCACGTTACTTTCTAAAGCCCAGTATTATAAATATTCATGTGCCACGTTACGGAAATCTAAAGCTCATTTTGACATGACCCCCGAATCATATCTAATTATCTCAGTAAGATTTTTAACATTCTTCCTTTCTTTTTCCACCATGGCCTTAAGATGGGAGAAACCCTCTTTAAGATGAATGTTTTTAATTTGCAGTGAAAGGATAGTGTCTGCTAAATGGTACTGAAGCCGGCGACAACCTTATTGGAGGTATGAATCTGGGATGAGAGAGTAGTGTGACCTTTATCCCTCGTTATCGGTGAATATAATTAGACTATTTTATGAACAATCAATTAGACATTTTCACGCCACCCTTCCCACTTCGCATCGAATGAAACATCAATTGACTAATAACATATTTTTCTTTTTCCAGATGTATCAATGCAAGATAAAATGGTGATCTATGATAATGAGAAGAAAGCGATAGGTTGCAAATTGTGATAGGCCACCAAAGTCGAGTAGCATGATAATGTAGTTATTAAAGACCATACCTGATTGTGAACGTAAGCTCATACGTTCCTTGGGGGGCCAGAGTTTTCTGACAGTAACCCCTACACATTTTTAACAAACATATCAGACAATTTATTCATTCATTAAATTAAACAAAACATGAATGTTAAGTTATTATCTCATCTGTTGGGTGGGACCTACACACACACCGACATGTCGACCAAGTCCAATCAATGCCCTAGAACCAGAACCAACAGTAGCCATTTTCTTGAAAAACAAAAATACAACGAGATTGTATCAAAATAAAATGACGATAAATATGAAACAAATACGATGATATCCTGATTTTTGAATTAAAATCTAGCCTTTTGATAAGAGATGACGATTCCTTCGTTGCGGCGTCACAGTAGAAATGTATTTATTTGCAGGAGCTGACGAGGTTTGTCTCGTTTACGTAAATTAATTTCTTTAGTAAGGGGGGAAAGCGGGGGTGGGAAAAAAAAAGAATTCGACAGAATGTCATCTAACTAACAGTTAACATAATTTTCATTAGCCACAAATCACAAGAAACAAAAGTATAAAAGTGATACAAAAGACTAAATAAATATGTACTACAAAATTTAAAAAGATTAAAAAGTAAAAAATAAAAATAAATTAACGTGTTCTTGATCGTTAACAAAAACAAATAAATACGTAGCAGCTCTCAGCCAAAGAATACATAAGTATGAGATAGATACAGTCGTCACATATATATGGTTGTTTATTAATAAGGGTGTCAAATGGGCGGGTTGGTTTGAAATGAGACGGGTCAAAATGGGTTGACTGATTAATTGGGCGGGTTATTGATCCACCCTAATATTAATTGGGTTTGTATAGGTTGGGTCGAAATGGGTTAAACAACGGGTCAAAACTCAACCGGCCCAACACTTATCAATTTTTATTTTATATATTTCTATTTTTAAAATTTATCTAGTTATCCAAAAAAAATTAAGAATATATTTTTTTCTCTTTATTATGTCCATATTTGATATAAATATTTTGACAATTTCTCTAGCGGATCAATTTTTGACCCAAATCAACCCACAATTCGAATGGGTTAAATTGGGCGGGTCAAAATTGTCTAAGCCAATAAATGGGCAGGTCATTGGATGGATTGAGTGGGTCAAGCTTTCATGGGTCAAGTTTGACACCCCTACGGAGAGGGAAAAAGAAACAATTTGTCTCCTCCCGTCTACCTTGAGATCATATAACTGTTTGCTAATTTTCCGCCTCGGTCTTTTACGTTGAATGCTAATTACTCCATTCCATTAATTATTATTACTCCTATAATTAAGAAAAAGAAGTGGAGAAATTGGATTCATGTGCCACGTTACTTTCTAAAGCCCAGTATTATAGATATTCATGTGCCACGTTACGGAAATCTAAAGCTCATTTTGACATGACCCCTGAATCATATCTAATTATCTCAGTAAGATTTTTAACATTCTTCCTTTCTTTTTTTACCATGGCCTTAAGATGGGAGAAATCCTCTTTATGATGAATGCTTTTAATCTGCCGTCAAAGGGTAGTGTCTGCTAAATGGTACTGAAGCCGGCGTCAACCTTATTGGAGGTATGAATCTGGGAGGAGAGAGTAGTGTGACCTCTATCCCTCGTTATCGGTGTATAAAATTAGATTAATTTATGAACAATCAATTAGACATTTTCACGCCTACCCTTCCCACTCCGCATCGAATGAAACATCAATTAACTAATAACATGTTTTTCTTTTTCCAGATATATCAATGCAAGATAAAATGGTGATCTATGACAATGAGAAGCAAGCGATAGGTTGCATATTGTGATAGGCCACCAAAGTCGAGTAGCTTGATAATGTAGTTAATAAAGGCCATACTTGATTGTGAACGTAAGCACTGTTACGCGGCGCCTTCTTGAGTTCGCTTAGAAGGGCAACGTATGCCGGCCAATAGTCCCCTCCGCACGCTAGACTAGAGTGTCAGTGCCGTGCGGGAAAACGATGTCAATCACAGTGTGTATAAAAAGAGTAATTGAAGATGAAAGTCGTTGCACTAGCTTGTATTAATCAAAAGCCAACCGATTATAAGAAAGCCAACGTGGTGTCGCAGGGGTGAGACACCAGAGCAGAAATATGAAAGCAGCTTACAAATTGTTCGAATCCTTATATCCCCCTATATATGTTCTTAAAAAATAAACCCATGTCATAGCAACAAACCCTAAGGGGCTAGACAATATTTACATGATATGTGGCACTTTGAGGGGCCGCATCCTTGTCTGCGTGTTCATGGCTTACGCACAGGGCGCAAGGCTTTGGCGCGGGGCAATCTGCGTTGAGGTGTGCCTGCGTTGGTCGCATTGCATAGGCGCACTCCAGTGCCGGTTGGGCAGCATTGTGGCGCGCATGCGCAGGTCGCATAGTGTTGGCGCACTCAAGTGCGGGGCACGCGGGCGCTGACTGATGGCAGGCTTTGAGGTTGCTGTCAGCTTGCTGCGCGCGGGCACGCACAACCGGTGGGGCGACACCCGCAGATGCGCATGTAGTTCTTGGCGCGGCCACAACCGTGGCACTAGGCGTCTTGAGGCTTGCCAGGGCACCACGGGGTACGCCTAAGGAGTCATGGGGCACGGCAGAGAGACCGCCCATGACATTCTCCCCCACCTGAGTTGGCGATGTCCTCGGCGCCTTCCTTGCAAGATAATCAGCTATCAGGTCCTTGAAGGCTTTGAGGTCTTTTCCCCTCTCCCAGGTGTTCTCCTCTGCATCACATCCGCTCCATTTCACCATAAATTCCTGGTGATCTTTCCTTGAGGCATGAATAACACGGTCATCTAGGATAGCTTCTGCTACTTTCTTCCCTGACCACTTGTGCTTCCTGATGCTCGGCATTGTGAGCTGGCTTCTGGAAGGATCATCCTTGTCTTCTTGGAAAGGCTTCAGCAGGCTGACATGGAAAACAGGATGGATTTTCCACCAAGCTGGTAATTCAACTCGATAGGCAACTTTACCAACACATTTCACAATGGACAGAGGTCCAATATATCTCTGCAAAAGACGCGGGTCATGAGCTCCCGCAAACAGATATCTTTTGGGGATATTTACCATCACCTTATCCCCAACTTTATACTCCACAAAACGCCGGTTTTGGTCTGCATACTTTTTCATCCTCCTCTGTGCTTTTTCAAGATAGCTTCGCACTATCTCTAGATTTCTCTTCCACTCCCTTGAGAAACTCGTAGCTCTAGGAGACTTTGACACATTTGATGCATCAACAGTATGCGGGAGAAGAGGTTGTTGTCCCGTGATAATTTCAAAAGCACTCTTGTTGGTACTTGAGCACTTTTGGGCATTGAAACACAACTGAGCAGAATCTAGTAGCTTCACCCAATTCTTCTGCGATCCAGTTACAAAATGCCTGAGATATTCTTCAAGCATCCCTTTAAACCGCTCCGTCTGGCCATCAGATTGGGGATGAAAACTGGAGCTGTGGCTTAACTTAGACCCGAGACACTTAAAGAGCTCAGTCCAAAAATTACTAGTGAATCGCAAGTCGCGATCACTAACAATATCTCGAGGTAGCCCCCAATACTTCACCACATGAGCAAAGAAGAGCCTGGCCGTCTCTTTAGCTGCTATATATTTTGGGGCTGCTATAAAAGTTGCATATTTAGAAAATCGATCAACCACTACTAGAATAGTGGTTAAATCTCTGACCTTGGGCAATCCGGTGATGAAATCAAGAGAGACGCTTTCCCAAGGCCATTGTGGGACAGGTAGCGGCTGCAATAATCCCGATTTTGTCAAGCGGTCTGGTTTGTCTTTCTGGCAAACCAAACAGGTTCGCACATACTGATCTACATCATCTGCCATCTGGGGCCAATAATACGCGCGTTGAAGCAGCGCCAGAGTCCTATCCATTCCACAATAGGGTCTTCCGCAAATCACCTCCCTTTGGCACATATATCCGCTTCCCTTTTGTCTTGAGAAAACCATCATCCATATAGAACTGCCGCGTCTTCCCTTGTTCCACAAGACTGATAATATCTTGAGCAGCAGGATCACGACTAAGAAGATTCTGGATCTGATCCTTAATATTGGTGGTTACCTCGCTTCCCTTAAGGGGGGCGAGTACACACACCGCGGCTAAGTCGGCCCTCCGACTTAGCGCATCAGCAGCCTGGTTTAACTTCCCACTCTTGTATTCCAAGTGGAAATTAAACTCAGCAAGAAGCTCCTGCCATCTCGCCTGCCTCCCATTCAGTTTTGGCTGTGTCATAAAATTGCTGACAGCAGTGTTGTCAGTCTTGACAACAAAGGGTGCTCCCAATAAGTAAGGGCGCCATAGACGCAAGCAATGGACCACATCCAACAACATCCTTCAATTTCCGGCTCTCATAAGCAACTGGGTGCCCTTCTTGCATCAAAACTCCACCAAGTGCGAAGTCTGAGGCATCAGTCTATACTTCAAACGGCTTGGCCATATCAGGAAGGGCCAAAACCGGGCTGTTTGACATAGCCCTCTTCAAAGTAGCAAAGGCCCTCTCACGCCTTGGACACCACTCCCATGGTGTGTCCTTTTTCAAAAGTTCCGTCAAGGGCACAGCGATAAGAGAATAATCCTTCACAAACCGCCGATAAAAATTACATAGGCCCAAGAAAAATCTTAGGGCATGAATATCAGTTGGTGGTTGCCAATCAGTAATTGCCTGAATTTTCCCGTCATCCATCTTGATTTGTCCCTCTCCGACTATATGCCCAAGGAAATCGATCTGCTTTTGGGCAAAAGCGCATTTCGACGGCTTCGCATATAGCTCGTGCTCCCTTAGTCTTGTCAAGACCTTCTTCAAATGCATCATATGATCCTCCATGCTCTTGCTATAAATCACAATATCGTCCAGATAGACAACCATGAATTCATCTATAAACCCCCGAAAGACTTGATTCATCAGCGTACAAAACGTTGCTGTAGCGTTAGTTAGGCCGAACGGCATAACTAAAAAATCAAATGATCCATATCTCGTGACACAGGTTGTTTTATGCTCATCTCCTTCAGCGATACGCACCTGCCAATAGCCTGATCTCAAGTCTATTTTTGAGAATATCGTAGCGCCACCCAGCCTGTCAAATAAGTCCGTCATCAAGGGAATAGGATATTTATTCTTCACTGTAATTTTATTCAATGCTCTATAGTCCACACAGAGCCTTAAGGAGCCGTCGTGCTTCTTTTGAAATAGCAAAGGCGATCCATAAGGGGACTTAGAGGGCACAATAATTCCAGCATCCAGCATTTCCGTCAATTGTCTCCGAAGCTCGATGAGTTCGGGTTGTGACATTCGATACGGCGCACGGGCAGGAGGCCTTGCACCCGGCACCAATTCAATCTGGTGATCCACGTCTCTCTTAGGCGGCAGTCGCCTAGGCATTTCTGGTGGCATCACATCTTCAAAGTCCACCAACATATCCTTCACAGCAGAAGGGATAGGGCCAGATGCCCGCTCAATCTCGTCCAAGCATAAGGTAGCCAAGAACGTTGGTTCTTGTCTCTTGACACCCTTCTTCAGTTGCATAGCCGAGATGCTCCTCTCATTCAACTTCTCAGACAAAGTTGAAACCGTGCATGGTTTTGCCCCCATGATAAGTAGGGCATCGCCATGCGGCAAAACTGCGATTTGAGTCTCCCGCAAAAATTCCAAACCAAGAATCAATTTGAAATCTTCCATTGTTCCGTAGTCTTCCCTTCATAGGGGCCCAGTTTGATTAGGACTCCCTTCGCCACACCTCTAACAGGTTGAGCTGGAGAGTTAATAGCTTTCACTCGACCACGACTGTTCTCCACGACGAGCCCTAGTCGCTCCACCTCTGTAGCAGCCAAATAATTATGAGTAGCACCTGTGTCTATCATCGCATGGACAGGTTTGCCATTAACCCGAACGTCGATGTACATAAGTCCCTTACTTTTGCCAACCCGGAGTTTGGCATCGGTTTCAGAATTCTTCTTCTGACCAGCATGATCAGCTTCCTTCTTCAACCGAAGACCCGCAGTACTTGATTCACCCACTTCTTGAGAGATAGAATAAAACGTGTGCGAGAACGCACCAATCGGAGCCTCACCATCATCCTCATCCTCTTCGTCTGCTTCTTCTTCATCAAGAGTTTGATGGGCATTCAGCTTCCTCTTTTCAGGGCAATCAGCAACCCTGTGAGGACCCCCACATTCGAAACATTCACCTCTAGGAACAAAGGCGGCTCCCTTTCCTTTGTTCTGAGTCACCGTATTACTACTGCTCGAGGAAGAGGCCTTGGAATAACTATTACTCCGCTCTCCCCCACCCTTGCCAGGATCACTTTTATTGGATTGGCCCCCTTTGTAGTTGTTAGTGCTAGCAAGACGTAGAGTTGTCTGCTGCCTATCATTTTGAGTATCAACTTGATAGTCTGCAGTGCACTCAGCCGCCTGAATAGCCCTTGCCAATGTGTCCACCCTTTGCCTTTGTAACTCGGCACGGGGCGTAGGGTTTTAGTCCCTCCATAAAGGTAAAGAGTTTATCCTTCTCGCCCATGTCGCGAATGCTTAGCAGTAGGGCTGTGAATTCACGAACATATTCCCGTATAGACCTTTTCCGCCTTAGCTCCCTGAGCTTCCGTCGGGCACTATACTCGACATTTTCAGGAAAGAATTGTCCATGGATAGCCGTTTTCAACTCATCCCATGTTGCCAATTCTGGTTCACCATTCCCTGCGGCTTCAACTTTCCCACGCCACCATAGTTTGGCGTCACCCTCAAGGTACATGACCGTAGTTGTGATCTTCTAATCATCATCTAACCCGCCAACTGCCTTGAAATACTGTTCCATGTCGAACAAGAAATTCGCGACTTCTTTAGCACTTCGAGCACCATTGTAATGCTTGGGCTCTGGGAACTTCACCTTTTGTTTGGGAGCAAAATTCATTCCACCCCCACCTCCGTTTCCTCCTCCTCTGAGAAGGCCCTGCATGACTTGAGCCATCAAGTTGTTCACAGTGTTTTGAAACGCCGCATGCGACGCTGCATTCTCATCCAGTTGCTGTTGTATAGTAGCATTCCTTTCCTCGCTCGCAACGAGCTTATTTTTGACCGCAGCAAGCTCAACGCGGTCATTCTCCATGTCTTGGCTCATGTGAGAAATGTCTGTCACACTCCGATGCACAAGACGACTAAGATCATCCAGTCTCTCCTCGAGACTAGTTTTGAGATCCGGGACAGTCCCTACGATCTCTTTTAGTGCCTCGACCGATTCTTCGAGCGCACTAATCCTTTCACCATTTGTTTTTTGCCCACCAGCCATGTTCCGTATTGTTTGTCAACCTTTTCCACTGTCCATTGTCGAGCCTAGGCTCTGATACCAACTGTTACACGGCGCCTTCTTGAATTTGCTTAGAAGGGCAACATATGCCAGCCAATGGTCCCCTCCGCACGCTAGACTAGAGCGTCAGTGCCGTGCGGGAAAACCGATGTCAATCACAGTGTGTATAAAAAGAGTAATTGAAGATGAAAGTCGTTGCACTAGCTTGTATTAATCAAAAGCCAACCGATTACAAGAAAGCCAACGTGGTGTCGAGGGGGTGAGACACCAGAGCAGAAATATGAAAGCAGCTTACAAATTGTTTGAATCCTTATACCCCTCTATATATGTTCTTAAAAAATAAACCCATGTCATAGCAACAAACGCTAAGGGGCTAGACAATCATACCAGAAAAATACAGAAAGATAAACCTAACTATATTTACATGATGTGCGGCACTTTGAGGGGCCGCATCCTTGTCTGCGTGTTCATGGCTTGCGCACAGGGCGCAAGGCTTTGGCACGCGCAGGCGCGGGGCAATCTGCGTTGAGGTGTGCCTACGTTAGTCGCATGACATAGGCGCACTCCAGTGCGGGTTGGGCAACATTGTGGCGCGCATGCGCGGGTCGCATGGCATTGGCGCACTCAAGTGCGGGGCGCGCGGGCGCTGGCTGATGGCAGGCTTTGAGGTTGCTGTCAGCTTGCTGCGCGCGGGCACGCACAACCGGTGGGGCGACACCGGCAGATGCGCATGTAGTTCTTGGTGCGGCCACAATCGTGGCACTAGAGTCTTGAGGCTTGCCACGGCACCATGGGGTATGCCTAAGGAGTCATGGGGCACGACAGAGAGACCGCCCATGACAGCACATACGTTCCTCGGGGGGCCAGAGTTTCTGGCAGTAACCCCTACACATTTTTAACAAACAAATCAGACAATTAATTTATTCACTAAATTAAACAAAACATGAATGTTAAGTTATTACCTCATCTGTTGGGTATGGGACCTGCACGCGCACCGACATGTCGACCAAGTCCAATCAATGCCCTAGAACCAGCACCAACACTAGCAATTTTTCTTCAAAAACAAAAATCCAACAAGATTGTATCAAAATCAAATGACGACAAAATATGAAACAAATACGATGAAATCCTGATTTTTGAATTAAAATCTGACCTTTTGAGAAGAGATGACGATTCACTTTGAGAAGAGATAACGATTCCTTCATTGCGGCGTCACAGTAGAGATGTATTTATATGAAGGAGGTGACGAGGGTTGTCTCGTTTACGTAAATGACTTTCTTAGTAAGGGGGAGAGCGGGGGTGGGGAAAAAAAAGAATTCGACAGAATGTCATCTAAATAACAGTTAACATAATTCCCATTAGCCACAACCCATAAGAAACAAAAGTATAAAAGTGAAACAAAAGACTAAATAAATACGTACTACAAAATTTAAAAAGATTTAAAAGCAAAAAATAAAAATAAATTAACGTGTTCTTGATCGTTAACAAAAACGAATAAATACGTAGCAGCTCTCAGCCAAAGAATACATAAGTATGAGATAAATACAGCCGTCACATATATACGGTTGTTTATTAATTAGGGTGCCAAATGGGCGGGTTGGTTTAAATGAGCCGGTTCAAATAAGTTGACTTATTAATTGGGCGGGTTATTGGTCCACCCAAATATTAATTGGGTTTGCATAGGTTGGGTCGAAATGGGCTAAACTACGGGTCAAAACTCAACCGGCCCAACACTTATCAAGTTTTATTTTATATATTTTTATTTTTAAAATTTATCTGGTTATCCAAAAAATTTAAGAATATATATTTTTCTCTTTATTATGTCCATATTTGATATATCAAACAAAAAAGAAATTTTTTATAAATATTTTGACAATTTCTCTAGTGGATCAATTTTTCACCCAATCAACCCACAATTCAAATGGGTTAAATTGGGCGGGTCAAAATGGGCTAAGCCAATAAATGGGCGGGTCATTGGGTGGATTGGGCGGGTCAAGCTTTACTGGATCAGTTTTGACGCCCCTACGGAGAGGGAAAAAGAAACAACTTGTCTCCTCCCGTCTACCTTGAGATCATATAACCGTTTGCTAATTTTCCGCCTCGGTCTTTAACGTTGAATGCTAATTACTCAATTTCATTAATTATTATTACTCCAATAATTAAGAAAAAGAAGTGGAGAAATTAGATTCATGTTCCACGTTACTTTCTAAAGCCCAGTATTATAAATATTCATGTGCCACGTTACGGAAATCTAAAGATCATTTTGACATGACCCCTGAATCATATCTAATTATCTCAGTAAGATTTTTAACATTCTTCCTTTCTTTTTCTACCATGGCCTTAAGATGGGAGAAATCCTCTTTATGAGGAATGCTTTTAATTTGCAGTCAAAGGGTAGTGTCTGTTAAATTGTACTGAAGCCGGCGACAACCTTATTGGAGGTATGAATCTGGGAGGAGAGAGTAGTGTGACCTTTATCCCTCGTTATCGGTGTATATAATTAGATTATTTTATGAACAGTCAATTAGACATTTTCACGCCACCCTTCTCACTTCGTATCGAATGAAACATCAATTGACTAATAACATGTTTTTCTTTTTCCAGATATATTAATGCAAGATAAAATTTTGATCTATGACAATGAGAAGCAAGCGATAGGTTGCAAATTGTGATAGGCCACCAAGGTCGAGTAGCATGATAATGTAGTTATTGAAGACCATACCTGATTTTGAACGTAAGCTCATACGTTCCTCGGGGGGCCAGAGTTTTCTGGCAGTAACCCGTACACATTTTTAACAAACATATCAGACCATTTATTCATTCATTGAATTAAACAAAACATGTATGTTAAGTTATTATCTCATCTGTTGGGTGGGACCTGCGCACACACCGATATGTCGACCAAGTCCAATCAATGCCCTAGAACCAGCACCAACAGTAGCCATTTTTATTCAAAAACAAAAATCCAACTAGATTGTATCAAAATAAAATGACGATAAATATGAAACAAATACGATGATATCATGATTTTTGAATTAAAATCTAATCTTTTAAGAAGAGATGACGATTCCTTCGTTGCAGCGTCACAGTAGAGATATATTTATATGCAGGAGCTGATGAGGGTTGTCTCGTTTACGTAAATTAATTTCTTTAGTAAGGGGGGAGAGCGGGGGTGGGAAAAATAAAAGAATTCGACAGAATGTCATCTAAATAACAGTTAACATAATTTCCATTAGCCACAACCCACAAAACACAAAAGTATAAAAGTGAAACAAATGACTAAATAAATACGTATTACAAAATTTAAAAAGATTAAAAAGCAAAAAATAAAAATAAATTAACGTGTTCTTGATCGTTAACAAAAATGAATAAATACGTAGGAGCTCTCAGCCAAAGAATACATAAGTATGAGATATATACCGCCGTCACATATATATGGTGGTTTATTAATTAGGGTGTCAAATGGGCGGGTTGGGTTGAAATGAGCCGGGTCAAAATGGGTTGAATGATTAATTGGACGAGTTATTGATCCACTCAAAGGGCTAATCACAAATATATACAACCCTAACACCAAAATTACAAGAAATAACAACATTATTCCAATTTACAAAATATACCAACATTTCTTTACCCATTATATACAAAACCAACAAAATTAACAAATTAGGGTTCCTTCTTCTTCCTAATGCCTCCCCCCCCCCACTGCCACCACCCCAGGCGGCGGCGCCGCCTAGTCACGGCCGGCCACTCACCGGATTTTTTTTTTTTTTTTTTTTTTTTTTTTTTTTTTTAATCTAAAATATGAAATACACATATAAACATTGATTTCTTTTTGAAAATACACTTGCAACATACATATAAACAAAAAATACATGTAAATACACAAAAAAAAATATTTTACATACACTAAACACACACATACATACAAGGATCTACGGATCTACAAATTAAACATACAAATTTATGTATGTCACACATACACTTGACATACACACAAAAACACATACAAAAAATACAATAGATGCTCAGATATACATGTTCATACAGTAACATACACGTTCATACACTTCTGTGCTGAAAAATTATTACATGTATATACACGAACATACAGATACATACACTTGCAGATCTGAATTTGAATGTGTATATTCAAATGTAAAAAAGAAGAAGGAGAAGCAGATCTGAACTTGTATTAACAAAATACATGTGTATACATAAAAATACACACATATACATGATGAGAATCAAACGCGGAAAAAGTAAAAGATAAGAACGAGACGTAACTCGATCTCTAATCCCAAGTAGCAACGGAGAACTTGTTCCGTTACACCCCGAGAGAAGGACAAGAACACCTACGCTATGCAACTACCCTCGAGCTAACGCGAGCACGCAAGTAGAATGGTCGGAGAGGAAAAGTATTCATCTAGATCCGCTAGAAGAACTACAAGTCCAAAATCAAAGGGTTTCATTCAATAACCAAGAGCCATGCTCATGTTCAATGTTCAACATTCATCAACTATCATAAACTAAGTGTAAATAGGCTAGACTTGGCTATTTATAGTGTTTACCAAGCTTGCACAAAGACTAAAATACCCTTACTAATAAGGTTTACAAAATAGGCCACGTAGGGCAAAACGGTAAAAGAAACATAGGCCTTCACAGCTGGGAGGGGCGCCTGGGCTGCAGGTGGGGCGCCTGGATTTGCAGGCAGCTAGGCGGGGCGCCTGGCTAGGCGGGGCGCCTGGCTTGGCCTTCAGCTAGGCGGGGCGCCTGGGCAGGCGGGGCGCCTGGGTGCTTTTCTCATCCTTAGGCAGTGAGTTGGCCAGGCGGGGCGCCTGGCTCTTCTGTGCCGGTTTCTTCCTTAGGCGTGAGGCCTAGTTTGAGCACCTGGAATGGCTTCCACTCGCTTCCTTCTTCAAGGTCCTTCCTCACCAAGTGTATGTGTACTCCTTGGATCTCCTTAGCTTGACTCCGTGTGAATGGTCTTGTGGGGGTTTGGGTCTCATCATCCTCCCCTTCTTAAGAGGATTTCGTCCTCGAAATTGAGGCATCATCACCCACGACCTCCTCATCACCTATATCCAAAGGAACCAAGTCACAAACATTAAAAGTATTAGAAACTTGATACTCACTTGGCAAGTCGACCACATAGGCGTTGTTGTTTATCTTTGAGAGCACTTGGAATGGGCCATCGCCACGGGGTGCCAACTTCCCTTTTCTAAGGTTTGGAAACCTTTCTTTCCGGAAGTGCACCCACACATAGTCACCCTTCTTGAGTTCCACCTTCTTGCGTCCTTTGTTTTTCTTGGAAGCAACCTTAGCATAGGCTTCCTCCAAATTCTTCTTCGCCTTTGCATGGAGTTCCATCATTGCCTTCGCTCTAGCTTTACCTTCAAAATTAACAACCATTTCCCTTGGCAAAGGGGTTAGATCAAGGGGAATCAAGGGGTTAAAACCATAAACACACTCGAATGGAGTCATGCCAATCATTCTATGCACGGTTCGATTGTAGGCAAACTCCATAAGAGGTAAACGATCAATCCAAGTCCCGGCCTTACCTCGGGTCATGGCTATAAGAAGAGCACCCAAGGTTCGGTTTACCACTTCCGTTTGCCCATCGGTTTGTGGGTGGTGGGACGTGGAGAACAAGAGCTTGGTGCCTAAAGCACCCCACAAACTTCGCCAAAAATGGCTTAGGAACTTAGTGTCCCTATCACTCACTATAGTTTGAGGCACACCATGTAGCTTCAAAACATTTTCAACAAACAAGGAAGCTACATGTTGGGCATCATCGCATTTCTTGCATGGAATGAAATGAGCCATCTTTGAGAACCTATCCACAACAACAAAAATGCTATCATGGCCCCCCTAGTCCTAGGTAATCCCATCACAAAATCCATTGAGATATCCAACCAAGGACTAGTAGGTACGGGGAGAGGGGTATACAACCTATGGGGGTGGGCTTTGGATTTAGCACGCTTGCACTCAAGGCAATTGTTGCAAAACTTTTCCACTTGCACCCCCATCTTTGGCCAATGAAATTGTTCTTTAAGAATAGCCAAATTCTTTCTTGTGCCAAAATGTCCCATGAGTCCTCCGCAATGTGCCTCTTGCACAAGCAACTCCCTCCAAGAGGACTCCGGTATGCACACCCTACCATTTTTGAAGATATATCCATTAACCCATTGGTATTTTTCAACTCTCTCCCCCTTCTCTAGAGCGTCATGGACACTCTTTAGCTTTGGGTCATGAGCATACATCAATTTAATGCTCTCAAAACCCATGAGCTTAGAGGTGAGAGTGGTGGCTAGAGCAAACTTTCTCGAAAGCGCATCCGCCACAACATTGTCCTTCCCTTTCTTGTATTGGATAACATAGGGAAAGGACTCAATGAATTCAACCCACTTGGCATGTCTCTTATTGAGCTTCTCTTGGCCTCTCAAATGCTTGAGTGACTCATGGTCACTCTTGATTACAAACTCACGAGGCCAAAGATAGTGTTGCCAATGGGCAAGGGCTCTCACAAGGGCATACAACTCCTTGTCATATGTAGAATAGTTCAAGGAGGCCCCTTTCAACTTTTCACTAAAGTAGGCGATGGGTTTGCTATCTTGCATTAATACACCACCAATTCCCACCCCCGAGGCATCACACTCAACCTCAAATGCCTTTCCGAAGTCGGGCAATTGCAATAGAGGGGCGGTACTCAACCTACTTTTCAACTCAAGGAAAGCCTTCTCTTGAGGCTCTCCCCAAACAAACGGTTGGTCTTTCTTCACCAATTCGGTGAGTGGGGCGGCAATGGAGCTAAAGTCCTTCACAAATCGCCTATAAAAGCTTGCGAGACCATGAAAGCTCCTCAGTTGAGTCACGGTAGTAGGAGTAGGCCAATCACGTATGGCCTCTACCTTAGACTCATCCACCTCCACTCCTTGGGCACTCACAACAAACCCAAGGAAGACAACCTTCTCCACACCAAAGGCACACTTTTTGAAATTAGCATAGAGCTTTTCGGCTCTCAAAGCTTCAAGCACTTGCCTAAGGTGGTCAACATGTTCATCAATTGTCTTACTATATATCAAGATATCATCAAAATAGACAACAACAAACTTGTTGATAAAAGACTTCAAAACATGATTCATGAGTCGCATGAAAGTGCTAGGTGCGTTGGAAAGCCCGAAGGGCATTACCAACCATTCATAGAGACCGAATTTGGTCTTGAATGCGGTTTTCCATTCATCCCCGGGTTTCATCCGGATTTGATGGTAACCGGACCTAAGGTCAATTTTGGAAAAGACACACGACCCACTCAATTCATCCAACATGTCATCAAGCCGTGGAATAGGGTGACGGTACTTGACCGTTATCTTATTCACGGCTCGGCAATCTACGCACATTCTCCAAGTGCCGTCTTTCTTTGGGACAAGAATGACCGGTACGGTACAAGGACTCAAACTCTCCCTTACCAAGCCTTTGGAAAGCAATAATAATTAGGTGTCAAATGGACGGGTTGGGTTGAAATGAGCCGGGTCAAAATAGGTTGACTTATTAATTGAGCGGGTTATTGATCCATCTAAATATTAATTGGGTGTGCATAGGTTGGGTCGAAATGGGCTAAACTACGGGTCAAAACTCAACCCGCCCAACATTTACCAAGCTTTATTTTATATATTTTTATTTTTCAAATTTATCTAGTTATCCAAAAAAATTAAGAATATATTTTTTTCTCTTTATTATGTCCATATTTGATATATCAAATAAAGAAAAGAAATTTTTTATAAATATTTTTACAATCTCTCTAGCGGATCAATTTTTGACCTAAATCAACCCACCATTCAAATGGGTTAAATTGGGCGGGTCAAAATGGGCTTAGCCAATAAATATGCGGGTTATGACCCACCCAAACTTGGGTGGATTGGACGGATCAAGCTTTCCTAGGTCTATTTTGACATCCTTATGGAGATGGAAAAGGCAACAATTTGTCTCCTCCCGTCTACCTTGAGATCATTTAACCGTTTGCTAATTTTCCGTCTCGGTCTTTTACGTTGAATGCTAATTAATCCATTCCATAAATTATTATTACTCCAATAATTATGAAAAATAAGTGTAGAAATTTGATTCATGTGCCACGTTACTCATACGTTCCTCGGGGGCCAGAGTTTTCTGGCAGTAACCCCTACACATTTTTAACAAACAAATCAGACAGTTTATTCATTTATTAAATTAAACAAAACATGAATGTTAACTTATTATCTCATCTGTTGGGTGGGACCTGCACACACAACGACATGTCGACCAAGTCCAATCAATGCCCTAGAACCAGCACCAACACTAGCCATTTTTCTTCAAAAACAAAAATCCAACAAGATTATATCAAAATAAAATGACGATAAATATGAAACAAATACGATGATATCCTGATTTTTGAATTAAAATCTAACCTTTTGAGAAGAGATGACGATTCCTTCGTACCGGCGTCACAGCAGAGATGTATTTATATGCATGAGCTGAGGATGGTTGTCTCGTTTACGTAAATTAATTTATTTAGTAAGGGGGGAGAGCGGGGGTGGAAAAAAAACGAATACGACAGAATGTCATCTAAATAACAGTTAATATAATTTCCATTAGCCACAACCCACAAAAAACAAAAGTATAAAAGTGAAACAAAAGACTAAATAAATACGTATTACAAAATTTAAAAAATAAATTAACGTGTTCTTGATCGTTAACGAAAACGAATAAATATGTAGCAGCTCTCAGCCAAAGAATACATAAGTATGAGATAGATACAGCCGTCACATATATATGGTTGTTTATTAATTAGGGTGTCAAATGGGCGGGTTGGGTTGAAATGAGCCGGGGCAAAATGGGTTGACTGATTAATTGGGTGGGTTATTGATCCACCCAAATATTAATTGGGTTTGCATAGGTTGGGTCGAAATGGGCTAAACTACGGTTCAAAACTCAACCGGCGCAAGTTTTCGTGGGCCAATTTTGACACCCCTACGGAGAGGGAAAAAGCAACAATTTGTCTCCTCCCGTCTACCTTGAGATCATATAATCGTTTGCTAATTTTCCGCCTCGGTCTTTTACGTTGAATGCTAATTAATCCATTCCATTAATTATTATTACTCCAATAATTAAGAAAAATAAGTGGAGAAATTGGATTCATGTGCCACGTTACTTTTCTAAAGCCCAGTATTATAGATATTCACGTGCCACGTTACGGAAATTTAAAGCTCATTTTGACATGACCCCTGAATCATATCTTATTATCTCAGTAAGATTTTTAACACTCTTCCTTTCTTTTTCTACCATGGCCTTAAGATAGGAGAAATCCTCTTTATGATGAATGCATTAACTTGTTTAATTTGCAGTCAAAGGGTAGTGTCTGCTAAATGGTACTGAAGCCGGCGTCAACCTTATTGGAGGTATGAATCTGGGAGGAGAGAGTAGTGTGACCTCTATCCCTCATTATCGGTGTATATAATTAGACTATTTTATGAACAATCAATTAGACATTTTCACGCCCACCCTTCCCACTCCGCATCGAATGAAACATCAATTGACTAATAACATATTTTTCTTTTTCCAGATATATCAATGCAAGATAAAATGGTGATCTATGACAATGAAAAGCAAGTGATAGGTTGCAAATTGTTTTAGGCCACCAAAGTCGAGTAGCATGATAATGTAGTTATTAAAGACCATACCTGATTGTGAACGTAAGCTCATACGTTCCTCGGGGAGCCAGAGTTTTCTGGCAGTAACTCTACACATTTTTAACAAACAAATCAGACAATTCATTCATTCATTAAATTAAACAAAATATGAATGTTAAGTTATTACCTCATCTGTTGGGTGGGACCTGCACGCCTACCGACATGTCGACCAAGTCCAATCAATGCCCTAGAACCAGCACCAACACTAGCCATTTTTCTTCAAAAAAAAAATTCCAACAAGATTGTATCAAAATCAAATGACGATAAATATGAAACAAATACGATGAAATCCTGATTTTTGAATTAAAATCTAACCTTTTGAGAAGAGATGACGATTCACTTTTGAGAAGATATGACGATTCCTTCGTTGTGGCGTCACAGTAGAGATGTATTTTTATGAAGGAGGTGACGAGGGTTGTCTCGTTTACATAAATGACTTTCTTTAGTAGTGGGGGGGGGGGGGGGGAGAGCGGGGGTTGGAAAAAAAAGAATTCGACAGAATGTTATCTAAATAACAGTTCGCCTACCGACATGTAGACCAAGTCCAATCAATGCCCTAGAACCAGCACCAACACTAGCCATATCCAACAAGATTGTATCAAAATCAAATGACGATAAATATGAAACAAATACGATGAAATCCTGATTTTATAATTAAAATCTAACCTTTTGAGAAGAGATGACGATTCACTTTTGAGAAGATATGACGATTCCTTCGTTGTGGCGTCACAGTAGAGATGTATTTTTATGAAGGAGGTGACGAGGGTTGTCTCGTTTACATAAATGACTTTCTTTAGTAGTAGGGGGGGGGGGGCGGGGAGCGGGGGTTGGAAAAAAAAAAGAATTCGACAGAATGTTATCTAAATAACCGTTAATATAATTTTCATTAGCTAAAATCTACAAGAAACAAAATTATAAAAGTGAAACAAAAGACTAAATAAATATGTACTACAAAATTTAAAAAGATTAAAAAGCATAAAATAAAAATAAATTAACGTGTTCTTGATCGTTAACGAATAAATATGTAGTAGCTCTCAGCTAAAGGATAGAGAAGTATGAGATAGATACAGCCATCACATATATATGGTTGTATATTAATTAGGGTGTCAAATGGGCGGGTTGGGTTGAAATAAGCCGGGTCAAAATGGATTGACTGATTAATTGGGCGGGTTATTGATCCACCGAAATATTAATTGGGTTTGCATAGGCTGGGTCGAAATGGGCTAAACTACGGGTCAAAACCCAACCGCCCCACACTTATCAAGCTTTATTTTATGTATTTTTATTTTTAAAATTTATCTAGTTATCCAAAAAAATTAAGAATA
Source organism: Petunia axillaris subsp. axillaris (assembly GCA_029990575.1). Taxonomy (NCBI): domain Eukaryota; kingdom Viridiplantae; phylum Streptophyta; class Magnoliopsida; order Solanales; family Solanaceae; genus Petunia; species Petunia axillaris. Next base: position 130,910,793 of record JARKNS010000003.1, on the reverse strand, counting down.
TATATTTTTTCTCTTTATTATGTCTATATTTGATATATCAAACAAAGAAAGAACTTTTTTATAAATATTTTGACAATTTCTCTAGCGGATCAATTTTTGACCCAAATCAACTCATCATTCAAATGGGTTAAATTGGGCGGGTCAAAACGGGTTAGGCCAACAAATGGGCGGGTCAACTTGGGTGGATTGGGTGGGTCAAACTTTTATGGGTCAATTTTGACACCACTACGGAGAGGGAAAAAGAAACAATTTGTCTCCTCCCATCTACCTTGAGATCATATAACCATTTGCTAATTTTCCGCCTCGGTCTTTTACGTTGAATGCTAATTACTCCATTTCATTAATTATTATTACTCCAATAATTAAGAAAAAAAAGTGGAGAAATTGGATTCATGTGCCACGTTACTTTCTAAACCCCAGTATTATAGATATTCATCTGCCACGTTACAGAAATCTAAAGCTCATTTTGACATGACCCCTGAATCATATCTAATTATCTTAGTAAGATTTTTTACATTCTTCCTTTCTTTTTCTGCCATGGCCTTAAGATGGGAGAAATCCTCTTTATGATAAATGCATTAACTTGTTTAATTTGCAGTCAAAGGGTAGTGTTTGCTAAATGGTACTGAAGCCGGCGTCAACCTTATTGGAGGTATGAATCAGGGAGGAGAGGGTAGTGTGACCTCTATCCCTCGTTATCTGTGTATATAATTAGACTATTTTATGAACAATCAATTAGACATTTTCACGCCCACCCTTCCCACTCCGCATTGAATGAAACATCAATTGACTAATAACATGTTTTTCTTTTTTCAGATATATCAATGCAAGATAAAATGGTGATATATGACAATGAGAAGCGATAGGTTGCAAATTGTGATAGGCCACCAAAGTCGAGTAGCATGATAATGTAGTTAATAAAGACCACACCTGATTGTGAACGTAACCTCATACGTTCCTCGGGGGGCCAGAGTTTTCTGGCAGTAACCCCTACAAACCGTGTGTTTGGACTTCAAACCTTTAGGTATTAAGTTCAGCCTCCAAGATTGAAGTTCGATAAAATGGTTAAAAACTAAATAGTTTTTAAAAAATATCTAAAAATAAAATTGCATGGGAAAAAGTGGGTCCCTGGTGAAATTTTTACTAATCTAATCCACAGATTTTTGGCTGATTTGCAAAAATATGACACGGGAAGCAATGATTTGCATTTTTTTCCCGGGCTAACAGATAGTTTGCAAAAATACCCCCGCTAAAATTTAATGAAAAAAATCCGGGGCCAAGACTTGCAAATCTCGGTTAAGTGTCTGTAAATCTCGACATTCAAGAAATACTAAACTCTCACGTCTCAGAGTTAATCTCTTATATGAATTTAAAATATCAACTTTATTTGGTAAGCAAACATTTTTGAAATTATCAAATAAGCAGGTCAAGGCCCGTGTTTAAACATGGGCCTAACATATTGATATTTGAAGTCTGATTTTGATACGTAGCCATTTTTCGGATGCGCTAAGTGAATATTATCCACCATTTTAAAATTAATTGAGGAATAGCCAAATATCTGCGCGCATACTTATACTCTATTAACGTTAGCAAACACCCCAGATCTGTCTCAGTATTTTATAATGAGAGTTTAAACTAACATGTCCAAAGTCCCATTATTTTATAATGGGATTCATATTTATAGTACCCTGGAGCTTATATATAAAGTCTCAGTATTTACTGGGATTTTATTTTCCAAGTCCCAATATTTTATACTGAGAATAGTGTTTAAGTGATCCCAATATTTTATAATCGAAATTTGAACTAACATGTTCAAAATCCAAATATAAAATACTGGACAGTTTTACACCGCTGGCTAGTATTCATTTAGCGCGGTGCGAACCGACTACAGGGCTAAATTTTACATATTTGAATTGACGTTTTATTCCGTCACAAGCTTTTGATAGAAATGCAACAAAGATAAATATTGAAGCAATTGTTGCACATTTGAGTAGAGTGGAGGAATAAGTTTAACAGAAAGGAATTTAAAATAAAGTAATATTTAAGAATAGGCAATAAACCAAATTTCCTCTAATACAATGTTTCTTGTCCTTGAGCTGAAGTACTGCTCTTCCTTCTAGCCATCTTATCTGTTTAGCCAGTGTACCTTCATTAGATGTCATGAGGCAAAAACGGTGATTACTATATTTTTGGTCACTATGAAGAATAAAAATCCTAAGCATAAACAGGAAATTTCCTCTAATTGAACCACTCATTCACCTTGTACATAATATGGGCACCAACTTGGTATTTTCAATTAAGAAGATTTATTGGATATATCAAAGGAAAAAAATAAGGAAGATCTTTAGTTGAATGTAGAACGAATGGTTAGCTGCATCGTTCATAAGCTTCCAAAATAAAGCATAATCTCCAGTAGTACTTGGTAGTACTTATTAAAGTCAGCAAAAAATGTTTGCATCCCTTAACATACATTGGAGGGTAGATGTTCCTTTGTCTGTCGAGATGGATGTACTGAATCCATAGTCTCTTCGTTTTTCTGGACATGTGTTAGAACGATGAATTATTGACAGAATACAACACAACAAATTAGTAGTAGAGCACATATGGTAAGCTATTAGTTTGTTTCAATTCTACCAAGCATGAATTTCGGCATCTTGCGATCACAAATATGCATATTCTCCGATACAAGTTGGAATTTAAATGCCAAGCAGAAACAAAAGTAGTAGTAATGGAGGACAAAGAATTATGTTAATCAAAGATAGTGTAACTCACCTAGGTAATGAGTTCCCATGGATAACACAGTACACTTTGTTGCCTAAAGTACTACGCGGTCATAATATAGGTCACCTGCTGAAATATTCGTTGCTCTTCAATGACCTTGTTCATCAAAATCTATAGCTCAAATATGAATGTTGCAAGGTCTTGTTGCTGCAAACCAGAAGTTCTCATTGTCTCTATCGTGAAAGAAAAGATAAGTAACTCTAGGATATTCATTAATTTGGAATACTTTGGAAGCGAATGAGACATCCTAAGACCAAGCTATAAGAGAGAATTTAATACAGTAATACCAGGGATAAGAGAGAATTTAACACCAATTGCAACTAATGACCTATTATGATTTAATATACTTCTTTGCTTTTAGTTCGTGTCCTAATTGACAAAATCCTTGCTAAAAATCAAATTGCAAGGAATCCTTGATATCATTTATGTGATACGGGGATCACTATATCCTTAAGAGTTCATGTTCTGTCGATCATTCACTACTAAAAAAATCGGGATCTCCGACCGCCCAATCGGTCGCATAATGGTCGCCCAGTCGACCGATCGGCGACCGATATGGGTGGTCGGAGAATTAATGGTAACAAAAAGCCCTGCGACCGAAAATTGGTCGACATTTCGACCACTATGCGACCGACATTCAGTCGCATAGTAGGATAGAAAAATTGACCAAGTAGGCGACCGACAGTCGGTCGCATAGCATATGCGACCGACATTCGGTCGCCTACTTGGTCAATTTGTTGGAATTAACTGTGACCAAGTAGGCGACCGAAGCTATGCGACCGACTATCGGTCGCCTACTTGGTCAATGTTTGCCACTGACTTGGCGACTGAAAGTCGGTCGCCTAACTGGAAAAAACCTGCAATAAAAAACCTATTTTCAGGAAGTAGCAACAGCAAAAACCAGCAAAAACCAGTAGCAAAAACCTGTTTTCAACAGAAAAATGCATTCGAAAACAATAAAAACACTAATTCAAACACAACGCAACAAAACCTAACATTTCAAAAACATCCAACAACATTAGTTAATTATGTCTTGAAATTGTTAACATAAAGCTTCACAGGCAGTTATCCATAATCACAGAAGACTACTCGGTCGAGGCAGAGCTAGACCCGGACTCGGAAGAGGAAGAGGAGTTGCGTCGATGCCTGCTCTTATGCTTTCTTCTCGCTTTCTTCTTCTCCTTTTTGGCAAGGAGCTTTTTGATAAAGTCTTGCGTTTCTTGATTTACTCTCGACAGTTGTGCGATCTGCTCTCTCATTTGAGCCATTTCAACAGGATCAACAGAGCTCGACGGAGAAGAAGTAACTGAAGTGCCCAAAAAGCGAGCATTATGCTTATCCGAAGCATATAGCGATCCAAGACCATAAGCAGACCCCTTCTTTACCCCTCCAACAGTTTCGAGCCATATTTCTTTTTCTTTCTCGAACGTCAAGGGAGCCGGGGTGCTGCTTCCGGCGTTCGATGCTTGAGTCGGCTTCTTTTTTTTTTATTTTTCTCGGGCTTGTATCGAGGCTCCTCACAAAATCTACATTGCACGAGCTCTGCATCATCCTTGTAATATAACATGCAACCATTAACACAACAATGAATCTTATGAGAAGTAAGGCCTAATGAGGAAACCAATTTCTTAGTGAAGTAATAAGAAGTTGGTAAGTCCATGTTAGTCGGCTTTATTTCATTCATAAGGCCTATGATGGAATCCATGGCAGCTTGAGAAATACTATAATCTGATTTGATACTATGCAATCTGACAGCAACAGACAACTTGGAATGTACCGAGCCCTCATGGAATGGGCGACTTGCTTCCTCCAACATTTTATAGAATTCACTTGCCTCGGCATTGGGAATGTGCTCAGTGTTAGGCTGTGATGTACCCGGCTGCATGGGATCATTATCCGGGTACATACCAAAAGCATCACAAACCATATCATCCATTCTATAATCATTACGGTCTGGTTCCAAAACCGGAGAACTACTAGTGCCATGAATATTTTGAAGCATTTGAATGTGCCCCTGCAAATCCCACGGCTCTCCATGATAATGCCAAATATAGTAATTTGGCATAAACCCCCTATCTAACAGATGCAGTTGAACGGTCGTTATATCTTGGAGGGTGTAGCATTTGCACTTTATGCAGGGGCACTTAATTGTACCACGCCTTATAAAAGGTTCGGTTGTTTTTGCTAAAGCAACAAATTCCTTAAGACCCTCTTCAAATTCAGGCCTTATCCCCCGCCGACCGGGGAAAAGTCGATTGTCCATCCACAAACGACGTGCATTTGAAATGTTAGGTTTTGTTGCGTTGTGTTTGAATTAGTGTTTTTATTGTTTTCGAATGCATTTTTCTGTTGAAAACAGGTTTTTGCTACTGGTTTTTGCTGGTTTTTGCTGTTGCTACTGCCTGAAAACAGGTTTTTTATTGCAGGTTTTTTCCAGTTAGGCGACCGACTTTCAGTCGCCAAGTCAGTGGCAAACATTGACCAAGTAGGCGACCGATAGTCGGTCGCATAGCTTATGCGACCGATAGTCGGTCGCATAGCTTCGGTCGCCTACTTGGTCACAGTTAATTCCAACAAATTGACCAAGTAGGCGACCGAATGTCGGTCGCATATGCTATGCGACCGACTGTCGGTCGCCTACTTGGTCAATTTTTCTATCCTACTATGCGACTGAATGTCGGTCGCATAGTGGTCGAAATGTCGACCAATTTTCGGTCGCAGGGCTTTTTGTTACCATTAATTCTCCGACCACCCATATCGGTCACCGATCGGTCGACTGGGCGACCATTATGCGACCGATTGGGCGGTCGGAGATCCCGGTTTTTTTAGTAGTGAGGATAGAGTACAATGTAAACCTAGAAAAAACGTCTTATGAAAACATAGTAGTAGATTATGAGCGGGAGAACTCATACCTTTCACAAAAACCCAAAATTATGAAATAAAGAGAGATTGCCGGAGAGATTCTGACAGAGATTAGAGGGACGGAAGAGAGACAAAGAGAACGTAGAGTTTGAGCATCGGAGGGATTAAAGGGTGAAGAGAAGGTGAATTGGTAAAGGGAACACACGTGCCGTTGTAGAATAAGAGAACCATTGACTAAATACCACGTATATGTTACAGTACTATTTGGACACTTACATAAAATGTACAGGCAGATAAAGGAAGAGGTACAAATTGGAACAACAGTGTTCGTCCTTCCCTTGTTCTCTTATAAGAAGACTTATTCCAACAGAAATTTTTAGGAAAAGCAATCTTACAGAACCTTCATGCCTTACATCAACATTGCAACTGTGGTCTGTGCGCCTAAGCAGAAAGTTTTCGTACATGCGTTTGACAAAATAACCAAATACATGTACAGAAGATATCAATAAAGAAAAATCAGATAACTAAAAATTGAATATCCAAAATTAAAGTCATAAACACAAAAGGTAAAGCACAAAAGAAAGAAGTTTTCGGAGGCATAGTAAAGATTGTGAATGAATAATCTCTAAAAGAGTCATAGAGACAGATGGTTGCTGACTAATTCAGAAGAAGCAGATGGAGAGTGTTGCTCCCAACGCACACGCAAGTATACGCGGTCGACAAGTAATAAAATGATAAGTAGAGTATCGTTCCCACGAGGACTACTCAGACTGGACTTCTAACAAACAATTTCTTAACAACTACTCAGGGATCTTTTTCCAATAGTGAGAATTTTATTAACTATAGAACTGTAATTTAAATGGTGGAAGTGAATTCAAATAATGAAGCAAAAGTTGGTTGTTATCAGTAATAAGGAGACGGTCCAGGGTCAGAGTTACGAACAATCCAGTCGAGTTTTCCAATTGATCCCACTTCTTAAATCCTGGATTACTAACTAACAGAGTAAATGTACCCGTAAAAACCTTTCGATTCTTCACGGTCTATGCAGGCTACTCCAATCCCTATATGTCTATGGGTTGAATCACGTGCACGCATTAACGAATTCTGTAATTAGTTAAGCTAGGCGAGCAAGTATATGTCTATCTTACTCACAAATTGGTTCCCCGATGCCCGGGTTCACAATCTAGCCCTACTCTTTTTTTATTGCGTTCATAAATTTTCTCTTTCGAGTTCAATCCAAAAACCATAGATAATGCATAATTATCGGGCCCTGATAATTACACAAGTGAAATCAAGAAAGAATAAGCAATCAGTTATGGGATTCATTATATGGAATTCAATCTTCAAACATCAACTTTCATGAAATACTCTAACCCTAGAACGTAAGATTTAGCCACGCATACTCATAATAACAACACAAAGATTTGATGAAATAATGAAATAATGATGTAATAGATTAATGGAAGGAAGAAAAACTCTTGTTCAAGATGTTATGAGCTCTCCAATTTGCTCCAAGGTCTGAACCCTCTTCAAAAACTAAGTAAAAGAGTATTGATAATGTTTACAAAAGCCTAGCAATTAGTTACGCCTAAGCCTAGATGAAATAGGACTTCCAAAAACGCTCCAGGGGCGCTATAGCTGGCGCCCCGCGCCTCGGAACGCGCTCAACTAGGCAGAACCCGTCGAATCTCGCACGCAATAGCCATGCCCCGCACCCCAAAATGCACCATAAAGTGGGCGCTTTTGGGGTGCCCCGCGCCAGTAACCGCGCCAGAAAGTGGGCGCTTTTGGGGCGCCCCGTGCCAGTAACCGCGCCAGGAAAAATTCCTGCTTTCGTCGTTCGCAGCTTGCTTCGTTCCGTGCCTTCGCGTGCTCGATCCAATCCTCAATCCAAATTCAATCTTTTCTTGCTCGATCATGCTCTTTAAAACTCCAATTGCACTTCATAACAACCTACACATATACGACGCAAAATCAGTACAAAATCACATCCATTAACTAGAAAACGCGCGAATAAAGTATCCAAACATGAGGAAATATTAAGGAATTATAGGCATAAAATGCCAAACATCACCACCCCACACTTGAACCTTTGCTCACCCTCGAGCAATCACAAATAACTTCCCAACCTAGGTAGAACAGGTCTGCCTATTACTATGGTTGAGACCGACCATTGAACAAATGCATACATGACTACTATGGGTCCAACAAACATGCCAACAATTTATCAAACATCAAAACATGAGAACAACCACCCCAAGACAACTCAAATGGACAAACTCGACTCATTGCAACCATGCTCCCACAAAGTCACACCTATCTGCTCAACCAAAAAGTCACGACTTCACCTATCTCATGCAAACCATGTGCCCTCACCAAACAATGAAGCAAGAGAGTGTCCCCCAAATATCACACACAAAAATGAATATCAAGAATGGAATAGGGACAATAGCGTAGAAAGAACTCGCTCACTCTCATGAAAAGCTCACATGTCACACACGATGTGCCATAGGCTTGCCCGTAGTGTAGGACTCCACTAATGTAGGCTCACTCCAATCGGGATTAACTAGGACTTTAAAGGGTTGTAATGTATGCTAAGGGGCTGGTAGGATACATATGGGTAATAGTGACTACATCCCTAAGCACTTTAATACATCACAATCAATTTGAGCACATATCTCATCAAAGCCATCCAATCAACAACTTTCACACACACCTTCTCAACAAGTAGCAATTTTTTTCTTTTAAGCACAACACTAGCAAGGATGAATATTCTTTTCTTTTCTCTTTATTTCTTTTTTCAATTTTTTTTCTTTTTCTTTTTCAATTCAATTCACTCCAAACCTTGCTAATGTTCTTTTTTTTTCAACTACTTCTCAAGTTACCACATATCCTCCTCATTGGTTCCACTCAATAACCCTCCAACATTCAACCACAACTCCACATAATATCAAATTATCACTTAAAGTGCTTAAGGAGTAAAGGGCCGAAAGAAAGCAATTTAGAACAAGTGGGTAGGCTCTCAGTGTGGTGCCAACAAAAGGTCAAAGGGATCACAACAATCAAGGGTGCATATAAGGGTAGGCAAATTAAGGTAAAAGGCTTATCCAAGAAGGCCTGTATCATCTTCCGACTAGAGCAAACCTAGGATTTCGCTTTGCACACACACGGGGCAAGTTATAGACACCAATATGCAAACATAGAACACAATAGAATATGCCTCACAACACACATTGCATACAATCTACACAAAAATGCTCCATCACAACTCTCAATCAAGCAAATAGAGTGCAACTTGTAGAAAATTAAGCACTAATGCACAAAGGTTCACAACAAAGTCAAGTGAGTGGACTCAAGCATTTCAAGGGGGTCATTCCATGTTTTCCAGGCATGCATCACAATTTAAAACGAAAAGACACCACAAATAGCACATATAATAAGTTCAAGTCCACCGGTATCAAACAAATCAAAGGCACCTAGCATTCTACCTATTTCTTTCGTCTAGGGCTACCTATAACTAACTACTCTAATCCCGAAAATAAAAAACTACCCGGTTCAAAGGCCTACCCGTGGAAAAGAACTGAGGTCATAAGAAAAACTACGGGGTGGATGACATGTACAACTAATAAAGACTAAAAAGAAAATCTTTTTGCAATTTTTCATTAATTTCTATTTTTTTTCATTTTTTCATATATTAAAGCAAGAAACAAATAAAAATAAAGTCAAGTGACAAAATTAAAAATCCTAACGGTACATGCATCCCTAACCTAAAAAATAAAGGAGAGTTTCCCACCCCACACTTAAAACTAAGCAATGTCCTTAGTGCGACAAAAAATAAAGTACAAGGGGTAAAAGAACTTCCCTGAAGGCCCTAGTCCTTGGTGCTAGCATCCTCCAAGCTTCCGTATAGTATGAGGTACTCAGACTTCCCTCATCAGGTCAAAAATATTAGGCAGGGGTGAGGATACCCCACACTTAAACTCGACATCAATCCCAAGAAAAACAAAAACTACGTGACACTATAAATAAAATAATACAAGTACAAACTCGGGTTGCCTTTCGAGAAGCGCCTTAGTTAACGTCGTGGCACGACGACACTTTTAGCTTACTTCCAGCATTTATGTCTTCTCTTCTTACGACGGACCTTTGCTTTCTTCCTTTTTTTGAGAGAACCCATCTTCAACTTCACATGTGATGTGCCATTGCTATCTTGTTCCACATGCTGCTCACACACGTCATTTGGTTTACTTCCATGTTCTTGTTTGACACATTCGATCATAGAGCACTTTTCAACCTTAGTTATGTGCTCCTTCTCATTATAAACCTTGAAAGTAACCTTTTCTCCATGCGCTCTAACAGCCATCTCTCCCAGCTCCATGTCAATAATTGCCTTCGATGTGACTAAGAATGGTCTCCCCAAAATGATTGGCACTTCTCGGTCCTCTTCATAATCTAGTAGTACAAAATCAGCAGAGAATGTAAACTTACCAACTTTCAGCAACACATCTTCGAACTTACCATTAGGGTGAGTGAGTGATCCGTCCGCCATCTTAAGAGAAACTGAAGAGGGCATGATTGCTCCTAGCCCTAACCTTTTGCAAACAGATAGAGGCATGAGATTTATGCTCGCACCCAGATCACACAATGCCCTAGTGATATTATGCCCTCCAATGGTGCAAGGAATAGTAAACCTCCCAGGATCTTGATGTTTTGGAGGTAACTTGCTCAAGATTGTACTACACTCCTCAACTAACTCAACTGTATCTATCTCTTGAGGCTTCTTCTTCTTGACTAAAATCTCTTTTAAGAACTTCACAAAAGATGGTATCAATTCAAACACATCAGTCAAGGGAATGTTAACTTGAAGCTCTTTCAACATACTCACAAATTTTTTATACTGGGCCAGGTCCTTCGATGGTATAAGTCTCTACGGGAATGGTGGAGGCGGCAGAGGTGCCTCCTTTTTCTCTTCTTTATTATTTACCTTCTCCACCTTTTCAACTCTTTCTATTTCAGCTCTCTCTCCTCGGACTTGGCCATCAGCTCTCCACCTTCAATTAAAGTCACTGCAAGACATTGCTCAGGCCCCTTTTTAACAGTACTTATTTCTCCCACCAACTACCCCAACTGGTGCTCCAGGTTCTTTTGAGCATTGGCAAGATCTTGTATGGCCTGTGCATGGGCTGCAGTGTCAGCTATCATTCTCTACTGTCCCGCCATTATCTGCTTTAGCATATCTTCAACTGAATTGCTAACCTGCTGTGGTGGAGCTGGAAGTGGTTGGTAATTATTCGGGGCTCTCATGTTGCCTTGATAATAAGCATTACCAAACTGATTTTGATCCTGCTGCCTGTTTTGATTACCCATGCAGTAAACTGACTCTGGATTAGAGGAGCAAACCTCTGTAGCGTGATCTTGACCACAAACCTCACAAAAACTCTGGAGTTGTTGCACTGGAGCCACTTGTTGTTGAGTCTTTGGCAAAGCTAGCTTGCTAATTTGATTGGAAATAGCATCCATCTTCGCCCTCAGCTCTGAAACTGCATCTAACTGAAGTACCCCAACAGATTTCTGTGCAGTAGCTCTACTATCTCCTTGCCAGTCAGGATTGCTCTGCGAAAACTTGTCTAGTAACTCATAAATCTGGTCAATGTTTAAGGCCAGTACTTGGCCTCCAGCAGCAGCATCTACCACGATCTTAGTCTGCGCAGTCAACCCCTCCACAAAAGTGTGTGCCAGTACCTCATTTGATTGGTTATGGTATGGACAATCTCTCAGTAAAACTTTAAACCGCTCCCAGGCTGAATACAAAGACTCTCATTCTATCTTTCTGAAGGACATAATTTCACTTCTCAGCCGGGCTGTCTTGGCAGATGGATAAAACTTAGCTAAGAACTTCTTAGCCAAATCATCCCAAGTAGTGATAGACCCAGATTTTTCAGCCTTTAACCACCTCTTTGCTGCCCCAATCAGTGAAAACGGGAACAATGTCAAGCGCACATAATCAATAGGAACTCCCGTCGGTGTGTAAGTATCACTGATCTCCAAGAAATTCTGAATGTGTTTCTGCGGATCTTCATGAAGTAATCCACTATATTGCCCAGTCACATGCAGCAACTGAATCATGCCGGACTTAATCTCAAAGTGCCCGGTGATAGCGGGCTTAACTATGCTAGACGCTACCCCCTCCAGGTTGGGGAGAGCAACATCTCGCACAGCTAAGGTGCGTTCTTCTGCCATTCCTGTAGGTAAAGATCAAGCAGGACCTAATACCTAAAATGGCATAAAACTCAAAACAAAAATTAAACCTGAATAGATAATAAGTAATCGTTCAAAAAGAAATCCGTCAATTATTAGTTCCCGGCAACGGCACCAAAAACTTGTTGCTCCCAACGCACACGCAAGTATACGCGGTCGACAAGTAATAAAATGATAAGTAGAGTATCGTTCCCACGAGGACTACTCAGACTGGACTTCTAACAAACAATTTCTTAACAACTACTCAGGGATCTTTTTCCAATAGTGAGGATTTTATAAACTATAGAACAGTAATTTAAATGGTGGAAGTGAATTCAAACAATGGAGCAAAAGTTGGTTGTTATCAGTAATAAGGAGACGGTCCAGGGTCAGAGTTACGAATAATCCGGTCGAGTTTTCCAATTGATCCCACTTCTTATATCCCGGATTACTAACTAACAGAGTAAATATACCCGTGAAAACCTTTCAATTCTTCACGGTCTATGCAGGCTACTCCAATCCCTATATGTCTATGGGTTGAATCACGTGCACGCATTAACGAATTATGTAATTAGTTAAGCTAGGCGAGCAAGTATATGTCTATCTTACTCACAAATTGGTTCCCCGTTGCCCGGGTTCACAATCTAGCCCTACTCTTTTTTATTGCATTCATAAATTCCCTCTTTCGAGTTCAATCTAAAAACCATAGATAATGCATAATTATCGGGCCCTGATAATTACACAAGTGAAATCAAGAAAGACTAAGCAATCCGTAATGGGATTCAATATATGGAATTCAATCTTCAAACATCAACTTTCATGAAATACTCTAACCCTAGAACGTAAGATTTAGCCACACATACTCATAACAACAACACAAAGATTTGATGAAATAATGATATAATGATGTAATAGATAAATGGAAGGAAGAAAAACCCTTGTTCAAGATGTTATGAGCTCTCCAATATGCTCCAAGGTCTGAGCCCTCTTCAAAAACTAAGTAAAAGAGTATTGATAATGTTTACAAAAGCCTAGCAATTAGTTACGCCTAAGCCTAGACGAAATAGGACTTCTAAAAACGCTCCAGGGGCGCTATAGCTGGCGCCCCGCGCCTCGGAACGCGCTCAACTAGGCAGAACCCGTCGAATCTCTCACGCAATAGCCATGCCCCGCGCCCCAAAACGTGCCAGAAAGTGGGCGCTTTTGGGGCGCCCCGCTCCAGTAACCGCGCCAGAAAGTGGGCGCTTTTGGGGCGCCCCGTGCCAGTAACCGCGCCAGGCAAAATTCCTGCTTTCGTCGTTCGCAGCTTGCTCCGTTCCGTGCCTTCGCGTGCTCGATCCAATCCTCAATCCAAATTCAATCTTTTCTTGCTCGGTCATGCTCTTTAAAGCTCCAATTGCACTTCATAACAACCTACACACATACGACACAAAATCAGTGCAAAATCACATCCATTAACTAGAAAACACGTGAATAAAGTATCCAAACATGAGGAAATATTAAGGAATTATAGGCATAAAATGCCAAACATCAGAGAGAACAAAGAGAAAGCAACTCAGTCCATTTAGGAAGAATGACAAAACTGATGTCACCAAAACATTACAAAGCGTATGTATATGGAGTGTAAGTGGAGTGACACGTGGTTTGTTAATACACACATGTTTAGAGGAGAAGGCAAAGAAGGTTATTACCAATGACATTTTAGAGTCCAATTTACTTTGCTTACTGTACAACCGTGTAGTGTTGTGTTCGTCCTCTCGCTAGCCGCTTATATTTCTACTCTATAGAAATGGCTTGCAAGCACGTCTTGGATGACATGCTTGTGACTTGCTTGCAAGGGCATTGTTGGAATATAACGTTTTATTGCTTCAAAGTTTTGTACTTTAAGATATTAAAATTAGACACTCGGGCCCGCTAAAATATCTAATGACATAAGAACCAAAACCCTTTACTGTAGTTCCTGTGAAATCCACCGAAGAGTAGTGTAGCTTATCTAAAAATGTGGGGTCCGTTTAACTCCAATCCAACACGTAGCTTTCAATATTATGCCAAGTTAATCTAAATATAATGGAGTACTAAAAATTACACTCATTTGAGCTTTTGAGGGGAGAACTTTCAGCCCAGTGTAACTAAATAAAATTTCTCTAGACTACATTATTACACATCAGTTGCCATCACATAACTTCGTAAATAAAGATAGTAAATTAGAAAGGGTAATTTTAAAATAAGTTTGCAGAAAACTTGTAGTTTCAAAATTAACCTTTTGAGTTGCACCGGAGAAATAAAAGATAGAAATTAAAGCAATGCTATAATTACGGCAATCCTAAGTGATTCTAACTATGTTAGTTATTTTGATTTATGACTTAATTACCCTTTTTTTTTAACTTTTTTATTTTTTTAAAAAAAAGAAGGATCTTAATATGCCTTAGTTTGTTTCATACACTTTCCTTATTTTTTGCAAAATGGCATGCTCTTTGGTTAAATTTTTGTTTATGTGTTGCAGTTGAGAGAATGTGAGAAGAGGTCATGGGTATGTGCTGCATAGACTAGAATACAATTAGCTGGGAGATTGGGAGAAAGACTCGATGCTGACTAGGCTAGACTTTACGGCAACTAACTGAGAAATTGGGGTCGATGGCAAGTACTATTGACTAGCCAAGACTTCAAGGCAATTAGTTGGGAGAACTGCTTAGTTGCCTAGGCCAAACTTTTAGAACGAGAAAAGGGAGGGAAGAGATATAAGACGTGCTTTATAAGTTTCATGTGGGTATTTCTGTCCGATATTTATTCAATAATCTAAACGGATGTTGTTTTTGCTAAACCACGGTAGTGGAAGTAAAAAAGGCAACGCAATGTCTATGGTATCATAGTTCTGCAATTCACCCATTCAAATAAGTACAAGAAAAGACCCTATTACACATAAAAGTTAGAAATGTTTAAGCTGAATGATGATTTAGGTATCTTTGTTATAAAATACATCGATATTTTAAAAAATTTACAAAATACAAATTATACACAAATTGTAAATACTTGTATATGCATTCATGTCTTTATAATGTCATATACATATGAATATACAAACGTACACATAATATATAAGTACATACAATAATATACAAAGATATATACACACATACGTAACAAGAGAGACATAGGCAATAACGTTGGGCCGTGCTTTGCACGGATATACCATCTAGTATAATAGAAACTAGTGGATAAGGCCCGTGTTTAACAAGGGCCCAACATATTCGATTTCTATGTTGCCCTTCACTGTATCACAATAGCAATGCAACAATAGAGTAAATTAAAATAAGAAATTGAATAGAGAATAACTACTTAGAATAAGCAGTTGCACCATAAGACAAAAGTTTCTTCTTTCATCAGTAAATTATAAGCAAGTAGCAGCTGAGGCTTCTCTTTGCAATCCTTTACAGGTAATGATCTTGACGGCCATTTTTAAGACAAATGCAACTACACCCATTCTTGTTCCTACAAATGAAAGAAGTCAAATATTAGTTCTAACATACCCGGTAAAGTGAAACTTAAATGAAAAAACATACAGATAGTTTCACATGTTGAAAATGATTCAACTGTTGCTCACATAACTTCATGAGTAACAATGTACTGAATGTAGTGAATGTAAATTGAAAGTTTGTGCAAGCTTAAAATGTAAATACTCCCAAGAAAATATTCAAATCTCTTTTTCTTTTTAATAGGTAAAATATATATTCAAATCCGTAGCATCAAAGTATTACACATTGAGCTGGACTTGCAAAGTTCAGTAAAAAACCAGACAGGTGTTAACTCTAGTTTTGATGATTACAATATAGTTAAATTTCATGGACTGATAACTTAACAATGTTACATTGCTTGTCAGGTGCAAAAGGATTCAGTCGACTATTTTTGGAAGAGAAGTGAAGACGCTGGATTGTAATGCATAGGATATTCTGATTGATCTAAATGTATCTTGAGATCTCATTGATTGAAGTCAAATATCGCATATCAAGGAATCATGAAGATTTTCCAGATCCTTTATCGCTCTTACCTTATTTCCAAAAAGGATCAATCAATGCCTTTTTGGGGATCAAATATCTTGGGTCATAAATCTCTTCATCTAAGGAAAATATCAGTCCATATCAAGAAAGGATCCACAAGCCTATTATGCTGTTCACACACTGAAGACTCTGAGGCTATATATATTCGAGTTGCTGCCTTTCTTCCTTACGCAACCTTAAGCTTTCTAGCATTCTCTTTTAAAGTCTTGAAAATATTGTAACCTTTAGAGTTTACTACTGTACAAGAAAAGAAAACAGAGATTAAAGAGAAAGGAAGGTTAATGTCGAGTGAGTTGGTTAATTGTGTAACCAACAGTGTATCGTTTGTGGTGAGCGAAGGAACAAAACCATACAAGTGTATCGTTGGTGGTGAATGAAGGAAAACTATCATCCTGTACTTTGGAGAAACTAAGAGCTGAAGAGAAAACTCCCTTGTGACCCAAAGGGACGGGATTAGGAACCATTTTGGTTCTGAACTAGTATAAAAATTGATTGTGTTCTTTACCTTTCTGCATTTGAGTTTGATATTTATCACTGGCTAAGATCTAGTCGACTCAATAGTCGACTGAAACTAAAATATAAGATTAAAAGTTATAATTCACCCCCCTCTTATATCTTCAATTGGTATCAGAGAAGGTCTCGCATATTTCTGTTATTTTGCTTTGTAGCAAGTGAGAAAAGATCATGTCTGGACATATTGTCACTGGGGCTCTACTTCAAGAAGGAACCTCTATTGCTCGACCTCCATATTTCAATGGACAACACTTTAGTCATTGGAAAGTGAGAATGGAAATATTCGTCAAATCCATTGACTTTAAAATTTGGCGAGTAATTACCAAGGGGCCTTATGAGATATCTCCGGACAAAGGCAAGAAACCTGAAGGGAAAGACTCTAAAACTCCCTTTGATATTGATGATTACAATGATGAGCAGAGAGAAATTATCCAATTAAATTCAAAAGCTCAAAATCTTTTATACAATGCTATAAGTGGTGAAGAATACGAAAAGATCTCCAGCTGTGAAACAACCAAGGAGATGTGGGATAAACTTGTAGTTACTTATGAAGGTACAAACAAAGTTAAGGAAACTAGAATTAATCTTCTAGTTCATGAGTACGAACTTTTTCAATTAAAAGATGGAGAACTATTGAGGACATGTTTGCTAGATTCAGCAAAGTGATTGGAGAACTTAAATCCCTTGGCAAAATCTATACAAGAGGAGAACAAGTTAGGAAAATTCTAAGAAGTCTACCTGTTGTTTGGCAACCCAAAGTTATCAACATTGAAGGAGGAGATCTCAACTCTTTGTCTTATAATGAACTCCGCGGTGATCTTATTGCTTTCGAAAAGACGCATCTTCAAAGAAAATCTCAGACTACTGAAAAGAAGAAGGAAGTTGCCTTCAGTGCTGACAACACAGACCCTCCTTGCGACAATGATGATATTGCGGAAGAATGGGCCTTGATGTCAAAGAACTTTGGAAATCTATTAAGAAGAAATAGGCAAAGAGGAAGACCCTGATTCAACTCTCGCAGAAACACTTCTAGCAATGATCAAGAGAAAAATGATGGACGATGCTTCGAATGTGGTAAATATTGGCATATCGCAGCCAACTGCAATGAGGCAAAGAAGAAGCAGTCCAGGAACAAAAAGAAGGCGTTGTCTGCATGGAGTGATGAAGAAAGATCTGATAATGAAGAGTAAGCAAACATATGCTTCATGGCTGAAGCAGATTCTAGCAAGGTACGTAATTATGATTGTGAAAATTGCAATTCTTTACAAGAAGATTTAGATTCTGCTCTAGAAGAAATGAAATGTATTCTTGAGGAATCGTCAAAAGTTAAGAAGGATGGTGAAATCTGGAAAACCAAATTTGAAGTTTGTGAAATAGAACAAGACTTCTTCCAACAAGAAGTCCAGGACTTAGAATTTAAATTAAATGGTATAAATAAATCCACTAGTCAAACTTCTATTATATCAAATGCTACTCCATTATCCCCTGCCTCCACCGAGGCTATTCCTGGCAGTTTACGATTCACCAGCAGTGAGTCGACTAAAACTGCATCTGAAAACAAACCTCGCATTACGTATTACTACTGTGGTAATCTTGGTCACACCAGTGCTAGATGTAGATTAAAAAGGGCTGATACCAGCAAATTGAGATGGATTCCAAAAAGTTCATTGAACTCTCACTTGGACATGCTAGCATGCATCTCATTTTAAAATTATCTCAAAAGGATCTTGTTGTTGGTCTCCCAAAATTAAATTTTGTAAAAGATCATATCTGTGATGCATGCCAATTGGGAAAAAAAACTAGGACTTCATTCAAAGTTAAAGATATTGTTAATACATCTATGCCTCTCAAATTGTTGCACATGGATTTATTTGGCCCTACGAAAACCGCTAGCATTGGAGGTAAAAGGTACGCTTTTGTTATTGTTGATGATTACTCACGTTTTACTTGGGTCATTTTCTTATCTCACTAAGATGAAGCTCAAAAGAATTTTGAGTATTTTTGCAAGAAGGTTCAAAGAGAAAAAGGGTACTTCATTACTACTATTAGAAGCGACCATGGTGGAGAATTTGAAAGCAAAGCTTTTGAATCCTTTTGCAATGAACAAGGTATTTCACATAGTTTCTCTTCCCCCAGAACTCCCCAGCAGAATGGTGTACTGAAACGTAAAAACAGGACACTACAAGACATGGCTAGGACGATGCTACTGGACCATTCTCTACCAAACAAGTTTTGGGCAGAAGCCATCAACACAGCCTGTCATATTCTCAATAGGTGTCTCATTCGTCCCATTCTTAAGAAAACACCATACGAGCTCTGGAAAGGTAAATGTCCCAACATTAGCTATTTTCATCCTTTTGGTTGCAAGTGCTTTATTCATTACAATGGGAAGGACAATCTTGGTAAGTTTGATCCTAGAAGCGATAAAGGTATTTTTCTTGGTTACTCAAATAGTAGTCGCTCATATAGAGTCTTTAATAAACGTACATTATATGTAGAAGAATCCAAGCATGTTGTATTTGTTTATACTAATCAAGTTCTTGAGAAAGATGAAAGTGCAGATATAGAACTATTAAATTCAGGAAATGCATCTTCAAGCATTGAAAACAGTATCAAGTCGACTAAGGAAATCTCTAAAGCAGTTGTTGAAAACCAGATCAAGTCGATTGAGGACTCCATTGTATTTGTCCCAAATGAGTGGAAAAGTGAACCGGTATATCCTCATAAGTTCATTATAGGTGATCCTCAAGAGGGAATGAGAACCAAGGGCTCATCAAAACAGAATGCAAAACTTGCGCTCATTTCTCAAATTGAACCCAAAAAGATTGATGAAGCACTAAATGATGAATGCTGGGTAAAAGCCATGGAAGAGGAGTTGGCTCAATTCGACAAAAATCAGGTATGGACTCTTGTTCCTAAACCTCAGAATGCTTCTATAATAGGTACAAAATGGGTCTTCAGAAACAAGTTGAATGAAGCTGGAGAGGTCACTAGAAACAAAGCTCGACTCGTGGCCCAAGGTTACTCACAACAAGAAGGTATAGATTATGATGAAACATTTGCTCCGGTCGCAAGGTTAGAATCTATTCGTATGTTACTCGCCTATGCATCATTTAAAGGTTTTAAAAATTTTCAAATGGATGTCAAAAGTGCATTCTTGAATGGTTTTATCAAAGAAGAGGTCTATGTTAAACAACCTCCTGGCTTTGAAAACTTAAAGTTTCCCACACATGTTTTTAAGTTGACTAAAGCTTTGTATGGTTTAAAGCAAGCTCCAAGGGCGTGGTATGACAGGTTAAGTCCCTTCCTTTTAAATCATGGGTTCAGTCGAGGTAATATTGACACTACATTATTTATTAAAAGATCGTCAATTGGAAACCTTCTCATTCAAATATACGTTGATGATATTATCTTTGCTAGTACTAATCCTATCTTGTGCAAGGAATCTGCTGAGACTATGTAAAATGAGTTTGAAATGAGTCTCATGGGAGAACTTACCTTCTTCCTCTGACTTCAAATCAAACAATACGATAAAGGGATATTCATAAATCAATCAAAGTACACCAAGGAATTGCTCTCCAAATATGGAATGCATAATGCTAAAGTCATGTGGACTCCTATGAGTCCCTCTACAAATCTTGACAAAGATTGCAAAGGTAAAAGAGTAGATCATACCACCTATCGAGATATGATTGGCTCACTACTCTGTCTTACTGCTAGTCAACCAAATATAATGTTTAGTGTGTGAAAATGTGTTAGATTTCAATTTGAACCTAAGGAATTGCATTTAACTGCAGTTAAACGAATTATGCGTTATTTATCTGGCACTACTTCTTATGGTTTATGGTACCCTCGCACTATTGACTTTCAACTTCAAGGTTTTTCAGATGCAGATTTGCAGGAGATAAAGATGATCGTAAAAGTACCAGTGGTACTTGTCAGTTCTTGGGAAAATCCCTAATCTCTTGGCATAGCAGGAAACAAAGCTCAGTGTCTTTATCCACAACTGAGGCGGAATACATTGCTATTGGATGTTGTTGCACTTAACTTCTTTGGATGTCTTATTAGCTTAATGACTATGATATTAATCCCACTCCTATGTCCATTTTCTGTGACAACTCTAGTGCTATTTGCTTATCTAAAAATCCAGTGCATCATTCTAGAGCTAAACATATAGAAATTAAACATCACTTCATTAGGGATCATTTCTTATGTGGCAACATTAAAATATCTTTTGTGACCACTGAAAATCAACTTGCTGATATTTTTAAAAAGCCCTTGCATGAGGAACGATTTTGTGAATTGCGTGAAAAATTAGGTGTGGTAGAAGATCCTATCTCTCATGCATAATTATTTTCAAAATTATGGTAATTTTTCTTAGTGTGAATACATTTATATCTAAGTATGCATCAGTCTAATTTGTATATATCTCTAAACATCCGTAATTATTGCTGCTTGTTTCGTATGAAGGTGTCTCCTCGATTTACTCACTGACATCTTTTCGCCTTTTCACTCCTTTAAGTCACGTCTTTTCTTTCTCCCACTTCTCCATAAAACCCTCTTCACCTGCTTTCTTCTCTTCTACTTCCATTGCATTATTTTCTGCAAATACTCTCTTACATTGCTCTCCATGGGTAAATCTCACAAACCCAAATCCACATCTGTGAGGAAAAGTATGCGTATTCGCTCCAAAAATTTCTCTCCAGGTTCTCCCGTCAACCTCGAATCCTCTGAATCTATTACAATGTCCCAAAAAAGTGAATCTGCCTCTTTCATATCTCCTTCCTCTAGGAAAAAGGCTGGCAAACGTCCAATTGTTGATACTCCCTCTAATCCTTCTCCAAAGAAACCCAAAGTTGCCAAACCCATTATTGCTCTTGATAGTGATCAGAACTTTTGGGACAATGGGCGTGAAAGATTTGAAGAACTCAAATCCCGTCGCATCACTATTGGTCGAATTGTAGATCTTGACTCTATGGAGAAACTTGACTGCCATGTCAAAGATCTCTTTGATTTCCAAGGTTGGTCCAATTTCTTCTCTATCAACCCTCCTGTTCTCTATCCTTACTTAGTTGGGATGTTCTATGCAAACCTTCGTACTTGTGGCACTGACGACATTGAATCTCTAGTCCTAGGCCAGTGTATTCTCTTGAACTGTGAAGTCTTAGAAAAGCTCATGAATGTCAAAACCTCTGGTTTCTCTGACTGTTTCAAAAACTTATGGGCTTCTGATTTTGAGGTCTCTTTCGACCAGGCCAAAGCTTGTATCATTGGTCTTGGTGCTCATGCAATTCCTGAGGGGCAACTTGGCCCTCATCTGTTGTGCTTTGAGAATCGTGTTCTTGCTCACATTACAGCTACTACCTTGCTTCCTCGCGCAGGTTCTTTTAGTTCTCTTTCCCAACGGGAAACTTTTGTTGTCTCTTGTCTAGTCTCTAAGCAAAAGGTGAAACTTTCCTGGTGGATTCTTAACTATATGCATGAGTGTGTTGTGGACAGTAAGGAATCTGCTTGTCTTCCTTATGTAATGCTAATCTCTCATATTCTGAATCTTCTGCATGTCCCTGTCTCTGGTCATTCAGCTATCCCTGTTTCTCAATGCTATAACTCTCGCGCATTTACCAGTATGGGTTATGTGCATCTTGATCATGCCTGGGTCAAAAAGCCTGACTTGGATGTCCCTCCTTCTATTCCTGCTCCTGACACTAAAAATCCAAATGTTCTTAGTTGACTTTCTACAGTGGAAGATCAGCTTATCACCCTGCGTGATCTCTGTCTCTCCTCTCAGTTCAATCTTGAAAAGGCTAGGGATGACACCAAAACCACCAATGCTGATGTTGCTCTTCTCAGGCTCTCTATTGATCAGGTGGCCAAAGATGCTCGTAGAAGCCTCTCTACTCTGCACACTTGCATTGACACCCTTGGAACCAACATCATTAACACCTTGAAATACTTTCTGGGAAGGCGTTAGTTGTTTGTGTTTAATTGAAAGACTGCCTGTTTTGTGACTCCCCTGTTTTTTGTTGATGACAAAGGGGGAGAAAATCTATGCTTTGAACTGGTTCTGTAAATATGCTCTAAAACTGCTTATGCATCTAGGTGCTATTTAAACTCTCTGTGTAGATATTGTCTTAACTATGACTGAAATTTAACTTAGTTAAGTCGACTAATTTCTCTCTTATTTTAAGTCGACTAAACCTGTGGTCTAGAAAGTGTGTGTAAGATATGCAGGTATGCCAAAGTTCAGGGGGACAATACACTCAGGGGGAGCTAACAGCATATCCTCAGAACAGGGAAGTATCATAAGTCTCAAAAATTGTCATCATAAAAAAAGGGGAGATTGTTAACTCCAGTTTTGATGATTACAATATAGTTAAATTTCATGGACAGATAACTTAACAATGTTACATTGCTCGTCAGGTGCAAAAGGATTCAGTCGGCTATTTTTGGAAGAGAAATGAAGACGCTGGATTGTAATGCATAGGAGATTCTGATTGGTCTGAATGTATCTTGAGATCTTATTGATTGAAGTCAAATATCGCATATCAAGGAATCATGAAGATTTTTCAGATCCTTTATCGCTCTTACCTTATTTCCAAAAAGAATCAATCAATGCCTTTTTGGGGATCAAATCTCTTGGGTCATAAATCTCTTCATTTAAGGAAAATATCACTCCATATCAAGAAAGGATCCACAAGCCTATTATGCTGTTCACACGCCGAAGACTCTGAGGCTATATATATTCGAGCTGCTGCCTTTCTTCCTTACGCAACCTTAAGCTTTTTAGCATTCTCTTTTAAAGTCTTGAAAAAATTATAACCTTTAGAGTTTACTGCTGTACAAGAAAAGAAAAAAGAGATTAAAGAGAAAGAAAGGTTAGTGTCGAGTGAGTTGGTTAATTGTGTAACCAACAGTGTATCGTTTTTGGTGAGAGAAGGAATAAAACCATACAAGTATATCGTTGGTGGTGAACGAAGGAAAACCATCATCCTGTACTTTAGAGAAATTAAGAGCTGAAGAAAAAACTCCCTTGTGACCCAAGGGGACTGGATTAGGAACCATTTTGGTTCTGAACCAGTATAAAAATTGATTGTGTTCTTTACCTTTCTGCACCTGAGTTTGATATTAATCACTGGCTAAGATCTAGTCGACTCAATAGTCGACTGAAACTAAAATATAAGATTAAAAGTTATTATTCACCCCCCTCTTATATCTTCAACAGGTTTATCTTGTAGGGTTCTTTATCATTCTAGTTGGAATCATTATCTCCTTGGACAAACACCTACCATAAATTTCATTTGTCATTCTTATTGTTTTCATTTTCGTTGATCTCCTCTAGATGTGTATCTATATCAATCTATCACTAACACAGCAACTTTGGATATTCTGTTTCACAATGATACAGGAACACCGTTGTATTTTCTTCAGTTCAACATATTTAACTCTCCCTAAGTCTATTTATAATGTTTAATGCAAGTACTTGTTTTTACTGTTAAATATCTCTCTGTCTGTAAAAATGCAGGAAAGTTTTCCTGTTCAGCTAACATATTTATATTTATAAGTCTGCTTATACTATTAAATGGAAGTATGTGTCTTTCATCCACCTGATGCTTTCCCGTTTCTCTGCAAAATGAATGAAATTTTCCTTATTTGTTCAGTTAAGATGAATCAACTAAACGTTGGTTTTTGTTAAGTGTTTTGGATCTAGGGATTTTAGTTTGCAAGTAATATTAATATTATTATTACTCTAAAATAGGTTTTATGTTTTCTAGTTGCTTAAGAATTAGGGTTTTTATTATTCTAGAATATTCTTTCGGGTTTTTACTTTCTTAAGGGTTAAGTTTTCTTGATGTAACTCCCTATTTAAAGGGAATGTAACCCAAGTCATAATTCAAGAAAGAACAAGAGATCAAAGTTCTCTCATAATGAACTCTAAGGTCAAAGCTCCCTTTAACGAGCCTAAGGTGAGAGCTCACTTTAATGAGCCTAAGGTTGGAGCTCCTTTTGACGAGCCCTATTGTCTTCACCGCCTAGTGACCCGATAGGCTTCACATAAATTATTCAAAAATTGTTCTTTATCATGTAAATGAGGTACACAACATACAGGAAATTGCAGAGACTCTAGGATGCAAAGTGGGGACGCTGCCAACCAAATACTTGGGCCTCCCTCTTGGTGAAAAAGAAAACTGACAAGCAATTTGGGATGATATACTGGAAAAATGTGAAAGGAAATTGTCTTGTTGGAAGAGAAACTATCTGTCACTTGGCAGAAGGCTAGTTCTAATTAACAGCGTCATGGACTCGTTGCCTACTTACACTATGTCTCTGTTTCCCCTACATGTCTCTGTGGCAAAAAGACTTGATAAACTGCGAAGAGATTTCCTGTGGCAAGAGAACAGAGAACATAGAACTTTTAATTTGGTAAGATGGGGAAAAGTCACAACAAAAAGGAAAATGGGGGGCCTTGATGTAAAGAATGTGCTGACTCAAAACACGAGTTTACTGCATAAATGGCTTTGGAGGTTCAGCCAAGAGGAGAATGCAATATGGAGATCCATTACTGCAGTAAAATATGGGATCCTCAGCCTATGGACTACCAAACAATCACTAACCCATGGGCCATATATTCCCTGGCGGCACATTAGAACGTATTGGGATTCTTTTCATTCTAACACTTTCCTGCAAACTGAAATGGAATGAAGATATCTTTCTGGAAGGACATCTGGCTTGGAGAATCATCCTTAATGGATGAGTTCCCAATTCTTTTCAGCATTGCACAAAACCAGGAAGCCACGATCTCCGAGTACTGGAATGGGCATGGCTGGAACTTTGATTTTCGACGCAACATCAATGATTGGGAATTGAGCAACGTATCTTCTATGCTGCTCCAATTGCAAAGTTGCACTCTTTCACCGTCCAAACCAGATACTCTTCGTTGGAAAGGTGATCCACAAGGGAAGTTCACTGTTAGAGGCTGCTATCAGTTCTTAAGTAGAATAAATACAGGCATCCCTAATTGGCCTTGGACGTGCATTTGAAAAAACAAAGCTCCTTTGAAGGTGGAGTGTTTCACATGGGTGGTGGCACATGGAGCATGCTTAACACATGGTAATTTACAGAAAAGAGGTGTAAACATATGCAGTAGATGTTCACTCTGTGAGAGGCAAATTGAGGATGTCAACCATCTTTTTATTCATTGCACCTTCACCAAACAGTTATGGGACTTTATTTTGAGTATTGTGGGGATTCAATGGTGAATGTCAAGAACAACAGAAGAGTTGTTGCATTGCTTGTCAAGGATAGGTCTTGGGAAGGTTAAGATGATGATTTGGAACAGATTGCCTGCAGCAGTTTGGTGGAGCATATGGAAGGAACGGAATACAAGAATTTTTAAAAGCAAATCTGCATCTGTAATTATTGTTAAATACAAATGTATTTCTCTCTTAATTTTTTGGTGTAACATGGAAAATGAAAATGATACCGAGGCCATGATAGACTTTTTGAGCTCACTACATGACATGTAGTGATGCTCCCTGTATGTAATTTGTACAGCACACTTTTGTTGCTGAAATCAATAAAATTCCTTTTACATTAAAAAAACAACTTGGTATCAGAGCCTAACACAATGGGCCATGAAATTAAATCAATTTGGCAAAACGAAAGAGCGGCTATGGAGGCAGTCGTGAAAGCTAGGGTTTCTGACATGGAGAAACTCTTGGAAGACATTGAGACCAATACAAGTGTGAAACAAAGGAGAGGATGTGGATAACTTTCGTTAGTCTTATTCGGATATCGAGCTTGAGGACAAGCTCGGTCTTCAGGAGCAGAGCAATGTTACGTGTTTTTGATTTAGGGATTTTAGTTTGCAATTAATATTATCGGGTTATGTTTTCTTGATGTAACTCCCTAGTTAAAGGGCACATTGGATGAATGAAATCCAAGTCATAATTCAAGAAAGAACAAGAGATCAGAGTTCTCTCTTAATGAACTCTAAGGTCAAAGCTCCCTTTAACGAGTCTAAAATGAGAGTTCCCTTTAATGAGCCTAAGGTTGGAGCTCCCTTTGACGAGCCCTATTATCTTCACCGCCCAGTGACCCGATGCCGGAAACATAACAGTTTTCAACCGTAACTTACAATAAAAAAAGATTAACTTTTCAAGTAAACACCAAGATCACAGGCTGCACATTTTTTTTAACGATTATGTATTAGCACAGACAATTTTGTTGCTCACTAAAATTACGTTCTTAATTGATTGACTCATGGGAATATCATTGATCCCAGTACAGGTTTAGCGACATCTTCAAAACACCATATTAGAAATATTCTACATTTATATTCCTTAAGTCAAATGTGCACAACATGTTAGCTTTATGTTATGCGGAAAAAGAGTAAAAATGAATGGAAAAGTAAGATGCGAATATTTACCAACGCACCATTATTTATTTTCCATGCTTGATAGTTTAATGTTTGGCCTCATCATCCGTGTAAGCCATCTCGTGCTGAAACAAGTCCAACAAAAAGCTTGTTCTAAAAATTTGTTTTCTCTGTGCAAAATGCAAGTTTTCTTAGCTGTTCAGTTAAGGTGAATCAATGTTCATTCAAACACTAATATTCACATAAGTAAAGTACATGAAAGAAATACTATTACTTTTGAAATAAATAACCAAGATCACATCAAGCTCTTTCTGCACACTTTGTCACACGGGCATTCATGAGCCAAGTATGTATATTACCTTGCAGGTCATTATGTCATGACATTTGTGGCTTTATTAAGAAAAGGAGCCTGAGAACTTCCAGCAAAAGATGTTGATACAAATGATCATCCGTTGTCATTCAGAATAATGGAATTAAGTTTTATTTGGCGACCTCTTTTCCTAAAAGACCATAGCAAGATCACTATCAGCCTCGAAGACAGCCACAAAATAAATTATTCCTAAAACTATGCAAGCCAAATCCACCTTAAAGAGAGAACGAGTAAATATGTAAGTTTATTTAGGACTTTGAGAATAGAAAGCAAACAACGTCTGTAGATGCAATTGAAGTTCCCAACATTAAATTGTACAATTTTAATATGCATATAGGAAAAGATAGAATTTTCCTTTTTTTTTTTTTTGAAGCAGGTAACAACGATTTTCTCCTTTATAGAAATGCTCTAAAGCGCTTAAGCAGACATCACTTGGATGTCCTGCTTAGAAGGGCATTTTAGTAGTTTCATTCGAATCAGCTTATGTCATTGGTTGCTTTTTAGTGTTACTGTAGTGCTTCTTTAAATTTCATATGTGTTGACTTTATTGTCCTTCTGCATTAAAAAAATATGTAGGCAAATAAAGGCCATGTAGAAGAAGTTGATTTTGAGAAGAGCCAAAAGCTTTGCACTGGCTGCAGGTTCATTATAATATTTATAGAAGGAACGTGTACAATATTTACAGTAGCATGTATAATTAATTAATATTAAACAATAAATAAATAATATCTGTTCTAAGCTAGTATATCTACATTATGCCACAACACCCTCCCTCAAGCTGAAGGGGAGGAACGAACTTGAAGCTTGCCAAGGAGCTCATGAAACCGAGTGGATGATAGCACTTTAGTAAATAAATCTGCGGGCTGTTGAGAGGTATGCACATGACAAACAACTAAGTCCCCAAGATTAATCTTTTCACGCACAAAATGATAATCCAATGCAATATGCTTGGAGCGCGAGTGGAAGACTGGATTATGTGCAAGATAGATTGCACCAACATTGTCACATTTGGCAAGAACAGGTGAGTGAAGAGGAACACCAAGATCACAAAGTAGAAATTGAAGCCAAGTAGCTTCCGCAACAGCAAGTGCCAGAGCTCTATATTCTGCCTCAGAGCTTGATCGAGAAACAGTAGGCTGCTTCTTGGCTGACCAAGATATCATATTATCTCCTAGAATAAATGCAAAAACCAGTAGTTGATCGGCGTGTGCCAGTACAACCAGCCCAATCGGAATCTGAATAGACTGTAAGTGCGAGAGAAGAAGATTTTGTAAGCTGTAAACCCCAATCAACAGTTCCATTGAGATAACGAAAAATTCGTTTGACAGCCTGCATATGAATTTCCCTTGGTTGATGAAGGAACTGCGAAGCAAGATTTACCCCAAATTGAATATCGGGTCTGGTAAATGACAAATACTGAAGACAACCAACCATTTGACGATATACAGATGGATCGTCAAGAACAGCAGATGAAGAAGAGTGCCAGTCAAGCTTGCTCTGAAGCGGTGTGCGAACTGCTTTTGATTTGTCCATACCAAAACGACGAAGAATGTCAATGATATAACGGTGTTGGGACAAAAGAATGCCTTTTGAATTTGAAACCAACTTAACACCAAGAAAATAACTTAATGGTCCGAGGTCCTTCATTGAAAATTCACTTTGCATAGAAGAGATGAATGATTCAACTAACAACTTTGAGGAGCCAAATATAGCTATGTCGTCAACATAAACAAGCAGCACAAGAGAATTAGCCCCTGAATGAAAAACAAACATGCTGTTGTCTGAGAGAGATTGTTTAAAACCAATATTGAACAAGAATGTGGCTAGGCGAGAAAACCAAGCTCTTGGAGATTGCTTGAGTCCGTACATGATGTGGGTAATCTGGATTTTCAAACCCTTTTGGTTGGCGCATATAAACTGTTTCAGATAATTCTCCATGCAATAATGCATTTGAGACATCTAATTGGTGCATGATCCAATTACGCTGAAGGGCCACAGAGAGCACCAAACGAATAGTGCTTAACTTAACTACTGGAGCAAAAGTTTGAAAATAATCCACTCCAGGTTGTTGAGAGTACCCTTGAGCTACCAAGCGAGCTTGATGTAGGGAAAACGCGGAAAAGATAAAAAGATAAAGAACGAGACGTAACTCGATCTCTAGTCCCAAGTAGCAACGGAGAACTTGTTCCGTTACACCCCGGGAGAAGGACAAGAACACCTACGCTATGCAACTACCCTCGAGCCAACTAGGACCCGCAAGTAGAATGATCGGGGCGGGGTTGTTAGGCAACTAGAATCCACTAGAAGTAACAAGTCCCAACTAAGGTTGGTTTTCATAAACCCAAAGAGAATCCACTCTTTACAATATTCAATTCATCATTCAACATAAACTAAGTGTAAAATAAGCTAGGCTTGGCTATTTATAGTGTTTCCCAAGCTTACACAAAGACTTAACTACCCTTACTAATAAGGTTCACTAAATAAGCCACGTAGGGCAAAACAGTAAAAGAAACATAAGTTCAGCAGCTAGGAGGGGCGCCTGGGGCTGGGAGGGGCGCCTGGAATATGCTGAAGTCAGGCGGGGCGCCTGGAGCTAGGCGGGGCGCCTGGGCTAGGCGGGCGCCTGGGCTGGGGCGCCTAGGCAGGCGGGGCGCCTGGGTGCAATGCCATTCTTAGGCAGTAAGCTTCCTAGGCGGGGCGCCTGGGCTAGGCGGGGCGCCTAGCTGTGCTGGGCCTTCTTCCTCCTCCTTAGGCGTGGAGCCTAATGTTGAAACCATCCGGAACACTTCCAAAGCCCTTGACTTCAAGTCCTTTGTATCTTCTAAGCTTGGCACATGTCGGAAAGTGTTGGAAAGTGTCTTGGCACGATTTGCCCTGCATCATCCTCCCCTTCTTGAAGAGATTTCGTCCTCGAAATCAATGCATTCATGTTCATGGCATCATCTCTTAGGGGTGCCCAATGCTCTCCTCCTTTGTAACTCTTGATCGTCACCTTGACATAGGTCTCTTCCAAGATCTCCCTTGCCTTAACATGGAGCTTAGAACCTACAAGCAACGACAAGCAACACAAGAATTCCTACTTTGAAAGTAGGTTAGTGCAAGAAGTGTGGAAAACACACTCTTGTGATATAACCAAGCATCAATTAAAAGCACAAATATCAAGTCTCCAGAGAGAACAAAAAGTACTTGGTTAAAGATCATCATGCACCTAACACAATAGTGATCAAATAAGCCATGGGGATATGAAAAACGCAAGATCAAGCTATCAAAATCCCCTTGAACCTTAAGCTCAAGATCAACAAACCAATCTATCCTCGAGGTGTGATCAACATGTGGAGTGGAGTGAGTCAAGTAACCCAACATGCAAGTAACATCAAGTACTCCACTCCCCTTCTTTGGAGCATACTTACTCACACCAAGGGATTCCCCTTCACCTCCAATTGCATCACCCAAGCAACCCTTCTCAAAAGACAAACTTTCAAGAAAGGCATTGATAATGGATTCTTCTTCATCATAACCCCAACTAGCAATAGTAGGGTCACTCAAAGAACCATCCACCTCACCCAAATTCTCAAACAATGGGTTGCCTAAGGAATCAATTCCTTCACACCATGGGGGTTCCAATTTGCTATTAACCCTAGTCCGATACAAGTCATTACCACTAATGAGAATGCCTTCAAACAATGGATTAGTATAAACATGCATCTCACTATCATGATCAAGCATAGACAAGTTATCAAGACTAGGTTCACTTGAGGAGTCATCGTAGACAACCTTGTCCAATTCATGCAATTTGGACTCCTCAAGGTCAAGACCATCCTTACCACAACACATTGGTCCACCAAATAGAAGCATATCAATTAGGGAATGATCAACTACCTCATCTTTCCCTATGTCAAAGGTTGGCGGTGTGTCATAGCAAAGGTCACAATCATGGTCAACTATCAAATCTACACTAGGGAAGGGTGCAATGAACAATGAGCTCACATCATGATGTGGCATAGTGCTCCTCCCAACTAGTGTTTCTCAAGCACACACAAGTTGACAACTAGACTCTTGACTAGTGGCATATGCACTAGATGCATCACAAGCTCCAACTAGTGTTGAGTCATTACAAGACAAGTAGCTAGTAGGTTCATGAAAAGGTGAAGCAACACTTACATTTGTAGTACTCCCTTGATCACTCACAAGGTTTGAAGTGTCATATGCAACTTCTCCTTCATGAAGCTCACATTGAGGCTCCAATGACTTGTCTTCAAATGTACCTACACAAGAACTTTCACAAGAAGAGATAGAAGATAAAGAAGGGTTAGAACAATGGGTGCTCTCACTCTCAATTTTTCCTTCCTCACCTCTCATCTCTCTCAATTTTACCTCATGGTCAAGTGTAGTTTGTGGTGACAATCCCCTCACATCACTCCGCAAATCCTCTCCTTTTTCCTCTCTTGGATTGTCACCGGTCACTCGCTCACTTCTCTCTATCTTTTCTCTCTCATTTGAAGTGGAGTGACTCTCATTTTCATCATGCATTGGCAAAACAATAAGATTGTTTGCCTCGGGTTCAAGTACAATGGGTGACTTTGCTTTAGCCTCTTCCCTCAACTCCTTCATTCGTTTGTAGTCTTCCCTCACTTGCCTTGGAGTCAAAGGTCTAAGCACATACTTTCTCCCATCTTGCTTGACCGTATAGGAGTTGGTCCGGCCATCATGCACTACACACCTATCATGTTGCCATGGTCTCCCAAACAATAAATGGCATGCTTGCATCGGGACCACATCAAACATGATCTTATCCTTATAGCTCCCAATGCTAAACTCAATCAACGCTTGTTTCACCACCTTTAGTTCACCACACTCGCTAAACCATTGTAAGCGATATGGTTTTGGATGCTTTAGAGTGGGTAACTTCAATTGGGAAATCAAGGTTTGGCTCACTATGTTGGTACAACTCCCCGAATCAACAACCATTGAACATACTTGGCCCATCACTCGGCACCTAGCATGAAAGAGGTTTTCCCTTTGATCATTTTCCACCTCCTCTTCTATAACAATGGTACTCAAGCTTCTCCTAACCACCAAGAACATTTGAGGGCCATCATCCTCTTCTACGGCCTCCTCACAATCAACTTCCTCATCCCCCTCTACTTCTCCATTTTCGGACTCACTTTCTTGTTCATACACTAAATTGCCAACCACAACCATGTTTCGTTTTGTGGAGCATTCTTTAGCAATATGCCCATAGCCCTTGCACTTATAACATTGAGTAGAAGTAGAAATAGGATTACTCAAGCGAGTTTTAGAAGTACCTTCCAAAGGTGGAGTAGTCTTCTCATATGGCTTCTTCACTTCTTTGCTAGCATTGGCACTTGGAAAGCTTGCATTTGGAGTCTTCCACTCTTTTGGTTGGTTCATGGGAGTAGGAGTGCTACTCTTGTAACGGGTGGACTTTTCTCCCTTAAGCCATTGCTCGGTTTCAATAGCGGCTCCCAATAGGTCTTGAAGTGAAGGATAAGAATGCAACCTCAATTGAGAAGCTATACCATAGCTCAAACCATTTTTGAAACGGATCATGGCTTGCTCTTCATCCTCGGTCTCCATATCTAAGGCCAATCGGGTCTTCTCAAACTCATCATAGTACTCATGAACCGTCTTGACACCTTGCTTTAGATCATAGAGCTTCTTGAGTTGCTCTTGTCGATATCTAGGAGTCACATACTTGGTATTCATGAGGGCCTTCAATTCATTCCATGTCACATTCATGTCACGCCCTAAAAATTACGTTAAACGAGTTGTTTATTATTTAAAAGCTCGTGACTGATGTTCAAAAAGGTACAAAAATTATTTAGAGAACTCGGAGTCGCCACTTGACATAGTTTAAGGTGTGCCAAGTCACCAAAGGTACCTTGGAACACCTCTGACTCGTCTAATGGTCTGCGTTAGAGATTCGGGTAAGGTTCTCAGTTGACTCTCGGGAAGGTATTAGGCACCCTCGAGTCCTGTGCCGAGCACAGTTGCTTTATTGTCGCATTTTTAACTTATTAAAATATGGTTGTTATATTAATGTCGTTGATTACAATTTGATTCGGAAAAGTTAAAAGCGTTTATTCTTAACCAACCTTACAGAGGACTGGTCTTATATTATAATCCAGGAAAAAACTAAAATGTATCATTCGTTTCCAACCTTACAAAGGACTGGACGAATTTACACTTCGATTTATAATAAATAAAACGTATTGCATATTTTAACCTCACCAAGGAACTGTCACATATTTTTTTTTTAAAGAAAGAATTTAATTAACTTCAAAAATTTAGAATTAATTTAAATCAATTTAGTTTTTTTTTCTTTTAGCCTAATAAGTAGATTACAAATCATACTTATAATATTGCCTAATTATGTAAGTTTTCTTGGTCCTATTAATTTGCCTAATCGCATATTCATCAATGAATAAGTATTGGTTTAAAGGCTTAATGAACAAGAAACTAATTTGCCTAATCGCATTTCATTAAAACATAACCGTTAACAACAAATTGGGACTTCCCAAAATTTATCCTTATTAAAATATGGATTACTAAAGTATATACATATAATGGGCCATTTGTCAAATTGAATAGCTTTATGAGTTGCATTTTAAAAGAAAACGTTTACAATTTGCAATGATATGGGCTGAAGGTTTTTTGCGAAAATGGGCAATTTTAAAGTGTTTTGCAAAATTGATCACATTATGTTTATATTCAAATGGTGACTGTTCTTTAATAAAAATCAAAGCGTGGTCAGAATTTAAAAGATGTCCTAAATCCACAGCCTACTCATTCCACTCGTTCCAGAAAGCAGTTTTGATTCACTTTGCACTTATGTCCTATTTTTGCCTACTTGTTTCAGATTTGGCCAATTTTCACACAAAAGTGATTCAAAAAAAAAAAATTAGATCTATTTTTTGTGAAAGAAAATACTATAATTCCATCCAGATTTCCCCCATCACACAACTAAACCAACAATTCTACTCTTTAAACGTGTTAAGGTACTAAAGGCCTACATTTGTAAAAAAAAAATTTCACTCACTTTCCATACATGTTAACACAGCAACAAACTGGAAACATATGAACATTAAAGTAACATAACTTATCATAAAAAGTTTGTCAACATGAATAGGGATATAACAATTACTTTACCAATTTCATGCCTTGTGTGATAACATACTTTTGGATAAATTACAAGATGGATAAGGATGTTTACCTAGTAAGCCAAAGATCCAAAAGCACAACACAGCAAACGCAGAGTGACCAGCCACTAAACAAAACTTTTAACGCCTTTCTTGACCTTAGAAGAAGTGAATTTACACCCCAAAAGACTCTTGGAGTAATAGTCTTTTGGTTTTAAATTCTTTCCCTCTCAGACTTACAATTTTTTTTTCACTCTATTTTTTTTTCTCTTCTCTATGTTAATTTTCAGCAAGGTAGTTGTGTTAAATGAGGGCATTAAATGGCCCTATTTATGGCCAAAAGTGAGACCAAAAGGTGGGGTGTGGACTTGTACAAAAGTACAAGCCCACACCCCTACACTTGAGTGCTTTTAGTCTCATTTTTCAGCAAGTACAACAGCTATAAAAGGACACTATTTCAGCAACTCATGGCTGTCCAAAAGCTGAAATTGTGCAAGAAAATGTCCTTTAAAAGGACACCCAAACACTCATTATATTGACCAAAGGACTAGGACAAACTAAGCCAACTAAATCAGCCCCAAACTAACTAAACTATAAACTAGAGAGCAACCAAATTCTAACTAAACTAGACCTTCTATTCTGACCTAATTTCTAACCAAATTAGTCCTAGGATTACTCTTAATGCCTCTTAGTAAGCCAAGGAGCAAAACTAATTTACAAACTAACCAATACTCAAATACTTAAAGCAAAACAAGATCATGCCAGTTCCCTCATTGACTCCCTGCTACCAAAAAACAGATCAAGCATATTTGAAACCAACACTAATGCAACAGAATATTTCAATCTTAAAGAAAAACAAACAAAACATGCCTTCTAAACTCCTTCATAGGCATAACTTAAACAATTTCCCTATAGAGTAATGAATGAACAACAAATTCATTCAAATTATATTCTGACAAAACTCAAAATACCAAAGCTAGATCACAGTTTTCTTATTTGAGAAAAATGGAACTAAAGTGCATGATTACAAACAGGACCATAAGACATTTCTTGAAAATCAACAAGAAAGCGAACTTTCAATAACAAGGGAAGCAGTTTCATATTTCAACACAAACTAGAAGAACAATTCTGGATGATTTTCAACAGAAAATAGTCATGCTCCGAACACATTTTGGATATAGTATTTACTATCTCTAAAGCTCTAAACAATAGCATTCCTAGTACTAACATTATCTACATAAGCTGAAAGAGAAAGAACAAACCCATTAGAGCGCTACACTACCAATTTCCATTGTGTCGCTGCACTGCCTCGTCTCGCTTTATTAAAACATCATCATCAACAAGCCTCGCCACGCTGCCTAAACTCCAAATCATCATCATAACATCACCACCCAGCCCTCAAAACTGAAACAAAGCCCCCTTGAAAGGACACCATAACAGCCATAACAACACCTCACAGCCTTACCACCAACACCCTCCGAACCAACATCAAAAAGCAAAAACGAAGAAAGAAATAAGAAGAAGAAAAAAACAGAAACGGGACGGGGAACAAAAACGGGGAAAGGGACGGGGTATTAGAAAATGGGATGTGGGAGAGATAGAGGGGAGTGAGGAGAAGAGAAGGGAACCAAAACTTACCGGAAAAAGCACAAAGTGGCCGGATTTTTATTTGACCGCGACTTTGACTTCCGATCTACTCCAAACGGCTTAGAATTTGGAGAAACTAAGTTGAGAAACGGAATGGGGGGGTCGAAAGGAGTCCGAAAATATATTATTTGTATTTTTCCGGCCACCGGAGGTGGTGGCCGGCGGCGGCCGATCGGCGGGGCCACGGCGGGGGACTGTGGCTTGGCGATTTCTGGTGGGAGGGTAGAAATTTCAGCATAGTATGGCTAGTCACATGGGACTTGAGGGAATGAGAACAAAAATGGGGTTTTTTCACATTATATATGTAAGTCATGGGCCGGGTAAGGGACTTGGGCTGAGCTGGTGGGCTAGCAATTCTTGCACAAATGGCCATTTTAAATGCACTATATTATTTAAAACACATTGAATTAATCAAAGCAAAACACACATAATTTATATTAACGTCACAATTAAACATAGAATCAAAGCTAAACACACATAACAAGTAATTTTTTATTTTTTTATATTTTCTATCCTAATTAAGGACAAGTTTAGTTAAGAATAAACACTAGAAGTCCAGAAAAATTTGACGACACGTCCTAAAAATCTAATACGACTATTCCGAACAATTTTTATGAATTTTGGTGCCAAAATTAGGTGATTACAGCTGCCCCTCTTTGTTCGAGAACACGAAGAGTTTTCGGACAAAGAAGTAATCGACAACTAATTTTGGCTTTTCGGTTCTAGCCGAGAGCAATGCTTTTCAAAATGGTGACCGTACCTTGAATTTCGGTTCTAACCGAGAACAAAGTTACCTACATATCCCCGGACTAAGGAATCAGGTCAGTGTAGTTCCTTACGTGCGGTAGCTGGGACTACCGCATTCAAATAGACAACTAGACTCTTCTAGACTCACTAAGACAACACTAGACACTCTAGACTACTAAGACAGACTAGAGACTCTTTTAGACACACTTGGGGCTGATACTAGACACTCTTAGGCACACAAGGGCTGTCGTTGCTGATTACCGGTCGCTTGCTGGTGGTCGTTGCTTTACAAAGAATGGAAATACAAGGCAAAAATGGAATTACAACATTGAAAAATGTAAAAGTTACAATTCCTAGACTACTCTTCATGCTTCCCAAGCTGATGAACTGGTCTGAAGCTCCCACCAATCAAGTGGGTTTTGAAAACTTGAAATCGCTCGGGCGGGCTTTAACTTGAAACTTGAAATTGCCGCTCGAGCGGGCTTGAATGTTAAAATTGCTCAAAGTTGAAATTGCCGCTTGGGCGGGCTTTAACTTCAAAGTTGAAATTGCCGCTTTGACAGGCTTTGACTGAAATGCTGAAAATGCCGCTTTGATGGGTTTTGACTTGAAGCTGGGGATGGTTGCTAATCTTTGAGCGGGACAAACTTGAAAAGGAAGTGGTTGCTATCTTCTAGCGGAACTGACTCGAAAAGGAAATGGGCGCTATCTTTTAGCGAGACTGACTCGAAAAGGAAGTGGGCGCTATCTTTTAGCGAAACTGACTCGAAAAGGAAAAGGGTGCTATCTTTTTAGCAAGACTGACACGAAAGGAAATGGGTGCTATCTTTTAGCGAAACTGACTCGAAAAGGAAGTGGGCGCTATCTTTTAGCGAAACTGACTCGAAAAGGAAATGGGTGCTATCTTTTAGCGAAACTGACTCAAAAAGGAAATGGTTGCTATCTTTTAGCAGAAATTGACTCGAAAAGGAAATGGGTGCTATCTTTTAGCAAAACTGACATGGAAAGGAAATAACGCTATCCTTGAGCGAAACTGACTCGGAAAGGAAATGATCGCTATCTTTTAGCGGAAACTGACTTTAAAAGGAAACTGACGCTATCTTTGAGCGGGACTGACACGAAAAGGAAATGGGTGCTATCCTTTAGCGGGACTGACTCGAAAAGGAAATGGGCGCTGTCTTTTAGCGAGACTGACTCAAAAAGGAAATGGTTGTTATCTTTTAGCAGAAATTGACTCGAAAAGGAAATGGGTGCTATCTTTTAGCAAAACTGACATGGAAAAGAAATGATCGCTATCTTTTAGCGGAAACTGACTTTAAAAGGAAACTGACGCTATCTTTGAGCGGGACAAACTTGGAAAGGAAATGATCGCTATCTTTTAGCGAAAACTGACACGAAAAGGAAATGGGTGCTATCTTTTAGCGAAACTGACACAAAAAGGAAATGGGTGCTATCTTTTAGCGAAACTGACATGGAAAAGAAATAACGCTATCTTTGAGCGAAACTGACTCGGAAAGAAAATGGGTGCTATCTTTTAGCGGAAACTGACTTTAAAAGGAAACTGACGCTATCTTTGAGCGGGACAAACTTGGAAAGGAAATGATCGCTATCTTTTAGCGAAAACTGACTTTAAAAGGAAACTGACGCTATCTTTGAGCGGGACTGACTCGAAAAGGAAATGACGCTATCTTTGAGCGGGACAAACTTGGAAAGGAAATGATCGCTATCTTTTAGCGGAAACTGACTCGAAAAGGAAACTGACGCTATCTTTGAGCAAAAACTGACTTAAAAAAGGAAACTGACGCTATCTTTGAGCAAAAACTGACTTGAAAGGGAAACTTCCGCATTATCTTGAGGGAGTATGCTATTGTGGTTGACATCTTCCTGGTGAGTTATGTCCTCTTTGTTCACCCGCTCATGATTAGCCCATGTCTGGAGGCTGTACAGTTCACACATTTTTCACATGCGGCTTTGACTTGACAACTGCAAACTCTAACCCATCATCTTAATGGGGTCTTGTCTGGAGATTTGAAAACCTCAGCCATTTTTCAAAAATGGGATTTTGTCTGAAACTCAGAACAAATGCTCCTGATTCATGTGATCCTTGATCTTGCTGACGATGTAGCAAATATCACAATGGCTTTCTTCATCATGACTATACAGGCCCTGAATCATGTCCTCGCAAAATAAACTTGGGGTTCTTGTTCAAACAATATCTTGATATTGTTGATGTGTTTTTGATCCACCCCAAAGTCCACCAATGCCAAATAGTTTTCTCCCAATCTTTCAGTCACTCCTTGGTAGAAACAGCATGTCGTTCCATGGTGACTTTCCTGGTACAATCTTGGTGTGTCATTCTCATACGAGGTGCGGCACGAGCTTCCATTGCTCATTAGTTCCCGAACAATGATTTGGTACAACTGAGAAACCTGTAAACAAGCTTTGCGAAACTTTCTTTGCTCGTTTCAATGATATCAAAGGAGAGGAGTGACGAAAAAAAAAAAGTAAAGACAAATTGAAGAAATTCACAGAGGAGACATCGAACGAAAGATGTCTCTGAAAGATAGAAAGAAAAATTATTTAGGGGTGAAATGACAAGCTCAAGGAACATGACATACATCTTGGAATAAAGTCTTGACCTTTTCAACACATCTTGGTCTGATCATGATGAGAAACCGGACATCCCCCATTCGACTAGTGGTGCCCTTTCGGGTTTTCACCGACTAGCCTCTCTCTTTGTTCTTTTTCCTCACAATGGTCTGTGGCGCCCTTTCAGGTTTTGACCAACATGATTCACTTTCTTCTCTTCTCTTTTTTTTTTTCTCTCTTTTTTTTTTTTGTTCATTTGTTTCCATTTTTTTTCATTCGACCTCTTATCCCCTTTTCCGGTCGATCTCATCTTTCTCCTCTTTCTTTTTGAGCCAATCTGCCATCCCTTATTTTGACTTCTCACGGAAGTTTTTGTACTAATGGCAATTGTACTCCCATCTCTTGATTGCGATGATCAAAATAAACTTCGACTTCCCCGAGCAGACTCATATTTTGATTGTACATCAATGCGCTACATTCTCAAAGATCGGTCAAAAAGGTCTTTATTTGGACCATAGTATGGGATTTGGTTAGGCTAGGAAGAAAATTATTTAGCATCAAAACTCAGAAACATCTCATGAGACGGCTAGATGAACATTACAAATTTTGAAATCACCGCTTTTGAAAAATAAACCCTCTTTTCTTTTCTTTTCTTTTTTTTTCTTTTTCCCCCAGTTTAAGCAAATTGGGGGATTTCCCTTTTTATTCTCTCTTTTCTTTTAGGGTTTTCTTTTGCTCTTTGTTTTGAAAAGCGGTATAAAAGCATCTCATGAAATGACTTGGTGAATAATACAACCCTTGGAATCATTTTCTTCTAAGATAACATTAAACTTTAGCCTCAGTTTAGTGAAAATTGAGGAATTTCTTTTGAATTTTCTCTGATATGAAAGCATGGGGGATATTGAGAGTTGCCCCCGAGATGAACACAAAGAAAGCAAAAGGAATATTGGATTTCTTGCTTTTCTTTAAAAAACTTCTGCGGAGCGCTTTGAGTTTCTTTCCCGCTTTGAAACCAGTATGCTAAACATCTCATGAAACATGTGAATGAATGTTACAAACTTCTGCCCCAGTTTAGCATAAATGGGGATCTAAATTTCTTTTGATGTTGGCCGCAAACTTGGAGGCAAGTTTTGCGTCAATAAAAGAAAACAGGGAAAGAGGAATTTTCTCCTGTTGCGACCGCACCGGAATGGTTGCCTACGTATCCTTTTGAGAGGAATCAGGTCAGACGTAGCTCTAGCAACTTAATGCTAGCTTTTGTGTTGTTGTTTTTGTTGTTTTCTGATTTTCTGTTTTTTTTTTTCTTTTTCTTTCACTGGTATAATAACATTTATTTCAAAGGAGGGTAGCCGAAAGGAAAAAATACACAAAGCTCAAAGACTATTAAATTGGTAAAATATTTGGGTAGTAGAAAACGAAAGCCGTTCGTCATCCCGACCCGAGAATGCCTCGCACAGGTATACAACAAAATAAGTCGACCTAAAGTCACAAGTAGAGACGGGACTTAATCACTCGGTATCCTTGGTTTTCGCTCCGACAGTGATCTTGAAAATTACACTTGAAACTTCCGACCAAAATGGTTATGCACCATTTTCAACTCTTTGCATAATTCCTTTATCACAGTCATCCTCACCGTCCAGTTAGTTCTTAGGCATGATATTAGACCATGTGTTTAGATCAAGACAAGAATTCCGCACATATGTCATGTTACTAAAGCTGACAAGAATAAAACTTCAAAAAAAAACTTAAAAGGATAAAAATAAGGAACTAGAAAAAACAAAATATTTGAGACAAGGAGTGGATCTCGCTTTTTATTGAATTAAAGACATGAGGGTTTGAACATCAAAATAAGCAAAATAATGCACTTGGATTACAACCCTGAAATAACCAAGTGCACAGAAAGTTCGACAAAATAAGTTGACAAGTGCTTCTCAATTGTTCATTTTCATATCACGTCCAATGCACTGCTCTCTTGCCCTGTCGAAGCC
Source organism: Petunia axillaris subsp. axillaris (assembly GCA_029990575.1). Lineage (NCBI taxonomy): Eukaryota > Viridiplantae > Streptophyta > Magnoliopsida > Solanales > Solanaceae > Petunia > Petunia axillaris. The sequence goes on along the minus strand of JARKNS010000003.1, from coordinate 130,869,469 downwards.
GTCATCAGATTGTACCATGTTGGTTCCCATTGACGTGCTTCAAACTCGACAGCATATTCTTCTTTGCTTCATTTTCTTGAAGTGCCATCAGAGTAGACATGTTTTCTTTGGAAAAAATGAATGACTGTGTAAGACAGTGAATTGGCTCAACGACTACATCTTGCATTGTTGCATGGACAGTTGATTTATTTGGCCTATAGATTGATGCAACAATAGATGAGTCACGGCGTCTGATGTTTTTGGAAGGACCAGCTGCCACAACCTGCTTGGCGTCATTCCATTTCATTTCTTCTTCTGTGAACAATGTCCCAATCGTATGCATGTCTTTTTGAACATCATGAACCGACAAAGAATTTTGGTTCACATTTGGTGTTTCATCCCCCACGACTTTTATCTGATTGTTGTCTATCATTGCCTGGATTGCCCTTTTGAGTTCCCAGCAAGATTCCGTGTCATGTCCAGGTGCTCCAGAATGAAACGCACAATGGCGTGAATGATCAACTCTTCCATTAGGGTTCACTTTTCCCGGGATTGGTTTCAACAGATTGACTTGTTGCAACTTTTCAAACAAATTAGTGTAAGTTTCCCCCAATGGGGTGAACTTAGTCTCTCCCCTCCGTCGCAACTTTTTGTGACTTGTGCTTGGACAGGAACACGGATTCTTTCGCTTTTGGTTGGTAAAGTCAGGCGATGCTTGGAAATGGTTGTGTGGGGTGTTATATGTGGCTTGTGGAGTTGGTGCGCGCCATTGCGGATAGGAAAATATCGGAGCATATGGCTGCGCTCTATGGAGTGGAGGAGCGGAGTAATTTGGATTATCTGAGGAGTAATGCTGCTGATGATGCTTTTGTGGAGTTTGGGAGTATGACAGAGGTTGTTTAAATTCTCTCTTGTTCCACTTTCTGGGATCCTGTTTCTTTTCTGTTTCATTGCGAAGACTCTCTGACCTAACTCGAACAGTGAATTGTGCAGCGGAGGCCGATGATGGAGCAAATGGAGGTGGTGGTGCCATAGGACATATTGTGGAGGATCCTGCCACTTTTGTGGCGCTGTTGTAGTAAGGAAAGTCGGGAGAATATTGAGGGTCCTCAACTGTAGTAGGCAGACCATGTGCTTGATGCACGATGGTCGGTGCAATTCCTGAGAGATTAGATGGCATGGGAGGAGGTGCATGTCCCATGGCAATAGCATGATACAGTTCAACCACCAACTCTTTCATATTTTTGGCCTCTTTTGTAAACCTCTCATTCTGCTCAAACACCAACTTTTTCAGATTCTTGACTTCTTCAGTCAACCTCTCATTCAGCTCAATCAAATGCTCGTAATCTTCGAACTCAGAATTCCCACCTTCAGACGTCATGATCATGGGTCCCATTGATCTTGTTCTATACGTGTGATATGATCCCATAATTTCTTCTCAAGTTACTGCAGAACCCCAAACACTATGACAAACAGATCGGGTTAGCACAAAAATGCACACTGGCAAAACCTAAGGTTGTTATGCGTCATCCCGAAAAGGTTCACGGTATAAGCCGTGTGTACCGATTGTATCCCCGAAATATGTCGCGTTAGACAAAATCTTGACGCAAATCAAAGCGACACATAATTCCGAACCAGGATAAACTTGAACTTTTTTTTTTTTTTTACTCAACAAACTTAATTTAGACAAACGACACGAGACAGACTCAAAATAAATTGCTTGACATGATGCACGAGTCAAAAGATATATACAAACTGACATAATAATAGGTGGGTCCACCCGGACGGTGAAAATAATGAGACTCGACATTTGAGCGGAGTCAGATTATTCCACGAGGATCGACGCAAATACAACTTAGCTAATTGCAATTTATCGTCTGCACCCTCACTTGACCTTAGACAAAACAAAAGAAAGCAGATCCTAAACAACAACAATTTTTCTCTCTTTTGTTTTTTTTTCTTTTTAATGAAAAACCAAGACTTAACCGAAGACACGAACATAACTTAAGAACGGATTATGAATCAAATAATTTTTTTTTTAATCCGAAAAGTGACCCCAAAATCGGACATTACGACAATGCAAAGATGAGCATAAAAACTTGATTTTTGAAACAAACTCGTCGATTTGATTTGAAAATGAATCTTAAAGTATTTACAAAATCTGGCCATTATGACGACATAAAGACACAAAATATTACACGAATTAGATGCAAAATTGGTTGACAAAAATTGGCCATTATGACGGCATAAAACCCCGATAAATTACTTCTCAAAAATACGGACTTGACTTGGACACAGACTCAAAGGCAAAAAAGGTCCCAAAATTTTGTCATTATAACGGCACAATACTATAACGGTGCACAACTATGACAAATTATTTTCTAATACTTGAGACCGAACCCGGACACAAAATTAGACGCTAAAAGCTCTTAAAAAAAAAAAAATCGCCATTATAACGGCGTAAAATGACAACTGAAGATATTTTGAGACACGGGACTAAACCCATTTTTCATTTTTTTTCAAAATTTAACACCCACCCCTTGTGATCGGTCAGCATAACAACCCTTTTTCTACAACAAATGCGACACAGAAAATGCTTCGGACGTATCTCGACGCCAAGGAGACAGCCTAGACAAGTGCGGTACTGGTGTGCCGCACCTCAGTAAGTCATGATGCAGATAATTGGGCCTAAAGGTTTAACTCTAGGTGACGCAACTGACTCAGTGACTAGACTGGCTGAAAAAACCCGGTGGACAAACCGGGCGGAAAACGCATCAGGGCCATCCGGAGACAGTGTGTCCGGCCTAAAACCCCGTCACGCCTTCCTCCTAAATCATGAGAAATTTAGTAATAAAGTCCCAGATGCCACAAGCAATCTGGTAAGTGCACGTGTGTGTGTGTTTCAGAGACTCAGAGGGTTGCGGAGGAAGACAGTTTATATACAGTTCAACAATATCAAAGCAGTAACATTAAAATTTTCATGTGATAACGGCAAGAATATAACAACCAAATATTTAATAAATTAAAACATGCGACAATCTTATCAAAGCCGGAGATTCTAGTTTTCACTAATTTCCCCAGCGGAGTCGCCAAGCTGTCACGCCCTAAAAATTACGTTAAACGAGTTGTTTATTATTTAAAAGCTCGTGACTGATGTTCAAAAAGGTACAAAAATTATTTAGAGAACTCGGAGTCGCCACTTGACATAGTTTAAGGTGTGCCAAGTCACCAAAGGTACCTTGGAACACCTCTGACTCGTCTAATGGTCTGCGTTAGAGATTCGGGTAAGGTTCTCAGTTGACTCTCGGGAAGGTATTAGGCACCCTCGAGTCCTGTGCCGAGCACAGTTGCTTTATTGTCGCATTTTTAACTTATTAAAATATGGTTGTTATATTAATGTCGTTGATTACAATTTGATTCGGAAAAGTTAAAAGCGTTTATTCTTAACCAACCTTACAGAGGACTGGTCTTATATTATAATCCAGGAAAAAACTAAAATGTATCATTCGTTTCCAACCTTACAAAGGACTGGACGAATTTACACTTCGATTTATAATAAATAAAACGTATTGCATATTTTAACCTCACCAAGGAACTGTCACATATTTTTTTTTTAAAGAAAGAATTTAATTAACTTCAAAAATTTAGAATTAATTTAAATCAATTTAGTTTTTTTTTCTTTTAGCCTAATAAGTAGATTACAAATCATACTTATAATATTGCCTAATTATGTAAGTTTTCTTGGTCATATTAATTTGCCTAATCGCATATTCATCAATGAATAAGTATTGATTTAAAGGCTTAATGAACAAGAAACTAATTTGCCTAATCGCATTTCATTAAAACATAACCGTTAACAACAAATTGGGACTTCCCAAAATTTACCCTTATTAAAATATGGATTACTAAAGTATATACATATAATGGGCCATTTGTCAAATTGAATAGCTTTATGAGTTGCATTTTAAAAGAAAACGTTTACAATTTGCAATGATATGGGCTGAAGGTTTTTTGCGAAAATGGGCAGTTTTAAAGTGTTTTGCAAAATTGATCACATTATGTTTATATTCAAATGGTGACTGTTCTTTAATAAAAATCAAAGCGTGGTCAGAATTTAAAAGATGTCCTAAATCCACAGCCTACTCGTTCCACTCGTTCCAGAAAGCAGTTTTGATTCACTTTGCACTTATGTCCTATTTTTGCCTACTTGTTTCAGATTTGGCCAATTTTCACACAAAAGTGATTCAAAAAAAAAAAAATTAGATCTATTTTTGTGAAAGAAAATACTATAATTCCATCCAGATTTCCCCCATCACACAACTAAACCAACAATTCTACTCTTTAAACGTGTTAAGGTACTAAAGGCCTACATTTGTAAAAAAAAAATTTCACTCACTTTCCATACATGTTAACACAGCAACAAACTGGAAACATATGAACATTAAAGTAACATAACTTATCATAAAAAGTTTGTCAACATGAATAGGGATATAACAATTACTTTACCAATTTCATGCCTTGTGTGATAACATACTTTTGGATAAATTACAAGATGGATAAGGATGTTTACCTAGTAAGCCAAAGATCCAAAAGCACAACACAGCAAACGCAGAGTGACCAGCCACTAAACAAAACTTTTAACGCCTTTCTTGACCTTAGAAGAAGTGAATTTACACCCCAAAAGACTCTTGGAGTAATAGTCTTTTGGTTTTAAATTCTTTCCCTCTCAGACTTACAATTTTTTTTTCACTCTATTTTTTTTTCTCTTCTCTATGTTAATTTTCAGCAAGGTAGTTGTGTTAAATGAGGGCATTAAATGGCCCTATTTATGGCCAAAAGTGAGACCAAAAGGTGGGGTGTGGACTTGTACAAAAGTACAAGCCCACACCCCTACACTTGAGTGCTTTTAGTCTCATTTTTCAGCAAGTACAACAGCTATAAAAGGACACTATTTCAGCAACTCATGGCTGTCCAAAAGCTGAAATTGTGCAAGAAAATGTCCTTTAAAAGGACACCCAAACACTCATTATATTGACCAAAGGACTAGGACAAACTAAGCCAACTAAATCAGCCCCAAACTAACTAAACTATAAACTAGAGAGCAACCAAATTCTAACTAAACTAGACCTTCTATTCTGACCTAATTTCTAACCAAATTAGTCCTAGGATTACTCTTAATGCCTCTTAGTAAGCCAAGGAGCAAAACTAATTTACAAACTAACCAATACTCAAATACTTAAAGCAAAACAAGATCATGCCAGTTCCCTCATTGACTCCCTGCTACCAAAAAACAGATCAAGCATATTTGAAACCAACACTAATGCAACAGAATATTTCAATCTTAAAGAAAAACAAACAAAACATGCCTTCTAAACTCCTTCATAGGCATAACTTAAACAATTTCCCTATAGAGTAATGAATGAACAACAAATTCATTCAAATTATATTCTGACAAAACTCAAAATACCAAAGCTAGATCACAGTTTTCTTATTTGAGAAAAATGGAACTAAAGTGCATGATTACAAACAGGACCATAAGACATTTCTTGAAAATCAACAAGAAAGCGAACTTTCAATAACAAGGGAAGCAGTTTCATATTTCAACACAAACTAGAAGAACAATTCTGGATGATTTTCAACAGAAAATAGTCATGCTCCGAACACATTTTGGATATAGTATTTACTATCTCTAAAGCTCTAAACAATAGCATTCCTAGTACTAACATTATCTACATAAGCTGAAAGAGAAAGAACAAACCCATTAGAGCGCTACACTACCAATTTCCATTGTGTCGCTGCACTGCCTCGTCTCGCTTTATTAAAACATCATCATCAACAAGCCTCGCCACGCTGCCTAAACTCCAAATCATCATCATAACATCACCACCCAGCCCTCAAAACTGAAACAAAGCCCCCTTGAAAGGACACCATAACAGCCATAACAACACCTCACAGCCTTACCACCAACACCCTCCGAACCAACATCAAAAAGCAAAAACGAAGAAAGAAATAAGAAGAAGAAAAAAACAGAAACGGGACGGGGAACAAAAACGGGGAAAGGGACGGGGTATTAGAAAATGGGATGTGGGAGAGATAGAGGGGAGTGAGGAGAAGAGAAGGGAACCAAAACTTACCGGAAAAAGCACAAAGTGGCCGGATTTTTGTTTGACCGCGACTTTGACTTCCGATCTACTCCAAACGGCTTAGAATTTGGAGAAACTAAGTTGAGAAACGGAATGGGGGGGTCGAAAGGAGTCCGAAAATATATTATTTGTATTTTTCCGGCCACCGGAGGTGGTGGCCGGCGGCGGCCGATCGGCGGGGCCACGGCGGGGGACGGTGGCTTGGCGATTTCTGGTGGGAGGGTAGAAATTTCAGCATAGTATGGCTAGTCACATGGGACTTGAGGGAATGAGAACAAAAATGGGGTTTTTTCACATTATATATGTAAGTCATGGGCCGGGTAAGGGACTTGGGCTGAGCTGGTGGGCTAGCAATTCTTGCACAAATGGCCATTTTAAATGCACTATATTATTTAAAACACACTGAATTAATCAAAGCAAAACACACATAATTTATATTAACGTCACAATTAAACATAGAATCAAAGCTAAACACACATAACAAGTAATTTTTTATTTTTTTATATTTTCTATCCTAATTAAGGACAAGTTTAGTTAAGAATAAACACTAGAAGTCCAGAAAAATTTGACGACACGTCCTAAAAATCTAATACGACTATTCCGAACAATTTTTATGAATTTTGGTGCCAAAATTAGGTGATTACAATTCACATGCACACCCGCTCTTCTTCTTGTCCTCTTTATGGATTCCCACCAAGTAGAAGCATAAGACTCAAAGGATGAAATAGCATAAGTACCTTTCTTCTCATCGGTCATCTCATTTGTGTCAAACACTCTCTCTATAAGCAGAACCCATTCCATGTACGCCTCCGGATCACAAGTTCCCTTAAAGGATGGAAGATTAAGCTTCACACTATTGAGATTGTTGTTGTTGTCACGCACCCCATAGTTTGGCTCCGGTTGGCCTCCATAGTGGTCATCATGAGCAACATATTCTCTCCTAGCATTCCTTCCATCAAATCTCATGGGTGGCCCTCGACCTCGGCCTCTACCCCGATCCACATTTCGACCCCAATTCATTGGCCTCCTAGGTTGATAAGGAGCATCATACCCATAGGCCTCATCACCATACTCGGCTTCCTCCTCTTCTTGAGCCTCAACAACTTGCTCAAGAGGTGGGACAAACCTAACGGGTCTTCGAAGTGGAGCATTTCCTTGGGGATTGCCCAAGTTGAGAGGATTGCTCTCATGTTGGGGATTGCCCAACCCACGCTCTCGTAGAGCTTCAACTTTGCTTTGTTCATACCTCTTGTTTAGCTCAACAAAGTGTCCGGGAGTCATAGGAGTGCTATGACTCGTGCCCTCTCCGGATTCAATTTGGACACTCGGGGTCCTCCTCTCACCGGTCTCAACTTGATTCCTCTCGACGGTTTCAAGTCTCAATGAGATATCCTCCAATTTAGCCATAATGGTGGCCATGAAGTTCTTCATGGGATCATCTCCATCGTTTGCCATTGTACCTACAAGAAGCAACAAACGTTAGTAAAAGACCTCACTCACTCCCTCACTTGAGTTCACTCGGATCACTCTTTTGGGGGTGGTGGTGGATATTTCACTCGGACTTGTTACAAAAAGCTTCAAGTAGTTGACTTTCAATCCTCAACCCAACCAACTATGCACGAGCCAATTGTACTCCGGGGCGAGTGGAGTTGATATGACTCGATGAACGCTAAGTAATTTGAAGTGAGGACTCGAACCAAAAGATACTACGGATCTTCTTTGAATTCTAGTCTCCTTTCTAGGCACGATGATCCTAATAGCTCAAAGTGATTAGTACTAATCGAGTAGGATTATACTCTAATAGCACTAACCGGAATTAATGCAATCAAACAAAGGGAAATGCCTATGAAAATCTACCCGAAACAACACTTTCAGCACTCAGGAGGGGCGCCTGAACTCAGGAGGGGCGCCTAGACTGTGCAGTGTTCCAGGCGGGGCGCCTGAGACTTAGGCAGTAGCCAAGTCAGGCGGGGCGCCTGGCTTAGGCGGGGCGCCTGGCCTGAAGCCTTTTCCAACTCGTTCCAAACTCGTTTCAAGTCGATTTTCAAGCTCCAAATCCGATGTTTTCAACTTGTTTTCACAATCCAATGATACCCAAAGTTGTTTTTGATCTTCCTTAACAAACCCCAATCACATTAACATCCAAACAATCAATCAAATTCAAGATTCAATGTCAAGAACTCAAGAACAAGGGGGTTTTTCAAAGGGTTTTCAAAATGGATTGTGATTCATCAAACTTGGTGTTATACATACTCAAATCCCACAAAATTGGTATCAAATCGTTTGTTTTTCAATGAAGTTCAATCCCCAATATCAAGTTTTCAATCAAACATCAATCCAACCCAAGAATCAAGCCAAAATCATCAAGAACAAGTTGTTCAAGGGTTTAAGGGGTTTTGGGGTTTCAAATTTTCAAACTCCACCAATCCAAACAATTTTGGTATCCAAGTAACGGGAATTCATCCACGATCAAGAATCTATAACACCCATATCATAAATCATCCAAACCAACAAGATACACCCAATTTTTGGATTTTTCAATTTTTCATTTTTTTTGTAATTTTCTTCTTTCAATAACTTCAACAACAAGAAAACTAAAAGAAAAGATACTAGGCACGAAGAACCAAGGGTCGGGGGTTTGTAGAAACAAAACCCGAGCCTTGCTCTGATACCAAATGATGTAGGGAAAACGCGGAAAAGATAAAAAGATAAAGAACGAGACGTAACTCGATCTCTAGTCCCAAGTAGCAACGGAGAACTTGTTCCGTTACACCCCGGGAGAAGGACAAGAACACCTACGCTATGCAACTACCCTCGAGCCAACTAGGACCCGCAAGTAGAATGATCGGGGCGGGGTTGTTAGGCAACTAGAATCCACTAGAAGTAACAAGTCCCAACTAAGGTTGGTTTTCATAAACCCAAAGAGAATCCACTCTTTACAATATTCAATTCATCATTCAACATAAACTAAGTGTAAAATAAGCTAGGCTTGGCTATTTATAGTGTTTCCCAAGCTTACACAAAGACTTAACTACCCTTACTAATAAGGTTCACTAAATAAGCCACGTAGGGCAAAACAGTAAAAGAAACATAAGTTCAGCAGCTAGGAGGGGCGCCTGGGGCTGGGAGGGGCGCCTGGAATATGCTGAAGTCAGGCGGGGCGCCTGGAGCTAGGCAGGGCGCCTGGGCTAGGCGGGCGCCTGGGCTGGGGCGCCTAGGCAGGCGGGGCGCCTGGGTGCAATGCCATTCTTAGGCAGTAAGCTTCCTAGGCGGGGCGCCTGGGCTAGGCGGGGCGCCTAGCTGTGCTGGGCCTTCTTCCTCCTCCTTAGGCGTGGAGCCTAATGTTGAAACCATCCGGAACACTTCCAAAGCCCTTGACTTCAAGTCCTTTGTATCTTCTAAGCTTGGCACATGTCGGAAAGTGTTGGAAAGTGTCTTGGCACGATTTGCCCTGCATCAGAGCTTTAAAGCGATCCACTGAACCATTAGAGTCATACTTGATGCGAAAAACCCACTTGCTGCCGATAATATTGGCATGCGCTGGAGGTGCAACCAAAGACCATGTGTTATTCCGTATGAGAGCATCATATTCCTCGCTCATAGCTTTAAGCCAACGAGGATCTTTGGCAGCTTGATTATAGGTTGTAGGTTCGGATAAAGCTAAAGAAGTTGTGGCGGACATGGAAGGAAGAATACGAGGCTTAAGGGAACCAGTGTGTGAACGAGTGATCATTTTATGTGTGGATATGGTAGCTGGTTTAGAATTAGATAAAGGCAAAGGGGAAGATGTAGAAGCAGGTAACGGAGAATGCGGAAGTGACAAAGAATGAGCAGAAGTAGATGAAAAAGATCGTGGTTGAAGCGAAACTGATTCAACATTGGGATGAGATAAAGATGAGCGAGAAACAAAGGGGGAATTTTGAATTGATAAGGAAGGAGGAGAAATTGAAGGAGCAGCCCGTAATTGAAGGCTATTAGAATTCAACGGAGTTAGAGATTGACAAGTAAGAGTACGTGGTAGATGGATTACCTGAGGAGATGATAAAGGAGTAGTAACGTGAGAAGGGGGAGTAGTTGTGGTCTGATGTTGAATTAAAGAATGAGAAGGAATATTTGGCGAAAGAAGCTCAGTGCGAATAGGAGATTTTTGGGGATCAGGATTGCGAAAATCTTGGACAGCTTCTAAGGATAAGGCATCACGTGAATATGCTGGAATTGATGAAGTTGAATTGTTGGTATAATCCAAAAAAGGTGGAGAAGTGATCCTACTACGTAGAGCACCATTTGGATTGTGGTTAAATAAATTATCTTGGGTACAATTAGAGGAAAAGAAAGGAGTTTGAGTTAGAGTGGGAATGAGAGTGTGTGTATTATTTTGCTTACTGGGAGCATGAGGGAACATTGAATGATAAGGAAAATTATCCTCGACAAAGTGAACATGCCTAGATATAAGAACTCTATTAGTGATAGGATCAAGACATTTAAATCCTTTGTGACGATCGGAAGAGCCAAGAAACAAACATGGCTTAGATCTAGGGTGAAACTTTGAGGCATTATTAAAGGCAACAAACGGATAACATAAGCACCCGAATACTCGAATAGATTGGTACGAAGGAATTTTACCATGTAGTAATTCAAATGGGGAAAGGAAGTTCAAAACAGATAAGGGAGTTACATTGATAAGGTATGTAGCAAATAGGCAAGCATCTGCCCAAAATTCAAAGGGCATATTTGCTTGAAAAATAAGGCAACGAAGGACGCTAGCAATATGCCTATGTTTTCTTTCGGCTCTTCCATTTTGAGCGGAAGTATAGGGACAAGAAAAGCGATGAATAATTCCATGCGACTTAAAGAATGATTGGAAGTGTCTATTATCATATTCCCTACCATTGTCAGATTGAAAGAAAGAAATTGAAGCCCCAAATATATTTTTAATCATGGCGTAAAATTCTTAAAATTTGGTAAATGCTTCAGATTTTTCACGCATTAAATACACCCAAGAAAATTTAGAGTAATCATCAAGAAATAGAATATAATAGCGAAAGCCAGAATGTGAGGCTATAGGTGCCTGCCATACATCCGGCTTTCGCTATAGGTGCCTGCCATACATCAGAATGAACCAATTGAAAGGGATAAAAGGGATAAGATGAAAGGGATAAGATGCATTATTAGCAGACAATGGAAAAGGGAGTCTAGTTTGTTTGCCCAAATGACAGACATTACAATTATTATTATTGGTAACAGAAGAAGAACTGCAAATTAAGTTTCTAGCAGCTAAAGAAGCAAGAGATTGGTTGCCAGGATGGTCCAAACGCTGATGCCAAAGCGAGGCAGGCAAAACTTGACTAGAAAGACAAACATTAGAGGGACTGTTAGAGACAATGGAAGCAACAGAGAGGGGATAAAGAGCTCCATCAGTGTTACATTGTAGTAACGCCAAGTTTGTCTTCTTTTCTTTAATAGAAAATTCTGAGTTTGTCAACTCGATGAAACAATCATTGTCTTCACACAAACGTTGAATAGATAGAAGATTTTTCGCAAGAGAAGGAACATACAAAATATTTTTCAATAGAAGAGATTTGGAACGAGTAGGAATGGAAGTAGAGCCTATAGAAGAAATGGAAAGAAGAGTACCATTACCAATCATAACTTGAGATGATCCAGTATAGGGTTTGGAGGAAGTAAAGATGGAAGGATCATTGGTCATGTGAGCGGATGCTCCAGAATCCAGAAACCAAATGGTAGGCCGCACCTCATCCGAACTCATAGCGACAAAAGATGGTCCTTGAGCAAAATAAGAAGTGGAAAAAGTGGTGGAAGCCATGGGTGATCGACTGAAGCTCTTGATACCAAGAAGAAGTTGATTTTGAGAAGAGCCAAAAGCCTTGCACTGGCTGCAGGTTCATTATAATATTTATAGAAGGAACGTGTACAATACTTACAGCAGCATGTATAATTAATTAATATTAAACAATAAATAAATAATATCTATTCTAAGCTAGTATATCTACATTATGCCACAACACATGTAAAGAGAACACGTGTCCACTTTGCTATTTGTCTGTTAGATTTTCACATGGTAGGAGTACTTTGAGATATGTACGGGACCCATCTGAAATCTTGCATTCCTATTTCCTTGTTAGAACTCAGTTAGCTATTTTCATACCCTCTCTTCACCTATTTTTGTGTTCACCTTAGAGTCATTAGTAAGCAAAACCCCACTGCCTTTTATATCTCACACGATTACCTTTAAAAATAAAAGAGCTATTGGGTTCTTCTATATGCTACAATATTATTTGGCTTACATCTAAATTTTAATTAAATACTACTAAAAGAGTACAAAATCAGTCATGCAAAAAATGTACAAAACTAGAAAATTTTAATTATATAAAAAAAAGATTAAAAATAGGAATGAAGACACCGACCTTAAGTTAATAAAAATGGGTTAAAAATAGGAAGATGTATAAATAAGAATGAAGACACCGACCTTAAGTTAATAAAAATGGGTCCTCTCTCATAAACATAACATGAGATTTAAACGATAATTAATTTTCGAATATCAAATCCTAACTTTATTTCTTAATGATGTGTCTTAAATCCAAATTGTAAAGTTTTTAATTTCAAACGTAAAGACATACATCCCAAATATAAACTTTAGTTCTTAAATATAAACTCTACCACAAATTTTGTTGATACTTGCTAGAATAGCTACTAATTTTTCTCTTGATTTTCCTTTGTGAACAAATTGAAGTTTGGAAAAAGGAGTAATTACATTAGATGTTGAGAAAATGGTCTGAAAGCAAAAGTTATGTGTGAACATGAATTTCAATTTGAGTTAAAGTTGAAGCTTTGTTAGTCGAACCTTGAAAATTTCCCTCAAATCTGTTACTCGAAGAAGTTTAATTTCCTGATTGCAGTAGCAACAATAAATCGTAATACATCTGATAAAAAAATATAAGAAATAAAACTATAAAGTAAAACTTTATAGTAAAATAAGATAAGAAATAAACCTATAAGCTAAATTTCTAACAATTAACTTTTTGAGTTATTGTAAAACTTCTAAAACTCCCAAATGAAAAATAAGAAGCTGTATTTTATACACGATTTGCAGCTATCTATTTTATTTCAAAAGGAAATAACATGTCCAAAATAGAGCTCAAACAGGGAATAAAAGAATTCAAAAAAAAAAAAAAAAAAAAAGAGAGAATATAAATTCTTGAAGAAAAAAGTGATTGACACTATTGAAGCATAACAACAAAACAGAAGGAGAAAATACAATTTAAAAAAGAAAAGCTAAATAAGAATTGTAATTTTTTGGTAACGGAGAAATCCTAAATGCTAACTAATAGCACACAGTTTGAAATTTGGTTTAAATGTTTAGCAAAACTAATATCCGGTATCAAAACGTGAAACCAAAATTTTGATGACATAAGACATAGTGAGTCCACGTGTTTTGCCTGGATTCACTGACGGTGTCTACAAGAACTTTTCAACGTCCTTCAACTCAAAATTAGTTCAAAATAACTATAAATGACTCAACAATTCATATAAAATTCTTAATTAGTCTAATATATATATAATATAATAAATAGTAATTTTCAAAGAATTTAATAACTAATAAGTATGTAAAATACACCCAAAAAAATTCATCCAAAGGCCTTGCCAGCGCGTCAACTTAGCCCAGTGAAAAAAGTCTTATATTTTAAAATTTTATGACAATCTGCGAAGACCCGCCAGCTATTGTTAGAACGAAATTCCTGGCGATCCACTAGAAGAGTATTCTGACTTCCAACAATGACGTTGAAAGTTAAACAGACTTTTAATAGAGGCCAGAAGTGGAATAGTGGCCTATATAAATCTCTCAGTACACCAATTAAAAATTTTCACCTGGTGTCCTCAAACTTTTATCCCCGTTTTTCATGGTTTTAAGTAAAATGATTTCCAGCTTGACAAGTATTTTCTTGCCAAAACTTCTAGACAATTTAGCTGGAAAAGGGAATAAGAAAGGATCGAGGGGAAGTGTTGCCTATTTGCCAAGTTTTTAAGGCAATTTAGTTAGAAGAAGGGGGTGAAAGGGTCGAAAACAGGTATTGCCTATTTGCAAGATTTTAAGGCAATTTAGTTAGAAGAAGGGGATAAAAGGGTTGAAACAGATTTTGCCTATTTGCTAAGATTTCAAAGCAATTTCTTTGGAAGAGGGGGTGAAGAGGTGAATGACAAGTGGTACCTACTTGTCAAGATTTTCAAGGCAATATAGCTGGAAAATGAGAGCGAAGAGGTAATTCAAGGCAATTTAGTTGAAGACGCGCGAATGGATCGACTAATTGAAAGTCTGTTATCGAACTTTAAACACGGTCGGGCCTGCCTTCACCTAGTTTATATATACACAGCACAAAGATTGTGCCGGAATTCATGTGCACAACTTAAAAAATCAGAAACTGTCCATGTTCAACTTACAGGGAATCTAGGACATCAAAAATAGAGTCTATGTTCTCTACAACGACCCCTTTACACCAGAAATGAAACAAAAAAAGACAATTCATCTTGATCCTACGAATTGGACTACACTGGTCATCAAAGCATCTTGAGTTTCTCTCTTTCCATATAGTCCAACAAATACAACCAGGTACCATTCTCCAATAGTTAGTTTGTCTAGATTGGCCACCATTTCTATTCCATAAAGCTAACAGGTCAACAGTTTTACCCGGCATGGCCCAACTAGTGTTCTTCAAGTTCAGGAACATCTTCCATAGTTGATCAGTTACTACACAATGCAAAAAAAGGTGACTGACTGTTTCCTGTTCCTTTCCGCAAAATTATGACCTCGTTCATCCATCAAAAAAGTTTATAAAGAATCCCCGAGAGACCAGAAAGTTCAAGAATACAAAAGGGCAAAATAGGCTTATTTTAAAATCCATAGATAGCGCATGCAATGAAAATGAAATGCAATAGCATTCACAAGGGACACCAACAATTTTTTTTACATAGAGAACCCCATGTCAAAAGAAAAGAAGGAATTAATAACCAAGAATACAAAGTGAATTCTTATATGATTTAGAAGAAAAGGTTTGATAAAAATCCTGAGGATCCATAACCTTGATCGTTACCAGCCTAGAAAAACCATTACAAATGCAGAACATTAATAGCCTGGGAAGCAAGTAATAGCCACAAGCAACTATGAGGAATCAAATTTGAAGCTTTGTACTGTCGAGCAGCACAAAACTTGGAAACAAAATCAAAAGCTTAAATATATAGTTAAAAATAAATGGAAAGAGCGATTAGGATATTCCTAAATACATGAAATGATGATACGGAGAACTTACAGTTAAATTCGTGTGTTCCCAAGTTGAAATGCATTAATTTTGCAGAGAATTTACCATAAGAGGGAAAAAGGCAAGACTGAAGAAGAAGTGAGAAATATAGAACATGTCACCATAAGGAAAGATGAAAGGACTTGAAATACACGGGTTTCTGAGATAAGAGCTAAGACATTTTAACCAAGGAGATATACCCTAGTGTCATGTACAAGTTATATTTCATTTAGTACAACAGTTTGTTGCTGAGTTCGTACCTCTCTTGCTCGCTTATATAATACTAGTGCCCGGTGCGGATCCTAATCGTTAAGTAGAAGCCGGTATATTTAGCAAGAGATGAATTGAAGACTGTCGGGGCATAATAGAAGCAGCTTAGAAGAAAATTTTAAAAGAATATTTGTTGCAAATGATATGAAAACATTTGGACCAGGGAGGAATAATTGTAAAATTTGCTGTAGTGAAAATGGCAACAGGGTAGAACAGATTGTTTAGTAAAATAACTATGAAGTACCTCTGCGTAGAACCAAATTGTCGAGAACTATCATGTTAAAATAATATGTGATGAAATCAATTCTTGAGTGTTTCGATAGATGTGTTAATAGTTTTGAAGAAATTTTCAAATTAGTTGAGTATTAGAATTCTATCCAAAAGTAAGTAACCCAAATGACAAATGATCTTCAATTTGAGCAGCACCTGATGATTTAGAAGTTAGTACTTTATACATATTTCTCTTGGCTCAGGCGAATTCTTCTGCTTGGGAGGTGGTGAGATCGATGTTAAATTGGGGATAATGACATTAATTAGAATTAATGAAGTGAGTTAAACCATTTATCGTGAAGTACTGTTGTTCATAAATTGAATCCATTTTGACAAAGTTAGTGGCAGTAGGAACATCATTAAAATCTGCAGAAAGTGACTGTTCTACTATAGCAGTAAAGTATTTTTTTGTAAATACTGCCTTATTCTATCTGTTACTAAAAAAGTGTACTTACAGCCACAGACCATGGTTGGTTAAGGTGTATATTCCTTTTCAATACAGTTAAATTATTGCAAACTTCCTCCATCTGAAAAGTTGTGGGATAATTTATAATCTGTAAATGTTAAAATATAATTTTATACTTGAGCCGAGCAATTATTTTGAGAATGTCAAAGCAACTCCTGGATTGAAGAACGGTACATAGGAGTTGGACAGAGTGATGCAGTATATCATTTTTAAGGAGATTGAAATCAACTATTATCGATTAACATAAACTATTTCCTTACTACTAAAACCTTTATAAGATGGAGGCAACAACCAAAGTATTAGCTGCGATGTTGGACAATGAACAAAGAGAACATTAAGTAAATGACCCAAAGTCACATGCATCAAAGCTTGACGATGTTCAGGTCGTCAAATGCGTATTCCCCACTGTAGGTAAGATAGAGAAAACCATATTCATCTTTCTTCTCATCATTGGTTGAAGACATGAATGCACCTTCAAAAAAGGAAATAAGGAAATATGGTTCTTATAAATGTAGAAATAATTTTAGTAATTTAAAAAAGGAAGTTATTTCAAGCGTCAAAGGAAAAGAAAACATACAAAAGCTGAAGAGGCAAACCAAGTAACAAACAAACAGAACAATGGATATAGAGTATGATAATAATTGAATAATGTTGAGATCATGAAATACCTTTGTTTTACTGGTCGAATAAGCAGCTGAGAACGAAGTGTTATTCACCTTCATATAAAGTAAAACGAAATGATTGTTAATCTGAATGCAATGGTGAATGGTAAGCCAGATTAAATTAGATTCTTATTAATTGTTGCTAATGGTCGATTAAGAGCAGAAAATTAGTGCGCTCGCAACAATAGAGGAGAATGATCAAAGCAGTATTATTGTATCTCACCTAGTACTTCCTTGTAGACAATATTTTTGGTATATGTTCCATTTCGACGTTTGGGCTGTTCTGTTATGACCAAGACTCTTGTGGTGGACATAGACGTTCCTCGTGAGAGTGCGATGTATAGTTGTCCATGGGAGAATACATGTTGGGGTAAATACAATCCGACATTTGAAATTTTTTGGAGTGCTTTGTTTATTGTCATTGCAAAGCATAAGCGCACTGGAAATTGCTTCCGAACGAATTTGAAAGGATATCCCTCGTTATCCGGCAGAGATAGTTGAATTCTTGGGAGGAAGACATTCTTGCTTGCACAATGGCCTATCATAATTTCTGCATGTATGACGTTTTTGTCAAAGCCTCTGCATATCAGTCTTGTGCCATTGCATAAGCCATTTGAAGCGTTTAGATTCCTCAGCAGCATAATAGGTGAATTATTTTTGAGAACTAACCTGCATTGGGAAGACATTTGTGTAGATTTCAGAAAAATATAGATAGACAAACCTTAAGCAAAACATCAAGTAATAGGCAGACCTGTGTTCGAAAATGCCTCATTCATATGAGTGTAATTTTCAAAGAAAATAGATAGCCCTGAAACACATCTCTGCTCTGAGGAAAAAGGAACCTATCCTTGTAGTTCTAAGCACTCCATCATTTCCAATGCTAATATATTACTGAAAGATTTTTGATAAGCTGCTTTCATGATAAGAAAGTGAACAGAGTTTTTGGACATAGCAGGTTATAAAGCAATAGATTATTGTGAAGTCGTTTACTTATCAGCATTTGAAACTTTTGGAACATTAATAGAAAACTTATGTGTTTTGACGAACCTGTGGGGCGGTAGTCCGTTAGGTGTCAAAGTATTCAGATATTCTCCTGGTAGTAGTTGTTTGTGTCATCTTCAGCCGACTCAAAACTGACAAATGTTTTGCTTTCTCCCAGAAACTTTTCTACCAATATTTCGTTTAGGTAATCAACATGTTCGTTACGGCTAGCCAAAATAGCACGCTCTGTTACATATTTTTCAGAACCTGCATTTCCCTGTAGCGACGGAAATATTTCTTTTATCAAGGAATCAGTGGCAGTTTCTTCACTGTTGTATTTGACAGCTGCTTCATTTGGAAGATGAATCAAATTATCTCCAATTGTTGGTTCATCTCCATTGCCGATGCGCAGCAAGAAGTCACTGAATATTGGATCTGTTATTGCTCGCATGTTTGTTATGAATTGAATATTTTCCATTAAAGGCCAAAGAGATGATTTGACAAAACATGCATTTACTGTTTCAGCTCTCGTAGCTTTGGGAACTACTGGTAAGACGTGGCGGAAATCTTCTCCAAAAATAATAACTTTTCCACCAAATGGAGTGTTACTGTCCATTATATCCCTAAAGCTTCTGTCTACTGTTTCAATGGTCTGTCGCTTTGCCATAGGTGCTTCATCCCATATGACTAAGTGAGATTTTCTAATTAATTTAGTTGCGCCACTTTGTTTTGACATATTTGTTATGGTTGTTTCATCTGTTTGAAGGGGAATGTCAAATCTAGAGTGAGTTGTACGACCTCCTGGCAAGATTGAAGCAGCTACACCACTGGTTGCAGTTGCTAATGCAATCATACCCCTGGAACAGACATTTTCCAGCAACGCTCTATATAAGAATATTTTACCAGTTCCACCGGGTCCATCGACAAAGAATAATCCAGGCGTAGCAGAGTTGACGCGTTCCAGAATTGTTTTGAATGCATGTTCCTGTTCGGGGTTGAGCTTTGTCTGTGTGTCAAAGTCTTCTGTGGTTACCTGAACAACCATCTCTTCAAGTATTTCTCTGCATTCCAACTGACCACCATGTTCAGTTTGTTGTGGAATTTTAGGGAGGTCATATTTGTCAATGCTTTTGCCCATGCTTTGCAGATAACAACTAATACTGTTCAATGTCGGTTGTAACGGAACATTGGATAAGGAATCATGGATCCTTCTGTAGTCTTCAGACAAATCCAAGTAGTATGTTTCCCAGAGTTGTCTTACATCAGTGGGATTACAGTGAACCAGTATTGTGGAAAATAAGCTTCGTAGGGCAGACGACATTTTGAAAAGGACTGCTTCACTCAAGCATTCTAAAATGCTGTTATCTGATTCTAGGAGGCCTCGTTCTTTGGCTGCCTCTTTAAAGGTCTCGCACTGACTTCAATTAACAGCGAGCAAGTCTTAGAAAGAGGTAGGTCCTCTGACTTGATTTAGTAAGAGTCGCTCATAGTATCTCTCTCATTCTCTTAGATTTGCTGTAGAAATGTGGACATGGCAATAAAGTTTAATTTTAACTTAAAGTCATAGTATTTTCTTAATCGTAAAAGACTATAATCCATTAAAAGAGAAGGCAGTAGTAATATGTGTAGTAGTGTAAATTTTTTTGAGATTTTAGTCCAACGCATACCTGTTGCAATTCGACCAATTATAGTTTTTTTTCCCATGGTGTCCAGATCTTGGATTGTGGTTTCCAAACATAGTGCTTTGGAAATTTCTTGCAGAGGTACTTCCGTGCCTCGGCATAGGTGAAGCACATGATGAAATATTCGGTAAGCATTGTGCGACCGACATTTTCTCCTGCTATGACATTTTGCAAATTGCGCTTGCTCCAATAGTAGACTATTGGTCACATATGGTTAGTCAGATAAATAGCTAGTACTGAGGAGCTGTAGATATGTATCATATATAATATTATACATGTTTGTTTGTTCGGAAGATGTACATGTAGATTAATAACAAGTGGTTGGATCTCACTTAGACTAAATTGGTAAATTCTCCATAGTGCCTCAGGAGCTGCAACCCATCGTGCATCCTGGTAATTTTGTATTTCATCAATGACTTTTTCCCCGTCTTCTGATTCAATATAGACCGCACATCTATCATGGCCTTTGTAGATGTATTTGTAGAGGTATTTTATAGCCTTAACTCCTGAGCAAACCTCCTCATTGATATGACAATTGTATCTTGTTAGCAAGTATGGGTTATATGGTACAACCCACTGGTTATTCATTTTAGTTCCTCGGACATTCTCAAACCTATGGTCATTCCTTCTTTTATAAATAGGATATCCATCCTTTGCTTGAGTTGATTTATTGCTGAATGATCGGGGATAGTGATACTTGCATTGACCATCTTTCATACATGTATTTGATGGATGTTTTGAACCACAAGGACCATGCATCATGTGCCTGACAACTATATCATATAACAATGGATAATCAACTTTGTTTGGTAACTCTACAGAAATGAACTTGTCATACTGATCCGCAGTTTTTATCTTGTGGCTTTCCTTAAGGATGAACAAAAGGTGTATGTGTGGAAGTCCCCTTTTCTGGAACTCAACGACGAAGACATGAGCTGCAACAATCCCAAAGAATTTTTTTTTGAATATTTGGTCCTTAAGGTCTTGTAATTTTGCTCTAAAAACTCTTGTCACTAAATCTGGTCCATCTTAAGCTGCCTGACCCGTAGCTAACGCTTCTTTGATTTCTGGCCATTCAGGATTGCATGTAATTGTTATGAATAGATCGGGTTTCCCATAGTGATGGACTAAAGTCATTGCATCCATGTATCTTTTGCGCATATCTCTCGGTCCACCAATGAAAGATGCAGGCAGGTAAACTCTATGGCCAATTTTATCTCCTCTGTATTTACCGGCAATGATACTGTCAACTATGCCTTGTAAAACCTCTCTTCTTAAATTTGATTGTTCATTTCTATAAAATCAAGCCTTGTCGTTTCTAGTTTGATGTACATGTCAACAACAAATTGCTGTAATAACCTCCCACACAATAGTAATACAGACCTTTCCTCATCCCGCACTTGCAATTTATAACAGTAATATACGCGGCAAGATACTGTGAATTTTGTTTCGCGCTGCACATCTATTGAAGTTTACAAATACATGTTCATGAAATCACAGTATTATTGTTATTAAAAAAAATATTGAATAGTACAGATACAGGACTATTGAAAATGTGAGCACAGATTTGAAATGTTAAGATAATAGGTCAGAGTTATGAAAAACCTATTTATACCTATAAGTATGCAAAAAGACGCCTCTAGGTTCTGTATATCAGCTCATTTTTTCACCTAAGAGTCTGTGTTACAGAATCATTTTTTCCTACTGCGTACCATCCTCGTAATTTATCTTCTCAATCAGGGTTCACTTACGAAACAACAAAATGTATGAAACATTATTTCCTTCAAGCCTCCTGATGGTATCACTTTAAGGAAATTAGAATTTGCAAGTCATTGATGAGTTTACTGAGATTAACTTTGTCTAGTTGGTTTGAATAGGAATGCAACTTCAGGCCGATAGCATTTGGATTTAGTTTTTAGGGAAAATGAGGATTCATAAGGCATTTAGAGCCAGGCAGCGAAGGGAAAAAACTATTTGACAGTGTTTAGAATAAATTTAGAGCCTCATTGTCTGATGCAAAGCATTCTAAACAGAAACATAGATGTTTTGGAAAACTAAAGCAGTTTATATAGGTTACCTTGGTCCTCATTGGCAAATACAGCATCTGCTAAGCTGAAATTAAGAACATCAGTTTCAACAGTGTTGATGCTTTGTTGTGGTTTTTTATCTTTCTTTATTCCTTGATACCAACCTGCTTCGCCTTTTGGCAAAAGTAGTGGATATTGCAATGGATCATAACAGCCAAAGTAGTGCTTCACTCTATGTCTGTTTCCTGAGTGTTTATGGACAACAATCTGTCGCTCAAACAGAATATTTGCATTGTTTCCATCTATCCAAATAGATGCAACTTGTTCGGTAGAGGATTTGTTATACACTCGTTGATCAAGCTTTGCATTTGCAGCAATTCGTATATGCAGATTTTTGAAAATTGGAATGGTCTTTCAAATGCCGAAAGAATTGGGCATATGGATTTCCGGACATTATCTGCTTTGTTTTTGCCACAAGTTTAGCTGACAGGACTCCGTCGTCGAGTATTAATAACCTGTTGGTCAACACATTCTCGGTGTCAAAAAAGTACAGTTGAAAGTAACAGGGTTTATTATCATGCGACATAAGAGATGGTAGATCGTAATAAATTTGACCCTGTGCCCTAAAGGTATACACCCCTTTCCTTGAAGAAGCCAGTTCCTTATCAAGCTTAACAGCAAAAGATGTAAAGGCAAAGATACTATTATATGCCCGAACATATTTGCGAAATTCTTTTGCGTCTTTCGTTTGAGCTGTGAACAATTCATATAATTCAATTGGAGCTGGAGTCATTGCCAATTTAATATACCGGCTTTCACAACAGAAGTTTGGAGGTTCATCTTCGAACCTTTTAGTACTACAGTAGATGCATTGTGAGACCGTTTTTAGTTTATGTGGGGGCGATTGTGCAAGGGTGTATGTGCTGCCACCTGAAGATTAATATACATGTAGATTAAGAGTACATGTAAAAAATTGCAGTTAAAGCGATAAAATAATTTTGAAGTGTGAATGTGAAAAAAAAGTTATCAGAAACAGTCTGTGTAATTTTACCTGGCAGTTGAATCTCTTCCAATAAAGCCCGAGTCATCCAGTTTATTCGAGGTTTTTTAATTGCAGGTGTTTGCTGATTTTGTGCATTGGTTACAAACTGGCTGCATGCTAAGTATCTATTTAACCTTCTCAATGCTCGTCCTGGTTGCGTATTTTCTACATCATAAGAAAGATTGTAAATACCGAGAAAGTCTCAGACTGTTGTGATTTTTGGGTGAGAGGTTGCTGAAAATGAAACAACAAAAAATAGAATAGTACAATTATATCAGCTCATACTCCTTTCGTCAACTGTTGGTTCCGCAAGGAAAATCGAAGCTTTGTGGAGTATGTTGCTGGATTTGTTGGATGGTTGCGGTTGTCCTAATGGAATACTGAGGTTATTCAAGAGATCGTAAATTATGTCTACAGCCAAAACGATGGCCGAAACAGTGATAGGAATTAGGTCTGTACTGTTGAAGGCAGCTGAAGAAAACAAATTTTTGTCTTTGTCGAATAATATCCAGTAGGAGATCGTTGTTAAAAATTTCAGTCAACTCACATATCTCTTAGCCTATATATCATTCAGGAATGTGTTAGCTAAAGTGCAACTATCTCTATTAAACAGCAAAAGCGCTTACCTTAACCACCAAAACAAACAGATACAAATCAAGCACAGGATTGCATATTTTTTAAACTTAAAAGCTCGGCATAGAGATGATACAGAATGTCAGAAATTAAAGGTCCTTCCAATTTCGTACAGGTTAAAGTTACTTCTAAATAGAAATTCAAGTCGGTTTAGATGCAAGAAAGAGGGGATTATGAGGTTCTGTTGAAGGCTTACTTGTGCTGACACTAATGGGTTGTATAGCTTCTGCTCCAAATACTTCAAATTCTATTCTATGCCATGTTCATGGTACTTTTGCAGATATCTAATTTTCGCTATTGCTAAATATCAGTACTTGGTGGTTTTGTCATGAGCTTGGAAGGAAATAAGATCATAATTAGGCCTGTTAAGAGAAGAACTACATAGTTACTGTATGATGAAGTAATTGGGTAAAGTAGGTGAAGAGTTTCTTTTGCTTGCTTAATCACCACAAAATTGTAAATCACTATGATTGAAATTTTGCATTTTCTTTTGCAGCTTCTTAAACAGTTAGAGAAAGTGAAGTTTTTCAAATAGCTAGTTCTCTACTAAACTATTAACATCTGATGCGCCAACCCATAGTTGTTTGAAATCACCTTGTCAAATAGAAATATCAGGTTGGTTAGAATATTTCTTAAAATTGTAACAATCGTTCTGGAAGGTAGTAATTTTACTACAATTTTTGTTCACATACTTTTCGGTTGTCATTACATAAGTGTGCATATCGATTGTAGTGAAGCTGATTTTGCACTTCAATTAACTTCTATTAGGAGATACTGAGGATCTTATATACGGATTTGGCTCTGGAAACCGTGGTCAACTTGGTATATCAGATGATAAACAAAAGTTAGTTAGTACACCTGAGGTTACTTTGGGCTTAGAAAATGTCAAAATCAGGAGTGTGTGTGCATATGGAGATCATTGTGCAACAATATCTGGTAAGTTCGTGCGTAGTCCATTATATAAATTTAATATTGATGATTATGGCCCAACCTTTATCTAGGTCTCAACACCCAGTACTTGGTGGTTGTAGCTTCATCCCCATAAGTGAATGGCAAACTACTATCTTATTTTGCTATTGCTAAACGTCACATTTTATTGTTAGTGGTTTCACAAATCACACAGTTGGATAGACAGAGTATCTAGATATGACTAAATTGCAAAAGACAGGTATAGCTTGTGAAAGTGTTTATTCAGCATTTCAGGAGTTTGTATCAATGTGTGGTGGGCTAAGGAGAAGTGTACAGGCAAGCAGTTTCTAAAACATCTTAGGTGAATCTTTGATAAGTTTCATTATGTTTCTTATAGCATAGTTTTATAAAAAAGAACCTCTTGGCCTGTTGGACAATTGCTCCCTTTTTATGGTTCTTTCAACCAATCAGGGAAAGGGGTCATAAACTTTTGTATATACATTATTTAGTAGAAATCTGTATGGATAAGCGGATCCATGTTCATCTTATTCAGACAGCAATGATGTTAAATTGTAGAAGTAAAGTGGAACAGTCTTTTGAAGACGTTGTAACTTCTATTTATTTAAGGATTACACACCTTGTTTTGCCATTACTTTATCTTGTGTTACGGCCTGTATCAGATAATGGAATGTTAGGAAGTAGTGTTGTAACATATATGTGACAAATTAGTACATCTGACTGCAATATGTTGGTGCATAGTTGTTTTGGATCATGTGTTAGCAGCATAAAATTCTTTATTACCTATACGGTAGGATGCAATGGTGGTTTGGTTTGAAGGAAGCCAAGTATTTTCCAGAATTAACTGTGGGTGAACTGTAACAAAATATACAACAAACACAATTTAGAAAACTGAATTTAATATTATCAAAATGCACATGACAATGTAGCAGCTTTGCCAGCTAAAGTTCCTTTTAGGAAAAGAAAAGAGTGACACTTTCTAGTTCAGACTACTACTAACTAATATAGGTTCAACTTGTCCCAGTCGAAGTTGTTGTAAAACATGCCAAAAAATTTTGTTTGAAAGCGATAAACTAATTAATTTCCACTTTAAGATTCTTATCTACTGTTGAATGGTCATCTCTCTTGGTGTCTTCACTTATAATAGCCCTCTTGGGTATTTGCTTTGTTTATAAAGGCTCTACTTCTAGATTTTCAGGACCAAGTTTTTCAACTTCGTGCATCTCCTCAACTATGAGATCCTTGTTCTTATCTTCTACAGGAACATTTAGCAGATTCTTTATGAAAAAACTGAATAATTTCACCTTGCTCTGCTCCATCTTCTTGTAGTACTCTGATTTTTCTTTCTGTACAGTTAATCAGCAAGTTTAATTAGTGTACAATATTAGTAACCTTAAACTAACAAGGTATTAGGGGAATATTTCATAAACTTATGAGAGTTTTAACCTTTTCAGATGTTGAATGAATATACTCCTTGACGTCGCAGCCAACAAAGAATCGTGCGACCCCAAACAGTGTTTTGAACTTCCTTAGCAGAAACAACAATCTTATCCTATATCTGTTGCAGGAAATGTGCAATCAATAATCAAGTACCTAGTTGACTATATTGGAAAACTTGTCACATTTTAAAAAATAATATAGCTGACCTGTTCTCATAATCAATATCTTGTTTTTTTACAGTAGTCGCAATTTGCACTGGTTCACTATATTGGAAAACTTGTCACATTTTAAAAAATAATATAGCTGACCTACTCTCATAATCAATATCTTATTTTTTACAGTAATCGCAATTTGCACTGCTCTTTTTCACAGTTACTTTCTTGTAGCATTTTTTGCAGGCAGCATACCAAAGATCATCCATGTTGATAATATCTATGAAGTTCGCATCGAACCTATAGTACCGATCCTATGGAAAAAGAATTTAGGAGTTTTATACACATCAAAATCGGCTACAATGGAAAAAGTAACTACCAAACATAAATTTTTGACAACTTCAATTTCATCCTCAAGGTATCCTCATAAACAATAGGATAAGCATCTCTAATATTTCCAAAGATGCAGGATATTCTTCCTTCCAGTAACCAAAAAAAAAAAAAAATCACAGCAGTGCAACGATACAGTCTGATAACTAACTTACCAGCTAGAAATTCGCAGCAAGTTATTGCAGCGGATAATTACAATGGCAGACGTATAACCTCAATGTTCCAAGAAGAATCATAAAATAACTGACATGTGGTTTTGTTTTGCTAATAAGACTTGGAACATGTCAATCACCTAACTGTAAACTTATTGTCATGTCATAACTAACATATGCGGATCAGTTTGTGTTAAGTTGTGATAACTGCTATCTAATTTCTGATTTCTACATCTTACCACTGATATATTGTGCAGGGTTCTATGAGATTTGTACTGGAGTTCCTTCTAAATCTTGTGGCAGAATTTACGTCGAATAATGGAGAAGAGTTGATCCATAGAGATAAAATCATTCTATTACTCAAGTCATTGCCTGATTTTATCAATAAAAATTGTGAAAAGTTGGTGTTGCACCTAGAAATTTCAATAGTCATTGTCCCACCTGTGAAAAGTTCCGTTGGGAAAACAAAATGCTATACACAAACGAAATTAGCAAAATAGAAAAGGCATGTTTTAGTGACTAAACATGAGACAAAGAAATTCAAATGCAAATAATATTATGGCAAGTAGAGTAACCTCTGGTCTCCATAATAGTGCCAACACTGTAATGACAGCTTGAACTTCCCTAGATATATGGTTAACCTCTTATAAAAAAAAGTCTATAGCTGGCCAAATATAAAGCCAAATTTTGGCACCTTAGGAGTTAAGACATGTATCTATTGATCGGCAGTGAGTGATTTAAATAAAAGGAAAGCACCGCAAAATGTTGATGTTCATATGTATTTATAGCTGTCTATGTATCTGTTGAGCTAATGCATTCCTTTGCAGAGAAAGAAGGCCCTTTATAGCTGCCTGTGAGAAAAGCATGACATAGATCAACAATGTACTCTCAAAAGAGAAAAGAGATTGAGCGAGCATTAAAAGCAATATCAGAAAAATAAATCAGCAGCACAGTCTACGAATCTCCTCCTTCTGCTACCAAATTGCTCAGAATAACTTACTGGAGTGCCTTCTAAATCTTGTGGCAGAAACTATGTCGAATAATGCAGAATACAGTTCGAGGAAACTCCATTTCAAGATCACAACGGAGAAAATCTTTTGCAAGATGGAGGATGCAAGAAACTGGGGCAGGGGAAAAAGTACACTAACACCAAACAATTGTTTTTTGTTGGGTGGGAAATACCTTCGTATTGGGAGATGTCCCTTTGATTATATCACTGAGTGCGACTTTCTTTGTTTGTTGCATTAGTCTGCTTGGCATGAACCTTATGTCTACGCTGCAAGATTTCATGGCAGTATGCCTGAGAAGGATTTTTTTAGCACAAAAGCAGGCCATATAGTACAGTTATACGAATTAAAAATGTAAGCTTTTATTTTAATGAATGTACCACTTGCGAAGATTTGCTGGTATTTCAAATGTTGGGTCCAAGAGCACATTGCTTACTGGAGTAGTTGAAAGTCCAAATTCACCTACACATCAGGAAAAACAGTTATAATGTAACATTCATGTTGTGTAGAAGGCAATGGAATCATACAGTAGGCCGTGAGTGTTAGACCTTGGTAAATGAAGCCTCTAATATCCAAAAAGGCAACAATAGGGTTGTTATATTGAAAGCTCGCTAACTTTGTGCCCTCAATTTCAGTCAAGTCTCCCCACAATGTCAATGTTTTGCGGTCATATCTACAATTAAAATAATATGTGGGGAATAATTGCTAAAAATGAAGCTATTAATCAGAATGGAGCAAAGAGAGGATGTTGAAATGAAATGGATGTATTCTGTAACAACATAAATCAGGAAGGCACAATGAAATATACAACCTGTCGTTAGTGATTATTACTTCACACCTTGTGCCACGGCCTTCTCCAATTAGTGTTTTCACTTCTAATAAAATGCCTACGACATCTGTAAAATTTATTTAATTAGTGTAGAAGAAAAGTGCCGGCAAATGTACGTAAAACTACGTATAAACGGTTGTTGCTTATTACAAAACAAAGTCCCCATTGGCACCCTTGCAGCCTCAACAAAAGAAATGAAGCCACTGGCGAAGTTATGAGTTAGAAAATCACTGTCACATTTTGTGACCTTTGTGTGCTGGCGGAACGAAATTTCAACATCAGCATTCACAGATAAGTACTTGGCTTTTGGGGTCAATATCTTCCCATCTTCGATGTAATATGCCTGAAGTGGTTCGAAGTAGTCTTCCCATGTTTGGATCTGTTCATTGAAGAGAGTACCCTGTATTGGCAGGGTGGTTGGTGTTTTGTAAGCAGTATAAAAAATTGAAGGGATTATATCTCTTCATCGATGAATATCACCAATCTGATAACACCCTCGCCATTTGAGGTTTTATAGTCTCTTATTGGGCCTCAGCGAAGCAAAAAGACTTTAATAAGCCATTCGCTTTGCAATGGTGTCAACTCGCTAATAGGTATGCATTGTTTGTCTTCGTTTTAATCGCTCGCCATTGGGATATATGTTGTCTACGAACCAGATTTAAGCACCATATATACATAAATTATAGTGGAAGGACTTGCACATTGA
Source organism: Petunia axillaris subsp. axillaris (assembly GCA_029990575.1). NCBI lineage: Eukaryota > Viridiplantae > Streptophyta > Magnoliopsida > Solanales > Solanaceae > Petunia > Petunia axillaris. The sequence continues at coordinate 130,840,400 of JARKNS010000003.1, read as the reverse complement.
GCGAATATTATAGTATATAGTAAATCTGGATGGTCATCTAATCAACGACACTGAAGAGAATATTGAAAAATAAGTGGTTTGATTAACCTATGATGCAACTTTAGTTGATTAACCTATGATGCAACTTTAGCTGGCAAGGTCGACGATAACATGGCAGTTTATGCAAGCATAAGTTAAATTTGTACTGAACTAAAAGCAAAGGTTTAGAATTTGTACCCAATTTCCGAAGGAGAAAGCAAAAACGGCTGCAAGAGAAATTGCAAAAGCAAATTGAATATCAGAACAATTTGTACAAATTGTAGCAAAATTGACGGTTCTTAAAAGCAAAGGTTTAGAATTTGTACCCAATTTCCGAAGGAGAAAGCAAAAACGGCTGCAAGAGAAATTGCAAAAGCAAATTGAATATCAGAACAACTTGTACAAATTGTAGCAAAATTGACGGTTCTTTTGGGGAATTTAACTATGTGACCTAGCTGCTGCAACTGTTGCTAATGTTTCAAAATAAAACCAAACAAATCTAACTTATATAATGTCTAATAGGATTTGAAAGAAGGCATACATTAATTGTCGGATATGGACAGACAGCATGAGCTGTACAGAGGCCATAACCAAGAAGGGAAGCCAAAGAGATCTGATAACTTGGGGGAAGTATCTTGTTGATGAGATTGAAGTAATGAGGAGTAACTCCATAGTTAATGGTTTTGCTGTAATCGGAAAAGGCTGCTTGGTTACGTGCAAGGATTGAATTAGAGGATCATTAGAAGTTGAACAGTTTGCTTAGTTATTATGTAGCAGAGGAGAGCATTAGCGGAAGTTGTAAGATTCAGTCGACTGGGGAGTGAACTCAGGAGTTAGGCAGATGAACTGTACGTGTATGTTTCTGCTTTTTTGTGTCATTTTGTATTTACTTATATTTACTATATTTATTGGTGATGAAATGTACGTGTATCTTTCTCATTTTTAGTGTAATGGGTAATAATTTTTTGTGTAATGTATAATGTAATTTTTTATTAACTTCTATTTACTATTTTTACTTTTATTGTTGTAAGGGAAAAATGGTCTTTTACATTTTTCTTTTGGGTTTGGCTCTTTTAGAATAGTATGATAGATATACTAGGAAATGTTGCCCGTGCATGCACGGGCCCAACATTTGAGTCCATGAATTTTTCATATATTTACATCAACACATTGAATTAAAAGAACGAAACTATGTTAGTTTCTATATGTACATCATATGGACACAAAAGATACAAAAGGTCCTGAAACAACTTTCAGCAAAATAGTGACACGACCCGGAATCCGGTTAGGCCGTGCGTGCACCCGACATTCTCCCCTAGACCCGTCGGGCGAACCCTTATCAATTAAATTAGGAAAATAAATATAACAATTCATAAATAAGGACAAGACTTTAAAAAAAATTACAGACATATTTATACCTCTAAGCTGTACAAAAGGAATTACAACTAACTACCCATCATACTAGGTTTAGGGCTATCCAGACTAGACATCTAAGAGTACAAAAGAAGACATATATAGGAGGGAGCAAATTGCAACTGAAATAATACACATAAAACTGGTGGTCATCCTGAATAAAAGCTGGCTCATCCTGACAACTGAAGTCGTTTTCGCTCCTGAACAACGTGGCAAACTCAATCCTGGAGCGAACCTGCCGAAACGAAATAGATAGACAAGAAACAAACAACAAACACGGGTAAGTCAAAAGGACTCAATATGTGGGGCAGACTAGCCACCTCACAGAATAGGATAGCTAGCCAAGGAGAAAAGAAACAGATAGACTAAATTCCTCTTATTTAAATTATAACAAGGCAGAACCAGATAATAACTGAAAACACGTATGAAACCATAAATTCAACCAGGAATACGAGCCATAAACATATCAACGCATAAACAACGCACGTATAAGCAGAACAGTAGTTATGTACCGCAACTCTACCCAATGGTATGAAATGAAATGAAATGAGATGAAATGAAATATAATGCAAAGGGTCACATGTACCAAATGAATGGAGCGGAATCCTCCTGCTCCGAGGGCGGAATCCTCCTACCCTCAACATGATGTAATGGAGCGGAATCCTCCTGCTCCGACGGCAGAATCCTCCTACCCTCAATATAATGCAATGGAGCGGAACCCTCCTTCTCCGAGGGCGGAATCCTCCTACCCTCAATATGATGTAATGGAGCGGAATCCTCCTGCTCTGATGGCGGAATCCTCCTACCCTCAATATCATGTAATGGAGCGGAATCCTCCTGCTCCGAGGGAGGAATCCTCCTACCTTCAATATGATGCAATGGAGCGGAATCCTCCTGCTCAGAGGGCGGAATCCTCCTAACCTCAATATGATGCAATGGAGCGGAATCCTCCTGCTCCAAGGGCGGAATCCTCCTACCCTCAATATGATGTAATGGAGCGGAATCCTCCTACTCCGAGGGCGGAATCCTCCTACCCTCAATATAATGCAATGG